>JASAUF010000234.1:12760000-14106670 GCA_030180095.1 Magnolia changhungtana
CAAATTAAACCGTCCAAATCTTGAACCCTGATTTATAGGGCTCGTGAAACTAAATGGACGTGACTTTTATGGGACAATCAAAATGAAAGCATTCAACGGTCCAAAAATTTATAAACAAATGCCTATGCATCTGAGGTTAGGATCCTTTGATCAATCTAAAATTTGGATGATAACCAATGTAGAGTGGTTCCAGCAATTTAGAAGGTTCGTTTCTGAGTTACTATATCGAAAGTGTACAATTTGTTAATGCCTTGTATCAACTGTCCTACTCTTGCAGAGCATCAAATAACTCGAAAAACAGAAGTTGGTAATCGTTACTGTTACCACAAGCATTCCACGGCCGCTGATTCGGCTCCCTGATTTCCAAATTCTCTAACTTTAATCTGACATTAATGGTGTCGTGTCCTAATCACTTTGAGTAAATGCAATCGAGTAATTTAACATAGTCATCGCTTTTAGGTTAAAATAATAATAAATAAATAAATAAATAATGAACGATGGATTAATTTAATAATTGAATGACGATTAGAAGTGCCCCTAGATTGTGAAAAGATTACCTATCCTATCTTTCTCGCCAGTGGGGCCCACTATCAAGATCTCCTGGCCAAAAAAATCAAGCTGATCCGCTCATCAGGCAGGCTGTGCCATCTAAATCAAAGGATGGCCAAATGGTTGGGGCAAACTATGGTGGGTCCTGCGGTTTAGATGGATAGGATTTTCTAAACAAGTGAAGATTTGGCTGAAAATATGGGACGCGGATTGGATACATATGGGACACGGATTGTGTACTGACACTGCTCTGTGGGCCCACCAGGGTGTATGTATTTTATCCATGCCGTCCATCTATTTTAACGGCTCATTTTAGGGTACAATCCAAAAAATAGGGAAGGGATATCACACTATAGGAAATAGTTTCGGTTGAACACTCACAGTTAAAATCTTCTGGGAGTGTAGATAAGTTTTGGATCACACTGATATTTGTGTTTTTAACTATGGGAGTTCAATCACAACTAATTTTTCTTTAACGTGTTCTGGTTCACCGAGATTTGGATCTGCCTTAGTTTTTGGGCTTATGCACTTAAATAGGATGCAGATTTCTGCGAAAGCCTTTCCATCCAAGTTCCTGCATTGGAACGAGGTGAGGCCCTCTATCCATTCATTCATTTTTTTGAGATCATTTTAGGATACGAGGTAAAAAAAAACGCACCATATCCGATGCTCAAGTGAGCCGAAAACATGATAATTGAACATCCACAGTTAATATTTGTGGGGCTAAAAAAGTGCCCAATCATGCTATTATTTGTGTTTTCAGTTCATTCCAACACAAATGACGCTATCAAAAGTATGAATGGCACGTAAACATCACTGTCAAACTTAGGAAGGTTTCAACGGTAAAAATTTCACTAAATACCTTTTTCCTTTAGTACGGCCACCGAGTCTTGTATCTGGCACGATTTTATTTTCTTCCCATAAGACGAGCTCACAAAAGCAAATGAACGTACTGAATTTCTGAAAAAATCACCGTGGACCACCTAAGTTTCAAGCGCAGGAGCTTACTGCGAAAGGCTTTCAAAGGAAATCCACGTCCACTCAAATAATGATCACCGTCCAGTAGCGCTACTGACAGTGTCATTATTCAATCCGCGTTGGAAAATTAGGTCTGCATGTTTATTCAGCAGGCAGCCGGCTATGGGCAATCAATTCAACTCAGTACGAGAACGTCGAGAAGTGCACGATTCTTGACTTTGGATTTGGTCCGGTGTTTCGTGTGAGAAGAGATCTGATTAGGTGAATTAAAGGACTGATGGCAACGCTGCATGCATGTGTGAGATCTGGTCCATTCATTAAGTAGGGCCAACGTTGATTATACTATGATCCAAAAATCAATTCAAATCACTATTCATGTGAGCATTAGGATGAGGAAAAAATGGACGGTTAGAGTGTCAATCACCAATGACGGATATTTAATTTATAATTGTGGCCCATATGGTCAGTGGAACGACCAGTATTTTTGTATGGAATATGATAAAACAGAATCCCACCTAATCTATGGACTGGATCTATGGATTAAATCTCACACACTTGCCAATGAATATAAGTATAGTACCATATTTCATCCCTACATAGACGATTGGGACTGCTGGTCTGTATTTCACGTATTCTTGGGATGAGCTCCCACACCTCACTGACTGTCACACATCAACCTACCCCTACTTCACCGCCATTCTAAAAATGGTCGGTGACATATTAACCATCCACGTGTCATGGTTTTACTGCAATCCGGACAATCTAAGTCGCTACTTAAAAAATGATAGCAAAATTACATTACAATGACAACGCGTGAGGTCAAATAGACACCGTATGATGCCAATCTTAGATGTATAATTCATATTTTAGCACTCAAGACTTACTATATTTTTCTTGAACATGTGAAGTCAAATATACACGGTATGATGTCAATCTTAGAAGTATAATTCATATTTGATAATCAGACTCAAGACCTATTTTTATCTTCTATTAGCTATCACGAAATCAGGAAACAACACGCTAATTTCTCCTTTTGAAGTGGTTTCCATTTTTATTTATTATATATATACATAGTGTAGGTATGGATAGGGGTGTACATCGAGCTTAATCAAGTCGAGCTAACGGCTCGAACATTGGCTGACCTCAGCTCGAACTCTGCTCAACTCGATCCTCGAGCTTGACTGGCTAGCTCAGCTCGGGTCGAACAACAGCTTAGGCCAGCTTGGGCCAAGTTCGTGCCGAGATTGAGCCGAGTTCGCTATTGTGACATGCATTTCAATGGAAATGGTATTTATCAAACACCTTTTAATTAACAACACCTTTTAAGTAACAAATATATATATATATATATACATACCTTGCTTGCCACTGGCCAAACCTTCCTTGCCACCAGTTACATTTCGTTGAGTCATTTTATCAAACAATTGGTGAGCAACATCAATGGCAAAGTAATCGAGTCACCAAACTGGTTCGATTCGAGCTAGATTCAATCCGAGTCGAGTCGAGCTCGAACTCATTTTCTAGCTCAAAAAATCAGCTCGACTCAGCTCGAACTCAACTTCAAACCGAGTTGAATCAAGCTTTTTCTAGTCAAGTCGAGTGAGCTAACCGAGCTAGCTCGGTTCTTATACACCCCTAAGTATGGCCGATTGTGGTACACATACAACATATGTTACATGTGACACATACACTACTTTAGCACTAGAAATTTGTCATATTTAAACTTGAAGTGCCTTTCAAGTTTTTTATGAGCCACATATATACATGTATCTATATGCTTCATTTTTTATTTTTTTTTACCGTTCATTTTCAAACACCATATATATGCCACATATACTAGGTTAAAAGTACCACACATCATAAATAATCCTTTATTACCTCTAATATTTGGTAAACAACGCTAATTTAAATTAATAGAGATTAGCTAATCGGCTAAACTAATACTAGTAAAGTTTAGGAGTTGTTTGGAAGCAAGTATTTAATATGCATTGATAATTACTATGAAATTTATATAAATATATATGCCACATGTGCTAAATTAAAAGTATTGCATATCATAAATAATCCTTTCTTACCTCCAATATTTGGTAAACAACACTAATCTAAATTAATAGAGATTAGCCAGTCAGCTAAACTAATACTAGTAAAGTTTAAGAGTAGTTTGCAAGCATGTATTTGACATGCACGGATAATTACCATGAAATCTATATAAATTTGAATAACTAATTATATTTAGCTGCTTGTAATGGAACTTATAAATTTTCATATGAATATATTTGACAACTTGTATTTGAAATGCATGGCTGTAAAACAGTGAAACGAAAGATCCTTACCAATCACATGCACCGAACTAGCCTAGGGTACTTGGCTAGGGAAATATAAAGTTAATCATAAGCAAATGTCAAATATGGAAGGTTTGCGTGTGATCTAAGCAATCTACCATGTTGGGCCCATTGTAAACATTGTCAAAGAATTATATCTACTCTAAAAGCTCAAGCTGTTAGAGTGTGGTGTATTAATGTATATTAAGAGACTTTTATCACTCCAACACTCCCCTGTAAGTGTGGGGGTGGAAACTCTGCACAGAAACATAAGACCTTTTACTTTAATACCATGTCAAAAAATCATTTACTTTAAAAGCTTAAGCTGTCATAGTGTGGTATATCAATGTATATCAAGGGACTTTTATCCAGACCTAAAAGTTAAGCTTGTCCACTAATAAGATTGGGTCACACGTGCATGAAAAAAATGGAGGGTAATAAAAAGACCAATGATCATATTTCTCACTTGATTTCTACACCAGCCTGATTCTTTAGACTAGTGCATGTTCACACAGGCCTTACCTGATGAATGATTCAGATCTTATACAGGCATATGCATGCCACACATCCACCATTCGATCTCATTGTAGCATTTTTCCCAAGTGCAAAGGTCGCTATGATACATGGACATGCCTATACATGAGCGTTCTGTGAGTGGACTTAAATCGTCACCCGGTGGGCCCATACGGATAGCTTCCCTGGGGATCATCCTTGGGCCTAAAATCCTGGTGCCATGTGTCCGGAAATATATAATTGGAGAATTATAAGGTCCTGATGCACCAAGTCATAAATGTATGGCATGCGGTCCAGCGATCCCAACCATTAATCGGAGAGAACATTCGAATTAATGGTTAACATCATCGAATCTAGAAAATATTAAACGTATAATATATTCTTAGCATGGCCAATAAAACCAACGGTTTGGATTAATGACATGCTGACCCCACTTATAGAAAATACAAGCATATGAACACTATGCTATGATCCTCAAGGTCAAGACAACTCATTATGAAAATAGATTTCAAAGTCTTTGTAGAAGACTTTGTGGTACTTAATTTGTCCTGAAACTGTCGTTACTAAACAGTTTTCAAAGTCTAAATCAAAATTTAACATGCACAGATTAAAAAAACAAAAAACAAAAAGCTGGGTCAAATATTCAATCCAGACTTTTCATTATAGATCTGATTTCGCATCTTATTATTATTATTATTATTATTATTTAAAATTCTTTCTTGAGAAAGTGATTAAAATTTTAAAACTCGTATCGATTTCTTTTGGGTTTAAGAGGAATTGGATTACCTTGCTAATTCAACTGAAATCTCCATCGAGCCTAGTCGACTCAGTGAGCTTTGAATACTGGATTGAGCAAAAAGCTTAGTGGGTGATATCATATTATAGGACTCTTATAAGGTGGGTCACATGATTTCAAGTTTAGATCTGACTGAATTATTCAAATTGTATATTAGACCAACTATAATAAAATGATCATCCCAAATAATTTAAAAAAAAAAAAAAAGAATTTATAATGGAGTAATTAATGATCTAACAATGATGTAATTATATTAATTCTAATCAGATTCGATTAAAAGTCAGAAAAATGAGGGATTGGAGGATTTCTCACAAGTCTTTCAAGAAAATGCCAAGAAAGATACCATACATGGCCAGCCCAATCGCTAGATCAGCGTACCTGTTGTCGTCTTGGGGTGAACGAAAAGGTCGTCTTTTCATTTATTTCATTTGATACATTCGCGGGATAGTGCCGCACATACCAACAACAGGCGGACCCGGCTGTCAGACCTTTAGATGCTACCCATCTATCTTTTTTTTTCTTTTTTTTTCGTTTATGCTGAATGGACCACTATCATAGTAAAATTAGGTGTTTTCATTTATTCCATGTTGGTGTGAATATGTTGAACATGTGCTCGATCCACACCCTCCAACCGCTATGCCTCCATTGAAATATAAAGCTAATTTGATGTTCAGGTGGGGCACACTAGTAGACTAAATCTGAACCGTTGGATGAAATCTCGATGCACATAGACATATCTAGAATGGTTTTTCTGTGGCAGCCAAACAGCCGTTGATTTTGAACATTCCACTCGTTAAACACAACCTAATCTTATTAGGGTGCCTGTAAGGTGAGATTAAGTGGGCCAAAATCAGCAATCTGTTCACATGTATAGGGGGTGGTGTGGAATTATTGAGGGCACATGGGTTTGTAAGGGGAAAATGGGTTAGTTCATGTGAGACGTTTGTTTAGGTGGCCCACCTAAACCCCAAAACAGCAAATGCATTTGGGAGCATGGATCTGAATAGATGTGGACCATGGTGACAAGCAACGTGAGTTTCATGCTACTCCATGCTATGCCTCCTTTGTAAGAAGGAGACATGAGACATGTAAGCCATATTGCTTTCGCCTTCAATAGGGCAGAAGTAGGCCCTTCTATTCCATGACTTGGATCTTGTCTTACTAATGCTAGTTTATAAGGTCCCCTAGTGAGTTAATACAAGTGGGGCCCTTGGTTAACCTATCGGGACCGATCATGAAGTGGGGACGTCCCAAAAACCTCCCATATTTGAAAATTCTAAGCCTTCAATGAGATAGGTTCGTCTGATGTGGAAGACTTTTGGTGCATTCTCCATCCAAGGTGGGCCCACCGGTTCAATGGTCTAGATTGGCAAGCTATGGGCCCCACTTGCTCGCGAGGAGTTTATAAGGCCTCCCAATGAGTCGAGCCCATGGGTAACTCATCCAGACTGTTGATCTGATGGAACCAATCGTGGATGAAGATCTCCGGAATCTCCCATGTGGGAAAATACTAACCTTTTAATTTGGAAGATTTCTGGCGCATTCTCCGTCGAAGGCGGGCCCACCGATCCAATGGTCTAGATTACCACACGACGGGCCCCACTTGCTCGAGAGGAGTTCATAAGTGCCCCCCGAATAAGCGTGGCCCATGATTAACTGATCCAGACCGATGATCCGACCAAAGCAACCATGGATGAAGGAGATCTCAAGAATTTCCAACGTTGGAAAATACTAACCATTCAACCGGCTAGGATCATCTGATCTGAAGGTTTTGGTCGATTCTCCGTCCATGGTGGGCCCATCGGTTCCATGGTCTGGATTTCTAAATGATGGGTCCCACTTGTACGGTCAGGATTCATCTGTGCACTATTCAAATGTCCTCATGCGTGAGAACCTATGATCCCTCACGCCAAGCAACGCTTAAAGTTGTAGTCAACGAAAACGGTCGCGGATTGCGTCCTACCCTCTCGGGCCACGAACGGGCAGACGTGTGGAGGGGCTCACCGTGATGTATCAGTTTATCCATGTCATCCCTTCCTTTTTTTTTTTTTTTTTTTAGATTATTTTAAATATGAGTCAAAAAATAAGCTGATCCAACGCCACTCAAGTGAAACATATTAAATAGTAAGCTTAAATTGCATTAAATGCACCGGGGCATTCAATAGAACGCCCGATTGAATCCTATCCCGCCCGTCTAAGCTAGGAACGGGCAGGAGTTTTGAGTAGCCACTATGAATTTTATCCACACCGTCAATCCATTTTCCATGGAATTTTATAGAATATGACCAAAAGTTAGGCAGATCCAAGGCTCAAGTGGACCACACCTCAAGAAGCAGTGGCGATAATGATTCTACATTTGAAACTTTTCTAAGGCCGACCTTGACGTTTATTTGCCATCCAACCTGTATATTCATAGAGTTACATAGACCTGAATGAATGAAGAGAATACACAAATATCAGCTCGATCCAAAAGGGACAGATCTGTGTGGGGTCCTATTAAATACATGCATCGGATTATTCACTGGACCTATTTTTGAATACATGATATTAACTGTAACATTAATGCTATTGATCAAATGGTTCAAATTGTTACATCGGTATGTAACCCATGAAATGAGCATTTGAAGCTAATGAATGGTCTAGATTAATGGATTTGATTATCTAAGTGTTCCAACGGAACTCTGGGCACTATAGCTGATCGTGCTATATGTGTGTGAGAGAGATAAATGATCACGCCAAACTAGTTGGCATGTGGGGGCACGATGGTATTTGTACGACATCTCGTTCACACACCAGGATTGTCGCACAGGACCATATAACCGTGAAAATGTGATGCTCCATATGAACGTGGAGTACTTAAGCATCGTTCATGATTATTTTTTTTTATGATATACCTAATAGTTGGATCAACCTGATTTTTGGGGCATCTCATTTTTACTTGGGATGATCTTAATGGATTGGCAAGATGTGGTACAAACACCATGGTGGTCCCCACATGTCACTTAGTTGGACGTACAATTACTTGTGTGTGAGCATTACCATCTCTCTCTCTCTCTCTCTCTCTCTCTCTCTCTCTCTCTCTCTCTCTCGTTGGGGGCCTTACACAAAACCTTAGGATCTAGCCCTCCAGAACAAACAAGAATTATGGATAATAAAGCAATGAAAATAAATCAAAGCATCAATCACACAACACACAAGAGATTTTTGCGTGAAAAACCCTGAAAGAGGTAAAAACTACGAGACCTCGTCCAGATCAACAATCCATTATGAAGTAGAACGTTACAATCTTCTTCACTCACGCAGGAGTGGATAAACAATAAGAGAAATAGAGAAAACGAAGAGATCTAACTGATTATGAGGACATAGAAGCGCTGAGATATAAATTGTAAAGTAGAAAAACCTCCACGAGCAGAACCACCCTTCTGTAAGCTTCCTCTCTCTCTTTCTCCCTCTCTCTCACCTTTGATAGCCCTCTTGTATTTTTATCATCAATACAACATACGTAGAAAAATCCTAGGAACCCTTTTTTATAGTTTTAAGAAACTCCTTTCCGCATCCTAGTTGCGAAAGGACAACGGGTTAAAAAAACCCATCAAAGGGACCCTTTTATATTTCTCTCGTGTGTAGTTGTAGTAGAATAGTGTTGATAAATGCAAAGGGAGAGTCATTTCATGTCAAAGGGGTAGTGGCTAGGGTGGGCCCCTATGTGAAGTTAATGTGAAATCCACCCTGAACATTAGGTGTGTCACCCCATGTTTAGATTCAGGGTGAAATCAGTCCAATAGGTAGTTCAAGTGAATCACACAATTGAAAATATTATAATGCAAAACTCACCGTGCAAGCCATTTCCCGACTCACTTAAATTAGGCATGGTTCTAATTTTTGGGGTCCAAGCATGGCTTTTGTCACGTCACCTAAAGGTTGGTGTGAATTATACATATTCATCTTGTAGGCTTTTCTTATTTTTCCCTTAATATTATGATATAACACAATATTTGCCTATATTTTGAATATGTCCCAATAACATGTCCTAGGGCCACTTAAATTTGGAATCCTCCGGTTGTTTTTGACATCCTGAAGTCAAAATCCACCGTAATATAAAAGTAACCATGCATAGCATATTCACAAGAGCTTGAATTTAATTACTAATTAACTTTAATATCTCGAATTAGTGTAAGTGTATAATGTTTAATACAATGGTTGTAATAAGCCTCTTCAAATATATACTTTGCATGAAAATAAAGAAATTCCAAGTCTCAAATGGGCCACAAGCACAAGATTACATCTGAGTGGCTAACCAATGATTTTAAACCGCTGATTTACATTATTGTAGATCATCCTATTAAGTAATTATAGTAATGCACTTGATAATCTGATTGTTTTAGGATATCATCAATGTGCCATGTGCCCAATAGATTAGTAGAAAACACACACACACACACACACACACACACATATATATATATATATATAAGCGCTTATAACAAAAAATTAAAATTGATTATTAATAATTAGTTCAAATTCTAAGCATGATAGGATATATGGAGTGTAAAACATTGATTAAATTATCATAATAGAGAGTTCTAAAACATTTCGGATGTTACGTTTCTAGTCATAGAGTGCAAGTTCTAATCACTTATTTGACTAACTGGACAATTGCTAAGACCATGCCAAGCTACCCATGCGGCCAATATGTCACACGTACGTAACATTCAAGCTGTTGAATCTGGAGCCCACATTGGAATCACTGGGAGCAAAATGCTAGGCCAATCGATTCATCAGGTGGGCCACAATATAGAAAACAATGGACGGCCAATAGGGACAACAAATGGAGAAATACTCGATCTATATGTGCGACCAGCCAGAACAACCAGCCTGACTTTTGTCCCCCATGATCTTCAAAGTGGGGTGTAAGTTTTCAATGGCCCAGATATTGTATAAAGGTGACAGGTGTCTCAGTGCAATCAATGGACGGTAATTTGACGGTCCACCGAGATGGATGTGAACATTCCTTGGTGATCTATAATGGTAGCCATTTCACAGCGCTTGAGTAATTTCAGTTGGAAATAGATGTACTGATGTGGGCGAGGGACAGGTTGTCTTATTGTCCTTGAACCTGACATATTGACTTGTGATCCCAAATATTATTTAAGTGGATCATCAAGAACTGTGACTTGGACAGCCTTTGGCGTTTTGAACGGTCACAGTCGGACATTGTACTATCATGCTAATGATGTCACCCCACATGTCATAAACTAAGGTCCAGCCACAACATCTTGAGGGATTGTTGGGTCCAGTAGGAATCCATATTCCATACAAGTGGTCCCATGATTTGGTGATCAAAATCATTGGTATAATGGTCCCACTGATCAGCTTTAGATGAATGCCCTTTGGTCAATGGCCTACAGATGGATGGTTAAGATACGGTGATGTTTGACATTCGGTGGACAACCGTACAATAGTAATCCAATGGTTGAGATCTTCCCTCTTATTATTTTAGGGCTTGTTTCGATGCTTATAATTGGAATGCATTGGAATCCAAATCATACCATAAATGGAATCCATGGTAAATAGAATGGATGTGTGTTGGAATCCTCAAATGTGTTTAATGATTGTAATTAGGATATATTGGAATCCAAAATTATATACATGCATGTAATTAGAATATATTTATTTTTTTTATTCTCCATGTAAATGGATAATGATTAATTGTTAATATAATTTCTACATTTTTTTCTAAGCTAACAATAATTATTTGCTTTTTTAACATAAAAATTGAGGGTGCGTATTTCATATGGGCCCACTGTGAATATAATTTCACGCCGTCTATCCATTTTACGGGATGATTTTAGGGCATAAATTCAAAATTGAATTAGATCTAAAGCTTAAGTGGTCCACCACGCCATATGAAACAGTGGAACCCTTTTATTACCATGATTTCCTGTAGTGCAGGTCGCTTGAGCTTTGGATCTACCTCGTCTTTTGACCCATCATGCCCTAAAATGTTAAGATAAAATGAACAAAATGGCATGGATATGTCACATACATCACAATGGAACCTACATTTAAATCAACTTTTTTTGGATCAAATTTTCAGGTGGAAATACATTTGGAAATTAAGCAAACGTAACAGAGTTATTTATTTGTATTTATTGAGGAATTGAAAAATCCAACACCCCCTAGGTAAATCAGTTTTATAATGGCAAATTAGTATACATGACATTTAATATAATAATTGTAATACGTTTAGTGAAACATATCCTCTGCTGAAAAAACAAATGAAATTCTCAGCCATGGGTGGGCAATAAAAGTGGCTCACTTTAAAGAACTCGACTATTTCTGATATTTGCATCTAATTCTCACCTCCAAGATAATTCCAATTCACATAATTTTAATGCATTCCTTTTCATATTGATTCCAATTACTATTATTTACTATCAACCAAACAGTCCTTTTTGCGCATGTGCATTCATTTACTACTTACCATCAACTAAACCATATAGAATCCTCTTCCAATGCTAGCCCTAAATTGAGGAATGGGATCATGAACATGGCCCACATGCACTAGGGTTCCAAAATTATATTCTCTCTATGACAACCCATAATTAAGGAGTTGCATGACTAGAGGTGTACACGAATCAAACCGAGTCGAGCTTGGCACAACTCAACTCGGCTTGGCCACTAGCTGACCCCAGCTCGAACTCGGCTCAGCTTGGTTCAGTCAGCAGCTCGGGCCAGCTCAAGCCGAGTTCGCCTATGCAGCATTTTTACAAACACATGAATTGTACCTTCGAATTTTTATTGTATATAAAACAACAACCGCGGTTTTACAGATATTTTATCAAACACCTTGTAGGTAACATTAAAACCAAGAAAAAAAAAATGTATTTGTTACATATACATACCTTCCTTGCCTCCAGCTGACACTTTCGTTGAGTCATTTTGTCAAACACTTGGTGAGCAACATCAATATCAAAGTAACCGAGCCACCGAACTGATTCGATTTGAGTTGGGTTCTATCCGAGTCGAGTTGAGCTCAGGCAAGGTTGAACTTGGTTCGAAATTTTTTCGAGCTCAAAAAATCAACTCAACTCGGCTCGAACTCAGTTTTGAACCAGGTCTAATCGAGCCTTTTCAAGTCAAGTTGAGCGAGCTAACTGAGTTAACTCGGTTTGCATACAGCCCTATGCATGATAAGGAAATTATAAGGTAAAATACCCAATACCTTGGGATTAGTGTACTTAGATTTTCAGTTCTAACAACTGGGCCATAATTTAATCCTCTACATCATTGGTTCAATACATCCCATTGTAAATAGACCAAGCCCCAAAAACGTCCTCAATTGGACAGTCAAAACTTTCCATCGATTGACATATGTTTGAAAATTTGTATAGCTGAGTTGTAGATAAGGATTAGAACCATGTGTACGTACCATTATAATTGCTCTTTTATGAAGTATATATATTTTGGAATTGAAGTTGGTGTGAACACAAGAATCCCAGGAAAAAAATACATGGTTGGCCAGACATGTTTATGAACATGTGGACCCGTGCCCATATACTTCAACCACGCGGACGTTTGGGGACACATACGAGAGCTGTATCAATATCAAGTACATCCGCCTAAGGATATACATATGCACGACTTTTTCATTTTTTCCAAGATTTTTAATATGGCTGATTATGGTTTTTGGTCAGCCCTTGGTTGTGTCAACGTCCGCCAAAATGGGCCAGTCAAAAGATGGGAGTACAAAAGCAGTTGTGTGATAAAGCTCCACTAATGTAGCTGAAATGGTGAACAGACAGGAAATCATAATTGAAAGTCTATTACTTTCATTCAGTTTTTTTTTTATGAGTGTAATGCTTAAAAATTGTCTTTGGTCTCTGGAGTCTCTGCGAAAAATGTCTTGGAAATACAAAAAATAATAATAATAAGATTAATTATTTTCGTTTCATATAAAGTATACGCTTGCAATTAAAAACAGTTGAAGTGTAAAGTATGCATACTAGCGCCATTACAACTATACTGCTTTCGTCCACGCTCGTATGTACAACACGCAACTCAAGTGTCTCAATCTCTAAAGCTTCAAATAATAATATTACATACACTTCCACATATAAACTACGATTTTTTTTTTCTATTTATTATTAATACGGGACAAAAGCACATGTGGTACCTTTTAATGTGAAATTTTCAAAAGGTATTTTGGTGACAAAACAAAAAATTCCAAAATCTTTTTAATTTTGATTTTTTTTAAAAAACCACAAATTTCAACGGTCTCATTATCTACTCATGACAAAAATACAGGGAGAAATGGCCAGCCTGTCCCCACCATCAGAGGTTCAATATTGCATACGTGGCATGTGGACAGTTGGTCCACAAAACACATTTGCAGGAAGTGGGGAACACCATCAACATGGCTAGGACGCGGATTGCATGCTGAAACTGTCAGTAGCAGCCGCACGATGATATGTGTTTTATCCATGCCATCTACCTGTTTTGGATCATTATTTTAGGGTAGCTCAAAATTGAGGTAGATCCAAATTTCAGGTAAACCACACCACAGGAAAGAAACAGTGGGGATAATGACATCTATGGTTAAAAGCTTCTTAAGACCCACAGTGAGGTTTGTTTGTTGTCCTGTTTGTATGGTCACACGAAGCAGAAGGAAAGGAAAACATAAATATCAGCTTGATTCAAAACTTATGTGAGATCTTTGTAGTTTTCAATGGTAGGTGTTCAATCCCCACTGTTTACTGTGGTATGGTTTACTTGAGCTTATGTGGATAGGCTTCAATTTTAGGGTCATGGCATAAAATGACTGGAAAAATGGATAAACAGTGTGGATAAAGCATATGCATCACAGTGGGCCCCACGGAGTCCTGTCACCATGGAGATAGGGCCACCACACAAACTGCATCCACATTGAATGGCCCTGATGCCACACAGGCGCCCCGCATGGCATTTGTGCCTCTAATTGCCTCTTGAATGTAAATCCTTGCCAGTATCACCGACCACTTCTAGAATGCATCCAGCGGTGCACTTGCGTCTCTAACCATCCAATCTATTGTTGGGACGACACCCAGATTTTGTGGACGGCAAATCTGACAACCCAAATAATAATATGAAAACCCCAACACTCAACCGTTGATTATGGTAGCATTCAAGTGGGCCTCATGTACGGAAAAGGATTAAGTTCTATGATTGCCTAAACACAAATTCCAATGATATGACAACAGAAATGATTAGTCAACTGATCTACACTTGTCAACGCGCAAGGTTGGCCGGTGGTCAACTGGCCCGACCCATTCTCGAGCTAGGTTTGAACCATGTGAAATGGGCTGCGGCTATCTCTCGGGCACGAAAATGTGACCCATCTATCAATCAACAGGTTGTGATAGGCTCGAACTTAGCTTGAGGAGGGACTGATGAGGTTAATCTCAGTCTTCCTTAGGGGATAACTACTCCGAATCTACATAGTTCCCAGGACTCCTTAGAGAACTTTATCGAATTCATGAGAGATAAAATTAGGAATTATTCCTAATATATTGAAAATAACTCAACTGATAATTAAAACAAATTCTGACTCTTTAAATAAGGAATTCAAATTTAGGACGGAGTTGTAGGCCTTGTTAAACACCCTAAAAATGTAGCTTATTATAAATAGTAATAAGCTATTTATAATAAGCTTATTACTCTTATTACTCTTATTATAAATAGTAATAAGCTATTTATAATAAGCTTATTACTCTTATTACTCTTATTATAAATAGTAATAAGCTATTTATAATAAGCTTATTACTCTTATTTATAATAAGCTTATTACTCTTTAAATAAGGAATTCAAATTTAGGATGGAGTTGTAGGCTCCGTTAAACACCCTAAAAATGTAGCTTATTATTTATAGACGGCCTCTACTCTTATTAGACTTCGCGGTTTTTTTTTTTAAAGCTAAAAATAATGTTTAATTTGGCCTAATCAAGCTATTCTCTTAGCTTTTCTAAGCCCCTTTCAAATTGGGCACAACTTCTGCAACTCAAACGATCAAAATTTATACTTGAACCAAAACTTACTATTTATAATAAAAATGAAACTAAAAGAGACTTTTGCGTCAATCTAATGGAATCTCACAAATCTGGCATGGGCAATCCGGAATAGCTGGGTTGGTTATCCAATGATATGTATAATTAATTGAATGATTATTAATTTCAGTTCATATAACATATTGGCAAAGATAGGATACTGACATTATATCACGAGTTCTTATATAGATCATGTGGCTCGTTACGGCATGTAATGACTCCTCACTAGTGTATCTTGATTCAAAATTTGGTATTATCCATTATATCTTACACATCAAAAATTTCAAATGTCACCCAAACACCGAGTATAATCACTTAGTTTAGAGGTGCGTGTTTGTCACATAAATACTGAATCAACACAAAGGAAAGACCTCGTTACCCAATTTCATTCACGCCTGGGTCATTCGAACGGTACTCTAGCACGAAACCATTAGCCGGGTATTTAACGGGTTCATTCGAAAAACAATCTTTCATCTCTATCAGTGTTCATTGATCACTATGGGGGGGCTCGTCACCTCAACATAGGCTAACAGCTCGGACATAGTAACCCATACCACCATGTTCTGTTCATGAGTCTTTGTGGGATCGTAATACACTAATGGTTATGAATAGACTTATCCATGAGAACAGGGTATCCTAGATTTAATTTTGTCATGTCATAAATGATGAACACATATGATCAGTCGATCGTTAGACTAATTTGATTAACCTGAGAGAACTCTAATGTAACCGACATTAGGTGCAAGCATCCTATGTAATCCATCTACTATCAATTATCCATGTTCAACCCAGGTCAATTAAACAAGCTTAAAATGACTAACCTAATTCGGGTCACCCTTTTCTATTTGATCGATTTAACGATTGATCAATAACTTACATAATTCTAAATATCAATACAGATTAAGCATACGTAAGCAATCAAGTGGGATTTTGGATAACCTTAAATTTAGTAATTCCTTCATTCAGACATTTCATCGAACATATGAGCATTCACAAGTAAGTAATAACATGTATTGTAATCAAAATTAAAATATAGACATGTTAGCATGGAACAAATTATCTACAATAAGACATCATTAATTGAGACCCTCAATGGTCGAAAAAGACAACTTAGGAATAATGGTCATCACCTTTGCAATGATTCATCCGACTTGGCGTTTTTAGCGTTAAAGTTTTAGGAAAAATCGTCAAAAAACTTAAACAAGCATATAAGCTCATAAGATTCGGGGTAAAAAATTATAAAAACCCTAGATTACAAGTATGATTCAACACTTACATCCAATCGTCATTAGGAAGAATCCGATGAAGAATGTGGTTGCGATTAGATCGCTAATCGAAGGTGAGAAGAACAAGTTCTTTCGATTGAACTCTCACTTTCTTTTCCTTTTCCTTTCTCATCTTTCTCTCCCTTTCAAAGCTAGGGCATAAATTCGTATGGGGAGAGGGGGTGCAAAATAAAATAGTATTTATAATGTCAAATTATGCAAAAATAGCTCCAATGACCCTTTGTTCATTATACTAATATCAAGGGAGGTTGTTTCCAACCAATGAGACCCAAATGGAAGTGTACGAGTCAATCTAAGCATGAGATCAGTATCACACTAGGTGATATATGTTTAAACACAATTATCTGATAATCAAACATGACAATTAACTGGAAAAGCCCTAACTCATATCGACAGTCATCAATCCTAATGCCATCCACCATTGAAACCTTCTTAATGCCCACAATGATATTTATTTATCATTCGACCTATTCATAAGGCCTGAAAGACCTAGATGAAGGGAAAAATTAACATCCATTTCAGATTGATCTAAAACTACGGTGGCCCTAAAAAGTTTTTAATGGTAAGCATTTATTTCACTGTTTCGTGTGGTGTGGTCCACCTGAGCTTTGGATCTGATTCATTTTTGGGCTCATGCCCTAAAATGAGATGGAAAATGGATGGACGGAGTAAATCATGGTGAGACTCACAGAGCTTTGACACCAGCTTGCTGGCTGGTGGTGGGGATACCAGCCAAACCACTTCCCACTATTAGCTGTCGGATTCTATGGCATTAGGATAAGAAATTATGCCCCTATACTAGATTATGGCTGATCACCCGTTTCCTATCAACTAATGTACATAGAAAGTATGCAAATGCCTTAATCTAAATCGTAGGACTAGTGTGGTCTACCCTGGGTCCTTACTATTACTTCGGTTGTAGACTCTCAGGAGTTTCAACACCTGGTTAAGGGTTCGAGTACCCATAGGTGGTGAAATTCCACCACGGCTTGAGTGTTTGGTGGTGTGTGTGCGTGTTAAATAAAAATAATTTTATTTATTTATTTATTTATTTTAAGTGTGGTCTACTCTGTATAGGAAATAACAAAAAGAATCACATTGATTGGAGAGTCCTAACCATCCATTGATGAACACTGCCTTGTTGAATTCAATCCGTTGATTATTTTTCCTTCCAACCATCCATACAACGACCATTGAATAAACTGTTTTGAGGTTACGCTCCATATTTAAGCCCCACAATTTCGACGGTTTAGATTAAGGTAAATGCATGGTACGTACATAGAATAGTCAATGCATTAATTGGCAGCATTGGAATTTAGAGGCTGAGCTAATCTTACATGCGGACTATCCGGGATTTTGTCACCACTTTAGAAGCCAGAAAGGGAGTGTACCTTAGAAAAAAGTGAATGCATGTTCCAAGAGTGCTCCTCAAGCCATGGGCTCATCAACTAGAAAATGGACAGAATTACCAACCTCATCCTCTTAGGCATGGCACACGTGTGTGAGATCAAGGACATCAGCAGGTGGGCCCAGTTACGAAGATTCCCTAGCCAAAAAGTAAGGCTGGTCTTTTTTTTTTTTTTTTTTTTCACACACGCACACACACCCCCACACACTCACGCTAGTGGAATTTCACCACCCAGATACTCAAACCCTTGACCGGGAGTTGAAACTCCTCAGAGTCTACCACCCGAGCAAGACTAAGGATCCTAAAAGGCTGGGCTCTTCATCATGTGGGCCACACCTGAAAGGATGGTCTCTTCATCATGTGGGCCACACCTGAAATATTATGAAAGAATGACCAGCACTCTTATGTGTTTAACAAGCCATGGGCCCATAAGGCCAGCCATTGTCAATTTAGGCAAGCTATCATGAACTAGAATGATGATGTTGTGAAACACTTGATGAGTGGACTGACACCAACTCTTTTAAGTTTGGGAGAGGGAGTGTGGGGCCCTCCCGTGATTTTGTGACGTGTATGTGAAATCCAGACTATGGATCTGGTGTGCCTCCTTATGATCACTGTACATTCCAAGAATCGTCATGATCCAAAACTCAGGTGGGCCACACTGCAGGGAGCAATGTATAATCATGCCTAAAATTAATCTATACATTCATCTGGCTGGATTTTGGGATCTAAGACTGATACGGGTGGAGTCGAATGGACACGTTGGATGCCTCTAATACATCATGGTCGGCCCCACATGTGGCAATCACCGTACTTTCAAATGGATATGATCATTCCCATGATATCATACATGGCCCACATCTAACAAATGAGGCACATGGTTCAGTAACCAGATCATTCACTTGTCGGGTCCAACCATGGATGGAGAATCCCCCGGAGTTCTTCCAGATTGGATGATCCAGTAGCCATTATTAAGACCTTTTTCAAATGAATGTAGACCTTTGCTATGTTAATTTTTTTTCTTCCAAGTACCGTTAATTCGTAGGCCACAAATTAAAGGTAAAGATTGTTTTATCAAGCAGAGTTTTTTTTTTTTTTTTTTTTTTTGGACGTAATCAATCAACGGACACTAAAAATAGGAGTGGTCTGTGAGATCAATTGTCAGAGTTGGAAAGCTATGTGAATTGCGGAAAGCAATGCACCCACCTGATGAGTGGCCTGGATCTAGCTCACTTTAGAAGTAGAAACTATGATACAAGAATCATTGGCGGAAACAGCTCTTATGAAGCAATCCTGGCCTTTCCATTCACATTTTCCCTCACTGCAATGTGAACGGTTAATGATCGGATGGCTAGGATCATCGCATCTATCATTATTTTGAACCATTTGCCATCTGCAACACATGGGCAGTCCCAAATGTAAAATTACTCTACCAATAATGATATTGATTAAACGGTTCCAACCACGTAAAAACTATGATACAAGAATCATTGGCACTTGTGCAGCATGAAATATAAACGGTTCAGATCATTGTCATGGATGCAAACTCCGAAAACACAAGTGTCCATCAATGTCCAAACGGGCTCATCTCTTAAAAATATATTAAGGAAACTCTACAGAAAATTATACTACCTTATTAATACGGATTTACACCTTGGTACCTTTTTTTTCAAAATGCTTTTCAATAAAATACCTAATTAATTAATTAATGTAATTATCATTGGAATATTTTTTTGTTAGATTTCTTAAGAGAAGCTGGGCTTTGAGAGCTAGAGGTTGGCGGCTTAGGTAGGACCCTACTGTAATTTTTATGAAAATTGTGTACGTGAGTTTACTCGGCTGAGGACTCAATATATAGGTCCAAAACGTACAGAAAGAAAAGTTTAATATCTCACATAAGTACTCCGATGATAATACTACATCAGCAGCTTGGTGGCTTACATCTGCGCTGTCAGAGATTCAGAAATATGGCACCTCCTCCAAGGAATAAAAATAAGCTTCATTTAAGACACCGACTTTAACAATACATGTATCAATGTTGTTTTAAAATATGGTCCCGAGTGGAAGTGAGTGATTAACTTAGAATTATCATTCTCTTAAGTTACACGTAATATTAACATAATCAAGTACAGGTAATGATGACACAACAACGCAAACAACTTCCTAAACCTGATCCTTACTCTTGCCAGGGAGGTAGACTCCCAGGAGTCTCAACACTCGGTCAAGGGTTCGAGTATCCATAGGGGGTGAAATAATTCCACTAGAATGAGTGTGTGGGGTGTGTGTGCGGGTGAATAAATAAATAAATAAAACAACTTCCTAATTTAGTTAATTAAATGAATGGATGTTATGATATACAAATACATGTCATGCAAATAAAATACGGGTCGTTCGAATAGTACTCTGATTTTTAACGGTCAATGTCACACCCCAAACTCGAAAACGGGCTCTGCAAGAATTCACGATCACCGAATCCGGTCGACAGACCTCCAGTAATACCTCATTCTTGGCTCTCAACATCCATACACCAGGTTCCGAACCTAGGATCCTACAATAAGGATTTTCAACGTGATTTTTTTTTTTTTTTGTAAATAAATGAGCATAACCACAAGTGTACCCAAATCACAAAGGTAACATCATCATCATATATCCACTAATATCAAAATCTTGAGTACAATACATAAAGGGAAAATATAAGATAAGCTCCAGAAGCTCTGCCGCACACTCCTACTTCAGCTTAACTGCGTCCTATCGTCACCTGCACGCATCTATCGTGCATAAACTTATAAAAAGCTTAGAGGATGGTGTACGTGTGTGCACAAGATAAGTGTCAAGCACACAAAAATCAACGTAAGCGGAATACTGACAAGGTTTTAAGTCATTCAATATCAAACTATGCAATACAGATCGGTTATGCACTGTAGAGTCATAATGAGCCAAATATCAGATACTGAGGATATAATACAATATGCAATTTTGAAGAGCCACGAATACCATCAGCCTCATCTAGGTAATATAAATGCAGAAACATAACAACCAAAATGCCAAATTCCATGGATGTAATGTAATATGCAGATCCTGGCAAGCTCATAATACCATCAACCTTATTAGGCTATGCAATACAGAAGCATAGTAAACCAAATGCTATGTGCTGAGAATGCAATGCAATATGCGATGTGAATGAAATAACCAAGCTAGAGTGTGAAGTCGAGATGATAGTACGTAGTATCGCAGGGTATGAGGTCCATCACAAGGGACTTCTATCCAAACCAATCCTATACCTAAATTTGGATAGCCAGACTCAATGTGGTAAACTCCTGATTTCAGGTTGGTCGCGCGCTCCAACGAAAATTCTGGCCATTGCGAAGATACACATAACAAATTAGTTGTGCACCATCAGCCCGAGTGGATATTGCATGAATGAATGAATGAGTCAAATGATGAATAAGCAACTCCAGATCTCAGTAAGTCCTCATATCAGTATCATACACATCTCAGGATCATCACCGGGGTCTAGTACACTTTAATCTAGCTTGCCGCCCCATCAAGCGCACAACTGGATAAGTGGAAGAGACCTCACTATCCGCCTACCAATATCGGCCTGTCTCGTCGATAGCGGACCCATTTATGAGCTGATCAGACTCATCCTAACATTGCCTACTCCCTCAGGCCAGTAAGGCCACACCACCTCCCAACCGACCACGACACAGTGGGAGTAGGGGTGGCTCAACATTTTTGGGGGCCTTAGGCAAGTCATAAGACGGAGGCTTTTTAGTTTAAAAAATCAAAAATTAATAAATTCAAAATTAAACCATAAAAATTAATAAACTTTTGTATTCAAGCTTATCCTATAAATCAGTTTCGATGGGTAAAATTACTAAACCGTTCATAAGGTGAATCCTAGATGGATGAAATGAAAACATAAATATCTGCTTATCCAAAATTTCTGCACTCTGTAGAAAAGTTTGTAATGGTGAGCATTCAATATCCACTTTTCTTATGTGTTCTAGTCCACTTGAGCTTTGGTTCTGCTTCATGTTTTTTCTAATAATCTAAAATGGGATGAAGAAACGGATCAACGGAATAGATATAACACATACAATAATGTGGACCCCATAAAGCTCAGGGCTACAGGAATCCCTAAAGTGGTCCATTCTAAATTGTATAGTACTCTAGCAGTGTTATGGTTAATAAATAGGCATTCCTAGATTGTTAATATAGCATATTTTGACTCCATCCAATCCGTCTAAATTAGGTGATCCATTCTACATAGGCTAAATTACAAAAAATCCATTGATTTTACTATTCTATCTTCCAATTAGTGGGAATTTGTATGTTGAATTCAAATAATTTGTTTAGTGTACAAGAATCAACCAATTAGGAGATCCAGCCATTATGTGTTTTTGTTTTTGGTTTTCATGAACCATCTAAACCGGGACCCACTTTTATATCTTTTTAATTTAATTTAAAAATATTCAAAGGTTGCAATTTCTCAGTGCACGTGTATAGATTACTAGACGCTGTCAGAGTGTTAAAAGCTTGTTCCTATGATACAGGGCCTTCATAAATAGAGGGCCTTAGGCAATTGCCTCACCTGCCTACCCCTTAGAGCCGCCCCTTAGTGGGAGATGTGGCCTACTGGTATACGGCCCTCATGTGCTCATATATATCCACTCGATTTAGACGTTGGGGCGTCTCCTGGCATCGGGGGTTTAAGAATTTTCACCCAATGACATCTATCGCGCCCGTATACTAGAACCAAACATTTTCAGTGTCTCATCTGGCCATTCACGATATGCCTGTGGAGGCCACGGCCCTGATGTCACTAGGGCGTATAGTGGTCATGTCACGCCCCAAACCTGAAAATCGGGCTCACAAAATTTTTGATCGCCGAATCCGACACCGACAGCCTTCGTAGAACCCCATTCTCGGCTCCTAGCACCCATTTGCCAAGTTCCGATCCTAGGATGCTATAAGGAGGATTTTCAATATTAGTTTGATTCATAATAAGCATAACCAAAGGCATAACCCATAAACAACAACCAAAAACTCCATCACATTTCCATTATGATAAAAAACTTTACAAGTAAAATGAGCATAAAGGGAAATACAATGATAAAAGACAAAAGCTCCAAGACGATCTGTCACGGGCTCTAGCCTCAACGCTGCTACGGTTCGGCGTCACCTGCACGTAACGGTCGTGCATAAGCTTATAGAAAGCTTAGAGGGTGGTGAAAGTGTGTGCGCAAGGTAGTAATGTAAATATGCAGTATGAGAGTAATGCGGAACATGCTGGTGAATCCATGAATACTGTTAGCCGTACCAAGGCTATGCGAAGCAAGGCGTGAATGATATCGACTGTACCAAGGTCATGCGATGCAAGGCATGAATAATGTCGGTCATATCAAGGTCATGCAATGTGAGATGCAACTCAAGCATATGAATCATCATCTAAGTCCACATATCAATATAGCTCAAATCCGGAATATCAACGGGATCTAGTACACTCTAAACCAAATTGTCGCCCCATCGCACACAATAAGGTAAGTGGAAGAGACCTCACTATCCACCTGCCAATATCGGGCTCTACTGGTCAATAGCGGACCTATTCCTCGAGCTGGTCAAACTCAGCCTAGCTTTGCCCCCTCCTCTCGGGCGGGTAAGGCTGCACCCCCTTCCAACAGACAACGACAACAATGGAGAGTACAACCTCCTGGTATTCGGCCCTCGGCACTCATGCACCCATTCGGTCTAGACGTTGGAGCAACCTCTTGGTACCATAAGGGTTTAGAGACTTCACCCAGGGATATCCATAGCGCCCCATGTAGAACAAGATTTTCGGTATCCAATCCCGCTAACCATGATACGCCTGTGGAGGTTACGACCCCGATGTTGCTAGGGCATACAGTACCATATCACACAATGCGAATGCATGAATCACACTATTCAGTCATGCAGCAATCCTACGCGTATCGTGCGCTCATGTAGGACAACGCCGCCTATCCAAGAGCCCCTAAACAATCTGCCCGGAGGCATATGCTATGATCAGTCACTTCTAATATCAAGCATACATATGATGCATATGATCATGAATTATGGAACTATACTAAACATGTTATATGGTGATGGATGTTGTTCATAACGAAGATGGGCCTAGACGGCCTACAAGTATGGGCCTAACAATGGGCCCTATGGGGAATTATAATGCAGACATTTAACCAACATTATTCTTACAATGTGGACGTCAAACCAACATTGCTCCCAAGGCACGACCGTTATAACATCATTACACAAACCATGGTAGGGTCATACATCTTAATGGACTTATGTACATCCCATTGGGCCTCGACCCATGGGCCTTAGATACAACAAATGGGCCGCATAACATGGGCCTTAAGCATATCAAGTGGGCCTCAATGAATGGGTCATAACTACATCAAGATGGGCCTAATCATATGGGCCTCATACATATCAAGGTGGGCCTTAACGGATGGGCCACAAATTACCCAAGATGGGCCTCATGCATATATCAAAGTGGGGTTCACTTGAATTATAGATCTGACGCATTCTTTAGCTCATGCCATAAAAATGAGCTTTTAAGATGGTTAAACGGATTGGATGCAACCCATGCATCATGGTGGGGCCCATGAAAGCCCACCATCAGGTATATTACATAATATAATATAATATATATATAATATACAATAATATATATATACACACACACGCACAGCCCCACACGTACACACACGGACACACACGCATGCACACGCATACACCCATCGTCCAGGGGGGCGATGGGGATAGAACAAATACATCATCATGGGCTCTACCATCCAGGCGGATGGTGGAAATAAAACACATATATCATTATGGGTCCCACGTGGGGCCCATTGTAATGTTTATAAGCCATCCAATCCGTCCATAAGGTCACGCAGACCTGGATGAAGAGTAAAAACAAATTTCATCTTGATCCAAAACTTTTGGGAACACAAAAAGGGTTTCAATGGCTGACCTTCAATCACCTGAGCGTTGGATCAGCCTGATATTTGGAGGGGGCCCACTTCAGGGAGGGGCCCATCAAATAAACGGTTTGGATGACAAATAAGCATCATGGTGGGGCCCACAGCTGGGGCCGTGGGTTCCTACTGTTCGCCTGTCAACGCAACAGCGTCTGCTGCTGACGCCAACGGCAGCAGGTGCTGCCTATATTATTATTTTGTTTTTTGGAAAACCCATTTTTTGGGGGTTTTTCATACGTAGGGCCCGCATCAGGTAGATCCACCACATCCACTGGTTCTCATGGCCCTAGACAAGTCAAGCAAGCCCAACATTGGAGGTGTTTTGGAGTATAGAAACATCAAGTGGTTTTTCAATGGTAGAAACCATTGTTTTATATGCTATGGCCCGCCAGACGATCGGATGGACTTCATTTTTCGGCACAACGCCTAAAACGGGCTGAGGAATGAAATGGACGGCGTGGATTGAATACATACATCAAGGTCGGGCCTACATAGACTGCCCTCCCAAAAGCTTTGAAAACAAAGCTAAAATTTGTGTTTTCCCTTTTTGTCTAGCGTCCCTAGACCCTGGGCGGTTCGGTGTTGCACATGCATTGAGGAGGGCCCTGCTTAGGTGGGCCACCAAATGATGGATGGTATGGGTACAACACATTTAAAGTGGGCCCCACTTAAAAGTGGCTTGGATAAAATACCTGCCTCATGATGGGGTCCATCCTGATGGGCCACATGACCATATTAACACAAGAAAAGAAAAATGAAAAAGAGAGGAGAGAGAGAGAGAGAGAGAGAGAGAGAGAGAGAGAGAGAGAGAAAGAGAGAGTGGGACACGAGTGATGGAGGGACCCCGACATTATGGGCCCTCCCTTTCATGATCTACAACATACATCAATTGGGTCCCATTACATGTGGGCCCACCGATCAAAATCAACGGTGGAGATCCTTTCTCCACCGACATGCAAGCTTTAGATGACCCTATTTCTACAAGAAAATAAACATCATGATGGGGTCCATGGAGAATGGCCCCATCATGGAGTGATCATGAGGATCAAGGTGGTCCATTGGCCACATCAAGGGTCCAAAGTGAGATCCAAACCATTGATCAGTTGGCCTCACTTGGCCCATCATAAACATATGAAAATCTAGCCTATAACGCACCCACCGTTCGATCTTCTTGCTCCCTTGGCTTCCTTAGCTCCTTAGCTTAGATTCCAATGGAGGAGATGAGGTTTGGATGGTTGAGATGGGAGATGAGAGGGTGGGAAGGTGGGCCACACTTGTGGCTCTCTTGGAGTGGAAGAGCTTGGACGTATGGAGGTTTTTGGGTTGCTTGGAATGTGATTTGAAAATGAAGGAGAGAGAGGGTTATAAAGAGAGAGAGAGAGAGAGAGAGAGAGAGAGTGAGTGAGTGATGGGTGATGGAGTGATGGATGTGATGAGTGATGGGTGTAAGAGCTTTTTGACTTTTTTGGTTGCTTGGTTTAAGAAAGGCATGGGTGTGTAAGAGACTTTTTGACTTTGGGGGTTGCTTGGGGAAGGGTGAAAGATAATGTATACTTGACATGTACTTGACATGATAGGATTGATTGATAGATTGATTGATGTGACAAGTCGTAGAGATTCTCTCAAAATTCGCACACGTGGCATTTTTCTCGCACCTAACGCTGGCTCACATCTCCTGGTTAATGTATCGGATCGGCATGCGAGTCGCGGCATCGGAACCACGGCGACGACGCGGTCGCTAGGGTACAAGTCTCAGTTTGTGTCGATTCATGTTAACGGCGTGTGACGCAGGGTCACACGCAAATGCCGGTTAAGGGTCGAAGGTTGCCGAAATTTGACTGAAAAGACCACGGAAGCCTATGAAACGGTACGGTCTAGGATACGGGTCTTACAGGTCATATCACCAAATGCGAGATGCATGAGTCATACCATCTAGTCATGCATCAAACCTACGCGTACCGTGTGCTCATGTGAGGTAACTGTCACGCCCCAAACTCGGAAACCGGGCTCACAAAATTTTCGATTGCTGAATCCGGTGACAATAGCCTCTGTAGTACCACATTTTCGACTTTCAACGTCCATACACCAGATTCGATCCTGGGATCCTACAAGGAAGATTTTCAATATGAATTTGTCTCATAAGAAGCATAACCACAAGTATACCCAAATTACAAGAAATACTGACATGTTCATAAAATATCATCAACCTCATCTAAGATATGCAATGAAAAGACGTAGCAAGCCAATGTCATATACTAAGAAAGTAATGTAGGTTGGTTACGCAATGTGGAGACATAGTAAGTCAAATATCAAATACCGAGGATGCAATACAATATGCAATTTAGAAGAGCTATAAATACTATCAGCCTCATCTAGGTCATATAAATGTAAAAATATAGCAACCCAAAATGCCATATGTCGTGGATGTAATGCAATATGCGGTATATGGTGCGAATGAAACGACCAAGCTGCAGTGTGAAGTCGGGATGATAGCACGTGGTATCGCAGGCTATGGGGTCTATCACAAAGGACTTCTATCCAAACCAGTCTCATACCTAAATTTGGATAGATAGACTCACTGTGGTAAACTTCTAATCTCAAGTTAGTCGCGTGCCCTAACCAAAATCCTGGCCATTGTGAAGGTACACAACAATTAGTTGCGCACCACCAGCCCGAGTGGATAATAAATGAATGAATGAGTATAATGCTGAGTATGAAACTCTTGCTCAATAAGTCCACATATCAATATTGTATTGTACATCTTTAGGATCATCACCAGGGTCTAGTACACTCTACATGCAATCGCCGCCCCCAGAACGCGTAACCATGTAAGTGGAAGAGATCTCACTATCCGCGTAGCCAGTAGTCTGCCAATATTTACTTGACACGTCGATAACAGACCCATTCATGAGCTGGTCAAACTCAGCCTAGCTATGCCCACTACCCTCAAGCGGATAAGACCACACCCCCTCCCAACCTACCATGACGCAGTGGGATACGCGACCTCCTAGTATTCCGCACTCAGGCACTCATGTATCCACTCGGTGTAGATGTTGTGGCGTCTCCTAGCCTCGGAGGTTTAAGGACTTTCATCCACGGACATCCAAAGTGCCCAGATACTCAAAGCTAAACATTTTCTGTGTCCCATCTGGTCATCCACGACATACCCATGGAGGTCACAGCCCTAATGTCACTAGGGCGTACAGTAATCGTAATCACACAATGCAAGATAATGAGTTATGTAGTCTAATCATGCATCAATCCTACGCATACTGCATGCTCATGTGGGATAACTCCACCTATCAGGGAGTCCCATAAACCATCTGTACTATGGCATATACAATGGTCAATCACATCTCATAATAAACATGCAGATGATGCATATGGGCATGTATCATGATGTTATGCTATCACATACTTATAATTGGTATCAATAATCCGCATCAACAATCGGCCTCAACAATGTGGACATTTAACCAATATTGCCCCCAAGGAATGGCCCACGTAGAGCCTAACATATAGTGGACCGATGGCCTCATACAAGGGCCTAATATACAACACCATGGGCCTCACTTATTATTTTAGGGCTTCTTTCGATGCTTATAATTGGAATGCACTGGAATCCAAATCATACCATAAATGGAATCCATGGTGAATAGAATGGATGTGTGTTGGAATCCTCAAATGTGTTTAATGATTGTAATTAGGATATATTGGAATCCAAAATTATATAGATGCATGTAATTAGAATATATTTATTTTTTTATTCTCCATGTAAATGGATAATGATTAATTATTAATATAATTTCTACATTTTTTTCTAAGCTGACAATAATTATTTGCTTTTTTAACATAAAAATTGTGGGTGCGTATTTCATATGGGCCCACTGTGAATATAATTTCACACCGTCTATCCATTTTATGGGATAATTTTAGGGCATAAATTCAAAATTGAAGTAGATCCAAAGCTTAAGTGGTCCACCACACCATATGAAACAGTGGAACCCTTTTATTACCATGATTTCTTGTGGTGCGGGCCACCTGAGCTTTGGATCTACCTCGTCTTTTGACTCATCATGCCCTAAAATGTTAAGATAAAATGAATAAAATGGCATGGATATGTCACATACATCATGATGGACCCTACATTTAAATCAACTTTTTTTGGATCAAATTTCAAGGTGGAAATACCTCTAGAAATTAAACAAACGTAAATAACAATAACGAGTTATTTATTGGTACTTATTGAGGAATTGAAAAATCCAACGCCCCTACGTAATTCAGTTTTATAACGGCAAATTAGTATACATGACATTTAATATAATAATTGTAATATGTTTAGTGAAATATATCCTTTGGTGAAAAAACAAATGAAATTCTCAGCTATCGGTGGGCAATAAAAGTGGCTCACTTAAAAAAATTGACCATTTCTGATATTTGCATCTAATTCTCACCTCCGAGATAATTCCAATTCACATAATTTTAATGCATTCCTTTTCATATTGATTCTAATTACGATTATTTACTATCAACCAAACTGTCCTTTTTGTGCATGTGCATTCATTTACTACTTACCATCAACTAAACCATATAGAATCCTCTTCCAATGCTAGCCCTAGATTGAGGAATGGGATCATGAACATGGCCCACATGCACTAGGGTCCCAAAATTATATGCTCTCTATGACAACCCATAATTAAGGACTTGCATGACTAGAGGTGTACACGAATTGAACCGAGTTGAGCTTGGCACAACTCAACTCGGCTCGGCCACTAGCTGACCCCAGCTCGAACTCGGCTCAGCTCGTTTCGGTCAGCAGCTCGAGCCAGTTCGATCCAAGTTTTCCTGTGCAACGTTTTCACAAACACATGGATTGTATCTTCAAATTCTCATTATATGTAAAACAACAACAACGATTTTACAAATATTTCATCATACACCTTATAGGTAACATTAAAATCAAGAAAAAAAAATATTTGTTTCATATACATACCTTCCTTGCCTCCAGCCGACACTTCCATTGAGTCATTTCATCGAACACTTGGTGAGCAACATCAATATCAAAGTAACCGAGTCACCGAACTGGATCAATTCGAGTTGGGTTCGATCCGAGTCGAGTCAAGCTCAGGCAAGGTTGAACTTGGTTCGAAATTTTTTCGAACTCAAAAAATCAGCTCAACTCAACTCGAACTCAGTTTCGAACCGAGTCTAATCGAGCCTTTTCAAGTCAAGTTGAGCGAGCTAACTGAGTTAACTCGGTTCGCATATAGCCCTATGCATGACAAGGAAATTATAAGGTAAAATACCCAATACCTTGGGATTAGTGCACTTATATTTTCAGTTCTAACAACTGGGCCCATAATTTAATCCTCTACATCATTGGTTCAATACATCCCATTGTAAATAGACCAAGCCCCAAAACATCCTCAATTGGACAACCATTAAAATTGTTTGAAAATTTGTATAGCTGAGTTGTAGATAAGGATGAGAACCATGTGTACGTACCATTAAAATTGCTCTTTTATGAAGTATATATTTTTGGAATTGAAGTTGGTGTGAACACAAAATCCCAGGAAAAAAATACATGGTTGGCCAGACATGTTTATGAACATGTGGACCCGTGCCCATATACTTCAACCACGCGGACGTTTGGGGAAACTTTCACACATGCGAGAGCTGTATCAATATCAAGTACATCCGTCTAAGGATATACATATGCACGACTTTTTCATTTTTTCCAAGATTTTTAATATGGCTGATTATGGTTTTTGGTCAGCCCTTGGTTGTGTCAACGTCCGCCAAAATGGGCCAGTCAAAAGATGAGAGTACAAAAGCAATTGTGTGATAAAGCTCCAGTAATGTAACTGAAATGGTGAACAGGCTGGAAATCAAAGTTGAAAGTCTATTACTTTCATTCCGTTTTTCTTATGAGTGTAATGCTTAAAAAATGTCTTTGGTCTCTGGAGTCTCTGCTGGAAAAATGTGTTGGAAATACAAAATAATAATAATAATAATAAAATTAATTATTTTCGTTTTATATAAAATATACACTTGTAATTAAAAACAACTGAAGTGCAAAGTACACCAACTAGCGCCATTACAAACACACTGCTTTCATCCACGCCCGTACATACAACATGCAACCTAAGTATCTCAATCTCTAAAGCTTCAAATAATAATATTATATACACCTCCACATATAAATCACGATTTTTTTTCTATTTACTTCTAATGTGGGACAAAAGCACATATGGTACTTTTTAATTGAAATTTTCAAAAGGTATTTTGGTGACAAAACAAAAATTCCAATTTTTTTTAAATTTTGATTTTTTACAAAAACCACAAATTTCAACAGTCTCATTATCTACTCATGACAAAAATACAGGGAGAAATGGCCAGCCTGTCCCCACCATCAGAGGTTCAATATTGCATACGTGGCATGTGCACAGTTGGTCTACAATACACATTTGCTAGAAGTGGGGAACACCATCAACATGGCTAGGACGTGGAATGCATACTGACACTGTCGGTAGAAGCCGCACAATGATATGTGTTTTATCCATGCCATCTACCTGTTTTGGATCATTATTTTAGGATAGCCCAAAATTGAGGTAGATCCAAATTTCAGGTAAACCACACCACAGGAAAGAAACAGTGGGGATAATGACATCTATGGTTAAAAGCTTCTTAAGACCCACAGTGAGGTCTGTTTGTTGTCCTGTTTGTATGGTCACACGAAGCAGGAGGAAAGGAAAACATAAATATCAGCTTGACTCAAAACTTATGTGAGATCTTTGTAGTTTTCAATGGTAGGTGTTCAATCCCCACTGTTTCCTGTGGTATGGTTTACTTGAACTAATGTGGATAGGCTTCAATTTTGGGGTCATGGCATAAAATGACTGAAAAAATGGATAAACGGTGTGGATAAAGCATATGCATCACAGTGGGCCCCACATAGTCTTGTCACCATGGAGATAGGGCCACCACACAAACCGCATCCACATTGAATGGCCCTGATGCCACACAGGCGCCCCGCATGGCATTTGTGCCACTAATAGCCTCTTGAATGTAAATCCTTGCCTGTATCACCGACCACTTCTAGAATGCATCTAGCGGTGCACTTGCGTCTCTAACCATCCAATCTATTGTTGGGACGACACCCAGATTTTGTGGACGGCAAATCTGACAACCCAAATAATAATTATGAAAACCCCAACGTTCAACCGTTGATTATGGTAGCATTCAAGTGGGCCTCATGTACGGAAAAGGATTAAGTTCTATGATTGCCTAAACACAAATTCCAATGATATGACAACAGAAATGATTAGTCAACTGATCTAAACTTGTCAACGCGCTAGGTTGGCCGGTGGTCAACTGGCCCGACCCATTTTTGAGCTAGGTTTGAGCCATGTGAATTGGGCTGCGGCTATCTCTCGGGCACGAAAATGTGACCCATCTATCAACCAACAGGATGTGATAGGCCCGAACTTAGCTTGAGGAGGGACTGATGAGGTTAATCTCAATCTTCCATGGGGGATAACTACTCCGAATCTACATAGTTCCCAGGACTCCTTAGAGAACTTTCTCGAATTCACGAGAGATAAAAGCAGGAATTATTCCTAATATATTCAAAATATCTCAACCAATAATAAAAACAAATTACGACTCTTTAAATAAGGAATTCAAATTTAGGACGGAGTTGTAGGCTCCGTTAAACACCCTAAAAATGTAGCTTATTATAAATAGTAAAGTTATTATTTATAGACGGCCTCTACTCTTATTAGACTTCGCGGTTTTTTTTAAAGCTAAAAATAATGTTTAATTTGGCCTAATCAAGCTATTCTCTTATCTTTTCTAAGCCCCTTTCAAATTGGGCACAACTTCTGCAACTCAAAAGATCAAAATTTATACTTGAACCAAAACTTACTATTTATAATAAAAATGAAACTAAAAGAGACTTTTGCGTCAATCTAATGGAATCTCACAAATCTGGCATGGGCAAAGGGAATAGCTGGGTTGGTTATCCAATGATATGTATAATTAATTGAATGATTATTAATTTCAGTTCATATAACATATTGGCAAAGATAAGATACTGACATTATATCACGAGTTCTTATATAGATCATGTGGCTTGTTACGGCATGTAATGACTGCTCACTGGTGTATCTTGATTCAAAATTTGGTATTAACCATTATATCTTACACATCAAAAATTCCAAATGTCACCCAAACACCGACTATGATCACTTAGTTCAGAGATGCGTGCTTGTCACATAAATACTGAATCAACACAAAGGAAAGACCTCGTTACCCAATTTCATTCACGCCTGGGTCATTCGAACGGTACTCTAGCACGAAACCATTAGCCGAGTATTTAACGGGTTCATTCAAAAAACAATCTTTCATCTCTATCAGTGTTCATTGATCACTACGGGGGGGCTCATCACCCCAACATAGGCTAACAGCTTGGACAGAGTGTCCCATACCAGCATGTTCTGTTCATGAGTCTTTGTGGGATCGTAATACACTAATGGTTATGAATAGAGTTATCCATGAGAACAGGGTATCCTAGATTTAATTTAGTCATGTCATACATGATGAACACATATGATCAGTCGATCTTTAGACTAATTTGATTGACCTGAGAGAACTCTAATGTAACCGACATTGGGTGCAAGCATCCTGTGTAATCCATCTACTATCAGTCATTCATGTTCAACCCAGGTCAATTAAACAAGCTTAAAATGACCAACCTAATTCGAGTCACCCTTTTCTATTTGATCGATTTAAGGATTGATCAATAACTTACATAATTCTAAATATCAATACAGATTAAGCATACGTATGCAATCAAGTGGGATTTTGGATAACCTTAAATTTAGTAATTCCTTCATTCAGACATTTCATCGAACATATAAGCATCCACAAGTAAGTAATAACATGTATTGTAATCAAAATTAAAATATAGACATGTTAGCATGGAACAAATTATCTACAATAAGACATCATTAACCGAGACCCTCAATGGTCGAAAAAGACAACTTAGGAATAATGGTCATCACCTTTGCAATGATTCACCCGACTTGACATTTTTAGCGTTAAAGTTTTAGGAAAAATCGTCAAAAAACTTAAACAAGCATATAAGCTCATAAGATTCGGGGTAAAAAATTATAAAAACCCTAGATTACGAGTATGATTCAACACTTAAATCCAATCGTCATTAGGAAGAATCCGATGAAGAATGTGGTTGCGATTAGATCGCTAATCGAAGGTGAGAAGAACAAGCTCTTCCGATCGAACTCTCACTTTCTTTTCCTTTTCCTTTCTCATTTTTCTCTCCCTTTCAAAGCTAGGGCATAAATTCGTATGGAGAGAGGAGGTGCAAAATAAAATAGTATTTATAATGTCAAATTATGCAAAAATAGCTCCAATGACCCTTTGTTCATTATACTAATATCAAGGGAGGTTGTTTCCAACCAATGAGACCCAAATGGAAGTGTACGAGTCAATCTAAGCATGAGATCAGTATCACACTAGGTGATATATGTTTAAACACAATTATCCGATAATCAAACATGACAATTAACTGGAAAAGCCCTAGCTCATATCGACAGTCATCAATCCTAATGCCATCCACCATTGAAACCTTCTTAATGCCCACAATGATATTTATTTATCATCCGACCTATTCATAAGGCCTGAAAGACCTAGATGAAGGGCAAAATTAACATCCATTTATTGATCTAAAACTACGGTGGCCCTAAAAAGTTTTTAATGGTAAACATTTATTTCACTGTTTCGTGTGGTGTGGTCCACCTGAGCTTTGGATCTGATTCATTTTTGGGCTCATGCTCTAAAATGAGATGGAAAATGGATGGTCGGAGTAAATCATGGTGGGACTCACAGAGCTTTGACACCAGCTTGCTGGCAGGTGGTGGGGATACCAGCCAAACCACTTCCCACTATTAGCTGTCGGATTCTATGGCATTAGGATAAGAAATTATGCCCCTATACTAGATTATGGCTGATCACCCGTTTCCTCACAACTAATGTACATAGAAAGTATGCAAATGCCTTAATCTAAATCGTAGGACTAGTGTGGTCTACCCTGGGTCCTTATTATTACTTCGGTTGTAGACTCTCAGGAGTTTCAACACCTGGTTAAGGGTTCGAGTACCCATAGGTGGTGAAATTCTACCACGGCTTGAGTGTTTGGTGGTGTGTGTGCGTGTTAAATAAAAATAATTTTTTTTTATTATTATTTTTTTTTATTTTTTTTTAAAGTGTGGGCTACTCTGTATAGGAAGTAACAAAAAGAATCACATTGATTGGACAGTCCTAACCATCCATTGATGAACACTGCCTTGTTAAATTCAATCCGTTGATTATTTTTCCTTTCAACCATCCATACAACGGCCATTGAATAAACTGTTTTGAGGTTACGCTCCATATTTAAGCCCCACAATTTGGATGGTTTAGATTAAGGTAAATGCATGGTACGTACATAGAATAGTCAATGCATTAATTGGCAGCATTGGAATTTAGAGGTTGAGCTAATCTTACATGCGGACTATCCGGGATTTTGTCACCGCTTTAGAAGCCAGAAAGGGAGTGTACCTTAGAAAAAAGTGAATGCATGTTCCAAGAGTGCTCCTCAAGCAATGGGCTCATCAACTAGAAAATGGACAGAATTACCAACCTCATCCTCTTAGGCATGGCACACGTGTGTGAGATCAAGGACATCAGCAGGTGGGCCCAGTTATGAAGATTCCCTAGCCAAAAAGTAAGGCTGGTCTTTTTTTCTTTTTTTTTTCACACACGCACACACACCCCACACACTCACACTAGTGGAATTTCACCACCTATGGATACTCAAACCCTTGACTGGGAGTTGAAACTCCTCAGAGTCTACCACCCAAGCAAGACTAAGGATCCTAAGAGGCTGGGCTGGCCACACCTGAAAGGATGGTCTCTTCATCATGTGGGCCACACCTGAAATATTATGAAAGAATGACCAGCACTCTTATGTGTTTAACAAGCCATGCGCCCATAAGGCCAGCCATTGTCAATTTAGGCAAGCTATCATGAACTAGAATGATGATGTTGTGAAACACTTGATGAGTGGACTGACACCAACTCTTTTAAGTTTGGGAGAGGGAGTGTGGGGCCCTCCCGTGATTTATGTGAAATCCAGACTATGGATCTGGTGTGCCTCCTTATGATCGATCACTGTACATTCCAAGAATCATCATGATCCAAAACTCAGGTGGGCCACACTGCAGGGAGCAATGTATAATCATGCCTAAAATTAATCTATACATTCATCTGGCTGGATTTTGGGATCTAAGACTGATATGGGTGGAGTCGAATGGACACGTTGGATGCCTCTAATACATCATGGTCGGCCCCACATGTGGCAATCACCGTACTTTCAAATGGATATGATCATTCCCATGATATCATACATGGCCCACATCTAACAAATGAGGCACATGGTTCAGTAACCAGATCATTCACTTGTCGGGTCCAACCATGGATGGAGAATCCCCCGGAGTTCTTCCAGATTGGATGATCCAGTAGCCATTATTAAGACCTTTTTCAAATGAATGTGGACCTTTGCTATGTTAATTTTTTTTCTTCCAAGTACCGTTAATTCGTAGGCCACAAATTAAAGGTAAAAATTGTTTTATGAAGCAGAGTTTTTTTTTTTTTTTGGACGTAATCAATCAACGGACACTAAAAATAGGAGTGGTCTGTGAGATCAATTGTCAGAGTTGGAAAGCTATGTGAACTGCGGAAAGCAATGCACCCACCTGATGAGTGGCCTGGATCTAGCTCACTTTAGAAGTAGAAGAGAGTAGAGACATCCTTCCCAAGTCCATGTGGTAGTGTCACATATCAATCAGGACCATCCATCTAATGGACCCTATCATGGATAGGCCACGTTCGGAAACAGCTCTTATGAAGCAATCCTGGCCTTTCCATTCACATTTTCCCTCACTGCAATGTGAACCGTTAATGATCGGATGGCTATGATCATCGCATCTATCATTATTTTGAACCATTTGCCATCTGCAACACATGGGCAGTCCCAAATGTAAAATTACTCTACCAACAATGATATTGATTAAACGGTTCCAACCACGTAAAAACTATGATACAAGAATCATTGGCACTTGTGCAGCATGAAATATAAACGGTTCAGATCATTGTCATGGATGCAAAACTCCGAAAACACAAGGGTCCATCAATGTCCAAACGGGCTCATCTCTTAAAAATATATGAAGGAAACTCTACACAAAATTATACGACCTTATTAATACGGATTTACACCTTGGTACCTTTTTTTTCAAAATGCTTTTCAATAAAATACCTAATTAATTAATTAATGTAATTATCATTGGAATATTTTTTTGTTAGATTTCTTAAGAGAAGCTGGGCTTTGAGAGCAAGAGGTTGGCGGCTTAGGTAGGACCCTACTGTAATTTTTATGAAAATTGTGTACGTGAGTTTACTCGGCGGAGGACTCAATATATAGGTCCAAAACGTACAGAAAGAAAAGTTTAATATCTCACATAAGTACTCCGATGATAATACTACATCAGCAGCTTGTTGGCTTACATCTGCGCTGTCAGAGATTCAGAAATATGGCACCTCCTCCACGGAATAAAAATAAGCTTCGTTTAAGACACCGACTTTAACAATACATGTATCAATGTTGTTTTAAAATATGGTCCGAGTGGAAGTGAGTGATTAACTTAGTATTATCATTATCTTAAGTTACACGTAATATTAACATAATCAAGCACAGGTAATGATGACACAACAACGCAAACAACTTCCTAAACCCGATCCTTACTCTTGCCAGGGAGGTAGACTCCCAGGAGTCTCAACACTCGGTCAAGGGTTCGAGTATCCATAGGGGGTGAAATAATTCCACTAGAATGAGTGTGTGGGGTGTGTGTGCGGGTGAATAAATAAATAAATAAAACAGCTTCCTAATTTAGTTAATTAAATGAATGGATGTTATGATATACAAATACATGTTATGCAAATAAAATACAGGTCGTTCGAATAGTACTCTAATTTTTAACGGTCAATGTCACACCCCAAACTCGGAAAACGGGCTCACAGAATTCCTGATCGCCGAATCTGGTGCCGACAGCCTCCGTAATACCTCATTCTTGGCTCTCAACATCCATACACCAGGTTCCGAACCTAGGATCCTACAATAAGGATTTTCAACGTGATTTTTTTTTTTTTTTTTTGTAAATAAATGAGCATAACCACAAGTGTACCCAAATCACAAAGGTAACATCATCATCATATATCCACTAATATCAAAATCTTGAGTACAATACATAAAGGGAAAATATAAGATAAGCTCCAAGCTCACGACACTCCTACCTCAAATTTTAATCAAGGCCCTATCGCTACACCGCACGCATCTATCGTGCATAAACTTATAAAAAGCTTAGAGGATGGTGTACGTGTGTGCACAAGATAAGTGTCAAGCACACAAAAATCAACGTAAGCGGAATACTGACAAGGTTTTAAGTCATTCAATATCAAACTATGCAATACAGATCGGTTATGCACTGTGGAGTCATAATGAGCCAAATATCAGATACTGAGGATATAATACAATATGCAATTTTGAAGAGCCACGAATACCATCAGCCTTATCTAGGCAATATAAATGCAGAAACATAGCAACCAAAATGCCAAATTCCATGGATGTAATGTAATATGCAGATCCTGGCAAGCTCATAATACCATCAACCTTATTAGGCTATGCAATACAGAAGCATAGTAAACCAAATGCTATGTGCTGAGAATGTAATGCAATATGCGATGTGAATGAAATAACCAAGCTAGAGTGTGAAGTCGAGATGATAGTACGTAGTATCGCAGGGTATGAGGTCCATCACAAGGGACTTCTATCCAAACCAATCCTATACCTAAATTTGGATAGCCAGGCTCAATGTGGTAAACTCCTGATTTCAGGTTGGTCGCGCGCTCCAACGAAAATTCTGGCCATTGCGAAGATACACATAACAAATTAGTTGTGCACCATCAGCCCGAGTGGATATTGCATGAATGAATGAATGAGTCAAATGATGAATAAGCAACTCCAGATCTCAGTAAGTCCTCATATCAGTATCATACATCTCTAGGATCATCACCGGGGTCTAGTACACTTTACTCTAGCTTGCCGCCCCATCAAGCGCACAACTGGATAAGTGGAAGAGACCTCACTATCCGCCTACCAATATCGGCCTGTCTCGTCGATAGCGGACTCATTTATGAGCTGATCGGACTCATCCTAACATTGCCTACTCCCTCAGGCGAGTAAGGCCACACCACCTCCCAACCGACCACGACACAGTGGGAGTAGGGGCGGCTCAACATTTTTGGGGGCCTTAGGCAAGTCATAAGAAGGAGGCTTTTTAGTTTAAAAAATCAAAAATTAATAAATTCAAAATTAAACCATAAAAATTAATAAACTTTTGTATTCAAGCTTATCCTATAAATCAGTTTCGATGGGTAAAATTACTAAACCGTTCATAAGGTGAATCCTAGATGGATGAAATGAAAACATAAATATCTGCTTATCCAAAATTTTCGCACCTGTAGAAAAGTTTGTAATGGTGAGCATTCAATATCCACTTTTCTTATGTGTTCTAGTCCACTTGAGCTTTGGTCTCGCTTCATGTTTTTTCTAATAATCTAAAATGGGATGAAGAAACGGATCAACGGAATAGATATAACACATACAATAATGTGGACCCCATAAAGCTCAGGGCTACAGTGAATCCCTAAAGTGGTCCATTCTAAATTGTATAGTACTCTAGCAAAGTGTTATGGTTAATAAATAGGCATTCCTAGATTGTTAATATAGCATATTTTGACTCCATCCAATCCGTCTAAATTAGGTGATCCATTCTACATAGGCTAAATTACAAAAAATCCATTGATTTTACTATTCTATCTTCCAATTAGTGGGAATTTGTATGTTGAATTCAAATAATTTGTTTAGTGTACAAGAATCAACCAATTAGGAGATCCAGCCATTATGTGTTTTTGTTTTTGGTTTTCATGAACCATCTAAACCGGGACCCACTTTTATATCTTTTTAATTTAATTTAAAAATATTCAAAGGTTGCAATTTCTCAGTGCACGTGTATAGATTACTAGACGCTGTCAGAGTGTTAAAAGCTTGTTCCTATGATACAGGGCCTTCATAAATAGGGGGCCTTAGGCAATTGCCTCACCTGCCTACCCTTAGAGCCGCCCCTTAGTGGGAGATGTGGCCTACTGGTATACGGCCCTCATGTGCTCATATATATCCACTCGATTTAGACGTTGGGGCGTCTCCTTGCATTGGGGGTTTAAGAATTTTCACCCAATGACATCTATCACGCCCGTATACTAGAACCAAACATTTTCGGTGTCTCATCTGGCCATTCACGATATGCCTGTGGAGGCCACGGCCCTGATGTCACTAGGGCATATAGTGGTCATGTCACGCCCCAAACCTGAAAATCGGGCTCACAAAATTTTCGATCGCCGAATCCGACACCGACAGCCTTCGTAGAACCCCATTCTCGGCTCCTAGCACCCATTTGCCAAGTTCCGATCCTAGGATGCTATAAGGAGGATTTTCAACATCAGTTTGATTCATAATAAGCATAACCAAAGGCATAACCCACAAACAACAACCAAAAACTCCATCACATTTCCATTATGATAAAAAACTTTACAAGTAAAATGAGCATAAAGGGAAATACAATGATAAAAGACAAAAGCTCCAAGACGATCTGTCACGCGCTCTAGCCTCAACGCTGCTACGGTTCGGCGTCACCTGCACGTAACGGTCGTGCATAAGCTTATAGAAAGCTTAGAGGGTGGCGAAAGTGTGTGCGCAAGGTAGTAATGTAAATATGCAGTATGAGAGTAATGCGGAACATGCTGGTGAATCCATGAATACTGTTAGTCGTACCAAGGCTATGCGAAGCAAGGCGTGAATGATATCGGCTGTACCAAGGTCATGCGATGTAAGGCATGAATAATGTCGGTCATATCAAGGTCATGCAATGTGAGATGCAACTCAAGCATATGAATCATCATCTAAGTCCACATATCAATATAGCTCAAATCCGGAATATCAGCGGGATCTAGTACACTCTAAACCAAATTGTCGCCCCATCGTGCACAATAAGGTAAGTGGAAGAGACCTCACTATCCACCTGCCAATATCGGGCTCTACTGGTCAATAGCGGACCTATTCCTCGAGCTGGTCAAACTCAGCCTAGCTTTGCCCCCTCCTCTCGGGCGGGTAAGGCTGCACCCCCTTCCAACAGACAACGACAACAATGGAGAGCACGACCTCCTGGTATTCGGCCCTCGGCACTCATGCACCCATTCGGTCTAGACGTTGGAGCAACCTCTTGGTACCATAAGGGTTTAGAGACTTCACCCAGGGATATCTATAGCACCCCATATAGAACAAGATTTTCGGTATCCAATCCCGCTAACCATGATACGCCTGTGGAGGTTACGACCCCGATGTCGCTAGGGCATACAGTACCATATCACACAATGCGAATGCATGAATCACACTATTCAGTAATGCAGCAATCCTGCGCGTATCGTGCGCTCATGTAGGACAACGCCGCCTATCCAGGAGCCCCTAAACAATCTGTCCAGAGGCATATGCTATGATCAGTCACTTCTAATATCAAGCATACATATGATGCATATGATCATGAATTATGGAACTATACTAAACATGTTATATGGTGATGGATGTTGTTTATAACGAAGATGGGCCTAGACGGCCTACAAGTATGGGCTTAACAATGGGCCCAATGGGAAATTATAATGCAGACATTTAACCAACATTATTCTTACAATGTGGACGTCAAACCAACATTGCTACCAAGGCACGACCGTTATAACATCATTACACAAACCATGGTAGGGTCATACATCTTAATGGACTTATGTACATCCCATTGGGCCTCGACCTATGGGCCTTAGATACAACAAATGGGCCGCATAACATGGGCCTTAAGCATATCAGGTGGGCCTCAATGGATGGGCCATAACTACATCAAGATGGGCCTAATCATATGGGCCTCATACATATCAAGGTGGGCCTTAACGGATGGGCCACAAATTACCCAAGATGGGCCTCATGCATATATCAAAGTGGGGTTCACTTGAACTATAGATCTGACGCATTCTTTAGCTCATGCCATAAAAATGAGCTTTTAAGATGGTTAAACGGATTGGATGCAACCCATGCATCATGGTGGGGCCCATGAAAGCCCACCATCGGGTATATTACATAATATAATATATATATATAATATACAATAATATATATATACACACACACGCACAGCCCCACACGTACACACACGGACACACACGCATGCACACGCATACACCCATCGTCCACGGGGGCGATGGGGATAGAACAAATACATCATCATGGGCTCTACCATCCAGGCGGATGGTGGAAATAAAACACATATATCATTATGGGTCCCACGTGGGGCCCATTGTAATGTTTATAAGCCATCCAATCTGTCCATAAGGTCACGCAGACCTGGATGAAGAGTAAAAACAAATTTCATCTTGATCCAAAACTTTTGGGAACACAAAAAGGGTTTCAATGGCTGACCTTCAATCACCTGAGCGTTGGATCAGCCTGATATTTGGAGGGGGCCCACTTCAGGGAGGGGCCCATCAAATAAACGGTTTGGATGACAAATAAGCATCATGGTGGGGCCCACAGCTGGGGCCGTGGGTTCCTACTGTTCGCCTGTCAACGTAACAGCGTCTGTTGTTGACGCCAACGGCAGCAGGTGCTGCCTATATTATTATTTTGTTTTTTGGGAAACCCATTTTTTGGGGGTTTTTCATACGTAGGCCCACATCAGGTAGATCCACCCCATCCACTGGTTCTCATGGCCCTAGACAAGTCAAGCAAGCCCAACATTGGAGGTGTTTTGGAGTATAGAAACATCAAGTGGTTTTTCAATGGTAGAAACCATTGTTTTATATGCTATGGCCCGCCAGATGATCGGATGGACTTCATTTTTCGGCACAACGCCTAAAACGGGCTGAGGAATGAAATGGACGGCGTGGATTGAATACATACATCAAGGTCGGGCCTACATAGACAGCCCTCCCAAAAGCTTTGAAAACAAAGCTAAAATTTGTGTTTTCCTTTTTGTCCGAGCGTCCCTAGACCCTGGGCGGTTCGGTGTTGCACATGCATTGAGGAGGGCCCTGCTTAGGTGGGCCACCAAATGATGGATGGTGTGGGTACAACACACTTAAAGTGGGCCCCACTTATAAATGGCTTGGATAAAATACCTGCCTCATGATGGGGTCCATCCTGATGGGCCACATGACCATATTAACACAAGAAAAGAAAAATGAAAAAGAGAGGGAGAGAGAGAGAGAGAGAGAGAGAGAGAAAGAGAGAGTGGGACACGAGTGATGGAGGGACCCCGACATTATGGGCCCTCCCTTTCATGATCTGCAACATACATCAATTGGGTCCCATTACATGTGGGCCCATCGATCAAAATCAACGGTGGAGATCCTTTCTCCACCGACATGCAAGCTTTAGATGACCCTATATTTCTACAAGAAAATAAACATCATGATGGGGTCCATGGAGAATGGCCCCATCATGGAATGATCATGAGGATCAAGGTGGTCCATTGGCCACATCAAGGGTCCAAAGTGAGATCCAAACCATTGATCAGTTGGCCTCACTTGGCCCTTCATAAACATATGAAAATCTAGCTTATAACGCACCCACCGTTCGATCTTCTTGCTCCCTTAGCTTCCTTAGCTCCTTAGCTTAGATTCCAATGGAGGAGATGAGGTTTGGATGGTTGAGATGGGAGATGAGAGGGTGGGAAGGTGGGCCACACTTGTGGCTCTCTTGGAGTGGAAGAGCTTGGACGTATGGAGGTTTTTAGGTTGCTTGGAATGTGATTTGAAAATGAAAGAGAGAGAGGGTTATAGAGAGAGAGAGAGAGTGAGTGATGGGTGATGGAGTGATGGATGTGATGAGTGATGGGTGTAAGAGCTTTTTAACTTTTTTGGTTGCTTGGTTTAAGAAAGGCATGGGTGTGTAAGAGACTTTTTGACTTTGGGGGTTGCTTGGGGAAGGGTGAAAGATAATGTATACTTGACATGTACTTGACATGATAGTATTGATTGATGGATTGATTGATGTGACAAGTCGTAGAGATTCTCTCAAAATTCACACGCGTGGCATTTTTCTCGCACCTAACGCTGGCTCACATCTCCTGGTTAATGTATCGGATCGGCATGCGAGTCATGGCATCGGAACCGCGGCGACGACGCGGTCGCTAGGGTACAAGTCTCAGTTTGTGTCGATTCATGTTAACGGCGTGTGACGCAGGGTCACACGCAAATGCCGGTTAAGGGTCGAAGGTTGCCGAAATTCGACTGGAAAGACCGTGGAAGCCTATGAAATGGTACGGTCTAGGATACGGGTCTTACAGGTCATATCACCAAATGCGAGATGTATGAGTCATACCATCTAGTCATGCATCAAACCTACGCGTACCACATGCTCATGTGAGGTAACTGTCACGCCCTAAACTCGGAAACCGGGCTCACAAAATTTTCGATTGCCGAATTCGGTGACAATAGCCTCTGTAGTACCCCATTTTCGGCTTTCAACGTCCATACACCAGATTCGATCCTGGGATCCTACAAGGAAGATTTTCAATATGAATTTGTCTCATAAGAAGCATAACCACAAGTATACCCAAATTACAAGAAATACTGACATGTTCATAAAATATCATCAACCTCATCTAAGATATGCAATGAAAAGACGTAGCAAGCCAATGTCATATACTAAGAAAGTAATGTAGGTTGGTTACGCAATGTGGAGACATAGTAAGTCAAATATCAAATACCGAGGATGCAATACAATATGCAATTTAGAAGAGCTATAAATACTATCAGCCTCATCTAGGTCATATAAATGTAAAAATATAGTAACCCAAAATGCCATATGTCGTGGATGTAATGCAATATGCGGTATATGGTGCGAATGAAACGACCAAGCTGCAGTGTGAAGTCAGGATGATAGCACGTGGTATCGCAGGCTATGTGGTCTATCACAAAGGCCTTCTATCCAAACCAGTCTCATACCTAAATTTGGATAGATAGACTCAATGTGGTAAACTTCTAATCTCAAGTTAGTCGCGTGCCCTAACCAAAATCTTGGCCATTGTGAAGGTACACAACAATTAGTTACGCACCACCAGCCCGAGTGGATAATAAATGAATGAATGAGTATAATGCTGAGTATGAAACTCCTGCTCAATAAGTCCACATATCAATACTGTATTGTACATCTTTGGGATCATCACCAGGGTCTAGTACACTTTACATGCAATCGCCGCCCCCAGAACGCGTAACCATGTAAGTGGAAGAGATCTCACTATCCGCGTGGCCAGTAGTCTGCCAATATTTACTTGACACGTCGATAACAGACTCATTCATGAGCTGGTCAAACTCAGCCTAGCTATGCCCACTACCCTCAGGCGGATAAGGCCACACCCCCTCCCAACCTACCATGACGCAGTAGGATACGCGACCTCCTAGTATTCCGCACTCAGGCACTCATGTATCCACTCGGTCTAGATGTTGTGGCGTCTCCTAGCCTCGGAGGTTTAAGGACTTTCATCCACGGACATCCAAAGTGCCCAAATACTCAAAGCTAAACATTTTCTGTGTCCCATCTAGTCATCCATGACATACCCATGGAGGTCACAGCCCTGATGTCACTAGGGTGTACAGTAATCGTAATCACACAATGCAAGATAATGAGTCATGTAGTCTAATCATGCATCAATCCTACGCATACCGCGTGCTCATGTGGGATAACTCCACCTATCAGGGAGTCCCATAAACCATCTGTACTATGGCATATACAATGGTCAATCACATCTCATAATAAACATGCAGATGATGCGTATGGGCATGTATCATGATGTTATGTTGTCACATACTTATAATTGGTATCAATAATCCGCATCAACAATCGGCCTCGACAATGTGGACATTTAACCAATATTGCCCCCAAGGAATGGCCCACGTAGAGCCTAACATATAGTGGACCGATGGCCTCATACAAGGGCCTAATATACAACACCATGGGCCTCACTTATTATTTTAGGGCTTCTTTCGATGCTTATAATTGGAATGCATTGGAATCTAAATCATACCATAAATGGAATCCATGGTGAATAGAATGGATGTGTGTTGGAATCCTCAAATGTGTTTAATGATTGTGATTAGGATATATTGGAATCCAAAATTATATAGATGCATGTAGTTAGAATATATTTATTTTTTTATTCTCCATGTAAATGGATAATGATTAATTATTAATATAATTTCTACATTTTTTCTAAGCTGACAATAATTATTTGCTCTTTTAACATAAAAATTGAGGGTGCGTATTTCATATGGGCCCACTGTGAATATAATTTCACACCGTCTATCCATTTTATGGGATAATTTTAGGGCATAAATTCAAAATTGAAGTAGATCCAAAGCTTAAGTGGTCCACCACACCATATGAAACAGTGGAACCCTTTTATTACCATGATTTCTTGTGGTGCGGGCCACCTGAGCTTTGGATCTACCTCGTCTTTTGACTCATCATGCCCTAAAATGTTCAGATAAAATGAATAAAATGGCATGGATATGTCACATACATCATGATGGACCCTACATTTAAATCAACTTTTTTTGGATCAAATTTCAAGGTGGAAATACCTCTAGAAATTAAACAAACGTAAATAACAATAACGAGTTATTTATTGGTATTTATTGAGGAATTGAAAAATCCAACGCCCCTACGTAATTCAGTTTTATAACGGCAAATTAGTATACATGACATTTAATATAATAATTGTAATATGTTTAGTGAAATATATCCTTTGGTGAAAAAACAAATGAAATTCTCAGCTATCGGTGGGCAATAAAAGTGGCTCACTTCAAAAAATTGACCATTTCTGATATTTGCATCTAATTCTCACCTCCGAGATAATTCCAATTCACATAATTTTAATGCATTCCTTTTCATATTGATTCTAATTACGATTATTTACTATCAACCAAACTGTCCTTTTTGTGCATGTGCATTCATTTACTACTTACCATCAACTAAACCATATAGAATCCTCTTCCAATGCTAGCCCTAGATTGAGGAATGGGATCATGAACATGGCCCACATGCACTAGGGTCCCAAAATTATATGCTCTCTATGACAACCCATAATTAAGGACTTGCATGACTAGAGGTGTACACGAATTGAACCGAGTCGAGCTTGGCACAACTCAACTCGGCTCGGCCACTAGCTGACCCCAGCTCGAACTCGGCTCAGCTCGTTTCGGTCAGCAGCTCGGGCCAGTTCGATCCAAGTTTTCCTGTGCAACGTTTTCACAAACACATGGATTGTATCTTCAAATTCTCATTATATGTAAAACAACAACAACGATTTTACAAATATTTCATCATACACCTTATAGGTAACATTAAAATCAAGAAAAAAAATATTTGTTTCATATACATACCTTCCTTGCCTCCAGCCGACACTTCCCTTGAGTCATTTCATCGAACACTTGGTGAGCAACATCAATATCATTTCATCGAACACTTGGTGAGCAACATCAATATCAAAGTAACCGAGTCACCGAACTGGATCGATTCGAGTTGGGTTCAATCCGAGTCGAGTCAAGCTCAGGCAAGGTTGAACTTGGTTCGAAATTTTTTCGAACTCAAAAAATCAGCTCAACTCAACTCGAACTCAGTTTCAAACCGAGTCTAACCGAGCCTTTTCAAGTCAAGTTGAGCGAGCTAACTGAGTTAACTCGGTTCGCATATAGCCCTATGCATGACAAGGAAATTATAAGGTAAAATACCCAATACCTTGGGATTAGTGCACTTATATTTTCAGTTCTAACAACTGGGCCCATAATTTAATCCTCTACATCATTGGTTCAATACATCCCATTGTAAATAGACCAAGCCCCAAAACATCCTCAATTGGACAATCATTAAAATTGTTTGAAAATTTGTATAGCTGAGTTGTAGATAAGGATGAGAACCATGTGTACGTACCATTAAAATTGCTCTTTTATGAAGTATTTATTTTTGGAATTGAAGTTGGTGTGAACACAAAATCCCAGGAAAAAAATACATAGTTGGCCAGACATGTTTATGAACATGTGGACCCGTGCCCATATACTTCAACCACGCGGACGTTTGGGGTAACTTTCACACATGCGAGAGCTGTATCAATATCAAGTACATCCGTCTAAGGATATACATATGCACGACTTTTTCATTTTTTCCAAGATTTTTAATATGGCTGATTATGGTTTTTGGTCAGCCCTTCGTTGTGTCAACGTCCGCCAAAATGGGCCAGTCAAAAGATGAGAGTACAAAAGCAGTTGTGTGATAAAGCTCCAGTAATGTAACTGAAATGGTGAACAGGCTGGAAATCAAAGTTGAAAGTCTATTACTTTCATTCCGTTTTTCTTATGAGTGTAATGCTTAAAAAATGTCTTTGGTCTCTGGAGTCTCTGCTGGAAAAATGTGTTGGCAATACAAAATAATAATAATAATAATAAAATTAATTATTTTTGTTTTATATAAAATATACGCTTGTAATTAAAAACAACTGAAGTGCAAAGTACACCAACTAACGCCATTACAACCACACTGCTTTCATCCACGCCCGTACAAACAACATGCAACCTAAGTATCTCAATCTCTAAAGCTTCAAATAATAATATTATATACACATCCACATATAAATCACGGTTTTTTTTCTATTTACTTCTAATGTGGGACAAAAGCACATATGGTACTTTTTAATTGAAATTTTCAAAAGGTATTTTGGTGACAAAACAAAAATTCCAATTTTTTTTAAAATTTGATTTTTTACAAAAACCACAAATTTCAACAGTCTCATTATCTACTCATGACAAAAATACAGGGAGAAATAGCCAGCCTGTCCCCACCATCAGAGGTTCAATATTGCATACGTGGCATGTGCACAGTTGGTCTACAATACACATTTGCTAGAAGTGGGGAACACCATCAACATGGCTAGGACGTGGATTGCATACTGACACTGTCGGTAGAAGCCGCACAATGATATGTGTTTTATCCATGCCATCTACCTGTTTTGGATCATTATTTTAGGAGAGCCCAAAATTGAGGTAGATCCAAATTTCAGGTTAACCACACCACAGGAAAGAAACAGCGGGGATAATGACATCTATGGTTAAAAGCTTCTTAAGACCCACAGTGAGGTCCGTTTGTTGTCCTGTTTGTATGGTCACACGAAGCAGGAGGAAAGGAAAACATAAATATCAGCTTGATTCAAAACTTATGTGAGATCTTTGTAGTTTTCAATGGTAGGTGTTCAATCCGCACTGTTTCCTGTGGTATGGTTTACTTGAACTTATGTGGATAGGCTTCAATTTTGGGGTCATGGCATAAAATGACTGAAAAAATGGATAAACGGTGTGGATAAAGCATATGCATCACAGTGGGCCCCACATAGTCTTGTCACCATGGAGATAGGGCCACCACACAAACCGCATCCACATTGAATGGCCCTGATGCCACACAGGCGCCCCACATGGCATTTGTGCCACTAATAGCCTCTTGAATGTAAATCCTTGCCTGTATCACCGACCACTTCTAGAATGCATCTAGCGGTGCACTTGCGTCTCTAACCATCCAATCTATTGTTGGGACGACACCCAGATTTTGTGGACGGCAAATCTGACAACCCAAATAACAATATGAAAACCCCAACGCTCAACCGTTGATTATGGTAGCATTCAAGTGGGCCTCATGTACGGAAAAGGATTAAGTTCTATGATTGCCTAAACACAAATTCCAATGATATGACAACAGAAATGATTAGTCAACTGATCTAAACTTGTCAACGCGCTAGGTTGGCCGGTGGTCAACTGGCCCGACCCAATTTTGAGCTAGGTTTGAGCCATGTGAATTGGGCTGCGGCTTATCTCTCGGGCACGAAAATGTGACCCATCTATCAACCAACAGGTTGTGATAGGCTCGAACTTAGCTTGAGGAGGGACTGATGAGGTTAATCTCAATCTTCCTTGGGGGATAACTACTCCGAATCTACATAGTTCCCAGGACTCCTTAGAGAACTTTCTCGAATTCACGAGAGATAAAAGCAGGAATTATTCCTAATATATTCAAAATATCTCAACCAATAATAAAAACAAATTACGACTCTTTAAATAAGGAATTCAAATTTAGGACGGAGTTGTAGGCTCCGTTAAACACCCTAAAAATGTAGCTTATTATAAATAGTAAAGTTATTATTTATAGACGGCCTCTACTCTTATTAGACTTCGCGGTTTTTTTTAAAGCTAAAAATAATGTTTAATTTGGCCTAATCAAGCTATTCTCTTATCTTTTCTAAGCCCCTTTCAAATTGGGCACAACTTCTGCAACTCAAAAGATCAAAATTTATACTTGAACCAAAACTTACTATTTATAATAAAAATGAAACTAAAAGAGACTTTTGCGTCAATCTAATGGAATCTCACAAATCTGGCATGGGCAACCGGGAATAGCTGGGTTGGTTATCCAATGATATGTATAATTAATTGAATGATTATTAATTTCAGTTCATATAAAATATTGGCAAAGATAGGATACTGACATTATATCACGAGTTCTTATATAGATCATGTGGCTCGTTACGGCATGTAATGACTGCTCACTAGTGTATCTTGATTCAAAATTTGGTATTAACCATTATATCTTACACATCAAAAATTTCAAATGTCACCCAAACACCGAGTATGATCACTTAGTTAAGAGATGCGTGCTTGTCACATAAATACTGAATCAACACAAAGGAAAGACCTCGTTACCCAATTTCATTCACGCCTGGGTCATTCGAACGGTACTCTAGCACGAAACCATTAGCCAAGTATTTAACGGGTTCATTCGAAAAACAATCTTTCATCTCTATCAGTGTTCATTGATCATTACGGGGGGGGCTCGTCACCCCAACATAGGCTAACAGCTTGGACAGAGTGTCCCATACCACCATGTTCTGTTCATGAGTCTTTGTGGGATCGTAATACACTAATGGTTATGAATAGACTTATCCATGAGAACAGGGTATCCTAGATTTAATTTAGTCATGTCATACATGATGAACACATATGATCAGTCGATCGTTAGACTAGTTTGATTGACCTGAGAGAACTCTAATGTAACCGACATTGGGTGCAAGCATCCTGTGTAATCCATCTACTATCAGTCATTCATGTTCAACCCAGGTCAATTAAACAAGCTTAAAATGACTAACCTAATTCGAGTCACCCTTTTCTATTTGATCGATTTAACGATTGATCAATAACTTACATAATTCTAAATATCAATACAGATTAAGCATACGTATGCAATCAAGTGGGATTTTGGATAACCTTAAATTTAGTAATTCCTTCATTCAGACATTTCATCGAATATATGAGCATCCACAAGTAAGTAATAACATATATTGTAATCAAAATTAAAATATAGACATGTTAGCATGGAACAAATTATCTACAATAAGACATCATTAACCGAGACCCTCAATGGTCGAAAAAGACAACGTAGGAATAATGGTCATCACCTTTGTAATGATTCACCCGACTTGGCGTTTTTAGCGTTAAAGTTTTAGGAAAAATCGTCAAAAAACTTAAACAAGCATATAAGCTCATAAGTTTCGGGGTAAAAAATTATAAAAACCCTAGATTACAAGTATGATTCAACACTTACATCCAATCGTCATTAGGAAGAATCCGATGAAGAATGTGGTTGCGATTAGATCGCTAATCGAAGGTGAGAAGAACAAGTTCTTCCGATCGAACTCTCACTTTCTTTTCCTTTTCCTTTCTCATTTTTCTCTCCCTTTCAAAGCTAGGGCATAAATTCGTATGGAGAGAGGGGGTGCAAAATAAAATAGTATTTATAATGTCAAAATATGCAAAAATAGCTCCAATGACCCTTTGTTCATTATACTAATATCAAGGGAGGTTGTTTCCAACCAATGAGACCCAAATGGAAGTGTACGAGTCAATCTAAGCATGAGATCAGTATCACACTAGGTGATATATGTTTAAACACAATTATCCGATAATCAAACATGACAATTAACTGGAAAAGCCCTAGCTCATATCGACGGTCATCAATCCTAAAGCCATCCACCATTGAAACCTTCTTAATGCCCACAATGATATTTATTTATCATCCGACCTATTCATAAGGCCTGAAAGACCTAGATGAAGGGCAAAATTAACATCCATTTCAGATTGATCTAAAACTACAGTGGCCCTAAAAAGTTTTTAATGGTAAACATTTATTTCACTGTTTCGTGTGGTGTGGTCCACCTGAGCTTTGGATCTGATTCATTTTTGGGCTCATGCTCTAAAATGAGATGGAAAATGGATGGACGGAGTAAATCATGGTGGGACTCACAGAGCTTTGACACCAGCTTGCTGGCTGGTGGTGGGGATACCAGCCAAACCACTTCCCATTATTAGCTGTCGGATTCTATGGCATTAGGATAAGAAATTATGCCCCTATACTAGATTATGGCTGATCACCCGTTTCCTCACAACTAATGTACATAGAAAGTATGCAAATGCCTTAATCTAAATCGTAGGACTAGTGTGGTCTACCCTGGGTCCTTATTATTACTTCGGTTGTAGACTCTCAGGAGTTTCAACACCTGGTTAAGGGTTCGAGTACCCATGGGTGGTGAAATTCCACCACGGCTTGAGTGTTTGGTGGTGTGTGTGCGTGTTAAATAAAAATAATTTATTATTATTATTTTTTTTTTTTTAAAGTGTGGTCTACTCTGTATAGGAAATAACAAAAAGAATCACATTGATTGGACAGTCCTAACCATCCATTGATGAACACTGCCTTGTTAAATTCAATCCGTTGATTATTTTTCCTTTCAACCATCCATACAACGGCCATTGAATAAACTGTTTTGAGGTTACGCTCCATATTTAAGCCCCACAATTTGGATGGTTTAGATTAAGGTAAATGCATGGTACCTACATAGAATAGTCAATGCATTAATTGGCAGCATTGGAATTTAGAGGTTGAGCTAATCTTACATGCGGACTATCCGGGATTTTGTCACCACTTTAGAAGCCAGAAAGGGAGTGTACCTTAGAAAAAAGTGAATGCATGTTCCAAGAGTGCTCCTCAAGCAATGGGCTCATCAACTAGAAAATGGAGAGAATTACCAACCTCATCCTCTTAGGCATGGCACACGTGTGTGAGATCAAGGACATCAGCAGGTGGGCCCAGTTATGAAGATTCCCTAGCCAAAAAGTAAGGCTGGTCTTTTTTCTTTTTTTTTCACACACGCACACACACCCCACACACTCACACTAGTGGAATTTCACCACCTATGGATACTCAAACCCTTGACCGGGAGTTGAAACTCCTCAGAGTCTACCACCCGAGCAAGACTAAGGATCCTAAAAGGCTGGGCTCTTCATCGTGTGGGCCACACCTGAAAGGATGGTCTCTTCATCATGTGGGCCACACCTGAAATATTATGAAGGAATGACCAGCACTCTTATGTGTTTAACAAGCCATGGGCCCATAAGGCCAGCCATTGTCAATTTAGGCAAGCTATCATGAACTAGAATGATGATGTTGTGAAACACTTGATGAGTGGACTGACACCAACTCTTTTAAGTTTGGGAGAGGGAGTGTGGGGCCCTCCCGTGATTTTGTGACGTGTATGTGAAATCCAGACTATGGATCTGGTGTGCCACCTTATGATCGGTCACTGTACATTCCAAGAATCATCATGATCCAAAACTCAGGTGGGCCACACTGCAGGGAGCAATGTATAATCATGCCTAAAATTAATCTATACATTCATCTGGCTGGATTTTGGGATCTAAGACTGATATGGGTGGAGCCGAATGGACACGTTGGATGCCTCTAATACATCATGGTCGGCCCCACATGTGGCAATCACCGTACTTTCAAATGGATATGATCATTCCCATGATATCACACATGGCCCACATCTAACAAATGAGGCACATGGTTCAGTAACCAGATCATTCACTTGTCGGGTCCAACCATGGATGGAGAATCCCCCGGAGTTCTTCCAGATTGGATGATCCAGTAGCCATTATTAAGACCTTTTTCAAATGAATGTGGACCTTTGCTATGTTAATTTTTTTTCTTCCAAGTACCGTTAATTCGTAGGCCACAAATTAAAAGTAAAGATTGTTTTATCAAGCAAAGTTTTTTTTTTTTTGGACGTAATCAATCAACGGACACTAAAAATAGGAGTGGTCTGTGAGATCAATTGTCAGAGTTGGAAAGCTATGTGAATTGCGGAAAGCAATGCACCCACCTGATGAGTGGCCTGGATCTAGCTAACTTTAGAAGTACCTACGAGGACCTTAATGAGGGTTTTGTCCGACGACCAATCCATAGAGGCGATTACCTAGATCGTGCCGAAAGAGACTATCGAGGTAAGGCTGAACTTCCTAGTTTTAATGGTTTATTACGTATAGAAGATTTCCTCGATTGACTGGCCGAAGTAGAGAGATATTTTGATTATATGGACGTGTCAGATTATAAAAGGGTAAAATTGGTAGCGTTTAAGTTAAAATCTTGTGCTTCTGCATGGTGGGAACAATTACAACTCTCACGAGCCCGCCAGAACAAGGCGCCCATCTCATCATGGCCACGGATGAGACGTCTTCTTCGATCACGATTTCTCCCCAGTGATTATGAGCAGATATTATTCCAGCAATACCAAAATTGCCGACAAGGAAACCGAACTGTCACAGATTACACTGAAGAATTCCAGCGGTTGGCTACACAAAACGATTTGTCAGAATCTGAATCACAGAAGGTAGCACGATTTATAGGTGGATTGCGACCGACAATTCAGGACCGAGTTCGGATGTACCTCCAGTCGGGACCGTGGATGAAGCAGTTCAATTGGCGGGTAGGGCGAAACACAACTTGCAAGAGTTCTCTGCTCGTCCCTATCCTTCAACTCGACCCCCATGACGGGTCCCACACAGATCTAGTGTCCGGCACGAGGAAAAGATCCAGTAGGAGAACGTCCTCAACCTCCTACAACCGCAAACCGTGATACGGGGAGCGGCTCATCTAGACCTCAACGTGTAGCACCCACAACACCGGGCTCGAGTAGGATTCCAAATCCTTATGTTCGGCCAAGGTCGAACAATTGTTACCACTGTGGCCAGCCAGGCCACTTATCAAATACTTGTCCTCAACGTCCCGCAGCACACTTGACTATAAACGAAGGGGGCATTGAAGATGAGGCCGCAGAAGAAGATCATGGCTATGGCGAGCATGAACAAACCACTGAAGAAATAGCAGGTGGCGATGAAATGACGGGCGAGGATCGTAGCGAATTTCTAGTTGTGAGGCGATTACTGTATACCCCACGAAAGGAATTACATCCACAGCGACACAATATATTTCGTACTCGGTGCACTGTCAACGGAAAGGTCTGTGATGTGATCATAGACAGTGGTAGTAGCGAGAACATTATCTCAAGAGTGATGGTGGACAAGTTGCGGCTACCAACGATGAAACATCCTTCCCCGTACTCAATTGGCTGGATAAAAAAGGTGAATGAGACCAAGGTAACTGAACAATGCACTATCTCATTTTCAATTGGTAAAAATTATAAGGATCAGATACTTTGTGATGTGGTCGACATGGAAGCTTGCCATATGCTACTCGGTCGACCCTGGCAGTCAGACCGTGATGCGACCTATTGGGGACGAGACAATGTATACGTATTCGTCAAAGATAGTCGAAAAATAATCCTTGCCCCTGTGGCACCAGAGAACCACCCTGAAGCTTCTAAAGTGGAGGGGAGTTCCCTCTTAACCATTCGGGATTTCATGGAGGAATCCAAGGAAACCGACGAGGTGTACGCCGTAGTGGTGAAGGGCGAGGAAGAAGAACCCTCAAACATCCCTCCAAGTTTAAGACTGTTGCTAAACGAATTCAAAGAAGTCTGGCCTGAGGATTTACCTGATGGATTGCCCCCCATGAGGGACATCCAACATCACATAGACCTCGTCCCTGGGGCTAGCCTGCCCAACCGCCCTCATTATCGGATGAGTCCGAAGGAGTGCGAGATACTTCAGGGGCAAGTGGAGGAATTGATCCGTAAGGGTCTCTTGAGAGAGAGCATGAGCCCATGTGCCGTACCAGCATAATTAACGCCAAAAAAAGATGGGAGTTGACGCATGTGTGTCGACAGCCGAGCAATCAACAAAATCACTATCAAATATCAGTTCTCAATACCACGGTTGGACGACATGCTCAATATGCTAGAAGGGGCCAAGGTATTCTCTAAACTAAATCTGATGAGCGGGTACCATCAGATTCGTATCTGACCTGGTGATGAGTGGAAAACGGCATTCAAGACTAAGGAAGGGTTGTATGAGTGGCTGGTTATGCCTTTCGGCCTATCGAATGCACCAAGTACTTTTATGCGTTTGATGAATCAAGTATTAAAACCGTTTACTGGCCGATTTGTGGTAGTATATTTTGATGACATATTGATATATAGCCAGGATGAAGCGGAGCATAGGAAACATCTCAGGCAGGTGCTACAGGTCCTACAAATTAACAAGTTGTACCTCAACTTGAAGAAGTGTAGTTTTTTAACTGACAGCCTGTTGTTCCTAGGGTTTGTTGTAACGTCCACAGGCATTCGTGTGGACAATGAAAAGGTGCGAGCTATTAGGAAATGGCCGATTCCGACGAACATTCATGAGGTGAAGAGTTTTCACGGGTTGGCGACTTTCTATCGTCGATTTGTGCGAGATTTTAGCACCATAGTCGCGCCTATAACAGATTGCATGAAAAAAGGACCGTTCCAGTGGACCGATAAAGCTGACAAGAGCTTTCATGAAATTAAGCATCATTTGTCTACAACACCGGTCTTGGTGCTTCCTAATTTTGACAAATTGTTTGAAGTTGAGTGTGACGCTTCATACGTCGGAATTGGGGGAGTATTATCACAGGAAGGCAGGCCGGTAGCCTTCTACAATGAGAAGCTCAGTGAAGCCCAAAAGAAGTGGTCGACTTATGAGCTTGAGTTGTACGTAGTTGTTTAGGCGCTGCGACATTGGCGGCATTATCAGATTCAAAGAGAGTTTGTTCTTTACACTGACCATCAAGCATTAAAGTTTATTAATAGTCAGACTAACGTGAATCGTGTACATGCTAGATGGGTTGCGTTTTTACAGGAATTTACGTTCGTTCTGAAGCACAAGTCAGGGCAGCAGAACAAGGTGGCTGATGCACTTAGTCGTCGTGCATCACTACTTATTACGATGCGCAACAAGGTGGTCGGCTTCGACTGTCTCAAGGAGCTGTATGCCAAGGATGAGGACTTCAAAGATTCTTGGGTGAAGTGCCAAGAAGGTCACCCCAGTGACCTTCATATACAGGACGATTTTCTCTTCAAAGGGAATCGATTGTGCATCCCCCAAAGTTCTCTAAGGGAGCAAATTATTCAGGAGCTACATGGAGGTGGCCTCGGTGGACACCTTGGGCGAGACAAGACGCAAGCTCTTGTGGAAGAGCGGTATTACTGGCTGCAATTAGTACGTGATGTGGGAAAAGCCATACAACGTTGTCATGTTTGTCAGACCTCCAAGGGACAATCTCAGAATACGGGCCTCTACACCCCGTTACCTGTGCCTGACGGTCCTTGGGAAGATTTATCAATGGACTTTGTGCTTGGTCTCCCACGAACACAATGCGGCATGGATTCGGTGTTCATGGTGGTAGATCGTTTCTCCAAGATGGCGCACTTTATCCCATGCAAGAAGACCCTCGATGCAATACACGTGGCGAATCTATTCTTCAGGGAGGTCGTACGGCTACACGGGGTCCCTAAGACCATTACTTCTGATCGTGACACAAAGTTCATTAGCCACTTTTGGCAGACTTTGTGGACTCGATTTGATACACGACTTCAATTCAGCAGTGCTTACCACCCACAGACTGATGGGCAGACCGAAGTTGTGAATCGCACGTTGGGAAACCTCCTTCGCTGTATTTCAGGAGAAAAACCGAAGCAGTGGGATTTGGCCTTGTCTCAAGCAAAGTTTGCATTCAACAACATGGTGAACCACTCGACAGGGAAATCACCGTTTCAGATTATCTATGGACGAGTGCCTCGCCACACGCTTGACTTGGTCCCTCTGCCCAAGCACCCAGGCACGAGCATTGCAGCAGAACATATGGCAGATAAAATCATGGGCATTCATGCGAAAGTGCAGACCAAGCTACATGCCTTGAACGAGAAGTACAAGGAACAAGCGGACAAGCACCGGTGACAAAAAGTGTTCGAGGTGGGTGACCGAGTTATGGTCCATCTGCGCAAAGAGAGATTTCCGACAGGGACGTACAACAAGTTGAAAAATAAGAAGATTGGACCCGTCTCAATCATTCGAAAGATCAATGACAACGCTTATGTTGTTAATCTTCCTGACGACATGACGATCTCACGGACTTTCTACGTCACGGACCTGACCGAGTATCATGAACCAGCGCAGGATGAGAACTCGAGGATGAGTTCTTTTGAAGTGGAGGGGACTAATGTAGAGTGGGTCGCGGACAGTTTCATGGCTAAGATGGATCAGAAAAGGCCCGGTCGACGACAGAAGTGATCCGGACCGTCGGACCTTAGATCAGGTGTATCTCACAATCCGGAATGAGTTAGCTGACGTAAAATATATGATTTTGGGGTAGAACGAGCTACTTTAGCCAACCAACCAGGTTGCGACGCCCGGAATTGCGAAAAACCCCTGGATCGATGGTCGTTTCCCTGCTTTAATTTCATTTTTACTATAAATAGTAAGTTTTAGTTTGCTTATAACTCTTCATCCGTCGGGCTTTAGGAGTTGCGCCCAACGTGAAAAGAGCTTAGAATAATTAGGAGAACGGTTTGGTGAAGCCAAATAGGACACTTACTATTTTTGGCTGAAAACCTTGCGCACTAGTAGACATCACGACCGTCTATAAATAGTAAGTTTACTATTTATAGTAAGTCGCGGATTCTAGGAGTTCTAGTTGTAGTTTGATTCTGATTTCTTTCCCATTGCTTGGTACCCCTATTTAAAAGGTTGTGAACTCATTTTTATTAATCAATTAATCAGTTTCGAATTTTATTAGAATTTATTTCTATTTTCTGCTTTCTTTCCTCGTGGATTCGAGAAGTCTCTGTGAGGAGTCCAGAGAAGCTCCATGGATTCGGAGTATTTATCCTCGTCACGTTCATCCCTGCGTCAAGTACACTCTAAACCAGATTGTCGCCCCTTCGCGCGCAATAAGGTAAGTGGAAGAGGCCTCACTATCCGCCTGCTAATATCTGGCTCGGCTCGTCAATAGCGGAACCATTTCTTGAGCTGGTCAAACTCAGCCTAGCTTTGTCCCCTCCTCTCGGGCGGGTAAGGCCGCACCCCCTTTCAACCAACCACGACACAATGGAGAGCACGGCCTCCTGATATTTGGCCCTCGGCACTCATGCACCCATTTGGTCTAGACGTTGGAGCAACCTCTTGGTACCATAAGGGTTTAGAGACTTCACCTAAGGATATCTATAGCACCTCATGTAGAACAAGATTTCCGGTATCCAATCCTGTCAACCACGATATGCCTGTGGAGGCTACGGCCCCGATGTCGATAAGGTGTACAGTACCATATCACACAATGCGAATGCATGAATCACACTATCTAGTCATGCAACAATCCTGCACGCATCGTGCGCTCATGTAGGGCAACGCCGCCTATCCAGGAGCCCCTAAACAATCTGTCCGGAGGCATATGCTATGATCAGTCACTTCTCATATCAAGCATACATGATGCGTATGATCATGAATCATGGAACTATACTAAACATGTTATATGGTGATGGATGTTGTTCATAACGAAGATGGGCCTAGACGGCCTACAAGTATGGGCCTAACAATGGGCCCTATGGGAAATTATAATACGGACATTTAACCAACATTATTCTTACAATGTGGATGTCAAACCAACATTGCTCCTAAGGCACAACCGTTTTAACATCATTACACAAACCATGGTAGGGTCATACATCTTAATGGACTTGTATATATCCCATTAAGCCTCGACCCATGGGCCTTAAATACAACAAATGGGCCGCATAACATGGGCCTTAAGCATATCAGGTGGGCCTCAATGGATGGGCCATAACTACATCAAGATGGGCCTAATCATATGGGCCTCATACATATTAAGGTGGGCCTCAACGGATGGGCCACAAATAACCCAAGATGGGCCTCATACATATATCAAAGTGGGGTTCACTTGAACTATAGATCTGACGCATTCTTTAGCTCATGCCATGAAAATGAGCTTTTAAGATGGTTGAACGGATTGGATTCAACCCATGCATCATGGTGGGGCCCATGAAAGCCCACCATCAGGTATATTACATAATATAATATAATATAATATATATAATATACAATAATATATATATACACACACGCACAGCCCCACACGTACACACACGCACACACACGCATACACCCACCGTCCAGGGGGGGCAGTGGGGATAGAACAAATACATCACCGTGGGCTCCACTGTCCAGGCGGACGATGGAAATAAAACACATATCATTATGGGTCCCACGTGGGCCCCACTGTAATGTTTATAAGCCATCCAATCCGTCCATAAGGTCACACAGACCTGGATGAAGAGTAAAAGCAAATTTCATCTTGATCCAAAACTTCTGGGAACCCAAAAAGGGTTTTAATGGCTGACCTTCAATCAACACTGTTTCCTATGATGTGGGCCACCTGAGCGTTGGATCAGCCTGATATTTGGAGGGGGCCCACTTCAGGGAGGGGCCCATCAAATAAACGGTTTGGATGACAAATAAGCATCATGGTGGGGCCCACAGCTAGGGCCGTGGGTTCTACTTGTCCGTTGTCAACGCAAAGAAGGTTTCTTGGCTTGCCGCCGGCAGAGGTGCTGCCTATATTATTTTTTTTTAGGAAACCCATTTTTCGGTGGTTTTTCATACGTAGGGCCCGCATCAGGTAGATCCACCCTATCCACTGGCTCCCATGGCCCTAGACAAGTCAAACAAGCCCAACATTGGAGGTGTTTTAGAGTATAGAAACATCAAATGGTTTTTCAATGGTAGAAACCATTGTTTTATATGCTATGTCCCGCCAAACGATCAAATGGACTTCGTTTTTCGGCGCAACGCCTAAAACAGGCTGAGGAATGAAATGAATGGCGTGGATTGAATACATACATCAAGGTCGGGCCTACATAGACAGCCCTCCTAAAAGCTTTGAAAATAAAGCTAAAATTTGTGTTTTCCCTTTTTGTCCAGCGTCCCTGGACCTTGGGCGGTTTGGCGTTGCACATGCATTGAGGAGGGCCCTGCTTAGGTGGGCCACTAAATGATGGATGGTGTGGGTACAACACATTTAAAGTGGGCCCCACTTATAAATGGCTTGGATAAAATACCTGCCTAATGGTGGGGTCCATCCTAATGGGCCACATGACCATATTAACACAAGAAAAGAAAAATGAAAAAGAGAGGGGAAGAGAGAGAGAGAGAGAGAGAGAGAGAGAGAGAGTGGGACACACGTGATGGAGGGACCCCGACATTATGGGCCCTCCCTTTCATGATCTTCAACATACATCAATTGGGTCCCATTACATGTGGGCCCACCAATCAAAATCAATGGTGGAGATCCTTTCTCCACCGACATGCAAGGTCTAGATGACCCTATTTCTGCAAGAAAATAAATATCATGATGGGGTCCATGGAGAATGGCCCCATCATGGAATGATCATGAGGATCAAGGTGGTCCATCGGCCACATCAAGGGTCCAAAGTGAGATCCAAACCATTGATCGGTTGGCCTCACTTGGCTCATTATAAACATATGAAAATCTAGCCTATAACGCAACCACCGTTCGATCTTCTTGCTCCCTTAGCTTTCTTAGCTCCTTAGCTTAGATTCTAATGGAGGAGATGAGGTTTGGATGGTTGAGATGGGAGATAAGAGGGTGGGAAGGTGGGCCACACTTGTAGCTCTCTTGGAGTGGAAGAGCTTGGACGTATGGAGGTTTTTGGGTTGCTTGGAATGTGATTTGAAAATGAAGGAGAGAGAGGGTTATAGAGAGAGAGAGAGAGAGTGTGTGTGTGTATGTGTGATGGGTGATGAAGTGATGGATGTGATGAGTGATGGGTGTAAGAGCTTTTTAACTTTTGTGGTTGCTTGGTTTAAGAAAGGCATGGGTGTGTAAGAGACTTTTTGACTTTGGAGGTTGCTTGGGGAAGGGTGAAAGGTAATGTGTACTTGACATGTACTTGACATGATGGGATTAATTGATGGATTGATTGATGTGACAAATCGTAGAGATTCTCTCGAAATTCGCACGCACGACATTTTCCTTGCACCGAACGCTGGCCTACATCTCCTGGTTAGTTTATCGAATCGACGTGTGAATCGCGGCATCGGAACCGCGGCGACGACGCGGTCGCGAGGGTACAAGTCTCAATTTAAGTCGATTCAGGTTAACGGGGTGTGACATAGGGTCATGCGCAAATGCTGGAGGGTCGAAGGTTGTAGGAATTTGACCGGGAAGACCGCAAAAGCCTATGGAATGGTGTGATCTAGGATACGGGTCTTACAAGTCATATAACAAAATGAGAGATGCATGAGTCATACCATCCAGTCATGCATCAAACCTACGTGTACCACGTGCTCATGTGAGGCAACTGTCACGCCCCAAACTCGGAAACCGGGCTCACAAAATTTTCGATTGCCGAATCCAGTGATGACAGCCTCTGTAGTACCCCATTTTCGGCTTCCAACGTCCATACGCCAGATTCCGATCCTGGGATCCTACAAGGAGAATTTTCAATATGAATTTGTCTCATAAGAAGCATAACCACAAGTATACCCAAATTATAAGAAATACTGACATGTCCATAAAATATCATCAACCTCATCCAAGATATGCAATGAAAAGACGTAGCAAGCCAATGTCATATACTAAGAAAGTAATGTAGGTCGGTTACGCAATGCAGAGACATAGTAAGTCAAATATCAAATACCGAGGATGCAATACAATATGCAATTCAGAAGAGCTATAAATACCATCAGCCTCATCTAGGTCATATAAATGTAAAAATATAGCAACCCAAAATGTCATATGTCGTGGATGTAATGCAATATGCGGTCTATGATGCGAATGAAACGGCCAAGCTGCAGTGTGAAGTCGGGATGATAGCACGTGGTTTCATAGGCTATGGGATCTATCACAAAGGACTTCTATCCAAACTAGTCTCATACCTAAATTTGGATAGATAGACTCAATGTAGTAAACTTCTAATCTCAAATTAGTCACGTGCCCCAACCAAAATCCTGGCCATTGTAAATGTACACAACAATTAGTTACGCACCACCAGCCCGAGTAGATAGTAAATGAATGAATGTGTATAATGTTGAGTATGAAACTCATGCTCAATAAGTCCATATATCAATACTGTATTGTACATCTTCGGGATCATCACCGGGGTCTAGTACACTCTACATGCAATCGCCGGCCCCAGAACGCGCAACCATATAAGTGGAAGAGACCTCACTATCCGCTTGGCCAGTAGCCTGCCAATATTTACTCAGCACGTCGATAGTGGACCCATTCATGAGCTGGTCAAACTCAGCCTAGCTATGCCCACTACCATCGGGCGGATAAGGCCACACCCCTTCCCAACCTACCATAACGCAGTGGGATACGCAACCTCCTGGTATTCCACACTCAGGCACTCATGTATCCACTCTATCTAAACGTTGGGGCGTCTCCTAGCCTCGGAGGTTTAGGGACTTTCACCCATGGATATCCAAAGTGCCCAGATACTTGAAGCTAAACATTTTCTGTGTCCCATCTGGTCATCCACGACATGCCCATAAAGGTCACAGCCCTGATGTCGCTAGGGCGTACAGTAATCACAATCACACAATGCAAGATGATGAGTCATGTAGTCCAATCATACATCAATCCTACGCATACTGCGTGCTCATGTGGGATAACTCCACCTATCAGGGAGTCCCATAAACCATCTGTACTATGGCATATGCAATGGTCAATCACATCTCATAATAAACATGCAGATAATGCGTATAGGCATGTATCATGATGTTATGCTGTCACATACTCATAATTGGTATCAATAATTGGCATCAACAATCGGCCTCGACAATGTGGACATTTAACCAATATTGCCCCCAAGGAATGGCCCACATAGAGCCTAACATATGGTGGACCCATGGCCTCATACAAGGGCATAATATACAATACCATGGGCCTCACTCAAGAGCTTAATACACATCACGATGGGCCTCTCACATGAGCCTAATATATATCACGATGGGCTCCATCGCCTGGCCCTCAAATGCAATATGATGGGCCTCATCACATAGGCCTCATATATATCACATTGGCCTAAACACGGGCTGAATACACATTACAATGGGCCTCAAATACAAGCCTCATATATATTACATTAGGCCTCAATAATCGGCCTTGACAATCAGAATCGGCCTCGATAATCAGGATCGGCCTCAATAATCAGAATCGGCCTCGATAATCAGAATTGGCCTCGATAATCAAAATCGGCCTCAACAATTAGAATCGGCCTCGATAATCAGAATCGGCCACAATAATCGGAATCAACCTCGATAATCAGAATCGGTCTCAATAATCGGAATCGACCTCAATAATCGGCCTCGACAATCAGAATCGACATTAATAATCAGAATCGGCTTCGATAATTGGCCTCAACAATCGGAATCGGCCTCGATAATCGGAATTGGCCTCGATAATCAAAATCGGCCTTGATTAGCCTCAACAATCAGAATCGACCTCAACAATTAGAATCGGCCTCGATAATCAGAATCGGCCACGATAATCGGAATCAACCTCGATAATCGGAATCGGCCTCAACAATCGGAATCGACCTCAATAATCGGCATCGACAATCGGAATCGACATTAATAATCAGAATCGGCCTCGATAATCAAAATCGGCCTCAACAATCGGAATCGGCCTCAACAATCGGAATCAGCCTCGATAATTGGAATCGGCCTCGATAATCAGAATCGGCCTCGATGATCGTCCTCAACAATCGAAACCGACCTCGACAATCGGAATCGGCCTCGATAATCGGAATCAGCCTCGATAATCAGAATCGGCCTCGATAATCAGTCTCATCGCAAGGTGGGGTCTATAGATGGACGACCGATGATGGATCAAGCAATATCATTGGGGCTCAATAATTTGGGTTAACCCACTAGAGAATGATGATAATAGGCCTAACTAGGCCTAAGAGAATGTCACAATGTGGACATTTAACCATCATTATCTATCAATGTGGACATTTAACCAACATTGCTCCCAAGAAGTGGTCCACATAGGGCCGGACATATAGTGGGCCCATGACCTCACACAAAGGCCGCATACACAAACAATAGGCCGCATAATATCTCAATGGGACTCATACAATCATAATGGGCCTTACACAAGGGTCTCATCCATCATAATGGGCCGCGTCACATGGGCCTAATACACATCACATGGGCCTATATACATCAGATGGGCCACGTCCCATGGGCCCCGAATACATCATAATGGGCCACAACCCATGGGCCCCAAACAAATCGCAATGGGCCTCTCACACGGGTCCATTATGCATCACATCAAGATGGGCCTTAATGGATGGCCAAATACGTCACATTGGGCCTCATCAAATGAGCCCCAAGTACATCAAATGGGCTGTATCAAATGGACCGTACCACTACACCATTCATCTATTATTAGAGATCATTTTAGAGTATTATTCAAAAATGAATCATATCAAAGGATCATCTGGATCATACCACCATAACAATGGTGATAATAATTCCCACTATTAAAAATTTAGAGGGCCCACCATAGTGTTTATTTTCCATCCAGTCAGTTCATAAGGTCACAATGACCTGAACTGAGAGGAAAAATAAATATCATATTAGTCCAAAACTTCTGTAACTCAAAGGGGGTTGCAATGGTAGACGTTCAATCCTACTGTTTCTGCAGTGTGGTCCTCATGATACTAGATCTGTCTTATATTTAGTTTCAAGCCTTAGACGAGTTGCCAAATGGATGGACGATTCAGATGTAACACATACATCAGAGTGGGGCCCATGAGCACGTCAGATGGATGGATGGTTTGGATGTGGGACCGCTACATCAAGGTCCCCATCTCGTCCAGATGGATGGCTAGGAATAAATGCAGCAAGGTGGGCTCCCACGTGGGTGTGGCCCCACCATAATATACAACACACACACACACACACACACACACACACACACACACACACACATATATATATCATATGTATATATAGATATACATCTGGTTGGTCCCACGTGGGGCTCACCATAATATATTATATATTTATATATAATATATATGTTATCTTATATATTTATATATTTTTATATTATTATTATTATTATTTTAATATATATAACTCATCCAACGTCCAGAGCCCAGCGTCCAGATCTTCTGGACGCTAGACTGACGGTGGATACAAAATAAGGCGGGTCCCACATATGTGTGGGCCACACGTGCCATCAATGTGGGCCCACATTCCACCTCAAGCAGATATTTGTATTTTCCTTCATCCAGATTTATCTGGGGCCTATCTGCCGGACACCAGCGAGGTGGGCCCCACAGATGGGACGGTGTGGATCATACATCATAGTGGGATCCACAACATATGGGGAAGAGAGAGAAAGAGGGAGAGAGAGAGAGAGAGAGAGACGGTGAGATGAAGGGACCCCACCACTATGGGCCCCTCTCTTATACAATGCATACATCAAGTGGGTCCCATAACAAGTGGGCCCTTAAAAATCAAAATTAACGGTGGATCACCCACGTTTGGCCCCCTTCTTTAGCTCCTTGGACTCCTAGGCTCCTTAGCTTCAATCTTAATGGAGGTTGATGAAGATTGGAGGGTTAAGATGGGAGATGAGAGGGAGAGAGAGGGAGGGAGAGAGAGAGTTGACTTAGGGAAAGAAGGGATGGGTGCTTGTACTTGTGATAGGGTGTGCACTTGATTGATTGATTGAAGGGATAAGTTATAGAGATTCTCTTGAAATTTGTAAAGTGTGGCATTTTCCTGAAAATGAACGCGGGCTCACATCTCCTGGCCCGGGTATCGCCTAAGCACGCGAGACGCAGTGTCGGAACAGCGGCGATGGCGCGGTCGCAAGGGCACAAGTCTCGGGTCGAGTCGACTCTAGAATACGGGATACGAATAAGAGTCGCGCACAACTACTATCTACGCATCATGGGTCGCAGGAATTCAACCAGGAGGACCATGGAAGCCTACGAAATGGTACGAGCACTAGGATACAGGTCTCACAACAACTTCATCTCTTAGGGAGTCCCATAAACAATCAGCCTAATGACACATGCTATACTCAATCACTCCTCATAACAAGTATGCGGATGATGCGTATGGGCATGTATCATGAAGTGTACCAAACATGATTATAATCACATACATCATAGTGGGCCTGTATAAGACGTCCCATGGCCCGTATAGGTAAATTGGTGGTGTGCAATAATCACCTACACATGGTGGGCCTCACACATATAATGGGCCTCACACATATAATGGTCCTCACACATATGATGGGTCTCTTATATCATAATGAGCCTTATACAATCACAATGGGCCTCATACAATCACAACGGACCTCGTACCATCACAATGGATCTCATACAATTATAATGAGTCTCATACAATCACAATGGGCCTCATACAATCACAATGAGCATCATACAATCACAACGGGCCTCGTACCATCACAATGGATCTCATATATGCAATCACATAATGGGCCTCATGCAATCACACAATGCGCCTCATATAATCACAACGGCCTCATATAATCACAATGGGCCTCATACAATCACAATTAACCTTACAATGACCTTATACAATCATAATGCTATATTAACACATACGCAGTGCGTATACTAAGATAGTCGTAATCAATAATCGGCCTATATATAGCGGAGTCCATAGAAGGACAGCAGATCTAATCCATAACATGAGGATCGGTCCTTAACAGTGGATATACCAAATCTAATACCATAAATTCTTCTACCTATGGCTAGAGGTGATGATGCATCCTCCTTATAACAAGAATGGGTCTAGATAGCCTACTCATGGGCCTAAGAGTAGGCTTCTAGGTTTGAGTACTTCTACTAACATCAATGGGAACCCAAAGAATTGGGATAACCCAATAAGGCGAGATGTATCATACTAATAATAGTGGGGGCCCATCAATTTGGGTTAGCCCACTAAGGAAGAAATGAGAATGAGCTTAATACAATCACAAAGGACCTCATACCATTTCAATGGTTTGTATTATGATGTTATACTAGCACGTACTCATGGTTAGCATCGATAATTGGCCTGTACACAAGGTGGGATCCATAGGTGGACAGCAGATCCGTAACATGGAGGGTCAGTCCTCAACGATGGATATACCAAGTCTAATAGCACGGATCCCTCCGTCTTCGGTGAGGATGAACTCTCCTCATATCAAGGTTGGGCTTAGGTGGCCTACATATATACCTAAGGATCCGGAACGGGCTTCCTTTACCGTACTATCATATGGCCCGCTAGATGCCCTAGGGGGCCTAAATAAGTCCTAAATGCACTGTAAGTTAAAAAGAAACAATCCTACAAGCAATCAATGGGAGCCCAATATTATGGGTTAGCCCAATATGAATAGATGGGTCATGCAAACACCATTGGGGCCCAATGATTAGGGTCAAGCCGCTTAAAGAAGGATAAGAATGGGCTTAACAAAGGCCAAAAGGACGGTCAGAATGTGAACATTTAACCATCATTGCCCATCAATGTGGTCATTTAACCAACATTGCTCCCAAGGAGTGGCCTACAGAGTATAACATATAGTGGGCCCATGGCCTCACACAAGGGCCTCATACGCAACATAATGGGCCTCACACAAAGGGCCTAATATACATCATGATGGGCCTCACTTAAGGGCCTCATATACATCACAATGGGCCTCACTCAAGGGCCTCATGAGACAACCCATGGCCTAGGAATAATGGGTAGAAAGTGTGTACATAACACATACATCATGGTGGGCCATACGATGCAATGGGGCCCACGACCCTGGAAAATTAGCTGAACAATGTGGGTATAATACATACATCATGGTGGGGCCTGGGACTTAAAATCAAGTCAATCTGTGGCTTCTGTGGGCCACACCATGCACACAGTTGAGAGGTTACCTTCCATTAAAGCATTCAAAATCATTTGTTGGGCCCACCAAGCCGTGGTTCACAAATCCAGCCCATCCAATAAGTGTGTCCCACTTGGTTAAGAGGTCAGACCGAGTTTCAGATGCATCCAAATTTTAGGTGGGCACCAGCGAGTGCTTTTATGTGTTTTAACATGTCATCACATAATTTTAGATGGTGTGGGCCACCTGAGTTCCGTGTACGGATGATTCTTGGGATATCCCAATAATTAAAGGGGACCCATCAAATGGATGGTGTGGATGCTCGAAAAACATCATGGTGGAGCCTGTGGCTAGGACCCACGGTCCCTACCCATTATAATAAGCAGCAGGACGCTAGCAGCAGTAGCGTCAACCTATTTTATTATTATTTTTTTTGTTTACTTGCGGTTTTTTATAGGTGGGGCCTACATCAGGAGGATCCACTCCGCTGGTTGGGTTCTTCATCTTATGATAGGTCTAATAATCCTCATATTCAACATTTTTTGGCATACAGAAACATCATAGCGGGCCCTAACAGTTTATCACTTTTAAAACAATCTATTTGATGATGTGGCCCACCAGATATTTGGATTGGCTTCATTTTTCAGCTCGACGCCTAAAATGAGCTGGGTAGTTAGATGGACGAGGTGGATACAATGCATACGTCAAGTGGGGATCCACGTCTAGTGGACTGGACAACATGGATGAATTACTTACATTAGTGGGTTCCACCGTCCAGTCAGTGTGGATATTCACATACATCACGTGGGCTCCACCGGACGGTGGACAACATGGACAAAGCACATACATCAGGTGGGGTCTACGTACACGTGGCCCACTTGATGTGAATTAAGCTTATATTTGTATTTTCCCTTCATTAGGGTCTGTCCAAAATGGACGGCCAGGGTGGGCCATCCGCTGGACGTAGCAAGGTGGGTCCCTCAAACGGGACAGCGTGGATAAACTCATGCATCAGGTGGGCCACAAGCAGGGAAGGGAGAGAGAGAGAGAGAGAGAGAGAGAGAGAGAGAGAGAGAGAGAGAGAACGACATATGTGATGGAGGAGCTCCGCCACTATGAGCTCTCCTAGGTGGGCCATACAATACAATACATACATCAAGATGGGCACCAAAACATGGCCCCCTTAATCACAAAATCAAGGGTGGAAATCCCTTTACCACCCACAAGATCAATGTCTAAATGACCTTCTTACTATAGAAAAAATAAACATCATGATGGGGTCCATGGAGAATGGCCCCATCATGAGATGAACATATGAATCATAGTGGGCCATCGGCCACACCTAGGGTTCAAAGTGAGATCCATACCATCAATCGGTAGGCCCTACTTAGCCCATCATCAAAATCACAAGTCTAGTCGTATAAACACCCACATATGGTTCTCTTCTTTAGCTCCTTAGAATCCTAAACTCTTTGGATTTAACTTTGATGGAGGATGATGAAGATTGAAGGGTTGGATGGTGAGATGTGGGGTAGGAAGTGGGCCTTGATCTTTTCTCTCCTTAGGATTTTCTCTCTTAGTTGCTTGGAATGGTAGAGAGATAAGAGGGAAAGAGAAGGTGATGGGATGAAAGGGAGGGGATGGATGGGAGAGAGGGATGGTGTGGTATAAGAAAGGGGTGGGTGGAGAGGGAGAGAGAGAGAGAGAGGGAGGGGAGGGAGGGGAGAGAGAGAGAGAGAGAGAGAGAGAGAGAGAGAGAGAGAGTTGACTTTAGGGATGGTTTGTGTAAGAGGGGGATGAGCTACTTATGGGTTGAGTACTTGCTTTTACTTGATTGATTGATGTGATAGATTGGGTAGAGATTCTCTCAGGATTCGCAACGCACAACATTTCCTCAAAATATATACGGGCCCACAACTCCTGACCTGGGTATCGCATCGACGCGCGAGATGTGGCGATGGAACCGTGACGATGGCATACTCACAAAGGTACAAGTCTCGGGTCGAGTCGACTCGGGTTGACAGGGTGCGACTCAAGGTCGACGCAAATGCTGACTATAAGTCGCGAGATGCCAAAATTTAACGGGGAGGATCGCGGGGGTCTAAGGAATGGTACGGATTAAGATACGGGCCTTACAATCAACCCAGTACCCGATAACACCTATACAAGAAATAATGGTCGTTCGAACAGTACTTTAATCTTTAACAGTCAACCAAGCACCCGATAACACATATGTCATATATGCATGCTTAACCCAGCCTTTATTAGTCCATTTATATACAACTGTATTGGCGAATGTAGGATACCACCATTATATCACGAGTCAAATAGACCAGATCACATGTCTCGTCGCCATCTCCTTTAATCCAAATTAGGGTTTGTCATCGAAATAACAAATGTGAATAATCACTTCAAAGGAAGGGGCTCATCACCTCCATCAGTGCTCATTGGACACTATGGAGGCTTTGTCACCCAGTACTTAAAATTATGTTAATGGTTGTAATTGTGACTCCAATTTAATGGACATCGTGGTATCTTAGATTTTACAGAGTGGTGTGCAATAGTCAACTCATAAACGATCACCTCTACATTAAACTGATCTGATCAACCTCGGAGAACTTCAGCAAAATCGGCATTGGGTGTAAAACAACCTGTGTAGTTTCAAATACTGTCGGTCGTCCATGTTCCATCTTGATCAACCGATCAACATTGTGATAACCAACCAAAGGCAGACCATCCACTTACTCGTACAGTTTTTAAAGTTTAATCAACAACGATATTGATACATATCATCATGTACATGGTCTCAAGCATAAAGCAGTTTAATATCACATTATGGTAAGCCAATTGAATATATGTACAAACCCTTGATCAACAATCTAATCCAATTCATATAATTGCAGCATAGCAAGAAGCATAGAAGGGTACCAATACCGAAATATTCTCTACCATTCAGGCATTTCATCAAACATATTATCAACCTAGTAACAATTAACATAAGAGTTATGATAGTAAAGCAAGTCTATCATTTATAACATATACAATCTCAATAAAATCATTAATTCACTAATTGAGACTATCAAGGGTTAGTAAATTGAGACTAAGAAGAAATGGTCCTCACCTTGGAAGGAGATTACCTAGTCTAATTACTCCTAGAGTTAGGGATTTGGGAGAAACCTAAACTTCCTATGACAATTTCAAGGAAAACTTAATAAGTTTGAGTAACTTACAATCTAGCGGGCTCTTCAATCCAAGTAAAAAGGGTAAGCTTACCTCCAAATTCAGATGTAATTGCCAAGCTGGAAGCATTTGGAGCTCCTAAAGTGAGATCGTAGCAATACCCCTCTCTTTCTAGTACAAAGTTCCCCACTCCAAGTTCTATCTCTCCATCTTCCTCTTTCTTTCTCCCAACTAGGGCAAATTCGCATGAGGGAAGGGACCACTCAAAAAGGGGTATTTATAGCATCAGGTTGGTGCTTGCTTGCTCTAGAAATGAGGCTAAGGGTTAGTTAGTACTATGGTGAGTTAATTTTTGCTTTAGGAGCTCTCTTTGGACTGTGCAAGTCGTCGATCTATGCCATGGAATGATTACTCTAAGTGGTGATCTATACAAGGTTACACTTGCCCCGCAATTTGGACATGTCGATCGACGGATATGTTCAAGAGATCAATTCAGCGTTTGTCAATCATCGATCAGAGTCACAACTATAGGAATATTCGTAAAATGGTAATTAGATTTAGTGCCCTTAATTTGACCGCGAACTAATGGCTCGAATGCCTCAACATCAGGTAAGTTCGGATGAGTGCAATTAATTACCTTTTTTAATTTCTAACAAACTTCCACATCTCATGTGCTCACTTGCTGCTTCAAGTTGAATGATTCGACGTGCAATCTCAACTAAGTAGTTCGCATGGGATGTCAAGCCCGCTAAGACAAACGTCCTTCTATAGCTTCGACTTTAGTGGGCCACTAATGAGCTGTATGGAGCTTGTTTGGCTAATCTGGTCATTTTTAGGATGATTTGAGTAGCGAGATTTCTTGTGCATGATGAGTATGGTCTGGATTATCTAGTTTTATCGTTTAGCTATCAAGGTTAGCAGAAATGGTGACTTCACCTTAATTTTCTTAAACCATTAATTCTCAGGCGAAAGGAGTAACTTGGTCAATTTAGTTTATATACATGGAATAATCAAGATATGATCCCTAGTTTTCTTGGTTTTAGATAGTTTTTCATTAAGTTACAATCATCTTGATTAATTAGGAGTGGGTCGACTAGATCTAGGCCTTAAATGATCATATCGCAAGGTTAGGCTAAGGTTCAAGTGTTCGAGTATATCTATGTTTTTTTAAGGGTAATTAATTGAACTAATACGATTCTTTGTTAGTAACACCAGCTTATATGCTGGGGTCAAATATAATGAATTTTATGGGGCGTTACAATCAACGACTCAAGTGGACTACATGATTGTAAACTGTGTATATGACAATGCTCACCCTCCAAATCATTTACCTTGGTGTGGCCCATCTAAATCAGGGAGAGGTCTGATTTTTGTGTGCCGCACCTAAATTTTGGTTTGGACTCTAATGGTTGGAATGGATTTTATATAATCGACATGGTAATCCCTATAATAATCAAGGGTGGACGTCTCTATCCCAACCGTTTTCTTTGTTGTGAGATTAGCCTGATTTTTTTACCCTAGTCCTAACTTGAGATTACACATATACCAGACGGAATGGATTTCATATACACATTGCAGTGAGCCCATTAATAAACAATGATAGCGGACCATCTCTCAGTATTTTTAAATTTCATCGAGTAGGAAAAAAAAAAAAAATTAGTGTACAGCTTTAATTTTTTTATGGGGCAACCTTGATGGGTATGCAAGATCCATTCCAACCATTAGTCTTGTAATCCCATGTTAGCCCATGAACCAAAAATCAGGCTTACACGTGATTGTACCAGGCAATAGCAAAGGAAACTGTTAGGTTCACGCTCGATTTTTACAAGGCCCACCGCGATGATTACATGAAATCCACTCCAACTATTAGCTAGATTCCACACAAAAATTAATCCCAGGGACTAAATATCAGACCTTTCTGTGATTCAGGTGGACCACACTAAGGAAAACAGTGCGGAGGGTGAGATTTGCCCTCTACACAGTTTGCAATCGTGTGGTCCAACTGAGCCTTGGATGAAGCTGGTTTTTATAACCTGCAATTAAAATAGTTTAATGCACCTGGTGATTAGTGTGGATTTCACATAAATCCGTTCAAAAATCCGTGGAAAGTACTCGGGTGATGGTTACATTAATCGATGGGGTAGCTTATTTAAAAAGGCACGGAGATGTAAATAACATACTAATGAGGTATTCTATTGTAAAATTTTCATATATCAATTAGGGCTAAAAGTCGGGTGGGTTGGGACCGGTTGGTGCTCAACCCTAGCCCAACCCAAGGTTCCTATACCTCAACCCTAACCAACCTTGTGTTAGGAACTCTAAACCCAAGCCCAACCCAAGCGGGCTCGATTGGGTTGGTCAGGTACATACTAATATTTTCTTTATTACATTAGTCTCTTATATTTCAATACATGGCTTATTTTTTGTACCTATAATTTTATTAATTATATATATAAATATTTATCGTAAATAATTAATTTCATTTTTTTAAATAAACAAGCTAAAATATAGGACAACCACTCCTTTAAAAGTCATGTTGTGTAGCACACAATTTATTTGGGAGAGAGGAATCCAGCGTATCTTATTAGCTTGAGTCATCGGAAATAACATGGACTAATGATACCCAACGGCAATGGAATTTCATGTGCCTTCAACACAGATGATCCACACTCAATAATATATTGATCGGATTTGGTTGGGTCAGGCAACTCGAGACCTCAATCCAAGCCCAACCCAAGTTTTATCACTTTGGTATTTGTATAGCCCAAGCCAGAGACTAAACCTAATACATCCTGCCCGAGCCCAATCCAATGTCAGGTCAGCCAGGTTGAACCTGCCCAACTTTCAGCCCTAATATCAATGCGGTTGTCCAATCAAACAGTGAAGAAATATATATTTCCAGGCATGTTTTTACACCCACCTTCAACCGACCGAAAACACAAAAATCCCGTAGACCATCCAATGTAAAAATGTGCCCATGTATTCCAGTCCACAACGTAACCAACGTACATATCTTGCCCAGCTGATGTGTTCACATGTGGGGGCGGCCTGTGAATGCATGCATGGAATGTGGGGATGGTACAGCGACACATGGGTGTTGTACATGGTCAAGCAAGCCCTTAGAGAAGAATAACGTGAGTGGCATGGGTCAGCTCCCAATGGCTTTCATGTGCGTCCTTGATAGAAGGTGGATTTTCCATGTGGAGAATTTGACAAAAACAGATAATAGGGCTTGGGTTGAAATATTAGGAAATAAAGGCCTGTGTTGCACACCTCATGATGTTGATATGCATAGGAACAAAAGGGGGACAGGAAGTCATTCATGTGTAATCATCTAGGTAGAAAAATCCAACATAAATCATCTTTCTTTGACGGCATGGGCCCCACCATGGAGGAATATTTCTTGATGAGAGAAGCGAGGGTGTGTTTGGTGTAGACAGGGTGCATTGGACATGACTCATGTGGGCCATATCTGTCCCAGGAGAATTTGTGATGTCTACCCCACATTAATTCCTACTCTCTCTTGGATCATAAGCGTGTGGTAGATCCTGGTTGTTCATTAGGTGGGTCACGCCTTTTAATTTGTGTGTCTTCAAAATTAGGATGGTCCATCCACTAGGTGGGCCACGCGTGTGTGAATAGATGGGCGGTCGAGGTAACAACCAAATGGCTCGCATATGCCCGACGTCTGAACTGACCTGTTGATCGGGCAACTGCATGCACCATGATGGGCTAACCTGATGAACGGACCGGATCTTGCACGGGTATGCTACATTCGGATATGTGGTGAGAGTAGGATTCATAAGGCTCCTCCTAGAGTAGCCATGGCGAGCATGATCCGGGGAAGACCATTTCTAGGCTCCTACTCGCTTACACGCTTTTTAAGAGGGTGCAGGAGGTTTTATGTTTCCTCGCACGTGCGATACATACTCATGTGAAATGAACATGGCACCCATCCCATGCAATGAAACTTGTCATGCGGCCGCCACGCGTCTCCCGTTGTAGCAAATGCCTGTCCCATGCATGTGGGACGGTTGGATTTCTTGAGATTTTTTATTTAAAAAAGTAAAAAATAAATAATAAATAAAAGTATGAAAATTCGTTTCCGTCTTAAACCATCTTCACAAACCAAAAATAATAATTTTCAATCCCAATTCGGAAGGAGTTAAGAATTTTTTATATGTAAGCTATCCAGTGTTTACTTGAAAAAAAAAAAAAAAGGAGAGAGAGGCTCAGTTTGTATGTTTCGGTGCATATGCTTGGGTAGCGGCGCAATGTGGCTCTGGTAGTGCTAGTTAGCGCACTTAATTTATTAGTGTGTGTCATGTCCCTCCCTCGTGACCTTATGCAAATCATCGTGAGACAGTGTGAATGATGGCTTGACTTTAATTATAGGCTCTTGCAAATGGTCAGATCGATGAATCCCAAACCATCGACCATTTCTAAGAACAACTAATAGCCTTAATAATCAAAATGGTCTAAAAAATAAATGACCCTTGATGATCCAATGATCAAATCATTGATCTAATGATCTGAAACATACGGAATGTACAAACATTATGGTACAAGCATTATGAACCATTATGGTACCATTATGATCAATGGTTCCTAATGGTACAAACATTATGAACCATTGAGTACCACCTAACAATGGTTCACACCTTAGATACTAAACAAACTGGACCCTCTAAGTCCAAAATCAACTAAGTTCAACAAATTCAATCAGAATTTGATTTGATCTCTCTAAATAGTTTTTTTTTTTTTCCTTTTAAGATTATTCAAGAATTATCCGAGTGACTCGGACCTTTTTTGAGTCACTGAGTTCAAGCACTTAATAAATATACCAGAGAAGTGAACTACGTTAACCAAGTCCATGTATAAGTTCATTCATGATTGATACACGCAGGACCTTACGAAAGGCTTGTCTTATCCTGGAAGCAATTTGCTTGTAACCCACCAATAATCTCAATTCAACAGGAGAAGAGAGCGAATTATAAGCTTTAAAGATAACGTATTATATACATAATTCAGCCTGGTGTTAGTTGTAGTTTTGTTGTTATGTTTCTAATATTATTTTGTGAAATAATTTCCAACAATCTTGAAGCTTAATTCATGGATACCAAAAGTATTGCATCAGTTAAACTGATGAATCAAGACCTGATTAGACTGGACCAATTCGACGGTACAAATTTCACTAGATAGCAAGACGAGTTAAAGTTACTTCTCACCTCCTTGAATATATTCTACATTCTAGAACCCAACCTACAGTCGATAACAAAAGTGACTGATAACGACACTCCAGAACATATCGCTACTAGAGTTAAACGACAAGAAAACGAACTGCTGTATTGCGGTCACATCCTTAACGCCCTATCTGATTGACTTTATGACCTGTACACAGGAACAACTTTAATAAAAAAAATTGTAATGTGTTGGAATATAAGTACAAGGCCGAAGAAGAAGGAACACAGACATTTCTAATTGCCAGATATTTCAATTTCATGATGGTAAATAATAAGCCTCTACTAGCTCAAATTCATGAATTACAATTGATCGTAAAAAAAAAATGCAGTAAAAATCGATTTACCTTAATCTTCCAATTTGGAGTTATTATAACCAAACTGCCTCTAACCTGAAAAGACTACAGAAAGAAGCTATCGCATAAATCAAAATAGTTCACCTTGGAACAAATTCAAAAATATATTCGTATTGAGGAAGAATCTCGTAACTAAGATAAGATAAATGACACCAATGGTACATTCTCATCCAATGTAAATGCAGTAGAAAAATTATTCTAAACTATTAACTCTGAGAAAGAATGAATCCCTAAAATCCAACAAAGATCAAGGAAAATGCAAGAAGATCCAAAAGAAAAAGAACAGAAAACCCGGGATCAGAGTTGTGTATGAATCCGGCTAGTTGATATTGTCCAAAAATAGAGACTTTGTGAGAAAGCGATATGCATGTAATGGAATGATTAAGTTTTCACTGAATGAAAAGAATTCTTCTACTTATATGGTTGAGTCTGTAACCTTATGGCATGGTATATTAGCACATATGTGTTAGTGCTAATATTTTAAGCACAAGTAAGTTGTCAAATTTCGTAGATAAAATGTATTGTGTATGGAACTTAATCTCACTTTAAACATTTCAAGACTAGAGTGCGACTCAACATCTCAACATCTTAAGATTAGAAGGCTCGGAAAAATTTTAAGATAAGAATCATTTGTATGCCAATATATAAGTAAAGAAGACCTTAGGAAAGACCTAAGGTTAAAGTATATCTTAGTGATTTTCTAAGATTGCATTTTTTTTATAAAAAATTCAAGGGTGTTCGACCAGCCCAACCCTGCCTTCGGCCAACTGAACCATCTTGGATCAGCTCGAGATCGACCTAGGTCAAGTTTCTAGCAATACAGATTTTTTATTTTCCGAAAACTTCGGCCAACCAAATCTTATCTCTAGCCAGCCAAAGGTATCTCAGGCCAACCGAAGTTTGGTTCGAGCCAACCTAAGTTTGTTTCAAAATAAGATCCCGCAAAATCAGCCAGCCATTGAAACAGAATCATGGAAATCCGGCCAGTCGAAGGGATTCTTAGGCTGACCGAAGATCCAAATCTTTTACTATAAATAAAGATCATTTCTCACTCTTTCAAAACATGAAGAGAGAGAGAGAGAGAGAGAGAGAGTTATAAAAATAAAATAGAAAAATCTTATTCCTTTTCAAGCTATTTGCATTATCATTTTTATATTATTTTTGTAGCTTATTCAATTCTCTTCTCAAGTAGTGTTAAATTCAATTAGAGAGTGCCTTATACTCAACTTAAGAATAGAGGAGTGAATCTGTAGCTTTATGGTTTTGTTCTTTAATAAATTATGTCTGTAGATCCTTCTAGGTTGTGCATACGTTGGTTCATCATCATCTGAGAAAAAAAAAAAGGATTGTTGCATCTACTGAAGATTCAACTTCAAAGGCTTCATCGATATCTTCGCTTTGACTCACATCTTCAAGAAGATAAGTTTTTCATTTGATAAATTACTTTCAGTTTAAGTTGATTAAGATTGCCTAAAAAATCACATCAGGTTTAGGAGTGATACACTTGTTAAAATCACTTAATGTTAATTGTGATAACCTTTGAAAATCACGAACTATAAGAGGTTATTGAGTTTAGCCTATGAAAACCTTGAATATAGTGGAAAGCCAAAATTATGTGGAGAAGTAATTTTAGGAGTGGAGTAGGTGTGTGTTAAACACTAAACTACTATAACTGTGTGTATCTTGTGGTGATTGATAATCCTATTCTTATATTTATCATCTTGAAATACATAAATCAAGGAAGTCGTGAAATAAGATTGTCCTACTTAAGATTTTAGGTGAAGGTTGTCCTACGACCCAATCGAAATCAATATTTCAATATTAGTTATTATTATCAATTTATTTTCTACAATTGATTATAAAAAATTAGTTAAGTCCTATTTACCCCCTCCCCCCTTCTAAGACATCAATAACTCAACTTACATATATAGGCTATAGTAGCATAAGACTTATATAATGAAAATGAGAGCGATAGATATAAAGTGTGCATACAGTCAAAATGACTAAGAAATCATTTCTAAGTGTTAAGAAATCATCTCAGATGTTAGATCTAATGCATATTGACATATGCGAGTTGAATGACATTTTTACCCAATGAGAAAAAATGTATTTTATAACGTTAATAGACAATTGTTCAAGATATGTATATGTGTACCTACTAAAATGTAAAGATGAGGCATTTAATGCATTCAAGACCTATAAATCCGAAGTAGAAAATTAATTAGTTAAAAAAATATAAATATCATCCGTAGTGACAGAGGAGGAGAATAGTTCTCTAATGAATTTCATAACTATTGTGAAGAACACGGTATAATACACCAGTTTACGACACCCTGCACAGCACACAAAAGAGTGTGGACAAGAGAAAGAATAGTACTTTAGTTGAAATGGTCAACTCAATACTAATACAAGAAAAGTTACCATTAAGCCTATGGGGAGAAACATTATTAGTAACTGTCATGTCTTGAATATAATCCCAACTAAGAAAACCAAGACCTCTACATATGAGAGATAAAAAGGAAGAAAACTAAACTTATGATATCTGAGAGTGTAGGGGTAGCTCACGTATTGCAGAACTCTTGACTTTAAAAGAATCAAGTTGGGAACAAGAGTTGTAAAGTGTATCTTTGTATGGTATGTACAAAATGGTAAAGCTTATATACTCTTGGACTTAGAATCCAATGTGATCATAGAATCTAGAGATGTAGAGTTTTTCGAAAACTCATTATCCATGGAGATAAAGGATATTGAGATTATATCTCCTGATAAGACTATAGAGAGAACTCAACAAGAAGTTGAAACTTCCTGCAAACCTCATAGGAGCCAAAGACCATAAATACGAATTGCAATACGAACTACAAGACCCATAACGATTCTACAAGGGTCGAGAAGAGTTTTGATCCTCATTAGATAAACTCTCAGCATCTCTCATTTATTTCATCTAGTAGAGGGTGATAGAGAGAATGTCATTAAAAAAATCATATGGTTTTGACTGCGGAAGATAAACCCTTGTTTTTTTAAAAGGAAGTGGGCTCATGCCACAATTTCATTAATCACAAAATTTTACAGCCCTTCAGGTGACCCAACAAAAAGAGATGAGCCCCACCTATCATGTACCATCTAATTGAGCTAAATACCTATTGGAAACGGCTACAAGCAGCCTAAAGACAAGGATCGCCCTTAGGGGTCTTCCTAATTTCCCTGACAGACCCCAGCCCCACTTTATCCAGGAAGTAAAGGCCTCTAATCTGCGGTGGGAGGTCCGTGACGTCCCTAAATAAAGTGAAGGATTAGTTGTTACTCTCGAGCCAAGCTAGCCCATCCGCCAGGCCGTTAATCTCTATGAAAATATGGGAAACAGAGAAGTGGACCTAACTCTTGAGATTAACTATTCTTCTAATCCACTGTTTCCAATACCACGTAAGGGACCCTAACTTGTTAAAGAGGCCCACCACCAGCTTAGAATCAGATTCCACCTCCACTCTTTCCAACCCATATTTAGCACATAACAAGAGCCCATCCCACACTGCCCGTAGTTCTGCACGATTATTAGAGCCTACCTCGTACCCAGCTGAGAAAGCAAACAAGAACTTGCCATCATCCCTTCTGCAAATGCCACCTCCCCCTGACTGACCCGGGTTCCCACGAGCAGACCCATTAATGTTGAGCTTGGTCTAGCCCATCTGAGGTTTGGCCCATTTAACCCACTTGAACATAGGCTGATGTGGCGGAGAGGACCTTTAGTGAAGTTATGACTTCAAGAGACTCCACTTTTTGAAAAGAAGTCATTAATGATGAAATGTGAGTTTTTTTAACCATTTGCCCATGTGGCCACACATATGTGCACACATATAAACGATTAACACCTTCACCACAAGTAAATAGAAGTCAAAGAAAATAAATAAATAAATAACTCAAATTTCAAATGAACAAATTTAAACTTGATAAAAAAAAAATTATGATTCATTGGGAATTAAGGTGAAAGGAAAGCAAAAATTTTATTACGAACAGATAGGAGCTTTGAGGAGTCATTATGATGTGTGGGTTTTATCTACAGCATTCATCTATTTTATCATATCATTTTAGGATACAGGCTAAAAAATGAAGCAAATCTAAGGCTAAAGTGGACTTCGTATTTGCTTTCTCGGTGGGGTACGGGATGGGATCCAATTAATAATAGAGCATACCTGCAAGTGGTTTGGGACAGGCTCGCTCTTTGCCTGAATCAAGGGCTGACCAAGGTAGAGGTGGAGTCAGAATCTAAGTATGTGGTGGACCAACTCATCGAGAAGTCTCAATCGGCCTGGATTTGGAAGCAATGGTCAAACAGGATTGGTAAGCTGAAGCAAAGAGGGCAATTTTCTTTTCACCATGTCCTGAGAGAAGGGAATGCTCCAGCAGATGATTTAGCCCATCTAGGTAGTGAGCGTCTGATAAATTCTCTTATTAGACAAGCCTCGGACCTCCTGTCTTAGATCCAGGATCTAATTTTGCTAGACAAAGTGGGGTTGGGTTCCATTAGGAAATCCGGAACTGATTCCTAAGGTTCGTGTCATAGGTAGGCTGCCGTTTTTTTAGGCGTTACGATAGGCTCCCTTAGAATCTTGTCACATGAGGAAGCCTGAATTGTCCAGGTTCTCTACAGCATATACATGAAATGAAATTTTCAATTAATAATAATAATAATAATAATAATAATAATAATAATAAAAGTGGACCATACCACATAAAACCATGGCAATAATTATTTCCACAACTGAAACATTGCTAGGGCCCACAATGGTGTTTATTTGTCATCCAACTTGTTCATAAGATCACACAACATCAATAAAAGGAAAACAAAAATATTAGCTTCATCCAAAACTTCTGTAACCCCCGAGAATTTTTCAACAGTAGACGATTCAATTCACACGGTTTCCTGTAGCGTGCGGTCCACTTGAGCTTTGGATATACTTTATTTTGAGGCTTAGCCTTAAAATTATCTGGTAAAAGAGAGGGATGGAGTGGACGAAATACATAAATTACGATGGAGCTAGCCCACAGAGTTTACTCATTACACTTAGGGCGTGTTTGGACCGGCAGATTCCATGGGATTGGATTGTATTAGGGTGGATGACAGCCATTTCAAGATAATGATGGCTGTGGCAATAGATTGCTGACAAGCCCATGGGATTGCTATATCCAGGGATTTTACTACCTAGTCTGTTTGGCACGCCTGACCAATCCGGGGATTACGCCCGGCCAATCCCTTCCAATCTGTCCAACCGAACATGTGTCTGGCAAAGTAGACGGGATTAGGAGGGATTGGGTGGATTTCAAGGTAATGATGGTGATGTCAGTGGATTGCCGGCAATCCCATGGCATTGTTATATCCAGGCAGAAGTTCAACTAGTCTGTTTGGAACGCCAGTCAATCCTGAGTTTTTACCTTCCAATCCCTTCCAATACAATCCAATCCCTTCTAATCTGCCCGTCCAAACATGCCCTTAGCGTACTCGGTTACTAAGTACGCAATCAGCTTCGGATCAGTGGTGGGACCCTAACTGTGTGGGCCACCGTGATGTATGTGACTACATCCAGGGCATCCATCCGTATTGAAAGCTCATTTTAGGGCATAATAATAATAATAATAATAATAAAAGAACAGATACAAATCTCAAATGGACAGTAGTACTGGAAATAGTGGTAATTGACCATTAAAAACTTATCGTGGGCCACAAAAGCTTTGGATTAAGATGATATTTGTGTGGCCTATTCATCTAGGTCTTTGTGACCTAACAAACAGGTTGGATAGCAAATAGACATTTCCGTGGAATCCATGATCTTTTTAATGGTAGATATTCAATCATGACTTTTCCCTGTGGTGTTGTCCACCTGAGATTTTGGTCAGATTCATTTTTTGGATAATGCCCTAAAATGGGCTTTCAAAATGGTTGGACGGTGTGGATTTAACTCATATACCTCACTGTCAGCTCCACAATCAGGAGTCCAACCCACCTGATCCCCACTATCATGGGATCGCAGGAGGATGTAAATATTATATTCTTATATGAAAGGTATGGGAGGCCCATGAAGCGGTAGAAACACGTGACATCAACGTGACCTCATGTACAACTGAGGTGTCATGTGTGACGTCAACGTGACCTCATGTACAACTGAGGGTCCACCATGATATCCGCGTGAATTGTGACATCCACTCCGTCCATCAGTTCTGCCCACTCATATTAGGGCGGGGTCGATAAATCAGGGAGACCCAAAACTTAGGTGGGGCACACCACAAGTAACAGTAAGTATCGAACACCTCAGAACTTTCCTGCGGCTGATATTGTGTTTTAACTTCATCCCAATGGGAATCACCTTCTGAACGGGTTGGATGGAATGTACGTTTCACGGTGGGCCTCAGAAAGGTTTCAACGGTAGCGCTCAAACGCCACTGTTTCTTATGGCATCACCCATTTGAGTTTTGGATATGCCTGAGATCACATTCTAACAGTGGCTGGCGGAACTGATGGACGGACTGGATGTCATACGGGCATCTTGGCTGGCCCACAGAGCTTAGGGTTACAGGTGCTCCCTGATTATGGGAAATTCCCGTACTATTTCTTTCAAGATAAAAATCGCTTACAAATTACAAAGAGGAATTATATAATACTTGGCCAGGTTACATTACACAATGTGTATAATAGGCTGTACACGTGGCCTATGTCTAACCATCATAGACCGTCGAAACCGTTGACTATTTCTTTCTTTGACCATCCATTTTCACTACACGCGTGCCGCATTCGATAAGGTGGGCCAGACCGGGCTAAAGAGCCTTCATATGGAACACACGTGCCAGATCTCGAACACGAACGCCACGCGGCAGATGCAAACTTCAAACGAGATTCGCTTGCCCTGGACTTTGGTTACGCGCAAGGCGCTTGGGCATGCGTCCAATGACGCTTTCCGACCATATGTACTGTAGTTTCACCGTGAAAACTAGAGCTGGGCATCCGGCCGAGTCAGATCGGATTGGGTCCAACTCGATCTAATCTGAAATCTCGATGGCCTGACCCGAACTTGATTCGATCTGGGACCGAGTCCGGGTCATTTGACTCGAACGGATCCGAAATGTACATGACCTGATCCAATTTGAGTCCGACTCAGTCAGGAAAACTGAGTCAGATCGGATTGGGCACGGTTCGGATTGGTCCAGATTTAAATTTGAGCAGACTCTTCCTAACTAGCAGAACAAGATCCAAAGGAACAAAAGCCCCAGCCAACGTATACTTGAAAACCAATGCCTACAGCTCCAGTTCTTGCCACTGAGCTAAGCTGAAAAACCCACCTCCCATCCCTTCAAATTTTCATAAACAAACACATCCTATCAAAGAAAATAAATCAAACACCTTAAAAGCTACAGGTTAAAAAAGCAAAGATATTTACTGCAGAAGGTGAGCTACTGCATTGAGGTAGAGATGAGACGCTTTGGGGATTTACGGTTCGGTGCAGCGAGCGTTCGGGTGTGAGTAGGGTAGAGTAAAAACATAAAAGGCCTGTGTGTGTTAGGGTAAAATAGTAAATACATATTTACTAATAAATTCGGTTCGGATCGGATCAGGTCGGATCCAAACTCGATCTGAAAATCTGTCGGATCTGAATGGCCCTACCTAATCCGCACCAATCCAGGCCGTCGGTTCGGTTCGGATCGGGTCGGATCCACCAGATCGGGTCAGAAATGCCCAGCTCTACTGAAAAGACATAAAATACAAAAGCAAAGAGGATTAGAGGTCTATAAAGTGCCCATTCACTTTCCATGTGAGGCCACCGTCATGTAAATCCACGCTCAATCTTGGATCACATAGATTATACTGACCCAAAAATCAGGTGGGCCACACAATGTAAAATTACGCCCAAGACCTCTAAAGTCAAGTATTACGGCTCACCTGAGTTTTAGGACGGCCTGATTTTGGGGGTGTATATGGATTGAATTGCATGTATAAGATATTTGGGACCCACACAATCTGAAAGGTTTTAATGGTGGTCATCCCATCCCAACTCTTCCCCTAGCGTGTCCCACCTCTGTTTTGAATCGGGCTTATTTTATTGATGTGAGGAGAGATCATAAAGGGTTGCACCTTATGGATGGATTAGATGCGTGTCGTACATAAGGTGGGCCCCACGCCACTTAATTTACAGCATTGTAGAGGAACCAGCGTCATATATAAATAATCTCTTATACCAGAATCACCCTTCAGTGATTTGACTTCTACGCTGATCGTTGAAGATTTTCTTTTCATTGTTCATACATGCAGTGACGGTCACTTGTCGCAATGGATGCCTCTTATAGTATAGAGCCCAAAAAATGGGACGTGGATTGCCTACTGGTGCTGTACGTATCCAGTGGCTACTGGTTCGTGCTTTGTTGGCCTAATGCTTGTGTTTTATCTATGATGGTATATATACACCCCATTCAAAGATAATAAACAGATTGAAACCAGCATCAAATTAACTTTGCCAATACTTAACCCTAAATCCAAATCTTAAGCGAAAACTTAGTCCTGATCTAAACAGACTCAATCAACTCAATTAAATCAGTAAATCAATCCAGCCAAACCCTAACTTTAAAAGTCAAAATTAAAAATTAAAATAATAATAATAATAATAATAATAATAATAAAAGAAGAAGAAGAAGACCAACCCTAGAAAAATCTAGTCAAACCTAGTCAACTCACCATGTCAACTTGCTGAGTCAACCTACCAAGTCAACTCACCTAGTAAGCTCTAGTTAACCGACTCAACCAACTCACCCAGTCAAAATAAGCAAAATCTACCCTGAACCAAGCCCATTAGCCAAGTGTAAACGATGAGGATCCCAAGTGGGGGATCGGCTAGCTTTTCTGTGGGTTGCTTTGCTTGAGGGCTTTTTTTGGTTGGGGGTAAGAGTGTGTTATATTTTACCAGAGTCACCACTAACTAATTATTTCGATCCTATAGCCGGTTAGACATTGTAAAAATACTTAGGATGAAAAACGTGAAGATAATTAACCCTAAGATACCATTAAATTTGCGTACCATAGATTCTAAGTAAGGGACTACGGTTATAGAGAAGGAATGTGTTAGGCATCAACTCTGCTGGCACAAATATACGGTATTTACTCCACAAGGTCTAACTAATTTTTAAGGAATATATAGGGTTAGATCTCATATGCAAAATATTGAAATGTAATGCAATGATAATGATGACTAATCGATCTGAATTTTTTATGGGCAAAATCCAATTATATTGGCAAGCCGCAAAGCATACATTTGAACCGATCGAGTGCAATGTACAAAGCATGTAAAAATATGATATGTATGATGCTTGATATTGTGTTGATACTTATGATAAAATGACGGCTAACTGGCTAAGGTTTTTGGTGGGTCAGCTCCAATTATATTGATAAGCCACAGAGCATACGCCCTTCAGTTAGATACGAGAAAAAGATGGGGATGCAATGCAATGTTGATCTTTATGATAAATGACGGCTAATTAGCTAAGTTTCTGCTACGCCAGTTCCGATTATAACGGCAAGCAAATAAAGCATATGCTCACCAGTTAGATATGAGAAAATAATGAAATGCATTGTAATTAATGATGGTGTATTTGAGAAGCAAGGAATAAGTGTTGCATGATGTTAATGCTTAGATTTGATAAAACTGATGGTAGCTTGAATGGTTGGATAGACAGTAGTATTGCAAGGCTATATTGAATGGCTCAGATTAGGACTTGAGTATTGCGGGATACTCAGGTTTCTAGTTAGGCTAAAATAGACCAAAGTTGTACTCTCTCTCTCTCTCTCTCTCTCTCTCTCTCTCTCTCTCTCTCTCTCTCACACACACACACACACACACACTCTCCTTAATGGAGAGATTGCTACATAGTTAAGGCCCTAAGGAATGAGGAGGGATGCTTGATCCTCTATGAATGCTATGGACGTAGTGGATGCTTGAAATGAGAATGGGAGGGGGCTATTTATAGCCTTCAAACTCAATTTTCTTATAATTTCTACAAAGTCCAGGGGCAAAATATTGTTGAAGGGATAGGGTTGGAGAGTGCCACGTGACATCATCTCATGGGTTGGATGAGATGGATAATTTTAAGTAAGGAGATGAGCATTGGAGTAAATATATATCAGCTGCACACTTAGGGCCTAGAAAAGAGGGATTTCACATGCTTGAGAGATACCAGCCTAAAGAGGGAAAGTGTTACGTGGCCGGTGGTAAACTGGCTGCCATCAATCCCCACTTGGACTCCCTACTTTGGCGACTAGCCTCTGTGGAACTAAATCTGTATGCGGAATAGGCCCACGGATCTATCTATGCATAAAACATAGAGATTAGGGGATCGAGATGGCTTACCTAACTGAGACACCATTGTTAAAAATAGAATACCAGATAATATAAAGCTAAGATCTTCCTCTCCTTCACACCCTTTCTGCAAAGCAATAGATGGGACTAGACTTCTGTCGTGTGGTGTAGGATCGGGGACCTAGCTCTCTAATATAGAGACTGTGGAGAGAGAATTCGAAACCCATCACAACTCTCTCTCCTATGCTCCACATCTCTGTTTCCTAGTTCAACTTGAATAGCCCTACATAAGGCTATAGCATTCCACCCCTAATACGCAATGCTGCGCAACCTACCCGCGTAGCGTATCACTTGAAGTGGGGTCCACTGGTCTACTCAATCATCTAGTCCAACTGAATGACAATTCGGACCGTTGATCAGTAAGGCTCACTAAATAGAGTTCTTACAGCCTCCCCCAAGTTTGTGGGGGCTTTTCTGTGAAGGACATTTTGTTGAAGTTTTGTATGGCACTCCAATTGGGCTTGCTTTTGGGCTTTGGTTCAGGCTTAGTTTTGGACTTAACTAGGTGAGCTGATTAGGCTGTTGGACTTGGTAAGTTGACTGAATGAGTTGACTCAGCGAGTTGATTGGGTGAGTTGACACAAGGCTCTAGGGTTCTAGGGTTCTAGGGTTTAGGTCGATTCGAGTTGATTGAGTTGACTGTGTTAACTAAGTTGAATGGGCCGATTAGGTTGAGTTTAGGGTTTAGGATTGGGGTTCCTAGGGTTTAAGCCTCTAGGGTTATAGTTTATGATTGGGGTTTGGTTGACCATCCAATGGTTCAAACTCAATTAGCTCATTAGCCCGGGGTGGGGTGTCTACACCAAGGCCCGTTTGCGAAATCAGGAGCACCAGCAATGTAGCGCCCTTTGGAGCAAAGTGGCACACGTGTAAGGGAGTTCACCTACCAAAGCTAGGAGCTCCGTGTGATGTTGGCAGCTCCCCCATCTTGGTAGTGAGAACTCCACACATGTGGGGTTGCTTTAGGGTTGAGGTGCAAGTGTGTGGCAAAGTGTATTGTCTCTAGTAGCCCCTCCTTAGCCCATATTTATCGTTTTACCATACAATATAATCATTGAGATCTTACCATGTAGCAATCTCAAAATCCTAGCCATCCATCCATATTTAACCCCTAGACTTTGTGCTAACAACTTCTATAGATGGCCAGTGAATTGGTTGTGCTAACAAGTTCTATAGATCCCGATCGGAATTGCCGAGAAGCATAAGGGGTTCCTTGGTTCTCGACCAAGCGGGCCTGGGTAACCTGTGAGTTTGATTTCTTTGGCTTGGTTGAGTGGGGTCGTCAGCTTCGCCCGAGCTTTTTCCCCTGGTTTCTCCTTGGCTCGCTTACGGTGCAACCCTGTTCATATTTCTGTGGATGTGCTTGTATACGATAGGCGAGGCCAAAATCCTTTTTGTTGGGGCCCGCCCGAATGGATGTACATCTTTTTCGATTTATAAAATTTTGGTGGCTCCGTTCCACCTTCCTTTTAAAATAAATAAATAAATAACCCTAGACTTTGTAAGAATTCTAGAAATTAGGCTAGGATGCTATAAATAGACCCCTCCATTTCTCATTTTAGGCATTCAGAAACACACCCCTTCCTTTATGGAATCCCTCACGTCCCTTAAGCCACCATTAGCCCAGCCATTATATCCTTCTATTAAGAAGAGGAAAGAGCAGAGGAAGAGATCCTGGGCCAGGTCTGGCCTAATCTAGTTATACCCCTAGTGTCACGCCCCAAACTCGGGAATCGGATTCACAGGAATCCCGATCACCGAATCCGGTGCCGACAGCCTCCGTAGTACCCCATTCTCGGCTCCTAGCGTCTATACGCCAGAATCCGATCCTGGGATTCTACAAGGAGGATTTTTTTTTGTATATTTAACTCAAAAAAAAAACATAACCACAAGAATACCCAAATCACAAAGGCAACATCATCATCGCATATCCACTAATATAATCATTTGAATACAATGCTGAAAGGGAAATACATAAATCGAAAATCAAGCTCCAGAAGACCGCTGCATACTCCAAGCTCAACACTGCTGCAACCTAACATCACCTGCACGCATCTATCGTGCATAAGCTTATAGAAAGCTTAGAGGGTGGTGTAAGTGTGTGCACAAGGTAAGTGCCAAGTAAGCAATAACAGAGTAATCAGAGTAATTAGAGCAAGCGGAAATACTGGCAGTCCGTGAGTCATACAATGTCAGGGTATGCAATGCAATTCAGCTATGCAAATGAGGAGTCAAAGAAAGCCAAATATCAGATGTTGAGGATACAGTGTCATAAATCATACAATATCGAAATAAGCGAAAATATACTGATAAGTCTATGAGTATCATCAGCCGTACCAAGGCTATGCGATGTAAGACATGAGTACTAACGGCTATATCAATGCAGAAACATGGCAACCCAAAATACTAAGTACCGCGAACGCAATGTAATATACGGTGCGAATGAAATGACCATGCTGGAGTGAAGTCGGGATGATAGTACGTAGTATCGCAGGCTACGGGGTCCAGCACAATGGACTTCTATCCAAACCAGTCCCATACCTAAATTTGGATAGTCAGACTCAATGTGATAAACTCCTAATCTCGGGTTAGTCGCGCGCCCAACCGAAATCCTGGCCATGCGAGAGCACACGTAATAATGGTTACGCACCATCAGCCCGAGTGGATAGTGAGTGAATGATGAATGAATATGCAATTCCTGCTCAATAAGTCCACATATCAGTACGGTTACTCTCTGGGATCATTACCGGGGTTTAGTACACTCCAAATGGCACTGCCGCTCTCCCAGCCGCACAGTCCAAGTGAGCGTAAGAAACCTCACTATCCACCTGGCCAATAGTCTGTCAATACCTATTCGGCACATCGATAGCGGACCCATTCCTCAAGCTGGTCAGACTCAGCCTAGCAATGCCCCCTACGCTCGGGCGGGTAAGGCCACACCCCTTCCCAACCGACCATCACATAGTGGGAGACGCGGCCTCCTGGTATTCGGCACTCGGGCGCTCATGTGTATCCACTCAGTCCCGACATTGGGGCATCCTCTGGTACCAAGAGGGTTTTAGGGATTTTCACCCGGGGCCATCTATGGCAGCCCGATGGTAGAACAGATTTCCGGTGTCCCGTCCGGCCATCCACGATATGCCTGTGAAGGCTACAGCCCTGATGTCGTTAGGGCGTACAGTAATCATAATGCAAGATGATGAGTCATACAATCCAGTCATGCATCAATCTTGTGCATGTCATGCTCTCATATGGGACAACTCCGCCTATCAGGGAGCTCTATGAACAACCTGCCCTATGGCATATGCAATGGTCAATCACATCTCATAACAAACATGCAGATGATGCGTATGGGTATGTATTATGGTGCTATGCTGTCACATACTCATAATCGGTATCAATAACCGGCGTCAACCATCGACCTCGACAATGTGGACATTTAACCAACACTGCCCCTAAGGAATGGCCACATAGAGCTAAACATATAATGAGTCCACGACCTCACACAAAGGCCTAATATACAACACGATGGGCCTTACTCAAGGGCCACATATACACAACATGTGGACCCTGCTCATGGGTCTAATACATATCACAATGGGCCTTGCCCCATAGGCCATATATAAATGCGTCATAATGAGCCTTACCCATGGGCCATGAACACATCACAATGGGCTTTGCCCACGGGCCTCAAATATATGACATGTGGGCCCTACATATGGGTCTCAAATACATCAAATGGGTCATGCATCATGGGCCTACTACGTGTCATAATGGGCCTCAACTAGGGGTCACATGTACATCATATAGGTTACGACAATCGGCCTCGGCAATCGAATCGGCATTCGGCCACGGCAATCGGAATCGATCGACAATCAGAATCAACAAATCGGTTTCAACCATCGGGATAGATCAATAATCAGAATTGACAAATCGGTTAAGTCGACCGGAGTCAGCAATCGGCACGACAATCGGAATCAATCGATAATCAGAATCGGCAAATCGGTCACCACCATCGGGATAGAATAATCAGAATCGGCAAATCGGTCACGTCGATCGAAGTCGGCAATCAATCACGACAATCGGAATCGATCGATAATCAGAATCGGCAAATCGGTTACAACCATCGGGATATATCAATAATCAGAATCGACAAATAGGTCACGGCAATCAAAGTCAGCAATAGGTCACGACAATCGGAATCGATCGATAATCAGAATCAATAAATCAATCACAACCATCGGGATAGATCAATAATCAGAATCGGCAAATCGGTCACGTCGATCGAAGTTAGCAATTGGTCACGACAATCGGAACTGATCGATAATCAAAATCGGTAAATCAGCCATAACCATCGGGATAGATCAATAATCAGAATCGGTAAGTCGGTCACGTTAATCGAAATCGGTAATCGGTAAAGGGTAAAGGTAATCAGAATCAGCAAATCGGTCACGACAATCGCACCGATCGATAGTCGGAATAGATAAATCAGTCACGTCAATCGAAATCGACAATCGGTTAAGGCAATCAGAATCGATCGATAATCAGAATAGGCAAATCGGTCACATCAATTGGAATCGGTAATCGGTCAAGGTAATCAGAATTAGCAAATCGGTCACGACAATCGCACTGATCGATAGTCAGAATCGGCAAATTGGTCACGTTAATCGAAATCGGTAATCGGTCAAGGTAATCAGAATCAACAAATCGGTCACGACAATCGCACCGATCGATAGTCAGAATCGGCAAATCGGTCACGTCAATCGGAATCGACAATCGACCACGACAATTGGAATCGGCAAAGGTCATGACAATCGAAATCAATAGGAATGGACCTGATAAGGTCCAAGGAAAGGTCATAATGAGGACATCTAACTATCATTGCCCATCAATGTGGACATCTAACCAACATTGCTCCCAAGGAGTGGCCCACATAGGGCCGAACATACAATGGGCCCACGACCTCATACAAGGGTCTAATATACATCACAAGGGGCCGAATACACGGCCCTAATATACATCACCATGGGCCACGACTCATGGTCCTCAATTTACACTAAGTGGATCGCGTTAATGGGTCTCATATACACGATAGGTAGGCCCTGCACATGGGCCTCAAACACACAGCATGCGGGCCCTACACATGGGCCTCATATACAAGGCAAGTGGGCCCTGTCACATGGGCTGAAATATAAACAGGTGGGCCCCACGCATGGGCCAAAAATACATCATATGGGCCTCCTAGATATGCCGCACCAATGGGCCTCAAATGGGCTTGGACCATACCAAAAATCATTTCAATAGTTGTAGGTGTAACATGTGTATCACTGTACTCTATCATTCCATGGGGCACATGGCCTACTAATGATGATCGGCACTGTCCAAACATTTTCCATGTAAATCAGCACCATCCTGGTGTTGGACGGTGCAGATAAGGCACATACATCAAGGTCGGTCCCACCAATCCATGGACTCGACGGCGGTGGGCGCAACACTACAACAGAGTGGGTCCCACATCCCTGGACATTTGGACGGAGTGGATATAAAACATGTACATCACGGTGGCCCCACATGACACCGTCCATCAATGGACCCGTCCATCAATGGACGGTGCTGATAAACAGCATGGATAAAACACATATATCGTGTGTGGGTCCCACTAATCAGGACCGAAGGCATAGGATGAAACATATACATCACGTGAGCTCCACAGCCCTTGTTGACCCACAACAGCAGTCAATCAGCTGTGTGCGGTTCATGTAAATGAATGGTTGTAACGTAATACATACATAAGGTGAGGTCCATGTTTGGACGGTGTATGTATGACCCATACACCAAAGGGATCCCACCATCCTGACATATGGACGGTGGATAAAGGTATACATTAGGGTGAGGTGGTTCCCACACATACTCATACACGTGTGTGTATATATAAATGTTATATAATATAATATAATATTATAATATATTATATAAAAGGGTGAAGTCCAACGTGGATACAATATATACGTCATACAGGTCACCAGCGTCCAGATGGTGGACGGTGCTGATCATTTGAAGTAGGTCCCACCGTCCATGCAGCTGGACGGCGTGAATATAAACACATTAAATCCAGGTGGGTCCCACCTGCCCACACGTGTGGGATGTGCCCAGACCTTAAGACAGATGGTGACGTGGATAAAACCACATGCATCAATGGTGTGTACCACCGTCCAGCGTTGCTGGACAGGGGATACAACACATACTTTAGGTGGGTCGCACGCACGGATATCTTGGGTATGTGCATCATAGGTGGGGTCCACTGCCGCGTTTGGACAGATGAACGGTGAGAACACATCCATCCAGGTGGGTCCACACATCCATGCCATCAATATTAATATTAGTATTTTATAATATTATATTTCTTCCTTGTTTTGTTTTTTTTTTTTTTTTTTTTTTTTTTTTTTTTTTTTAAAACCAGCATCCATACAGCAGCTACTGCAGTTGGGGACGTAAGGATGGGCATACGAGTTTTGCCACCGTCCAGAGCACATCGTCTGAACGGACTGGATCAACCACGTACATTAAGTGGGTCCACGTGGTGGCCCACCAATCAAGCTAATAAAGGTGTTTTCCCTTCATCCAGGGTCCGATCAAGGATGGGCAGCAAGTGCAGCTGCTGGACGGCGGTGGCCCTGCTTGGTGGATGGCACAGATGTGAAACATACATTAAGGTGGGCCATAAAAATTTAAAAAAAAAAAAAGCTAGAGAGAGAGAGAGAAGCACCCACCTCAAGATCTCGAACACCTCCCTCCACCGATGTGATCTAAAGCTCCAATGGATAGACTTCAATGGTTGAGATTGAACTTGGATGGTAGAGATGGTAGATAGGAAGGTGGGCCACACCTAGCTCTCTCATAGAGCATTGGCCGTGGGTTGCTCCATGGAGGGATTGCTTTGGAAGAAATGAGAGAATGAAAGAGAGAGAGAGAGAGAGATGATGTGAGAGGAGTGATGGGGTGTGACATGAGGGGTAAGGTGCTTGTTGACTTTATGGTACTTGTGTAAGAGAGAGGTAAGGCTAGGTATGGGTTGCTTGTACTTGACTTTAATTGATGGATTGATGTGACATTTGATGTGATTGATGAGAAATTCTCTTGGAATTTGTACTGCACGGTGTTTTCCTCGAACTAAACGCGGGCCGACATCTTCTAGCCTGGGTATCGGGTCGGTGCGTGAGTCGCGGCGTTGGAACCGTGGCGACGGCGCGGTCGCCAAGGTATAGGTTTCGGGTCGAGCCGACTTTGGCATGCAAGTCTCGTCTTAGGATCGTGCGCAACATTGGCTTTAGGTCGAAGATTGCTGAAATTCGACTGGAAGGATCGCGGAAGCCTTCGGAATAGTACGGACTAGGATACGGGTCTTACACCTAGCCTCTTAAACAACCCATTCCTTGATTCAAGCTACTCAATCCAGCCCTTACGACATTACCATCCATTAGCGCACACACACAACATCGTATATATAATTTTGCATACATGGCACTCAACACCCGATTAGTTCAAACGTATGCTCTATGGCTTTCCGGCGTAGTCGAATCCTACCCATCAGAAACCTGGACTGATTGGTTTAACGCACAACAAGTGGGAGAGTCTATACAAATTTATCCAGCCTGGGTTACATCCTGTCATTGGCGTTGCAATATTTAATACTACATTACACACACTATTGCATTATTAGTGTGTAAGAATTAATCTCAATCCTCAAGAATTTGTTAAATCCTGTGAATTAGAGGTCCTACACTCGTATGGACAAAGTGAGTGCCTAACATCTTTCCTCTCTATAACCATGACCTGTTACTCTAAATCTTCGATTGCAAATCAATAAGTCATTTTAGGACTGAGAATCTTTGGACTCTCTCTCTCTCTCTTTCTCTCTCTCTATCCTAATGTCTCTTTAGGGTATAGTCAATTATAGAATTGACTAGTGGCGACTCTAATCAAACATAACACATGGACATCCTAGAGAAAGTCCTTGAAAAAAGCACTTGTGGAAGCACAACCAATCCGCCTAGGATCCGGCGTCTTCAGCAATGTCCATTATTTTTTTCAGATCATTTTATGACACGAGCCCAAAAGTGAGGCATATACAAATCTCAAGCGGACCACACCACATAAAATGGTGGTGATTGAACGTCCACTATTAAAAATTTATCAGGCTATCAAAGTTTTTGATCAAGCTGATACATGTCTTTCCTTTTATCCAGGTTTGTATGACATAATTAACAGGTTAGATGGCAAGTGACGTTGCCTTTAAAAAAAAAAAAAAAAAAAACCAGGTTAGATGGCAAATAAAACCAGGTCTGTGTAACCTAATCAACAGGTTGGATAGTTAATAACACTACGATAGACATTGAGAAGTTTTTAACGGTGGGTGTTCAATCACTATTATTTCTTCTGATGTGATCCACGTGAGATTTGAATTTGCTTTATTTTTTACTCATGCCTTGAAATAATATAAGAAAATGAATGAACCACGAGGATAAAATACATACATTATGATTAGTGCTATCTTGCCATTGGCAGCCTCATTGGCTATACGCGTCCCAACCAATTGGCGGTTCTGGCCAGCTAACGTGGGATTGCATACCTACAAACCAGTACCCACCTCCCACTGGCAGCGTCAGTAGGCAACACGCGTCCCAAACAATGGGCGGTTCTGGCCATCGATCCTGGCGTGGGATTGCATACTGACACTGCCAGTAGCAAACTCACTGTTGGACGCTGCTCTGTGGGCTCCCTCAATTTGCACCTGTTTTATCAACACCCTTTGTTCATTTTGGATCATTATTTTTTAGCATGAACACAAGAATAAGTAGATCCAAATCTCAGGTAGATCACACCAAAAATAAAATAAAAAGAAAAAAGTGGTGATTAAACTCCCACCATTAAAAACTTCCCAGCCCCAACAATAATGTCTATTTGCCATCCAAACTGTTAATTAAGTCTCAGATTTGGATGAAGAAAAACACAAATATCAGGTTGATCTAAATTTTTGTGGACCGTATAAAGTTTTTAATGGTGAGCGTTTAATCACCATATTGTTTCCTAAGGCGTGGTCCATCTGTAATTTTGCATCTGCTTGGGATCTGATGTAGAGTGGGTCACGGATAGTTTCATGGCTAAGATGGATCAGAAAAGGTCCGATCGAAAGCAAAAGTGATTCGGACCATTCAGACCTTAAAATGAAGGTATCTCGCAAACTGGAATGAGTTATTCAACGTACCATATATGATTTTGGTGTAGGACGAGCTACTTTAGCCACCCAACCCACTGCACCAGGTTGTGCAGGCGGACTTTACAAAATACCATCATATTGACAGTCAGATTCCTGTTTTAATTTTGTTTTAACTAAGTTTTAATTTGAGCACAACTCTTCCTCCATTAAGCTTTAGGAGTTGCACCCAAAATAAAAAGTGCTTAGAATAATTAGGAGATTAGCATAGTTGAGCTAAACAGGACACTTACTATTGTTGGCCAAAAACCATGAGATCTAGTGAAAATCACGACCACGTATAAATAGTAAGTTTACTATTTATAGTAAGTAATAATTTCTAGGAGTTTTACTTATAATATAAGTCCAAAACTTCTTCCTAGGATTTATGTTATTAGTGAACAGGTTGTAAGCTCGTTTTTCATCATCAATCAATTTATTATAAATTTTTAGAAATTATTCTATTTTTTTTATTTTTCCCGTGAATTTGAGGCGTCGCTGCTAGACGGTGCTGGACCTCTATACGTCATTCCTTGCATCAGGATCGTGCCAAAAAAGAGCTGGAAAATTGTAAAGAGGCAGGGATAAAACACATACATCAGCCCATTGAGCACCGTTGTAGTAGCAAGCGTCAGTATGCAATCCGCATCCTGACCATCCGACCAGCACTCACCATTTGAGTCTCAGTAGGTGGCAACACACATTGCATAATGAGTCGCAATAGAAGTAGTAACGAGGAAATGATCTTCATATCCAATGTCAAGTTTTTTAATGCAAGCACACTTCTTTTCAGCTACCTTTATCCCCCTTCCTTAACTTTCGGTAAGCAAATGCTCAAAAGGCACCAGAAAAGCTTGCATGCACAATTAAAGAAGGTCACAAAATCAAGCCCGACAGTTCAACTGCTCCATTTTTTAAAGCAAGAATACTCAATCGTGTTTGACTATTCATTACTATTGAAAACTACAATTCCAATTGACTCGATACACAAAACTCACTCATTCAGAAAAAGCTTCAAACCAACATGGGTAAGATGCTCTTTCTACACTACGTAAGCAAAAACCAGTAAAAAACATAAATCTAAGAAAGGGGTAAATATCAACGAGTGAAATTCACGTCTTCACTCCAGATTAACGATCCGGATCATGTTCACCAGCCGATAATCGAAAAACCCATTTGGGTAGTGACAGGTTCTTCAAATTTCCAATTGATCTGCGCCCGCTTTGGCCACGTTGGATTGAATCCACGAAGGCGCTGAGGCGTTGCATTGCAGTTTCAAGTGTCTCTTGTGATATGTTTGCAAAACACACACGAAACCACCCAGGCTCGGTGCAATGGCAAGAGGAGCCTGGAGAGATGTTTAAGCCAACCTCATACAGTATCTTCTTCCACAAATCCATCTCTCCTTTGAATGTTTTAGAGCTTAAAAGGTGTCGCATGTCTACCCAACAAAACAAACTGGCATTGCTCTTCAAGCATCCAATTCCGGCATTTTGCATTCCTGATACGACCATTTCGTGTCTTTCTTTAAGCCTCTTGCAGTTCTCTGCAATGTAGTTTCTTGTGAAGTTCTTGTCGGAGAGCATTGCCGTTAGAAGATACTGAGTCTGGGAAGAAACTAGTCCAAAGCTTGACATTTTTGTTGCTGCAGCCACAACTACATCATTGTATGAGTAAATTGCACCAACTCGAAATCCAGGGAGACCCAAATCCTTTGATAGACTACAGACAATGTGAACTTGGTTTTGAATATTTTCATAATCTTCCATCTCCATTAGAGCTTCAGCAATGCTAACAAAGCCTGGTGTGTCAAAGACAGTGCCTGCAAAGATCTCGTCGCTAACTAGATGTATTCCTTTTGCTGCAACAAATCGAAGGACCAAGTCGAGCTCAGTTCGGCTAGCCGTAGTGCCTAATGGGTTTGAGGGATTGGTAATCAAGACCCCTTTAACTGTCATCTTACACTTTTGGGCTCGTTGGTATGCTTCTTCCAATGCCTTTTCAGTTATCTGAAAGCCATTAGAGCTTGAGCAATGGATTGGAACGATTTCAACTCCAGTCCGCCACTTGAGATCCCGATCAAACCTACAATAATTTCGGACAAATGTCTAAGTACAAGTGCAATTGCATGTATGCCACATGTAACATTAACATAAGGTTTTAGCAATGTAAGAATCAAAATAAAACAAATAAAATAAAATACCCTGGATAGTATGGAGTTGGAAGAAGGAATGCTTCGCCGGGTTCGGCAAGGCAAAACATCAGAGTTTCATTAGCCGAAGTTGAACCGGCGGTGAGGACTAGCTTGTTGGGATCAAATGTTACTTTGTTAGCTCTTATATCTGACATGAATTCCACCCATGACTGCAAGAAAAAATGCACCCAAGTTAGATAATCACCGATATCATGGATCATCCTTCCTATCATCCATAACTTGTTTTCAGGAGCTTACGTTCTTGAATGCTGGCATTCCATGATAATCTTGGAATAGTGCAAGCTCTTTGAATACGGACATGCTTCCGCATTTGAAGGTGGTTGAATCAGGATTATCTGTGAGCCACGATTCGATGAGATCGAAGGAAAGCTGCAAGAAAATAACGATGTGAGATTTTTCTTTGGTTTTTTAGGTATTGATTTTGTGTAGATATAGAACTGTAGAAATCACAGAAACAAAGAAGTCAATTTGGATATATGATGCATGCTTAATGGATTTTGCACCAAAACGTTTCTACCATAGTCATGGGACTTGGGTATTGTGATCAGATAGAACAACTTTTTGGTGGGTCTTCAAGTGCATAGGCCAGATTTAAAGGTTATGATATTACGATCACTACAAACTTTCGATACTGCCCATTCATATGGTGCCCCACAAGATCAATGGCCCCGATCACCATAAACATTCGCCATGTGTATGGCCGCCACAGGTATGCTAGCATTTCCCCACCGACAGTCCGATGAGCCATATCTCTCTGGTGGCTGGGAATCTCAACACTGATAACAAAATGGATTTTTTGAAAAATCCAAGCTCTTTGAAATGCTGCTAGATTCCCGCCAACCCTCTTGAGATAGCGAGATAATGGGCGCACCACTCTCGGTGAGCCCTGCGCGCTCTGATAATTGTGATACGTAATTTTAGGCAGTGTTTGTTGCTGACCTGATTCTCTGCAAGACCCAGTTGTATGATTCCTCTCGGATTCATGACGTGGTCGTATGGGTTCTTCTCATACTCCTGCCATCCTAAAAAGTATGATGAATCTTGCCCGTGTGAATTGCTCGTGGCTTTTCTTGAGAGAAATTGCCGCTCCATTGTTTAGATGGAACGGTGGGGAGAGAGAGAGAGAGAGAGAGAGAGAGAGAGAGAGAGAGATCTGTGCTCTGGGAGTTGGTTGGGTCGATGGAATATGGGAGCCTTAATATAGGGGGAGGTCTGGAGAATAAGTGATACGACAGTTTTGACCGAAAATTACAGATGGGCGCGCGACTTAGAAAACTATGGTGGTGGTGTTTGGTAGCCCCGTATACACGTTAATCCAGCACACGTGCCATGTGCATGAGTGGGTCCCACGATAATTACCAGGAATGTGTACAGCTAGAGAAGGGGAGCTGGCATGTCAGATTTCGTACATATATAACGTATGCTAGGGTTCCGAGCTCGGGATAGGCTGGATGGTGTTCCGAGCTCGGGATAGAATGGATGATGTGGTCCACTTGGAAGTTGGATTTTTTATTTTTTTTTTGGCTCATAATCTAAATTGATATGGAAAAATGTATGGACGGTGTGGATAGAATCCATACATCAAGGTGGCCCCTCAGAGCCCCAGCTTGTCCCGAGTAGTATCTAATCGGCGTCCGGTTTGAGTGCGTGTAGCAGACTGCTAGCGGTACCTATGGCGTGAAACACATTTTAATATTTCTCCAACTTCTTTTATTTTTCTCGTGGAGGTGGCACGCGTACACACTATCCAAGCCGTTCGTCTGGAGGCCCTACCATGGATAGGGCCATGTTGCCCAATAATATCTCTAAAATTACATTTTCAAGGAAATTGAAATTTAAAACAGAAGGCCAGACAGGGCTCCATCATTCACCAACATTCTCATCAAAAAGATAGTCTGATGTAAGGAAGCACACTTTCTGATCAATGCAATTTCAGAGATCTGATCCATTCATGGTAGAGACTGAAGATTGAACGGTCCAGATCTATCATAAATGTAGCACACGTAGAACAAAAAAAAGGTGGCAGACACCATATATCCTCTAGTAGAAAAATAAAATAAATGATATGGAATTCAGAGGAAGGAAACTGTTACCGACAGAAAATCTGAGACGCCACCGATCTCCGACTCGCAAAGTGGAAACAGATCGGACCGGCCAGTCCCACCATGCATTACTCTGCTCGATTTCCAATTTTTCGGCAACTTCTCATCCGGCCAATTTATCGTCGTATTATCTCGTTTTTCATTTCTTGGAAAGATCGCATCATATGTTCAAACATACGGTGGTAACCATACGCTCGAACTGTGTAGGGCCCACAAGTGACGTGAATGCAGAATCCAAACCGTGCATCTGGTGCGTCTCCCATGTTCACCGTACATCCAATGGTCATCCAGATTCCAAAGTTGGGCATCTAGTCGAGTCAGACCGAGTTATGGCGGACCTGACTTGATCCGGTTTTGAAATAGACCTGACCCGAACTCGACTTGGCTCGGCGCCGAGGCCAACATGCCTAAACCGATGTGATTATGAGTTTGACCTTGATTGATCGGACCGAGTCTGACCCAGTAAAAAGTACTGAGTCAGTTCGAGTTGGCACCATGCAATTCAGATTGAGGGGGGAGAGTTGATAGAGGTGGTGGTTGATAAGGATTAGATGAGGAGGAGGATGAGAGAGGAAGAGAGAATTTAAGATCAAGTAGGAGTTTTATATATATATATATATATATATATATATATATATATATATATATATATATATATATCTCGAAACCGAGTTGAGTCGAGTTGAGTCTGATGGGATCGAGTTTCAGTTCAAGTCAAGTAAAATAAATTATTGGATAACTCGAACTCGACTCAAGTAGTCCGCTACACAGCTCTACCTCTAAGTCTTGGTGTGTCACTTCATCCTGATGGGAGCGGCTGATGGATGGGCTAGATTACATATACAAAATAGGGAGGACCACATACTCCATGTGGAAGTTTTTACGGCACGCCTCACCTTTCCCAATGTCCCCTCCTTTTTTTTTCCTTTAACGTGGCCCATATGAGTTAATAGATCTGGTTAGGTTTTAGGGTACAGGCCTAACATGGTGGGGCACATCTAATTGATGGGTTCGATGGAACTCATACATAAATGTGTGGGCCCTACGTAGCTAGACGCTATGGTAATTAATTACCATGGGCTATGTGATCACCTTACGTGCACGCTCTACTCATGTACCACCATGACAAGTAAGTCCAAGATCCAATCCATCCATCAGTAGGGCACCCGTATATTGGTGCCGTAGCTGAAGATTAGAGTCGATCCACTGATCAGATGTGCTACAGATTGTAAAATAATGTACATGCACGTGTCCACCAGTTTCCCGTACTGAAATTTATTTTTGGAAAAACACGGGGAAGGTCGGAACATCCTAATGCATGGTTTGTACTTAATTAAAAACATGAGTGGCATGCTAGCATGTGTGTGACGTGTCCATGAGCTGGGTCGCACACGCAACCGCTTAGCAAAGCTCCTTCGAAAGTACGTGCGACTGTGGTTTTTGAAGTCAATCCAACCATATCCTTTGAAAGCACGTGCGAGACTGGCATTTGAAGTCAATCCAAGCATATCCTTTGAAAGCACGTGCGAGACTGGCATTTGAAGTCAATCCAAGCATATCCTTTGAAAGCACGTACGAGACTAGCATTGGAAGTCAATCCACACAGAGTACTTTTCCTCATCAAACGGTTGTGAATGGTTACTATTGATGTCAAAATCTGGACCACCTTTCACTCGGCAAGGCGAACTTCCAAAGAACTGTAAACCTACACAGAGAGTGAGCAAAGGAGACCCTGGCTAAACCGGGGGACCCTCCAATGCCTAAGTCAGGTCAAGGAAATCTGGGTCTAAGTTGATAGTAAAGAGAGTGAGAGATCTTGCGTACCTGTAGCAATGGGGTCTTATTACATTTATACCTGACTGTCAGACAGCCAAGGTCCGTCAATCTCGGCATGATTCGCTCAATCAGTGGTATTTTCGGATCGTGAGGATACTGTGCGCAATTCGAGGATCATGTAGGATATTATGCGCATCATGCATATCTGGGAACAAAGTAACCGGCTACGTCCACTCATAGTAGTCTCTAAGCTTAGCTCATGGAGCGCCCACTTCGGGATCCGGCCTCGGTTCGATCCTTTTGGTAGATGAAGCCTCTGTTTACGGTCCGAGCCGAGCTGGTGGACTTAGCTTCTCCGTAGTTGTGCGTTCCGAAAGACTTCTTTCACGAGGTCCGAGGCGAAGCGCCGGGCCTACTTTATTGGGTCAAGTTTCCTCCTGATCATTAGTCTCAGGGCTAAGGCACCTTAGCGACTCATTAGTGAATCCTTCGGTTGTGGGCGTCGCATGGAGTAATTTTCTATTTGATAACGTTGGCCCTCAGAATTATAAAGGGATCGGATCTTCCCATAATAGAAGCCCCCTACTCTTCAAAGTCAGTTAAGGACTCGGAGAGTAAGCATAAGGAAGATCGATTGCCTCATCCACCGACTCTTCTACGCACGCCGATGCTATCATGTTTTTAGAATTTTGAAATGTTGTGCCCTCACTGTTTCCCACCCACGAGCTAACGTTCAGTGAACACGTGGCGACGGCTAAATTTTGAATCGTCGTCCGCCTATGACCTGTTGTCACGTATACCCTGAGTAGTGTTTCGGACGGAACCTTTCTTATTCAGGCGTCGTTTCGTTTATCCGAAACACGCCGCTCGATGTCAGAGGCGTACTGCTCGACAGAGCCTGAGCCAATGGTATGTGACCACGTCAGCTCCGAAGTCGGCTCATGACGATTCGGCTGCGGCCATCATTGCTGGTCATTAATGCAGAGATATGGCAAGGTCTATATAAGCTCCCTTTGGAAATTTTCATTCACTTCTATTCTTTGTGTTTGAGCTGATACCGGATGAGGCGATTTCCGACGATGGCGATTCCGGCCAATCAAGGTTTTTCGACGGGCGATTCCAACCGACCTAGTATTTCCGGCAGAAGTGATTCCCGGTGATCGTCCGGTGAGTCTCCTTCCTTACGCCTCTTTGCATTCCTTCTTTTTAAGATGTTGTCCGACCTGGAGACTATTCTGGATTACGGTGATGACTCCGAGTCGTAGATCTCTGATGACAGGAGAGGGGTCTCTAAAGGCCCCTATGAAGTTGTACCTTTATTCCCCTCGCCCCGAAAACAGAAGGAGACGGGGGCTCGGACTCGTCGTGTTAGCCAAAAGAAAACCGCTAGAGCCCCCGGATCACGACTACTAAGGCTGTCGAGATACCAGTGAGTGGGCGGGCCTCAGAGGTAGTCCCAAAAGGCTCCGTGCTATCGGAGTCTCAAATGGAGTGGATCCGCTCGGAGTTTCAAATCCCGGACTTCGTTCAGATAAGAGCCTCAGAGCCCCATGACACTGTTGGAGCACTTGCTAAGGGAGAAGTTGTCAATTTTCTTTGTACACTACAATGTGGGCTCAGACTTCCTCTACATCCCTTCATCCAAGCCATAACAGCTTACCTCGGACTAGCTCCCGCCAATTCACCCCCAATGCATGGAGGGTGTTAATTTCTTCATTTACCATCTGGCGTCAAGTCGGGAACTCGGAGCCGACCCCGAATGAGCTGATGAGCTTGTACCTGGTTAAGCACGATAGTCAAGAACCATGGTACTTCTTCGTGACTCGAGGTAGCAAAGGATCGGGGCTTGTGATGAATCTTCCGTCCTCCAATAAGGACTGGAAGAATAAATAGTTCTGAGCTGTGGGCAAATGGGAGGCGTCAGTGACTGAGTTCAGGACTCTGACAACTCGGGTTCCCACCCACTTTTTCAAACCAGGTCAGACTAATCATTCCCTTTTTTCTGTCATCCTTCTTTGTTACCCTAGTTAAACTGAACTCGAGTTTTCTATCTTGTAGATTTTCCAAGGGGCACACCTCCCCTCGATTCGGCCAAGAAAAACCGCATAGCTAAGGCTAGGGCGCGATCAGGAGAGCTCCGCTCCTGGTCGAACCTGATCACAGCCTCCAACCTTCATTGGTCTAGGCTTCGCAAGTCGCCACCTCTTCTGACGTCTTTTAGTAGGTTCTTCTTCCGTTTCCTCTAAAGGGATCAGACTTATTCGTTTAGTTGCTGAGTTGTCGCTTTAGAGGCATAGCCGAGGCATCTGGTTCTCAGAGGCATAGCCGAGGCATCTGGTTCTCAGAGGAGGAAGGTCACCCCGACGGCGGAGGAGTTATTAAGGGTCGAGCCCCGAATGAATATCATCATTCGGAGGAGGCAAGCAACTCCTCGCGAAGAAGGTCCCTCTGGTCCAGTTTCTGTTACTGCAGCTTCAGCTGCGGCTCCCATTACCATAACTACGATTGTAGCGCCTGCTGAAGTCAGGGTTCCAGCAATCATTGTTCCAACTCTAGCTTCATTGTTCTGACTCCAGCAACCATAACTCTTTCCCTTCCACCCACCGTCGTTCCCCCCACCGAAGAGGCTCGTCTGCAGCCGTAGCCCCCTAAATAGCTATTCTTTCATCATCCGAGCGAGAGGAAGCCGTCCGAATGGCTGATGCCATGATCACCCCTCCCGAGGTTAGAGATAATCTCGAGGCCGAGGCTCAGGCCTCAGCCGGCAGTAGAACCAGGTTTGCGGAAGTAGCAGACTCGACTCATGTAGGGACGAGTGGCGGGAAGTTCGCGCCGGGCTACCACCTATCTTATCTGACGCCTTGAGCTGCCAAACAAGCCCCAGAGGACAGCATAGCCCACCTTCTCAGTAAGTCGAACAACTCCTTCTTGAACGACATGGCCTCCGTATTTTACACGGTATTTTCAGCAACTTTCCTTGCCTTTTTGCACTTGCTGCTTCTGAGTACTCATTTTTTTTGTTTAGTCTGTCCCGAAGCTTCTTTCGCCTGAGAGAGGGCGCGCGAGTCGGAAAAGAGAGAAGCTGAGGTGGAGGCCCTCAAGACCTAAGTGAGAGTCTTGCGGGATGAGCACACCTTTCTCCCACTTGAGCAGGGCAAGCTGCGCCGGCAGCTTGAGGACGAGAAGGCTAGGGAGCTTTGGCTGTAGAGAGTCATGGCTGACCTTGAGGCTAAAGAGCTGCGACTACAGGGGATCGCAGATGACTTCAAGGCTAAGTGCGACACTGTAACTGCTGAACTGACCAGGGTCAGGGCTCACACGGACTCACTGGCTAAGGAGAACGCTCGATTAGGTGAAGCCCTTGAGCATGCCAAGGTTGAAGCGGCGGAAGAACAGAGCCAAGCCGTCTCTCAGGCGAGGGAAACTCAATGGGCTGAAGACGAGGCTTCTCTGGCTGCAGCGGTGGCTGCAGTGGTGGACGCCTTCAAAACTTCAAAAGAAAGGGACGCCGAAGCTGCGAAGTTTTACAACCATGGCTTCAATGATTGTATCAAGGTAGTCCAGGGCCTGTATCCGGACCTTAACCTCGAATCTTTGTTGTCCGAAGACGTCGAAGAGGTGCCTACCGAAGATGTCCGCCCGGATTAAACCTCCGACACTCAAGCTCCTCCTCCAACCGCGTAGATTGGATTATTTTCTTTTTCTTTTTTGGAACTTATCGAAACTTTTCTTTTTAATTACTATTTGTCCTTCTAATGAAGGTTCATGAATGATGTTTTTTTATCCTCTGGAGAGGGCACATGAATGATGAGCATAAATGACGATTTCTTTTTCATGTTAACCTGTAAGTAATTTTTTATTGTCGATTGTTGTTTGTCGAACTGATTTGTTGATAGGTCGATTTACTTTATGGCATGACAGCTCCTTCCAATGTCGTTTCGTAGAGTTTTTAAAGCCCTTTATGGCTTATTTGTTGAGTCCAGACCCGTAGAGAGTCGGCTCGTCCCACGATTGGCAAGGAATCTCTACTTCATCCTTTAGTTCGTGAGCCGACTTCTATGTTGGGGGGTCGAGTCATCTTTTAACTTTTTCCCTGACTTAGAGGGGATGTCATGTATAATTTTCGTGGGATAATGCACTAACCCCTTCTTTAAGGGATTAGTTCATTGAGTCCACCCCTGCATATGAGAGGCAACTTGTCCTTAGTACACAATTCGTTTACGTAGATAAGAAGATGTGAACTTTATTAGGAGCCTTAAAGGCTTGTCACTCGGAGGCGTACATTTATTAGGAGCCTTAAAGGCTTGTCGCTCGGAGGCACACATTGATTAGGAGCCTTCAAGGCCTGATGTCATGGATAGTAAACTTTCAGATATTCGATATTCCAGGGGTAGGGGAGCTGGCGATCCTCGAGGTCTTCTAAGTGGTAGGAGCCCAATTTGGTCGACCAGACGACTCAGTAAGGCCCTTCCCAGTTAGGTCCAAGTGTTCCAACCCCCGACTCAACGGTGTTCTGGAATATCTGGCGAAGGATCAAGTCCCCTGGTCAGAATCGCCTGGTCTTGACTTTTGAGTTGTAGAATTGTGTAACTTGTTGATGCCGAGCTACGACTCGGAGCCTTGAGATATCTCTGATTTCTTTGAACAGCTCTAGATTAACCGTAATCTGCTCGGAGTTCTGGTTTTCTTGGTAATTCTTAACCCGAGCCATAGGGAGACCGATTTCAACTGGCACCATCGTCTCCGAGCCGTAAGAGAGTAAGAACAGAGTTTCTCCAGTTGAGGACTGAGTCGTGGTCTTGTAGGCCCAGAGAACGAATGGGAGTTCCTTGGCCCAGCCACCTTTTGCTTTCTCCAACTTCATCTTGAGATGGTGCTTGATAACTTTATTGATTGCCTCCACTTGCCCGTTGAACTGGGGGTGTCAAGGAGAAGAATATGCATTTGTGATGTCGAGTCCTTAACACATGCTTCGAAATTTGTCATTGTCAAACTGCCGGCCATTATCTGACACGATGGTGCGCGAAATCCCGAACCAGCAGATGATGTTTTTCCAGACAAAGTCAATCACCTTCTGTTCAATGATTTTTGCAACAGGCTTGGCCTCGGCCCACTTAGTGAAGTAGTCGACTGCAGCGATGGCGAACTTGATTGCCCTTTTCCTGTAGGCAAAGGGCCAATGATGTCGATTCCCCACTGAGCGAACGGCAAAGGGCCGCTCATAGGAGTCATTTCTTCTACAGGTTTTTCGACACGATCGTGAAGCGTTGACATTTGTCGCATTTCCGAATGTAGTCCTTAGAGTCCTCCCTGATCATCAGCCAGAAATATCCTTGTCGGAGTATCTTCAGGGCCAAGGCTCGGCTGCCAGAATGATTTCTGCAGATTCCTTCATGAATCTCCCGAATGACATACTTTGCCTCATCGGGCTAGAGACACCTGAGGTAGGGCTGAGAATGCCCTTTCTTGTATAAGATACCATCCAGGATGGTATATCGAACTGCTCGGACTCTCAGTCGCCTGGCTTCCAACTTATCTGGGGGGATCTAGCCGGATGTAAGGTAATTAAAGATCGGGTCCATCCAGCTCGGATTAACCTGCACTGGGTTGATTTCCTTCTTCTCCACCTTGTCAATGCTCGGATGCTCTATCAATTCAACGGGGATGACTCACGGAATCTTCCCTTCCACAGCCGAGGCGAGCCTAGCTAGGGCATCGGCCTATGAATTTTTCACTTTCGAGATCTGATGGATAGTGCAACTCCAAAATCTTTCGATTAATTTCCTCGCCTCGTCAAGATAAGCGATCATCCTTGTCTCTTTGGCTTCGTACTCGATAGAAATATGATTTACTACTAGCTGAAAGTCGCATCGGACCTAAAGTGATTGAACACCTAGACTCACCGCCAATCTGAGTCTGGCTAATAAAGCCTCGTATTACGCCTCATTGTTTGAAGCTTTGAACCCGAGTCTGATCGCGTATTGGATAGTCGTAGAATCTGGCGCGGTTAGGATGATTCCGGCCCCGGCCCCTTTGATATTGGACGACCCGTCCACGTAGAGAACCCATCCTGGGTCCGATACCACCCTTTGGTCACCTTTAGGGACAAGTGGAGTCATTTTGACTTCGGTACTGATCTATTCTACGCTCGGAGTGGTGAATTCGGTAATAAAGTCGGCCACAGCTTGGCCCTTGATTGCTGTCCTCGGACGAAACTAGATGTCGAACTCACCAAGTTCGATGGCCCACTTGGTCATCTATCCCGAAACCGTGGGCCTTTGAAGAACTTGTCTAAGAGGGGAGTCGGTCAACATAACTACGGAATGAGCTTGGAAGTATGGGCGTAACCTCCAATCTGAAATGACGAGGCTGAGCGTTAACTTCTCCAGGGTGGATATCTCATTTCTGCAAGTACCAGAGCTTTGCTCATGTAATATACGGGGTGTTGCTTACCTTCGACCTCCCTGATCAGGGCCGACCTAACGGCTGAGGCCGAGACCACAAGGTAGAGGAACAGGGGCTCACCTTCTTCAAGTTTGGGTAACAAGAGGGGTGAACCTAGATACTGCTTCAATTGTTGAAAGGCTTGTTCGCATTTTGGCGTTTATTCTATCTTCTTATGACCCTTCAACTATTGGAAGAAGGGTAGGCATTTATATGTTGCTCTGAATATGAAACGTCCGAGCATTGCGACTCGCCCCATGAAGCATTGTATTTCCTTGATGGTCTGAGGCGAACTCATGTCGAGGAGTATTTTGATCTTGTCGGGGTTCGCCTCGATACCTCTCTGACTGACTCGAAACCCAAGGAATTTTTGTGCCGACTCCGAAAGCGCACTTTGTAGGATTCACTTCATCTGGTATTCTTGAAGGACAGTGAACGTTTCTCCGAGATTAGTCAGGTGATCAACTGCCTTAATACTTTTTACCAACATGTCATCGACGTACACTTCCATTATACGTCCGATCTGCTTGGAGAACATTTGGTTTACCAGCCTTTGATAAGTAGCCCCAGCGTTTTTCAGGTCAAATGGCATGACCCGGTAACAGTAGAGTCCCTTGTTTGTGACAAAGGTAGTCTTCAGCCTGTCTGAGGGATACATTGCGATCTGGTTATACCCGAAGTACGCGTCCAGGAAAGAGAGTATTCCGTGTCCCGCCATGCTGTCCACTAGTTAATTGATCCGAAGCAACGGGAAACTATCTTTCGGACAAGCTTTGTTTAGGTCCGAGTAATCTGCGTAAACCCGCCACTTCCTATTGGCTTTCTTCACAAGGACCACATTCGCGTTCCAGTTGGGATAATACACTTCTTCTATAAACCCGGCGTCGAGCAGAATGGAGACCTCGTCGGCTATTGCTTCATATCGCTCGGCATCGAACGGTCTTCTCTTCTGCTTGACAGGTATGTGATCTGGATCCATATTCAACCTGTAGACCATGACATCCGGAGAAATTCCGGGCATATCTTGGTGGGACCATGCGAAGACGTCCCTATGTTGTCGCAGAAAGGTTAACATTCCGAGCCATTGTTCGAGGCTCAATGATGTCCCGAGTTGAACGGTTCTGCTTAAATCGACCTCATCGAGTGGCACCTTCTCTAGGTCTTCCATGGACAAACCTTCCGTGGGTCCTCTGGAGTCTACCATGTTGATGGTAAGTGCCTGCTTGACTGACCCTTTCTTTACTGTCATTGCATAACATCTCCGAGCTTCTCACTGATCGCCTCGGAGGTAGCCTATCCCTCCCTCGGTGAGGAATTTTATCATTAGGTGATAGGTGGAGACGACTACTCTCATTGCGATGAGGGAAAGTCTGTCCAAGATGACGTTATGTACTGATGGTACATTGACAACTAAGAAGTCCACCGTAAGTGTGACTTGATATTGTCCTTCTCCCATAGTCACTGGGAGGGAGATGGCTCCCTCGGAGATTATTTTTTTCCCGGCAAAGCCATGTAGGGGGTCTTCACAGGTCTGAGATGAGACCTCGGAATCCCCATTCTTTCGAAAACTTTAGAATAAATTACATCGGTCGAGCTCCCGGTGTCAACCAAGATGCGGTATATCTTACAGTTTGCTATGGTTATGGTAACTACCAGGGCATCATCGTGCGGATGCTGAATTTGGCGTGCATCTTCTTCCGTGAAGGTCAAAGTACATGGGTTGATCCAGAGTTCCTTTCTGAGACGCTCGGTTAAGTGGACGTAATGCTCCACTTCGGACTTTCGAGAGTGATCCTTCCGCACCCTATTTGAATCTCCTCCACAAGATGAGTCCCCAAAGATGGTACAGATTTCGGCGGGCTCTTCTGTGGTGTTATTCAGCTGCTCTCGCTCTCTTTCTCCTTTCCGAGTGGCTTTTCCTTCCCTAATGTATCAACGTAAGTGTCCTTTCCGAATAAGGGCCTCGATCTCATCTTTGAGATCTACACGGTTAGCTGTATTATGGCCGTGATCTTGGTGGAAGCGGCAATATTTGCTCTTGTCTCGGTGATCTGGGTCGGCCCTCATGCAAACAGGCCAATTTAGCAGCTTTTTCCCTCCGATATCCAACAGGATCTGCTCGGTGGACGTGTTAAGGGGGGTGTAGGAGCGGAACTTTCCCTCCGGCTTCTGCTTGGACGACGATCGCGAGAGGCATGGTCATCGGTCCTCTTGTTGGACGGCTGAGGTTCCTCGTTCCTAGGGCTCTTCCCTTTAACATTCGACTCTGTCACATGGACACTTTTGCGGGCACTGGAAAATTCTTCTGCGTTGGTGTATTTCTGAGCTCTGGCAACGAGCTCTGCTAATGTCTTCGACGGGTTCTTTCCTATGGAGAAAGTGAATTTTCCCTCTTTTAGGCCGTTGAACACAGCAGCGAGTGCCATTTTGTCATCGTAATCTTCTGTCAATAGCATTTCCTCGTTGAAACGAGTGATGTAGTCTTTCAACGACTCCTTCAATTCTTGCTTGATAGCAAACAGGTGAGTATTAGGCTTCCGACTTCTGTTACTACTTATGAATTGGGTGAGAAATGGTCGACTCAACTCTGCGAAGGATCTGATGGTATTTGGTTTGAGCTGCCGATACCAACTCCGCGCAGAACCCGTGAGCGTGATCGAGAACCCTTGACACATCATGGCATCCGTCGCCGTCTGGATCTGCATCCAAGAGCGATAGGCTTCCACATGCTTGGATGGGTCTCTAGACACGGAGTATTGGATGACAGGAGGTATCCGGAACCTCTGAGGCATCACCTCGTTTATAATTTCTGAGGTGAAGGATGGTTTGGTCTCTTCCATTATTGCTTGAATGGCGGTGGGAACCGACGTCGGTTGTTGCTTCTTTTCCAGAGCTAAGAATTTGTCGTTGAGCTCCGCAAACCATTTCTCCCACGGGTCCTTGTTTTCTGCTACGATCTCCTGGTTGTTTTCTATTTCCGAAGTTCTCATTTCCCTCCTCCGTTCTAGCCGATGGCGAAGATCCGTCAGTGTCAGGGCTGAAGTGGCCAAAACATTGGTTGGAGCCCGAGTGGAAGTGTTCCGAGTCGAGGCTCGGATTTAGGTTAAAACAGGATTCTGACCCGAAATCTGCATCTGGGGATGTCGAGGCGCCTCGGGCCTCATACTCCTTGATGCAGAGTGAGCTTCTACGACCAGACCGACTGATTCAGGAACGGAATTTTTTTAAGCCGGGTGTGGTTGTGGCTCCTGTTGTTGTTTCATCTCGTTCACTTCATCACGTAGGACTTGTATCTCACTCTGCATGGCGCGATATTTACTCGCCTGATTGCGAGAACACTGAGAAGGCCCCAGAGCTTATTCCGCATGAAGTAATAATGAGGAGCGAGTTTGTTCGTTTGGCTCTGGTTCCGCAGCTATTGCTTTCTTCTTTCCTCTAGCCATTACACTCGAGAATAGGAACTTGACCTTTTGTATCGGTTCCCACAGACGACGCCAAAAATGTTAATATCAAAATTTGGACCACCCTCCACTCGGTAAGGCGAACCTCCAAGGAACCCTGAACCTGCACAGAGAGTGAGCAAAAGAGACCCTGGCTAAACCGGGGGACCCTCTGATGCCTAAATCAGGTCAAGGGAATCTCGGTCTAAGTTGATAGTAGAGAGAGTGGGAGATCCTGCGTACCTGTAGCAATGGGGTCTTATTGTATTTATACCTAACTGTCAGACAGTCGAGGTCTGTCAATCTCGACATGATTCGCTCAATCAGTGAGATTTTCGGATTGTGGGGATACCGTGCGTAATTCGAGGATCGTGTAGGATATTATGCGCATCATGCATATTTGCGAGCGAAGTAACCGGCCACGTCTACTCATGGTAGTTTCTAAGCTTAGCTCATGGATTGTCCACTTCGGGATCCAACCTCGACTCGGTCCTTTTGGCAGATGAAGCCTCTGTTTACAGTCTGAGCCGAGCTGGTGGACTTAACCTCTCGGCAATTGTGCATTCCGAAAGACTTCTTTCATGAGGTCCGAGGCGAAGTGTCAGGCCTACTTTATCGGGTCGAGTTTCCTCCTAGTCATTAGTCTCAGGGCTGAGGCACCTCGGTGACTCATTGGTGAATCCTTCAGTTGTGGGCGTCGCATGGAGTAATTTTCTATTTGAAAACGTCGGCCCTCGGAATTATAAGGGGCTCGGATCTTCCCATAACAGGTACTAACTAGAATATTTTAAATACTAGAGCGGATTGCTTATTACTAACTAAAATATGTTTAATACTTAAAGCAGATCGCGTACAAAGTATATCTTATACTAAGTAAACAAATGTCCTTGAATATAAGGTTAGGATCCTTGGATAAATCTAAAATTTGAATGATGACCGATGTAGAATATAGTTCCCACAGTTTGGAGGGTTTGTTTCTGAGTTACTGTAATGCATTGTATCAACTATCACACTCTAGCAGAGTATTAAATATGACTCGAACATGATAAATAAATAAGTAAAAAGAGAAGAGGGTGGTACTTGTTAGTGTTACAATAAGCATTCCACAGCCGCTGATTCGGCTACCTGATTTGCAAAATCTCTTAACTTGAATTTTACTTTATGGTGTCTTCTCCTAATTACTTTGAGTAAATGCAATCCAGTAGCAGTAATTCAGCTAGTCATCTCTTTTAGGTTAAAAAAAAAAAGTAATAATGAAGGATAGATTATTTTAATAACTGAAACAACTTCAAGGGCCCCTAGATAGTGAAAAGATCACCTATTCTGTCTTTCCAGCCAGTGGGGCCCACTATGAAGTTCTTCTGGCCAAAAAATCATCAGGCAGGCTGTGCCGTCTAAATCGAAGGATGGAGTAATGGGGCGATCTACGATGGAGTGATATTTATGGTGGGTCCCACCGTTTAGATGGACTGGATTTCCTAAACAAGTGAAGATTGGGCCGAAAGTATGGTATGCGGATTGCACACTGACACTAGGTGGTGCTCTGTGTGCCCCACCATGGTGTATGTGCTTTATCCACGCGGTCCATCCGTTTCTTTAGCTTATTTTATGTCATGAGCCCATAATTGAGGCACATCAAATTCTCAGGTGGACCACACTACAGGAAAACAGTGGTAATTGAACGCCCACCATTAAAAACTTCACGGGGGTTTAGAAAGGTTTTGGATCGAGCTGATATCTGGGTTTTCCCTTCAACCAGGTCTGTGTGGTCTAATCAACAAGTTGGATGGAAAATAAACATTACAGTGGGCCATAGGAATTTTTTAATGGTGAGCGTTCAATCAAGACTGTTTTCCTGTGGTGTGGTCCATATGAGATTTGGATCTGCCTTATTTTTGGGCTCATACCCTAAAATAATGATCCAAAAGTAGATGACCTGCATGGATAAAATGCATACATTGCGGTGAGGCCACAAAGCACCATTGAGTAGGGCCGTTGCAGTGTGCAATCCGCATTGGAAAAAGGGGGCTGCAAATGGACGCGGATTACAACCCTAAGTTAGGTGGGGGCACATGATGCTTGTGAGAAATCCACTCAGTCCACCAGTTTCTACGGATCATGTTATGGCATGGACCTGGAAATGAGGAAGATCCAAAACTCAAGTTGGCTACTCGAGGTCCTCCATCGAAATATTAGTGAGGTCATGTAAGCTTCAGATCCGTCTAATACTTTTGCATTTTCAATTCATTTTCATAGGAATGAACTTATAAATGATATAAATGGCATATATAAATCAAGGTAGACTCATGAAGGTTTAATGGCACACATTTCCCTACCCACTTTTTTATGGGGTTTTTTCCCCGTCTTCGACCGGTCCTGAGCTCTGCTCGATCGGTCGTGGGAGGCGCTCAACCGGTCGTAGGTCCGGCGAGTTCGTGCTGTTTTTTCTCGGAGGCCAAGACTAGTCTTGGAATTCTAGGACCAGTCGAAGGTGAGCTTCGACCGGTCATAGACAAGCTTCGACTAGTCGAAGGTTACGCAGTTTGTTCCGCGATTTTGCACGAAACTGCAGATTTGAGTCCTTTCGCAACCGGGATGCGAAAGGAAAGTTTCTCAAACTATAAAAGGGGTTGCCTAGGGTTTTCTAAGTATCACAAGAGAATGCAAGAGGGTTTTCTAAAGCTTTACAAGGGATTTGCTAAAGGGTTTAGGGCAATCAAAAGGTGAGAGAGAGAGAGAGGAAGCTTATAGAAGGGAGGTTCTGCTCGTGGAGGTTATCTACTGTGCAATCTATATCTCAGCGCTTCTATGTCCTCGTAATCAGTTAGATCTCTCCGTTTTCTCTATTTCTCTTATTGCTTATCCACTCCTGCGTGAGTGAAGAAGGTTGTAATGTTCTACTTCATAGTGGATTGTTGATCTGGACGAGGTCCCGTGATTTTTACCTCTTTGAGGGTTTTCCACGTAAAAATCTCGTGTGGTGTGTGATTGATGCATTGATTATTTTCATTGCTTTATTATCCATAATTCAGGTTCGTTCTGGAAGGCTAGATCCTAAGGTTTTGTGCAAGGCCCCCAACACTTTTTCCTGTTGCATGGGCCACTTTAGTTTGAATTTGGCTCAACTTTAGCTGAATGCCCTAAAATGATCTCGAAAAATAGATGGACAGTGAATTTCTCATAAATATCACTGTTGGGCCCCTCCCAGCTTCTCTTAACAGGAAGTTCCTACGAATGGCTTACCAGATAGCCGGCTATAGGCAATCAATTCAACCATGGTGTGTGCTAAGGGTTGAGGTTGTGTGTTAAGGGTTGAGGTTGCCATGTGTTAAGGGTTGAAGGGTCGAGGTTATCATGTGTTAAGGGTATGGGTCGTGGTTCTCATGTCACGAGGGTCGAGGTTGTCATGGGTTAAGGGTTTGGGGTCACCATGGGATATATGTCGAATACACTCCGTACATTGAATTCAAAATTTAATTTGAGGATATGGGCCAAAGAATGAGTTACATCAAAAAAAATTATATGCCCCCAAGAATCTTTCAATAGTAGGTTTTCAATCTCATTGCTTTCTGTGGTGTGGTCCAATGACTCCACTGTGATGTTTATATGCAATCCAAACCATTCATAAAGTTGACCAAATGCTCATAAAGTCCTTAAAATGGGGATGAATTGAAAGAATAAAAATATTAACTTGATCCAAAGCTTATTCAACCCTATGAATATTTCAATAGTAGGTGTACAATCTCCACTGTTTTCTGTTGTGTGGCGCATTTGTGCTTTGGATCCACTTCATTTTTTGGCTCATGTCATCAAATGATTTGCCAAAACATGTGAATAATGTGGATTTCTCACAAACATCATAGTGGGCCGTGTTTACCCTAACCGAATCCCTCCCTCGGGCCCAATGCAAAAGGTAGCGAGGAGCAATTTCATCCCAAACTTTTTTTAAAAGGCACTAGGGTTAGCCCGAGCATTTATTTAAATCTCTAATTTTGGGGGCATTTGGTAATATCACAAGGTTACTTTAATCAAAATTCCTTTATATATATATATATATATATATATATATATATATATATATATATATATATATATATATATATATATATATATATATATATAGTAATGGTCTCCTGCAAACCATACCGCAGGATACCTTGGTGCGGTCCAATTCGCACTGTAAGAGACCTTTATGTGGGCACGCTGCTATTGAATTTGTGGCCCCACCATGATATATGTTTTATATCCACACCGTCCATCCATCTGAAGAGATCATTTTAGGGTGAAATCCAAAGAATGAATGACATCCAAAGCTCCAGTGGACCCCACTACAGAAAACAGTGAGGAGGTTAAAAACTTCTAAAGGTGACAAAAAGTTTTCGGTCAAGCCTATATTTATATTTTCCCTTCTTTAATGTCTTTGTTAAGTTTTGAACAGCTTGGATTTTGAAAAAAAAAAAAAAAAAAACATCATGGTGGGCCTTAGAAAGGTTTCAACGATGGGCATCAATCTTCCCACTATTTTTTGTGGTGGGTCCACTAAAGCTTTGGATCTGCCTCATTCTCTGGCTCATGGCTTAAAATAATATCTCCAAATGGATGGACATTGTGGACACAACCCATACATCATAGTGGGGTCCACAGAGCTTGGTGACGTCACTTCCGTAGAGTGAGGTCCCGTGTTAGGAAGTGGATTGCGTGGTGAGTAACTCAATACGCTTAGCGTAATGAGTAAACTTTGTGAGGTCCACCATGGTTTATTTATCTTATCCACTCCGTTCATACATTTTAACAGATAATTTTAATACTTAAACCAAAAAATGAGGTATATCCAATGTTCAAATGGACCACACCATAGGAAACAAATGAATTGAATGTTTACCGTTGAAAAATGCTTGGAGGGCCACAGGAGTTTTGAATCAAGCTTATATTTGGTTTTTCCCTTCATCCATGTCTGTATGATCTTATGAACAGGTTGGATGTAAAATAAACATCACTGTGGGGCCTAGAAAGGTTTCAACGGTGGAAATCATTATCCTCACTGTTTCCGGTGGTATGATCCACTTGATATTTGGATATGCATCAATTTTGGGCTCAACCCCTTAAATTAGATGGAAAAATGGATGGACGGTTTAGATAGACCACATACATTCAACGTGGCTCAACTTTGTTTACTCATAAGAGTTGCTTGAGTAACTCAGTACGCAATCTGATTTCCACAAAGATTGGCGTGGCTGGTAGTGGGTGCTCTATGGGCCCCACCATGATGTATGTGTTTCATCAACTCCGTTCATCCATTTTTAAAGAAAGGAAAATATAAAAATAATTAATCTTGACTGAAAACTTTTTATGGCTTTTAGAAGTTTTTAACGGCGGCATCACTCTCCCCGCTGTTTTCTGTAGTGGGGTCCACTAGAGCTTTGGATGTCACTCATTCTTTGGATTTCACCCTAAAATGATATCTCCATATGGATGGATGGCATGGATACAAAATATATATCATAGTGGACCCACAAATTCAACATCAGCTAGCCAATGTGCCTCATTAGAAGGGCCTCTTGTGGTGGGAATTGGACCGCAGCAAGGTATTATGCGGGATGGTTTTCAGGAGACCATTACTATATATATATATATATATATATATATATATATATATATATATATATATATATATATATATATATATATATGGTACACTCAGCAACATATGCCACATGTGACACATACACTGCTGCGAGTACAACCGACCACCTTTAATGACCAGAAAGTCACCACATTTAAACTTGAAGTGCCCTTCAAGCTGTGTGGGCGGCGTACATGCAACTGATATGCTTCATTTCTCACTGTTTATTTTCAAACACCACTTATTTGCCCCATGCTAAATTACAAGTACTATGTGTCATAAATACTTCTTTCTTATCTCCAATGCTTGGTAAACAACACTAATATAAATTAATCCAAATTATCTAGAAACCAAACTAATGTTAGTGAAGCTTAGTAGCCATTTTGGAGCATACATCTGATATGGATTGATAATTACCATAGAATTTATGTAAATTTGAATCACCTTATATTTGGTATCCTATAACGAAATTTACTAAAATCCATGAGAATCCAAATAGCAACTTAATTTTAGAATGCATGGGTGGAAAATCTAAAATAAGATATTCTAACATGCTTGATAACCAAAATATATGATTTTGCTATAAAAAGAAAAAACAAATTAAGACTTTCAGTTCACATCATATGCAGTCCTCTAAATGCACTATGTACCGTTGATTTACAATAACTACCACCATGGATTACACACTCCCAAACTAGCCTATGGTGCTTGGCCAAGGAGATGGGTGTAGAGCTAATCGCAAAGCACATGTCAAATATAGACGACTTGTACGTGATCTAAACAATCCGTCGTGTTGTGTCCATTGTAAGCATGTCAGACCTAAAAGTTAAAAGTTAGGCTTGTCCACTAATAAGATCAGGTCACACATGGATGAAAAAAATGAAGGGCTATAAAAGGATCAATGATCATGTGATCAAGCTGATTTTTACACCGGCTTAATTCCTTAGACCGGTGCATGTTCAAGCGGGCCTCAGCTGATGAATAATTAAGATATCACGCGAGCATGCCACATATCCACCATTCAAGATCCTTACTCTTGCTCCGGTGGTAGACTCTCAGGAGTTTCAACAACCGGTCAAGGGTTCTGAGTATCTATCAGTGGTGAAATCCCACTATAGCGTGAGTGTGTGGGGTGTGTGTGCGTGTGTGAAAAAAAAAAAAAAATTACATATCCACCATTCAATCTCATTGTAACATTTTTCCTAAAGTGGAAATGTCATGCTAGCAGCGATATATAGCGGTATTATCCGCCATGGTAAAGAATATGTTATAAAATATTGATTTTAAATATATTTTAATAATAAAAATTATATAAATATTATATAAAGTTGTTTGCAAAAAATCCACTTTTTGGTGTCCTAGGAATAGTCCCACATTAGAAAAGAGAAAGGAAATTTTGGGGTTAATATGAGAAAGGTGAAGTACCTTTATGTTTTATATGCTTGGAAAAGAGAAGAGAATTTTGAAGTTTTGCACACTGGTCACGGGTTCAATGCGAGGGCGTGGGCACGTGAGGCAGTGTGGCATGAGATTCTTTAATTTATATTTACGCAAGAGAAGACGTGAAGTCGAGCACCGTCTTCCTTAAGAGGATAAGTATTTCGAATCCACAGAACTTCTTTGGACTCCTCACAGAGACTTCTCGAATCCACGAGGAAAGAAAGCATAAAATAGAAATAAATTCTAATAAATTCGAAATTAATTAATGAATCAATAAAAATGAGTTCACAACCCTTTAAATAGGGGTGCCAAGCAATGGGAAAGAAATCAGAATTAAACTATAACTAAAACTCCTAGAAATTGCGACTTACTATAAATAGTAAACTTACTATTTATAGATGGTCATGATGTCTACTAGTGCGCAAGGTTTTCGGCCAAAAATAGTAAGTGTCCTATTTGGCTTCACTAAACCATTCTCCTAATTATTCTAAGCTATTTTCACGTTGGGCGCAACTCCTAAAGCCCAACGGATGAAGAATTATAATCAAACTAAAACTTACTATTTATAGTAAAAACGAAATTAAAACAGGGAAACGACTGTCGATCCAGCGGTTTTTCGCAATTCTGGGCGTCGCTACCCGACATAGCGGGTTGGTTGGCTAAAGTAGCTCGTTCTACCCCAAAATCATATATTTTACATCAGCTAACTCATTCCGAATTGTGAGATACGCCCGATTTAAGGTCCAATGGTCTGGATCACTTTTGTCGCCGACCGGGCCTTTTCTGATCCATCTTGGCCATGAAATTGTCCGCGACCCGCTCTACATCATATATAGAGGCTGAAAATGTAGCCGTTGGAGTGGGGTGTAACTCCTCATGCACATTAAAGCTGACTATACAGAAACTGTTGCATGTGGCTAGCCCAACAACTAAAGATGGCTAGTCAATTAGTGACTTAAATTCACCTCTTTTAGTCAATTTAACCTACTAATAGACGATTTGCACCATGCACTTAGAAATTTATTAGGTAAGTTGTGCATGAAAATGTTCATTTTCTCATGGAGCTCATGCAAACTACTTGCTTTTCCTTCTTCTTCTCATTCATTTAAATATGAAGAAAAAATGAATTAATAATAATTCAAGTTATATATATGACGATAAATTATAGTGGTCGAAACCTATCACGATGATAAGTATGTAAGCAGCTCTCTTGTTGGTTGCGGAGAGTCCGGTCAAAAAATAATTAAAAAAAAAAAAAAAAAAACTTGAAGCCAATGTATATTCTTTACAAAGCTTTATTTTCTTTCCATCCTATGATAGTTGTTCGGATTTGGTATATTTTTTTAATTACAATTGTGATTAACAATCATTCTATATCATTATCTTTTTTAACACTTTATAAGTTTAATCAATGTTCAAGGTATATATTATATAAGAACATGCAATTATATCATCATCTCATGTATGGTTTTATGAATTACATTTTTTTTTTCAAATTGTTCATTGTATAAACATAAATTTATGAATTTATTTAAATTTTTAATACTTATTCATGATTTTATATTAAACATTATGGATAATAAGAATGCTCATAAATTCAACCCGATACAATGTGTCTGCAATCAGGCAATAGGTATGGTATTAACATGAAGGAAAAAAAAAATGTCAATCTTGGATGACGGTTTTATATGTCCTTTGACGGTAAGATTGTTTGAGTATGAAAAGTAGAATGAGTATATTTTAATATTTTTTTTATGTTGTTAACAGTGAAAGATAATGAATAAATAGATAATTAGAAATGATTTTATTGGTATGATGAGTATAATCTGAACATGAGAATGCATGAAGTGAAATACAAAGTTAAAGAATATTTGAAGAGACAACTAGAAGAAAAGAAAAATGATATGTTGAAGAAAAAACTCAAGATGGTGAAAAAAAAAAAAATTAGAAGTTTTTTTTTTTTTTAATGCACACACACACATCCCCACACTCACACTAGTGGAATTTCACCACCTATGGATACTCGAACCCTTGACCATGTGTTAAAACTCCCAAGAGTCTACCACCGGAGCAAGAGCAAGGGTCCAAAAAATTAAAAAAAATTAAAAGTTACTAAAAAAGAAATTAAACTACTTATGATGACAAGAGAATTGGAACAACGATTACATTCTTTGTCGATTGCAACCAATGCTGTTGTAAATGTCAACGGAATGTAAAAAAAGATTATAAGAATAAAAAGATGATATATTTAAATTAAATTTAAAATGTTTGAATTTTATAATGGTAAGAAACTTTTTTTTTTTACAAAAATATAACAATTGCCCGAGCAATTGCTACATTTTTTTAAACACAGTGTTATAGCGGCGGATATATCCGCCGTTAAACAATAATATATAGATATATATAACGACGGAGACATCCAACGATATAAAAGTATTATGTGGCGGTGTTAATGGTTTATATCGGCTGATAGATCCACCCTAAAATTAGTGTCACAATATAATGTTTTAGTGGTGGATATATCCGCCGTTACATATATAAATGTCACGATATTCAGCGGCAGATATATCCGACACAATAAATTTCACATCCGTAACTTTATATAAAAGCAAGTATATATGTCACTGAATGTCCGCAGGTCTATGTTCAGCGGCAGATAAATTTATTGGTACATAATATCATTTGCCAGATAGGTCCATTGCAATAAATTTAACATCCACTATCCGATAGACATATGTAGAGACGAAAATATATTCACCGCAGTAACTTTTGCAGAGGCGTATGAAGTATCCGCCACAGTATCTATGCAGTAACTACTTTAGGTTGGCCTGGGGTCCACATAATTCATTACCAAAATAGATTTCCGAGTATCTTTGTACAAGACGTTGTGGTACTGTCCTGAAACTGTCATTAATAGTTTTCAAAGTCTAAATCAAAATTCAATACGGAGAATAAAAGAACTCAGTCAAATATTCGATCCAGCGGTTTCGTTGCAGCCTTCATATGACATCTGTTTTCTCTTTCTTTTTTTCTTCTTTTTTTTTAAAAAATTTTATTTTTGTAAAAAAAATTGATCGAATTTTTAAAATTCCATATTAATTTCTTTTGGATTTAAAAAGAATTGGATTGAATGAAATGATTAGTGGGTGACAGCATACGACTGCAACATGTTACAAGAATTATAATATAAGTATCCAAAAAAAAAAAAATCTTGATCAAGCCGAGTCAACTCAGTGAGTTTTGAGTACTGGATTGAGTGAAATGCTTAGTGGGTGACAGCGTACAATTATAATATATTACAAGAGCTATAATAAAATCATCCCTTAAAAAATTCTTAATCAAGCGAGTTGACTCAGTGAGTTTTTGAGTACTGAATTGAGTGAAATGCTGAGTGAATGACAGTATACGAATATAATATATTACAAGAGCTATAATAAAATCATCCCCAGAAATAAAAAAGAGTTTATGGGCGCACGTAAAGAAAGGAGAGATGGACGGATATGAATTCACACAAGTCTTTCAAGAAAAAGCCAAGAAAGAGATGAAAAGAAAAGACATCATGTATGGCTGGCCTGATTGCCAGATCATCAGCGTACCCGTTGTATTCTTGTGGGAAAGAAAAGATTGTCATTTTCATTTATTTAATTTGATACGGAAATGACAATCTACTCATTTTCCGGGATAGTGCCCTACATACCAACAACAGGTGGACCCCGCTGGCATGAATGGTCCGTTGACAGACCCCTCATCTGGTATTTGGATGCTGACCAGTTATCATTTTTTTTCTTTTTTTCATTAAAGATGAATGGACCACTAACCTGGCACTAAAAATAGGTTTTTTAATTTTGAAATATCAAGCCAATTTGATGTTCAGGTGAGGCACACTAGTGGACTAAATCTGAACCGTTGGTTGAAATCTCGATGCACATAAACATATCTAGAATGGTTTTTCAAGCCAATTTTGATTTTGAACGGTCCACTTTTTAAACACATCTTAATCTTATTAGGGTGCATGTATCCCAAAAAATAAGTACCTAAGGTGAGATTAAATCTGTTCACATGTATAGGGGGTGGTGTGGAATTATTGAGGGCACATGGGTTTGTAAGGGAAAAATGGGTTAGTTCATGTGAGACGTTTGTTTAGGTGGCCCACCTAAACCCCAAAACAACAAATGCATTTGGGAGCATGGATATGAATAGATGTGGACCATGGTGACAAGCAACGTGAGTTTCATGCTACTCCATGATATGCCTCCTTTGTAAGAAGGAGACATGAGACATGCAAGCCATATTGCTTTCGCCTTCAATAGGGCAGCAGTAGGCCCTTCTTCTACGCCATGACTTGGATTTTGTCTTACTAATGTCAGTTTATAAGGTCCCCCAGTGAGTTAAAACAAGTGGGGACCGTTGATCTGGTGGAATGGACAGGAGGGAGAATGCAAAAACTTCCCATATTCGAAAATTTGAAGCCTCCAACGAGATGGGGTCGTCTGATCTGGAAGACTTCTGGCTCATTCTCCATCTAAGGTGGACCCACCGGTTTCAATGGTCTAGATTGGCAAATTATGGGCCCCACTTGCTCGAGAGGAGTTTAGAAGGCCTCCCAATGAGTTGGGCCGTGGGTAACTGATCCAGACCGTTGATCTGATGGAAACAATTGTGGAAGATCTCAAGAATCGCACATATGGGAAAATATTAACCATTCTAATCTGGAAATTTTCTGGCGCATTCTCCGTCTAAGAGATAAGGATTGGCTACTGACGCTACTAGTCGGTGCCCTGTGGGCCCCACCATGATGTATGTGTTTCATCCATGTTGTCCATACATTTTTAAAAATTATTCCATGGCAAGAACCCAAAAATGAGGTAGATCCAAATTTCAAGTGGACCACATCACAGGAAATTCTGTTGATTAAACGCCCACCATTAAAAACTCCTGACGCCACAAAAGTTGGATCAGCAATCTGATACCCTTATTCGATGTCTGTATTAGGTTGGATGTAAAATAAACATTATACTAGGCCCTAGGAGGTTTTTAATTGTGGACATTCAATCACTATTATTTTCATCTGGTGTGCTCCAGGTGTGGTCCACCTGTCTCATTTTTTTTTGCATAAAGTCCTAAAATGATCTGTAAAAATGGATGAACGGTGTGGATACAAAACATACATCATAGTACTGTCCACATAACACCGACCATAGCCACCTGGTTACTGGCAGCGTCAATAGCTAATCCGTGGCCTGTCAAAGGTGGGCCCATCAATCCAATGGTCTAGATTACCAAACGATGGGCCCCACTTTCTCTAGAGGAGTTTATAAGGGCCCCCAAATAAGCGGGGCCTATGGTTAACTGATCCAGACCGATGATCCGACTGAAGCTACCATGGATGAAGGAGGTTTCAAGAATTTCCCATATCGGAAAATACTAACCATTCAACCGGCTAGGATCATCTGATCTGAAAATTTTGATGTATTCTCCATCGAAGGTGGGCCCATCGGTACAATGGTCTGGATTACCAAATGATGGGTCCCACTTGTACGGCCAGGATGCATGAGTGCACTATTCACATTCCCATGCATGATATCCCATGAAACCTCACGTCAAAAAACACTAGAGTCAACGAAAAGCACCTGTAACAACCCAAATAAACAAGGAACAGACAAGATCGTTGCTGTGATGTTGAATTTCAACATTGACTTGAATGAATGTCGTGATAACAACAAGGCATTAGACGTTTTTATTTTGATTTTGATTTCAAAACATTCTACTAAACCCTATCTGTTTGATTTTCCATGATACATGTAAAACACGTGAACAAGTAATTAATGCAATACGAGAGTAACTCCACCTTGGAAATATAAACAAAAGTGTTGACTTAAAATACATGGACTCCACGTAATGCATATGATATATCCATATCATCCACCTATTTTATTAGAATATTTTGGAACAACCCACTGTAATGCATATGATATATCCACACCATGTTTGAAAATGAAGCGGTTCCAACACTAAAATGGCCCACACTTAAGGAAACGGTGGCCTTAATTTGTCCACCATTGAAAGTTATTTTCTTCACTGAGGCCATATTAGGATTTTTCATCATCTAACCTATTCATAGAGTCACATAAGCGTGGATAAGGAGAAAACACAAATATAAGGTTGATCTAAAACTTTTAAGGGCTCCAGGAAGATTTTAATGGTAGGTGTTCGATTCCCATTGTTTCCTGTATTGTGGTCCACTTGACCTTTGGATATGCCTCATTTTTTTTGTTCATGCGATAAATTAGGCTAGCATAACAAATGAACGGTGTGGATAAGTAACATACATAACGATGGGCCCCACGTTGATTTTTTAAATTTCTCGATTAAAGTATTAAAAAAGTAAGTTGTCACATCTGCATTACAAAAGATATGGTAATTACCTAGATAAATAATTATTACCCATTTACATGGTAATTACACTTGAGACGAGAAATCAAACAGGCCCTAAGCACGTGCAAGGAAGGGCTTCAAAAACCCCATCCATGGGCTACTGGGCCCTGGCCCACTAGGGTCTTGGACTGGGCTTCATTTTCTTACTCAAAACACAGAACAGGGCCTAATTTCTATTGTTGAAAGGCCCAAAGTAGGCCCATGTTACGTTCATCTCTTTCATCAAACATGTGGGTGGGGCCCAGTTATAAATTTCTGGCCCAGAGAATAAACGGACTGGACTCCACGGGTCACCCGAGCCCGGCCCATCTACAAAACATGTTCTTCTTATACATTTATTTGATTGGTGACCTAGATAAATAATCCAGTGCTCTCAGAGCACTGCAGGTTATAGTACTCCTAGTTGCATTGGGTCATTTAGACCTGTTCAATTGATCAATCCAAACTATCCATTAAGTTCAAAACACATTTCTTATGTTAACGTGTGGACATCACTCTGATCAGATGATCCAATCCATCCTTGATTTGAACTTATTTTTGTAGCCGTCCTTTTTTTAAAAGACATGATAGGATGGCTATAAGTGATCATTTACAGTCATAAGCAATTTTTTATGGGCACTAATAAATACATGGATCAAATTGTTTACTGGACCTATTTTTGTGTAAATGATGTTGACAGTAATAGCAATTAATCAAATGGTTCAAATATTGGTTACAAAAGCATAGCCTAATCTTCCAAGATCAAGACTGAAATGTGTTTTCACCATCTATGAAATTTCAAGTGAATAAAAGTTATTTGATTTTTATATTTTTTTTCATTAATATGACACCGATGCATTGTAGGAAGGAGTAGTCAAGTACCCAAACAAGCATTCCATTTTCTTGTTTAATTGTAATTGATAAATAATTTTTTTCAATCTCATACTTAAATTTTAGTAATAAGGAACATTAAACTGTTTAGCCGTTTTGATTAGGGGGCATTTGGGGCAGGGTATTAAATGGGATTAGGTGGGATAGAATTGCATTTGGTCCAATGCTAATTCCATCCAGCGTTTGGAGAGGATGAGAAAGGTTGGGATTATATGGGATGGAATTGCATTTGGTACCATAGAATTGCATTGGTCTCATGCAGGATTTCCGTGGATTTTAAAATTCACTATATATGTGGGCCCCACATTGATGCATACATTTATTCGTGTTGTCCATTCATATACATCATCACACGTAACATTATGGTTATATATGTATAGAAGTGAATGACATCCATTATAAATTTGATCGGTTAATTATACTTTCATGGTCTACCAAATAGAATTTTGCTTATTCCAGTTTTTCTTATAGCAAGAATTTTATCCTCAACATGAAATTGGATCGCTAAAATACCATGGTATTTTCAGATATATAATCATTGTATAATAATGATGTTACAAAAGCTTAGCTTAGACTGAAATGTACATTTTCACCATATATGGAATTTGAAGTTAACAAAAGTCATCAAGTTTTTTATATCTTTTTCATTAATACAAAACTAACCCATTATAGGAAAGAGTACTCGACCATATTTGTTTAGTTCTAGATTTTGATTAGTATCTTTGGATTCTTAATGTTGTATCTTTATTCAATCTCATCATCACTCCCTACATCAAATGGCTACAAAAGCTTAGCATAATCTTCAAAGATCAAGACTGGAATGTATTTTCACCATATATGGAATTTCAAGTTAATTAACAAAAGTCATCAGGTTTTTATATTTTTTCCATTAATATGAAACTGACCCATTATAGGAAAGAGTACTAGTCAACTACCCAAACGTGAACAAGACACATTCCATTGTCTGCCAATTGTGATGATGAATAAACTCATTCAATCTCATTGTCGGCCCCAAAATCAAATCGGTTACAAAAGCTTTGTCTAATCTTCAAAAATGAAGACTGAAATGTATTTTCATTATCTATGAAATTTGTGAATAAAAGTAATTCAACTTTCACAAATTTTCCATGATATGAAACTGGCTCATTATAGGAAAGATTAGTCAACTTCCCAAACGTGGACAAGACGCATACATTCCATTTTGTCAGGTAATTGTAATTAATGAATAAACTCATATAATCTATATTGGCCCCTGAATCAAACGGTTCTAATTAATGCTACCATTTTGACCATTGTTTAGACTTGCCAATCTACCCTTACCTCCTGCAACATAGTTAAAATACTATATAGTTATTTTACATTCACATAAATATTGTGTAGAAGGTTTTAAAGTAGGCATATTAGACTCTTACACACCACATGTAAAGAGGACATGAAAAAATATTTTAAATAGAGTTATGAGTATTTTGAAATTTGTAAGTGTAGCTCTCATCTGTTACGCGAAATTTCACCTACAAAGGTAATCCAACGGCTTATATTTTACCCGAAAGAAAGATATGTGTGCTTACCTGATCACTTTTCCTTTCACCGTTTGCGTACATGTGTTATAACAACCAGCTTGACTTTTGTGCACCCTGATATTGAAAGTGGGCTGTAAGCTTTCAATGGCTCAGATATTGTTTACAGTCGACAGGTTGTCTCAGTGCAATCAATGGACAGTAATCTAATGGTCCACCGAGATGGATGCAAACGTTCTTGGTGATCTATAATGGTGGCCATTTCAAATAGTGCTTGAGTAATTTCAGTTGGAAATAGATGTACTGATGTGGATAAGGGACAGGTTGTCTTATCGTCCTTGCATCTGACATATTGACTTGTGACCCCAAACATTAAAGTGGATCATCAAGAAATATTGGGACATATGCTTTGGCGTTTGGAACGGTCACAGTAGGACATTTTACTATCATGCTAATGATGTCACCCCATATGTCATAAACTATTATAAGGTCCAGCCACAACATCTTGGGAGACTGTTGGGTCCAGTTGGAATCCAAAGTCCATACATGTGGTCCCATGATTAGGGGATCAAAATCATTGATATAATGGTCCCACTGATCAATGGTGGATGATCACCCTTTGGTCAATGGACAACCAATGGACAGTTAAGATATGGCAATGGTTGACATAGTGGACAATTGTTCAAGATCCAATGGTTTAAGATCTTACTCTCTTATTATTTTAGGGTTTGTTTGGATGTTTTTAATTGTAATGCATTGGAATCCATATCGCATCATTTAGATGCCAATTTACAGTTGTAAATCATTTATAGCCTTCTATGTTTAGCTATAAACTTGCAAGTTGTAAATAATTTACAAGTAAAATATTATTTGTATTTGGATAGCCTCCAATAAGTTGTCTAATGTTTTTTTTTAAGACAGGGTGTCCCCACCTCTTTTTGAAGTGAAACTAATTCCTGCGAATACACACAATCATCCAATAAATTGTTTAATTTATGTAGATGAAAAAATAATCTTAGAAAATAAAGTGATTATGCTGTAAATGTAAATGAAAGTTGATATCTAACCTTTTTGCTTGTAAAATATGCTATAGGGGTAAATATTGTAAATCATTTATAACCTGTAAATGGTTTTGCAAACAAAAGTTGTCATCCAAATGCAAAGAGTAAATGATTTCTCTATAAGAAATCAGTTACAACTTATTCCAGTTATAGGTATCCAAACAATCCCTAAGTAAATTAGTTTCAATGCCAGGAATTAATATAAGTAACATTTGATAATATAAGTAACATTTGATATAATAATTGTAACAAGTCCATTGAAATATATACTTTACTAAAATATTAATGAGGAAATTCTAAACCTTGAGTGGGTCATAAAAGTGGGGTTCTTTCAAAATTTCAATTATTTTTTATAATTACATCTAATTCTCAAAATTTCGAGAAGATTTCAATTCACTTGATTCACATTGATTTCAATTACCATTTTTTATCATCAACCAAACAGCCCTTTTTTCCCATGCGCATTCATTTACCACTGAGTGCAACCATTTACTACCAACCAAGCCATAGAGAATCTTCTGGCAATGCTGGCCCCTTGATTGAGGAATAGGGTCATGGCCCACATGAACCACAGTCCAAATTATATGTCCCTTGTGACACCCTATAATTGATGACTTGTATGGCAATGAAATTTAAAGTAAAATACCCAGTGCCTTAGATTGATGCACTTAGATTTTCAGTTCTAACAACTGGATCCATAGTTTTGTCATCTACACCATTGGTTCAGTACATCCCATTGTAGATGGACCAAGCCCCAAAAATATCCTCCATTAGACCATCAAAAACTTTCCATAATGTCTACTTTCCATATAACCTATTATTAAGGAGAAAAAACACAGAGGAAAGGAAAAAAAACAAATATCAGCTCGATCTGAAACTTTTGTGGCCCATAATAAGTTTTTAATGGTCAATCACCGCTGTTTTCCATGATATGGCCTACTTAAGTTTTAAATCTGCTTTATTTTTAGACTCATGCCCAGGAATTATCTATAAAAACAGATAGACAGCTTACATTTAGAATACATACATTCATCAAGATGGCCCCCCACTACGGCACGCACAATCTTAGGTGAGGCCCCAGCCGCACCTAATCCACTCCCTGATGAAAGTACACTACATTGGGACACAAGCGGCCAATGGTCAGAAATTCTAAACCACAGAACCCAATTGCATCGTACAATCATCGGCATACCATGTAAAGTTTTATCTTTTCATCTTACAACTTATCTGATGTGAAAGCGATGTCAGTACTCCAATGACCTGTGTTTGAATAATTTTTATAGCTGAGCTGTCGATAGAGATAAAAGATCTGCGTACCATTATAATTGTTATGTTTCAGAGGATATTTTCTTGAAATTGAAGTTGCTACGAAAGCTTAGTAGCAAAGCTTAGAATTCATATATATATATATATATATATATATATATATATATATATATATATATACACGAATACGAACAGACAAACATAATTATAAACATTAGGACGTATGCAAGAATTTTTTTCATTTTGTTTTTTTGAATTTAGCTGATTATGGGTTTTTGTCTTCCCTTTGGTTGGTTGCGTCAACGTCCGCTAAAGTGGGCCAGTCAAAAAGATGGGAGTGCAAAAGCAGTTGTGTGATAAAGGATCACTAATGCATCTGAAATGGTGAACAGACTAGAAATAGAGGTAGAAAAGTCTATTACTTTCGTTCCATTATTCTTCTCAGTGTAATGCCTGAAAGTCTTTGGTTTCAGCAGACTAGGAATCTCAGCAGCTACACATGAGAAAAATACATGGAGAAATGGCCAGCCCGTCTGTACCATCACAGGTTAAATATTGTACACGTGGCACACGTGGACAGGTGGTCCACAGTACACATCTTCAGGAAGTGGGAAACACCGTCAACATACCGGACGCGTATTTGAGTGTTGACACTGCCAGTTGCAACGTGGCTACTGGGCGGTGCTCTGTGAGCCCCGCACTGATGTATGTGTTTCATCCACACCGTCCATCTGTTTTGGATCATTATTTTAGGTAGCCCAAAAATGATGCAGATTCAAATCTCAGGTGGACCACACCACAGGAAAACAGTGGTGATTGGACGCCAACCGTTAAAAAATTCCCAAAGCCTATTATAATGTATATTTGCCATCTAACCTGCTAATTACCTCATAAAGACATGTAGTGTGGACGACTTGAGATTTTAATCTACTGGCTCATGCGCTGAAATGAAGTGGCAAAACGTATGAACGGCGTGGATAAAACACATACTCATGTTGGGCCAACAGATCACCGTCCAGTAGTCAGTCCTATGCTGGCAATGTCAGAGGCAATCCGCGTACGCACTACACGTGTACGTTGAATATCATCTGGCTGTCATTGTCTTTTTTGAGCCGTCCATTTTTTCTCACACGTGTGGCTCACCCGGGGAGTGGAAGAGCGAGGTCTTTATAACAGCATGTTGACTCTCAAACGTCGAATGGACGCGGATTGCGTGGTGACCCTGACTCTCCATGTTGAATGGAGGGGGATTGCGTGGTGACCCTGACTCTCCATGTTGAATGGAGGCGGATTGCGTGGTGACCCTGACTTTCCATGTTGAATGGACGGGGATTGCGTGGTGACCCAGACTCTCCATGTTGTATGGACGGAGATTGCGTGGTGACCCTGCCACTACCGACCTCGGTGATGGCAGGACTCTGTGGGGTCCACCGTGATGTGTGTGTTCCATCCACGCCGTCCATCCGTTTTTCCAGCTCTTTTTAGGCAATGAGCCCAAAATTGAAGCATATCCAAATCTCAAGTGGACCAAACGAAAGGAAACGGTGGGGATAATGACTTCCACCATTAATTCCGCCATGAAAAACATCCTAATGCCCGCAGTGATGTTTGTTTGTCATCCAACCTACCTGTTCAGACCTGGATGAAGGGAAAACACAAATATCAGCTTGATCCGAAACTTCCATGACCCATAATTTTCAACCGTAGGCATTCAATCCCCACTTTTTCCTGTGGTATAGTCCACTTGAGCTTTGGATGTGCTTCAAGTTTGGGCTCACGGCCTAAAATGATCTGTAAAAATGGATGGATGGTGTGGATAAAACACATACATCACGGTGGGCCCCGCAGAGTCAGCATCCAAGTTAAACAGCCCTGATGCCACACATGGTATGTGCACCAGCGTCTTGAATGTAAATCCATGCATGTATCACGGACCATATCCAGCGGTGCACTTGCGTCTCTAACCCTCCGATCTATTGTTGGGACGACACCCAGATTTTGTGGACGGCAAATCTGACAACCAAATAACAATATGAAAACCCCAACACTCAACCGTTGATTATGGTAGTATTCAAGTGGGCCTCCTGTACGGAAAGGATTTAGTTCTTTGATTGTCTAAACACAAATTCCAATGATATGACAACAGAAATGATTAGTCAACCACTCTAAACTTGTAATCGCGCTAGGTTGGCCGGTGGGTCAACCGGACCGGCCGAACTTCGATCTAGGTTTAAGCCACGTGAAATGGGCTGCGGCTATCTCTCGGGCACGAAAATGTTACCCATCTATCAACCAACAGGTTGTGATTGGCTCGAACCTGGCGAGGTTAATCACAGTCTTCCTTAGGGGATAACTACTTCGAATCTACATAGCTCCCGGAACTATATTAGAAAAGTTTTGATTACTGGACCCTACCAAGGTTGTTGCATTTCCTCACTGGGTCTACTAAAATCAAACTCAAGCCAGGTGACCCGACCTGATTACAATTCAACTGGTCGAGTTGGGTTGGGTGTGGGCTTCGTGAATTTTAAGTGGGTTGGTTCGGCCCAAAATTCGTAGTGGCTTTAGTAAATGGCCTCAATTCGGGTTCGGGCCGGGCTCGGGCTTGGGCTCAGATGGCCCACAATATAAGTGGCCATATGGTTAGCGCGTTCCCAAGTATGGATAGCCTACAGTATGAAAATCACCTTGATTAGATAGTCCATAATCATCTTTCCATGGACTTCTCCAATCAAAGATGGCCCAACCAAGAGCAGTGAATTAAATATCAATAGTTTTGACCAATACTTGCATGTGGGCCAATATATTGATACTTTTGCCAAAAACCCTTCCTAAAATTCTCATGTGCGATAAACATGCAATGCATTCAAATTGATTACGGATACATTTCCCCACTGGAAATTTTTAAAAAATTCAAAAATTCATTCTCTCCTTTTTGTGGAAATCCATTTTGATACGTGTTATATTATTTATAAATTATATAAACTTATTTTGGATATAATTGCATCATTTTTATCAAACAACTCATAATCTAAGACCTAATGCAAAGGAAACGCATTATACATGCTTATTTTTTTAATGTAATCATGCGATCTTTCAATATATGCTGAAGTTCTATTAAAAATTCCATCATTTTCCAATGTTTCCCTCAAACACGGTACACTTTTCAGTACATGTGATATTTGTCATGCAATACATATACGTTGACATATCCCAAGGGTGCAATATGTGTATCACGTAGTCATATCCCAAAGGCGCAGTATGTGTATCACATATCCCAAGGGTGCGATATACGTATCGATGCTGATATTTAAATCATTAGGAGGAGAAGCACTACAAGCGGATCGTTAAGAACAAAAACGAGTAGTAATCAAACATTAACAACAAAAATGAGTAGTCGTCAATCATTAAGAACAAAAACGAGTAGTCGTCCACTTTGAGCAAGAAACTGCCCTCTGATAAATTAATTAAAATTATTGATCCAATTATTAATTATATTGTAGATATTATTGGTAACATAATTATATTGCCGGCATTATTGCCATTGCCAGGTCCATGACACTGAAATTATTGGCAGTTCAAAACTTTTTTAAGTTTCACTAACAATATTATGGATATTTTTTTAAAGCATCTCTTATAAAAGTTTCCTGTTATCGGTAACACCATTGATAATATTGTCGATATCAAAAATAATAGCCCCAATACTAAAGAAATATCCGTGAATATACAAAAAATAGACAGAAACAAAAACAAGCCAAAACTCAGAAGTGATGAAAAATTCAATGAAAAATTCATAAAATTTTCAGAAAACTTTTTCTAGATATTAGTATGGATTGCAACAGGAAACTCATGTCCATGCATAATTCTCATGCATTGATATGAATTTTTGGCAAAATAATAATAATACTGTGTGAAATGGGAAAAATTAGTGAAATCTTTTTTTTCATTTTTATATTGAAAAATATGTTTTTAATTGTTAATTAATGTGTAAAATTTATATATCAATGAACATTAGCTAATCTATTAGATTAAGTACAAATTTTAGATATACTGATTTTTTTTTTCAACAATACACGGTTAAGTCCTTATGAAATGAAAACTTATTATGCATTGTTGTTTTTTGCAATATTTCAATTCATGTGTAAACATGCATCTTTTAACATCTCCTGAACTTTCACTAAAAAATTCCACATTTTCTTTTCTAATTTTTTCCTGACATTTCCCTCAGACAATGATATTTTACTGAGCATCAGTGATAATGTTGGCAATACCAACACATATTTCCATATCTCAGTCATAAATACATGTAACAATACTGGTACTCTGAACACTTGTTAGAATCATAAGATCAGTTAACCTTTTGCATATAGCCCACAACGTAAGCCAGATTAAAGACAAGAAAGAATTCCATTTCTTTCATTTAACATGATAAATACTTTTGATGCTTTGACAGAGTATGATGGATGATATGCAGGTACTTGGAAATTACATACATAGCATACAAGTCAAACTAAACTGTCCAAATTATGGCCCCCAGCTTAGATGTATCATTAACCAAAATTTATGCTTATTTTATTATCTGACCATGAGTTTGCTGGACATTTATTGGACGTGTAAAAAGAAAAATATCCAATAACCCCATTTCTCTAAACAAGTTTCCACACATCAGATGTTAGGATTGTTCAACCAAACTGATCTTGAAACTCTGACTCACCAATAGTGGGTTCCACAATTTAGTCCCTTTAACTTAAGTTAATTTACCACGTGTACAATTTCTGAGTGCCTGCATATCGATTGCCATATGCTGCCAGAGTATCACATAACTTCTCTTTTACCAGCTATCCTCAATGTTTTTTTTCTCCCCATTTATTCTAATTTTAGTTGGATTTTATATAGAGGAAAAACAAAGAAAAAAAAATTGAAAAACCAACGTACCAGCAGCTTGCCATCACACAACAATTTACTATTAAATCTGATGGTACATGTTGTTTAGATTTGCTACAAGCAAGTCATTCCAAGAATCCGTAATTCCAGGCAGGCACCAATGCATGCAATCATCATGTTTCTTCCCACCTGCAGTCGACGGGTGGGCATCCGCCCTGAATTCGCTCATGTGCGTGATGTCCAAAATGCAGAAACTCGAACCTTGGAGGGCTTTGTACAGGTGCTGATTCACCAGGCGTGTCTCCACATTCGTCCCATTGTTCAACAACGAGAAAAGCTGTTCTACCTGAAATCAGTTGGGACCATATGAAGAGGATTTAAAATGGGGCGCTTGAGGTAAGGAGAGATGATTGGGGGGCAACAATGCATGAATTACTATTTGGAAGGTAACAAAATTATTATAATTCCTCCATACTTTGGATAACTTACAATCGAAAACAAATGTATATGAAAACCACAATGTCAGAAATTCACTGTATTCGCGATAAAGGACAATTGCCCGGGAATCAACTTCAAACTTACCCACCCAACATTTAGGGCCTGTTTACTAACATTGAAAAAAAAAAAAAAAAACCACTGAATGAATAACCTAGAAAGCACTCCGTGTTAAGTGTTGTTTGTTAACGCTGAACCCTAAAAGCACTTCGTGATTTTCCCTGATTTTTTTCAGCAATGGAAGTCTCTGGCTTAATGGTAACTACAGAATGCGCTCCGCGGATTCTTCTAACAAAATTGCTTCAAAAATTGTCCATGCGCATGTTGCCACATAGATTTTCTCCCAAATAGATTAGGAACTACACGACGCAACTTTTAACGTGTGAAACTTCTCCGGGCCCCACTATGAGTTTTAGATCCACACCATCCATCAATTTTTCCAAATCATTCTAGAGCACAAGCCCAAAAATGACGCACATTCAAGCTCAAGTGGACCACACCACAGAATGCAGTGGGGATTGACCGAACTACCATTGAAACCTTCCTAGGGCCAACCGCGAGATTTATTTGTCATCTAACCTATTCATAAGGTCACACAAGCCTGGAAGAAGGGAAAAAAACAAGTATCAGCTTGATTAGAGCCTTTTCCGGCCCCCAAGAAGTTTTCAATGGTAGGCGACTATTCCTACCATTTCCTCTAGTGTGGTCTGCTTGAGGTTTGAATCATCCTTGTTTTGGGGATCATATCCTATGATGATAGGCAAAAACGGATGGATGGCATAAATCTAAGAAATACATAATCATGTGGGCCACATAACTTTCCCACATCAACAAATTCCATTGCTTGCTGTGTGGTGCAGCACATTTTGGGGTAGAGAGAAGAAGACCGGAAGTGTTGACATGTGAAACTTATGTGGGCACCATCATAATGTACGTGTCATATCCACACCATCCATCCAATTTTCCATATCATTTTAAGGTATGAGAGAAAAAACGAGGCGGATCTAAGGCCAAGTGGGCCATACTACAGGAAACAATGGGAATTGGACGCCTACCGTTGAAAACATTTTGGGGCCACTAAAGGCTTTGATCAAGGTGATATTTGTTTTTTCCCTTCATCCAAGTCTGTGTGACCTTATGAAGAGGTTAGATGGAAAATAAACCTCACGGTTGGCCCTACAAAGGTTTCAATGGTAGTTCCGTCAATCCCCACAGCTTTATGTGGTGGGGTCCACTTGAGATTTGGATGCACGTCATTTTTGGGCTCATGCTCTAGAATGATCTAGAAAAGTTGTGGACGGTGTGAATCTAACACATAAATCATGGTGGGGCCCAAGGAAGTTCCACACGTTAAAAGTTGGTTTGTGTGGTGCACAATCTATTCGGGAGAGAAAATTGGTGTGTTTTGGATGCAGATTAGCTACCGACAGCTTCAATAGCTATCTTGCTACTGAAGTGACATCACCAAGTTCTGTGGACCCCAACAACACTCTGGCATAACTATTAGCCATCATCACACGGTGTTAAGTTCAAGATTGCATTCAACACCGAACAGGGCAAACAAATTCCAAGTCCTAGAAGGTATTATATTATTTTAGAATATAAACAAAATGTTAATGAGGTTGTACATGATACCGATGTGTAAGCTCTTTGGTGTAGGTAAATACTATTTGGTACTAACTATGCAAATAAACCAAATTTTATTGCCCCATATCATGGTATTTGTTATCGCTTGAACAAGTTCAAGGGTGGCTAGGGTCTAGAAGATGAAAGGAGCTATTCAACTTTTGGGTTTTGGGTTTTGGCATTCCTCGCTAACGTAATCAAACACATTGTTGGGTGTTAAAAGCATGATTTCCTATTTCAAAACCCTCCATGCTCATTTAAAACATAGGTCAAGTAGCCATAGTGGCATGTTACTCACATAACCACATTTGGAAAGAGCAAGGACAGGATAGTTTTTTCAGTGTGATGCACCTACACCAGAAAATGTAATCTTAGTGTTAGCAACCGGGACCAAAGCATCAGAAGCTGGTAGTTAAAGAGTTAGCAGGATTTGACTAACAATTGCGGGACACAATGGTGTGCATGATGTGGAACGATTTTGATCATCCTCATGAATTTTTTGCCTATTTTTATGATAGCAGTTACTCGTTTTTTAAAAGTATACAACATATTATGATTATTAATGATGACGATGATGACGACATCAATGATGATGATGTTTTACAAACTATAGTGATGATCGTGATGATGACTGCACACATTGATTGTTCACCCACTACTATGAACGAAAAATATGTGACTCCAAACTAAACTGTCTAAATGGTGGGCCACACTTGGGACAGATCATAAAAACATAAAATAGTGAAATAATATCATAATAGGTAGATTCATACTGCCAAATGGATACTGTTCTTTATATTTAATTTCACCTATAGAATAACAGATTATTTTCCAAACGGAGTTCAAAATCATTTCAAATAAACAGACAGCATTTACTAAACAGACTTAAAATTTTATACAGAACAAAACTGGCATTTTTTGTTTTGGTCTTCTTTTTTAACCAGATCCATAATTGTTCCTGTATCCAAACAGCCCCATAAGATATCCTAAAACGAGCAAATGGATGCCATAGAGAAGCTCCCATAACAAGAGGTTAATGGGTTAGACTCCAAATGCGTACTAAATTGTGGCGACTCATCCACAGCATAGGTAATATACATGCACATTAATCTAGACCATGAAGTCATGGGTTGTAGCGTGTATTGGAAGATTGTACCGTCAACCATTTCTAAACATTTGACAATTTGGACTCATGACAATTTTCCTTTTAATCATCCATTTGATGGCCACCAATGGATGGTTATGATCATCCAACCAGTTTGACTCCCCTACACGTAATCCACGAGAGGGACACAACATTGGGTTGGTGTGCATGTGTGATTCAGCCATGTGTTCCATGGTCTATGGATGAGTTTCCACAATTTGTAAACACTTATTGAAGTCTAACCCTAAGATAATAGCCAAGTGCATAAAAAAAAATGCATAAGAGGTCACCATCTGCATGTAATTGGAACTGGTGGGTTCCACTTGATTTCAATTGATTCCATGCCCTACAAGATGATGCATAGTTGTTCAATGTGAGTTACCTGCTCTGGAAACAATGGTTGCGTACGCTGACATGAACCACCTTCATTCCAATCACCTCCTTCAAAATGTCTTGGGGATTGTGTACGGAAGAATTTTAGAGCACCAGGTCTTGCCTTTCTTTCAACATACATTATCTGTTATCAAATGTATGTTTAGAAGCTTGATGCATAAAACTATGATGATAGATTGATTGTTTATCCTTGCAGCAAGTCATGGAATTTTGTAAAATAAGAGAACCAAAAAGGCAGGAAATCATCACCATAACAGGAAGCAGTTGTCCTAAGCATAGAAAGATGATGCTTACATTGTGATGCAAGACACATGATTTAATACTAGCATGCAACGTGGAGATTATGAAAGAGTCCATAAAGTAATTCGATTAACAAAAGATGCTAACCCACCAAGTAATTAAGAGTAAACAATAGAAAATAAAATCCTATTTTAAATCGCAAGCTCGAATGCTAAGAAATCACATAAATCAATTAAAACTAGGCTTGATAAAATGATAGAACTTCCAATTTAGCATAGGCATGTTTCACACTCAAGGGACAAATTTGTAGGTTTTATTATTAGGGTTAGGAAGGGAAATTTTGAAATTTGGAAATTTATGGTTCATAAGAATTGGAATTTTTAGAATTAGGGTTTTTAGAAATTGGAGAAAATAGAAAATTTGGGATCTAGGGTTTAGGGTAGGGTTATGGATGGGGAATCAAGGGGTTTTGATGAAGGAAGCAAGGGGAAATCAAAGGATTGAGCGGTTGCCCATACGGTCAACTTAGGGGCTCGCACGTATGGCTCATTGGCTAGAGTTTTTGGGTCATCAATGGTTGATTTCGGTTGAGGTTGAAGTTTGATTATGAAAAGTTAAAGAAAAAGATGATTTGGATGGTCATGAATAGGAACGGAAGAACAGAGACGAAGTTTTTTTTTTTTGGAAAATGCCTATTTGAATAGAAAGGAAGAGAGAAGGAAGATGAAAGAAGGAAACCTCGCACCTCCGTTGAATGGAGAATGTAATCACACCACACTCAAGGTCTAAATCACATGAAGTATTCTTCAAATCACATAAAGAAGAGAAAACACAACTTTTTCCCCTCGAAATAATGCCATTATGGTTTCACACACCCGCTTTTCTCTTTTATAGTCTCAGAAAGACCTTTTACAAAAAGGCGCTCTCAAATAAGATTCTCAACATAAAGACACTTAATAAATTAAAGGTGTTCCTAACTCCCTAATCTCAACACAAATATAAAGTATACTAAAAATAACAAAGCTTGTAAATAATCTAAACAACTAAACTATTTCGTGGCCCATGGGGGTCCACAATCAAGATGTCCAATGATTATCCAGCGGTCCGATCATCATGCCCACCCAATCTAACGATCTGATGTATCCATTAAGCTCTTATATGCAACCCACGTGCATCTTCCCAGTGTGGGGTATTCAAAGATGCACGAACATGCACGTGGGGTCTTCAACGTAGCTAGGAATGTGAATTGGGCCAAGTGGATGCATGTATAGACTCTGAAGGCCTCTTCTCAGTTCTATAGTAGCAACTAAAAGCAAAGCACTCCACCAGTCAATATGAGAGAGAGAGTGCATTTGACAATGCACTCAAGAAAGAAATATAATCTCAGTTTGTTACTTTTTCATTGTCTCAGACTCTCAGTATCGATGAACTGAAGACGGTGTGAAAGAGCTCAGTGGAGAAAAATGAACAAGAAGCCTAAGCCTCAATTTCAAGTGCAAATAGAGCAAATTCCACAATAGTCACAATGCTGATAAAGAAAAGTAGGGAATGTCAATCTATGCAATATCCTGTATGTAGCAAATTTAGTTGGCTAGACAAGCAAACAAGTTGTTTGTATCCAAGGATTGGGTTGGATTCCAATGTAAACAGTTGATCATTGATGGTAATATCCTTCCTCACATATGTTGAAAGCAACAATGGAGGACTTTGCCAAGTCTATGACCAGCATTCAACATCATGTTCTGGTAGATAAATTGTTTTGTCAGTTTTCTCAATGTTAGCATTCAAAGAGATAGATGTGTTGCCTTTCAAAGAAAAAGAAAAAAATGAAATGAAAAGAAAAGAAATTTTCCAGTAGATAAATAGTTGCCCATTTCATCTCTATGTTATCATTCAAAGAGTGTAGTTATGGTCAAAATAACAGACCTATCCTCTTTGAGACCCTTACAATAATTTTGGCCATTTAGACTGATTTACTCATGTACATGCATGGACTCAGCATATCATGATCCACTGATTCTATTTTTTATATCATTTCAATTAAAAATAAATAAATAAAGAGGAAAGATTTGTCATAGGCATACCATATGTTTTAGAGCCATATCTAGCCCAAGCTCAGGGGGTAAGGGAGGCAGCACAGGCAAACCCTTTTCAAAAAACAGCATTGGAGACTGAATTGGGTCAAACTTTGAAGGTGCCCACCACCTGAAATAATAAATTAAGCCAAACAGGAGGTTAACAAAATCAATAAATGGACCATGGATTGCTCATCTTATTGAAGAATTCAAAACTTTTTACATACAATTAACTCGAACTTATTGACAATAAATATATGTTGATGCTATTCAAATATGATGATCAAAAATATGTTGCAAAAACTACACTTGCCATCAGTGGAATAAACCACATAAACAGTAACATCAGTACACTATTTAGTCTCACAACTATCATTTAAACTAGTTGTGATGAATTCATAATGAAGGCACACATGCGTGCAACTCCCTCAATTATCCAGAACAAATGCAACCCTTAAAACTAGATTGTAATTGCTGATGAGGACGATTGCAATATGAGAGTGAATTAAAAAGGATGATTACCAGTGTCCAGTATTCAAAATGAGAATATCATGCAAGCTTGGAGCATCCACCCATGTGCCTTCTGGAACATCAACATCCACTCGAAAACCTTGTTTGTACCCAAGGGATTCCAGCACACCACCATTGCTATTAGCAGACCAGCTATACAGAACAGGCAAGGAGCTAACATCATCAAACTTCAACCAAAACATCAAAATGGTCTGACATAACTCAGAATTGTTAAGCCAAGATGGCCACTTAATAAAGAATTTCCCAAGAAAAAAAAAGCTCACAGAAAAGAAATCTAAGATAAGATAATCTACAAATTATATTGTTACATATTCTCATTCACGTTTCAAAAAATATATAACCTTAATAATCCAATCATTCTCAACTACAAATGATTGTGTTAACTTGTAAATTATCACATATTGTTTGCCCATGTTTGCAGAGAGAGAGAGATCAATGAAATAGCCGATGCATTAGCCAAGATGGTGTGAGACAGATGAACCTTTGTGTTGGAAAGGATTTCCTTCTTCCTAGATGCTCTCACCATTTTTCTCAATAAAGTTCTCATTAATTAAAAAATAATAATGAAAAAATAAAAAATAATCTGAAAAACCAATGTGGATAAGATGAACTTCTGATAGAAAAGAATGGAATATTGACAGTTCATATATAAATATATAGGACCATTTTCTGGATTTGGACATTCAAAGGAACCAAACTCCCATCTTTGTTAAATACTTCTATCCTTAAGCCTGCTTGATGAAACTAGTCACCACTCCCAGATCCAGTAGCCTTCACCAACAGCCTTCGTCTTCCAGAAAACATGGTTGAAAGGCCCCATTCCAGATCCAAGTGCAGAACTGAGGGATACTACGATAACTCTTACTGTGGCCCTACACCTATATCACCATGGGCTCATTCATTTGTAATTGGGAATTTCAGAAAAGTTAGTATGAAGACTGCTTTGTCAGTCTGAGGATGCTCACCCCCTCACATAATGTCTTCCATAAGCCACAACCATCAGAAGATTTCACATGATGTTTCGCCACATGTACCTCAGCCTATATGGCACGGAGATCTGTTCTTACCCATCCAAGCAACCATTTTGGGTTACCACTGATGGCACTTTGAGCCTTATCTCAACTCCAATATGGCATCGCCCTATTAGTTTGAGCTAACAGCCTGATAAGCAACATGGCTCATTGTGATCCATCAAGGAATAACTAATTGAACCTGTAATTTGCCTACATAAGGAGAGTTCCTCATTCATTCGAGACAGGAATATCATTCAAGAAAATAGAGAGGACTTCATCCAATTGACAAGGGTCGAAGTTCTGCCATACTTCAGAGCAAGCTGCCCTGTCTCCACCTTTTCTTTTTCTGTCAGTTCTCTTGTCAGGTTGATTTAGTTCTTGAACTTTGCTCCTATCAGCTGACTAGCTTCCTTTATGACGGCATGTTTCATTAAGTCTGCAAGCTAATGTAGGACAATTAACCACTTGCTCTAAAAGCTCGAACTGTTAGAGTATGGCGAATTAATCCCTTTATCTCATAGCCCCAGGCCCCACATCTAATGAGTTAGGACCTCGGCCGAACCTCCCTCGTGGGCCCCAAATCACATGGGCCGCCCACCCAGAGTATGCCCCTACATCCCATGGGCTACCCCACTCGAGCCCTGTGTGAAATGTGCATTAATTACCCCCGGTGAGGAGTCTCGAACACGAGACCTCCCCCGTGGGCCCCAAATCACATGGGTCACCCACCCCAAGTGTGTCCCCACATCCCACGGGCTACCCCACTCGAGCCCGGTGTGAAAATGCCCCTGCATTAATCACCCCCAGTGAGGAGTCTCGAACACGAGACCTCCCACTCTGATACCAATTTGATGCGGGACAATTAACCACTTGCACTAAAAGCTCGAACTGTTAGAGTATGGCGAATTAATCTCTTTATCTCATAGCCCAGGCTCCACATCTCATGGGTTAGGACCTCGGCCGAACCTCCCTCGTGGACCCCAAATCACATGGACCGCCCACCCCGAGTGTGCCCCCGCATCCCACAGGCTACCCCACTCGAGCCCGGTGTGAAATGCGCATTAATCACCCCCGGTGAGGAGTCCCGAACATGAGACCTCCCCCGTGGGCCCCAAATCATATGGGTCACCCACCCCAAGTGTGTCCCCACATCCCATAGGCTACCACACTAGAGCCCGGTGTGAAAATGCCCCTGCATTAATCACCCCCGATGAGAAGTTTCAAATACGAGACCTCCCGCTCTAATACCAATTTGATGCAGGACAATTAACCACTTGCTCTAAAAGCTCGAACTGTTAGAATATGGCGAATTAATCCCTTTATCTCATAGCCCAGGCCCCACATCTCATGGGTCCGAACCCCCCTTGTGGGCTCGTGGGTTCCAAATCACATGGGCCGCCTACCCTGAGTGTGTCCCCGCATCTCACGGGCTACCCCACTCGAGCCCGGTGTGAAATGCGCATTAATCACCCTGGTGAGGAGTCTCGAACACGAGACCTCCCCCATGGGCCCCAAATCACATGGGTCACCCACCCCGAGTGTGTCCCCGCATCCCATGAGCTACCCCACTCGAGCCCGGTGTGAAAATACCCCTGCATTACAAGCTCCCAACAACAGCTTTCATTTATCTTCCTCTAACTTTCAGTTCTGTGAGAGGGAGCCTCAGTCCTTACAGCTTATAAGCCTGGTTTGATTTGGTCGAAGGAAATAGTCGGTTGCCTACCATCTGTAAAGGAAAAAACCTGCCGAAGCAAGGGATTAAATAACATAGAGGTTTGTGCTATCTTATCCCTTTTGCCCCTCATCTGCAGTTCTCACAAGATGGTTAAAGGTTATGAATGTTTACGTTTAAGAGATGGAAAAGAGGGAGTGAAATTAAGAAGTGTCCAAAAATGAGGAAGTAGAATTTAAAAGGAGATAAAGCCGTATTATTTAGTAAGAAATTGATGGAAGAAGGAAAGTGAAATGCTGAGAAGTTAATGTTATGTGGAACAAGAGAGCTGAATGCATAAAGAATGTGGCCAAAGGAGTTTTAGGACCATCAAGAGGGAAAAGACACTCATATAAGGAAAATTGGAGGTAAAACGATGAGGTCCAAAAGGCTATTAGCAAGAAACAATCATGTTTCAAGGCCAGGCAAGCAACTAGAAACAGGGAATTTTTAGAAAAATATGGAAACACCAAAAGGAATGTTAAAAAAGTAGTAAGTGAGGCTAAACTTAAGGCATACGATATCTATATAATAAATTGGGGACAAAAGAAAGTGAGAAAAATGCCTTCAAACTTGATAAAATGACAGAGGAAAAAGGTAGAGACCTAGATCATGCTAAAAGCATTAAAAGCTATAACAATAGATTATTATTAATTAAGGACAATGAGATTGGTGAAAGGTGAAACCATAGGTCCTTGATACATTGCAATGGTCGAACAAGATTTGAGTAGCGACCCAAGTGTTGGGATAAGGGTTAGATGATGATGATGATGATGATGACGATCTCCAATTCAGCTGAGAGATAAATAACCTTTCCGCAACACATCACTTCCATAACACTTCTTTAGGTGCAAAAATATACATATAGGGGTGAGCTCACACAGTACTAGTATCAGCACCAGTAAGTAATGGTACAAGGCTGTTAAGGGGCCCACGGGTTTGTGAATGATATCCACTCCAACAATCCAAAGTGCCCACCCATGTTTGTCCTGGAGCCCAAAAATCCCATCAATCCAAGACTCAGCAAGCCACACCACAGGGAACAATTGGAATGGAACGCCAAACCGTTAAAATCTTCCAAATTGTTTGTGGGGCCACCGTGGTGTGTATATGCCATCCAATCCATGCATTAGACACCCCGACCTGGATGAATAGACATCCCAAGCCATTTCAAAACCCAGGTGCTCCACACCACATGAATTTAGAAGTTTCAGTTGTGATTTTACAATGCTTCCCGTGGTTTGCCCCACCTGTGTTTTGGATTGGACGGATTTTGGACTCTAAGGTGAACATGTGGGGGTGCAGACAATGGACAGAGTGGACTTCATAAACATATCATGTTGGGCCCCACAATAGCCTAGTACCACCACACCTAGTTGCTGGATTGCATATGAGTTTATGAAAACCGAAACCATAGTGCCCCAACAGGACTCGACCTGTATCAGGGACTCATGGCCCCCTTCATCCTAAAATTTGGGATTCTCTTATGTCATGAGGTGTTCTAGTCCCTGTCAGTTGCAATTTTCCTCTTGCCTTCTAACATTGTGTTATCAAAATTGATAATTAAAAAAAAATTAAAATTAAAACTAACATAGCTTACCTACCGTAACGTGCCAAAAGATTAGTTCGATGGTAAGCAACAGTAAGGTTATAAGGGAGAAAGGTAAACCCACGATCTGCCCCAGCAGGACGCCACTTTTTTACTTCACTCGATGCTCGTTTCAGAGTACACACAAGAGACACAAACATGTTCCTGTTTAAAGAGTCGCCAACAAATCCTGCACTGTGAAGATTAATAAGGTAAATGAAAGCATAAAAACCTCAAAGGAACACGATTAAGATGAACATGAGCGTATAATAAATATTCATGGAAATTACTTGAAACTCATTGGGCGGAAAACTATTTGCAGCATTAAATTAGTTTTTTGCATAAATGAGGACAGTTTGGACATTGGGTGAGATGATTCATATTATGCTACAGCATTTTAGCCTCCTTCCTCAGAAGGACGAGAAAAAATCAGAAACAAAAAGTTCCTTCACTTTTCATAAAAAATAAATCACAAACAATGAACTTCAAGGCATTGCACCTCAATGGACAAAAATCAAAGATAAAATCATTTGATGAAATGGATCTCATCCAAAATAAAGGACATCCTTGATGACTCGGGCTTGTGTGATGAAGCCCACTCATTGCATTTTGTGACTTTTGCTCCACAATAAAGAAAATGAAACACTTGATTTTTAATATACTCAACCAAAGGCTAAAGTCTAAAATGAAGGGAATATCTGAACATTTCTTTAAGAATTTATCATGAGAGATGTCTTGACATACTATCAATCATAGTTCTAAAACTCACTGACTTGTAGGAGTGGCAATGGGCCAGCATAGGGCCAAGCAGAGGTTGACCCTACCCCAACCCTAGAACCCTAAGCGATGGCCCTAACGGAGTTAAGAGGCCCTTGCCCCAGCCCTAGCCCTAGTGCATGAGGGCCAGGCTGAGCTAGGGTCGGGCCAGGGCCAGGGCCAAGGCAGGATTGGACCGAATAAGGGCCGGTCCTATAAGTTAAAGTGAAAATTAAACGGTGATGTAGATGCCACCAAATTCAAATGAAACAATGTGCATGGAAATGGTCCAATGTAATTAGCCCATGAGATCATTACCCTTTTATATATGACTACATGAGAAGTTAGTTTAGACTTTGGTTGAATATGATGCTTGATACATAGGCGCTCAGAAATTGTACATGAGATTAATTAATTCAAATGAACCAAGTAAAATATGGACCTACTCTCTCTATGTCACATTTCAAAAATCAAATTGGTCAACAAATTCTAACCATTGATTTGTGGACACTTGTTTGTTGAAATAGGATACATGAGTCTTTTCATTTTTAACCATCCAATCAAGGTAAATCAAAACGGTTACGTAACGGTAACAGTGGTAACCAAGGTATTCCGTAACGGTAACGGTGGCCGTAACGGCCACCACCATTACCTTTATGATAGGGGCTGCAACGGCCATTACAGCCCTCATAACAGTCATCAATGTTGTCGAATCGCATATGCGAGTGTGTGCAACCGCATATGCGTAAGCACATGTGTGATCGTACGACCGCATATGGTTTTTTTTTAATTTAAAAAGGGAAAATTAAGGAAAAATATTTTTTAAAAAAAAACAAAAAACAAAAACAAAAACAAATTTAGGTAAACTTCCCTAAGTGATTAGATAACTTATTTTACATATTTCAAGTTCGTTTGAGAGAAATAAACCAACTAAATAGTGAATGAAGTACATCAACAATCTATTCAATAAAAGAATCAACAAGCTATTTAATGTACAAATGTAATTTATAAGTTAGTTAATTATGAAGAACTTCTAACATAGAAATTTTATTGATAATGGAACCAATGTTCAAAATATAGGTATCACGTTACATATCACACCCTTGGGATACAGATACATATCAGTTATCGCATGGGATATATTAGTTTTATCGCGTAATGTATCGCTGTTGTTGGAAACATGGGGAAACATTGGAAAATTTGTCGAATTTTTCAATGAAACTTCAGCGATTGTTAAAAAAAGACATCAATACACACTTATAAATCAAAACATTACAAAAAACCAAGTGCGCATAATAGGTTTTCTTTATATGGGGTCCTAATCTATGCGTGTCTAACTGAGTTGATGCAAGTATATTCAAAGTTTATTCATATAATTTATAAATGTAAGAAGACGTGTGAAAACACAAGCAATAAATTCAAAAGAAGAATCACTAGATCAGGTTACATACATTTTTGGACACAAAGATTGTAACCGATTTGCGAGAAATTGAAAAAATTTTATCTTTTTCAATTTTCCGCAACTTAGCCCCCATCCTAAAATTGAAGCTCTTAATCCATGGTTTTTCATGCAAAACATGAAAAATCATGGATTTGTAATAATTTGACATTGATTTAACATGATTTACAAAAAAGAGGATCGAAAATTGAAAATGCTCGCCGAATTGAACATATGGGATATATCCCACTACTTGTGAGTTTCTTATCGCACAAGTGGTATACAAGATATATTGTAAGATACATCGGCCGATATCGTTGATACTTAAAACATTGAATGGAACTTTCAAGTTTGAAGTTACAACTTAGTACTTACAAGTTACAAGTTACAACTAATACACTACTTATAAAATAATGAAATATTAAAAATAAACATACTAATAGTAATGTTAATCATCTAATACTATATGCATTGATCCAATTGCCATTGTGGCATCCAATCACCACAATCATAATCATCGTCGTCGTTGTCGTCAGAGTGATCTCCTTCCTCGACGTATACCCTGTCTTCTTCTGTTTCTTCAACATTTGTACGCACAAGTACTCCATCAATATCCAATGGTTGATCTTGATAGGATCATAGAAACTAGGTTTTTCTTGTCTAGCCTGGAATCATTCTCACAGCTTTAGGTTATATTCAATGTTGTCAAATCGCATATGTGATCGTACAATCGCATATGCCATGGCATTTTTTTTTTAATTAATAAAAATTTGAAAAAAAAAAATGAAAAAATTCTTTAAAAAAAAAAAAAAAAAAAGGGGGAAAAACTTGTCTAATTAGTACACGTGATTGGATTGAGTTATTTTACTTATTTCATTATAGTTTGAGTGTTTCATTAAGTAATATATTTAATTACTTATATTATATTATATAAATTTTAACAAAACAATAAACAAGCACAACTTTTCATTAAAAGAAAACTATTATTATAAACTTCGAACAAAGAAATTTTACTGATAAATGGATAACTTGAAACAACTTGCAAGTTATAACTTACAACTTGATTTACAAAAAGTAAGCACAACTTATAAAATACAAAAAATAAACATAATTGAAATAATTGTAGAGAGATTAGAGTAAAAGAGAAAGAGGCGTAAGAGAGAAAGAGTAAGAGATTTAGAGCTTTGGAGTAAAGAATAGTGAAAATAGAGGGGATATGAGTACCTATTTATAGGCAAGAGTTCTCCAAATTAAAAAAATAAAAAATAAATAAAAATTCTTCCGCCCTTGGCTTTTGGGAAATATGCGATCGCATATGCAGTATGCGATCGCATATTGGTCGCGTATATAAGTATGCCATGGCATACTTGCCAGGATCGCATATGCCATCATGGCATATGCAATTTGATCAACAGTATGCGCATATGCGATCGCATTTGACAACAATGGATATATTGGACGAAGACCAAGTCGTTGAGCTTCTTAGAGAGAGAAAGAGAGAAGAGTTATACACTTACACTTGTAGTTGTAGACTAGAGAATAGAGAAGAGAGAGAGAGAGAGAGAGGGAATTACACACTTACACTTGTAGTTGTGGACTAAAGAAGAGAGAGAGAGAGGGGGGGGGGGAGAGAGAAAGATTGTGTTACACAAGTACACAATCTTGAATCTTGATTCTTGTCTTGAGCCTTTCTTGAATCTTAAGTCATGATTCTTTAAGCCTACACTCGTAGATTCTTGAAGTTGAATCTTGAATCTTGTAGCTTATAGCCTACACTTGCACACTTGCAGTTGTAGACGTTTGGTTTGTATGCTTGTACATTTAAGTTTTTTTTTTTTTTTTTTAAATGCACTTGAAAAGAGAAGGTAAAATAATAGATAATGTAGAGATTAGAGAATGAAAGAAAAAGAGAGAGAAATGTAGAGAATGTATGTAGAGATTAGAGAATGAATGTAGAGACTAGAGAATGTATGTAGAGATTAGAGAATGAATGTAAAGATTAGATGGTGTAGATTGCAGAGAATGAATGTAGAGAATGTAAGTAGAGAACATAGAGAGAGAGGGAGGGGAACATAGAGAAAGAGAGAATGAGAGATTAGAGAAATAGAATGTAAGAGAAAGAGAAATGTAGAGAATATGTACTGTGTAGAGAATGAATGAAATGAAGAGAGAGAGAGAGAGAGAGAGAGAGAGAGAGAGTGAGAGAATAAAGAATGTTAGTGAGAGTTAGAGAGAGAGGAATGTAAAGACCCCTCACTGGTTTCGGCAAACGGCTTCGGTCATGGGTTTGCTCCCCAAAGACAAGAGTTTGATTCCCCTCCCCGTGAATTTCCCGATGCACGTGGTTGGCGGGTGATTGCGTGCATCTGCAAGGAATAGTCTTGCCTTAAAGGGGCGGGGACACCATGTCGTCATTTTAAAATTAAATATTTAAAAAAAAAAAAAAAAAAAAAAACGGAGAGAGAGAGGGAGAATGAGAGTAATATGATTGTCTTCTTAGGAGGTTGAATCTTGAATGAACTTTGTAAACTTGTATGCTCTTGACAAAAGAGTTGTTGTCTTCTCTACTCAGGAGCTCGTAGAGTTGTAGAAGAATGTAGAGAGATTAGACTAAGCGTGTAAGAGTACAAGGAGTAAAAGAGAGCGAAAGTTTAGAATGAATAATGATGAAACAGAGATTAGACTAACGGGCCATTTTTTTCCTTAACAGCCATAACGGATCATTTTTTCCTTAACAGCCGTTACGGCTGTTATGACCCCGTAATGTGTAACAGTTGCCACCATTACCTTCACGTAACAACCTTTACGGCACACCATAGCCGTAACCATTACGCCTTACAGGACCAAAACAGCCCTAACAGCAATAACAAGTTAAAAAAGGCCTGTAACGGGGTCAAAACATATGTTTTCATTTTATTTTATTTTTTAAAAAAAAAGGTCATAACGGCCGTTACAACCCCATATCTTAACGATCATGGCAGTGGCCGTTATAGCCACCACTACTGTTATGGAATACCTTGCATCCAATAAATGTCCACCAATCATATAGTTAGCTAATGAAGTGTAATTTTTTTTCATGATATATCTAACCTGGAGTCCATAATTTGGACAGTCTCATTTGAATTATTTACAAGCAACGTATGTGATTTCTAAGTAATTTATGTGTCTATGTATCAGACACAACACCCTGTTAGAGAATCAATACTAATCTATACACTGCATACTCAGGTTGACCGGGCTATTAGTCACTGACCCAAGCCCAGTGCAGTCTGGACACCAGGTGAAGAATTTAGCCAGAGCCTGACCTTCAGGCCAAGTTTAGGGGCGCTAGCCCTAGCCCTTCATGGATGGACAGGAAAACCAGGCCCATTGCCACCCCTACTAAATCCTGACTCAACCGACTAAATTCAATCCAGTGAGATTTTGAGCCAAGTCACAAGGAAACTCACCTGTGGCAGTGACTCGGTCCTAACTTGGCAAGCAGACTTGCTATTGGGCTGACTCACAATGACTCAAGTTCAGTCGCTCACCTAGTAAAGATGTTTGCTTAATAGAAAATAAAAATTAAAAAGAGGAGAAAGGGTTTCGAACTCACTACCTTTGCTTCAACAGAGGACTTTTCTACAGCCTGTGAAACTGCCTGATTCAGCTATTTTATTTACTTTATAACATAAATATTCCAATTTTCGTTACTATAATAGAGTCGAGTTAAAGACTCGGTTGATGCTTCAAGACCACCTAAGTCAGTTGGACATTGAGTCAAGTGGAATTTTTTATTTTTTAAACTGTGCTATCAATGGGAATAGAAGCTAACCTGGTTTCTAGTAAATTTTGTGTCATTTATTAGTCATGCATGCTTGTAGTAAGGCTAGAAGCATTGCATTGTACTCCTTATCAACCCTCAATAAGGCCAACTCGAAACATCTATGACAAAACATTGAGAAACTACAACTCAAACTAATAATTACAAAACCATCCTCACCCCAGCTAAGAGCGCTCTATCTCATTCCAAGTCATCTTGAAATGCCCTGGATTGCAATTAGGGTTTGGTTGTCATTGAATTAATATGAATCATTCCCACAATGGTCATTTCCTCTGTAATAAATTGATGCATTGCAATTCAGTTCAAGTGAGCTTCCAAATGCGTCCAAAACTACAAATCAAACATAATTACAAACCATCTTCACAAAAGCTAAGAGCACCCGATCTCATTTTCAAGTCCATCTTGACATGCCCAGGATTGAAATTAGGATTTGGTTGTCACTGAATCAAAACGTGGCACTCCCACATTGGTCATTTCCTCTTTAATAAATTGATAGATTGCAATTCAGTTCAAACGTGCATCCAAACACGCCCGAAACTACAACTCAAACTAGTAATTACAAAACCATCCTCACGCCTGATAAGAGAGCCTGATCTCAATCCAAGTCCATCTTGAAATGCCCATGATTGCAATCAGGATTTGGCTGTCATTGAATTAAAATGAGGCACTCCCACATTGGTCATTTCTTCAGTAATACATTATCGATTGCAATTCAGTTCAATCTAGCATCCAAATGCACCCTTAAGTGAACATTAAAACACAGTTCCACAACCCAAAAAAAAAAATGTCAAACTAAATAAGGGAAAGGATTGCGGTAAGCACGGTTTGCATCGAGAGTTGGTGGGCGATAATCTTAATAAGAATATCAAAATTGATTTCTTGAAAATTCGCAATTTGAAATTCTTACTAAATTCCCGCCAACTGCATGATGAGGGATAATGTGCCCACCGACTCTCTGGTGCACACTAGCACACTGAAGTCTCAACCATAAAGGCTCAAGATCTGCTCTGGTTGCCATTAAATCTCTGATTCTCTGTCACTATCTTAATTATCAAACGAATTTCCAAAATTCAAAAAAAAAACTCACCAATGTTAGTATCTCTGAATCGTTCGAGGAACCGAACCGGATCCAACGGCAGGAGATCGCAGGCTCGGGGCTGCCAGCGCCACGAGGGTATATCTCTACCGTTGGACTTGTTGTTAGAGATGCAGTTCCACCCTTTGAAGATCTCCTTGCAGGTGTTGTCGTAGCGCATCCTGACCGTCGGATCGTGGATCCAGATCCCGTCGGTGTAATTGCAGAGATCTCTTCGGGTCTTGCGGTCGAAATCGTAAGGGAAGAGGGGCGTGTCCGAGCCTCTGAAAGCGGAGAATACGATGAGAATGGAAGCGGAGCAAAGGAGAGAGAGGAGAAGGAATGATAGGTTTAGCTTCTTTCGGTGGTCCCGCGGCGCCATGACCGCTGCAGCTCCACCCATCGCTTCAGTAGTCTCTCTTTTCGTTGTGAAGAAGGGGGAAGATGAAGGTGGGAAGGGGACGCGAATTTCGACTTCTTTCTCCGTTTGGCCGTGCACGCACTCGACCACGAAAGGGTAGATGCTTTTTCCGCTGGACCACGATGTATGTATAATATCCACACCGCCCATTCATTTCGCGAGATCATTATAATCCAAAGAGTGAGAAAGATCCAAATTTCAAGTGCACCCCACCGCAGAAAAAATAGGAAACCATTAAAACCTCTTTACGCCACAGAAGCTTTCTGTCAAGCTAATATATGTTTTAGCTTATTTCATGTCTTTTTTAACTTATAAAAAAGTTACATCTCAAATAAACATCATGGTCAGCCCTGGAAGGTTTCAACAGTGGCTGTCACCGTCCCACTGTTTTTAGTGATGGGTCCATTTGAACTTTGGATCTGCCTAATTCTTTGCCTCACTTTCTAAAATGATCTCTCCAAACATATGAATGGTGTGGATACAACACATACATCATAGTGGGGCTCATTGAAAGTGGTGACGTCTCACGAGACTCGCTACCACTGCAGCCAGCCCGCTTCCCTACTCTATATAATTTAAAGAGTTAAAAATAGGCACGTTTTTAGTATAGACCCAACGGCCTACCCAAAAAAATAATAATATAGAAAGACAAAAATACCTCTAACAAAAATAGATACTTTTTTCAGCTGGTTACCCTGGTCCCAAAAAAAAAAACCTAACATCCGTACCTTCGAAGGCGCCTTTGGTCAGATAAGTTTCGGGCGGAGAAAATAAGGCATTGTGCGGACTCATCTACAATGCTATTTTTTTCATTAAAAATCCCATCATGTATAAATTACTAAAATGCCTGTTACATAGAGTATTAAGGGCCCGTTTGGCCGGTTGGATTGAAAGGGATTAGATGGTAGTGGAAGGGATTGGATGGTAAATCCCGGGAATGGCCGGGCGTGCCAAACAGTGTAGGTGATCTGATCCAAATCCGATAGATCTTCAGACAATCCACTGACAACACCATCGTTACGTTGAATCCCATCCAATTCATCCCAATCCGTTCAAATTAGCCTGCGACGTGTTCGGTTAATGGGATTGGAAGGGATCGAAAGCTTTAATCTCAAACAGACTGGATGTATCAATCCAAGGATATAGCAAGCCCAGGGATCTCAAGACAATCCGCTGACAACACCATCATTACCTTGAAATCCACGCCATCCACCCTAATACCGTTCACTCCATTCCAATCCACCCGGCCAAACGGGCCCTAAAAGTAATAACATGTCTATGTGGCGGCGTCCATAGTGATGTTTTTGATAAATCTATCCCGGCCATCAGTCTTTTTAGATTATGTTACGACATGGACCTAACAATAATATTGATCCAAACCTCAAGTGGGCCACATGGTAGGAAAAGGTGAGGATTGAGCTTCTGCCATTGAAACATTCAACCAGCCACAAAAGTGTTGGATTATGCTAATGTTTTTATAATTTCAGTTCATCCCTATAAGAATAACATCATGAACCAAATAGATAGCATATATACATCATGGTGGACCCGGGAAATTTTCAACAACAGGAATTCCCCCACTGTTTACGGCGGTACAGCTCACATGAGCTTTAGATCTGCCTCATTTTTTGGCCCACATTATAAGATGATATTGAAAAAAAGATGGACAGATTGGATTTCGCACAAACATCATGGTGTGCCCCACCTAGCTTGCCATTGAAGGAAGTTCATGCTGATGGCTCAGGCTGCAATCCGCGTCCATTGGAAACGGAAGCCGGTTGGCTACTTAACCAGACCGTAGCGAATGTGGCTACTGATGTGACGTCACCACGCTCTTTGGGCTCATAATGATGTATGTGTTGTATCCACACCATCCATCCATTTGGAGAGATCATTTTGGAGAGTGAGTCAAAGAATTAGGCTGATCCAAAGTTCAAGTGGACCCCACAAAGGAAAAAGGTGGGACAGTGACAGCCACCGTTGAAACCTTCTTGGGGCCAACTATGATGTTGATTTGAGATCCAACTTTTTTATAAGTTGAAAAGATATGGAATAAGGTAAAGTATAAATATTAGCTTGATCAAAAGCTTCCATGGCCCAAAGAAGTTTTAATGGTAAGCATTCAGTCCCCATTGTTTTCTACAGTGGGGTGCACTTGAAATTTGGATCTTTCTCCCAATTTGGATTATGCTCTAAAATGAAACGGATTGGTGGTGTGGATACAATACATACATCATGGTAGTGCCACACGGAAAGTGGTGACCGCACTTCAGCAGGTCAGCTAAGAAAAGAAATGACTTGAAAATGGTGTTTACCCTTAGTAGGGTGCGTGCACTACCAAACGAGAGAGAGACTTATAGGGAGATTGTAATGCAACCGACTCTTAGCGTTCATTTAATTATATTTCACCACGTCACTCCAGTAGTCAAGAGGCTACTAAACTGTTCAGTATCTAATCTGCTTCCGTTCGTTCCCATGTAACCAGAAGCTCTGTGGGGCCCACCAAGTGTCGATGATACGTCCATCAGTTTCAGCAGCTAACATTGTTGAAGCGATGTCACCAAGTTTTGTAGGCCTACCTTAGTATATGTGTTGTTCTGTTGTATTCACACCAACCATTTGTAGAGTGGACAGGGAATGACCCAAAGAATGAATAAGGCAGAGACAAAGCTCAAGTGAACCCCACCACATAAAACAGTGGAGACAGTGACACTCACCTTTGAGGAAGCCGAATGGCTGGTGTACCACACACCAGCTATGTAGCTGGTGCTTTGACGTCAACAAGCACTAAGGATCTCAAAAAATGGATCAATGGTGTGGATATAATAAATACATCATTGTCGGGCCATGTAACTTTGTTCTCCTTTGAACCGTTTGTACAACTCGGAGCTTGAGGAGTGACAGTGCTCATCTTGGCATGACATGTACCTACATCAGCTATATAGCTGGTGTGTGGTACACCATCCAATGTGCTTCCCACATGGTGTACCACACACCAGCTACATAGCTGGTGTATTAACGTCAACAAGTTCTGTGGATCTCAAAAAATGGGTGAAAGGCGTGGATATATTAAATACATCATTGTGGAGTCATGTAACTTTGATTTCCTTTGAACTGTTTGTACAACTCAGAGCTTGAGGAGCAGCGTCAGCACTCATCTTTGCACGACACGTACCTACATCAGCCATATGGCTAATGTGTGGTACACCATCCAATAAGCTTCCCACCTTTGAAACCTTCATAGGGCCACAATGATGTTTATTTGAGATCCAACTTATCCATACGTTAACATAGACCTGGAAAAAGGGACTTGATGGAAAATTTATATAGCTCCTAAGAAGATTTCAAGGGTAATTCCCACTGTTCTCTGTAGTAGAATTCAATTGAGCTTTGGATCTACCTCGTTCTTTGCATCATGATGTAAAATAATCTCTCCAAATGATGAATGATGTAGATGCAACTCATACATCATAGAACTTGGTGATGTCACTTCAGTAGTGAATCACTAATGTGGGTTCAGTTTATGTCCAATGTTGTTAGGATTAATCAAAACAATAGCCAAATCCAAGACTCAACCGACCCAAACCTTAACAAACAGTGGAATGGAAACGCCCACCACTGAAATCTTCAGGGTGCACTGTATGTTTATATGTTATCCAAAGCGTTCAGTAGGTGAGTCTCACCAAGATATGAAGGGAAAACAAACATATCAGCCCAATCTAGAATTGCCATTGATTCAAGAAGGTTTCAACAGTGGAAAGTCAATCCTCACTTGTTTTTTTTTTTAATGGCGGGCCTTACTTAGTTTTGGATTTACTTTATTTTTAAGCTCAATAAAAGTACAGAATAGGTATAACAAAGATATCCCCGTGTGTTTCACATAGCCTTGCGTTGCCCCCAACTTTCTGTAATAGGGTTGTAGGAAATTCTTGCCTATAGCCGAATCAAAGGAATATTTTTAGTGAACTAATATTCTTTACGTCCTATCTCTATTAGTGGCACGTGCCCCTATCAAATCCAGCCATATCAGGTTGCCAAGGATATCCTCCCGGATTCTCACCCAGCAATCTCCTATTGGAAAATCTAGGGGAAATATGCATCTAAAATTGACCATGATTTGACTTACTTAGATAGCTTGCAAATTAAGAAATGTAGCTAGTTTGTATTGACAGGACATTTGCATAGAATAGCAAATGTTGTAATAAAGGGTTTTTCTGTTTTTTTATTTTTATTTTTATTTAATCCTCCTCTTCAATAATATAGTACAACTTTTTTTTTAATCCCAAAGCTCAATTTTAAGATCACAATGGGAATATACTTCAACCCGAGTCAGCTTAAAAAGCAAATAAAAAAAGTTCAGTTAGCTCCCACAGCCAAGAAGAATCTAAACAAAGAGGATGATGTAGTGGTGAGAGAATATATTAGGTGCTTTCCAAATTCAAACACAAGTAGAGTTGTACACGAGTCAAACCGAGTCAAGCTCGTCACAGCTCGACCTGGCTCGGCGAGTAGTTGACCCCAGCTCGAACTCGACTCAACTCAGTCCTTGAGCCTGACTGGCCAGCTCAACTCAGTTCGGTCAGCAACTTGGGCCAGTTCGAGCCGAGTTCGAGCCTCTACAACATTTTCTCAAACACATGGAATGCACCTTCAATTTCCGGCATTTCATCAAACACTAGAGAGGCAGCATCAAAAGGTATGATTTGTTTCGTATCATACCTTCCTAGCCACCAACCAATCCTATAGAGAATGTATGCACCCAAAACACCATTTCGTTTAATCATTTTATCAAACACTTTGTAAGCAACATCAATATCAAAATAACCAATTCACCAAACTGATTCGATCCGAGTTCGATTCAAGTTGAGGTTCGATCTGAGTTTATTCAAGCTCTAACTCAGCTTGAAATTTTTTCGAGCACCAAAAATTAGTTCGACTTGACTTGAACTCAGTTTCAAACCGAGTCGATTCAAGCTTTTTAGAGTCGAGTCGAGCAAGTTAACCGAGCTAACTCGGTTCGCTCTAAACGCAAGACCTTCCACTATAATGGAGTGTTGAATCACCAATTTCTCTAAAAGGTCAAGTCACTATAGGATGACATATCAATGCATATCAAAAGGACTTTAACAAACCATGGATACAAAAACGCTCCACAAAACTAAAAAATATAAAAAATGAGGGGAAAATATACTATAAACATTGAAAATATTATCTTTATATATATAAATTGATTTCGTTTCCAACCTGCCAAACAGCCCGAGAATCCGCTGATACTTGATAATTCTATGGAGGAATCAGTTCATACAAAGGATTGACACCATGCATAGAGTTCTATACAAAATTGGATAAATAAATTGATTTTGAACCGAACAGAGGAACGAGACAATAAGATACACATGTGAGATTGTAACCATGATACACATGGATAAATAAATTGATTTTGAACCGAACAGAAGAACGGGACAATAAGATACACGTGTGAGATTGTAACCGAACTGAGGAACTACGATGTCAGGATATATTTATAGTTGTGAATGCTTGTGCGGTTGTGACTCAAGGTGTGAGATGTTTAAGTTGGAGCCACTACTAACCATCTAACCTAAATTTTTGTAGTCGACTAAATCCCGCAGAATTCTTAAATGAAGGAATTGGGGGGTTCTATATTCTAAGATGAATCATGATTTACAACTTGAGATTCTAAGTAAGGGATCAAGATAACAGAGAATAAAGGTGTTAGGTACCTTCTTTGCCTCACACGAATGCGTGGTCTCTACTTCACCGAATTTGGTGAATTGTGAAGAATTTGATTAGTCTAGCGTCCAAACAATGTAATGGATGATATGTGATGTAATAGTGCAATATTCAACTTAGGAGTGAGACTATTACATAGCTGGAGAGATTTACAATCTAATACTCCCCCTTAAGTTGGAGAATGAGCATTAAAGACTCCCAACTTGGAGCTCAAACGGTGGAATAGTTCTTTTCCCAAAGGTTTGGTGAATAAATCAGCAATTTAAAGACGTGATGGAACATAGGATGTCCGAAGTAATCCTGATTGAATCTTGTCACGAACGAGATGGCAATCACGCTCAATGTGTTTTGTTCGTTCATGAAAGATAGGATTAGCAACTATATGAAGAGCAGCTTGATTATAGCAAAATAATAAGGTTGGGGGCCGACATTGCGAATATTAAGATCGTGAAGCAAATAAATGAGCCAAGTCAGTTCACAACTCATAGAGGCCATGGAACAATACTCGGCCTCTACAGAAGAACGAGAAACAGTTGATTGCTTCTTAGTTTGCCAAGAAAGAGGAGAGTCACCAAGAAAAGTGCAATAACCGATTAGAGAGTGACGAGTCATCGGACAGCTGGCCCAATCAAAATCATAGTAGGCCTTCAAGGTGAAGGGACTGAAAGAAGACATAAGCAAGCCTTGTCCTGGTGTTCTTTTGAGATAACGAAGAATTTGAAGTGTTACATCCCAATGTGGTCGTCGTGGTTTGCTCATGAATTGACTAAGAGTCTGGACCGAGTAGACAATATTTAGTCGAGTAATAGTAAGGTAGATAAGGCGGCCAACCAAGCGAGGATAGGGGGTCAGATCAGAGAACAGATCGCCGATATCATCAGAAAGCTTAGTGTTAACATCCATAGGTAACTCAGTCGGTCGGGCACCAAGTAATCCAGAATCAGAAAGAATATCAAGGGTATATTTACGTTGGCTGAGATAAATACCGCGACGGGAATGAGATACCTCAATGCCAAGAAAGAATTTAAGTGATCCAAGATCTTTAATCTGAAACTGGCGATGCAAGAAAGTTTTAAGAGCATTGATGATAGAGACATCGTTACCAATAATAATAACATCATCAACATAAACCAAAATGGCAATAAATGTTTTGTCATGGTGTCGTGTGAAAAGAGAATAGTCAGCCTTGGATTGTATGTAGCCTGCAGTATGTAAGGCTGTGAAAAATTTAGCAAACCATTATCGAGATGCCTGTTTGAGTCCATAAAGAGACTTGTGGAGAAGGCAAACTTGAGACTCCCCCTTTCAAAAAAAATCGTTCGGAAGAGATATATAAACCTCTTCATCCAAGTCACCATGTAGGAAAGCATTATGAACATCTAATTGGTAAAGGGGCCATTTGCGAATAGCAGCAATGGCGAGGAGGCAACAGATGGTGACCATTTTAGTGATAGGAGCAAATGTCTCATGATAATCCAATCCCTCTTGTTGAGTAAAACCTTTAGCGATAAGGCGAGCTTTGTACCTTAATTTCAAGAATACCATCTGAACGAAACTTGAGTTTATACACTCATTTACAATCAATTGGAGTTTTGCCAGGAGGCAATGAAGTGAGTGTCCACGTCTTGTTGTGCTCAAGGGCTTTTATCTCAGTAGCCATAGCTTCGCGCCAATTTGGGTCTTTCACAACCTGAGAATAGCTTGTAGGTTCAACAAGAGAAGAAATACTAGCAAGGAAAGATTTATGTGAGGAAGAAAAATCAGTGTAAGAAAGAAAATTAGACAAGGGAAAGGGATGAACCTTTGTAAAAATAGACGAGGCCTAGGAAAGAGGCATGGCGGCATTAGAGCACTCAAAATCACGAAGCCAAATAGGTGGATGTCTGGGACGATCAGTGCGACGCAGGGGGGGAGGAGGAGATGGAGAGGGTACCATTGGAAGTGAGGCAGGGGGTGGGTTGGATGATGGTTTGTCAAGGATGGAGGTGTCTAAAATATTTGGAGAGGGAAATGGAAGGACTGGAGGAGTAGAGAGGGGAAGATTGGCCATAGGAAAAGTGTCTTCATGAAAAACAACATCCCGAGAGATAAAAAGTTTATGAGAAGAAAGGTCAAAAACCCAATAACCTTTTTGTGCATATGGATAGCCCAAAAAAATACATTTTCAAGCACGAGGTTGAAATTTGTCACGATGGTTAGACAAAGTGGAGGCATAGAAAAGACAACCAAAAACTCGGAGATGTGTGTATGAAGGGGGTTTTTTGGTAAGTTTTTGGAATGGAGTGGTACCAGAAAGGAGGGGACTTGGAATGCGATTAATAAGATAAGTAGCAGTAACAATGCATTCTCCCCAAAATTCAAACGGAATATGTGCATGGAATCGTAATGCACGGGCAACTTTAAGGAGGTGGCAATGTTTTCTTTCAACGACGTCATTTTGTTGCAGAGTGGCAACACAAGAATGTGTTGCGCAGCACGCCAACAACGCAGTGAGCCTAGATTCAATCTCAGGCCCCACCCACAAACAATAAACAGAAAGAAATATAAACTAGAAACAGATTAAAGCAATCCAAAACAAACCACAAGACAAGATGTATGTGGAAAAACCCCAAACTAGGGTAAAAAACTACGGGTGCAAACTTCCACTATGAAGAAAACGAAGTTTACAAGGCAATATACTAACCTCTCCCTTGGAAGTACAGAGAGAACCCTTTGCCTACACCTTAGAATAACTCCTCGATATTCACCTTAACCCTGGAAAAGCCCTAGGGACTCTTATTTATAGTTTAGGCAACTTCCCTTTCGCACCCTTACAAAAGGCGACACCAAAATCCGCAGTCCGTATCAAATTCAGAAACCAATCTGCGTAACCTCGACTGGTTGAGCAAACTGCATGACCAGTCGAGAAGACCCCTCGACCGGTGGAGCATGGGCCACTACCGGTCGAGCACCTCGGAACTCAAAAACCTATACTCACTGGACTTTGAGTTGAACCAGTCCACGACTGGTCACGACCGGTCGAGCAGGGGCCACGACTGGTCGTGCTCGGCCCCAGATGTGTTTTCACTTCTCAACAATCTCCCACTTAGAGACACATCGACTTAAACCTTTGTCTTCTTCATTTGGAGTGCACCACCTCCCCGTCTTCAAGCCTGAAGACCAATCAAAGCTGAATAAAGCTTCAGCTTCTCCCATGTGACCGCCTTGGTCAGCATATCCGCAGGATTCTCACTTGTATAAATCTTCTCTAGAGCAATCGATCCATCTTCCAGTAACGAACGTATGAAGTGATATCTGATGGAAATATGCTTGGTCCTTGAATGAAAGGCTGAATTGTTAGCCAAGTGTATTGCACTCTGACTGTCACTGTACAGCTTGCAATATACTTACTTTTTACCCAACTCCTCCATAAAACCTTGCATTCACATCATCTCCTTACATGCTTCTGTAGCCGCAACATATTCTGCTTCCGTCATACTGATAGATACTATTTTCTGTAACTGAGAGACCCAACTGACTGCAACACTACCTAGAGTAAAGACATAACCTATAGTGCTTCTTTTGCTGTCGATATCTCCTGCCAAATCTGAATTCACGTAGCCTTGTAGCTTGATTTCCAATCCACCATAACACAACCCTACATCTTTAGTACCTACCAGGTATCTAAGGATCCACTTCATAGCTTCCCAATGTTCCTTCCTGGGGTTATTCATGAACCTGCTAACAACTTCTACTGCTTGAGCAATTTCTGGTCTCGTGCTTACCATAGCATACATGAGATTCCCTATAGCTAACGCGTATGAGACTTTAGCTATATAGTCTCGTTCCTCCTGCGTCTTTGCACCTTGCTCCTTAAATAGCTTGAAGTGGTTGGCTAATGGAGTGTTAACCGGCTTAGCACCTCCCATATTGAATCGATCAAGTACCTTGGTTATGTACTGCCTGTGACAAAACCAGTTTCTTGTTTTCCCTGTCACGCTTTATCCTCATGCCTAGAATTTGTTTTGCAGCTCCTAAATCCTTCATGGCAAATTCTCTAGACAGTTGTCTTTTGAGATCTTAGATGTCCTTCATGCTTGAACCAGCTACAAGCATGTCATCAACGTACGGAAGAAGGATGACGTATGACGTATCAAACTTCTTCAAATAGCAACAGTGGTCAGCATGACATCTCCTGTAACCGTTTCTTGATATAAAATTGTCGAACTTCTTGTACCACTGCCTCGGGGCCTGTTTCAGGACATAGACTCTTCTTCAATCTGCACACCTTGTTCACCTTTCCTAGTGCCACGTATCCTGTCGGCTGATGCATATATATCTATTCTTCAAGGTCCCCATGAAGAAAGGTTGTCTTAACATCTAGCTGCTCTAGATGTAAGTCCTTTGTAGCCACTATACTCAAGACCATGCGAATCGTAGACATTTTCACCATAGGTGAAAATATTTCAGTGAAATCGATACCTACCTTTTATTGAAACCCTTTCACAACCAATCTAGCCTTGTATCGTTTCGAACCATCGTGCTCCTCCTTCAGTCTGTAAACTCATTTGTTATGAAGAGCTTTCTTATCCTTAGGTAGAGTGACTAGATCTCATGTACGATTAGACTCAAAAGAGTCCATCTCTTCATCCATGGCCTGCTCCCACTTAACCCGTGTATATGACTATAACGCCTCTTCAAAACACTCTGGCTCACCATTATCTGTCAGCAGTAGATAATGTAAAGAGGGTAAGTATCGGACCGTGAGTCTCCTCTCCCGAGTAGACCTCCACACAACCAGTGTATGTGGCTCTGCCTCATAATACTCATGTGCATGATCATCTTGTAGCGTTGTAACACTTGTGTCCGATAACTCTTCCATCTCTACGAATTCTTTCTCCTTGGCCTTATTTTCTGTCACATTGTCCTTATGCATCACTTTTTCATTGAAGACTACGTCCTTGCTTCTAATGATTTTCCTGTTTTCTGCATCCCAAAACCTGTAGCCAAAATCATGCTGCCTGTAGCCTATAAACGTGCACCTCATGGACTTCGCATCCAGCTTATTTCTGTGCTCTACATCAATGTGAACATATAAAGTGCAACTAAACACTCTGAGATGTGCAAGGTTCACTTCTTTCTCAGTCCACGTTTCTTCTGGTAGCCCACCATCCAATGGTGCTGAGGGACTTCTATGATGAGATACACAGCGGTATTCACAGCATCTGGCCAAAAGGTCTTGGGCAATCCTGCATGTAGCCTCATGCTCCTGACGCGCTCAAGGATGGTCCTGTTAATGCACTCAGCTACACCATTATGCTGCAGTGTTCCTGGAATCATTTTCTGATGCTTGATTCCATTTACTGCACAATACTCCTCAAATCTCTTATCACAGTATTCTCCCCCATTATCAGATCTAAGACATTTTACTGTTTTACCTATCTCGTTTTCTACCATAACTTTTCACTTCTTAAATACATCAAATACATCAGATTTGTGTTTTAAGAAGTAAACCCACTATTTTCTACTAGCATCATCAATAAAAGAAACAAAATAACGTGAGCCACCAAGAGATGATACCTGTGCCGGTCCCCACACATTAGTGTGTAGAAGCTCCAACAGATGCGTCTTTGGAGCGCGTCCCGTCTTCTTGAAGCTTACCCTCTTCTGCTTGCCATACACGCAATCCTCGCAGAATTTCAAGTCAATAGACTTTAGCCCTGGTAGCTTTCCTTTAGACAATAGCACTTTCATCCCCTTCTCACTCATATGTCCTAACCTCTTATGTCATAACTGTCAATTCACTCTAGTTGATGCGACTGAGAGTGAACTATACGATCCTGAAGTCACGTACAAAGTACCTTCCTTTTTGCCTCGAGATATCACCAAGGTACCTTTTGTGATCTTCTAGGAATCACTGGTGAATGTCATCACATAACCGGTATCGACCAACTATCCCACTGAGATCAAGTTACATTTCAAACTCGGTACATGTCTGACATCCTTCAATTTCAAAACCGTTTCATCTTTCTGATTTACATGAACGTCCCCCTTTCCAACAATACTGCACGGCTCATCATCAATCATGTAGACTCTCCCAAAGTCACCTGACACATAATCGCAGAACTTTCTTACATGAAGTGGCATAAAACGAAGCACCCGAGTCTATAACCCAAGACTCATTCCTCGCATCAAGAAACAAGATCAACGCCTCTGTGTCACTCTCCTCAGATAGATTTACTGAATCCTTCCCACCTTGAGAGCTTCCTTCTTGTTTCTTGAGCGCCCTGCAATCATGTTTCATGTGCCCCTTCTTGCTGCAATGCCAACACCCGTCTTTGTCTTTCGGTCCCTTGGACTTTTTCCTTGACTTAGAACGCCCGTGTTTATTGTCTCCTTTGTTTAGCGATCTTCCTCTTCCTTCAACGTTTAGAGCATTCCCTGAATCCCCTGAAACTCCTGATGCCTTTCTTCTAGATTCTTCACTGAGAATTAGATCGGCCACATCATCAAATTTCAGCCTCGTCGACCCTGAAGAATTGCTCACAGCAATCACCAAACCATCCCAACTGTCTGGCAGACTGGATAAGATCAATAACGCTCTGACCTCATCCTCAAAAATAATGCCAACGGATTCCAACTGGCTCATGACTGTATTGAACTCGTTTAAATGTTCAGTCATGTTCCCACCATCTGACTTTTTCATGTCGAATAGTTATTTTATAAGATGAACTTTGTTGGATGCTGAGGGCTTTTCATACATGGTGGCTAGGGCTTCCATTAATTCTTTCGTACTTTTTACCTTGGATATATTGAAGGCGACGCTCTTAGACAAAGAAAGTCGGATCGTTCCTCAAGCCTTCCTATCCAGTAAAAACCATTCATCATCTGTCATCTTTTCTGGTTTCTTCTCTTTTCCTCCTAGAGGAATATAGAGGTCCTTCTGATACAAATAATCCTCTATCTACATCTTCCAAAAGGTAAAGTTTGAACCATCAAACTTCTCATTTCTAGATTTTCCTTCTTTTGTCATCGCTCCCAATAGAACTAAACCAATAGCTTTGATACCAGTTGTTGCGCAGCACGCCAACAACGCAGTGAGCCTAGATTCAATCTCAGGCTCCACTCACAAACGATAAACAAAAAGAAATATAAACTAGAAATAGATCAAAGCAATCCAAAACAAAACCACAAGACAAGATGTACATGAAAAAATCCCAAACTAGGGTAAAAAAAACCACGGGTGCAAACTTCCACTATAAAGAGAATGAAGATTACAAGGCAATATAGTAACCTCTCCCGTGGAAGTACAGAGAGAACCCTTTGCCCACACCTTAGAATAACTCCTCAATATTCACCTTAACCCTAGAAAAGCCCTAGGGACTCCTATTTATAGTTTAGGCAACTTCCCTTTCGCACCCTTGCGAAAGGCGACACCAAAATCCGCAGTCTGTATCAAATTCAGAAACCAATCTGCGTAACCTCGACTGGTTGAGCAGACTGCACGACCGGTCGAGAAGACTCCTCGACCGGTCGAGCATGGGTCACGACCGGTCGAGCACCTCGGAACCCAAAAACCTATGCTCGCTGGACTTTGAGTCGAACCAGTCCACAACTGGTCACGATCGGTCGAGTGGACTCCTCGACCGGTCGAGCAGGGGCCACGACTGGTCGTGCGCGACCCCAGATGTGATTCCACCTCTCAACAGAATGTTGGTGGATAATACCAACGTCTTGAAAGTATGAGTGCATGTCATGAGGCAAAAAATTCATTCCATTATCTATGCGTATTTGTCTAACTTGTGTTTGGAATAGGGTTTTAACCATAGCAAAAAAAAGATTTAAGAAAAAAATTGGTATCAGATTTAGATTGCATAAGATATGTCCAAGTTGCTCGTGAAAAATCATTAACTATAGTTAAAAAATAACGAGCACCAGAATGAGATGGAAGTGAGTAGGGTCCCCAGATATCACAATGAATTAAATCAAAAATACCAATAGTAGAAATAGAACTGGAAGGGAAAGGTAGACGAGTCTGTTTTGCTAGAGGACAAACATCATAATGAAATTGTTTAGAAAAAATAATAAAAGGTAAAGTGTTTGATAAAGTGTGGATGCGAGCTTGTGAGGGATGGCCCAGGCGCCGATGCCATAACTGAGGAGAAGAAGGAGAAGATGTGGATAGAGCAGGGGAAGAAGCTTGTGGAAGAAAATGGTAGAGACCGCCTTGCTCCTTACCTAGTCCAATCGTCATCTTCATAGCTAGGTCCTGAAAAAGGCAAAAGTCACAAAAAAGGTAATGGAACAATTTAATGAACGAATCAATTAACTAACGGATAGAAGATTAAAACGAAAAGATGGAACACAGAGTGCATCAGTAAGGAAAATGGATGGGGTGAGAGGAATGGTCCCCATACAAGTAACAGGGGTAAGATGACCATTAGGTAATGTGATAGGGGGAAAGGTGGTGGATTGGGTGGATGAATGAAATAAAGATGGAGAATGAGACATATGGGTTGTGGCACTAGTGTCGATAATCCATGTGGAAGGAGAAGAGTAAGCAGAGAGACAAGATGAATTACTTGCAAGATGTGCCTTAGGCTGTGTTGTACCTTTATTGAGTAGAGATAAAAGCTGTTGATACTACTTTGGAGTAAGAGATGGAGTGGATGGGGAAGAAGTGGTAGCACTTGTATTGTCACGAGATGGTGTTCTGATTGGTCTTGATGGAGTGGAGCCATGTAAACGATGGCCAGGTGGATATCCATGAAGGGCATGACATTTGTCTTTTGTGCGACCAATCCAGCCACAATGATCACATGTGAGATTGGGTCGATGCTTTCCGCGGTTGTCTTTGTAGGAGTTACGTCTAGGATTGCGACTGGGAACCATATGAGATGGATGATTAGCAGCGACCAGTGCCTTGGTAGCGTCAGATGGCTTGGGAGATGTAGTGACTTTGCATTATTTCTCTTCTTAGAGCAATAAAGAATATGCTTTATTAATCATCGGGAGAGGATTCATAAGAAGCAGTTGTCCTCGTATAGTGGAATAACTTTTATTAAGTCCCATAAGGAATTGCATGAGACGTTCCTTCTGTTGATGAGAAGTGAGATCTTTGGATGCGCCATAAATACACGTGGGAAGTGTAGAGAAAGAAGATAATTCATCTCAGTATGATTTCAATTGAGAAAAATATGAAGCAATAGTATACTGATTTTGTGTATGAGAGCAGATGGAACGTTGGAGCTGGAATATACGTGGACCATTGCTTTGAGCAAAGCGGTCACATAGATCAATCCAAACATCATGAGCGTTGTCAGTGTAAACAACACTATTAGATAACTCCTTTATGAGGGCATTGAGAACTCAAAAGAGAACCATATGATTGCATCGAGTCCAAGAGGCAAAATCAGGTGAAGTAGCGAGTGGTTGTGGGTAGGAACCACCAACGAAGCACAACTTATTTTTTGCACTAAAAGCGACAATCATAACACGACTCCAAGTGGTATAGTTATCTCCATTAAGTTGTTGAGAAACAAGCACAATACCTGACTGATCCGAATGATAAAGATAGAGTAGATGTGAAAAATCCTATGATGCAAGAGTTGTGCTTATAGTACACTCAGTAGATTCTGAAGTAGCAATGTTGTGGTTTGCTGGTGCACAGATGATGCAAGGGTCCACAGAATACTACGATGACCAAAAAAAAGAAATTCAAACAACTGATAGACTGTCTGGTGCGTTTGGACGAACCGTTGGATGCTGGTTAGATGGATGATCTGATGCGGTGGACAGATGGACAGTCTGGATCAACTGGACAGATGGACGGTCGGCTGGATCAGCGAGACAGATGGACAGTCTAGATTCTAGTGCTGGCAGATGTCGGACGGCTTATGATGAAATCGCGGCAGATGATGGGGAGCAAACGTTGCAGCAGATGATGAAACCACAGCAATGGAGAGATGAATTGCAGCAGATGATGAGAACTGTCGTGCTAATGGGGTTGGTGGGAGTAGAGACGGGTTGAGGAAGATTATACACTGAAGATCGGTGTATACTCTGATCAATCAAGAGAGATCATGACCGTTCAAAAGTTGGATCAACGGCCCTGATCAAAGTATCTCTGATACCATAATACGTTTGGAATTTTTGTGTATGAAAAATATAGGATATTACATAGCTGGAGAGATTTACAATCTAATAGAGACCGAGGGATTAGCAAAGACTATCCGACAAGACCCCGTTTACCTAAAGAGAGATGGTAAAGAAAGAAAAGATCTTCAGTTGATACGAATTTTTTATGTGACAAGATCTGAAGATTTGATGAGTCATGGAGTATACACTCCAACCGACTAGAATAGCAGGAATATTGAGAAGAGATACGTTGATGCATATGCCCAAAATGCAATGATGATGCGAATGAGGGGTGCAATGTCCAACTTCAAGGTGGGAGTGAGGGATAGGCAAAGGCGATCCGCCAGGACCCTTTTACTTGGGACGGTAAAGGAATAGAAAATCCTATTCAATCTAAGCTTTTGATAGGCAAGATCCAGAAGACCGAGCCACAGAGCATACACTTAGGTAAACTTTAAAATAAGAAAAAAGAAAAAAACAGAGAATGACTGAGAAGAGGCATGACAATGCAAAATATAGATGTGGATAGGAATGCCACTGATCTGTAGCTGGATGAATGGATTAACAAGTTGTCGCAAAGATTGACTAGAATAGGTTAGAGCGACCTTCTAATGGAGGCAATAAGGATTTGAGCTACGCTAGCCTGAGGTTGGAAAGGCTTCTTCTCCTTGTACTCTCTTTCTCTTCTTGGTGGATGGATGGGATGAGTTAGATTCACTCTCCTTCTCTCTTTCTTCTTAAAGATTAGTTGTCTTGATAAGTGAAGAGAGAATGGATATTCATGGGTGTGGAAGGCCACACTTTTGGTAGGTTGTGATTGGCTAAGGGAATGGATGTGCCACATGGCATTTTGTTATTGATTAAAGGGTAGTAAATAATGTAATTTTGGGAAAAAGTCAGGAGCAGAGTAGACATTTCAGCCTAAGCGGGACCCTCAAGGTGAAAGGTAGAATTCTCTCCTCTTCACCTTCCTTGACGTTAAATCTCACCATATTCCACATGGTAGGCAACACACCATGCACCGCTAGCTATGTGGATGGAGCTCAGTTTTCACCGAAAGCTTCTGAGAATTCTGGGTATTCCTTTAGGCTCCTCACTGTCATTTTATTAAGGTCCTAGGATTAAATGGGTTTTGGATTGAGGCTTGGACTGGCCTTTCAAATTGGGCCTTGATGAGGCTTAATCTCAAGGTTTTGGTGCATGCAGATCAGCTATCTTCCCTAGATGGGTTGTCTATAATAATAGGACCTACTTGTTGACCAACTAAGATTTTGCACAGACTTTCTGCACGCATATGTGTTAATTGCATGTGCACCTGAACCGGGCTTGGGCTTGGGCTTAGCAAGTGTAGCCTAGTCAATATCCAGTTCAAGCTTCGGCTCAAGTCATTTTAGACTGACTCAACCTGGCCCAGGCCAGACCCAACTTTACATGTATGTGTATCATATCCCACAAATATGACATTCTAATCCTCAGTTAGACGATCAATCTTTCTTGAATGTAGCCCGTTGGATTTGTTATCTAAAATGTCGGCCTGTTTGGTCTGCAGGATTAAATGGTTTGAAATTGCATTAGATGGGATTAACACCATTGTTGCACAATGATTGCGTGTGTGAAGATACCATGGTATTTTGACCATCCTAAAAACGCCACATATTCAGCAAAATCCCTGTTCGGCGGACCATGGAACTGCAATTAACAGACCAGATGCACAACTAATGTCAGTCATTTGCTCGGGTATACAACTCAAATGTTACATGTAAAGGATGCATATGGATGGACCACATGAATAAAACCCATGCATCAATGTGAGGCCCACAGGTGTAGTGGATTTCAAAATCAACCTGCTATCCTGCATGGGATCAAATGCAATTCCATTCCACCCAAGATTAGGAATATTAAGTGGGAAACGGAATTTTGTTAATTTTTGGGTCAGACCCAGGCTCAACCTTTTTCAGGCTACTTGAGCTTGGGCCTATTGTGCTAGGCCCGTGTTGGGCTTGGACCAAGCTTGGGCGTCAAGTTTTAAATATCTAGCCAGGCCGGGGCCTAGCAAGGGTCTATTTGGGCTTGGATTGGGGCCTCAGGAAAACCAGGAGTTGGGCTCCCTCCGCAGTTGAATCACAGAGGTAGTGCAACAACACTCCCTTAGGCAGTGTATGGCCCATGCAAAAAAAGCCCCCAAAACTGAAGGATCCTGACCATCAAATCTTAACCCCTTTTTTTCATAACATTTATTCACAGCACCAATTGAAGAACCAGGATTTTCCCATCTAGGAGAGTTTTGGTCCCCGAACCATCCGGTATGGGACGATCACATCCATGACTTACATCATATGAACCATGGACCCCACCTGCACAAACTGAAAATGCAAGCTCCTTTTAGAGACTCCAACAGCAAACCACTGTTGATAAAACCTGAACTAACATAAAATGATACTCACTTGATTGAAGCAAAAATTGAATACATATCACTTTGACGCAAGTTCCTACAACTAGGCCAACCAATAACAAATTCTCCCAATATACCCAAGAGCCGATCGGATTGACCGTTTTTTCTTCCATGGATACACCAAATCCATTTGATACTAACTAAATAAATTTTCAATCAATGAATATCAGCCAACCCTGATTATGGTTAGAACACAATAACGATAACTGACAGATGTGGATCTCGAATTGAATTTTTACCAGACAGGATGCGTTTCCAGACAAGACCCAGAAAAAGCTTGTGGCTGTTTTCTTGTCAGGAACTTCCAGGACGTGCTGGAAATCAATGGTACGTGCTGCTGAGATGAAAAATCTGGCAGCTTGGGCTGTACGATATCTTGCTTGCTGCCTGCTCGAACTTCTTGGAGGTGATCTCATTCTCTTCTAGGCCTGTCTGAATGAAGTACCGTATCCACCAAGAGGTGTTCCGCAATTTGGCCTTCAAAATAAATTCCAAAACGGCATCATGGGCATGGGAATTCATAATAGTAACCTGAAAATAGTATGATTTTACACTGCAAACTACCATTCTGAGATTCTACATGATTCAAGCACCCCAAGGCTACTCTGAAGCCGGAACTAGGAAAGTTTTATATATATATATATATATATATATATATATATATAGAGAGAGAGAGAGAGAGAGAGAGAGAGAGAGAGAGTCATGCTCCCCTGCGCAACTACGCACGTGCGCACCTTTGCACACGTGCCATGGGTGTCTAATCTGAACGGTCCATGTGATGCGGAATCCCATGAAACCCCATGTGAAAAATTTTCACCCCGATCTAAAATTCTGGTGGACCATAGCAAAGAGAAATGTAAATCAAGGGAGGAAACTGTTTTTATTTTTCATCGCCCATCAAAGTTTTAGATCAAAGTAAAACTTGGGCCCGGGGGGTTTCACGAGGTGCTGCTTCACATGAACGGTTCAGATTTTGGATCCACATCACGTATGATGGGTTCTCAAAAAAGTTCGTACGTAATATGTACGAACTGGTTCACAGGTGAGCGTTTCCCCGTGTGTGTGTGTGTGTGTGTGAGTGTGTGTGTGTGTGTGTGTGTGTGTGTGTGTATATAGGTGATCAAAATATATTAAGCTTGAGGGCGAAAGAAACTCCAATACATGAGAAAGGCAGCTTTGTCCATGAAGCAACTGAGAAATCACTATCCGCTGCCCAAGTTAAACGAAGTGTTCAACCCATTAACAAGGGCAGTGATTTCCTGGAACGAAGGATACAGAAAGGAGGGAGAGTTATGCAATGGAATGTTACATGGTATTGTTTTATAGGCTAGTAATGATTCAGAAATGCTAGGTGATTCATGAGGATTGGCAGCACATGTGCCAATGCAGCACTCTTGTGCAAGATCTCTGCATGCATCGGGTGGGTGCACTGAACATGCCCTGGTCCAACAAATCAGGTGGGCCACAGAGAATACAGACCATTGATCCTTTTTGTAACCATCCGTTTTCCTCTACAAATGACCCACCTAATGAGCGGAGCAACCTGATGTTTGGGTCTGGCATGTTTACTGTGAGCACCAACTGATGAATGGTCTCAGTCTCACACAATGTCTCATGTTGGCATGTGTGCTGTAAATTGCCTTAGCATCTCTCTAAAGGATCTGAAGTACCGTATCCCACATGGGGAAAAAAAAAAGATTAAAAAAATCCCAATCTTTTGAGTTGCAGCACTCACTGGCTTTCCAAATTTGGATGCCTCTGTAGCTTTAGTTCTCTGCTGACCTGGATAACCTGCATTAGAAAATGGAAAGGCAATGAAAACTAATGAATATTACTCATCTTTTTCTACATCAAATAGATAAAGAAACTGGAATATATTTAACACTAGAATGAGAATCCTATATATTCTGAAGACATTGATTCAGCTCAATGAACAGATGCATACGTTTCGTATATGAAATTAAAAGGCTTGAATCCATAAGTGAACTGAATTGTGAACTTGAAATTAATGCACATGGAATTATTGCATGAGGATTCCTAGCAATCTTTTAAAACTTGAGAACTCGGCTCGAAGGTCACTCGGTGAGTAATTACGAGTCTTGAAGGCCAATATCAGGCCAAATTAAATATTTAACACCATTTTGAAGAAAATTAAAAAATTAAAATTAAAAAAAAAAATTGGAAAAAAAAAAAGATTATGTAAAAATATTACATGTAGGAAATAGTTTTTTTTCAAGTATTATTACCAATTTCATTAAAATTTTGTTGTATTTATTACATCTATTAGACTATTGGACTAAAAAAAGAGTCAACTAACAAGTACTCGAGTGAATGTATATACTAAAAAATGTGGGAAAAAAACAACAACATAGAAATATTATCGATGTGATTTTGAACATGGATAATTTAAACTAGAAAATTTATTGATGTGATCTTGATGGGAGATTATACCACCGCATATGCGATCTCATATTTGTGTGACCGCATAATACCCAACCCTCACAAAACCACATATGCCACTATGGCATATGTGGTATATACTGTCAAAATGACATGTGCATGAGCACATATGAGATCGCATATGACAACACTAAGCAATCGTATTCATACTGTATCAGTCAAAGTACATTTACTTTCCTCTTAGGTCAAACTTGAAAGAATTGAATCTGGAGCCTGATCCCTCAATATACAAAGGTAACTGTGATTTTGTCATTTATACATTCTTTGACTAGTTAATGCAGTTCGATTAGATTTTGCATCCAAATGCACCCATGAGTTTGTTCAGGAAATTACCAGCAAAAATAACCAATCCATCCATGGATACTCTTGCCAATTCTGGAAGAGTCTTGTTAAGGTATTTCGGAGACAAGTAATCCAATGCATCCGACACAATAACAAGCGAAAATGATTTGGGCTTGTAAGGTAGATGAAACTTGATATCAGCCACACGCACGATGCCCTTGCGGATAAGACTCTTGCAAGTACTGTCAGCATCCTCTATGTCATACGGTTCCACGCCCCATGCTTCAGTATCCTCTTCTTTCAACAGTTTAGAGACCACAGTGCATGAATCAGGGCCCACATGCAAAACTTTATTCATGCTATCGCCATATACTTTCTTCAGCACAGGTATAGCTCTTTGAACTTCTAATGTGCATGAAAGGTCGCCTGCACATAACAGCATATGTTGAGATCTTCATAACAAGGATAAATGCAGAAATGTTTTATAAATAATAATAGAGATACTACTATGGCACGTAACGTTTCTGATCCATAGTTGTATTATACATTGCTGCTTGTATCCAGGTAAGTATGGCCATTTACTAAACAGGCCAAGAATTCTGGCCTGCACCTAAGCTGCAACCCATTACCCTGTGGCGTGATCTAACCAACTTAAAATTCATCAAACCAAGGCCCAACCTAACCCCACCCATTTAGCTGTAATCAGGTTGGGCTCAACCAACTTGACCCGACCTAGCATGATCTAACTCATGTTTCAGTATGGAATATGGGGTTCAAGGTATTCCTGGCCCCACCACAATTAATGGATAAATACATACATACATAAAATACAGCAAATGTATCTATACTTATCTTATAGTATTTTGTTTCGGGTTTTGGGTCAACTCAAGCCGATCATCTAGCTCATTCTAATGATAATTATATAAGCGGGTTGGATTAGGTAGGGTTCAACCCACGCACGACCCATTTACTCAAAATGGGCCACATTCTAGGCCAAGTCTAAGCTGCTACCCATTTAGCTTGGTTTCAACCTTCCTTTGAGGCAAGTTGGGTCATTTAACCCATGGCCAATCTAACCCATGGCTGCCCCTACTCTCAATTGGATATGCCCACATTGAGATACATGGGTGTATCTGAAGAAATACATCATATATATGAAATAATTCTACGAGGCAATGTCTTAATGCAATCTAAAGGACCAATTAACGGAGCATTAAATGCTATCCAACAAGCAAGGTGTTCCGTATCCGTTACGATACAACCGTAAAGGCCAATACGTCTAAGCAATGGCTGTGACCGTTACTCGATACGGGGTTGAAATGGGGCAATTGGTTTTTTGGGACCGTTTCGGCTGTTACAGGGGTTGTAACGTCCGTTATAGGGCATAACGACCGTTACCCCCGTAACGGTCGAAGAGTGACTACTTTTTTCTATTTAAATCCATTTTTCTCTTCATTTTTTCACTTTGACCATTTCAAAAACTCTCCTAAATCATTCTAAAGTAGATTTTGACTACTTTTACTATAGTTTTTAGGATTAAAACTGTAAATTGAAGCGATTTGAGCGAATAGAAGCTCCTAAGGCCATTTTTTTCAACAAAAAAAATAAAATAAAATAAAATGGTATTTATGCCTTTTTTCCAATTTCTAGTTTTAATGCTTGATTGTGATGTGTAAACATTAGAGACATATAACCATATTTAGAAATTCACCAGACGACCCGATACAACACTCTCACTAAAGAGTGGACCGTTATGCTGCCATAAACATGTTTTAAAAATGAATACATATTTGGAATATTTACATTATTCTAGATTTTCTAAATATTTTTCCAAAAAATTTCGGGCAATTTTTTTTTTCTTCAACCGTTATGGTGGTGGTTGTGGTGGTCATTACGATCGTTACGCCCCCGTATCAGCCGTTATGGCCAATACCCGTATCAGTAATGGGGGTGACTGTTACCACCACCATTACCGATACATCACCACCATTACCAATACGGAAAACATTGCCAACAAGGAGATCCCCTCTTTTTTTATTATTCCATGCAGTGTTTTGAAAGTCTAATCAAATTGTAAAACATTAAGAAGATTGAAATAGTAACTTGTAAATTGCAACTATAAAATAATTGGATTTTTATAATCTTTTTCACAAAATATTGAAAGTTTTTGAAATAATATTCATAGAAATAAAAAAGAATAGGATATGATTGAATATTTATTATTTCATCATTCCACATCATCATGTGTAGATAATTTTTAAATATATTACTACAAAAATTTTCTGCATTATTTTCAATAAAAATCAAGCTAAATGTGTTCATTTTATTACTTTGAAGAATTTGATAAAGTCATCACCTAAGCTTTAAGTTGAAAATTTTGACTGCAAATTGAAGACTAAGATTGTCTTACAGCTGGTAGAGACAGTGTAGTGTGTGTGAATGGTCCAGGGTTCAATCCCTGGTTGTGTTACATTGTAAACCTTATTAGTACCAAAAATGTAAATAAATAAAGAGGAACATTATCAAGAGAACGAAATGATTAGAAGTCTAAAAGGATTCTTCAAAATGTCTAAACTCTTAAAGACTCAATAAATTGCTTTCCCATATTGTGCCAAATCACTAATTTAAAGTTTCACATGGAAATATCACATATCAACTTGAACCCAAAATGTTTAGCCACCAACTTGATCACAATACAAATACTGATATTAGATACTTGTAAAATACTTGTAGATATGTTTCAACCCTATCCTCTTGCATCAGGTTAATACTTCCTTTTGAAACTGATTAATATGTTTGAAATCCAAACAATTATCTCATATTACTTTCATACTGTGAGCGTCTGACTGTAGAAACTTCTGGAAACAAATTCAACAAGTCAGTCTTCCTTCTCGCATTTGGAGGCATTGAATATCCTTGGAGCACTCTCTTTTCCTAAAAACAGTTCCATTCTCTGTGGACCAACTTTTGTGGACCAGCTGATGAGTAGGGTATTAGCTTGCCAAGGCTATATGACAAGGGTTCCTGCTAAAGAATGACTCAGATCTCTCACACAAGTGTCCTATGTCGGCATGGGTCCCATGATTTACCTCTTCAATCTTTCCTCTTTACATATTGCTGGGTCCTCTCTCTCCTCCTCTTCAATCAAAGCATGAAATCACAATCCCATCACCCAACATTAGTATCTCTTTTTAGAGATCTGTTTCCAAGAAAGACTTTTTTCCAACCCCTTGATTCCATGCACGCAAACATTCCCTAAAACTTTGTAAATGTTACCAGCTCACTGAATTTAGTATGGTTGAAAGACAAAAAGCATTTTACAAAATTTAAAATTATTAGAATAGGTCCAATGTAAAAGGATTCATGTAGCCGACTCCAATTAGTTGGAATAAGGCTTAGATGATGATGATGATGATGATGATGATGATTAGAATAAGTAGAATATTCAAGCAAAACCATAAAACTGAATATGAATAGCATGTTATGAAGGATGATCATATTTGTATCTCCTGGATTTTGAGAAATTGAGCCGTATCCTGCTCTCGTATCCATGCCCATATTGGTATCCATATTTAGGTATCATAGGTCAGCAGAGCTCGACAAGATAACGACTAAAATTAGTAAACACTAACCTGTTAGAAATCATTAAATACCAAGACAATTTATCACAACACATGAGCTCAGCAAGATAACAACTAAAAATAGTAACCATTAGAAATCATTAAATACCAACAAAATTTACCAAATTACATGAGAAACTACAGCGCACCATGATACCACCTTGGCAAAGACAAATAATAACTGGAAAGATGAAACCTCAGCAATGTGTTTACCTCCAACCTTAATAAGAGCTTCTCTATCCTTTCCACCTATCACATGAAAACTTGGGTTCAGTTGGCATGCAGCAGAGAAAAAATAATAAATCCATTGAAGTAAAAGAAAGTACTTCTAGTTATCCCTTAACCACAGGAAAAAAAAAAAAAAAAGATGAATAACTAGACAGTAATTTTATCATATCTAGAAAAAGTTACCATGCTGTACCCTTTGCAACCCATGGAAAATAGAAGTTTCCCATCATGGGTAGACAATGAAATAGAAATCATTATTTTACAAAATGTCTTCTATATTTAAATGTACATCAAGGGACCTAATACGAACCTGATCCACTTAAAGAATAGGCAATAAGAAGGAATGCTCCCTGAAAATTTCAACAAACAACACACTCATTATCCGACTTTATAAACCAAAGATGAATAATCTAATTTCACTAGAGCTCAAGATGGACATGAAAGTAATGTAAAGAAAATGAATCATGATACAATGCATAGCCCAAATTGCTGGTAGTTTCATTTGAGCCGAGCATTGCGTACAGCTCGAGCCCATCTTTCAGAATCCAGATGTTCATCTAACTAGCTGCACTATGAATGGGAGATCGACCAAAACTCTCCTCCATTAAACAGTCCTAGCCATTCAATCATTGGACTTTTTGGCATTGCAGATGGACTGTTGGGTTACACTTCCTATTTTCTCTCTAAGTGAATGATAATTTTAGGATGGCTAGGATTGTCCAATGGGAGAGTTTTGTGCAGCATCACCAATCCATGATGGGGCCCACCAGATGAATGGTTCGGAACAATGAATGGTGGGGCCCCACTCCCATGCATGGAGTGCTGGCTGAGTGAAACGCCACTAATGCAAGCTGAACGTTTTATATTCCTCAGATAATATACCATCCTATTCAGAAGTATTGTTAAGAAATAATAAGCACTCTGATCAAAGTGAAACTATACCAAGACAACCAGGCCAACAGACAGTAAAGGTGAGGACCGTGATTTCTGATGCAGGGAGCCTGCGAATGGAACACTTCCGCTATCTGCAAAGCGTCTATTGGGATTTACTGGCCTCCTCGACATAGCTACTGGTCTATAGGATGGTGAGATTCCGAATATTTAGACTGATTGAAGAGAAAATAAAAATAAAAAATGGTATAATCAGCTAGCTCCTCCAAACCAAGTAAACACATTGACATTAGCCAAAGATATTACAATTTAGAAGTGCAATAGAGGATGAAAAATGGTAGTAACAAGCAACACTGCCACAAGCAGTTGATTAATGATACAGTATAGTGCATGACAAATTCATCAGATAACACATGCCAACAGCATATGTAGAATATACATCTTTCAACTAAGCAAAATAATGTTTACTCGCTTGGCCAGCAACCATACAGTCAGGTCCAGCTTGCATGATCTAACCATTCATCTGGTGGCTCCATCATGTGTGCATCATATTCCAAAAATCTTCCTCATCAACAAAAAAAAATCTTAACCATACGGAATTAGTGGATTGTTTACAATTGAATGTAAACCATTGGCTAACCTGTCCATTTGCAGGCCAACAATAAAGAGATGGATGAGATTGTCTATGGCATGGCCTGTACATGAGGGACACAATTTTCCATGATTGAAACTGTTCATCTGACGCGGGGGGGGGGGGGGGGGCACACATGTTAGGCACCAATCAGATAGTTAAGTTTGTCCAACAAAAGAGATTTTGGGCATGAACCATCCATGATAGGCCCCACGAGACAAACAGTTTCAATCTCTAAAAGGTGGGGCCCAGCCACATCATCACCTGGCTGAGCAAAAAGGTCATTTCAACATTCTATTCAACTGAGCAAAAATCTCATTCTGTTCAGCTGCAAAAAATAGATTTCAGTCGATCAAAAAATAAAGTAGTTGATGAGAATGACGCCTCTAGTTTCTGCAGTTCCATAAGCAAAATAAATAAAAATAAAAAAATACTATGATAAAGCCAGATCCCTCCACCCACGCGGGATTCAAACACAAGACCTTCCACTTTGACACCATTTTTTTTTTACACACACAACCCAACACATTCATGCCGTAGTGGGATTTCACCACCTATGGATACTCGAACCCTTGACCGGGTGTTGAAACTCCTGGGAGTCTACCACCGGAGCAAGAGTGAGGATCCCTTCCACTTTGATACCATGTCAAACAACCACTTTAGCTAAAAGCTCGAGCCGTTAGAGGATGGTGTATAAATGTAAATCAAGGGACTTTAACACTCCAACATGTAAAAATCAATCCAGAACAACCAAGTGATAGGACACCTCATGAACGGGCTGATGATGAAGTTATCCATCAGTTGGCTATTTCCAACCATTCAATCTTATATAAACTTCCCAGAACCACTGCTCCAAATTCTTCTCCATCATCCAAAAAAGTGATGATCAGATGGTTATGAAGTTCCAATCAGCACGATTGTTGGGCTACATCTCGTCCAAGAGGTGGTCCCTTATTTGGACGGTCCATATCCATCGCCAACATATACAATTAAGGGTTTACAGTGCTTAATACCATTCACTAAATGGCACTTGATCCACACTGAATCTAACCAAAGACATTATAATCCAGTCTCAAAAGAAAATTAAACAATTCTATCACCGGAAAAAGAAAAAAAAAAAAATCAGATTCAGAGAACGAAAAATGAATAGCGGAATTCAGATGAAATCCGCTAAAAACTCAATCGAAACAAGCGCCATCAAACACATTGGAAATGATAAACCATTCTTAATTGTATTTACGCATTATTCCAAGGACAGATCCGTAGATCTCCAGATAAAATCATTCCATACAAATACATTCGATTTCGTGGAAAAATAAAGAAAAAAACAGACCGAATTCGATTCTGTTTTTTCTTTATAGACCGAAAAATAAAGAAAAAAAAAACAGACCGAATACATTCGATCCGTAGATACCATTCACTAAAGGAAGGAGAGGAATGCATGAATCCGAAACGAGAAAAAACAGAAATATGATGCGTTTCTCGCTAAATCTCAAACAGAACAGAGATTACAGAAAGTACATATGAAAAGGAGAATCGAGAATGAAAAGAAAATACCTAAGAACAGTGAGTGGAGAAATCGCATTCGAGATCTGGAATTCTCGCGTCCGGATCTGGATCTCCTTTTCTATAATTTCAGTTCGAGATCGAGAAGGACACCGGATAAATCTATCTCCGGATTTTAATTCCGGACCGTCGATCTTAATAAGACTTCTGCTTTTATAGGCATTCTAAGTTAGAGAGGAGTGGTAGCATGCATCGCGTGAGTACGAATCCGAGTTCTGATCCCGCGAATTGGCGCGAGCGTCGGCAGGGAATGCATTTATTTGATACTCTGGCTGCGTACGACTCTTGATACGCAGGCTCTCAGAAAATGTACGTATAGCATGCACTAAACTAAATTGGATCAATTGGATTTCCAAAATCAAATTTGTTGAACAAACCTAATCACCAATTAGTGGACACTTGTTTGTTGAAACAGCACAATTGGATTTTATTTTTTAAAAATTTCAACCGTTACTTTTAATGTCCACCAATCCGACGTCAGATAATCAAATTACCTTAATCCTTATTTCATGCTATATCTAAACAGAGTTGAACAGTTTTATTTAATTAAATATATTTCAACTATGGAATTTCTAAGTAATCTCTAAGTGCCTGCGTATCATTCATCACAGTCTGCCAGAGTATCGTGGTTGTTTTAGAAAAGGAGAGAGATGCAGTCTAAGATTGGACGGACGCGGATTGCCTGTCACTGTCAATGCCTTTGACAGGAACTTACCATAACGGGAAGTTAGGTGGGGCCCACCATGATGTTAGTAAAAAATCTACTCCGTTCATCTGTTTTGCCACAGTATGTTAGGACATGAGTATCAAAATGAGGCAGATCCAAAACTAAAGTGGGCGGCACGACTGAAAACTGTGAGGATTGAATGTCCATTGTTGAAACATTCACAGGGCCACAGAAGTTTTGGATCAGACTAATATTTTTATATTTTCAATTCATCTCAGGAATGAGCTTATGAACGGTACGGATGGCATATAAACATCACGGTAGAGCCAGGGAGGTTTCAACGGTAGTCATTTTTCTACCCACTTTTTCCTGGAAAAACAGATGAATGGGCCGGATTTCTCACAAACATCAAGGTGGCCCCCACTAGCTTCCCATGGCAGAAAGTTGGTGCGAAAGGCTTTGGCAGGGAAACCGTGTCCCGATAGAACAACCTTTCCGGACGCGGTTTGGCTAGTGACGCTTTCGCTGGTTAGGTGGCTGATGGTCGGTACAATGTGGGCCCCACTATGATGTATTTGTTTCATCGATGCCGTCCCTCCATTTTTAGAGATAATTTTATAGACAACTGATCCCAAAAATGACACAGAAATAAATCTCAGGTGGACCGCACAACAGAAACACAATAGTGATTGAAAGCCCACCATTAAAAACATCCTAGGGCCTACTGTAATGTTTATTTCACATCCAACTTTTTTATTAGGTCATACAAACCTGAATTAATGGAAAAAACAAATATCAGCTTGATCTAGGGCTGTATACGAACCAGGCTAGCCCAGTTAACTTGCTCGACTTGGCCCGAGAAAGCTCGACTCAGCCCAACCCGGAATTGTGTTCGAGTCGGGACGGGCCATTTTCTTTAGCCTGAAACTGAGTTCGGGCCGAGTTTAGATATGTCTCAGTTCGGCCCGACTCAGTCCGAAACCCGACTCGGTCAAGTGGTGTGTATGTGTATGTATGTGTGTGTGTGTGTGTGTATATATATTTCAAAACCTTACCCGTCCCTTTTCCATTTACTTTTCTGGGATAGTTTACCGCCCATCTTTGAAGTGATAGTGACTCATCCACCTTACAGACCTATAACTTAAACGGCCTAGATTCATCCAAATACAAAAATGAATTATAATGTCCTGACTAGTTAGATTTTTTATGGAGTCTATAGTTCAATTATCTAAACCGTTGATCGAAAGCCTTGTAATGGGACGCAGATTACCTGCCAAAGCCCTTCCCATGAACTTGCTGTAAAGTCTGAAACTGGCCCGAACTCGCTCGATTATTGATCGGGTTGGGTTCAGGCTGAACGTGTTGGCTTGGTGACCGGGCTGGGTTGGGTTCGGGCTAGGTTTAGCTAGTGACCGGGCCGGGCCAGGTTTAGCACAATTCGACTCGGATCAACCCATGTACACCCTTAGCTTGATCCAAAACTTTTATACCCACGGGAAGTTTTTAATGGTGGATGTTCAATCAACACTGTTTCCAATGGTGTGGTCCACTTGAAATTCTGATATTCCTAATTTTTTGGATCATATCATAATATGATCTAAAAAAATGTATGGACGGCGTGGATTAAATACTTACATCATAGTGGGGCACACATATCACTAGGGCTGTACACGAGTCAAGCTAGCTTGAAAAGCTCGCTCGACTCGGCTCGACTCAGTATGGATTGACTCGACTTGAAAGGCCAACTCAAGGCGAGTCAAGCTTGTTTACTAAAGCTCGAGTTGAGTTCAAGTCAAGTTTGACCACGGTGTATTTCAACTCGACTTGACTCGAAGCTCAAGCTTGAGCTCGACTCGGCTTGAGTAATATATTTTAATAATATATATTATATTAATATTAAATATAATATATATATGTATATATATATTTAAGTTAGAAAAAAAAATTAAAACTTAAAAGTTTTTACTAAAAAATCTTACCCAACCCTACCGTCCTCATTCCCTCTTTTTCTTTCCCTTACCCTACTGAGGTAAACTTGATTCGACTCGAGATAAACTTGACTCGACTCGAACCACTAGCTCGACTCAAACTCTACTCGAAAGCTTTGGCAAACAAGCCAAGCGTCAATGTTGAGCTCGAGGGCGAGCTCGAACTCGAGTTAGCATGGACGAGTCAAGCCGAGCTTGTGTTGGGGATTTTGGCCTGCGGAATCACACAAATCTAGTCTAGGATGGTAATCCAATGGTACCAAGCACACAAGAGAATACACAGATTTAATGTGGAAAACCCTTATGGGATAAAACCACAGCACAAAGCGACAGATCACCACTATGAAAGCATCAATTACAGAGAGAAAGGACTTACCCGATTCGAACAACCTCGAATCTCACCCTTGCTACACCCTTTGATAACCCTAAACCCTTTTAGGAACCCTTGGAACTACTTTAGAAAGTCTTCTCTCATGAGCCTTATTCGAATGCGGTGGGTAGTGTATGTCATGGTCTGGTTTAGACTGGTTATTTCACAGGCTATCAGTGTTGTGAGCAAGTACCCCGGCAAGCAATATTGGGTAGCGGTGAGATGGTAAGAAGACTACGTCATTCTTTTGTGAAGACACCTGCTTTTCCTCATCTGTTTTGGGACATGTCCTGAGGAAAACTTGAGGAGAGATGCGCAGGGAACGCTCTCCAGCTTTACCTAGTCCATCACATCTTGGATCAATACCTACACACAAGGTATTCCTCCTGTAATTACCAAAGCCTACTCCTTTTTCAATCTCAACGCCGAGAACCATATTTGCAGCCCCCCGATCCTTCATCCTAAATGTCCCACTTAACCGAGTCTTCAGTACATTGATTTCAGACATGTCATAATTGGCAATCTACATGTCATCAATCCCTGACTCATCATGAAGGAATCAAACCACTGCATAGGCGACAGGTCGAACCACGACCTTCTGCAAAGTCTTTTCTCAACCCTTTTAACTTCGAACCACTCTGATTGCTTCATGTACATCTGCTCTTCACCTTCCCTTACAGAAGTGTAGACTCCACATCTATCCTTCCAGCTCAAGATCACATTGGCCAACCAGCGCCAATCACGGATCTAATAGACACCTGCTATACCGTCGGCGCGAATATCTCTGAGAAAACGATCCCTTCTCTTTGAGCATAACCCTTCGCTACCAACCTCGCCATGTATCTATGTTGTATCCTCCTGAAGATCCACCTGCATCCAACCGCTTTCCGGCCCACTGGAAGCTCCACCCGCTCCCATATGTCGGTCTGGTACAACGAATCCATCATATCGCTCATAGTCACCTTTCACTTCTCAGCACCAGGCTCACCTAGAGCCATCTGAATAGAAGATGAATCCCCTGCGATATTGGAGTTATCCATGTACCTCGCCGATATCATGCGATCATGCCGTGTAATTCTTCTCACAGGTGGCTGTTCCACCTGCTCTGTATCCCTGTCCGCACGTCTCAGCCTTCCTGCCCTGCTCGCTCATGTGGCTATGCCCATCATGCCACACACGTGCAGAGGTGGAATCCACTACATCTACTGTAGCTCCACCGTTTGAAGTGCTCCCGATCAACCTTTACAAGTTACCGAGTCGTTGTACTTTCATGATTACCCGTGCCCCCTTGGATACTGTAACAGCACCATCAATACCTGTGTACTTGCATCCTTTTGCCTCAAGCACACCAAGAGAAATCAGATTCTGCTTCAAATCAGGAACGTGCCTGACATCAGTCAAGGTATGCTCCACCCCAACAAACATCCTGATGCGCACAGAACCAACAGCCACAACATTACAGGTAATGTCATTGCCCATAAATACCTGTCCACCATCGCACTCCCTGTAGCTGGTGAACCAACTCCGATGAGGAGCCATGTGAAAAGATGCTCCTGTGTCTAGCATCCACTCGTCCTTACGATCATCGTATGGCCGCCTGATAGTAGACACAGACAAAATATCACCATCACATCTATTTGACGTGGTAGCGTTGGCCTCCCTGCATGAAGCCTCAAAATCTTCTCTCTTCGATTTAGGATTTCCACAATCCTTCTTCACATGTCCTTCCTTCCCACAATTCCAGCACTTTACCTTTCCTTTGCCCTTGCCCCTGGATTTGGATTTAGAACCAGAAGAACCTATGCTTTATTCAGAATTCCTACCCACTGTAAACAATGCATCAGAAGATGTCCACATGTCGCTGTTTAGCTGTCTCATAGCCTTCTCTTGAAGAGCCGAGATAACGGTATCGACACTTAAGGTTTTGTTCGTGCTGCACATAGTATCCTTGAATATCTCAAAAGACGCCGGGAGAGAATTCAGCAACATACATGCATGTTCTTCATCTTTCATCACTTCGTCCATATCCAGCAATTTGCAAACCAATTTATTAAAGTTGCTGATGTGAGCCTCCAGATCTCCACCCTCTGCCATCTTGAAGTTATACCACTGCCGCTTCAAGTGCAAGCGATTTTCAGAGGATTTCTTTGCATACACATCCCCTAACTTCGCCCATAACTTAGCTGCAGTTTTCTCCCTCATGACGTTGTAGAGAACCTCATCCGTGAGACATAAACGGATCGATGATAAAGCTTTTTTATTAAGAGTATTCTAATCACCATCAGTTATAGTGGACTTCCGCTCCTCAAGAGCACCATCTTCACCTTGCTTGATTAAGGAACTCATCATCCTGATCTTCCATAACTCAAAATTATTTTTCCCTGAGTACTTCTCAATATCATACCTAGCGCTTGTCATTATTACTAATCCCTCAAATTTAGATCTGTGCCTCAACCGATTGCTCTGATACCACTTGTCGGGAATTTTAGCCTGCGGAATCACACAGATCTAGATCTAGGATGGTAATCCAATGGCACCAAGCACAAAAGAGAATACACAGATTTAACGTGAAAAACCCCTGCGGGAAAAAACCACGGTACAAAGCGATAGATCACCACTATGAAAGCATCAATTACAAAGAGAATGGACTTACCTGATTCGAACAACCTCGAATCTCACCCTTGCTACACCCTTTGATAACCTTAAACCCTTTTAGAAACCCTTGGAACTACTTTAGAAAGTCTTCTCATACATTTTCATACCCTAGGAAAACCCTAGGAATACTTATTTATAGTTTAGACAACTTTCCTTTCTCATCCCATTTGCGAAAAGACACAAATCCGCAGTTTCGCGTAAAATCGCGGAACAAATTGCGTAACCTACGACTAGTCTAGCCGATTCTTCGACTGGTCGTAGGACCCCTTCGACCAGTCAAGCCATCCCTTCGACCAGTCGTAGTTACAGTAAAAAACAGCAAAAACTCGCTGGACTTTGAGTCGTGTCAGGGCTCGAACCTACGACCGGTCAAGCGTCTCCCACGACCAGTCGAAGCTTCCCACGACCGGTCGAACGACATCAAAACCTTCAGATTTAAAACTTTTCTCAACAGCTTGGCCCACCTCAACTCGACTCGGCTCGATGTACAACCCTACTTATCACCAACCACTAGCCATTGGCGAGTGCGCGTCCACCTTTCCACCGTCTAAGCGGAACGTGGATCGGGACTGAACATCTAAAGGAATTCATGAGGGTGGTGGTGAAAAATTCATCCCACATGTCCGGCTATTTATCTCTAGATGGACGCTGGAAAGCAACATCATTGGAACGGTTGACATTGAGGGAGAAAAGCGAGCGAAATCAACGGCAAGGATTGTCCTATTAATGTTCTTTTTGAAACAAGGTCCATCAAGGAAGATTCCACAAGTTGGACGATCCTTACCGACGTTCTACTCCTGCCAAATGGATCGTGGAAGATGGCTCCATCGCATGATGATGGAGACGGCTCCATCCCAACTTTGATACTCTGGCAGAGCGTGGTAGTTAATACGCGCGCGGCTTGAAACAGATCATCTGCAACGTATTTTTAAGTTAAACAACACGGCCAAAATAATGGTCCCAAGTTGGGTGTCAATCTGGGCTGTTAGATCTTCCAACAGTGTGATATGGGGCCGCAATTTGAAAGGTCTGGATTGACGTGTGCCTGCCATGTGGTGCAGGACGAGCTTTGTTTTTATCTTTCAACTCGAGAAGCGGTTGGGCAATGTACTTCAATCTACCGTCCAAATAGTGGACCCCGTAGCTGTGTCACAAATTACCTGAAGCGCATGATACTAATAGGCCAGCCTAACTGACGGTTAAAAAATAACGCGAACAAAAATTCATAAATCCAAGATCCCAATCGTCCAATGGATATTATTTCTGGGATTCGTTCCATCTAACGTGAATCCCACTATTTGGACGGTTTATATTCACTTATATATGCCATGTGCACTGGGAATGAGATGCATGCACATGGCTTTCATCCAGTGGATCAAATAACTCCGTTTCATTTCAAACAGCGCATCGCGTCGGTGGGACGCGGCTTTGGTGGATCCAGGGGATCCCTGACTGTGGGTCCCACCTTGATGTATGTATCTTATATCCACGCCGTCCATCCGTTTCTACAGATCAAGTTGCGATGTTAAGAAAAAAATAAAGAATATCTAGATCTTAAGTAGACCACACCACAGGAAACAGCAGTAAATGACCATTAAAAACTTTTCGGGATCGAAAAAAAAGCTTTGTATTACGCTGATATTTGTGTGGTCCTTTCATACATGTCTTTTTGACCTTATAAACAATTTAGATAGAAAATAAACATTATGATGGCTCCCAAAAAGTTTTCAATGGTGAGCATTCAATCACCACTGTTTTCTATAGTGTGGTCCACTTATTTGGATCCTCCGTATTTTTAAATTCATTCTCTAAACTAATCTGGCCGAACGGATGGACGGCGTGGATAAGACACATACATTACTGTATTCCCCACAGTCGGTCGGATGCGGGATCCACGGAAGCCGCGTCGCCGTCTGTGGTTTTTAAGTAACCAGAAGCTGTCAACGGGCCCGGCCAGGACTGTTTCAAGCTGGCCCGTCGGGCCAGCTCTATTCAAATTTCTAAGTTTTCAAGCCCAGGCCCACTGACACCCCTTTATCGGAGAGGGGATTTTGTAGCCAGGGAGATAATACGGTAGACCAGGAAGGACCATGGTATATGATATAGTAGAGCAATCTCTCCACGGGACACGTGGCATGTGATGTGTGATCGGGCCACCCGTATGCTGGCACTACGATAGATGGCTTATATTTTAAAAATTAAACCCATGAGTCAATCCCGTCCATTAGTTTTTATACAGTTTATTGCACTGCATATTTGACCATTGACTGTTTTCTTTTTCCAACGTCAAATCAGATGGATCAGATTGTCATTAAAAAAGAAAATCATACCTATCAACTTGTGGCCATAAATAAATGGTCGAGATTGGAGAAGATAAAATGCAGTATTTGTCCACATCGTACCGAAAAATGGCCCAAAATTGGTGGCTATGGCTAGGACCTTCCAAGGCCAATTCACATTCACTGACCGGCTGGAAGATCATACGGTGGATGGTCCTTGGAAGGGCCCACCTGTATGGATGGTTCACATTTGCTAACTGTGCCACGAATGGGATGATACCATACCCCTTTGTATGGGACCTCCCATTCAACTGATGTAGCAGAGGGAAGTGGACCCAAACCGTCCTACGGTGGATGGACCACGGTTCAGAAACCAAACCGATCAAACTACTCTAGACATAGAACGGTCACTGTGTTAGTGGCTGAGAATCAGCAGGGAAAAAGTGGGTGAAGTAATGGTTAGGATTGCTTGATTGTTGTGGTTTTTGAACGTTTGATCCATACACTTTTGAGCCAGTTTCAAATTGTGAACTCAACCGATGGGCCAAGGACTCAACCCATGGGCCAATGACTCAGCCCAAAGCCCGAGCGAACCAGGCTGGGTTCGGGTCCACCCATTGCCAGTCCAACCTAGCTGCAACCCTGCACTTGTATCAATCCCTCCAGGGTAGACAGTTGGTATAGGGCCGGCCTGCAGGTCGACTAGTCTGCCACGTGTTTAAGGCAGTTTGGAGCCAATCTAAATGAGTAGTAGGTTAGGTCAAAGTCAGGTTAGAAAATGTAGCCCATTTGTGTAAATGGATCACACTTGGGTTGAACCCTACCCAACCTAAACCAACTATATAGCTTATTAATGGGCTGAGCTAGACCAAACTTGACCCAGGCTAAAATCCAAAATTGTTATCTAATGTGTTAAATCTGTTTGAAACAGAGTCTGTCGATGTCATCGATAGCCTGCTCGATCCTATTGAGAAAATTCAAAAAAAAAAAAAAAAAACATATTTAATTGTTGGACACTTTTGAAAGTTGTTATTCGATGGTATCAAAGGATCTTCGATGTTTGATGATGCTATCAAAGGTTTCATCGAAAGCACGCACAGAATTGCGTAAGTACATGATTTGTTTCCTATTATGGTTAAGTAGCATATCTACTAAGTGTAATCGGAATTAGGAAGATAATTAAGGCTTTCTAAGGTGTTCTAAAGGATTCAAGAGCATAGTTAGTGTTTCAAAGGAGATTCAATGGTTGTTCAAATTGGTAAGATTTACTACCTATTTTAATTTTGATTCAATAGTACATTACTTGTCGCTTTGTGCCGTAGTTTTTTCTCGCAAAGATTTTTCAATGTAAAATTTGGATTATCTTCTCATTAGATTTATTTGTGCAATTGCAATTACTTTGCTTAATTATGTTGTGTGTTTCTATAAGTCCTAACAAAAAACAAACTAATAGACTAGAATTATAAATACTCACATGTCTGTGTGTTTGCATGTATTCTCTAAGGGCCTGTTTGGACTGGTGGATTGGAAGGGATTGAATGGTATTAGGGTGGATGGTCTTAAGATCCATGGGATTGCTATATCCCTGGATTGCTATATCGAGTCTGTTTGGCACGCCTGGCCAATCCCGGGATTAAACCTTCCCATCCTTTCCAATCCCTCGAACCAAATATGTCCCAGGTAAATTTGAACGGATTAGGGTGGATTCGAGGGATTTAAAGGTAATGATCGATGGTGTTGTCAGTGGATTGTCTTAAGATCCATGGGATTGTTATATCCCGGGATCAGATCACCCTGTTTGTTTGGCACTCCCGGCCAATCCCGGGATTTAACTTCCAATCCCTTTCAATACCATCCAATCCCTTCCAATCCGCCCGGCCAAACGGGCCCTAAGTGATTAGGTTTAGCCATATCTTCAGCCCCATTTTACATTTGAGTATGTTGTGATGGATTGAACAAGCGCTGACCCAGTTACAATAAAATCAGTCAAGTAAGGTTGGGATTGATCTTGAGGAAATTTGATGTACGACGAATAGAGTACAGATCAATGGAGGGCCATGATTATACACAAATTTGGGTTGGAGGGCCTCTGATTGGAAGAAAAAAAAAACAGCTTAAATGTGTTGAAATGGTGATGAACCATCGGTGGAGTCCTTGATATGAAATTATAGGACAGGGACTATGGTAGTGCCATCTAGTTACAGTACATGTGGTGGATGATCTACCAATTTAAATTGTCCATCTAGTGGGCCCCCCACTATGAATGGCAAATGGTTCAAGGTGGAAATAGATCTACAGTGACAGAGAAAGATGGTTAATGGTCAACATTAAGTGCTTGAAAGTTAATGGTCAACATTGCTCTTCTGTTCAAAATTGAAAGATTTTTTTTTTAGTGGCCCAAACAACTTCAAAAGTCAAAGGTTTTGAAACATCTACCAATACTCCACCCTCCAATTTCTAACTTAGAATTTTTTAACATTCATAGGCTTTGAAACGTCCACTATTACTCTTAAGTACTTAACTATCAAATCGAGTTGAGTCTTTAAGTTTGGTTTGATCCAGCTAGATAACAAGTTAGAGTTTTCAAGTTTCTTCTTAAATATCGAATCAAATAGTCTTCAAGTCTGGCTTGACTCAACTAGATATCAAGTCGAGTTTTTGAATTTTTAAATGATTTTCGAATCGAATTGAGTCTTCAAGTGTGGTCTAACCTAGTTAGATATCAAGATTAGTTGAGTTTTTGAATTTCTTCTTAAATATCGAACTAGTTGAGTCTTCAGGTATAGCTTGACCTGGCTAAGTATCAAGTTGAGTTTCTTAGTTTCTTCTTAAATATCTAATCGGGTCGAGTCTTCAAGTCGGGCTTAACCAGTTGGCTAGATTTCAGGTTGAGTTGAGTTTTTGAACTGTAGTTCATCTCCGTCTTTCCACTATTGAATTCCAAGAATAAATAGTACAACTTTGTACCAACCTATTAAAAAGAGCAGAAACGAAGGATGTCTTCATGTGTAAGGATTAGGGGTGTCAAGGGCCGGGTTCAGGCCAGCTAACCTCTGTCCAAGCCTGGCCAGTAGTTTCTACATAGGCTTGAAACCAGCTTGGGCCAGTGATAGGATAAAAAATTTCAACCCAAGCCCAGCCTGATGTGTTTCCTCCTGGACCGAGCCCTTCCATTGTGGTTGAGAGAGAGGGATGGGTTTTCGAGGAAAGAATTTGAAGGGGGAGATGAATTTTTAAGGAGAAGATTTGAAGAGAGAGAGAGAGTGAGTTTTTCAAATTTCAGAAATTTCTAACTCTTAAGGTCTTTTTGGGAGCATGGATTTGGCACCCCTAGATTCGGAACCCCTTAAATTTGAAATGCTCCTACCGTGTTTGGCACCCTAGATTCGGAATCAACTTTAATCCAAAAGTATCTATACATGATATATTTACAGCGGTTTGAATTTAATTACTAAATCAACTTTAATATATCTAATTAGTGAATATAGGTAATGTTTTACACAATAGTTGTAATAAGCCCATTGAAATATATATTTTGGCTGAAAACGATAAAATTCCAAGTCTTGAATGGGCCACAAACACAAGATCATGTCCGAGTGACTAACCAACGATTTTAACCGTTGATTTACATGGACAATGTTTGGACAGTGCTGATCATCATATTAAAGTAATTATGGTGATGCAATTGATATTCTAATTGTTTTGGGATATCATGAGTGGGTCACGTGCCCAATAGATTAATAGTTTGGTGACACACATGTTACACATGCAACTCTCGGAATGATTTTAGGCATAATCCAAGCCTTCACCATGGATTTCAAACCCACTCCTTGATGGAGTTGTTTGGCACCATGGATTTGGGAAGTAGCTGGGGATTTCAAATCCAGGATGTTTCAAATCTCCTCAAAATGAGGGATTGAAATCCACAGTCAAAACTTGGATTATATCTAAAATCCATCCAAGAATTGCATGTGTAACATCTGTTTCGCTAGATTATTAATTTATTGGGCACATGCCCCACTAATAATATCCCAAAATAATTAAATATCAATTGCATCACTCTAATTACTTTAATATGATGATCAACGCCGTCCAAACATTTTCCATATAAATCAACAGTTAAAAATTGTTGGCCAGTCAATCGGACATGATCTTGTGCTTGTGGCCCATCTGAGACTTGGAATATCATCAGTTTCGGGCAAAGTGTATATTTCACCAGGTTTATTACAACCATTGTGTCAAACATTACATACTTTCACTAATTAGATATATTAAAGTTAATTTAGTAATTAAATTTAAACCCCTGTAAATATACCATGTATATTTTTGGATTAAAGTTGATTATGAATCTACGGTGCCAAACACAATAGGAGGACAAATATAGGGGGTTCCAAATCCACGCTCCCAAATAGGGAGCGAAGCTGGATTCAGGTTAGGCTGATGGGCTTTTTACCTATTCTGAGCCTGGCCCATTTAAAAACGGGCTTCAAATTTAGGCCCGAGCCCAACTCGTGGGCCTGACATTACAGTCCTCATTGGCAGGTGGAAGCTCGAATTAGGATCCACATAGACAGTGACTCCCATGGAGAAATAATTTATAGGTTATTCGAAGAGCCGTGCATTTCAAGAACTCATTTTATATACAACAAATCAAAACTCTTTCTCATCGTATATTGAAAAAACAGTCAGGTTGATATCGTTTCCATATTATTTTTTATAGCCGTAGATCTCACTTAAGTCAAACGATGGTCCTCCTTACCCGTTTGACTGATATACCTACCTCTATTATTTTTATACGAGAGCTGATCCACTACTTCTGCATGCATGGGATAATCCATGTCTCACACGTGCAATACATGGATGAACTCAGAGCCGTTAAGTAGGCCCTGAATCCTTACCAGCCCCAATACATGATGGGCCATCAAGAGATTCTAACCCTTTAACCGAGGCATATCAGCAATGGCTCACGTTCAGCAAAGAAGCAAGTAATTTATTAGATGGTTTGGGTGGTCCGATCAAAGTTCTTTTTTATTAACCGTCCATCAATGGCAGATTCCATCAGACACATGGTTCGGATAATACATGGAACAATGTGAGAGAGAACACCCACCCTTGATTTGCATAGGGACACACCTGAATTGCAAAACATCCTTAGTTTTTCCCTAAGCCTTGATCTAGACCAGATGAAGGACCAAAACGGCCTAGAGTCCATATACACGGTGTGCTCTCCATGCAAATCAAGAGTGGGCATTCCCTTTCAACTTGTATCCAATGGTGTGGCCCACCTGATTCACGGATCACCCTAAATTTTGAGGTGTGTGGGTAACATATATTGAAACATCTAATAGACGGTTTGGATTTCATCACGATCACACAAGCCACACGATTTCCTTGCATCAACATAGCTTATGGTGGTAGTGGTATCCCAACAGCGGACCGCACTTTAAAATATGATCCCAGAGATGATGACTCAAGAAAGCCCTTTTTTATTTTTTATGCATACATTAAGACATGGTGTGATGGATTATCACCTTGCATCTATTTTTTAGCTTCTGTCGTCCACATTATAATCCAGGGATGAATATTTTAACTTAGGGTTCCTTTGATGACATCTGACGGTACAGATGTTAACAATATCATTATCCTAGTTAATAAAAGGAACACATTGCCCACTCATTATCCATCATATTACCATTATTGTCCTTTTCGTCAATGATTTTGTTGAGGAATCATCACATACATCATAAAATCAAGCTGTGGGGCCCACCGATGATGTGTAAGTGCCATCCAAACCGTACATTAGATCATACACCAATGTTAGGCCTAGACCCTAAAGTCCATCCCAATCTATAATTCAGGTGGCCAAACTGATGAAAGATGGTGTCCACCGTGTTGTCCACATGTCATTCAATGAAGTCATCAGGGACCCAAACAAAATCAAGCTATTCGAAAATTCGGGTGGGCCGTGGGCCATGATAACTGAATTTATATGTTTTTAAGAATGATTGGTAATTATTTCAACATGAGTAGTTATACTAGATGGACGACCTCGATTCAACATAGACATTGTTGGCGTGAGTTGTCAATTAAGAGAGTGTAGGAAAAAAAATCAAATCAAATATATTCTAGTCTTGAAAATCTGTATAGCGTAATCCATATAGTTAAAATAGTGTAGCAAATCTCTCTATAAATATATACAATACCTTTGTAAATCATGAATGAGAAATACACTGAAAAGCAATTGTGACATGGTATCAAAGCCAATCACGATCTGGCCCCTGTTCACGCCCATCCATTACTAGCATCTAAACCTCCTTCCGCCCACCACCCTCTCCTATGACATCCAACGTAACACCAACCTAGACGGATGAATCTCCCACCGACCAGATTCTTTCTGAATTATTCACCTCCAAGATGGTCGAAGCTCTGTCCAAAGCTCAGGCCCCAACCGTGACCTCTGAACCCGTGGCTCTACCGATTGGCATCAAATTGGATGGTTCCAACTATGGCTTATGGTCCCAAGTTGTCGAGATGTACATCTCTGGTAAAGACAAGTTAGGCTACATCAATGGCGAACTGACCCCACCATCTCCTACCAATCTGTCCTTCTGCAAATGGCGCACCGACAATGTCATTATCAAAGGATGGCTAATCAACTCCATGGATCCAACTTTAATCGGAAATTTTATTCACTTTCCCACGGCTAAACAGGTGTAGGACTCTGCTGCCACCACCTATTTTGATGGTGGTGATACATCCCAGGTTTATGATCTTCGACGCCGTGTCTCACGTCTCCGCCAAGAAGGTAGATCCCTAGAAAAATACTACACTGACTTGCAAGGTCTTTGGCGTGAGATTGATTTTCGACGTCCAAATCCAATGGAGTGCCCTGCTAACATTCAAAGGTATAATAATCTCTTCCAAGAAGATCGGGTTTATGTCTTCTTGGATGGCCTTGACGACAAGTTGGAAAACATTCGCAATGATGTGTTGCAGCTACACCCATTTTCCACCGTGGAGCAAGCTTAAGCTCATGTCCGTAGAGAGGTCCTTCGCCAGGTGGTGATGAATGCAGGTGATCATGAACCTCCAGGAGCTGTGCTTGCTTCGAGAGGCCTCAAGGTTGGGTTCTCTGGATTGACTCCCCAGCATCATGGAAAATCTGTCTCTAAAAGCCGATCCTCATCTGACAATCTCAAATGCTCTCACCGTGACAATATGAAGCACACACGTGACAACTGTTTCCAGTTGTATGGATACCCTGGTTAGTGGCACGAACTCCAAGCTAAGAAAAAATGGGATACTGCTGGTACAGCTGAAGGCACGGGCAAGGCTACTATAGCAGCAGCCGAACCTTGTCTCTCTCTAATCCCACCCACCGTCTCCTCCCAACAGGAGTTCTCCCTTGTGGATCAAGGTAATCTTTATCACGCCATGCTTAGTCATCACCAAGATGTCGACCGTGGTGATTGGCTTCTCGACTCTGGAGCCATGGACCATATGACTTTTGATCCAGCGGATCTTTTTCACCACTCATCTCCACCGCACTCCTCCCAACAATGGGGTTCTCTTGGGGCCTTGTAGGGATCATTAGGATAATCAATGAAAATAATCAATGCATCAATCGCACACTTAGAGATTTTTCATCACAAAAAGGATGTCGATCCGTGGTGAGTTACAACCTTCTTCACTCACGTAGAGTGGACCAATAAGAGAAATAGAGAAAATGGAGAGATCTAAGCGATTACGAGGACATAGAATGCCGAGATATAGATTTTACAAGTGATAACCTCCACGGCAGAATCTATAAGCTTTTCTCTCTTTCTCCCTCTCTCTCACCTTTGATCACCCTAAACCCTTTAGCAAATCCCTTGTAAAGCTTTAGGAAACCCTCTTGTATTATTTTTCATCAACACAACATATCCTAGAAAAATCCTGGGGTTTTGAAAACTCCTTTCCGCATCTTGCGAAAGGACTTTTGCGCATCCTGGGCTTGCATGAAAGGACGATGGGATCTCACCTGGTCACGGTGGGCCGGATCTGTGACCCTATCATCCTCTCTTCATTTATCCCATACTTTACTTGTTCCCTCCTTGTCCCACAAGTTATTGTCTGTTAGGCAACTTACTACAGAGCTACATTGTGTGGTGTTAATGTTTTTCGATTTTTGTCTTATTCAGGATATTCTTACCAAGGAGATAATTGGGCGTGATACTAAGAAGGGGGGATTATACTACATGGAATATTTCAGTTCGGGTCGAGCACATCACGTATCTTCTTCGCCTGGCTCCAAGACTTGACAAATTTGGTTGTGGCATCGTCGTTTGGGACACCCCTCATTCGAGTATCTGTGGCATTTGTTACTGATTTATTTTTCAATGTTGACACCTCTGAATTTACCTGTGATACTTGTATTTTAGCCAAGAGTCATAGGGCTACTTATCCGTTAAGCATGAATAAAAGTGATACCCATTTTGCTTTAATCCATTCAGATGTATGGGGACCATCTCCCTTATCTATTATCTCTGGTATACGCTGGTTTGTGATATTTGTTGATGACTGCACCCGTATGACCTGGTTATACTTATTGAAACATAAGGATGAAGTTTTCCAGATGTTTCAGTCTTTTCATGCTATGATTAAGGCCCAGTTTTCCGCTCAGATCCGGATTCTCTGTTCTGACAATGGTGGCGAATATGTTAATCACCACTTTCATGCCTATTTCCAGCATCATGGCCTTATCCACGAGACCTCATGTCCTCAGACCCCACAACAGAATGGGGTCGTTGAGCGAAAAAATTGCCATATTCTTGAGACTGCTAGGGCTCTCCTCCTCGTCGCATCTGTCCCCACACGACATTGGCCCAATGCTGTTACTACTGCTGTCCATTTGATCAACCGCCTTCCCTCAAAAATCTTAAAATTTTAAACTCCATTACAGTCCTGGCAGCCTCGGTCCCTCTCCCTACAACCTTAATGCTTCCTCCTCGCATATTTGGATGTGTGGCATATGTACACCTTCCTAAGAACCAACGCACCAAACTTGACCCATGTGCTCTTCGGTGCCTCTTCTTGGGCTATGTTGCACATCAAAAAGGCTACCGCTGTTATGACCCTACTACTCAGCGTACCTATGTGACTATGGATGTCACTTTTCTGTAATTTGCATCATTCTACCCTTCCTCGGCCTCCACTTCAGGGGGAGAAGAAGAGTTGAAGTAGCTAACCTTTGACTGGCTTGAAGATCGGAATGACACATCAATAATTGGTGAGCAATCAACGGATACATCTTCAGGGCCAGACATATCCTCTGAATATAGAGGACCTCCGGAAACTGAGCATACACTATCAGGAGAAGACCAAAATCCCCCCGTCTCTTAGTACCTGCAGATCCATCTCTTGAGAATACTCCTGAAGTAAGTAATATTAGAACATCCTCATTTATAAATAACACAGATACTTCCGCCGGGTATAACTTACCTTTCAGGCATAACCGGGGCAAGCCACCAAAAAGGGCGAGATATCCAATTGCCAACTATGTTTCCACTAAAAAGTTACCTGAGCCTCTCAAGACATTCTCACATGAGCTTTCCGCATGTCATATTCTTACTACAGTTCAGGAAGCATTAATGGATCCCAAGTGGACCAAAGCAATGGAGGAAGAAATGGGGGCACTACTAAAAAATCAAACATGGACCTTGGTTCCACTACCCCAAGGGGAGAAGACAGTCGGGTGCAGGTGGGTCTTCTCTGTTAAACACAAGGCAGATGGATCTATAGAACGATACAAGGCAAGGTTAGTTGCAAAAGGATACACTCAGACATATGGCGTAGATTATCAAGAAACCTTTTCACCGGTAGCTAAACTAAATACAGTCAGGGTTCTATTATCTCTCGCAGCCAACCTGAATTGGCCATTGCATCAGCTTGATGTAAAGAACGCATTTCTTCATGGTGACCTTGAAGAGGAAGTCTACATGGATACTCCTCCAGGCTACACGACATCCTCAAAAACTGAAGTTGTGTGCAAATTGCAGCGTGCACTGTATGGACTGAAACAATCACCTCGAGCCTGGTTTGGGCGGTTCAGTCAAGCAATGAAGAAGTATGGCTTCTTTCAAAGTAATTTGGATCATACATTATTTCTGAAGCACCAACAGGGCAAGGTAACAGCTTTAATCGTATATGTCGATGATATGATCATCACAGGGGATGATACAGAGGAAATCGCTAAACTTCAAAAACAATTGGCAACCGAATTTGAGATGAAAAATTTGGGAGGACTTAAATATTTTCTGGGAATAGGGGTGGCTAGATCAAAGCAAGGTATATTTCTTTCCCAGCAAAAATATATATTGGATTTACTATGCGATGTTGGAATGTTGGATTGTAAGCCAGCAGAGACTCCAATTGTTCAGAATCACAAGCTCGGAGAATATCTAAGCTAAATGCCAACCGACAAAGGAAGATACCAGAGGTTAGTTGGGAAACTTATTTACCTCTCACATACCCGCCCTGATATTGCTTACGCAGTAAGTGTTGTAAGTCAATTTATGCACCAACCTAGTAAGGATCATATGGAAGCAGTGGTCCAGATTTTGCGATACTTAAAATCCTTCCGGAGAAAAGGGCTTATGTTTTCAAAAATAACCATCTCAGAGTTAATGGTTATACGTACGCAGGCGGGAACACTATAGATGTAAGATCTACCTCCGGCTATTTCATGTTTGTTAGGGGGAATCTTGTTACATGAAGGAGTAAGAAGCAAAAGGTGGCGGCATTATCAAGTGCGAAAGCAGAGTTCCGTGGAATGGCTAAAGGACTCTGTGAACTTCTATGGCTCAGAAGACTTCTAACGAAAATTGGATTTGCTCCTACGTCCGAGATGGACCTTTTTTGCGATAACAAGGCAGTTATCGCAATTGCTCACAATCCTTTCCAGCATGATCGCACTAAACACGTGGAGATTGACAGACATTTTATTAAAGAAAATTTCGAAGCTAAAATAATTCAGTTTCCATTCGTGAAGTCTGAAGATCAACTGACGGATATTCTTACAAAGGCCGTATCAAGCAAAAAGTTTTACAACTCACTAGACAAGTTGCGCATTAAAGATTTGGATGCTTCCACTTGAGGGGGAGTGTTGGTGTGAGTTGTCAATTAAGAGATTGTAGGAAAAAAAATCAAATCAAATCAAATATATTCTAGTCCTGAAAATCTGTATAGCGTAATCTGTATAGCTAAGAATAGCGTAGCAAATCTCTCTATAAATGTATACAATACCTTTGTAAATCATGAATGAGAAATACACTGAAAAGTAATTGTGATAGACATCTCAGGTGGGGCCTGCACTTATCCAACATATGTTAATTAACAGGTGATCAAATGCCTCTATGGAGATCCAACATATGTTAATCATGTGATTTGTTTATTCATGCGACAATACATGTTGGGAATAGATCAGATCACTCTCCAAATATTGAAGTCTGCCTCTAAGATAGTAGGGTGGCAATGGATATTCATTTACCGGATTATCATATAACTCCATTGAAATAACAAAATTGGTAGCTTATGGATAACTGAAAATCGATGGTAGACTCATCGCTAATTATATTTATAAGGCTGATTTCATGAGGATATCTACTCATGGCTCAGTCGTAGACTCCCAGGAGTTTCGGTGTCCGAATGTATGTGTATGGATGAAGCTTATTTTTCTTAGGCCTTTGTACATTATATCTCTCATTGTATAGCTTATGTAAGGAGCGTCATTAGTAGAGAGAGAGGTGTCATTCCAAAGTATTCATCTTCTGATGTATTTCTTATACATGTGTGAAAGATAAGTCTTATATTTATATTTCTCTTGTTTATAATGATTTTTTTAATTATTATTATATATTTTATTACTGGTGGAGTATGCATATTACCAAATCACATAAATAATTATATATCTTATCTTTTGTTTTACTTTAGTCTTTTTGGCTTTTGTTTTGACTCTTTCCTTTTATATTTCGGCCTTGTTGATATTGATCAAGTGTAAGCGTTTTTTTACAATAATTGGTATTATATCCAAAGGTTGAGAAACCTTTTAGCACAATATCAGTGTTAACATTTATATTATAATTGTGTATCAGATGTTGGATTGAGTTTTACTAAATTTGAGGTATCGAAATTTGACAAATTCAATTATGCTTTTTGAAAACCGAAGATAAACACAATGTTGGTGAAAGAAGGATGTACAATTACGATTCAAAAAAAAAAAAGAAGAAGAAGAAGAATAAGAAGAAGAAGCCTGAAGATATGTGTCACGCCCCATACTTGGGATATAGAGTGCACACCCTCATACTCAAATTACGGTCCATGACTCATATAAAAAGTGTACATAGATCCATCCATTAAACATATGCTTCGAAGCATGCTTTAATGTAATCTAAGTTCTCACCATACAATTATTTACACCATTACACAATCTTTGTTATTACTTATCCCATCACATTCTCAAACACAATGTAAAACACCAAAATCAGCCATGTCCACCCATTTGGGACTTTTAATCAACTTATAATATCAACCATCATCTTTAAGAAATCATAACTATAAACTATAAATTAACCCATATAACATCAAGGACTAAAAGAATAGAAAATTAAATCTCTATCAACTAATTTCATAAACATAATCATTCATCGATTGTGACTAGTTCATCTTCCGCCAAATGCGGTCACTGATCTTGAGTTTCATCCACCAACCCGATCTCGTTCTCTGGTACCCGATTTGATCATCCTACATCCTTCACTTCTATACAATTGTTAATCCACAACATTAGCTAGTTAGGCTAGTGAGTGAACCCAACATGGTTCATACATAGCACACTAAAAGATAACACAAAAAACATGGATAAATATGTATGCAGAATAAGTATGAATGCAGAGATGTCATGAGATGTATGTCAAGTGGAATGATCGCCCACTTGCTTAAGTTGGATATCCGTCAACCCAAAAACTGTACCCCTCAAACATCTACCGTAGGTAGGCATGTGCAATTTGTACCTATCAAACATCCACTTAGGTAGGCATGGACAATCATACATCTACTCCATGAGTAGGCTTCCACTATCGTGGGCATCTAGCAATGAATATATCAGGCGTAACCATCCAGAGAGATCCCCTAAGAACCTACGCACAATATGTGCATGCAATCACGATGGATATATGCAATGTGTGCTCAATATCTATGTATCAACATATGTAGTCCATATATACATCTCTCTCTGAGAGGAACAATAAATTCCATAATATTAAATATTGGCATATTGTCATGTTCAATATTACGAATCTCTCAAAACATGAATCATAAAGCAATAACTATAAAGAAGTATAACATGGCAACCATATCAATCTAAACAATCATAATCATCAAACATCTATCTTAATCATATAAATATGAGATACATTGGGATTCACTCACCTATTCATATTAAAGTTAAATCCATCGAATAGTCGGATGCTTGAGAATCTAGGCTCCGAATTCCTATTAATATCATTCAACATATTCTAATATTAATTAGACCATCTCATTAATTGGGGCCCACCTTTTATCAAACTAATATGACTCACCATGATCCCTTAATTCTCTTATCATTTCATAAATTTTATTTGAAAGTCAAAACAGGGGACTGTCGATCGATGTCGTCGATTGATCGACCACTAATCGATGAATTTCAAATTAAGTGGATTAAGTCTCAGGACACTTTTGGCCACCTTAGATTGATTGAACCCTACTTGTTAATCAATCGAACTCAATTTGATTTAATTCAGTTTGCATACTGGACAATTTTGATCATTCTCGATTGGTGTCCTCGATCGATCGAGACTACTCAAGGAGATTTTGGATCAATCAAACCTGGACTTTGATCAATGAAACTAGTTACATATTTATCTTTTTGGTCGCTGGACAAAAAATCAACCACTTCAAGTGGTCGATCGAAATTGGATGGTTTTGGTTTTCAACACAATCCATTTTTTGAAAATTTTAGAGTTTCTCGTAGTTTTATGAATTTAATTGATTCTAGGGTTTAGGTCCAACCACCCAATGATTTTTCTCATAAATAATTTTGGATCAACCAATGGATTGCTCGGATCCAAACATTTAGAAATCTACGATAGTTGATGAAAATGGTTTTACAACATGGTCTAATATTATTTTTACACTATGTAGATTGGTGTGGGAAATCTCCCAATCGAATTATATTAGGATTTGAAATTATGATACAATTTAACTTTATGATACTGCTATTTGAGTCTTCCTAGGTTGATACGGCTAAATTCCCCAGGGTTAATCTCCCACGATACAGGATTATACTTGAAAATTAATTCTTTTCATAAAAAAACTTCTTTATAGACCAAGCTGACGGGCGTAACACCAAACCATCACGTTCATTGGTTAGATCTAGAGATTTTAGGTAGATAAAACAAAAAATTTAGAGAAAAAGAGGTGGAAATATTACCAGTGGAGCCTCCTCTTTCACAGGGCTTCTTTCTCTCTTAAAGAATAATAATAATGCGGTGTTAAGAGTTAATCCCTTAACTTATCCTTTCACCGAGGGTATCTCTACCGACTAGTCTAAGTACTTAGTTTTTGTTGATGATTATAAAATTAATTTATTAATTTGGTTAGTTTGGTGCTCATATATGTCTAAAAAATTAAGGTTGTTATAATATGAAAGACGGGGTATTTGAGGAGAAAAATCAATTAGCCATGGTGAAACTTATTCTTACTCTAAATAATTTGGTTTTATTTAGCATGTTTGATAAAACCACTGTAAAATGTTTGTGGGACAAATTGTGAAACCTATATAAAGGAAAATCGATGTCCGATCAAACAACCACAAAATGTTTGTGAGACAAATTGTGAAACCAATGTAAAAAGTTTGTGAAAAAAACTGGGCAGTCCGCTATCACCAAGTTACAGTCCCAAGATTAGATTGGTCGAACAATCCTAACCTCTGTTTCGCGGCCACTTGTTCGTGAAAACATGAGTGCCGGATTTTTAATTTTAACAGTCCAATAAATGTCCAACAATCCGTTGGTCAAATAGTCAAATGAGCTTAATGTTTGTTTCCACAGGGTATCATAATTTGGACGATTTAATTTAACTACTTGTACCCATATATGTAATATTTCTAGTAATTTTTAAGTACCCGCTTATCATCCATCACATTCTACTAAAGTATCAAAGTTTTTCTCATTATAGTACCTATCTCACTAGGTAGATGCATGTGAGATCACCATATGTGGTCGATCGACTGTCCAATTTGGTCACACATTATGAAAATGGTGCCTCAGAAATGGGGCTGATCCAATTATCAAGTGGGCCATCACATGAATTTGGAGGTTCTTAAATGGTTGTCCATTTAATTTTTATAATACCGTCAAATATGATGGTTGCATCAAACTGATTCTTAGGCCACCAATGTTTACGGTGAAGCTGCCTAGATAAATGGGTTGAATACCATACATTACTCCAGCCTAACATTGTCTAATGTGTTTACACTTGATAGAGGGTATTTTGGTCATCTAGTACAGTTTGTTTTTGGCACAAGGATGAAAGAATGACGTATTTGTAACGGGTCGGAAATCTCAGGTCCAATGGGTTAGACTACAAGGTTCACTCAACAGGTAACTCCCAACCTATTAATGTGAAAGCCAACCCTTTAAATAGGTTGGCCCCCATCATGAAGATCATCTAATGAAAAGATCAGCCATATCTGTGAACGCTGGGAAATCGGTGGCCACATAGATTTATGTTTGTTTTGGTGTGATGTGAGCAGATTTAGATTGTTGATGTAGACTTGGAGTCGCCACTAGCCGATTAGCTCAAAATCTCACAATCGGCTAGAACCTGCAGAATCTGTAAAAGCCAGAGAATTCGAAGACTCTCTTGCTTTAAGTTGACTCCTGATATGTGACCTGAGATTCTGAGTAAGGGACCCCAGTTACAAAGATGGAAGGTTTTAAGCACCCTCTCTACCCGTACGGGTGTACGGTCTCTACTTTGTGTGGTAAGATGATCTTAGGGAATAAGATGATGAGATTGAAATTGGACTAGGTATACTTGGATTTCTTATGTGGTAAGGTCCGAAATTCCGGCAACCCGTAGAGCATACGTCCAAATAATGTCTAGAGGAGTTTTTGAACAAATCTGATGATGCTAAAATATCATATAAAGAGGACTAGGCTACCATGAGTTTCTGATGTGACAGGATCTGGTGTTCGGTAAGTCATAGAGCATACATTCAATGATAACTTAGAGAAGCAGGAGGGTTGAGAAGAAAAGTAATGATGCGATTGATGAAGTGTAGATGTTAATAATGACTGCACGATCTTTGGCTTGCACTTGAAATGACTTAGATGTTTGGATGCCCCATGGTTGGGAATGATTGACCCAAGTAGGATTGTAAGGCTAAGAGCTGGTTAGAGGAAGCTAAAGGGGGCTGAAAAGATGGGAGCTTGAGAACTTAAGCAGTCCCTCCCACTCTCACTCGCTCTCTCTCTCTCTCTCTCACTCTTGGTGGATTAGTAGTTGATTGTTGGTTAGAAATGAAGAGAAGTGAAGGGTATTTATAGCCTTTTAGGATAGTCTTTTGGTAATTCTTAGGACCTTAAAGGGTGAAGGATGATGTGGTGGCTTGTGATTAGTTGAGAGATGGGTAATGCCACATAGCATTCCCTTATAGGTTCTTGAGCTTGGTAGGATGGTAAATAAGGTAAGTTTTGGAGTTAATTGTATGGGAGAGTTGACTTTGGGAGAGAGGAACAGTCGTGTGCTCAAATGGCACATTTGTCGAGGCAAGGCGGTAATCGAATTACCTCCTAGCTCCACGCACAATTTTCGAGAGGGGGCGGTAGTCCGATTACCGCCCGTGGTAGTCAAATTACCTCCCGGGTACAGTTGCTCCTGCAGTTTGGCCGGTGGGCCTATTTTGGGCTCGGAGAGTGGCCCAAAACCCCTTTTTGGATATTTGGCTAAAAATGGCTCGAAATTGACTTGATTATGACTGAAAGTGGCTCGAAAAATGGATTGATTATAGGTGAAGGTTTGGACATACTTTGGCTCGTGTGATGGCTTAAGATCGGCTAAAGTTTGGATTAGGTTTGAGAAATGGTTGCGGTTTTAGGTAGGGTGTGAGGTTTAGGTTCAATTCCTAAGGATCATCCATACCTTATCAAGTTACTAGCCTGGGTGGGGTGTCTACAATATCTACCCATCAAGTGGGCCACACCATGCAAAACAATGTATAGCCATTGATAAATAAAAAATAAAATTTTGATCCACTCAGTGAGTGGTTTCAATGAATCAAATCGCACCATCTCTCTGATAGGTAAATACCTCATTTTCTCCTGAAGTTGTCAGAATTCGCCGGCTCCCTCGTGATCAGGTCACCAACTTCTTTAACCTTCTGGCACTGGGCAAGCGTCAGCCCCCATACATGGTCTTACGGTCGGCCCTACCCCATTGGAGCTTCGGAGTCTACCGGCAGTGCAGTTCCAAAATGGCCCCATCCGCCCCGAACCCCATTTTGAGGTTCGATCCTTTGTCATAATTCATCGGGTTAATGAGTTCCCATTTTCCTTTAGCCTTCTTCTTAGTACTCCTGAGGAAGATCGAAGTATTGAATTCCTCCTCCCGTCCCTTCGGTCCAGATATTTTTTAACCCGTCCCTGCAGAGCCCTGGTGCAGAGTTCGATAGTAGTCTGACTTCGGGAAGAGAATGGTCGGAAAGCAGTTAGGGCAATCCTCATATGGTGCTGAACCTATTAGACAGGATGGATGTTCCATGTCCTTAATAGACTGTAAGTTTTCTTTTGAGTGAATTATAATTCGTGGTCCAACCAGTTGAATGTGAGACATTCTCATTTGAATATATATCCTTCAATTCCCTATGTTATAAATACTTTTTGGATAATTTATAAATACCCAAGGCTAAGGCTACAGTAACTAATAAAGTATGAAAGGAGTTTAAAAAATATCACCAATGTATAACAAGCTTTCCCTTTTTTTTTTTTTTTTCTACATACATTCACTCACATGCATAGTCACCACATGAGCACTCGAACCCATGACAAAACAATGTACAACAATTGATTATATATATATATATATATATATATATATATATATATGGGTTTAGGTACTATGCGCTCGACCTCATGATAACGTCCTATGAGGTCGAGATGTGTGGGCCCCATCGTGATGCGTGTCGACCATCAACATCGTGCATTTGATGGGTCCCCTTTAAATTATGGGATATCCCAAAAATTAGCCGTATATGGAACTCAGGTGGGTCATACCATATAAAATCATGTGAAGACATGCTAGAAACATATAAAAGCACTTGGTGGGGCCCACCTGAGTTTTGAATGCTGCTGAAATTTGGTCTGAGACCTCATCTAAGTGGGACACACATAATGGATGGGCTGGATTTGCAAACCACATCTCGGTGGGCCCAAAAAATGATTATGAATGTTTTAATGGTGCACGACCCCTCTCAACTTCTATATGTGGTGTGGCCCACACAAGTCACGGATTGACTTGATTTTTGAGACCTAGGCCCACAATGGAATGGTGCATCTGACTGATGGGGTGGATGATCAAAACGCATCACGGTGGGGCTCACACAGCTCGACCTCATGGGACGTCCCCATTAGCTCGAGCGCATAGTACCTTTTCCATATATATATATATATATATATATATATATATATATAAAAGTTTAGTCCACTCGATGAGTGGATATGGTTGATTTATGTGCATGGTAATTCTCATGTGGTGACGGGTTGTATGTTGCATAGAGGTGCGCATCGAGTCGAGTCGGACCAGATTGGGTCCAACTTGACTCGATCCGATTTTTCTAAGAACTTGACCCAAACTCGTTTCGATCTGTGATCGAATCCAGCAAGGCTGACTCGATCCAATCCGAATCCTTGTTGGCCTGACCCGAACCGAGTCCGACTCGGTTAGGGAAATTGAACTGAGTCAGATTGAGTTGAGTCTGTCCGGTCGATTTAGACCTAGCTGAATCAAGCCGAGCCAGAGAAAACATGAGGGAAATAGGGAGAGGGAGGGAGAGAAAGGAGGAGAGAGAAGGAGAGATGGGAAATCGGGAGAGAAAAAAGGAGAGAAAGAAGGAGATGAGGGAAATAGGGAGAGAAAGGAGGAGAGCCAAGGGGACGCTGCAGTCGAGCCAGTGAGGTCCTGAACTTGTGCGGTCCACCAGCGAGCCAGGGCGGGCTACCGCTCCAAAATACACAACATATATATATATATATATATATATATATATATATATATATATAAATGGAACCTGCAAACTATGGTACCTACCTGATCAATGGAGAAGATGAACGAGCGGTGATGATGGGTCCTGAGCTGCTGGCCGGATCGAGATGGGTGGGTGCGGGCCGTGCGACGCTGCTCGTTCGGGTAGAGAAAGAGAAGGGATTAGGGCTTCGTTTGGGTGAGGGTAGGTAAAAAAAATAAAATATATCTTATATGTGTACTCGATCAAATCAGATTGGATCGATCTGAATCAGATCCAATCAGATTGGATCGATCTGGATTGACCATTGATCTAAACTCGACTCGATGTACGGTCAGATCTGAGTAAGCCTACTCAATCCAACACGATCATAACCTTCAGTTCGGATTATGCCCAGCTCTAATGTTGCACATGCTTGATAGGCTGTAAGGTTTTTGTTGAGTGAATTGTAACGCAGGGATACACACTAACACTGTATGAGCACTTGACTCATGACTTTGGTATTAAAATGCACTCTATCTAAGCTATAAATTTAAATAAAATATATGGTAAGCTTATTTTACATTGTTACAACTGTGATTATGGGCCCAAGAAAAGGTTGATCCAACCTTCACATGAGCCACCAAATGAATTTGGAAGATTTCCTTGGATGTCCATTATTTTCTACATGCAAGCAACTTAATGATTATATAGACCTGAATTTTGGGGTACTCATGAAACGCCCCACCCAAGGACACAATATTGTCCGCTTTGCCCAGAGGGCTCACGGCTTTGTTCTTGGGGTTGCCCGTAAAACGCGTTGTATCCTTAAGTGCGAACTCCACATATAACCACCACAACTTCCTATGACTCTTCCGATGTGGGAAAAAGTTCCACCCCACTGTGTGCACAGTAGCCTGCCAGCCACCTTAGGCATTCAATAACTTTACCGTTTCCTTTTATCTAGTTCTCGTGAGATTTCTATCAGCTTCATTACCGCAATCATCCCCTGAAATAAGTTGCAAAAATGGATGAACGATGTGGATGTACAATCCACACATCGAGGTGGCCACGATCAGACCACATCGTCGGTTCCCAGGTCCAGATAAGTCGGGCCGCGTGTGACGTGGATTGCGAACTCACAGGTCAGTAGCAACGTGGCTACTCACGATGCTTGTGGGCCCCGCATGATAAATCTGTTTATCATCCACGCCGTTTATTATTATTTTTTTTCGGATTATTATAGAGCATGAATAAAAAATTAGGGAGATTGAAATCTAGAGTAGACCACACCACAAGAAAATAGTGGAGATTGAATTCCCACCATTTAAAACTTCCTTAGGCTCACCGTAATGTTTATTTGTCAGCCATCAGAAGTTTTTAATGGAAGTGGATTGGCTGGTGTACCACACACCAGCTATATAGCTCGTGTCGTGCGGGAACGAATTGGCTACTCCCCCTGACACGAGCCAATGGCTGGTGGTCGGTGCTCTGTGGGCTCCACCATGATGTATGTGTTTCATCCATGCTGTCCATCTATTTTTACAGATCATTTTACAGTATGATACCAAAAAGGAGGTATATCCCAATCTAAAGTGGACTACATTACAGGAAACAATGTTGAATGAGTGTCGACCATTAAAAACATTTTGGGGGCCATAAAAGCTTTGGATCAAGATGATTTTTGTTTTTTCCCTTCATCTTCATCTGGGCCTGTATGACCTAATCAATAGATTGGATCTCAAAAAGACAGTACAGTGGGCCTTAGGAGGATTTAAATGGTGGATATCCAATCACTATTATTTTCATGTGGTGTGGACCACCTGAGATTTATATACCTCTAAAATTTTATTTCAAGCCCTAAAATGATCTTTAAAAATGGATGAACGGAATGTATGAAACACATACATCATGGTAGGGCCCACAAAACCGACCACCAACCACGGGGCTGATGGCAGGGGAGTAGCCAATCCGTTTCCGTGTCGTGCGAGGACGAGCACTGACGCGGACGTGAATTTCATGCGAAAGCCTTTAGCAGGAAGTTTCTGGGTCGGAAACCTTGGTAGGGCCCAACGTGATGTTTTTGAGAAATCCACTCCGTATATCCGTTTTCTGAGCTCACTTTAAGACTTGAGACCAAAAGTGAGAAGGATACAAGACTAAGTGAGCTGCACTGGAGTAAAAGGTGGATAGGAAAATTCCTACCGTTGAAAACTCTCTGGCATAGAAAGTGATGTTTACATTAAATCCATACCGTTAACAACGTCATTCCTACTAGGATGAATTGAAAACACGAATATTAACTTGATTCAAAACTTCTATACCCCACGAATATTTCAACTGTGTACGTTCATTACTCACATTTTAGGCTCACTTGAGTATTATATACTATTCATTTTTGGCATATCATCCTAAAAATATCTCGAAAAACGGATGGGTGGATTTCTCAAAAACATCATATTTCTGTGAAAGGCTTCCAGCAGGAAATTCGCGTCCCACCGACACTCCTCGAGCTCCGAGTTGTACGAGGAAGCGGATTGGCTAGTGTGTACGTCCGAAGATGAGCGCCGACACTCCTCAAGCTCTGAGTTTTACGGAGGGTTAAGAGGAGATCAATGTTACATGAGCCCCACAATGATGTGTTTGTTATATCCACACCATTCACCAATTTTTCAAAGTCATTTTAGAGCATTCCCCAAAAAACTAATCATATCCAAAGTCCAAATGGACTACACCAAAAATAGGAGCAGGATAATGATTTTCACCATTAAAAAATTCGTAGGGCTCACCGTAACGCTTTTTTTCTATCCAATCTAGTCATAAGATCACAAATACTTGTATAAAGAGGAAAAACAAATTTCTGGTTGATCCAAAACTTATGTAACCTCCAAAGGGTTTCAATGGTAGAGGTTCAATCCCCCACTGCTTTTTGCAGAGTGGCCACTTTATGTTTAGATCTGCCTTGTTTTTAGTCTCAAGCCTTAAGACAAGCTCGGCAAATGGATGGACGTTTGGATATAACACACATCATGATGTGATCCACTACACCAGCTATATAGCTGGTGTGTGGTACACAAGCCATTGTACTAACAGTTCAAAGGAGATCAAAGTTACATAGCCCCATAGTGATGTATTTATTATATCTATACCGTTAATTTATTTTTAGAGATTGTTTTAGAGCATTATCGAAAAGATGAATCCTATCCAAATATCATATGAACCACACCAAAAATAGCAGCAGCGATAATGATTTTCACCGTTAAACAATTCGTAGACCCACCATAATGGTTACTTCCCATCAAATCTGTTAATAAGGTCACAAAGACCTAAATAAAGAGGAAAAACAAATTTCATATTGATCCGTAACTTTTGTAACCCTAAAAAGGGTTTCAATGGTAGATGTTTAATCCTCCACTGCTTTTTGCAGTGTGGTCCACTTGATAGTTAGATGTGTCTTATTTTTCATCACAAGCCTTAATTCGAGCTCGCCAAATAGATGAACGGTTTGGATATAACACATACTCACATAACTTGCTGACATTATTATACTAGCTATATAGCTGGTAAGGTACACCAGCCGATCTACTTCCGATTTTAACGATAAGTGTTCTATCACCGCTTTCTTATGACGTGGTAATATGATATTTTAGATACGTCTCTTTGTTGGCTCGTAACATAAAATAATATCAAAACTTAAAAAGGATGGATGGCGGCGTGAACAGGACACGCAGCCTTTCAGGGCCCACAGACCCGCTACCGTGTCCGGTTGCGTGTGCATCTGCGAAAGGGATGTGGATACCTCAACGGGAAACGGGTCGGCTACTCCCACAGCCACCAGCTCTGCGGCTGGTCGTCCGTGCTCTGTGGGCCTCATCATAATTTATGTGTTTCATCCATTCTTTTCATCTATTTTTAAAGATTATTTTTTGGCTTTATTCCAAAAATGAGAGGGATATAAATCTCAGGTGTACCACACCACATGAAAACAATAGTAATCAAATATCCATCATTAAAATCCTCCTAAGGCCCGCTATACTGTTTATCTGACATCCAGCCTGCTGATTAGGTCATATATGCCCAGATGAAGAGAAAAAACAAAGATAAGCTTGATTCAAAACTTTTATGGCCCCTAGGTGTTTTTAATAGTCAACCCTCATTCAACACTGTTTCCCTGGATATACCGAATTTTTGGACTCATCCGGTAAAATGATCGCTAAAAATAATTGGATGGCATGGATGAAACACATACATTATGGTGGGCCAACATAGCACCGACCACTAGCCATTGGCTGGTGTCAATGGGAGTATCCAATCCGTTACCACCTCAGCGGGTGTTTCTCTTAGTGCGTGGGCCACATTAACAAATTTTTTTATGTATCCACACCGTCCATTCATTTTCCAAGATCATTTTGGGAAGTTTTCCATAATTTAAGAGGAGCGTTTGGAGCATGGTATTAGATGAGTTTAAGTGGGATGGAATTAGAAATGTGACGATGACATCCTATCCACGATTGTCTTATAATCCCGTGGCTGATGCCATCCCACTTCATGTTTGGAAACGGATTGGCTACTTACTACTGGTCATGCTATGTGGGCCCCACCATGATGCGTGTGTTTCATCCATGCCGTCCACCCATTCTTCCATGTCATTTTATGGTATGAGCTCTAAAATGAATTTGATCTAAATCTCAAGTGGACTGCACAGCTAGCCCTAGGAGGTTTTTAAGGGTGTAATTCAATCACCGCTGTTTCCCATGTTGTAGTCTACTTGAGATTTAAATTTACCTCATTTTTGGGATCAAGCCTAAAATTATATTTCAAAATGGGTGGACGGCATGGATAGAAAAGATCGTGGTAGGGTTCACATAGCACCGACCACTAGCCACGTGAAACCTAAAGTAGGGTACGCAGGAACCTTTGCCCGACGCTTATTCCAAGAAGATGTACGATCATCTTAAAACTCACTCCCAATTAATCCCATTTAAACCCCATAAGCCGCGTTAAATATCCCAATATCTGGTGGGCCACATCATTAGAGACGGTGATAAATGATCATTAACTGTTTTTTGCCGGCAAAGTTTTGAATCAACCTGATATTTGTATTTAATATCAATCCAGGTCTTTTTTTTTTTTTCCTTATCAACGGGTTGGATGGAAAATAAACATTACCAATCTCCTTACGTTGGTCCTGAGAAGATTTTACTAGTGGGCATTCAGTCACTACTTTTTCCTCAGGTGTGGTCTACCAGAGAATTTTATTTATTTAATTTTTTTAGTAATTCCTAAAATGGGTTGGAAAAACGGATGAACGGCATGGACATATACCATATTATCGAGGTGGGCTGCACAGTAAGGGTAATACCTGATCCTCTCCCTTGCATAGCTCTGTCTAGGGATGCACACGGGTCGGTTTGGTCCGGTTTTGGGGTAAAACCCGAACCAAACCATTCCTAACAGTTCTGGGATTTTCGGAACCGTAACCGAACCGTTAGTACACTAGAACCGAACCAAAACCGGACCGCGAAAATCGGTTCGGTTCCGGATCGGTTCCACGGTTCTGGCTTTTTAAAAAAAATTAACAAAAGAAGAAAAAAAAAAGGTGAAAAAAAATCCCCTACAGTCCCTTTGCAATTTTCTTAGTGTGGCCCACTCCACATTCAAATCGTCGATCTGTACTGTCCATTGTCTACATAAGAGAGATTTAACCATTGGCAATGTGGCATTCTGAAACCATGCAGGCTGTTGTAAAATTATGGCGGTTGAACATGAAATGGACGGTGGAGTAGATAAGCTTATGGGCCACGTTGATTTTCCTCCAAAAGTACTCTATTTCTGATGGTTTTTCGTCCCCAATCTCATGAACGGAGTAGATTTTCCAAAAGACTTCAGTAAGTGGGCCACCAAACTTCACAGAGTCGACGTACTTCAACTCTGTTGAAAACAGAGCTTCCGTCCTTTTGTTGTGGGCCACCATCATGGAGGGAGAGATGGATCTGAACCGTTCATCAGATAGAGGAGGTAGAACCCATCAAAACCATGTTAAGCTTTCTTAGTCGTGTACATCCTCGTGATCTCTACAAAGATCGAAAGAAGGCCGCCTGACTGCTTTTAAGGCTTAACTATTCAGGTGGGCTATATCATCAGATGATCAAAGCTCACCATTCACGGTCTAAATTCCAAGAGGAAGACAATGGACGGTGTGCATCTAGGCCACAGTTCAACGGATCGGGTCCACGGTTCGGTTAACGATTTGGTTCGGTTCGGTTCTGCATGCCCTTGAACCGGAAACGAACCGTATCCAACGGTTCTGGAAATTTTGGAACTGGAACCGGAACCGGTGTTGTATAGAACCGGACCAAACCGGACCGATCCAACGGTTCCGGTCCGGTTCCACGGTTCTACCGGTTAAATGTGCACCCCTACCTCTGTCTTTTACCATCCGCGTAGCTCAGCGGCGGTAGTCGGCAGGGAAACGGATTGGCTACTCCCCCTCACATCAGCCCCGTGCCTGGTGGTCGGTGCTATGTGGGCCACTATGATGTATGTGTTTCACCCATTCCGTTCATCCCTTTTTTCAGATTATTTTAAGTTTTTATACCAAAAATTGGAGGGTTATAAATCTACAGTGGACCACACCATGTGAAAACAATACCGATTGGATATCCACCATTAAAATCCTCCTAAGGCACAATGTACTGTTTATTTCACATCCATTCTATTGATTAGGTCATACAGGCTCAGATGAAGGGCAAAAAACAAAAATTAGCTTGATCCAAAACTTTTATGGCTCAGAAAATGTTTTTAATGGTCGACACTCATTCAACACTGTTTCATATAATGTGGTCCACTTGAGATTGGGATATATCTCATTTTTAATCCCATATTGTAAAATTATATTTAAAAATATATGTACATCATGGATGAAACACGCATATCATGGTAGGGCCATGGACAACCGACCACCGGCCATTGGCGGGTGTGGGGGAGTAGCCCATCCGTTTCCAGTTGGTAGATGCATTAAAGAAAAAAAGAGACGAACCCCATTTTTTTTTTTTTTTTTTTTGTTGGGGTTAGCTTGTTAATACACACCCGTGTCAGTACACATACTCTGTGATAAGGATCGATACCAAGACCTCAAGTGTTGAAACGAGGTATCTCCACTCAGTGCCTTTTTTTTTTTTTTTTACTTGTTTAGCTGCATTCTTCATTTTTTATTCAGCATTAGAAGCTGACATCTTGGAATCATTTAAAAGATCCAAGCCATCCATCAGGAAGGAAACACTATTTAATATATATAATCCAATTATCAATTCTCTCCGTTAGTTATTTTTCCCACAATTAACTGAATATTTCTACGGTTCTGAAAAAAAACAGTTGAAATTTTCTAAACGATCTACCTATTTTTAATATCACGTCACACCTACTGAATGCACTACCTTTATCATTTGTCTGTGGAATATATACGGTGAGGTCCACATGATGGATGGCCAGGATATTTTACCTTTCTGCCACGCTGGCATATACGGTGGCATGTGCATTAGCTTGTACATGCGTTGGGCTTAGCAGAGCCCTTTGAAATTCATCACATCTTCTCACCATAACGGAAGGCCACTGCGTGGTGTGTCACATACCACCGACTTCGGTGGTGTGCACCAAGTTCCGTAGGACCCATATGATGTATGTGTTATATCCGCACCGTTCATCCATTTTATGTGATTACACTACAGCGGGATTGAATGCTTACCCTTGAAAACTTCCTAAGGGCACAAAAGTTTTGCATCAAGGTGATATTTGTGTTTTACCTTCATCCAGACCTGATGAACAGGTTGGGAAGGTTTCAATGGTAAGCATCACTGTTCACTGCTTTCTGCGGTGTGGTCCACTTGAGGTCTGTATCTGCGTCATTTTCAGAATAGGTAATTAAAATTATTTATAAAAATGGATGGACGGTGTGGATATAATATATACATCATGGTGGGCCCATAGAATTTGGTGACGTCAACACACCACTGAGCTCAGTGTTGTGTGGCACACCACGCAATCCGCTTCATCAGCGCTCTTCTCAAATACACCGCTGCCAGAAAATTAAAAAACCTCTGTCGATCCTTTCCTCCGTAAATTCCATCAAAATGAGGGCTAAAACCACAAGCTCCGCTGAATTGCAGAAAAATTCAGGAACTAGATTCTAATTCCGTCTGAGCTCCTGGAAGTAGAGAGGAAGTCCCTGTTCATCTGCTTCTTTATTTCTTTCCATATTCTGAGGGCATTTTGGGGATTTTTGGAGGCGAGGGTAGAATCGGATGGCGGTGGAGTACCGATGTTGCGAATCGGAGTTCTTCATTCATATACTGATAATCATATTGTTGGTGGTGTTTGCTGGATTGATGTCTGGTCTTACGCTCGGTCTGATGTCGATGAGCCTCGTCGATCTTGAAGTTCTTGCCAAATCAGGAACTCCTCAGGATAAGAAGCACGCAGGTTTTTTTTTTCCTGTTCTGTTGCGATGTCATTCAATCTTTCTGTTTCTATTGTTGTAATTTTGTTTTTGTTTTTTAAAAATGTTATTATGGGGGATTTTTGAATTATTATTATTTTTTATTTTTTTAAAGGTTTTTTGTAGTTTTTTATATTTAGTTATGTTGGTGTTTTCATTTTTAGCTGTTGATTTGAATTTTTGTGGATTTTGTTTTGGGGCATTTGGAATTTGGCATGTTATTCGGGTTTTGGGTTTTGAATTCTCTGTTGGGGATTTTTTATATTTTTTCTCTGCTGCTATGGATTTTTTTAAAAAGTTTTTTTCCTTTTGTTGGGTGCTTGTTTTTCTGTGATTGTGGCGCGTAACTGTTTGATGTTTATTATGATTAGGTATTTGTTTTGGATAGTTTTAATCTAAGTTGGTCTGCGGCTATGAGAAAAATAGTTTGCGATTTTTGAGAGTTCTATTCTTAGTGAATTTCCCAAAAAAGAAAAGAAGAAGAAGAAGGAACAAACACTATCACATGATACTCGCTTGGATGGATTTGTAAGAGCTCTTCTTCTGAATGCAACACAGAGACTCATTTCTCAAATTTTGGGATTCTACCAGTAGAAGTTTGTGCATTGTTTTCCTCTTCTCTTGAAATGGCCATGGGTCAGTTACAGCCTTGGTTGGAATTGTGTATTCGTAATTCCCTTTAATCATTTTACATTGATTTCTTTTTTCTGTTTGAATAATTAATAGAGGAATAATCTGTAAAAAAAAATAAAAAAATAAAAAAGGAATTTGACATCCATATCAATGGGCCACAAAGTTATAGTCCTTTGAGCACATATAACCAACCTGTCAGGCGTATACAGCATCCAAGCCGCAGAAAAGGTGGGCTGCTCCTTGAAGATAATTGGGCCTGAAAGTAAGGTGTGCACTCAATAAACAGTAACTTAGTGAAGGTAGTCGTCCATTGAGACCATTCTTTTTAATATAAGCTATTGATCAGCTGTATCCTTATTAGTGCTCCCCAATACACAGCACAAGATTCCGATATGGCTTATATAGGGCCGTATCTATTGGTAAATGGGGGGCCAATACACCCCGGATGCTGATATTTGAAGCATTGATTGAAATTGATGTGAACTTTCTTGTAATTAATATACTTCTTTGTGTAGGAATTACAGTGTGGTTTCTTTCTTTCTTTCTTTCTTCTTCTCTTCTTCTTCTTCTTCTTTTTTCCTCTGTTCTTTGTTTATGGATTGTCAGAAGTGTTGATAATGCTTTCATGAGCCCATCAGTTGACATTTTCTTATCTTCATATCCTTCCACACGATTCTATTGCATTTGATTACTGAAACCCGGCTTTAATGTAATGTGTAGTTTGTAGACAATTTGGTATTTTGGTTGGTATAATTAGGGAGAACCTTCCCATGGCAAGGATGAAAAATCAGTTTTGGTGTATCGTATCGTATCGTTCATCACTGATATGGGGTTGTACCACCCCGTATCAGTTATCACCCTGTATCAGGCTGTTCCAGTTGGATATGGGCAGATACAGCTGTATCATGTGTGGATGGTAACGGTACATATTGTGTGAGAGGTACTGGTTTCCGATGATGATTTCAACTTCTGTAGTTTTAATACTTACATAGAGATAGATTCATACAAGAATCAGGAGACCTGACATCCTAACTGCTACAGTCCAATGCCTGTTCTTGAAAGCTACAGTTGTTGCTTATGCTGTTATATAACTAAAGATACGGTAATAACTATCTGTACTTCTACACTTCTATTGGTAATTCAGCATCAGGATCACCAATATATCCTAACTGCTACAGTCCTATGCCCAGCCTGGAAAACTATATTTGCTGCTGATACTGTTTTATAACTAAAGAAATGGTCCATTGGTTGAGAACAACTTTGGGTCTTTAAAATGTTTATAAATATAAAATTATGCCGGTTTCTGTATGCTATTGCTTTACAGTGAGTTGCTTAATATTATTGAGTACTTCATACGTTAAGAATCTTGTGGTTGCTTTTTGCAGCAAAGATATTGCCAGTTGTCAAAAAGCAGCATTTGTTGCTTTGCACACTCCTTATCTGTAATGCTGCTGCTATGGAGGTAGAATTACTTGTAAATATCTTAAGCAACTTATGGAACATATGGAAGGGGTTTTTGATGTCTTATATGTCTTTCCTTATTTGCATTTCAGACACTTCCCATTTTCCTCGATAGTCTGGTTACAGCATGGGGTGCTATTCTGATCTCAGTGACATTGATACTTCTGTTTGGCGAGGTGATATGCCTCATGTTTGGCTATGTTTTCATTGAAATGTATAAATTAAAGGGCATGTGCAACAATCGGCCCAAATTACTGAATTTCATTGTGCCCCCCATGGTCTAAACTGCTCATTTGGTGGTACCCACCATGGATGGATGATTCTGCACAAAATTTTCCCATTAGATTTTGTGCTGCAGGTGGACAATTTTAAAAGAAAATGCAGCCATCAGTCCATATACCACAAAATGGGTCCACCTGTTAAAAGCCTGGAATCCGTCGGTGGAGAGAACTGGTTTTACCAATCCCCCATGGAGCCCACCAGACATGGTGTGTTAACAGCTGTAACAGGGCTGTAAAGGTTGTTACGTAAATGTGACAGTAGCAATCGTTACACGTTACAGTTCGTAAAGACCGTTATGGAAAAAATGACCCGTAACGGTCATGGGGTCGTTATGGGGCAAATATAGTTTCTTTGGGTGTTTTTTTTTTTCAATAATAAAAAAAAAGAGACTGTAAAGGCTATTATGGTGGGCATAACAACCGTTACGACTTGTATCGTAAAGTTAACGGTGGTGGACATAACGGCCACTGTTATCGTTACAAAATACCTTGCCACCAGATGCACAATCTTTGTCATTGAAAGAGGTGCCTATCTTTATGGAGTGCCTTGCTGGACTAAGAAGATTCCAGTATTCAGTCCAAGCACTGTTTAATACAATAATACCTCATAAAGTAGTGTGCTTTTGTATAAATTAATCATGACTGAAACACTTTAGCATGATTGTGATCTCTTTAAAGTGATTTTGTATAAATTAATTGTCTGTTTTCACTCTTACAAACAGATAATACCGCAGTCTGTGTGTTCACGGTATGGTTTAGCAATCGGGGCAGCAGTGGCTCCGTTTGTCCGTGTACTTGTTTGGATTTGTTATCCTGTTGCATTCCCAATAAGCAAGGTGACATTCATCATCATCTTCTTCTTCTTTTTAACGAAATCTTTCACTAAACTTTTGAATCGAGCTTCATTATTCAATGTTATTAGACTGCAATGCATTCAAAGAAGCAATTTTTCCCAGTCGCATTTTCTGTAATTTTCAGCTGTTGGACTATTTGTTGGGGCATGGACATGTAGCTCTTTTTCGTCGGGCTGAGTTGAAAACCCTTGTTAATTTTCATGGGAATGAGGTCGGTTTTCTCTACATTCAGTATTTAGAAGTTTAAATCAAGTGATAATTATCGCCATATCTTTTTTAAGTTATTGGTACATATATATTAGCTTTTGTGGCAATTCTTCCTTTTATATGTTGTTGGAATATTGTGCTGAAAATAGTAGATAGAAATTTGAAAACAGAAATAAAATTAAATAGAAAATAAAATGAAGTAAGAAGAACTTATTGTTCTGAGTCGAGGCATGACTGAGTCACTGGGCTTGGAACCAAATTTGCCCTCCTTGGACCACGTCCTGAGTGCAATAGGAATCACCAACAATTGGCCTCCAGGAAATAACAACTATGACCTGATCCCAATGGTTCTCTTGTCGTACACGGGCTTGAACTAGCATGAATAACTGAAACCGAAGTGAGTTGACTCGACGGCGAACTCAGTTGCAAAAAACCCAAAGACAGAGTTTGAAGGAGTAGAGAAAGAAAATATTTTTCGAATGAATCAAATTAGACCACTTGAACAAACGCGTCTTTGGTTTAAAAATTCCTGCAAAACAAAAGTGCGAGAATACTCGTAGAGCAAACTGTTAATGTGAGTGTACTCTCAATCCACACATAGACCCGACTTGACGTGGCTCGGTGCATGCGCGCGCGTGGTCAAAGGCATAGGTTGGGGCTAATGGCATAGCCCCCAATTTACATGCCCCTTGAAAGAGGCTCAACTCCTATGCAAAAGTCCCCGCTTATAAAGTGACAATGAGAGTTTTCCTTGCTTATTTCTGATGTGGGACAATAAGAGTCACTAAAAGACAAAAAAACTTTTTCAAATCAAAAGAAACCAAGGGAGAAATTTGAAACACCAATTTTATTTTTTAAAAAAACTTTTAAATACAACATATGTATCATTAGGTCACGGAATCACTATTTTTGGGCACATATGCTAGTTCAAATTAGTAAAGGCCTCTCTCGCAGGGTGCATTTGGATCATAAGTTACTTAGATTCATAAGCTACTTATGTCACAAATTGCTTATCTTGGTTTCTACTTATTCAACCGACAAGTATGTTTGGTAAACAACATACTCATCAACCAAAAAGTAGAAAAGCATGTTTGGTTTCCAACATCATAAGTAATTATCATTCAAGTTTGTTTGGTTCCCCTTACATCCACCATCCATCATGTGGGCCCCACCTTTGATGTGGACCGTTTATTGTGTGGGCCCCACCTTTGATGTGGGTTGTCCATCACACGGGGCCCACCTTGGTTGTGGGCTATTCATCATTAGGGGCCGACCTTTAATGTGCACCGTTCATTATGTAGGGCCCACCTTTGATGTTGGTCATCCATCATGTAGGGTCCACCATCAATGTTATTGTCCATCACGTGGGGCCCACCTTGATGTGGATCATCCATCATGTGAGGCCCACCATTATTAATTGCCCATCATGTGGAGCCCACCTTTGATGTGGATTGCCCATCATGTGGGCTCCACCTTCAATGTGAGTTGCCCCATCATGCAGAGGCTCACCTTGGATGTGGGTCATTCATCATTAGGGGCTGACCTTTGATGTGGACCGTCCATCATGTGGGGCCACGTTAATATGGGTCATCCATCATGTGGGGTCGTGCTTTAATGTCCACCGTCCATCATGTGGAGCCCACTTTTGATGTGGACCGCCCATCGTGTAGGCAAGCCTCACCTTTGAAGTGTGTCGTTCATCATCCATTTTGTGGGCCCACATTAATATGGGGTCATCCATCATGTGGGGGCCCACCTTTGATGTGGACCGTTCGTGTGAGCCTAATGCGGGGGCATTTTCACACAGGGCTCAAGTGGGGTGGCCCGTGGGATGCAGGGGCACACTCGGGGTGGGTGGCCCGCAGAACCCATGGATTTGGGGCCCGTGTGAGGCGGGTGGCTCATGTGAGGCGGGACCGATGGATTTGGGGCCTACGAGGAGGGTTCGGCTGAGGACCTAACCCATGTATTTGGGGCTTGGGCTATGAGATAAAGGGATTAATTTGCCATCCTCTATTAGTTCGAGCTTTTAGAGTAAGTGGTTAATTGTCCTGCTTCAAATTGGTATCAGAGCAGGAGGTCTCATGTTCGAGACTCCTCACTTGAGGTGATTAATGCTGGGCATTTTTGCTCTACCAGCTTAGGTTCCGTGTGGATGCATGCACCCCCCAATATCACTTGATTTTTATGATTTAAGCAGGGTTACCTGGACCCACGCTTACCTGATGGATCTGATCTGGTTTAGGTGGTTCTGAATCTCTTGTCTTGGACCCATTTTTAAATTGGGGTAAGGTTTGGGTCTGTATCTAGTTTCTAAACCAGGTCTATTTGGGTTGGGTCTCAGGTACCTAGCTAAATCTGATTCCATCAAATCAGTAAAATCCATGGGAGGTACTATGATATCAATTCCATATCTTTCAAAAGAAAAGAAAAGAGAAAAATAAAATAAAAATCAATTCCATATAGATAGGATGGTGAATCTTCAATAGAAGACTTGCCCAAAAGGGAACTTAGGCTGTCCAAATTGTGGTTCCCTCTTGTATTGCTTTGGTTATACAACAGCGCCCGCTTGCCCCAGTACCTGCAAGCCTTTCAATTAATAAGTTTCAGTGGCGTGGATTGAATGGCCAGGATCATGCAATGATTGCAATCTTACACCATTCTCTACGCAAAGTGGACAGTTCTGATCGCAAAGTGCCAGACCATGTATGCTGGGCCCAGGCAGGTCACAGTTATGGGTGGTCCAGCAAGTGATGGGATGATTGTACCTTTTGCCATGTCCTGTCCCTTGCCAACACTCGCCAAAAGGAAGGGTTGTGAGACCCGATAGGTACTTGATGGGTACCCGATCTCAACATGATTGGGTTTGGGACCTCAAATATGCTACCCAGTACCGGTAGGCACCAACCTGAGAGGACCCAGCGCCCGGACAGTCAGGGTACAGGAATATCAGGACCCGACCCATTGACAGCCCTACTGGGTAGCAACTGAAATGAAACCTGCTCTTATCTCACCTTTGGTTTGGACTCATGACATTCTCCCTGGGAAGTGGGTACAACTGAGCTCACCCTAACTCATTTGTCAAATGAATAATCTCCTAGTTTCTGTTTGGAGTTACATTTTAATCCGTTGTTTGGAAACTCGTGCTTTTTGTTTCAAACCATCAAATGTAAGAAGGTGAATGCTCCCATTGTAAACAGGCCGGAAAAGGTGGTGAACTGACTCATGATGAGACAACAATCATAGCTGGAGCTCTTGAACTCACAGAGAAAACAGCTAGAGATGCCATGACTCCTATATCCGGAACTTTTGCAATTGATATTAATGCAAGGCTCGACAGGTATCAGAGTTCTTCATGAAGGCGAAGGTTCATAGAATCATCTTTTCCGAACTTTTTATTTTTTTCTGACCAGGTCCATTACACTTCTGTTGTTGTACAGGGATTTGATGAAGTTGATTCTGGATAAAGGACACAGCAGGGTGCCAGTCTACTACGAACAACCTATAAATATAATTGGACTTATTTTGGTATATATGTATTTTTTTGTTAATAGCATCTACATTTAGATTGGCAATCAAGGTACTGTTTTGATGTCTGTCAAATGCGGAAGGGACTGCATTCACCCCCAGAATGAGAGTGGCTTGATAACAGTTCTGCTCCGTTATCCTTCCATTCTCATTTTGGAGCCGCTTTTGGCAGATGGGAGTGTTTTCTGCATCCCATGTCTGCATTTTTGTAGGATTCAACAAATGGTTCTGCTTCTTCTGAATGCATGTAGTGTTCTGTAACGGTAATGGTAACGGTGACAGTAACGGCCACCACCGTTACCTTTACGATACGGGTCGTAACGGCTGTTACGTCCCCCCGTTACGGTATCTTTTTTTATTGAAAAAAAAAAAAACCCGAAAAATCTGTATTTGCCTGTAATGTTGATTAAAAAGTATGGAAAACCTGTATTTGCCCGATAACAGACAATTACGGGGCTGTTATGGCCTTTATAGGGACGTAACGTGCTGTTAACGGCAATTACGGGTCATTTTTTTCCATAACGGCTGTTACGGCCATTACGACCTCGTAACGTGTAATGGTTGCCACCGTTACCTTTACGTAACGGCCTTTACGACACACCACTACACATTCAGTTACATTCTGATTCTGGCAACATTTCTATGACCCAGAACCATCCTTTTTGTTATTATTTCATATAAATGATGAACCTTTCTGTTCGTTTAACTCATGAATCTGTTCAAGAAGGCCTCTATTTCCATCAACCATGTATCATACTAAAAAACGACAGCTTTATATTCTAATTTTCTTGCCCATCTGCCTCACATATTGTCTAATTTCAATTGCAGGTAAAGAATCTATTGTCCATACATCCTGCAGATGAGGTGCCCGTAAAAAATGTTACTATCCGCAAGATTCCGAGGTACGTTACATTGTTCAAAAGGAAGTTTTGATTGTGGTTGCAATGAGACAATAACCGATCACTCATCCATGCATTAGTAAAGTAAAACCAACACATTGAAAGCTAACTGTTTGTGCAATATGGTCACATCCTGTACAACGAAACAATAGTCTAGCCCAAAAGCTCGCCCCCCGTCCCTCTGATTTGGTGATAGGTCGTAACACAACCTAAAATTCAAGTTCATGGAACCTTGGATAAAAGTACTCTAAAGCATGCTTATGGGATTGTTGATTATTGTATATTGCAGTATTTAACTCAGGTATGAGACTGTTTCCCCCCTATAGTTACATTAAGTGTAAGCGAAGTGGCAACAAATTTGGGTGCTGGAACGGGGATGCACCCGTTTCAAAATAAATAGCTAGGAAGTGTGGGGTTCCAGGTTGTAAGCGAGATTCGAGCTAGGTTGTAACTTTAAAGGATCGTGCAATTAAGTTCCTCCCTTTTTCATTTTTTGTGTCTTAGGAATCCATCACATTCACTGTTTTATATGGTATGTTCTCTATTTTGGGAAGAATGCCTTTTTTTTGTTCCATTCCTCCCCTTTGGTGGCTGTGATATGATTGGTAGATCTGAACAACTGTCTTTAAACTGTGGTGAAGCCAAGTTTTGAAAATGATGGAAACCTAGTGAGAAGGGGGTAGATTCAAACAGCACTCCTGCAGCTCAAAATCCAACCGTCTTTGGTTTTCTTAGTCAACAATGTTTTATTTGACTCTAATCCTGAAGAGGTTTGCAAATCCCACACACACCTCAACATGCAGCCAGCCACACGTACCAGTTTGTCATGCCAATCCAATCATCAGGTGGCCATGTGTATGAAAAGTGGAGGGTTTAAGAAAAATTGCCAATGTACAATGGTCTACATTTAATGTAAACGTGGCCTGCATGATGAGTGGACAGTGCTGATGTCTTGGTCAGGTCTACATGGTTGGGCCGACCTGGTGTTCCCTACATGACCTTCAAATCATGGTTGCACCACCCTATTGCTCATTCACCGGAGTATGATCTACCGCATATGCATGCACATGCATGTCCAACACTGGTATCCATTACTTGCTTGTGTTTTCACAAATGCTCGTGTCTTGCTTCCTTTCTGAATAACATGTCCTGATGTGTTGGCAATTCAAGCACAGTTTCTATATCTGTGTGTCTATATCCAATTTTGTCAATATACAGTGAAAATTTACATCATTAGCAGTACACACTGATGTTTGGGTCTGCTATATGCTAGGGTTCCGGAAGACTTGCCTTTGTATGACATCTTGAATGAGTTTCAGAAAGGTCACAGCCACATGGCGGTTGTTATACAGCACAACATGTCAGGGGAGCAGCCAGTTAGCAAGTACTCAACTGATGGTATGTGTTGATATAATACTGTGGCACCTAATTCGGATATACCTGCATTGGGGGAAACGGAAAAGCTGTTATGACTTCTGCCTCATTGAAGTATTTGGTGATTGGGGACATTGATATGGTGTGGCACCATGTGGATGGGCCTTGGCCTGAAATCCAAGTGTTTTGATGATTCTCAGCTTGCAGTTTGTGTGAGTTTTCTCTGTCGAATGTGGACAGTTGCTCATTTTCACCCATATCATTGATTTGTGGGCCACTGATAGGATGGCTTCCATAATCTGGTCGCCTTAATATGTTTGCAACAACCCAGCTACCTGATGGCCCATCAAATCAGCAGCCCTGTCACCAGAAACAAGTGCCATGCAAATTGTGGTATGTTTTTTTTTTTTGAAAGATAACGAATTTTATTTAAAAACCCCAAAAAGAACTAAAACAGAAAGAAAGACAAGGACGCCGAGACAGCGACCCAACCAATGAAACAAGAAATCCAGATTATGTCCCTTTATTTTGGCGGCAGAAGCCGCCCAGTCAAACAACAGCAATCTGATCCTCAAGGAGATTCTGTCCGCCAGCTTTGATGTCTTGTTGAAATACCTATCGTTATTCTCCTCCCAAATTGCCCACCAAATAACAAGGAGTGCCATTCTCCAAAGAATCCTATTGGGCTTAGGAAGATTGACACCGTGCCACACAAGCAAGGGCCGACTGAATTCGGCATGGACCAGCAAATCTGAAAGCGATCCAAAATTTCTGCCCATATCGGGTTCAGGAAAGGACAGTGCAAAAATAGATGATCAACAGACTCCATTATTCATGCACATGCTACTGACGTTGCTGTTAATTATAGGTCTTTTACTCAGGTTGTCAATTGCGAGGACTCTGTTCCTTCCCACTAACCATCCAAACGCTGCTGTCTTTGGGGGAACGGGGTAATTCCAGATAAATCTAGTGTACCCTACCTCAACTGAAGAAGTGGGAGCTAGCCAATAAGGAGAAAAAGGGCTTAAATGAGAACTGTCCCAAAGCCTCAGCCTTCCAAACACATTTGTCTTCCTAAGCATCGTTGGGGGAGCATAAGTGAATGCGATCCAGGAGGGCGGCATAGTCTTCCACTTCGTCATCATGGAGATAGCATCTACAAGGGGGGCTCCCAAACCACCGTCCCACCAATGCAGGAAAGGCAATTACCAACAAGAATGGAAAGATCCGGTGCCAGGTTGAATATGGAAGGGAATTCATTCTTTAAGATGAATGGGCCCACCCACTCATCCTCCCAAAATCTGATTTTTTTCACCATTGCTATGGAAAAACCCACTCCCTGCATGAAGGCCTCTCTAACGGACGACACATCTTTCCACAAGGCTGAAGACCTATAAAGCAACGAGTTTCTAGTCCACCAGCCCTCTCTTGAGAGACCATATTTGCAAGTGAGAACCTCTTTCCAAAGAGATCCGTCCTCCCCAAATCTCCAAATCCATTAACCGAGCAACGTCTTGTTCATAGATCTGAGATCCTTGATGCCAGCCCCTCCCGCCTCATAGGGTTTGCAAACCTCTTCCCATTTAAGAAGATGGAACTTCTTATCCCCCGCACCTTGCCATAGAAAATCCCACCTCAGTTTTTCAATTCTTACAATCACCGACCCAGGCATGTGAAAAGAGAAGAAAGTACATAGGGAGATTGGATAAGGCCACTTTAATCAAAGTAATTAGACCATCAAGGGAGAGATATCTACTTCTCCATTTAGCGAGCATCCTCCTAACTCTTTCTACCATTTTGTCCCACAGATGCTTAGGTGGTTTGTCCACACAAAGAGGGAGCCCCACAAAGGTAGCTGGAAGCGTACCGGCCGCACAACCAAACAACTCAACCAACCTCTCCACTTCTTGAGGCTCCATCTGCACCTCGAACATCTTGCTTTTAGCCAGATTGATTTTTAGCCCTGATAGAACTTGGAAGCATTTAACAATAATGCATAAATTCTCCACCATGACCTAAGAAGCATCACAAAAAAGAAGAGTATCGTCCACAAAATGAAGATGCGAGATTGGGGATGACATGCCTTCAATCAAGAAACCGCGAAACAGGTCTTCTTCTGTACCCCTCCAAAGCATATTGCCAAGTGCCTCCACTATCAAGAGAAAAAGGAATGGAGACAAAGGATCTCTTTGCCCAAGGCCGAATCCAACGCCTCCATTTCAGGCCGAATCCCATCCGCATCATCATGTAATCCAGGAAGCTCCAGTCAACGTGATTGTAAGCCTTTTCGATGCCTAGCTTGCAAATGACGCCTTTATATCCCGCTTTATGTCTAGAATGAAGACATTCATGCGCTATCAAGGCACAATCAAGAATTTGACGTCCCAGTATAAAGGCACTTTGATTTGTAGAGATGACGCGTCCTATTATATTCCGAAGCCGCATTGCCAAGACTTTCGCCAGAATTTTGTATGGGCCCCACTGGCAGAAAATCCTTCAAAGATTCCACCCCTGAGATTTTGGGAATGATAGCAATAAAGGAAGCACCCAACCCTGAAGATAGGTGGCCCCTTTCATGGAATTCTAACATGAATTGCATTACATCGTCCTTAAGCATCCCCCTAAAAATCTGATAGAAGGGTGGTTGGTGGCCGAATCAGTCGTCTTATTATAAGGTGTCACACACATGGCGGGGAATTCTTTATGCTAAAAGTCCGGTGATGGAAAACTGCAGTTATGTTCTTGGTTGCGGGTCATCTATCTGTTTTTGGCAAGATCCTTGGGTGGGGGACAAGCCGCTGAAACTCTAGTTCCCTCAGATCTACCGTCTGTCCCCGGATAAAGATATCTGCATCAACAGATGCTATTCCATCTCCACCGTTCAAATCGTTTGGGATATCAGATGTATCAGAAATCTGAAGGATGGAGAAGTAAAGGAGTTCACTAACCTGTTGGACTGCATCTCTAAGGCTATGCCTATCCCCTCTCTTTCCGATTCTCTCAGGTGGTTTTTGGATAAATCGGCATCTTTTGCTGTGAAGTCCGTTTATAATCTCATATATCCTGCGGCTGCTAACTTTCCTGACATTAATTCCTTCATATGGAAATACCTGGTTCCTCTGAAATTCATATGCTTCGGTTGGCTCGCGGGTCGCAATAGAATCTTGACAATTGACAACTTGGTTAAGAGAGGCATGCAGATCGTCAACATCTGCTTGTGTTGTATGCAGGAAACAGAATCGGTTAATCATCTACTGGTGCATTGCCTATTTTTTACTCATATTTGGAATGATCTCTATCACTGTTTTTCGGTTTCTTGGTGTTCCCCGGAGTCCGCGGCCGCACTCCTATCCTCTTGGAATGGCCTCAAGTTAGGGAAGATCAAATCCATCATCTGGCGCATGTCAATTCTCGCTATTTGGTGGTCCATTTGGGAAGAAAGGAATGAGAGATGCTTTAATGATAACTCGTCTAGTGCTAGGGCTGTGGGTTCTCGGGCAAAAAGATTGGTGATCGAATGGGCTGTTAATGTTAACGATCTCCTTAATTACGATTTTAGCCTTTTAGGTTGCTAAGGCCCCTCTGCTATCTCAGCAACCTCGGCCCTTTTCTTTTGTCTTTCTTTTGCTTTTTGTTATTCTCTGTGTTCTCTTTCTTTTTAATGAAGTTTTTCGTTTTGTTGCCTTCAAAAAAAAAAAGAGTCTGATAGAAGGCCAGTGGGAACCCATCCGGACACAGCGCTTTATCCCCTTCTAGTGCATCAATTGTTGCTTTGACCTCTTCTTTCAAAAAAGAAGGCTTAAGCAAGGCAGCCGCTTGAATTCCAGGTAGTCCAACTAGGGTCTTTTCCAATCATCTCCCTTTAGAAGATTCTCGTAGAATTGGGGAATTTCTGCAGATATATTATCCTTGCCCTCTTGATGTAGAGCGGGTCGTGGACAGCTTCATGGCCAAGATGGACCAAAAGAGGCCCGATCGCAAGCAAAAGTGATTCGGACCGTCAGAACTCAGAACGGACGTATCTCGCAAACCGGAATGAGCTATCGGATGTACCATATATGATTTTGGGGAAGGACGAGCTACTTTAGCCACCCAACCCAGCTACGCCGGGTTGCCTACGCTGAATTTGCGAAATACCATCAGATCGACAGTTGAAATCCCGTTTTATTTTCATTTTTACTATTTATAGTAAGTTTTAGTTTGAGTATAACTCTTCATCCATTAGGCTTTAGGAGTTGCGTCCAACATGAAGAGTGCTTACAATAATTAGGAGAACATCATGGTTCGGCCAAATAGGACATTTACCATTTTTGGCTGAAAACCATGCGCACTAGTAGACATCACGACCGTCTATACATACTAAGTTTACTATTTATAGTAAGTCGCGATTTCTAGGAGTTCTAGTTGTAGTTTGATTCCGATACTTCTCCCATGGCTTAATATCCCTATTTAAAAGGTTGTGAACTCATTTATTTCATTCATTAATCAAATTACGAATTTTATAGAATTTATTTATATTTTGCTTTTTTTTTTTCGTGGATTCGAGAAGTCTCTGTGTGGAGTCCAGAGAAGTTCCGTGGATTCGGAACAGTTATCCCCTTGAGGAAGACGGTGCTCAACCTCACATCCTTCCTCGCGTCACCTCTATATAGCAACCATTAATAACCACACTGCTAATCTTGTTAACCCTTTCACGTGCACTTGCAATACTGTGGATTTACTTCGTATTTTTATCTCCCCCCTTAATCCAAGTACTCCTGGAACCCGCTATTTCCAGCCAACTGAGTTCGAACCTGAAGGGCTTAAGGCCCTAATTCTACTCATCCACTTCAATAAGAAGCGGTACATGATCTTAAACTGGCTTTGGGAGGGCTCTTTGGTGAACAGTGGTGTGATGTTTTGATGCAGGACATGAAATTCAAGTATGATGTGCAAGATTTCAGGCTTTAGATCACACTAGTTTAGAAACAATTACACAAAATTTCACATCCCACATAAAAGTTCAAATACTCAATCAAGGGGAATCTTATGCGGGTCCAGGCCTACACATGCTAGGGCCGGATCAATCAAAATTATAAACCAAACAAGAATCAAAGGAGGGTAAATTCATCCACACATGCACAGAAATAATTTCCCTAATCCAAGGGATTCAGAATTTCAATTTGGGGAACCCTAAAGTTAAAGAAAAGGCATAAAATTGGAGATTTGAGTAATTTAGGGTTATGTTTAGGAATTTTGGGTAAAAGATGAGTGAAAGAGAGGAGAGACGAACCAGAGAAGTACCGCACGTGTGGACAACAGCAATGGCCCAAACGCACGTGCGTGTGATCCCGGCCGCACTTGTGTGAGGCTCACTATTTAGAAAAAAGGCTACCTTGGCCCTAGTCGGCCAGTGATGGACTCCAAAACTCCCAAATCTTAGCTCGATCTGGTGCATGGTTTGTGCGTGGTGCTCCGCCGAAGTTTCAGCCCTCTTACAGGGCCAGATTCTGGAAATCTGCTGTAGAGAGAAAAATGATTGCAATAGAGGATAAATTTGAAGTGTAGATGATTGTAGGAGAGAGAAATATGGATGGAAGAAGGTGGGGGCGAATTGGGATAGGTGTGGCTTCGCATCATGGTAGTCAGCCCTTCGAGGAAAGGAGGGTTTTGCACCCGATTGAATCTCCACAACTCAGAAATTTAGATGAGCAGAAAAACACAGCAATTTTATTAATCTTCATTGAATTAAAAAGACTACAAGGGGTGTCTATTTATAATAAAACCCTATACCCCAAAACTCACGCCATGTGCGCAGCCTATTACTTGGCGACGAAGTAATAAAAAATAACAACTAATCAAAACAATCTAAACCGTCCATGATGTTTTAAATAACATTAATAAGCAAGACTTAAAATATGAGATTAATCAGACTAGTAGGCCACGATTATGAGAACCTATGATGGGCTTTACTTGACTATCGGGCCCACTATAACGAATCAAAACTCAGTCTTCTAACTAGGAGACCCTCCCTGGATGTCGTCATCGATCCAGATCGACAGTGGGGCCCTCCTTGCGTACGTGCGTAGGGGGGCGTGCGTGTGCGAGTGTTGTCCCCATCAACTCTCCCCGGTTGTGAGGATTTCACCACTGGCGAAACAAAACTCCTGAACTGCTCCAAGATGTCAGGATCAAGTCTTTGAAGCTCCTCAATGAGCCACGTACTGTCTGAAGCTAGGCGTGACTTCCACTTAACCAGGTACTTCCGAAACCCGCTGTCCGACGTTGATATTATTTGATGGTCTAGAATATCCTCTATTTTCTCTCTGGGTGTGGGAAGATTAGATATGAGAGGTAGAGGCTGAGAAGAAAAGTCGGGAAGAGGCCATGGGTCAAGGGACAGATTGGGGAAATCAGGATGGGTGGGCGAAGGGCTGGACAGGGTATTAGTGGTCCCCTGAAAAGTAACTAGATCCTCCATATTGAATGTGGAACTAATTCCCATGGAAGATGGAAGATCTATCACATGCGCATTGAGACCGTTTCGTTTTATAATTTTAAAGGGTCCAGCGCTATGAGCGTGTAATTTACGAGCGGCCCCCTGAGGATACCGCTCGGGCTTAATGCGGATCATCACAGAGTCCCTTTCATTAAATTCCTTAAAACGTTTATCCTGGTCTGCAACAAATTTGTAATGTTCATTACTAGTAATGATATTTCGTCTGATTTCTTAATGCAATGAATGAATGTGATGTGCAAAAGACTCTGCAGAATCTGACGGCCTATGAGACAATGACATAGGGACAAGATCAATAGGTTTCCTAGGCTTATAACCAGTAACAACTTCAAAAGGACTTACCTGTGGACCTATTGACAGAACTATTGAACGCAAACTCGGCTATAGGTAGTACGGTGTCCCATGTCCTGGTGTGCTCTCCCACTAAACATCTGAGCAAACTTCCTAGGCTCTTATTGACCATCTCAGTTTGACCATCGGTCTGAGGGTGGTAGGCGGAAGAAAATTGGAGCCTAGTGTTCATCATGTGCCATAGTGTCTTCCAAAAATAACTCATGAATCGCACGTCCCGGTCCGATACTATGGTTTTTGGTAACCCATGCAGTTTGACGACCTCACTAAAGAACAGCTTGGCAACATGAGATGCGTCGGAGGTCTTAGAACAAAGAATGAAGTGAGCCATTTTAGAAAAACGGTCAACGACAATAAATATGGTAGCATGTTTTCGAATAGTCTTGGGGAGTCCAAGCACGAAGTCCATACTGATGTCCTGCCAAGGGATGAATGGAACTGGCAAAGGTGTGTATAATCCTGTGTTTTGTTTCCTTTGATTTGTCAGTTGACAAGTACGTCATTGCCCTATAATTTTGGCTATGTCTCGCTTGAGGCTTGGCCAATGAAACTTATTCTCCACTAGGGTAATGGTCTTGTCTCACCGAAATGACCCGCGACCCCTCCTGAATGTAACTCCCAGACAAGAAAATCGCGGAGGGAGGTGCGCGGTATGCACAAGCGGTCACTCCAAAACAAATATCCGTCAAAAATCAATTACTCATTGCTAGCTCCCGACGGACTCTCTAACAACGACACGTACACAACTCCAAAATCTGGACACTCAGAATAATCTTCTTTGATGCCCTCGAGGCCCGTGACTTCCACACTCATGGAATTGAGTAACGCGACTCGACGACTCGACACGTTGACAGACTTGTTCTCTACACCGGCCTTGTGCTTAAGCACAAAAGTGTACTCTTGAAGGAATTGAACCTACTTGGCGTGCCTAGGGTTTAATTTCTTCTGAGAGTTCAAATATCTCAAGGCCTTGTGATCTGAGAATAATACCAATTCTTGCGGCAATAGGTAATGACGCCAATGACGCAGTGATTGCACTATCGCATAGAACTCTTTTTCATAGGTAAAATATTTTGTTTCGCCTCATTCAGTTTCTCACTAAAAAATGCGACAGGGTGCCCTTCATGACTAAGTACTCTTCCTATGCCGACTCCTGACGCGTCACATGCGACTCTAAAAGCTTTTGAAAAATCCGGAAGTCATGTGATTGGAGCTTTGGTCATCTTGACCTTTACCTCCTTGAAGGCCTTCGAGGCTGCCTTTGTCCATTGAAACTCTGCCTTTTTTATGCAATTCGTGATGGGAGCCATAATGGAACTGAAACCTCAAATGAACCGCCTATAGAAGGTGGCTAAGCTATGAAAGCTGCACACCTCATGAATATTGCAGGGTTCAGGCCAATCGACGATGGCTTTGACCTTCTCGGGATTTGCCGATACGCCCTCAGCTGACACAATAAAACCTAAGAAGATAATACTACTAGACAAAAGTGCACACTTCTTTAGGTTGGCGTTCAATTTCTCTGCTCTAAGGATCCCACAAACTTGCCTTAAATGGTTGAGGTGTTGTTCCTTAGTCATGTTATAAATCAAAATATTATCAAAGTATACGACCAAGAACTTTCCCATGAAGGGCCTCAACACTTGGGTCATTTCACGTATGAAAGTACATGGGGCATTAGTTAACCCAAAAGGCATAACTAGCTACTCGTATTGCCCATCCTTCGTCTTGAAGGCCGTCTTCCACTCATCACCAGGGCGTACACGGATTTGGTGATAATCACCTTTGAAGTCAATTTTTGAGAAGATACATTGGCCATCATATCTACATGTCATCAAGACGAGGTATGAGAAACAGATACTTGATAGTAATATTGTTGATGACCCTACTATCAACACACATCCTCCATGTGCCATCCTTCTTAGGTGTAAGATGGGCGGGCACGACACATGGGCTCATGCTCTCTCGAATGAAACTCTTCTCTAGGAGTTCATTAATCTGCCTCTTCAACTCGGTGTGCTCCTTTGGGTTCATTCTGTAATGTGGGAGGTTTGGTAGAGTAGCTCCAGGGATTAAATCAATGGCATGTTGTATACCCCTCATAGGGGGAAGCTCATTCGGTAGATCATCAGGAAAGACATCGCGAAACTCATACACTACCTGAATGGCCTTAGTGGGCATCTCTACACTAGCCTCTGGTACACTCTCCCTAACTACAAGGGCGTATACTATCGAGTCTGCCTCCGTTGCTCGCTCAAAGTCTTTGGCATTTAGAATATGGAGAGGCTTGGACTTGGACTTCGACTCCTTCAATTCTTTTGAGCCGCTCACACCACTTTGCGTAGTGGATTCCTTTCCAGTCGTGTTCTTGGGTGGCAGTGGATTTAGCTTGAAATTCTTGCCTTCGAACTAGAATGTACACACATTTGAACGACGAAATATGGTAACATCCCTGTCATAGAGCCACGATCTACCCAGAATGATATGGCCAACATCCATGGGAACAACATCACACCAAAATGTGTCTTTATGTGATCCAAACTGAATAGGAATAAGACAATGGTGTGAGACTGGAATGAAAGTTTCATCAACCCAGGAGACTATAGGGTTGAAGATGGGCTTCCAGCTTTAAGCCCAAACGGCTCACAGTGCTAGTCGATGCCACGTTGGCACAACTACCACTATCTACGATCATCTTACAACTTTTTTTCCCACACTTTGCATAAGTATAGAAGATCGTGTTGCGGCGCCAATCGTCAGTATTCTTGGCTTGAGCAAAGGCGCAACGCACAACTGCGAGGGTCACAGACTCTTGCGCTCTCGCTTCCTTATCAGTAGGGGTTTCTACTGGCTCATATTTTTCCTCATCACCTTCACTCTCTGGGGATACTACTTCTACTTGCCCATCAATAAGGAATACTTTGGTGCCCTCTCTTGTGCCGCACTGGTGGGCAAAGTAACCAAACCTCTGACGCTTAAAACACCTAGTTGCCCCACTTCCACGTGAGCTAGACTCGGCAATTTCTTTACTCTTAACATCATTGAGCCAGGATTGAGAACTGTTGGAAGGTTTGTTTTGGTATCTAGTGTAAAGTTTAGCCCTAGAGAAGTTGGCCTTAGCACTAGAATCGCGAAAGTCAAACCATCTTCCCATAGATGCTTTGAGGTATTGCTCGACGTCTAACACTATTTGATACAACTGTTCAATAGTGTCTATGTCTTTGGCGAGCAATTCTCTCCTAATGTCAAGACGGAGGCCCGTTTTAAAACGAGCAAGGGTGAGTACGGGGTCTTCGTCAACCTCGCAACGGGTCAAGTACTCTTCGAATTTCTCAATATATTCAGCAACACTTATGGAACCCTGTCGAAGAGACTACCATTCCTCAACCAACCGTAAGTGATAAGAGAAAGGGAGATACTTCTCTTTAAGTGTTTCTTTCATCTCTCCCCATTGGATTATTGGGAGCTCTCTCGCTCTTTCTTTCTTTCGCTCTACCATCGCCCAAAACCTCTTTACTTGAGTCACAAGCTTCATCTTGGCAAATCGGATTCGACGAGCATCCGACATGTCATACCACTCAAAATAGTGGTCCATATCCGCCTACCCATCTAAAAACGCTTTAGGGTCCAAGTGGCCATCAAACGTAGGGGCGTTTACTCTAACTCCCTTGAGGAGTTGCGCATCTGGGTCATATTGATCATGATGTCCCTCGTGGTGTGGGTGCACAGGTGCACGCCCATGACCAATTCCTTGGCCACCTCCATTCATTGGTCTAACCTCATGACCACCTACTTGAGATTGAACATCTTCCCCAATGGTGGGGTTTGCTCCGAGGGAGGTTTCTAGTTGGGTCGCGCGTTCATTAAATTGATCAAGGCATTGGTCTATATGTTGTTCCAAGTGCTTACTCAAAGACTCAACCTGCTCGGCCAACTTGTTCACTGATTCTTGCAGTTGCTAGATGTTTAGTGTAGGGTGTAAACCAAAACCACGACCTGTACGTGTGGGCATACAATTACTAACTCAACTTAAGGACCTTCTACTACGACTATATGCGTCTAAATGAAACTAAATGATTCTATGAGACTCTATATGAGGGCAATTACACAACGTCACCGAAATTCAGTAAAATAGTTGTCAAACTAAAGGGCGAACAGAAAATTACGGCAATGTGAATTGCTAATTTTTTGATAACAGAAATTCTAACAGCTTATATCAGGATTTATGGACCTCTAAACAACTATATATAATGAGAGTGGATGCATAATGGACATAAACAACCTAAACCCTACACATGTAATACATTTCCCTATAAAAACCCTAGGCTCTGATACCAAATTTGATGTAGGACATGAAATTCAAGTATGATGTGCAAGATTTTAGGCTTTAGATCACACTAGTTTAGAAACAATTATACAAAATTCCACATCCCACACAAAAGTTCAAACACTCAATCAAGGGGAATCTTATGCGAGTCCAGGCCCACACATGCTAGGGCTGGATCAATCAAAATTATAGACCAAACAAGAATAAAAAGAGGGTAAATTCATCCACACATGCACAAAAATAATTTTCCTAATCCAAAGGATTCAAAAATTTCAATTCGGGGAACCCTAAGGTTGAAGAAAGGGCATAAAATTGGGGATTTGAGTATTTAGGGTTAGGTATAGGGATTTTGGGTGAAAGATAAGTGAAAGAGAGGAGAGACGAACTAGAGAAGTACCACATGTGTGGACAACAACAATGGCTTAGATGCACGTACGTGTGATCCCGACCGCACGTATGTGGGGCCCACTATTCAGAAAAAAGGCCACTTGGCCTTAGTCGGCCAGGGATGGACTCCAAAACCCCTAAATCTCAGCTCGATCCGATGCACGGTTTGTGTGTGGTGCTCCGCCGAAGTTTCAGCCCTCCTGCAGGGCCAGATTTTGAAAATTTGTTTTAGAGAGAAAAACGATTGCAATAGAGGATAGATTTGAAGCGTAGATGATTGTAGGAGAAGAGAAATATGGATGGAAGAAGGTGGGGGTGAATCGGGATAGGTGTGGCTTCGCATCGCGGTAGTCAGCTCTTCGAGGAAGGGAGGATTTCGCACCCAATTGAATCTCTACAACTCGAAAATTTAGAGTAGAAAAACGTAGCAATTTTTTTTAATCTTTATTGAATTAAAAAGACTACAAGGGGTGTCTATTTATAATAAAAACTTATACCTCAAAACTTGCGTCATGTGTGCAACCTATTACTTGGCGACGAAGTAATAAAAAATAACAACTAATCAAAGCAATCTAAACCGTCTAAGATATTCTAAATAACATTAATAAGCAAGACCTAAAATATGAGATTAATCAGACTAGTGGGCCACAATCATGAGAACCCATGATGGGCTTTACTTGACTATCGGGCCCATTCCAACGAACCAAAACTCAGTCTTCTAACTAGGAGGCCCTCCCTAGACGTCGTCATCGATCTAGATCGACAGTGGGGCCCTCCTCACGTACGTGCGTAGGGGAGCATGCGTGTGCGTGTGATGTCCCCATCATGTTTTAGTTATGGTAGCATTCCACGTAGTTGAAATTCCTTTTTTTGGCATTTCAAAATCATTTTGTTTATACGAGTTGCTCCCTCACAATACATTCCAATGCAGAATCTAGCAAAGACGTGAGGTTGGACATTGATGGTGAAAAGCCGCCTCAGGAGAAGAGCACAAAGGGCAAAAGGCCACTCCAGAAGTGGAAGAGCTTGCCGTCCAACACGCAAAATTCGAGTAGGGGAACTCCGAGAGGCAAGAAGTGGGCAAGGGACATCTTCTCGGATGTTCTGCAGGTCGATGATACCCTTCTTCCAAAGCTCACTCAAGATGGAGAAGCCGTAGGAATAATAACCATGGAAGATGTTATTGAAGAGCTGTTGCAGGTATTGGAAATCGATGCAAATACTCACACCGGTCTTCATTTGGACAGTGTACCTTTCCATGTTGTTGTTAATCTAGATTTTCATATAATCAATCAAGAATTTGGACCGCTTGCTGGTTTGCTGTCCCTCCAAATCGAGATGTGGGATTTTTCTCTTTGCAAGGTAACTTTTAACATCTCAATTTGCTGGACTTCCTCTGCAAACAACAGCAGAAGCTGGTGTATGGAAATCAAGATTTCCAAAGACACTCTCCAAATGAACCCGTTGTTTTGTTTCACTTACCTTGTTGGTAACCAGATGTTGTTTCTGGAGTGTAGGAGGAGATCTTCGACGAGACAGATTATCATGAAGATTTATAACAGGTTCCTTCCCACGCTGTATACATTTCTGAAATTCCTTTCTTTTTTAGATGGCAGTGATATACGAAGAGCCTGGTTACGGATGCATGAACTTGTTCAGTGCTAATTCAGGAGATGCAGCTGGACAAGATTAACTTGAATGGGCCAAGGTTTCCTATTGTGTGTATGATGCATTTGTAATTAGTGATGTTGTGTGGATTAGGAAAGAGTTTTATGGATTTTGTTTGTTGGATAATGTGAGTTGTAATTTGTTTAAATGTGGCCATGAAGCGAAAGAATCAGAAATATCATTCCTTTCATAGGCTGGCTTCAGTGACAGTAAGTGAATGTAGATGGATGGTTGGAAAAGATGGTCCAGCTCAACACTCAAATTCAGAAAACGTCACGCACATGGTCGATTCACACATGGTGTCACATTTGAGAGTCTCTCTCTCTCTCTCTCTCTCTCTCTCTCTCTCTAGCTGGAAAGGCGGCTTGCATAAAGGAGTTAATGGTCATTCCCATGGGATTTGCATTCCAAAAGCTTCAATAAATCAAGATTGATGTTGAGCTAGATCTTCCATGTCGAAGAATCCGGAAATCCCAAAGAAGAGAAAAAAGTAGACCCATAAAGCCTAGATATTCATATGCAGACAATCAACATGGTCTTCTATCAGTTGGACTGTCCAAATAACCAGATGAACTAGGAGCACTATAACTTAGGGTGGTTTGAGAGCATCAGAACATTTCTAAAAGAAAAATAGGATCCTGAACTCCAAGGGGTTGTTTGGGGTAGGGATTTGTGAAATCCGTGGATTTCAAAATTTTCCTGTTTGTTTTTTGTTGGGGATTTACCATGTCGATGGATTTCCCAAATCTATACCTCCATAAATCAATGGATTTGGGTCAAGTTCAAATCCTTAAAAAAAGAAGAAGAAGAAGAAGAAGAAGAAAAAACACTAAAAAGGCTTTGCAAATTTTCAAAGTGGGAAACTAAAAAAGAAGGTAATACTCTGCAATAAATGTTCTACAATGATGTAAATGCTACCAAATTTCTCCATTTGTAGTTTGATTGCAATAAGTGGACTTTACCAAAACCAAATCCAATGTAAATCCATGAATTTGATAAGTTTCTAGATTTACCAAATTTGCATTCTTATTTCTTTGATCAGACACGACCAACGGAACAAAAGTTCCTGGTACAAATGAGAAAATATCAGCTTGTTAGTTGAGTTGGAGAAGATGTAGTGTGTGAGAGTGAGGGTCTGTTTGGTTTTACGGTAAAAAAGAGAGAAAAATGGTGTTTTTTTTTTTTGGAAAACATTAGTTTTAGAAAAACAATGAGAAATGAGAAGTTGTTTCCATTGATTGTTTTTCACCAGGAGAGATTTTCTTGAAATTTTTTTCTTCATTTTCAGACCTATTATTAAAAAAAAAAAAAAAATTTCTTGAAAATTTTACTCCAAAATGAAAGGTGACACATGTATGCTGAAGATGAAATTATGGCACGTGTCATAGTCACAATGGACACATTGGCACCTTGGGACATTGGAATGTGTGAGATGCTAGTAGAAGGAATGTGGCACATGTTGTGTAGGTAACATGTTGACATGTGTGGTGCATGTGGAGCGCTAAAAGATCGATGGCAGCACATGTGGTATGCATGGCACATTTAGGGTTCACGTGGGACATTCACACTTGATAATGGGTAGGTGTATATATTACATATGTGGACATTGGCATGTATACGATGCTTAAAGATGAATAGGTCATGCAAGGTATTTGAAAATGAGGATGACACATGCTGCACATGGCAAATTGGGGTGTGTGGGACATTGAAACATGATTGCTAAAACATGGTCGATGACACAAATCACACATGTGGCACAATGGCACATGTGTGATGCTATAAGGTGGATGATGATACACGTTACATATGTGCACGTGCATGTGGGACACTTGAAGATGGACAGTTACATATGTGCACACGTGCATGTGTGACACTTGAAGATGGACAGTTGCACATGTTAAGGGACTTAAAAGATGTAGCGGTGGCACATGTGACTAGTACGTGGTACATTTTATAAAAAGAGGGGTCATTTCTTTTTAATTTTTTGGAAATGATGTTTCTTAAACCTTAGCAAACAAACGAAAAGCAGGTATTTTTCATGAATGAGAGGGGCATGGAAATTATGATTTTAAGAAATTTACAAAAACAAATAAAGAAAATGCCATTTTTATGGAAATGACGTTTCTTCATTTCATATTTCAATGAATCGAAATGGGCTCTTCATAAAATTTCAGTTTCTTACTAAAAAAGAAAAGAAAAAGAGGACGAGGAAGAGGAGGGAGGAAGAAGAAGATGAAGACGAAGAAGAAGAGAGTCCTCAACCATTCATCCCTTGAAATGCCGATCTGCAAACTGATCATCCTAGATGAGATACATGAATAAATATGTGATCCACCATTTCCAGCCCTCACTTGTACATAATGTAGTGATTGGGAACTGCCATGTTGCGCTTTTGAAAGCTATTGACTGTGTATATATATATATATATATATATATATATATATATATATTTATATATATTGACTGTGTATATATATATATATATATATATTGTTAGCCAGTGCCATTAAACAAAAGCTTTGATTCTTCGAGGAGCTGAATGGGGGCCAAAAACATTGCTAGCTATGATTTTACTACAAAACTGCCCGTCTGTCTGGAGCCCATTTCCAGATCTTCCTATCATCCAAGATGACTGCTCAAGAGACTCAGATGTGACAACCTCCTCATCGACCACATTTCTTCTCTGTCTAATGTTCACATGGAATTACCCAAGAATTCTTAGTCCACCTGGCCACCTCCTCATTAACCACATTTCTTCTTAGTCTAATGTTCCATACTCGGAATTACCCAAGAATTCTAGCAGTCACTGATGAGCTCCCAATATGACACCAATAAAGGAGTATCTTCCGGCCCAATATCCATCCAAAATGAGATTTTATCGCCTTTGCCCACTGAAAAGCTAATGCCAAACGGCCCATTTTCGCTGCAGTATACATATCCACATCTCTACTCTGCTGACCAATTTTACTCGGTTCTTTCCATATCACCAACCCATTCCGACTTACCCCCATCCACGGAAACCACCTCCCATACGACTACCCATACTTGCAATTCGGTTCATCCATAAATCTCCACCACCATTTGCCAGGCAAAGCCCAATTTTTTCCCTTAATGTCACCTATACTGAGACTCCATATACTTGAATGGTTTTTGCCCCTCCTTCCAACTAACTAGGTGGTTTTGTGACCCTCTTGGCACCCATCCCATAAGAAATCCCTTTGGCTACTATCAATTCCCAAAGCTGCTGCCACCACCACACAGGAATTTTGAATAGAGACAGGAGTAGACCTGGATATTGGCCAAATCCACCTTAATTATGGTTAACCTAACCCCCAAAGAAAGGGTATTTCCCTTTCCATCCAGCAAGCTTCACGCCACTCCTCTCGATAATGGAATCCCAAAAAGATCCAGATCTTGGATTCCCTTCAAGGGGGAGGCCAAGATGGATGAGAGAGAGAATCTTGTCAATAATGAAAGAAATCCTCCACCCATTGGAACTCGCGCCATCCACTAATGTCACAGCATTCTGAAGAAAATGGATTGAACTTAACTATAAATCAGAAGAATGGCAAAATAAGCAAATGATTTAAGTGAAATTTAAGAGATGGTCCCACTCCTAATTGAATGGAATTAGGAGTGCTTGGGAGTGTCAAGTATGGCGGAATGGTGTCTGGAGATGAGCACTATAATCTTAAATACAATAGCTTGACTGTCGAAGGGTCCTGAGAAGTGCCATTACACTTTCTGGCTGTAGGATGCGTGGAGGACGATGAGATGATTTCACTCAATTCAGGGTGGTGCCGCTCTTGGATTTCATTTCAGTTGCTGATTATTTCCTTGTTATCTGATTTCACTTTTCATCATCTTTGGGTGGAGATTGGATACTCATTAATCTCCCACATACAAGGTCTCATTGAACAATGTCATCACCCATCTATGCCCTTAACTTCATGTGGGTCATCAGCAGAATCCTTTTCTTTTTCTTCATCCAAATTAGGAAATGTCTGCTCGACTGGCTCGGCCCCATTGGCGCTTGCGACCTCTTCTCTTCCTTCCATCCTTCTTCGCCTTTAGCTTCTCCTTCTCATCCCTCACTCCTCGCCGCTTATAACTTTTGAATGTGACCCCCCTATCCGCAGCCATCTGCCTAACCTTCTCTGTAATCTCCGCTGCTATCTGCCTATTATATAGCTTCTTCAAACCCCGCATGAGCTTGGCGAAAGTATCAGGCTGTGGCATTAAACCGCTTTCGAGCATATCCAAACAGTATGAGCACGCTTCCTTGATGTGCCCGCTCGTGAACAAAGCATGTATCCATATAGTCCATGCATAGACATTTAGTTGACATCCCTTGTTCACAATGCTATCCCACACATCTTTTGCCAATTCGAGCTTTTCGGCTCTCAACAGGGAATTCAAGAGCTCCTTCAGAGTCCCATACTGTGGCGTGGATAGAAGGCCTCTCTCTACCATCTCTTTGAAGTATTTACAGGCATCAATAAGGGACCCCTGCCCGAGAAACCCATGTATCATGATCGTGAAAGTGTCCACCCCCGGGCTCAATCCATTTGCCTCCACATCATTCCAGGCACTTACAGCCTCCTTCAATTCACCCAACTTACAAGCCAATCGGATCACGATGTTATAGATATTGAGATCAGGAACACAGCCTGCTTTTGACATTTTGCTGACAAGCTCCAAACATTCCTCCAATTCTTCCTTGTTCTCATGGGCTGCCAAGATACAGAAATACGTAGTCTGATTTGGGTTGCAGCCATTTCGAATCATGCTGTCCAAGAGCTCATTAGCTCTATCAATCTTGCCCCATTTGCAAAACCCGCTGATCAGAGTAGTATAAGTCACGACATCTGCACGGCATCCATTTCTACACATATCTATGAAAACCCTCATTGCTTCTTCTGTTTTCTCATTCGCACAGAGTGCCTGGATCAAGATAGTGTAAGATGTAGCATTTGGGCCACACCCTTTCCTTTTCATCTCATCCAAGAGATCAAATGCGTCCCGCATTTTTCCAGCAGCCGCGTATCCACCCAAAAGGTTGTTGTAGACAACAACATCCAGATCAAAACCTGCCTCTCTCATCTGAACCAGAACAAATTTCGCCTCGATGAGCTTCCCTTCCTTGCACCAACCGTATAAAAGTGACGTGAAATGCTTCAAATTTGGTGGGAATCGAATCCTCATATCTTCAAACAGCAATGCAGCTTCTTTTACTTTCCCATTCTTACAAAGAGCATCCAACAAACACCCGAACACATGCTCATCGGGTTCACACCCGAACCTCGTCATTTCATCCAAAACGCCAATTGCCTTCTCAACCATTCTCGATGAAGCGAATCTCCGCATCAGGATAATGAAAATGTCAGCTGTGATCAGCTCTGGATTCTCGTTCCGCATCTCGTTGATCAATGCCCAGACTGCCCCAAATTGCCGCATCTTGCCCAAGATTTTGATCATGGATTTGTAGACGTCGTAGCTGTTTCTGTATCCAGGTTGTTTTGACGCCCACGAGAAGAACCTGTATCCTAGATTCCCGGCATCACCACAGCGGTTTAGAACGCGGGAGACTAGAGCGGCTGAAACAGGTATCTTGGATTCTAGTAAGGCAAGCTCGAGTTTGGGAGCTCTGGAGTGGAATTTACGTAGAATTCGGTAGATTTTTTCGACATCAGCAGCATATTCGGGGTCTTCATGGTTCTGATGATGAGACTTATGGAGATTTGGACTGTTGTCATTTTTATAGAGGAATTGAGAAGTGTGTACTGGAAACCTTGTGGCAGTAGAATTTTCTTCTTCTTCTTCTTCTTCTTCTTGGGTGTGTTTGTTTGGTGAACTTGGAATTGAGTTTTTTGGGACTTGATGGTCGGAGTTGGATATTGAGGTGATCTGGGAAGGGCCGATTTGGAGGAAAGTAAAATGGGGTGTGGGTTTTGGAGCATTTGGATTTTGTTCTTGGGTGTGTTTGTTTGGTGAAATTGGAATTGGGTTTTTTGGATTTTGGTGGTGAGAGTAAAATTTTTGGGTGATCTGGGAAGAACCCATTTGGAGGGAAGTGAAATGGGATGTGGGTTTTGGAGGGATTGGATTGTGCTGTTGAGAGTGTTTTTTTGGTGAAACCAGAGCTGGGTTTTCTCGATTTGGGTGGTGGGAGTTGGATTTTGGGGTGATTTGGGGAGAAACCATCTGGGGGGAGGATAAATTGGATATGGTTTTTGGAGATATTGGATTTTGTTCTTGGGTGAGCTTGGTTGCTGAGACTGACATGGGGTCTTTTGGATTCGGGTGGCGGTAGTTGTTGGCTTTCTGGGAGATAGAGGAATAGGATGTGGGTTTTGGAAGGATTGGAGAATAGATTGTAAGATTTTCCTGGATTGGGATTGGATTGAGGGAGGGTTGTGGTTTCGATGATGGAAGAAAAACCGTGGAGTTCTTGAATAGACGGATTGTGGAAGAAGGCCTTCGCATTTTTTCTTTCCTTCTCTTTTTTGGTTTTTTTCTCTCTTTGGTTTCGGCTCAAAAAGACCTTGGAGTCGAGAACTAGAGACAAGGAATTATCCGACATGCAAGGGCCTATGTTTCATAGTATACACGAGTTTCAGTTCTGCCAAATGGGACCCATGGATCCGTAATCCAGGCCATTTAATCTCTTGTGGTCCACCTTGGATTGGTTAAATCTTAAATATATTCTTGATAGGAAAATCTTAAACTTTCTATTTATGACTTACATACAACGGTTAAGAAAGAAATAGAATGGTACATGTTCAACTGAAAAAAGGTTCCAAAAGAGAAATTTACCACTGTACGTCCCATTTACCTTTTTAAGCCCACTTCTTTTTACCTCACCAGAATAAGCCCCATTTGTCGGAATGACTTGCCAAATGTAAAAAATGCCCCTGCTTTTTCAAAAATGTGATAACTGAAAGCTACAGACAAATGGCTACAGATTATAACCGTAGCCATAGAGAGCTATCCAAGTGGGCTCATTGGCCCGGCGGCCCCACGCCGATTCTTAGGCACTGTCCGTGATGGCACGCCGATGATCTGGTTACGGATTATGGTATCTATCAATACGGTTATAATCCGTAGCCATAAGTCTGACTGTAACATACGTATTACCATTAGAGGTGGGCATCGAGCTGAGTCGAGTTGAGGCGGGCCAAGCTTAGCTTGGCTTGTCCATGATGTACTCGAGTTCGAGTTCGAGCTTGAGCTCGGCCTCGAGCTCAACATTGAAGCTTGGCTTGTTTGCCAAAGTTGTTGAGTCGAGTTCGTGTTGAGCTAGTGGTTCGAGTCGAGTCGAGTTTACCTCGAGTCGAGCTCGAGCTTGTTGGGTGAGAGAGTAATGTGATTATGTTCTTGATCCTCCTCCATTGATGAAAATTTCAAAAATCTTAGGAGAATTAAAGCAAAACCCGATGAAAAAACCAAACAAAGCTTTAAATCGGATGAGGAAACTTATAAGAACCGATCTGTTCTTGATCTTCTTCCACTAATAGAAATCCAAGTACTAGAAAAGAAATAGAGCAGAGCACATATAAAAAATTCAAGTAAAAAACTCTAGCTAATCAGATCATTGGATTTCCTTAAGGCTCTAACAAATCTGAGAAGAACCCATCTCGGATTTCTTGGGTTTCTCACCCAAGAAGCAGATCTCAAGATATTGAAATCATACTATTGTGGAGCTGAAATGAAAACTGGTGGTGGTGGTCTGGGCGGGCGTGCAGCTGGCAGCAGGTAGAGAAAGAGAAGAAAAGGAAAGGGAAAAGGGGTGCATGCGGTCAGGTAGAGATTCTAGGGGTTTTTTTTTTTTTTTTTTTTTTTTTTTAAAGTTAAAACTTAAAACTTATATTAATATATATATATATATATAATATTTAATATATTTATTAATCGAGCTCGAGTTCGAGCTTCGAGTTGAGTCGAGTCAAGTTGAAATGCCCCCTGGTCGAACTCGGCTTGAACTCAACTCGAGCTTCAAATAATTAGCTTGGCTCGGCTCGAATCGACCATTCAAGCCGAGTCAATCCAAGCTGACTCGAGCCGAGTCGAGCGAGTTTTAAAAGCTAGCAAGACTCGTGAACAGCCCTAATTACCATGCTACTTTGAACGTCTACCGTTGAAACCTTTTTAGGGGTCACAGAAGTTTTGGATCATTATGAAATTTGTTTTTCCTCTTCATCCAGGTCTTTGTGACCTTATGAATAGATTGGATGGAAAATAAATGTTATGGTGGGCCCTACAAAAGTTTCAACGGTGAAAATCAATTTTTTGCTGCTGTTTGTAGTGTGGTCCGGTTGATCTTTGGATATGATTTTTTTTTTTTGATAATGCACCGAAATGATCTCGAAATATGGATGACCGTTGTGGATATAATAAATACATAACCGTGGGGCCATGTAACTTTGATCTCTTTTGAACCGTTAGTACAACTCAGAGTTCAAGGACCGTCGGCACTCGTCTTCGAGAGCCAGCCGATCCGCTTGAAGGAAAAAGCAGGGGCATTTTCGACCTTTGGCAAGTCATCCCTACAGCTGGGGCTTATTCTGGTGAGGTAAAAAGAAGTGGGCTTAAAAAGGTAAATGGGCCATAAAAGGGTCGTACAGTGGTAAATTTCTCGTTCCAAAATGGGAAACGGATTGGCTACTCCCCTGCCACCAGCCAATGGCTGATGGTCGGTGCTCTGTGGGACCCACCATGATGTATGCGTTTCATTCATGCCGTCCATCTATTTTTCTAGATCATTTTATGGAATGAGACAAAAAAATGAGGGATATCCCAATCACAAGTGGACCACATTACAGAGAAAACAGTGTGGAATGAACTTCAACCATTAAAAACTTTTTGGGAGCCATAAGTTTTGGATCAAGCTGATCTTTTTTTTTTTTTTTTTTCATATGGGTCTGTATGACCTAATCAACAGATTATACGTCAAATAAACAGTACAGTAGACCTTAGGAGGATTTTAATGGTGGATATTCAATCGCTATTGTTTTCCTGTGGTGTGGTCCACATGAGACTTATATCCCTATAATGTTTTATATCAAGTCCTATAATGATCTTTAAAAATGGATGAACGGAATGGATGAAACACATACATCATGGTGAGGCCCACAGAGCACTGACCACCAGCCACCAGGCTGGTGGCAGGGGGAGTAACCAATCCGTCTCCTCCAAAATGACTGTAGTCTGTAGGTACCTTCCAATTCTCAACAGACCAATGGTTAATCACTTAGCCGTTATGATCATTTTTACGCTTCTATAGTAAATGGTCAACATGGAATGAATCTCTCTGGTTGGAGATCATGGCCGTTCCTGATAAGGTGATTGAGAAACTCATCTCCTGAGCAGATGTTTCTTATTTGATGGATGATGAAACCTACAAGTAGATTTTTTCCGTCAGGATTTCTAGATGAACGGTCTGGATCATCACATGGCGGGGAGAAGGTTAGCAAGATTGGTATAGTCTCTAGGCGAGGAGCAGTCAATACTAAGTTCGATTCATATGGGCCCATGGTCTTGTGATCCTGGTCGTTCATCTGATTGACCCATCATGGATGGGGGATGTTGCAAGGGTCTCCCAATTTGGAAGATCTAACCCTTCAATATTTGGATTAGGCTCCAATGAATGTAGACCGTTGATGTTATTGAGTGTGCTCTACCTCTGTAGGTGGGGACATGCTTTATTGATCGAGATCACTGACTTGATGAACTCCAAAATGAATGTAGATCGCCCCAAAATCTCTTGGAGCTGCCAGATCCTGATCCCTTGATCAGTGACTTACAAATGGACAGTTGAATAAATAGTACAGCTACACTAGTTAGTATCTTCCATTCTTCAACAGTTTTTCGGGCATCCCTTGTTTTGTTGGTGTCTATTAGATCAACGGTCCTCATCAAACCAAGTGCCACATGCGGACCGAATGGCCCATGTAGACACTACATGCATGCCCAGGATCCATAATTCCTCACACCGTCGTGCTGCAATCACTCCCAACCAGTTTAAGATGCGCACACTCTCCAAGTTGCTACCACGTCTACCACATTCCAAAATCTTATGGTCCACCATGCCTTAAGATGGACGATTACATCTTAGTAATGATGTTACACATGACTCAAAAACTAACAGTCACGGGTCCATAGCCAAACGACGGTGATCCAACCACTCTCACTTAAATTCTCCAATCATAACTATCTCAGCATGATTAATGAGACAGTGATCCCACCACTCTCATGGGATTCTCCAAAACTGTTACCATGTCCATAACCAAAATAATTTTACTGTTTGTGGATGTGAGTCCTAAGGGTGAAAATATTTGAAGAAGTAATGACTACGCTTAGTTGGCCTTACATCACGTTCAGGCAGATAATAAGATGATTATTACCAATATATAGTAGCACAAGAGAAACTCTCATCAACGTAATAAGGGTGGAAAGTGCACATAACCAATGACGAACCTATGATGAAAAACCAACATACGTGGTATTGTCCGAAAGGCCACGACTGTCTTCGGGTCTAGATAGTTAATCTCCACATCAACAAACAAGATAAATAACTACGAAGATCTCTCTCCATACAACCATCTTGAAGTGCTATAAATAGGAAGAAGATTGAAGAGTTCTGAGCCTTCCCCAACACAACACATCAAGCCTTACCCAACACAACACATTAAATCAAATCAACAACATAACACTACTTATCTTTTCTCTTAGTTTATTTCAGAATAAGACAACTCATCCACATTAGACCGACTTTAGCATAAGAGTAGTGTAATCCCATCCATCCATGCTACTACATTAGACCAACCTTGACTAAGAGTATATAAATCTATTCCATATATGTGAAGCCTGACTGAATCTGTAACCCACATTAACAGTTGGATTGCAAGAAGACTTTTTATTTTCTTTTCAATACCGTAATTTTCTTCATTTATGCCCAAGTAGTTGAACCTAGGAAGACTTAGATCTAGAGTTTCACCAGCTACACCTCAGATTTTGGATTGCTGAGAGATACTTTTGTAAGTTTTTTACTTTTATTTCAATTAATACAATTGAGTTCTTTTTGTCATCACATTATGTGAATTGAATTCTCTCTGTTATCACAGTGAGAAAAATTCGTTAAAAAGGATTCATTAGAAGGATGAATCCCCCTTTGCAAATTGCGCATATAGGTGGTTTGAGTTAGCTTGTTAGTACACACCCATGTCAGTACACACACTTCATGTTAGCCACCCCCACTAGGGATCGATACCAAGACCTAAGTGTTGAAACGAGGTATCTCCAGTCAGTCTGCCAGTTGAGATATAGGTGGTTGAATAGACGGCCCGTCATAGACAACTGCTCACTCACGGTCTCTCTGTCTATTTTGACACTTGAGAGTCATGGATATTTGGTTCGGATCAAGCTATAAAAGGTTCTGGCATGCCCAACACAATACACACATACCAACGATTGAATTTTGAGCTAAACAGTTTCATAGCTTAAAATCACACCATTCCAACTATCCTAATCATCCTACTCCAGTACTTTTGCTCATTCAATGGGATCATTAATAATCTAACTTTCACAATCATCAAAGAGCATTTTGTATTAGATCTTAAGCAGGCACGTAGATTTTACTTTGAAATTGCTTGTGGCATACAAGTGAAATTAAAATTGTCCAAATTATGATTCCAGTTTAGATGTATCATGAACTATTTGATTATCTGACTATCATATTGATAGACATTCATTGAACAGTTAAAAATGAAACATATACAACAGTCCTATTTCAACAAACAAGTGGCCCAAAATGAGAGGTTGGGATTGTTGGACCCATCTAATTTTGGGACTGCTGTGGGAACAGTATGTTCTGCAATATAGTCGGTTAATAAATTTCAGTAAATGTAGACTCCATATACAAATTTAAGAACCAGGTTCCCAAGCACAACAAACTGAATGGAAGTCTCAGGACTCTGGATTTGGAGTAAAAATCCAAATCCAAGCTGCCAAAGTCCAAACTACTGATAAGTCACTTCAACTGGAAGGTGAGATCCCTGCGACGTGTGAATTTCGACATAAACCTTCTGGATGAATGCGTTGGATCCTCGCATGCTGCTGCTAGGCCCTCGGCGTTTCTCCAGCAACATATAAAATTTCGACCCACAATGGAAAAGACCCAAATCAAAGAGTAATAAAAAGAACCTTGTATCTTGATTAGCAGCCATGAGTAGAAGCCCTTTTTGTTAAAGGACCCTCGGAACAAATCCCTGCCCTCGAGATTGCCATGAAAACTGTGGCCCATTTGAACAATGCTGGATCAAAACTGACCATGGATGCAGCTTGGACAATCAGTAACAAGACTTGTCATCTTCCAGTGAAAACCCTGTGAAACCATCCGACTGCCGCAACATAACAGAGAGGAGTTAGATAACAATAATCAGAAACTACTCTACAGATTTTTACCCATATCAAGTGCATGCTTGCATTTGATGAATTTGTTGAACTGGTAACCTGCCCATATCGGGTGGCTTAATACATGCCCGGGACATCCCAATTCCACAATTATGTCATACCTGCCAGGTCACATAAGGCGGTACCACAAGCGGCATGTATATGACCAATCAGGAAGAAGAATTGCATATGAAAGAAAGCAAAGAAAACCCATCTTACCTTTCCTCCCTGGTATATGAAATTGCAGTTCCCATGCCACTTCAACACAACCAGATCAGAACATCAGTCCAGGTAAAAACACATTTCTTATTAAAATAGGCTTCATATATGCATAAAAGCTAAACCTTTTGCGGAAAATCAAGCAATCCTTGCATTGTTGCAGGTGCATGATCAAAGAAATGGTGTCGGGTATCTTTTGAATCTAACCAATAAAGGAAACATTATGATCCAGAAACAGGGAACCACCACCACATCAGTACATATCGCTTCACAGCCACATACCAACCAAAGAGCAGGCCATTACCCGGTACAACACCATATCCCAAAGTTACAGATAGTAGTCCAGAGCAGTGGGCCTTACAGATACCTGTCATCTAAAACGAGTATTCCTAGCGTACTAAAAAGTGAAAAATCTCGTTCTCAGTAATTTCTCGGCCCAGAGATTTCTCAGGAGATTTTCAAAGTTTGAGGTTTTTTCTCAGGATATTATCATATCCCAGAAAAATCTCACTGAAAATAAAAACATTTAAAAATATTTATTGTAAATGATTAAATAAAAGTTATATATATATATATATATATATATATATATATATATATATATATATATATATATATATATATAAAACAAATTCCTTAATATGTTACTATTTTTCAGGTTAATATCGCAATAAAAAATGCAAAATTTAACAATCTGCTGAGACTTCGACAATATCCTGACGCTAACATTGAGTATTTTTCATTATATTATCGCGAGATTTCAAAATCTTGGTGATATTTGTCACGCTAGTACATCATTCCTGGGACAGAAATACTAATTTCACGTGAGGAAAAAGGACATCTATGCATCATGGATATGTAGGCGGGTATAAAATAGAGAAAATCACTTTAACTGGCTCCAAAATACTTGAAAGGCATCACCGGAAAAAAAAAAAGAAAAAAAAGAAAGGGGAAGATGGAAATTTGAAATTATACAAATGTGTGAAGATAAACTCATTTGTCCTTCTGATACCTTGGGCTGCATATACATGAGGCGAGTATCATGCACAGGGTTGCAAATGTGAGACAGGTTTTGGGCCAGATTTTGAATTTATCAGGCCAAGCCTAATCAAAATCTTGATTTAGCTCAACGCAGCCCGGCCCATTCCCTGCCCTAAATTTTATGCATGGCAGTTTAAAGGGAACAGAGTTTCTTAAAAGCAAGAGCAAGAAAGAATTTGAAATACACCCAGTACGAAATGCTCCAAGGAGTCCCATCAATAGCATTGAACCTCTGTTGGACCAGAACAGTAACAATTTTGTGCATCTCCCTGCAATGGCAACAGCAGAAGTCAACCTCGTTAAGCAGAAATAAATAAAGAACTGAGTAAAGATATGATCTCATGAAATCCAGTTAGATGAGGTCCCTGTGCTGCTTACCTGCTTACGGGATAAAGAAACAGTATTCCAAGGTATGCAAGATGGCCCAAAGTTCAGTTCCATATTGGCTGGAGAAAAGGAAAAAAGGCAAAAAGAAAAGAAGAACCGTGTGGTATGGATATGGATGAAAGAGGAGAGGAACTGCTTTCGGTGATGATCTGATTAGAGAGTAGTAGACATGATTTTCCCCATTCCTGAAGTTTGTTTCAAACACAGTACATTAAAATACAATACATAATTCATATTACACTTCATGATAAGGCATGCCTCCAATACGCGATGCTATTCTGTGAGATGATACATAAGAACTAATTTTCTACGGAGATTATAGACTGATGATACACAGACAGAGATCTAGAACTGTTCTATCCTTGGTATGATATCTGCTTTGCACGTTGTCTTATAGTGTCCTGTTTGGTTGCAACGACTACAATGCACGGTATGCTTTTCACGATTAAGCTCCTCTATGCATAGCCGCTTCTTTTCAGGGCGCCCCGGAGGACGGCGGAATTTTGGAGGCCGCACAACTCTAATGTCTTCATCCCCTAGAGTGTCATTTCCCTTGCTCCATTCACTTTTATCCGGAATGGGGTGTATTGCATGTGAGTACGTCTCACGGTAATTAGCAACAGTGAAACACTTCTCAGAAAATGCATAGACATCCTTTCTACATGAGAGCAGTGCTGCAACAGCATGTGAACACGGTAAGCCATAGACTTGCCAATCACGACATGAACAAGAACGAGTGCCAATATTCACAATATTCGAGCGGTCAGCGGATATAACTTCGAATTCTACTTCATCTGAACGTAGCACTTGATAGCCGCTTGCACGGGCAATTGCTTCTGACATGCGCTTCTCAGCTGACGGGGCAAGTATCGATGTCCATTTCAAACCTTTCTCATGCCGTTCGCTGAACTCAGCCATCAACTTACTATGAATCCGTTCTATTACTTGGATTATGGGAAGTTCTTGTGCTTCAAGGATCCATCTATTGAACTCTTCAATATTTGAAGAAAGATGGCCAAATCGTGCTCCATCAAAATATGCTACAGCCCAACGTGAAGGTGGAACCTGTTGAATCCACCTGGCCGCATCTGCAGAAACTTCTTCAATCTCTGCCATTCTTTCTTTAAATCCTGTAGTAGTAATGGAATAAGCTGCCTTCCAAAGAAGCTGGACAAGCCTTGAGTTCTTGAACTCTTTGCCTATGTTTTCGCTTAGATGACGCATACAAAACCCATGGGATGCACTCGGAAATTTCCTTCTAACGGCATCTACAATGCCCTTCTGTCCATCAGACAAGATTGTAAGGCGAGGTATCCTTTCAGTGTTCATCTCTAGCAGCTTATGTAACTCTCCTAAAAACCACATCCAGCTATCCTCAGTTTCTACATCAACAATACCGAAGGCCAATGGAAATAAAGCGCCATCTGCGTCAAAACATGTGGCAGAAAGTAAGGTGCCAAGGTACTTGCTTTTCAATGGCATTCCACCCAGCCCAACAAGGGGTAAACAACCATTTACGAAGCCATAGATTGATGCATGAAAAGCGACAAATAGTCGTTGAAATCGATGGTCGGATCCTACCGTGAACACTTGCGCGACACTTCCAGGGTTGGTTTTCTTTATTTGTTCACAGTATGCTGGAAGAAGGCAATATCCTTCCTCGGAAGATCCATAAATTGCAGCCAGGCCCCTTTCTTTCGCCCGCCATGCTTGCTTGTATGGTATAGTGATCCCATACTGTTTGTGAATGTCCTGCAATATATCCTTTGGCTTGTAATGTACATTGTCTCGCAGACGTTCCCCTATAAAATTCACAATCCAATCTACTGATGCCTGATGATGGCCAAGCTGCGCATTCTTGCCACAGGTATGCATCCCTTCAAGGCTCCTTATTGTGAAGGTTGGAGCATTGGGTAGTTTAACTGCCCGTATGTGCCATGGACAGCCTTCCTTAGCACACTTGGCAAAGTAACGAATCAGATCACTTTTTATTATCCTAAGCTCAAAGTGTTGAGCAATGGCAGCCTCTTTAATCGCTCTTCGGAAAGCCTTGACATCGGGGAACTCTTGCCCTACGAAGAAATTGTAATCCTCCATAGCTCCTTCAATGCTCTATTAAGATTCCTGCCTTTTGCCCATGTCCTGTACAATATTTTGTTATAAATCAGTACGCTAGCTTCTGAGGCAAGATATGACTAAAATCACTTTTCATGAAATGACAGTATGGGGAAAACACTGTAGGGGAACATACTTGGAGTCAATCAAGAGCAGCAAATAAATAATTATCTGGGATGGCAAATTAGTAGAATATAGGATGAAAATGATAATTTTAGTGTAATCTTAGAGAAATAGTAATTCGTGGAAAATAGGGTGGCAATGAGTCGGGCAGCCCAGCCCTATAGGGCCAGGGCCTGCACCCCTGAACAGAAGTGGAATGGGTGGTGACTCCAATGGGCACTGTGGGGCCCACTGTGATGTATGTGTTTTATATCTACACCGTCCATCCATTTTGCCAGCTCATTTTAGGGCATGATCCCAAAAATGAAGCAGATCCAAAGCTCAAATGGACCACAGCACAGGAAACATGACAATAATGACACCCACTGTTGAAACCTACCTAGCCCACCATAATGTTTATCTTCCATCCAACCTGTTGGTAAGGTCGCACAGGCCAGGATGAAGGGAAAACACAAATATCAGCTTGATCAAAACTTTTGTGGCCCCAAGAAGTTTTTAATTGTGGGCATATAATTATCACTGTTTCCTGTGGTGTGGTACATTTGAGCTCCGGATCTGCTTCATCTTTGGGCTCATGCCCTAAATGAGCTGGCAAAATGAATGGATGGCATGGATAAAACACATACATCACACTGGGCCCCACAGAACCCAACACCACCGTTGGGTGGTGTTGGGGTCACCATCCAATCTGCTTCCCCCCCTACACTTGACCCGAGGACCGGAAATCCAAGCCCGGTAACTGGGCCAGTGATAAATGGCCTGGCCTGGGCACCAGGACATGCATAACGTTCCACACAAGTGCAAGATCCAGTCCATCCATCTTGAAGGTCCCACTATGTAGATGACTTGGCCTGAAAGAAAGGCCTGCCCAAAGATAGGCCACAGTGTTAGAAACAATTGGACAGCTAAAACGAGCTGGCAAAACGAATGGATGGCATGGATAAAACACATACATCACACTGGGCCCTGCAACACCCAACATCACCTAGCTGGGTGGTGTTGGGGTCACCATCCAATCTGCTTACCCCCACACTTGACCCGAGGACCAGAAATCCAAGCCTGGTAACTGGGCCAGTGATAAATGGCCTGGCCTGGGCACCAGGACATGCATAACATTCCACACAAGTGCAAGATCCAGTCCATCCATCTTGAGGGTCCCACTAGGTAGATGACTTGGCCTGAATGAAAGGCCTGCCCAACTCAAAAGATAGGCCACAGTGTTAGAAACAATTGGACAACTAAGAAGAAATTGATCATTTTTTTCTTGACTGTCTGCTGGTCTTGTAAAGTGAAGCGCACCTAATTTGTGAATCGGAGTGATTTTTTTGGCAGGACATCTAAACTATGGGACCCACTTCAGGAACACCTAGGCTTGCGCACCCAAATGGGACACCTTTTTCTTACCAGGGTGGTCTGTAGCACCAGTGCCTTCTCAGCTCAATTACGGCCAAGGCTTAGAGGACCAAGACCAGGCTTAAGACTAACCCCCTACCCAACCCTGGCTCTGCCCATTGGCACTCCCAATGGAAAATAAACAATGGCCAAAACAACTTTTGTTAGCCATCCATTTGTTTTGTACTGAGGATATGGTCCTTGTCAGTGGTATGGCAGAACAAGATTCACATAGCAAATCCCATTTTGTTGGGATAAGGCTTAGATGATGATGATGATGATGATGATCCATTTGCTTTGTACGCCGACCCACCTAAGGAGTGAAATTGCCTAATTTTAGGCCAAAACGGATAAAGAATGGTGCCCACCTAATGAAACTCTCAGATTCCGGGCACGTGTATGTACCATTACCATATTGGCATTTGGCATGCCTTCTTGTGTATAGAAGGGCATGGCACCAGCATGTGTGTAGGCTCGACAAACTTCTGGAAATGCATGACAACTAGCAAACTTTATGCTCAAACATCGTATTTTTATTGCCCCCAAGTTTTTGTTAACTGATAATGACATCATCAAACATTAATGATACATAAGACATACTTATTTTAGTAAGCCATGATCACTGCAAACATTGATTCATTTGGATGCATTGAATGAGAAATTAATTTTCTGAGGTTATTCTGCGTTGTTATTGTTTGTTGGGATATGGCTCTTATAGATACAAAATCAAGATCTGTGTTTCCTAAATCACCAACCCCCTACCTTTTCCATTCCAGATCACGTGATCTGGATTATGAGTCATTTACAACAGATTGCTTTTTTTTTTTTTTAAATTTATTTATCAACTCAAAATTATGATTTGTTTTCATATTGTTAAGTAAGTTGTAATTTAAAGTCATATTTAAAAGGTAGAGGATCTTCTCTTTGATTTATGGGACATCAGGCATATTTTATATAATGTGGGCATGCATAATTTATAATTATAACTTTCATCATTTCATGTGTAACTTATAGTACAGATTATGGACAAATAACTATATGATGTACACTTAGTAGTACATTCTGTAGTGACGGACATGATGCCGCTCCTAGTACCACATACTAGAGGAAGTAGCACACGACACACCTCTTACCATACCACGTACAGGAGTGACCCATTGATCAAGCTCTTTATGAATGTGTCTACGTAATTAATTTTCACAACTCAACAAGAGAAACATAATCCATGGAGTAGTCCCGATAAGGGATAAAATGATGGAGAGCAAATTGGGATGGCTTAGTCATGTGCAGTGAAGACCAGCAGCAGCTCATTAAGGAGGGGAACATTGATTGGATTGAGGTTGATAGAGGGATGATGGCCTATCCACTTACCAAGGATAGGGCCATAGATAGGGTTAATTGGCAAAACATGATTCTTAGACCCAACCCAAGTAGTATTCTTAAAGTATGAGATCCTTGGTGCTATCAACATTCTTTAATCAGCCGATCTAACACTAAATAAAACTAGCCTAGATCCTCATCTTCCAAAAAGAAAAAGAACAGGGAAAAAAAATGAATAAAAGAGAGAGAGAAAAGCTCAAGGAAAAAAAATGAAAAAAAAAAAAAAAAACAAGTTTTTTGCATATCAAAAAGCTTTTTGCTGGAATAACACCAAAGAATTCCAGAAAAGACATGCCACCAATTTCATTCACAGAAATAACTACAGTTATCTAGAATTAGGGGTTATAATTGCAATACCCAAGAAAGCATGGTTAATTTCAGAGTAAATTTGTGGCAATATCAAAATTACCCAAAAATCACTGCTTTGCATTAAAACTCGCTGTACCTGCCTGCTGCACCCACAGGATTATCCCAAATCATATTTTAAAAAATAAACTATGTTTGAAATTTTTTACAATAAAATACTAATTAAGTAAATATGTAAATATTGAATAACTAGCACTCATGCATGAATGCGAGTAACACAGCTCCTAATCATAGACACGGCATACATGGACAAGATCCAGATTATTCATTTAGTAGGTGCCACCATCAATGGGCCATGACCAAATACCACACCGATCAGGTGATCCTAACCATCTAATCAGTTGTGATACCATCGAATGTTAAAAGGTGAACAATTGCAATGGTTCACATTCAATGGAATGAAATTCCCTTGAACAGCCAACTCAGAATCTTATATTGAACAACTAGCACTTGTGCATGAATGAGAGTATCACAGCTACTAATCAAACACGCGGCATACATGGAAAAGATCCAGATTGTTCATTCAGTGGGTGCCACCATGAATGGACCATGACCAAATACAACACCGATCAGGAGATTGTAACTGTCTGATCAACTGGGAAACCAGCCGGCATTAAAAGGCGAATAATCGCAATGGTTCACATTCAATGCAATGATATCCCTTGAAGAGGCAACTCTTAATCTTCTGATCAAGGTATCTTTTGTCAGTCACCAATCTCTGGTGGATCCACTGGATCATCAAAAAACGGATGCCCCATGTACCATACATAAATGCATGCATAGAGGCATACATACATAAACCATGACTATCAATGACCAATCACGCGATCCTAACTGTCAAATCAGCTGGGATACCAGTGGAAATTAAAAGACAAACAATTGCAATGGTTCATAATCAATGCAATGAAATTCCCTCGAATAGCCAACTCAGAATCCACTGACCAATGTAATTTTTGTCGGTCGCCAATCCGTCCATCAGCGGATCCTACTGGATCATAAGGCATGGGTGCTGCATGTACCATACATAAATACATGCACAAATGCATACATACATAAACCATGAGTAGGCCATGACCAAATAACAAGCTGCTCAGGAGGAGATCCTACACGCCTAATCAGCGACAATTCACATTCAATGGAATGAAATTCTCTCAAAGAGTCAATTTAGAATCTTATGATCAAGGTAAATTCTTTCTCAGTCGGTAATCCTCTGTAGATCCTACTGGATCATCACACACGTGTGCCACATGTACCATGCATACCTACATACATGCATACATGTACATAGTACGCATGCATGGAAACACTCTGAGATTACCTTTATGAGAATCAAACCGTGGAAATCTAAACCCAGAAACGGAAATCAAAACGAGATTGAATTGATGAAAATCTGCATTTAAGCTCGAATTTCGATGGGAAGCATCGAATCGACTAGAATTGAAGATTTCTTTAAGAGAAGAAAATCACCAAATCGAGAAATTGAACTTGGGATCAGCTCATTTCAGCTCGTCCGCTTCTGAGATCTCATCATCTCGCGTTAAAATCCGATCTCTGGTTCAAGTTCGAAGCTGGAAAGGAGAGGGTTTCCGATCTGAAAACGCCCTGCGATTGCAGAGAGAGAGAGAGAGAGAGAGAGAGAGAGAGAGAGAGAAGGGTTTTGGGGATTTTGAGGAAAGATTGGGGTTGATTAGGTCATCGGAAGGGTAATTTGGGGATTTGTGAAAAGGGTTGGGACTTGGGGGGAATTTGGGTCATTGGGCAGGCTATTTCCGGTACGATGGTTGAAAGACGAGACGCTACAGTGCTGTGGTAGTTTTGCAAAGAGGAGTTGTGGTGTATTGGATGGGGGAGTTATTCGATACTCTGCTAGAGTGTGATGTTGATACGCAGGCACTCTGAGATCGGATACTTAGTATAACTATCTCAAAATTAAACGGTTAAACGGTTCAGATTTACCACGGATCGATAATTACCTGGACATCAAATAGAATGAATCATCCTACTCTGATTTTTGCTAAAACCGTCCATTAAATGTCCACCAGAATCATCCTACTCTGATTTTTGCTAAAACCGTCCATTAAATGTCCACCAATCGCATACTTAGAACGCCCAATCAGCGAACTTTTGGTTTATGATCCATCGAACTTAGGGCCCATGAATTGGACGGTTTAACTTAGGATGCGGTTTGGGTAGTGATCCCAACACCTGGCTAGCTGCTGTCAAAGTTATGTGGGCCCTACAATGATGCATGTGTTTTATCCACGCTACCTATCTATTTTTCTGGCTCATCTTAGGACATCCAGCCTCAAAATGAGGCCGATCCAAATCTCAGGGTGATGCTTTTAGTTATTTATTTATTTAACTTACACACGCGCACACACCCCCACACACTCGTGCTAGTGGAATTTCACCACCCATGGTATTCGAACCCTTGACCGGGAGTTGAAACTCATTAGAGTCTACACCCAAGTAAGAGTAAGGACCAGGCTATTGTGATGCTTATTGGCCATCCAACATCTTTAAAGTCACGCGTGCCTAAATGGAAGTAAAAAAAAAATATCAACTTGAAGTCATCAATGTTAAGGAATTCGGTTTCTTTATCATGCATTCTGATTGGGCCACATCATCACAACCAATAATAATGTGGCCCAATCTTTACCATATTGTGCGCTCCACCTAAGATGGGGATCTGCCTCATTTTTAATTTCATGCCTTAAAATAAGCTGGAAAATGGATGGATATTGTGATAAAATATGTATGTCATAGTGGGGGATAATAGAGATTTGCCACAAGCTAGCTGGTTGGTGTTGGGGTCACTAGGCAAATCGTGTCCTTTTAATCTATACGTGTACAATTTTTTGATGTCCGCCTATCACCCATCACACTCTTCCATGTATCAAACAAGTATGTGAGGGCCATGGTCCAATGATCTAGACTGTTGATCAAGGTGGCATACAATGGATTAGGATGTCTAAAAAACTTTTGAGATCAGAATGTGTTTACATGTACTAATCACGGTCAGATCAAACAGCCCAGAAAATGCCATGTGGTAATCATGCCACACGTGGCACCTATACATTTTAAAAAGAGGAGTTAGAAATGTGTGCATTGGAGAGCATTAAATGTTAAATTTCTATAAAATAAAAATAAAAATTTGTACAAAACAAGTCACGTTAAAACAAATTTATTAGTAAGCATTAAATATTAAAATTAGTGAATATTTACTAAACATTGAATGCGATTACGCGAGTTTTATAAAAAACAACTCTCTTATATGTCAAAACCACGCAACATAAAGACTCCAACAAGTTTTTCATACAGGAGTTTAGTAACTTGAGGACTCCAATCGATACACAATCTGCAAAATTCTCTCTTAGACATGTGAATACACGTCATAAGCTACACTTGCATATAAAATCAATGAGATTTGCACAAGTTAATCATTCAAATCTTTTGCAATGTTGAAGACTATACAAGACCATTGCTTCCTATAGGAGGGGGGGGGGTTAGCTTGTCAGTACACACCCTCCATGTCAGCCACCCCTGCTAGGGATCGATACCAAGACCTCAAGTGTTGAAACAAGATATCTCCACTTAGTCTGCCAGGTGAGCTATGGATATAAGCCTATATAAACAACACTACATTAAGAGTTTAAGAAACATATCAATAAATACCAACACAATCAAACCTAGCTCTACGCTACTTCATCTATCCATCCATTATGAATATATATATTTTTATACTTTATTTTAAATTAATTTTCCATTGATGCTTATTGCATTGGGCCTTAGTTTTTAATCTTTAGTCTCTCCACCCTCATCCATTTGTATCGCACTAGATTATAAGAAAGATCGTTCAATTTCAATTGAAAGGCTGAGGGGCTATCCTGCAATGTGGTAGGTGATTCCACATACCATCTTGCCACGAAGTTTGGTCCACACTAGATGACAAATAGATAGTCAAATTACGACTGTCTTGTCACCTGCTTGATTCCCACTAACCACAAACACACTGCCACCTTACCGGCCATCTAACCACGAAGTTCAATTTTTCACCGAGTAATGAACAAATTGTCGAAGGTCCGCCCTCCATTAGCCATCTCTCCATGAAGTCGAGCTTTCGATTGAGCAATGAACAAACGATTGTCTCGCACATTACGACCGTCCCACTATGAGCTTAATCCACGCTGGGCGACAAATGGATTGTCATCCTTCAAACTGATTGTGCGTATCAATATTATAAAAATCATCAATAAAATACTTTCATTTTTCATCTTCTTCTCTATTGTTCCATTGTTGAATTATGGTTGCAATTTGGCGCCTGGGGTAGACTCTGGCATGCTTGCACTATCCTTATTGCACACATTTGATTGAATTCAGGCCTTCGTTAACACGTGTAGCCTCATATTTGATTGAATAAATAACAAAATGTTGTTGTATTATCTTCTTAATAGTTTATTTATATTGTGCTGATTGGAGGGTTCATATCTTACACTTTTAGAGAATTTGATGGAAGGGGATTACTACCCTGTTTCAGGAAGTTCCTGTCGTGAGAAGCTGTGGAGCTATCGTGATGTTTGTGAAAAATCCACCATGTCCATCCGTTATTCCAGTTCATGTTAGTATGAGCCTAAAAATAAGACAAATCTAGAGCTCGAGTGGGTCGCACGACCGAAAAAAGTGGGTAAGGAAATGCCTACAGTTGAAACCTCCCTAGGGCCCATCAATGATGTTTAAATGCCATCCAAATCTTTTATAAGGTCATTTATACTAGGTGAACGGAAAACACATAAATATTAACCTGACCCAAACCTCAATAGCCCAACAAATATTTCTACAGTTCAATCCTCGCTATTTCTATTGCACGATCCACTTAAAATTTTTTATCTGTCTCATTTTTAACCTAGCTTCTTACCATAGTTCATGCAACAAGTCATCCCATGCAATCGAGTTTAGGGCTGTTAGTGGGCTAGGCCTAAGTAGGCATATGTCCCGAATTTAAATTGTATGCATAGACCCAAGAAGCCGATCATGCTCAAAATTTAGATTTCGCTTGGCTGCCCAAGCCTAGCCACTTACAACCCAATCCACATCCTATGATGAGGCCCTTCCAAGAGGCGACAGATCGCCTAGGAGAGCATGGCCTTGTCACGGTGCTGTTTGTAAGAAATACATTGTGTCCCTCTGTTTCTCCATATCATGTTAGTACATGACTCAAAAGTGAAGTAGATCCAAAAACTCAAGTGGGTCCCACGACAAGAAAAAGGGCATATTGTTGGATAGATTCCATCTATATATACCGTTCATAAGGTCATTCCTGTTGGGATGAACTAAAAAAAGAAAAAAAATATTAGTTATATCCAAAACTTACGTGGCCTTATGAATGTTTTAATGGTAGACATTCAGACCTTGTTGATTCCTGTCATGCGGCCCATTTAGGTTTTGGATCAGCCTCATTTTTTGAGCTTTTGTCCTGACATGTTCCAGCAAAACGGATGGATGTGTGGTTTTCTCGTAAACATCGCATGGTCTCCACCTAGTTTATAAGCGCAAGACCTTGTTATATATTCGCTCAATTCAATTAAACACTAGGCTACATGTGTGAGCGAGGCCTGTATTTGGTTTATGTACGTGTATGATTATAAAGTGTAGGTGTGCTAGAGTTGTACTCGACTCAATATTTGATTGAACGGTGACCCTCGTGTTGAGATGAACCGATTAAGACCAAGTTATATAACTCAGCCGCCCTCATCAGTCACTCAGGCGAGGGGTAAGTTCTTCTTGATGAATTCTTTTAATCTTGTGTTTTAAGTGTTGCTGCACTGATTTGTGCATCTATTTTTTCAATCACGTGAGTCCTTATGTCATATAGTCAGTTGAGTCTTTTAAAGCTGAACACTGAAGACACAAGAGTACAAGAGCATCAAAGAGCAAAGAATAGGTAAATGATGTGCCTTGCCGACCTACTCTTGACTCAAAACAACCTTTGAATATGTAGATGACCTTGGCTTAATAAGTAAACTTTATTGATCATCCTTTAACCTTAGGAATCTAATTGAAACAGATAAATAAGACTATAAGATGTACAAAGATGCTGTGAAAATATACACCCAAAACAACAAACTTTGAGTAATGCTCGATCTCATTGAGCAGACTTCGAGGGGTCTTTGATGACATCAAAGATTCCCTCAATGGCATCAAAGGGAAGTCAGATATGAGACTATTATTTATGCACATTTGTATTCATGCTTTTGAGTTCAATTGATTGAATTATATAAATGCTTGAATTAATTGAATGCTAGGCAGCTAATTGATCACATCTCACACAAACTTACTATTTTATTAACTAGTTACTTATAATATTGCATCTATTAGAGGCTTGGAAGCATAAGTGTTAATTATTTTATTAGTTTAAATTGATAAATAATTTAATTAAGCAATTGAATTTTAATCGGCAAATATTTAAGTGATCCTATTCAACTCTCCCTCCATAGGACTTGGCTGTAATTTTAGGCTCGTTAAGCTTTCACACGTGTTGTGATAGAAAATCCATGCAATTTTAAACTCAAATCTAGAATTTCAATTGTTTTTAATGATATGCATTCAATCCCTACATTTTCAATGGTTTTTAATAGCACGCATTCAATCTCCACCTGAGCTTTGGATCTATTTCATTATTTGGCTCATGCTATAAAATGATCTCTTCAAATGGATGAACGGTGTGGATACAACACATGCTGAAAGTTGACGGGAACAAACATGTGGACCTTCTTTCTGCCAGCCGTCCGTTAAGACCACGGATACAAAGGCGAAAAGGGTAGTATTGTCATTAGGAAAATCTCTACACTGAAAGGTTACCTTGGGCTGACACTGCCAATTCGCTATTAGACGGTGCTATGGCCCCACCATGTATGTGTTTCTTTCCACGCTGTCCATCCATTTACCATCTCAATTTAGGGTATGATCCCAAAAATGAGTCGGATCCAAATCTCAGGTGGACCACGTCACATGGAAATGGGGTATGATCCCAAAGATGAGTCACATCCAAATCTTAGGTGGACCACACTACAAGAAAACAACGGTGATTGGAATGCCGATCATTAGAAACTTCTTGGGGGCCACAGAAGTTTTGAATCTTGCTGATATTTGTGTTTTCCCTTCATGCGTGTCTGTGTGACCATATCGACAAATCAGATGACAGATAAATATTACAGCGGGCCCTTCGAATTTTTTAATGGCCTGTGGTGTGGTTCCCTTGAGATTGGTTCTGTCTCATTTTTAGCTCATGCCTTACAATAAGCTGAAAAAAATGGACACCAGATCAAAACATATACATCATGATAGGCCCCACAAAATCACCATCCAGTAGCAACCTGCTAAAAGCCATGCGGTAATTCAGGAAAGTTGTGTGTGCGTAGAGCATGGGCCACAATGCTAGATTTATTCACCACTTATACAATAAGCCTGTTTTTTTATTTTTTTTATTTTTTATTTTTTTAACACACACCACACCCCCACCCACACCACATAGGCGCTTGATCTCTGGTCCCAGTGTTGAAACAGAGTCTGTCTACCATTAGGCCATGGAGCTGGACCCAACTTACACAAATAAGCTTCTTCTACGGTGGTTCCAGTCCTTGCCCGAGTGGTAGACTCTAAGGAGTTTCAACACAAGGTCTTGGGTTCGAAACCATAGGTGGTGAAATCCCACTATGGCGTGCATGGGTGTGTGGCGGGTACATGTGTAAAAAAAAAAAAAAAAAAACTTCTTCTACGGCCCTTACTCAGCTGTAGAAGTTGTTAACATGAGTTGAAACTTATTCACCTGTGTATATATGTTATTTGACTGTCTGTGTGGGTCCATGATGTTGTCTATATGCCATCCAATCAGTGTATAAAGCGAGCTCCACTTGTGATAATGGGTGCCACAAAAATCAAGTCTATACAATTATTAAGTGAGCAACACCACAAAATAATAATAAAAGACAATGGAGATCTGATAGACTTCCAAATTCACATGCTGGCTCATGTGATGCTTGGGTGTCCCACTGGGGCAAACACAAAGACAGTGGCGAGTAGAGTTGTAGAATGAGCTTATTCTACAAACCTCGTAGAGAAGGTAAGGCCTAGGATCAATGAGGGAATTTATCATTAAAAAACAAAAAAGCAATATTCCCTCTTATGTTTGTAGAATAAGCTAATTCTACAACTCTACTTGCCACTGTGTTTGTATTTCAAAGTCAACCTTTGCCCTGTCATAAAAGCCGGACGCTTTGCAGAAGATATGGCCTCGGATCAATGCGGGCATTTATCAATAAAAAAAGAAGAAGAAATGATTCCTCTACAAATTTTATAAAATATGTTCGTTCTACAACATGGCATATGAGACCCACAATAATGTGTGAATTTGATACAACATGACTTTCCTCGAGGATGAATCACGAGTAAAAGAATAAGAAAATAGAAAACAAATTCTATAAAATTCGAAATTGATTGATGAATGAAATAAACGAGTTAACAATCCTTTAAATAGGGTTACTGAGCAATAGAAGAATTTTCAGAATCAAACTACAACTAAAACCCTAGAATTCGCAACTTCATAAAATCATGGCCATCCTGATTTTAAGTTCTGACGGTCCAGATCATTTCCATCTCCGATTGGGCCTTTTTTGGTCCATCATGGCCATGAAATTATTCGGGACCCGCTCTACATCAGAATTCCACATCATGCGAACCCAAGAACCTAAAATGAGGCTGATAGAACTTAGGTGGATCACACAATGTAAAACGACGCTCAAGACCTTTAAATTCACCTAACGCCTGATAAGCGTTGGAGTGGTCTGATTTATAAGCGTTCATTCATCCTCGTAGGGCCCGACTTTTAAATGGATTAAATGGGATATATTAAAAAGCATAGTGAGTCCCACACAATCTGGCTTGTATTAATGGTGGGTCCTTCATCGTAATGTGATCCACCAATGTTTCAAATTGGTTTGATTTGGTGAACTTAAAGGAGCTCACCTCGTAGATGGATTGGATGTGGGCCCTACATCGTGGTGGCCCCACACACTGCTGTAGAATAAGCTTATTTTACAATGTTGAAAAGAAACTAGACCCTTAAAATAAAAGTCCAAATGGTTTAAATTTACAGAGCAAGTAGGCTAATTGAATGTGTAGGATTGGCTAATCAGTGCAACCTTTTTACAGTTTGGACTATTTATAATAATTCCAACGGCTGACAATAACTGGGCCTTGGCCAGAAAATTTGATATTTTGAGTAAGTCTGGCCTGGCCAACTCAAAATCGGAGCCTGAACCAACCACTCAAAGCAAGGCAGTTGTAACATGTACTTAGTTACCGGATCCAAATCCGACCAGCTTTGAGTACCCCAACGAAAGTTAGAATTATGGTTACATGACTAGGTCACTCCAATCAGCTAGGCTAGGCAATGGTTAGGTTCAGTTGGAGTTTGGCTCAGGCCAAGCTCAACCCATTTAATAAATGGGTCAAGAAATTTGGACCTAACCCAACTTGCTATACATTTACCTGGTGACCTGACCCGACCGGCTTAAAATATCTAGAGAAAGAATCCAACCTGACATGGCCCATTTCTAGGCCCGGCAATGGTCTGGTTCGTTCTGCGTCGGGCTTAACCGACCTATCCTATCAAACCCATGCATTAATTATAATCTCACATATTAGGTTTCTTTCCTATTTTTGGAGTTTTCATTTGTATGTAGCTCACTATTATATGGGGCTTTTTTTTTTTTTCCGTGAGAGGTATATGTTTCATCTCATTTATCACTTGTAGAAGAGCAATCACATGTGGATACAATAATGGGAAGGTCAAGTTGGGTTGGCCTAAACCCGAGCCCAACACCCAACTTGACCCCACTTCGCCCTAACTTGGCTTAGAAGCGAGTCGGGCCAATTGACCCATCGATCGAGCCTACCAATTGCAAACCCTAAGAACAACCCATTTGGTCTTGAGTCAAGTTGGCCCAGTTGGGGTGAATTGGGTTGGTGCGACTTGTACATGTTTTCCCAAAAATAACTCTGGTCCACTCTGCGTGTGGGCCCAATATTGGTAACATGTGGATGGAAAACTTCTCAGCCAAGGTCTTCAAAGCCATCCATTTAAAACAATAATAATAATAAAACTGGGGCTCACCTGACTGGTAGATCAACCTGATAGTTGGGCTAGGGCATCCATATAGTAGTGCCATATTGATATCTTAGACCTACACGTGTATGAGTTGTATTGCACACGTGCATACCATTAGGTAAGCTTCTCAAACAGTAAGCATTACTAAATACAGCACACGCAGTGCACATGGAGAGAGGAAGTGGGTCTCTAAAGACGAGAAGAGTGGAGAAGCGGTTGTTAAGAGAGTTATTTAATACTCTGGTCAGTATGATGACTGATATTCGGTCACTTTGAAATTGCACAGATGGCATGTATTAATTCAATTGAACTGACAACTAGAGATAATTCATCACCTAAAATTTAGATTGATTTAAAGATTCTAGCCACTGATTAATAAGCATTCCTTCGTGAAATTTGGACCATTGACTGCTTTCATTCTCAGCATCCATTGAATATCTACCACTCAGCCAATTAAGAAACTCCATCAGTGTAATTTTCTATTTAAGAGCCAGCCATCCAAATTTATAGTATTTAGTTTAACTTTGTTGTATGCTAGTTGCTGTCAAGAGAGCGTCATTTAGCATAGTTTAAAATCCTCTTCTAATTGTTTAAACTTTTCTTTTAAGCCCTTTCCTCACCGTTTGATAAAGCAGAAGTTTCAAGTGATGGTTGGGAAGTTTTTAGTGATGGTTGGGGAGGAAATTCACCTGTGAGTCGGGGAAAACTGCCAAGAAACTTCAGAGGATTGGAGGTGAGAATTCACTTCCTTGTAAGTGATTTACAGCTGAAAGTCACTTTTAGATGAAAAAAACTACTTAAAAAACTTATAGGCATCCCAGCGGGCCCTCAACCATAAAAAATACTAATTTAGTACAAAAAAATTGCCCATTGCTAATTTGTAGCAAAGACAATTAAATAAAAAAACAAAAGAAAATTATATCTTCAGACACCCGACGGGTACCCAACTCGAGTATCCAACTCAGCTAAATTTCTAGTTGGACCTGAATTTTTAGACCCGAATATGATCCGATGCTATATTGGGACCAACAATTCCGATCCAAATACACTCAAATCAATCTGAAACTTCAGGTTTCCGTGGATCCAAATACGCATATAGACACCAAAATCCACCCCCTCCGTTACTTGGTTCTCCACATTTTGTACTTCTGCACATGTAAATATTGAAAATTTTTAAGGTGAAACAATCCAAAGGAACCTTAGCCCCGGTCTATTTCTTGGGTCGCATGTTCATTCACAAAATTGCTAAAATTCACTTTAGCAAATGGTACTGCAAAATCGAGCATTGTTTGAGAAGCCTAAAACAGACTTCCCCATCTAAACAACACTCTCCTAAATGGGGTATGATCCAGCTGATGGCTGAGGGTCCATTTCAGTATTGATCCTGCATTATTTGGAGTAAGCACAATCGTGATTTTGGTTGTCAGATTAGCCATGCTACAATGGCAGTACCTTCCACAGTGACAGTTTGTTGCATTTTTATTTTTTCTTGAACTGTCGTAATTGCGTTTACTGGAGGAAACCACTGCTTTAGTGAAATCAACATTAGGCTTAATCCCGGCTTCATAGGATCCCTACCCAAATAGAACCTAAATTTCAACAAAGACCATTTCCACGAATGGCATTTTAGGTTAATGGAGATATGGTACATCCAAGTACATTATGTTAATGCACTGATTTGTGCATCTTGTTTGTCAATCACGTGAGTCCATGTGTCATATAGGCAGTTGAGTCCTTCGAACCTGAAAATCGAAGACACAAGAGGACATGTAGCATTACAGAGTGAAGAACAAGTAAACATGAGGTGCCTTAGTGTATCTTAACCTTAGACCCTTTTAAGTCCAAAACAACATACATCTAAATGATCAATTCCTAATGGGAAAACCTTGTTTGATCATCCAAATCCTTAGAAATTTATTTGACATGTTCTGCTAGACTTTAGAGTAATTTCAGGCATCTTTCAATCTCACCAAAGGTGCTCAAAATAAGACAACAAGAAAAGCCCTGAAATTTATGTAATTCGGCTGCAGCCAGAGAATCCTTTGGTGTGACCGACACCAACTTCAATCTGACCTAAACTCAAACCTACAATGTTCAGAAACTATCATGTCCTAACAGTTTCAGGCCTTGCCAATTTTGGTTGGACCGACCTTGTTTTTGGTCCGACTGAAGACTACTGGTTAATAGATCCGTTGGATCATTTTTTCCTATAAATCTTGCAATCGAATCTTTGTAGATATGATAGTTTTGAGTGAGAAAAAGACCCTAGAGTGTCCCAATGCTTCCAAATTTTTGTAGGCTCTCACCTATTGAGATCTTCCAAGTGGTTTATCACTCTTTGAGCATTCAAATGCGCCATTTGTGGAATAACTTGGCATCTCATATTCTCTAAGGGTTAGACTAAATCCAATAAGTATAACATTTGTCTAAACAACCTATAAAATGGTCATTTGTGTGAATCTCTACTAGGAACTCAATCCTATCATTAGTTGTAGGAGATTTACCCGACTCCCATCACCTTGGGGGCACCTCAGAGGAGTATCACATGCAAGACATTTGATCTTGGAGTTGAAGCATTAACAACGCATCAGCATCATGATTGGGGGAGCACTTGAGGAGCGGATTCAAGCATGGGAGAGCTATGAAAAAGCGACTTAAGATTGACATATCAACGTGGCTCAATCCAACAAGTCATCATTTGTAGAGTCGTAAGATTGTCATTTGTAGAGTCCATGTATACTCTTTCCTTGTGTAGGATTGAGTGTAAGAATTTGATTGTCAAACTTGATTAGATTTTTCTGTAGGACCTTGGTTCTTGTGTAGGACCTAAATCAAAGTATTTATGTAGGCCACCGGACACAAGTGTGTAAGTGTTAGTCCCCAAGGGAGTCTCTGATGGAAGTAAACATAAGTCCTTAGACTATGACTGAGATTCGTGACGAGCTTATAGAAAATCATGCAAGTCTTCAAGGTAGCCGGCCCTTGTTTAGGATTATAAGGGTTAGAAATGAACTTGATTCAAAATATCCGATAGTGAAATCCAGTATACTCATGGGTTGAATGTGTCCGCCGGGAGTGGAGTACGAAAATTGAACCACTATATATACTTGTGTTTAATATTATATTTAAGCACTTATTTAATTATGTTTATGTGATTGTTTAGTTGAATTATATATATGCATGATTAGATGAATGCTATGAGTTGATAGGTCACACATCTTATACACATATGTACATTATCATGTTTAATGATTAGTTGCTTGATTGCTTCATTTATTATAGTTTGTGATTGGACTCTCTATTAGCTTGGAAGCCTTAGAGTAAATTTCATTACTTAAGTTTAATTGGAGATTAGTTTAAATAGACAATTATGTGTTAAAAGGCATAAAATTTATTTGGTCCTAATCACCCCCTTCTAGGACATACCCATCATTCCTTAGCTCCGCTGAGGTTCCATGTAGAGGTGGGTATCGAGTCGAGTCGGACGGGATTAGGTCCAACTCGACTCGATCTGATTTTTGCAAGTATCTAACCCGAACTCGATCCGATTTAGAATCGAGTCCAATAGGGCTAACTCGATCCCAACCGATTCCTTGCTAGCCTGACCCGAACAGAGTCTAACTCGGTCAGGGAAACCGAGTCGGATCGAATTGAGTCTGTCCGATCGATTTGGACTGGGCTGAGTCAAGCCGAGCCGGAGACTTTGGTACTAGGAAGGAAACAGGAGGGAAATCGGGAGAGGGAGGGAGAGAAAGAAGAAGAGGGAAATCGGGAGAGCAAGGAGGGAAGAAGAACAAGTCAGCTCGGCTGCGGGTAGGGTCAGGGTTTGTATAGAAAAAGGGTAAAGGTTTTTTTTTTTTTTTTTTTTTTTTTTTTTTTTTTAGAGTAAAATCTAACTTTATACTACTCGATTCCAGTCTGAATCGGATCGAATCGGACCGGACCGGATCTGATCGAGTTGCTACATGACCCGAACTCCACTCGGTTTGGCATCGGATCTGAGTGGGTCTACTCAATCCAACCTGACCCTGGCTTTCGGTTCAGGTCGGATCAGATCCAACCGGTTCGGTCAAATCGGATCCAATGAGTCGGGTCGGATCCTGCCCACCTCTAGTTCCGTACATAGCCCGAGGGCCCTCCACATGCAATTTCACATTCATAATCAAGTAGGAAGTGTAAAAATTGGTGATATTTCCTATTATTCATGACAGGAAGGAGAAGCCCCTGAATTGAGGTTATAGTTCATTTAACCCAACTTGAAAATTAACAAAATTGCGATTTTAGAGTCTAAATCCTGAAAAAAGAAATGCTAAGGAAATTACAACTTGGTTATTTCCACTGTCTGTACTTGTAATTGCAATTCAACTTGATTGCATATCCAAACACACCCTTGCCAAGTTTATGCCACAGATTAGCAGACCGACAGCAAATGAAAGGAGTGGAATGCAATGGGAACCCAACCAATGGGAATTGCCAATAATATCAGGTGGATTCATCAGGGGCCAAGCGGACACTCATTGGCCCACCTTGAGCAAGGGTTGTGGGTTTTCTTCTTCTTTTCCTCTAATTTCTATATTCTTCTTTTCTTTCTTTTTTCTTTTTCTTTTTCCCCTTTTTGGGTCAGTACTGAGAACAAAAATTCCGATGCCAATCCCAAGCTTGCAACTGCAACTTGATTTCCAGATAGAATCGGGCGTTGTATAACAAATTTCAGTGCATTTCCAGCTCAAAGGAAATTATTACACATACACACGTTAAGAACCCATCTTAACCCATTTCAAAGCAATCTCAACATGTGAAATGTTTCACACAAATCCTCTCTAACCAGACAACTACGAGCACAAACTAACGCCGTAGCAGCAGATCATAACCATCAGAGCTGTTATTTACTTCGATTTGTGAGTCATGCCTTCACTTTCTAGTGAATTGGAGGTGTTCTGTAGTATGCTGGAACCATAGCAGGGAAAAACATCTGCCTCACCCCCTCGGCCTTTATAATGGGGAAAATGATATTCGATGCACCCTGCGAAGAAGAGAAGCTGAAATAAGAAATGGAAGAATCGCCTTGCAATTTGCAACAAAAAATTATGTTTGAAAAAGAGAAGTAGCATGTTCATAGGTGTTCTGGTTATTCATCTTACTGCAAATCCCAACCTACAACTAAAGGTCAAAACCTTTGGAATCAGGCGCACAAGGAATTGAATGTACAAATTAAAGACAGAAAGAAAAAGAGCTTACTCACCAAAATCAATCTAGCTCCAATCCACATACGCTTGGGTGAAGGGAATGGCCACAATAGACGTCCAACGCCATAAATAGCTACAGCAAAGAAATGGCATACCAAGCTCAACGGGCGAGGGTTTAGACCAGATAGTAATGCCACTGGCCCAGTTGAAAAAACACCCCCAAGGCTTAGATAATCAAAACAAGCTTGGCGCATCTCCTTCCTTGCCTGGTCAGGTGAGGCACAAAAGACCTTGTATAGGGCACCTGCCAAGGTATTTATTGTAGACGCAATTGGCTGCAAATGACATGTACCATGCTAGGTTGATAAATATAGCAGAAAATTGAATAATCAAATATTAAGTCAAGTGATCTCAATAACAGACTAAAATCTATATCACAAATACCAAGAACTCTGTTAGGTTACCTTGCGCAGGGTATAAAAGGACTCCAGATATTTGCACAGCGAAGCTGCGTCATTCAGATCACGTAGAGGCTCCAGAAGGTTCTGTAGCAAAACGATATCCGCTAATGCCACAGTCATTCCCCCACCAGTTAAAGGATGGCGCATATTGAATGCATCCCCCATAAGAAGGGCTCCAGGCGTGGGATAGGGAGAAGCCGGCATGCTCTTATTTGGCATTGTTCGTATGCTTCCTCCATCAATGGCAGATATAAAGGCATCATGAAGCTCATCTGGGATCTGAAATGGGGAACAATGGGTGCCTTAATAAAGTCCTAAATACTGGGAAAGAGGACTTGGTTCTTTCGTGCCAACAACAGACACTTTCTGACGAGGGAGAATGAAGGACGAAAAACTAAAATTAAAATACCTGAGGATTCACTAATATTGAAAAGAAAAGGATGAAATCATGTTTTGTTAGTCATAGATAATCAGATACCTGAGGTAAAACCACTGTCTTCAAATAGTTTGCCATTTCTCCATTAGCTATAGAAGGTACCTTTTGACCAGGTACATCAACCAAACAGCGGACCTCCGTACTACTGATTGGATAAAACAATATAGGCGAAGGATCTGCTAAAACAACATGCCCATGGTTTGGGTATGGAAGTTCACAGTTCTCCAGAACCAAACCAACAAAACAAGATGGCACATCCACCTACAGAAAAAGAAAAAAAAAGGTGGGAATGCTACATGAGTTTGTGTCGAGCACACATAATGGTGGAAAAAAAAAAAAAGAAAAAAAGAAAAGTGAACTCCATCTGTTTGCATCAAAGCAAACAATACAAGGGAAGAAGAAATGCACCAAAACTGACAGCAGCCACCCAAAATCATATGGCAGCAAAACTTTAAAGCGATCCATGTCATTCAGATGACAAGAATGTACAGATAAACAGTGCTTGACTGACTCACAGGCATGCTATCTTTGTAGATGAAAACATTTAATTGACAGCTCACCTTAGGGCTGCAGAGAGTGCGCCGCAAATTTGAAAAACAACCATCACAAACGATTGTAAGTGGTGCATATGCTCTGAATTCTTCACCAGCCTTATTCTTGTATTGTACTCCCTGAACAGTCCCATTTTCTTCAAGCAGGGACGTTGCAGTTCCCTGCTCCAACGTGACACTGGAGAATATTCCAACAAGACTTAAACAACCAACCCATGAAATTGAAAGCTTCAAAAGGGACTATGATAACATGAAACATCCTGTGAGAAAATGTTAACCTAGATGATCAATTTTATTGTGAGAGTATAATATCAGTTAGTACGCACGCAAACAAAAAATGAAACCACAAGCCAATCAATTTCAACATAACTGATAAATCCAAGTATACATGAAATTCAAGTACAATTCTTTTCAATATGCTTAACCCTAAACTAACAGGATGTTACCAGCAACAACATGCTTATACCACAATGATCATCATGTCGTGCACTATTTCATACAAACCTATGGTGGAATATATATTTCAGACTAGGGGAACCAGAGTTAATCTATATAGTCACAAAGTCCCACCACCCAGTCCTTTACAAGTGCAATAAGGAACTATTGTTGTGTAAGATATACAGCCATAATAGACAACATCATCAACACTTCGTAACAATGATAGAAGATCGGTTGCTTTTTCTTTCTTTTTTTTCCCTTTTTGGGACAGCCGAATTTTCAGATTAAACAAGTTGGGCATCATTATTACTCATGGACCAACTTGAGCAGATGCCGTAGATATAAGGGTAGTTCAGTCTTATCTTGCACCATAAAATTGAATTCTTTTATAAAGGGCATCTCAGAACATAATACATATAATGTTTGTTTGTCACTAATATAAACAGAGATCAACCAACTCTTCTACTTTGAAATCCAAAGCTAAACACACAACAGTCTCTGGCATCATGAGCAACATAAAGGAAAATGGATATAGTTGAGAGTAATGTAGGGCGTACTTGGGAAGAGATGCAGCCTTTTCCCGCATACGCTGTATGAAACGCCCATTATGGAAGCTCCTGCCAGAAACATCTGAATGAAAATTTTCCAAAGGATATGGGATTTTAGTACTCTTTCCATCCTTGAAAAGAGCATACCCAAGCACTCGTTGCGCATCAATCTCCTCCAGGCAATCTGCAGAGAACAACTATAGTTAAATGCTGCTAGAGAGGTCCTACTGCTGCTAAAATAAGCAGAGAAAAGTCGGTGATTCAAAACTTAAAAAATCAGTTCATGACTGGATGACTTCTTTGGTGAGGTTACATTGTAATATTTATGTGAATAAATATTGCAATTTATGTTACCTCTCAAAAATAAAAAAATAAAATTGCAATATTTACGTGTTCTCCAATTCAACCATATATCTTTCAAAATATCATGCAAACTCGTGTTTTTGGCAGCTTACCCTCAAGGCCCAGCTCAATCAATTTCAGGTAGCCACCTGGTTGCAATAGTTCCCCAACGATTCTGTCTGGCTCTGTCAAATCTCTTTCAATGACATGCACTCGGCGCCCATCCTGCAATCAGAAGCATGGAATAGGACTGCAATCTTAATTCTTCACACTCACAACTTGGGACTCAACCCAAAGATGCAGGTTGAAATTTAACAAAATACAGATATCCTAATTCATCCCAACCGAAACATGTATCACTATGATGATATTTTACGCTCTAATAATCAATCTAAAGGAAAAAAGAAGATGCAGTTTAAAAAGTTTTACACTTAAGTGTTTTTTTTTTTTTTTTAATGATGTTAGGGTGTCCTTGCCCCATTTTGAGGCGAGACTACTCCCTGCAGATGCATGCAATCACCGGCAAACCACGTGCATCGGGTAATCCTGGGGAGGGGAATCGAACTCACGTTTGTGGGGAGCACACCCACGACGCTTGCCATCTGCTCAAACCCCGTGCGGGTTTAAGAAAGAAAATGAACACTGGGAAAAGAACAATTTTGTGCATATGGCTAAAGCTAGAATGAAAGAGCATGACCAAAAACATGCTCGAAATCCCTATTTCAACCAAGCTAGGGGGGGTAAAATAGCATAAGAAAACGAGCCCCAAGAAAAAAGGAAAAGAAAAGAAAAGAAAGAAAGAAAGGAAAAAAGAACAAATTTGTGTGCACAAGTAAGGATGAAGGAAATGCATGAACAAAAGAATGGTGTTTGTCTATATGTCAACCATGCTAGGGAGGCCGTGTGGGTAATTTTCAAATAACTCCCTTGTTTGAGTTTGAAATAAGCCTCAGAGGAGGTAAGATAAGTGTGTTTTATGCATAACAGAAACCAGTATGTTTTTTCCCGCTTTCAATATTAAATCTTACGCAAATACAGCCAGAAACTTTCTTTCTTCCATCAAACTTATCAGAACATTTTAATTTGGATATTAGGCTCCTAATACACATTATTCAAGTTAAGAGGTTTGTTTTAGTAGTTCATGTCAAATGGAAGTCTGAGAGGACTGCATCCTTCCATTGGCTGTTGACGGGCATCGTAACCCATCACTTTGTAGGGTAGGATCCCTCCTTTCCACAAATGGGAAGGTTAGACTACCCACTCCAATGATTCCAGTCCTTTTCTCCTTAGGTAAACCTGTGTCTGATCAGCAATACAGCATAGATGCATCCTAAGATGTTTAGAAGAAGCATCGAGCGTAAGATAAGTGTGTTTTATGCATAACAGAAACCAGTATGTTTTTTCCCCCTTTCAATATTAAATCTTACGCAAATACAGCCAGAAACTTTCTTTCTTCCATCAAACTTATCAGAACATTTTAATTTGGATATTAGGCTCCTAATACACATTATTCAAGTTAAGAGGTTTGTTTTAGTAGTTCATGTCAAATGGAAGTCTGAGAGGACTGCATCCTTCCATTGGCTGTTGACGGGCATCGTAACCCATCACTTTGTAGGGTAGGATCCCTCCTTTCCACAAATGGGAAGGTTAGACTACCCACTCCAATGATTCCAGTCCTTTTCTCCTTAGGTAAACCTGTGTCTGATCAGCAATACAGCATAGATGCATCCTAAGATGTTTAGAAGAAGCATCGAGCCCCAAGTCAGGTCAAAAGTTTCGGTTGAAGCTGTAATAGAAGATAAATCCTTGTTGTCGAAGTTTTGGGATATGAAGTCAAAAACCTCCATATCCATACAATGCATACCTGGACATCTTTTAAGACCTTCACAAACATCGCAATACTTGTTAGAATCAGCTGAATTAAAAATAAATAAATAAATAAATAACTGCCAAGAAATCTACTGAAAAATAGTTCTTTCTAGAAAATTTGATATCATTTCTATTCCTAAATTCCAATAATCAAAGGATCCAGCAGCCTCTGATCAAAGAATTATCCACAATGCAGCTCCTCTACTTTGAATTCTCCCTCCCCAATATTATCATGTAAAAAGATGGCCCAACATTTTAAAAATGTAAAGATGGTGTGTGCCTAACCAGATGTGTGGAGGAAATAGAATGAAGATGGGGATTGAGAGATAAGAGGGAAACAAGGAAGACATATTAGAGAAGAAGAAGATAATAGGGAAGGCAAGATTGAAGGATAGTTGTTATTTCTCTCCTCTCCAAGGATTGCATTGCATTCTCTTATATAAGCATTACAATAAGGCTACACTTAAACAACAATAATGATAGAAAAATAATTGACAATTAAAAGTAGAAATTTGAATTCGAAAATGAAAATGAAAATGAGAATTGAAGATTTGAAAGGGACCTCATCATCCCGCCGTCCATGAAAGAACCTTGTCCTCAAGGTTTGAAGTTAAGAAATCGAAAAGAGAGACTCACCCAAATCTTCCACACAGCGTCCTCCAGAGTCACAGGGCGTGGGATCATCTTAAGGTTTGAAGTTAAGAAATCGAAAAGAGAGACTCGGCCAAATCTTCCACGCAGCATCCTCCGGAGTCACAGGGCGTGGGATCATCTTATGGCCACTCTCCTTCTATGAGAAAGAGTTGTTTCTTTTTGCAGTGGTGGCCTCGATGGAATTGCTCATCGCAGTTATAACATAAATCCCGACTAAGTCGTGCTTCTATTTCGGATGGTGTAAGGTGTTTGATGGGAATGATTTCAGGGGCCATGAATGGTTTGGGTGTGATTGTGAAGCAACAACTAATAGAAGAAAATGCTCCGTGCGGGAATGATTGGATTTGTGGGCTAGAGCGATCTTTTTCTTCCACCAATCATGCCAATTCGATCACTTGACACCGGATGAAAAAGTTTAACCTCACCCCAAATATCATCGCTCAACCCTCCAGCAAAGCAATTAATCATAAAAGATTCGGGTAATTTAATTGTGAGGTTTGGAAGATTTTCAAATCCATCCTCATATTCTTGTATTGTTCCACATTGTTGTAGTCATAATGGCATCTCACCTGGCTGCGTATATTTTGTGGTGCCAAAGCGAACACAGATAGCAAATTCGAACTCATACCGCATCTATGCCGACATGATATCTTCCATCCAATGATACCATTGAATGGATTTGCCTTCAAGGTGGAAAGCCGCTACTCCAATCTTCTCATGCCCAGGGGTTGATTACAGTTAAAGAAAAGCTAAGCTTTGAATGGCTTTGCCTTCAAGGTGGAAAGCAGCTAATCCAATCTTCTCATGCGCAGGGGTTGATTACAGTTAAAGAAAAGCTTCCAGCTAAGGGGATCCTCCCCGTTGAAGTGGGAGAAATCCACCGATGTATGTTCAGTTTGCAATGTAGAAGAAGAGTCAGCTATCACGGTATTATAGGCAGTTGGAGGTGTGGGTAGCAATGGGGTGTGGGGTGTGTTTGGAGAGAATTTCCCTCCATGGGATTAAAGGCCGTTGGAGGTGTGGGTAGCGAGGGGGGTGGAGGGTGTGTTTGGGGTGATTCGGTTGTCTTGCAGGTGTTAAGTTGTAGAAGTGTCTGAAGGTGTCCATCATCTCCGCAAAATTACGATCATTCCTCTCCTGAAACTCAACAAAAGTAGCTTGTTGTTCCTTAAGGTCAGCCATGTTTTGAAAGGTTCATTCCAATAGTTTTTTCGATTTGTTCCATCATTGTCGCCATTTGAATTTCAAGCTGGTTGATAGAATCCTGTATTTTAGTCATAATGTATCAGTATGCTCTGATACCAAATGGTGTGTGTCTTAACCGGATGTGTGGAGGAAGTAGAATTGAATGAGGAAGAAGATGGGAATTGAGAGATAAGATGGAGATAAGGAAAACAGATTAGAAAAGATGAAGTTAAAAGGGAGGGCAAGATTGTAGGATAATTGTTATCACTCTCCTCTCAAAGGATTGCATTGCATTCTCTTATATAAACATTACAATAAAGCAACAAGCAAACAAAAATAATGGTATAAAAATAACTGACAATTAAAAGAAATAATTAAAAGTAGAAATTTGAATTTGAAAATGAAATTTTCTATTCAAATGGAATTTGAATGGGACCTCATCAAAAGATGGCAGGCATATGCAAGATCCAGAACATTCATCAGGTAGCCCCTCCACAGATAGTCCATAGCTAACAAAAACCACAATGATGAGGCAATAGTAACCATTGCTACCGAAGAGTTTTTGCCCCTGGAATGCCAACATTTTATTACTTTTCATTTGCTTTCAGTGCCCAAGATCAGACCATCCAATGTGTGTGCCTTGTTGAGATTCTGAACCCCAATTGCCGGGCTGACCTGATGAACGGTCCAGATCTCATCCAGGAATGATGCATGCCCACGTTATGAATGCCAGGGGTTCTGCGTCCATGCCCAGTGGGCCCAATTATAATTTGATAACAGAAGCTCAAATCTTAAATTCCATCAAGAAATCAGGAAAAAAAATAATTTTGAAATGAGAACATAACCAAGAACTTCGCACCCCAAATCCAAACAATTTCATCATCCAAATTTCTAAAAGAAACAAAAACGTAAAATCCACCGTCCAATATCTAGAAACTGCAGTTCACCAGAAGAAAAAAAGAAGAAGAAAAAAAAAATTTTGAAGGGAAGAGAGAAAAATATCACCTTTCCAAGGGTGTATGCGAGAGCAGACCCCGCGACGCCGGCTCCGACGACGACCACATCCGTACAACTGCTGCTACAGCTGGCTTCAGATCTGCGGCTTCCATCAGTCAAGATGGATTTTCTTTCCTTCTCCTTCTCCTCCTTCACTTTCTTCTTCTTCTTCGTCTTTGCATGCAATGCAGAAAGAAAGAAGAGAAACCCTAACAAAGAAGCAACGATTGCTCCTAAGAGATATTGCTGCTGCTGCTGCTGCAGCTGCATCTTCTCTGAAAGGAGGAGAAGGAGATGGAGATTGCCAGAAACAGAACGGAGAATCTCTCCTTTCAACCGGTAATTATAAGGTCCTGTACTCCTGGTGCATCAGGACCGTGTCCTTTGTCTGGTTGGCGGAGGTTGCAACTCGGGTGGGGCTCAACCCGAACCCGATCGGCCGGACCCGAACTTAGCTATCTCCCTACCGAAGTGACGTCACCAAGTTCTGTGGGGCCACCATGATGCATGTGTTGTATCCACACCGTCCATCCATTTGGAGATATTATTTTAGTGCATGAGCTAAAGAATGCGGCAGATATAAAATAAACATCATGGTGGCCTTAGGAAGGCTTCAACGCGGGTATCATTGCCCCAGCTATTTTCTATAATGGGTCCACTTGAGCTTTAAATCTACTTTATTTTTGGGCTCACGCCCTAAAATAATCTAGTGAAATGAGTGGAAGTATGGATACAACACATACATCATATAGCGGCTCATAGAACTCCATGATGTGACTTGAACAGCCAGATAGCCACTAAAGCCATAATCCACCTCCACCTTTTTAGATTGAGCTAGAGTTGAGATGGGAGTGGATTATGTGTTACCCGGCCAAGACACGTGAGCTCGGCCACTTGCCAACCCCAGCTTGAACTCGGTCCTCGAGCCTGATTGGCCAGCTCAACCTAATTCGATCGGTAGCTTGGGCCAGTTCGAGCCAAGTTCGCATTTGTGGCATTTTCATAGATACATAGTCTGCACCTTCAAATCTCACCATATATAAAACAGCAATAATTATTTTATAGGTATTTTATCAAACACCTTGTAAGCAACATAAAAATCAAGAAAAAAAGGATATTTGTTTCATAAACGTACCTTCCTTTCCACGAGACACACTTCATTGAGTCATTTCATCAAACACTTGGTGAGCAACAACAATATCAAAGTAACCGAGTCACTGAACTGAATTAATCTGAGTTCGATTTAAGTTGGGTTTGATTCGAGTCGAGTTGAGCTCAGGCAAGCTTAAACTCGGTTCGAATTTTTTTCGAGCTCAAAAAATCAGCTCAACTTGGCTCGAACTCAGTTTCGAACCGAGTCGAGTCGAGCTTTTTCGAGTCGAGTCAAGCAAGCTACCGAGCTAACTCTGCTCGTGTTTAGCCCTACTAATAGATGATACCCTGACCATAGGGCCCGCCTTAATGAATGTGTTGTATATCTATGTTATCCATTCGCTTTCTCAACTGATTTTAGGAGGTGGTCCCAAAACTTATGTAGATCTAAATTTTAAGTGGACCACACCATAGAAAGTAGTGGGGACAATAGAGACCAATATTGAAGCCTTTCTAAGAACCGCAATGATGTTTATTTACCATTTATAAGATCATATGGCCTTGTATGAAGGGGAAATACAAAGATCAGCTTGATCCCAAATTTTAATGGCCCATGAGAAGTTTTTAATGGTTAATTACTATGGTTTCCAGTGATGTAGTCCAATTGAGATTGGGTTCTGCCTAAGTTTTGAATCACATCCTAAAATGAGATGAATAAAAAATAAATGGTGTGGATTAAAAAAAAAAAATCATTAATGTGGACCTCACACAATCAAGGTAACTTACACTAATGTGTTACCAGGTAACATCTAATCTGCTCCGGTTGAGACCACTGTAATTGGAGTTCACTCCATAGACATAACCAGTTTTGACTAACATATATCATACAATGGCTTGCTTGGAAAATAAGGGCCTACTTGGGAGCTTAGATTTAGAATGGATTAGAATTTAAATCATAATTACATTGAAATTAAAATGATTACGAATTCTCATTTGTGTTTGATTGAAATGCAATGGAATCCAAATCTTCCATTTGAAAGCTTGTATTTGGATGATATTGGAATTCTTGGGTATATTTACAAGACTTAGATTCAATTAACTAAATCAGTTTTTATATATATAATTAGCATATATGTGTGTGTGTGAGAGATATTTGATATAATGATTATAATAAACTTATTAAAATATATACTTTGACTAAAAAAGAGGAAATTTTGAACCTCGGATGGGCCACAAATGCATTATCACAAACAAACGATTCACTGGCGTTTTCTAATCGTCCATTTATATGTCCAACGCTTTAGATGGTTTAGGTTATTATATTGATGTGAATTTGGCGTTGCAGTCGATAATTGAATTGTTTTAGGTTATCATCAGTATGCCATGTGTTCACTGGATTAATAAACTAGAGACACTTTGTTACATGTGCAAATCTCTTATCTTTTAAAAAAGATACCAAAAAAAGCACTTCCTTTATAATTCACCGGAATCTCGGTACTAAAAATGTGAATTCAAGATACTTCTAATTCCATTTACCTCTAAATCCAAGGCTGCTAAATACTAGAAGCAGCTATTTAGTTTTGAAATACACCCACTTACCACCAAATCCGTGGTTAGAAGTTTGAAAGGGTTTGCATCACCGTCCATGCAATATAAGATTAGGAATTGCTAATACATATAAAAATAGGGTTGCTTCAAAATATATGCGTGCGCTTAGTAGTTTTTCAACATGGCTTCAAAACTTATTATGCTTAGTAGTTTTTCAACATGGCTTCAAAACTTATTACCCCCCCCCCTAAAAGGGGACCTCTGCAATCTCTTATTACACGCCCACCCATGAAAGCGGCTCACTTGAATGTCGAGTCTTCCTCTGCCACCAACTCGACGTCATCGTAACCGACGTCAGCGTCACAACATGTTGTTGATATCTCATTCCCGATTCTTTTTGAGCTCGAACCAGCTTCAAAACATATGAGTGCGCAATGGCTTTGAAGCCTGACGGAAATAACCTTTGGCTCAACTGTTGAGCAGCTTAACGAGTGATGAGTGGTGATTGCAAACTATATTTTGGTATTTTTGTTTTCGATAATTGCAGTTAGTGCCTTAGCAGAGGTATATTAATGAGTTGGGCACATATCGAGTTCTAAAGTTTCTAAACTAGGGTTGATTGAGTTCAAATCTTGTTATTTTTTGTCTCACTTTTAAGACTTGAACCTAGATCCAATCAGCTACTTGTTTGTTACTTTTGAGGCTCTGGTCTTTGTTTTTAGTCGGGTCCACGTGCAAATCGGATCTTTTACATGCATTAGCAAACTTCCTTCCATTGCTAAAATAAAGGATTTATATTTAAACATGGGAATTTAACCATACCGGCCTCGATGTATGGTTAAATTCCTTAAAGAGATTCAATCTTCCAAATATTCCAAAGGTGGCCTTCTGACAAGCTTAAGAAAATCTTTTGGACCAAAATACCCTTGTCATTGGTTTAGTAGTTGTACTGTTTTTGAGTGAATAAGAAGTTACATCATATTTAATGCTAAGAAAGTGATGCAGACTAAAACCTTTTTTGGCATGGGCAAGGCCCATCTCCTGGGACCCACATTGATGTATGTGTATAATTCATGCCGCCCATCCTTTTTTCCGTGTCATTTTATGGCTAGGGTCCAAATATTAGCCTAATTCAGTGCTCGTGTGAGCCACATAATAGAAAATAATGGTGACACTAGCACCCACTGTTGAAACTTTCTAGGCTTACTGTAATGTTTGTTAGAAGTGAACACTGCCCAAGTTAGGACTTTTTGGCCCCACAGCGAGTTGGCTGACAAGGTGGACGGAACGGATCACCCCATTGTGAGCCTCGACTCATATGATTTAAAAATAATCAAGTTATTAATTACATTAACCTGACAACCACGACCCTTTCTACATTACAACCACGGGTACCCTTACCGCATTACAACCATGACCCTTACCATGTTACATGGGGTCATAGTTGTCATGTTATATGGGTCGTAGTTGTATGGGTCATGGTTGTCTTGTTATATGAGTCGCGGTTGTTTATATGGGTCGCAGTTGTCATGTTATATGGATCATAATTGTCTTGGGCCGTAGCTGTATAGGTCGCAGTTGTCATGTTATATGGGTCGCAGTTGTCCTATTATATGGGTTGCAGTTGTCATGTTATATGTGTCGCAGTTGTCTTATTATATGGGTCGCAGTTGTCCTGTTTATGGGTCATAGTTATCATGTTATATTAGTCATAGTTATTATGTTATATGGGTCATGGTTGCAACGTGACGTGTGGAGTTCATAAGGGTCGAGATTGCCATATGACGTAGACCCCACCTTGATGTATATGTTTAATCTATGCCATCCACCACCTTCTCCATGTTATTTTAGGCTATAAGCCAAAAAATGAGATAGATCCGAGTCCTGAGTGGACCGCACCGAGGGAAACAAAGTCCCATTGTTGAAACTTTCTAAGGCCTACTGTTGTGTGTGTATGTGATGAAACTACCTAACATGGGACTCCTTTGGTCCGCAGAGAACTGACCAACATACTAGACGGAAAGGATTATCCACTCGTAGGGGTGTACACGAACTGAGCTAGCTCGGTTAGCTCGCTCGACTTGACTCGAAAAAGCTCAATTCAACTAGGTTCGAAGCTGAGTTCGAGCCGAGTCGAGCTGATTTTTTTAGCTCGAAAATGAGTTCGAGCCGAGTTCGAGCTAGCCCCAGCTCGACTCAACTCGAATCGAATCCAACTCGAATCGAACTCGGATCGAACCAATTCGGTTACTCGGTTACTTTGATATTGATGTTGCCCACCAAGTGTTTGATGAAATGACTCAACGAAGTGTGGCTGGTGGCAAGGAAGGTATGTACATGAAATAAATACTTTTTTTCTTGGTTTTTATGTTGCTTAGAAGGTGTTTGATAAAATACCTTGAAAACCATTGTTGTTATTTCCCATATAGTGGGATTTTAAAGGTGCAGTCTAGGTGTTTGTGGAAATGTTGCACAGGCGAACTCAGCTCAAACTGGTTTGAGCTGCTGACTGAACCGAGTTGAGCTGGCCAGTCAGGCTCGAGGACCGAGCTGAGCCGAGTTCGAGTTGAGGCCAACTAGTGGCCGAATCGAGTTGAGCTGAGGCCCACCCTTATTCACTTGTGGACCCCACATAATAGAAAATAAAAACAAATACAACAAGAAAGAAAAAGAAAAGGAAAAGAAAGTCTCATGTTATGTGGGTCATGATTGTCATGTTAGATGGGTCGTAGTTGTCCTATTATATGGGTCGCAATTGTCCTGTTATATGGGTCGTAGTTAGGGGTGCACATCAAACCGGTAGAACCATGGAATCAGACCAGAACTGATCTAACGGTCCGGTTTGGTCTGGTTCTAGACTGCACCGGTTCTAATTTCAATTCTAAAATTTCGAGAACCGTTGGTTACAGTTCGATTCCGGTTTAGGGACATGTAAAACTGAACCGAACCATGAACTGAACCGTGGATTCGAACCGTTGATCCGAACTTAAGATTTTTTTTTTTTTTTTTTTTTAAACACTTTCTCTTTCTCTCGTTGTGTCCCTCTCTCACATCGTCTCTCACCCTATCTGCATGCGACTACCTAGCCCCCCTCCCCCCCAATCTCTTCTCTCGCCATCTCTCTCTCTCTCTCTCTATCCCTCTTTCTCTCACCATCTCCCTCTCTCTCGCCGTCTGCGTGAAGTTGCCCGGGCCCCAGAAGTAGTGTACATGTACATTGAGCTGGATGTTTGATGTGGTGCCTCTTTTGGGATGAAGCCTAGCTAAAAACTACACTAATCAGCACATACTAACTATTTGATATTGACCTTGAATTTAACTACTGATCATTTCTTTCAACCATCATTTTGATGGCCACGGTTGGACTGTTAGAATGATCCATAATGGGCTCCAAAATTTAGACAATCTGACTTGATGTTCATGCGTGTTGCACGTACGGTAGATAAGCCTTAAAACTATAGTTTTCTCCCTATGTCAAATGTCTCCTGCAAAAAAGGAACTAAATATATGGCCATGGAAAGCATGACGATCATCTCAAAAATGCAGGAAGAGGTCAAGCTGGAGATATTTCTGAAACAACTTGTAAACATACTGCAGGGCGTGACTCCATTTGTGGAAAAGTTTTGAATAAACATTTATCATTCTTAACCCTTCACAGTGGTGCTCATTTGTTTTGTGTCAGTAGATTATATGGTAGGTTTCACAAATTAGGCTAGATTTTACAAAGCCTAGAACTATGGAACCGAACCGGTTTTCACGGTCCGGTTCCAGTTCGGTTCTAGGGTACTAACAGTTCGGTTCCGGTTCCGAAAATCCTATAAACGTTAGGAACGGTTCGGTTCCGGTTCTGAAAATCCTATAACCGTTAGGAACGGTTCGGTTCCAGTTTTACCCCAGAACCAGACCGAACCGACCTGTGTGCACCCCTAGTCGTAGTTGTATGGGTTTTTGTTGTTCTATTATATGGGTCGTGGTTGTCATGTTATATGGGTCGTAGTTGTATGGGTCACGGTTGTCATGTTATATAGATCGCAATTGTCATGTTATATAGGTCGCAGTTGTCCTGTTATATGAGTCACAGTTGTATGGGTCGTAGTTGTCATGTTACATGGATCACAGTTGTCCTGTTATATGGGTCACAGTTGTCATGTTATATGGGTCATCATTGTCCTGTTATATGGGTCGCAGTTGTCCTGTTATATGGGTCGCAATTGTCCTGTTATATGGGTCGCAATTGTCCTGTTGTATGGGTCGTAGTTGTATGGGTCATAGTTGTTCTGTAATATGGGTCGTAGTTATCATATTATATGGGTTGTGGTTGTCATGGGTCGTAGTTGTCCTGTTATTTAGGTTGTAGTTGTCTATTATATGGGTCGTAGTTGTCATGTTATATGTTCACTTCCTTTATTACCAAATGAAAGGCTAGCCACTGGTACCATACCCTAAGGCCCACAATGGGATGATCTGTTCCGTTCACCTTTTCGGCCAGCTCGTCATGGGCCTTAAAAGTTCTGACTTGAGCAGTATTTACTTCTAACATACATCACAGTGAGCCCGAAAAGTTTCAACAGTGGGTGTTACTGTCACTATTATTTTCTATTATGTGGCATACACGAGCTCTGGATCAGGTTGATATTTGGGCCCTAGCCCTAAAATGACACAGCAAAAAGGATGAGCGGCATGGATTTTACACACACATCAATGTGAGCCCCACGAGTTGGGCCTTGCTCATGCCCAAAAAAGGTTTCCATCCACATTTAGCGTTAAATATGATGTAACTTCTTATTAACTAAAACAACAATACAACTATGAACCAAGGATAAGGGCATTTTGGTCCAAAAGATTTTTCAAAGCTTGTCCAAAGGCTACTTTTGAAATATTTTAAAGGTTGAGTCTCTTTAGAGAATTTGACTATACATAGATGCCAGTACAGTCAAATTCCCTTTAAACATATACTAAAGACTATCTTTTTCCGTATAATACTGTTGTTAAAGTCAAATGGACCAAACTGGACCTTCCCAGTTTTAACCGTCAGAGAGGGAGGACTAGACTCGAAAGTAAGCCTAATTTTAAAATATGTCCAAAGTCGCATACGTAGATTTGACCTGAGAAATCATACGCACGCCATTAAAATTAAGTCAGGCGTACCATTTTACGTGGCTCAAGTAGAAGTTGATATATGTATTTAAACATTATTATATAATAGTATTAAATATTTAATTTTATGTATTAATTTATTCGAATAAAATAATCGCATCTGCTATGATATTACCTAACTTGAAATTATATTAGTTGCAGGCATTTAAAATGTCGAATGGGTTTCATGGGGCATGGAATTGGGTTTGGCTGCTGGCCAACTCTTCCATAGGTTGGGTTGATCCTGGGTGCGGATTGGGTACTACTAACGCCAGGACCTAACTATAGATAGTAACAGGTCTTTGTGGGGTCTACCTTGATATATATATATATATATATATATATATATATATATATATATATATATATATATATATATATATATATATATATTTTTATTTATTTATTTGGAAAAGGTACTATGCGCTCGAGCGTAAAGCGGTCGTCCGTGAGGTCGAGCTGGTGTGGGCCCCACCGTGATGCCGTTTGAAAATCCACACCGTCCACCAGATGCACCATTCCAGAGGGGACTGACACGGCTGAAAATCAAGTTTCTAAATCCGTATTTTTTGTGGGCCACACCACGTACAGAAGTTGAGAGGGGCGTGCACCATTGAAACATTTAAAACCATTTTTTGGAGACCTTTCGAGACGTTTTTTGATGATCAACACCGTCCATCATGTGTGTCCCACTTTAATGTAATTTTAGACCAAGTTTTATGGGTATACACAACACAGGTAGGGCCTATCAAGTGTATTTACATGTTTTTACGCGTACACTTATGTTTTCCGATGGTTGGGCCCATCTGAGTTACATGGACGGCTGATTTTGAGCCTTATGGGCCCCCTCTGGAATGTTGCATCTGGTGGACGGTGTGGATCTTCGAACGGAATCACGGTGGGGCCCACACAGCTCGACCTCACGGACGACCGCTTTACGCTCGAGCGCATTGTACCTTTTCCCATATATATATATATATATATATATATATATATATATATATATATATATATATATATATATATATATATATATATATATTATCCAAGTTGTCTGTCTATTTTGAAAGATCATTTTCGCATATGAGAAGAAAAAGGAGGTAGATTGAAGGCAAGTGGACCACACCACAGCAAGTAGTGGTGATAATGGCCTCCACCGTTGAAACCTTTCTAGGGCTCACCTTGATGTTTATTTTCCATCCAACCTGTTCATAAGGTCAGATAGACCTGGATGAAGGCGAAAAATAAAGTATCAGCTTGATCTAAAGCTTCTGTGCCTCCTAAGAGGCTTTCAGTGGTAGGCATTCACTCCCCACTGTATCCCTTGGTGTGGTATCTTAGAGCATTCTATCTGCCTCATTTTTGTACTAATCATCTAAAATGATTTTTTAAAATGGATGAACGGTTTGGATAAAACATATACATCATGATGGGCCAATAGAGCCCCTAACAGGACCGTCCATCTCTAGATAGGTCATGGTGGGGGTAATACCCAATCCATCCTCTGCCCAACCCAACCTACTCATTTGCACGCTTGCTGGAAACCGGTGGGGCTATCAACACCGTTTTCTCCCGATGATGCTTCTAGAGTCATCCAGACTGGAAGATCCCAGTCATCCGATATCCTTTTTGGACTGCTACTGTATTTTCTTAACCATCTATATGAATGCTCCTGAACGAACGGTTAGGATCTCTCAACTTAGAAGTCTTTTTGGTTCATCCACCGTCCACAGTTTGGTGGGTCTGGATCAACGCTTCTAACACATCATTGTATCATGACCTTAGAACTATTGGATCGTCGACCCAGGATTTGCATTGTACACTCGGTCTTCTAATTAGGTGGGGCCCACGGTCAGGTGATCTAGACCGTTGTGTCAGCATCGATGGGTGATCAGGTCAATCCTAATCGTTGGATTCATGGCCTACAATTAAACGGTTAAGAAATAGAAACTAGACAAAATCCAACATTCAATCGAAAATGGTCACAGAATTGCTGGCCAGGATCTTCTGAATCAAAACAGAAGTCCGGACAAAAGTGTATCTAGGCCGTTGATCTGTTCAGTACAAAACCACCTTATTCAAGCAATTTTGTGCCCTTAAAATGATGTCTGAAAGTAGAACAATCAAGGGTTCACATTCCAAGGAGTAAATTCCCGTCATAGGAGAAAGTCCCTTTAATTGAAAGGCTAGAGTAGTCCACTAATAGTGTATCCACTGGAGGACCCGCCAATTGGACAGTGTCCAGTGTGTGACCCACCAAATTAACGGTCTGGATTCGTTGGCTATAACGCCATGACTACATAGCAGTGACTGGAACGAACCATTGCTGGTTCATCTAGATGGACTGTGAAGCGATTTGCAAAACCATGACATCATAAAACGTGGGGTCGTGCATTCGAAAACGGTGGGAGGGAAGAGTGTTAGAAAAGATGCGGATTGCGTATGGGTTAAAAGGGGATTAGGTGGGAGTGGGTTTTAATATCCCATGGATCATCCCAACGTCCTGTTTGGACCGGAGTGTGAAGCCTCTTCTTGGAATCCACGCCTTGGCAGGGGATTTCCGCATTCCTACTTTAGTTGGTGTTATGCGGACCCACCATGATACATGTGTTTTATCCACACCATCCATCCATTTTAAAATATAACTTTAGGACTTGATCCCAAAAATGAAATAGACATAAATCTCAGGTGGACCGCACCATGGAAAAACAGTAGTGATTGAATTCCACCATTAAAAACCTCCTATGCTAACTGTAATGGTTGTTTGACATCTAACCGGTTGATTAGGTCATAAAGATTGGATGAAATGAATATATATATATATATATATATATATATATAATATATATATATATATATCAGATTGATCCAAAACTTTTGTGGCCCCAAAAAAGTTTTTAATGGCGGCCGTTCAATCAACACTATGTGGTCTACTTGAGATTTGGATCAAACTCATTTTTGGGCTCTTATGATAAAATGATCTGGAAGAATGGGTGGACGGCATGGATGGTACACATACATCATGGTGGGGCCCATAGAGCACTGACCGGTAGTAATTGGGTGATTTACCAATCCGCTTTCATTCATGCCACGCCACGGGATTAAACGGCAATCCTGACACCATTTAATTATTATATTTTACTAATTCCATCCCCACTTAAACCCATGTAATCCCGTGCACCAAACACCCCCGCATTAAGTATATTTAAATTTTAGGTTGACCGGGCCATAGGAAACAATGTTTATTGAAGGGACCGCACAAATATCAATTGGATCCAAAATTTTCGTGGACCACAAGAAATCTTTAATGGTCAATCGCCATTGCTTTATGTGGTATGGTCCACTTGAGATTTGGATCTGCTTCATTTTTTAGCTCATGTTCTAAATTCATATGCAAAAATAGGTGGACATCCAGAATGTAAGGAACATGCATCACAATGGGCCTCACGGTCAAGGATCCGAGATAGTAAAATTGAAGAGCGGGTTGCATATGCCCTCGCATGTAGATATACCTATACTTGGGGGTGCGTGGGTATAACAGAGATTTTCATGACAAATCCATTTTGTCTATTTGTTTTTAAAGAACACGTTAGGATATGCTTTTAAAAATTAGGCACATTGAAAACTCATTTAGGCCACTACAAATGAAACCATAGGAATATAAATGTCCAAGGTTGAAAACCTTTCTTAAGCTGACCATGATGTTTATATGCCATCCAAACTGTTGATGCGATTATCACCACTCAAATAAACCGTAGGAACAAATATTACTCCAATATAAAATTTTGCCACCCCCAAGCTTTCAATCCTTACTATTACATGTTGTAAAGTACAGGACCAAAATAAGTGTTTATAGGAAAGTTGGTAGAGAAGTTTAGCCATTACGCTTCTCCTCTTTAGGTTTCCTCACTGTAAGTTTTCATATCTAGTTTAATAACCGTATGAATAGGAATTACTGTTGAAGAGTCCCGCCTCAAATTTATTTACAATGATCACAATTGTAATGGGGCCCACTCAATCTAATTCAATGGTTAGATCTAAGTCGATGATCATGTGTGGCCCACCTGATGGAGTCTTACATTATATTTATATCTTATTGTGCTCTTTAAAAACACATGAACGGAGTGGATTTTCCATGAACATCTCTTGGACCCCACAAAGCCCCAGGCGAATGCATATCTCCGTGCTCGGAGTACATACAATCCACTCTCCCAAAATTGAAGCATGTAAAATATGACCATACTGAGAAAGTGGGTATAATAACTTCATCCCTTAAACCTTTTAATGGCCTACAATGATTTTATTTGCCATATGAACTTCTCATAAAGTCATGGAGACATGGATGAAGAGAAAGTAACTGTCATAGGTGTTCAATTCCCACCTTTTTCCTTGTGTTGTGGTCCATATGAGCATTGGGTATGCCTCAATTTTGGACTCATGACTTAAAATAATCAATTAAAATGGATGAATGGTGTGGATATTATATATCACAATGGGTCACACAGAGTTTACTCGGTGCCTTATTGCATAATGAGTTACCCGGTACGGCAATTAGGGGTGTACACAAACTGAGTTAACACGGTTAGCGCGCTCGACTCGACTTGAAAAAGTTCAATTCGACTCAATTCGAAGTTGAGTTCGAGCAAGGTTGAGCTGATTTTTTTGAGCTCGAAAAAATTTCAAACCGAGTTCGAGCTTGCTCGAGCTCGACTCAACTCGGATCGAACTCGGATCAAACTAGTTCGGTGACTTCACTGGGCACGTGGCCGCATCATTATAATTACTCTAATATAATGATATGCGCCATCCAAACATTGTCTATGTAAATCAATGGTTAAAAATAGTTGGTTAGTTACTCATATGTAATCTTGTGCTTATGGCTCATAAAGACTTGAAATTTCATTATTTTTGAGCAAGTATATATTTCAACAAGCTTGTTACAACTATTATGTCAAACATTATATAAGCACACTAATTAGAGATATTAAAGTTGATTTAGTAATTAAATTCAAACCCATATCTACTTTTAGATTAAGTGATTTGGAATTCAAGGTGTCAAACACCATAGGAGGATTTCAAATCGAAGGGATTCTAAATCTTCACTCCTAAAGTGGCCTAAGCATGGGAATAATGATTTCCACATATGAAACCTTCCTAATGCCCATGGTGATATTTATTTGTCATCCAAGCTTGTTCATAAGATTACACTGACATGGATGAAGTAAAACAAAACAAATACCAGCATTATCTAAGAGTCTAAGACTTATATGGCCTCCAAGAATTTTTCAACAGTAGAGATTCAATTCACACTATTTCCCGTGGTGTGATCTACTTGAGATTTAGATATGCTTCATTTTTTGGCTTAAGTTCTAAAATTATCTTATAAAATGGATAAATGGAGTTGATAGAATACACGAATCACGTTGGGCCCCACAGTGTTTACTCAATTCGCAATCTGCTTCCGTCACCCAAACATCTAGCAGTTTTGAAAGCCTACACTTTGACAGATTCTAAACATCTGGCAGATTCAAAACACATGTGGGCCACACCACACAAAAAGGTTGGAATATAACGTCCACAGTTGAAACCGTCCTGTAGCCGACCATGATGTCTATAGCCGTTCATAGGGTTATTCCCGCTCAGATAAACGGTAGGCACCGATACCATCATGATACAAAATTTTTATAGCCTCGTAAAGTTCCCAATGGTAGGCGTGTGATGTGGCCCGCAGGAACTTTGGATCTGCTTAATTTTTAGATTCCTGCCTATTGAGGTCTTTGAAAGCTGATGGACGGAGTGGATCTATCACCGACATTTATTTAGGCTCCACGTAGCTTGCAAGCACAGGCAATTCAGGTGCTGCAACTTGCAAGTTTAATAACCTTACCGGTGGAAACAAAGAGCAGGACGGAGCTGCTCATTACCAAGCTGGCATGATAAAAGGTTGATAATTGCCAGCTAGCCATACATGTTTCGGAAACGTATTGGCTACTCCGATGACAGCAGCCCCATCGCTGGTGGTCGGTGCTATGTGGACCCACATGATGTATTTGTTTCATCCATTCCGTTCATCCAGTTTTACAGATCATTTTATTGTTTAGACTCAAAATGAGAGGGATATAAATCTCAGGTGGACCACACCACATGAAAACAATAGTGATTGGATATCCACCATTAAAATCCTCCTAAGGCTTACTGTACTGTTTATTTTACATCCAATATGTTTATTAGGTCATACATGCCCAGACGAAGGGAAAAACAAAAATCAGCTTGATCCAAAACTTTTTTGGCCCCCAAAATGTTTTTAATGGTTGATACTCATTCAACACTGTTTCCTGTAATATGGTCCACTTGAGATTGGGATATACCTCATTTCTGGTCTCACAACGTAAACTGATCTGTAAAAATAGATAGACGGCATGGATGAAACACATATATCATGCTGGGGCCCACATACCACCGACCACCAGCCATTGGCTGGTGTCAGGGGAGTAGCCAATCCGTTTCCACATGTTTCCGGCGGACGCGGATTGCGTCCTACCACTGTGGGGCCCACCGTGATGTAAGTTTTTTTTATTCAAGCCGTTAATCGCTTTTCTCAGATCATTTTAAGGCATGAGCCAAACACTGAGCAAGGTACAGCACTTAAGTTGACCACAAAGTGGGGAGTTAATTTCCACCATTAAAAACTTCGTAGGAGCTGGAGAAGTTCCGGATCAAGCTAATATTTATTTTTTCACTTCATCCACGTCTACATGACCTTATTAATAGGTTGGATGATAAAAAAACATCACGGTGGCCCTTAGAAAGGTTTCAACGGTGGGTGTCATTATCACTGCAGCTTCCTCCGGTGTGGTCCACTGGATATATGAACCTGCTTCAATTTTCGCTAAAAGCCTTAAAATAATCTGAGAAAAGCAATGAACGGCGTGGATAAAGTACCTAGATCACGGTGGGCCCCACATAGCCCTGCCCGGACGGATTACAGTCCGGGCGGGGGTAGGACGCAATCCGCGTCCGTTTCCGGCCCGGTCTGGGTGGATCAAGGCCCGTAGATCCTAACTATATGCCCCACTGTGATGCATGTGCCTTGAATCCACACTTTCCATCCATTTTGAAAGCTCATTTTAGAACATGATCCTATTAATAGCATATCCAAATTTTAAGTGGACCATACCACAGGAAACAATAGTTCCCCACCATTAAAAGCTTTATGGAGCTGCTATAATGTTTATTTGCCATCCAACCCATTGATAAGCTCACAAAGACTTGATATAAATACCACATGAATATCGGCTTGATCTAAAACTTTTGTGGCCCAATGAAAGTTTTTAATGGTTGGTTACGAAGGTTTCCTGTATTATAATCCACTTGAGATTTGGATCTACTTCATTTTTAGATCAAACCGTAAAATGAGTTTTTTAAATGAATTAACGGCATGGATATAAGGTTCGTACATCTCAATGGCCCAGCGGTCAGGGATCTAACCCACCTTGGATCCACCGAAGCCGCACCCACGTGTTATATAGAATAGACGCGGATTGCCCGCCACCTTATAAGGGCCCACCGTTATATTTTTATGCCATCCAAACGGTCTAAAGTCATCCTCACTGGGATGAACCAAAAAAGAAAAAAAATATTATTATAGGGCCCTATAAATATTTCAACGGTGACCATTCAATCTCCAGCGGTTCCTATCAAGTGGTCCTTTTGAGTTTTGGATTTTTCTAATTATTGGTACGATGTCTTAAAATCGGCAGCAAAAGCTGATGGCAGGGTAAACTTGTGGCAAACATCGCGATGGCCCCACCTAGACCTAGCTTCCAACTTCGGGTTGTCGGGTCTGAAGCAATCCGTGTCCCAAAGGAAGCGAAGCGGAACACACCACCGACTTCATTGGCCTGTTGACATCATTGGGTCCACCATGATGTATATGTTATATCCACACTGTTCTTCCATTTTGGAAGATCATTTTAGAGCATCGGTCATTTTAGAGCATCAGTCTAAAAATGAGGCAAATCCAAAACTGTAGTGGATTTCTATAGTTGAAACCTTCCTAGGGACCACTGTGATAGGGTCACAAAGATAAGAATGACCGGAGAAAATAAATATCAGATTGATACAAAACTTCTATGACCTTATGAAGTTTCCAACCGTAGTCAATCTGTGGTGTGGTCCACTTGAGCTTTATAGTCTTATATTTGGGCTCAAGCCCTTGAACAATCTCTCCAAATGTGCGGACGGTTTGGATATAAGGCATAAGTCATGGTGAGGCTCACAGAACTTGATGACGTCAACACACTACTGAGGTCGGTGGTATGTGGCACACCAGGCAATCCGCTTCCCAGAAGACGCAATGAGAGGTCGGAACGGATTGGCTACTCCCCCTGCCACCAGCCCCGTGGCTGATGGTCGGTGGTCTGTGAGCCGCACCATGACGTATGTATGTGCTTCATCCATTCTGTTCATTAATTTTTACGGATAATTTTATGGCTTGTTACAAAAAAGGTTATAAAAATATAAATCCTAGGTGAACCACAACATACGAAAACAATAGTGATTGGATATCCACCATTAAAATCCTCCTAAGGCCCACTGTATTGTTTATTTGACATCTAATATGTTGATTAGGTCATACAGACCCAGATGAAGAGAAAAAACAAATATCAGCTTGATCCAAAACTTTTATGGCCCCCAAAAAGTTTTTAATAGTCAAAATTCATTCAACACTGTTTCCTGTAATGTGGTCTACTTGAGATTGGGATATACCTCATTTTTTCTCTCATACAATACAATGATCTAGAAAAATAGATGGACGCCATGGATGAAACACATACATCATGGTGGGTCCCACAGAGCACCGAGTAGCCAATCCGTTACATAGGACACGTGTACAACTTTTATTTATTTATTTTTTAATGGCCTTTTCTCACGGTCCCGTGGTCACGGGTTCGAATACCCATAGGTAGTGAAATCCCACTACGGTGTGAGTGCGTGGTGGTGTGTGTGTGTGTGTGACCAGCCTCATCATTACATTAGCCTTATTTTTGAGACAAAATCTCTTCCAAATGGGGGTTGCCTGATTAATGGCTCCAATGTTGTACACGTGCGTGACTTGTGTGTGAGGTGAATACGCTTTTAAAGGGCACTGGAGGAGCATGCTTAGCATCCCTTGCTGTCTGCTGGCGCCGGCAATGGGTCGGTCGGGTTAGTCCACACGCCCGCTGGTCCACACTGTTGGGATGCCTTGCACAAACGTTAGGATCTAGCCTCCCGAAACAAACTAGAATTATGGATAATAAAGCAATGAAATAAATCTAAGCATCAATCACACACCACACAAGAGATTTTTACGTGGAAAACCCTCAAAGAGGTAAAAACCACGGGACCTCGTCCAGATCAACAATCCACTATGAAGTAGAACGTTACAATCTTCTTCACTCACGTAGGAGTGGATGAATAATGAAAGAATAAAGAAAACCAGAGAGATCTCACCGATTACGAGGACGTAGGAGCGCTAAGATATAAACTGCACCGTAGATCACCTCTGCGACATAACCTCCCTTCTACAAGCTTCCTCTCTCTCTTTCTCCCTCTCTCTCTCACCTTTGATAGCCCTCTTGTGTTTTTCTCATCAACACAACATACGTAGAAAAATCCTAGGGACCCTTTTTTATAGTTTTAGGAAACTCCTTTCCGCATCCTAGTTGCCAAAGTACTTGCGCATCCTAGTTGCGAAAGGACTTGCGCATCCCAGTTGCGAAAGAACTTTGCGCATTCCAGTTGTGAAAGGACAACGGGTCAAAAAAAATCCATCAAATCTCCCCCTTTTTTACCCAGGAGGGATTCACCTTCTTTAAGCCAGCCAGGTTTCTACAAACCTCAAACTTGCCCTTAAGCAAGGCCTTGGTCATCATATCTGACCCATTATCGTCCGTGTGGACCTTCTCAAGCTGTAACACCTTCTGTTCCAAAGTATCCCTGATCCAGTGATACCGAATCTCTATGTGCTTTGACTTGAAATGCTGACTTGGATTCTTGCTCAAGTGTATAGCACTTTGACTATCGCAATAGACCACGTGCTCCTCCTGCTTCAGGTTAAGTTCCTGCAAGAACCTCTTCATCCAAAGCATCTCTTTACATGCTTCTGTGACTGCAATGTATTCGGCCTCTGTCATCGACAATGCTACGACCTTCTGTAGCTTACTCTGCCAAGAAACCGTTCCCCCTGCAAACCTGAACATGAACTCCGATGTAGACTTCCTGGAGTCTATGTCACCTGCCATATTTGCATCTATGTAGCCCTCTAACACAGGTTTTCCGTCACCATAGCATAGGCTCAACCTGGATGAGCCTCTTAGATACCGTAGTATCCATTTCACCGCTGCCCAATGCTCTTTGCTAGGATTAGCAAGGTACCGGCTGACTACACCAACCGCATATGCTATGTCTGGGCGTGTACACACCACAACATACATCAAACTTCCTACAGCTGACGCGTAGAGTATCTTCTGTATCTCATCCCCCTCTGCCTTCGTCTTGGAATACTGCCTGCCGCTCAATCTGAAGTGACCATCCGGTGGAGTCTTGGCCAGATGCCCGTGTTTTCGGACCGAGTATACAACCCGTTTCCTAAAAACCCGAGTGTTAACTTATAAAGAGCCAAAGTCCACATATAATTTTTTTATTTTTTTTTTCCTTTTCATCAGAGTAAGCAGATGAGCGTAGTATGGACAAATCAGACATAAAGGAAAGTTGCATTACCATTTAAATATATAAGAAACTGCCCATAATGACTTATACAAACCAATGTCCTCATTCTTACAATTACAAAATGGAATAATATTACATGTGAAACAAAGTAAATTACAACTCTCTTGGAATGTGAAACTCTCTGACAACCACTGTGAACAACATCGGCTTGCTCTACACCCGCATCAGTATTACGGTTTGATAGCGTCAATGGCTATCACAGTGAGGAGCACCCTCCAAGATTTGTACACTCATCATTCATAATCGATATAGAACACCAATCATAAATTTAGATATATCAAACAGAGCAATTTATAATCATAAGCATGCCTATAAAAATTAAGTCAACCAATACAATCTCATCATAAGCAAGATATAATAGCAGTTACAATGCAAGGAACATGTTCAGATAATCAAACAATCAAACATACGATTTTCTGTTGCGCCTGAAATCATATTGTACGTGAACTCCAGAAGATGGCTAGAAAATCGACAAAGCGAACTTCGGCTCCAGGAAATCATGGTACAAGTAGAATTTGCAAGGCGAATAGAAAATCCCCTTTAAACCCCACTTCACCGGGAATCATGTCGTACGTGAACTCCGCAAGATGGCTAGAAAATCGACAAAGCGAACTTCGGCTCCACCCGGAAATCATGGTACGAATGAACACCACAGATGAAGAGACAAACATCATACAAATCCTAAACCACCCGAAAATCATGTCGTACGTGAACTCCGCAAGATGACTAGAAAATCGACAAAGCGAACTTCGGCTCCACCCGGAAATCATGGTACGACTGAATTCCGCAAGATGGATAGGAAACAATAGGATATGTGAACATACCCAGCAACCCACAAAGGGCAACAATAGGTCATCAAAGCCACGATGGCAAATATACGATCCAAGCCACATAGGCGATGTGCGGTCCAAGCCACATAGGTAAATGTGCGATTCAAGCCGTGTCAGGCAAATGTGGATCGCAGGATCACAAGTCCAAGGTAAGTTCCATTCAGTTCATCATTCAAGCACAAGTGGTACCATATAAATAAATTAATACATATACAATAAAGGATAACATGTTATCATCGAGCCATTCATGCATAATGCAATTTAAAAGAAACGTTATCTTCCAACACATGAATTCACTATACCACAAGTTAACATATTCGAATGTAAAGTAAGAAACTCAGTTAAGGGAATCATGTCATCATCTATATTTAGATTGATGAAATCAAGTGGGAAGCTCAAAGGGTGAGTCCTCACCTTAGGATGTAAGTCCACTTCTTCGTAGGGTTTGAAGGTGTGAATTAGCTTGAATCAATTTAACCCATGTTAGAAAATTTCTCAATATACAATAAAAATACTAACAAATTTATTTAATGATAATTTCTAATCTAAGTAGTTATCTTAAGCTCACCTGGTTTGACCGATCCGATCAAGTCTCGATTGCTCGTCTTAACTTGAACTAACTCAACCCGAGTCGACTCGATAGGTGCGACAACCACCCATCCTTCTTCACTCTCACCCCATCTTTGGAGTGTCCAAGAAGGCTGAGACCGACCCCAAGCCCACTTGACTTGACCTGGACTCGCTTTTAACCGAGTCAACTCAGCGACCACCAAAAACCCAACTCCTTTTCTTCTTCCTTTCTCCTTTTCTTTTTTTCTTTTACTATTCTTTGGAAGGTCCAAACGAGAATATGGACCGAGTCAACTCGGATGCAACTTGTCAGCGAGTTGACTCGACTCGCAACTCTCTCTTCTCTCCCTTACTTTCTCTTCTTCTCCCTTTCATTCCCTCATCCCCATCTTTCGTTTTCCTTCTTCTTCCTGCAACACATATTGCTGGAACGTCCAGCAAAACGAGGACCAACCAGCGACTGAGTTGCACGTGACTCAGTCAGTTGGGTTGGTGCAACAGTAACAACTGCCCATGTTCTCTCTCCTCTCTGCCTTCTCCCTCTACCTTTCTCTCTCTTCTCCTTTTCTCTTTTTCTTTCTTTCTTGCTATCTTCTTTTCTTCTGCTGCAAGGATCAGCAGCCCCGCCTTACAACTCGACCGAGTCGAGCTGCAGCAGCAATGGGTCAGCGGTAAGAAGAAAACGGCGCCCCTCTCTCTTTTCTCCATCTTCCTTTCTCTCCGTCCCAAAGAATGGTCTTTGGATTCACTCAAGAATGGCCCAACGAGTCGAGCAACACCATGATTGAGACGCACCCTCTCTTTCTCATTCACTCATTCATCATTTTTTTTTCCTTCTTCTGCGCTTTTCTTTTCTTCTTATGTCCAAAGCAGTAAAATTTGGATTCGACCCAAAGACTCGGTCGAGACGGAACTCGAGCCGGACTCGGTCCGAGTCACTGTGCAACTGACAACAAGCGATGCAAAGCCGAGTCTCGCTTCCCTCTGCCTTCTCTCATTTCTCTCTTTCTCACCATTTTCTTCTCTTTGGTGAGACTCAGACCGAGCTGGAACTCAGCTCGGGCACCATTCATGAGACCTGAAACTCGGAGTGGGTTATGACAGCAGCGGAGAAGAGGTTGCACTCGGGGAAGAAGCTTCGGCTTCAATGGCAGATCTCCACCCGATGGAGTTTTCTCAAATCCGGTCGTTGTGGATAGATCAGAGGGACATTAGGAAGCTTGAGGATGTGAAAGATCGAAGCTCTAACGAATTTTTCTCAATGGGTTCGACGGCTGAAGAAAAATGGCTTGAGTTTCGCTAGTGTGGCTACAGGGGATCGAACAGTGCACCCTTTGCAATATAAGCCCTCTATTTCGATGCCCTAAATCCTTCAGCACCGTCGGATGGAGGACGCACGGCCAGGATCTAATACCACTGCCAGGCAGCTTGAAACAACTAGCAAAACAGTGGGCGTTGGCGTCGGTTTTCCACGGAAAACCCTACTTCACGTGAACAGTGAGTGGACGGTCAAGATTAGTTCATTTCGGACGATCTAGATGAGCCCTTGCTGGCTCACGCGGATTGCTGAGGTGGAAGAAAACAAAGCTTTCCATTTTTGGAAAGAGAAGAAACACAACCAGCCCTATTGTGCCTATGATCGTGGCCACACGTGTGCGAGGCAGTTGGTGAAACTAGGCAGGTTTTGTTCTTCCCCGTGTCCTCTACAAGATGGACGGTTTGGATTGGTCGAGCCAATCACAGAGGTGGGCCACAGGTTAACGTACGGGAACGGCTCGTTCATCTGTCGGTTGCAGCAACTGCGGAGAGGGAGAGATTTCTCCATTTTTAGAGGGGCACGAGTCAGAGACGTCTGACCGTGCCCATTGGCTCAGTGCACAGCGTGTGCTCCGCCCTTGGTGCACATGCAACTCGTGTGTGGGGTCCACAAGGGTATGTGAAACCGATCCACTCCGCTCAACTGTTTCGTCAACTCATATTAGAGCCCAGCCCAAGGCATGAGGCAGATACTAGACTTAGGTGGGCCATACTCTCAATTTCACTTATTTCTAGCTCTAATTATAGATTTCAGTTAGTTTAATGGTTGGATCACCTCAAAATTAAACGTCAATGGTTAAAAGGATTCTAATGATCCTAAGGTATGTTCAGCCGTATTATAGGGGTCGATCTAGAACCCAGGTGAGCCACCCTTTAATTAAGGTGGGACATTGTTAACGTTCAACCAAGGAAATCATTTACGTAAAATATAAACTTTCATGCACGGTTGGAGAAAAATCAGGTGGGCCCTATAGTAATGTTTGTTAAGAAATCCGCTCCGTTCACCGTCTTTGCACGTAGTGCAAACCTATGGTCTCAAATTTGAAGTAGATCCAAACTTCAGGTGGACCGCACGATCTACTAATGCATTCACCGTTAAAACTTTACTCAAACAGTTACATGCATTTACTTCTTACAATATTTACAGTTCTACCCTTTTTCTTGTCAAAACTTCTGCCGTCTGTAACTCATAAGTTTACTGTCTAAATATGATGAAATTTGACAGGTGATCTTTATTTTTCACGCACTTTCCGTCACCCAAATTTGAGCTATGATCTCCCAAGGATGATTAAGATTCTCCTTTAATGGCTAATATATTTTAAAATTCTAAAATAATATTTATACTCTTCTGATTGACAAGTTTCCCGGCAGTTAGAACCTAAACCCTAAGATCTTCATGATGATCAGTTTGTCATGATGTTAACATGGCCCGTTTAGCGGATCCAAACATGATGGGTGGTCAGATGACTTGTTAATAATAAGGGGACTTGATGGTTAGCACTCTGGCCATGTATGTCAGTGGATGTACGGTCAGTTTTGTAAATGAATGGTCATCAGGTGTGTTTCTGGAGTGATTACGGGTATGACACATTTACTGTTGGATTCGAGTGACTTGTTCACATGTGTAAGTTCCTCGGATTGAAATTCTAATGGTAGGTTAAGCATATCCATATGGGGTGAACAAGATGGACGGGACAGAATCTTGATCTGGTAAGTGTACGGACGGATGTAGAGGTCAAGTAGTTGATTTACCATGATCTAAGGGCTGAAATTTGACGTGTACGGTTAATTTACGATAATTAGCCTTGATATAAAATTTCACATGAAACGGATGATGAGGACTATGTGAATTGGAATTCAGGGGCTTAGGTCAATGGCATTTTCGTAATTATTGCTGATGTGTGAGTTTTGGAAAATCCAATGGCTCTACATGGTTATAGGCACGTTTCTAAGAAGTTCTTACAAAAGAATATATATCTAAATCATTATGGATAGGGAGTTATTCGACACATCATCTAAGGGAAAGTACTTACGTCAAATCACGTGATGGGTGAGCTTGTCTTGAAATTCAATGGTCAGATGGCTTGATTTATGAATGAAGATCATCTCCAACGGTTAAGTTTATGTCAGGGCAAGGATGTAAGGCTAGAGTAATTGGATTGGTATCATACACATGCATATGTCACGTTGAATCTTATGGTAACGCTCGAGCACTTTCGATGCCCAAGCATCGAAAAGTTCGGGGCGTTACAATCTACCCCCCTTAACAGAAATCTCGTCCTCGAGATTTGATGATGCTCGTCAATATTAAAATTTCTTATAGTATTTACTAAGGTTACAAATTCATTTAGGTGGCCACTAATAATATCCTACATCCTTCTCTTTATTTTCTCTTTCCCTTAATGATGGTTTCACTGCTGACTAAAGTACATTACAGTTTTTTACTTTTAATGCTCGAGTCATCACGAATAGATGGTTGTAGTAGGTTTGATCCCGATACATCGGTCGTGCACTGAGACGAGAGGATTTTAATCAATTCACAATCCTGTTAAATCTCGATCATTTGCTTGATCAGGGCATTGGAATCATTGAGATTTGCTAGGACTTTAGAATTTGAGACAAACCATGTGAACTTCGTTTAAATGTGGTTCCATCAACTCGTGACCTCGATTATTTTAGACTCCTGAGGAATATCAGGTAATTTTATATCCTTAAGTTTATGTGGCCCATTACGCTTCCACTACGCGCTCTGATCACCTAATGCACTACTTGAAAGTTTCAAGATCAGGATTTCTATATAGAACCTAAGTTTGAAATTTTGGTACTTTATCTAGGATTTCAAATCTAGTCCTCATAAGCTTAGTCTCAGGTTGAAATTTTACTCAGAATTCTATGACTTCGTCACTAATAAATCTTAAATGTTGAGATTCATGAAAACTCTGGTCTTTGATTAACAAGATGCATTAGGGAATATAAACTATATCCCCTACTATGATTCTTCAAGTTTGTATGATGTGGTGAGTAATGAGGGTTCCTTACAATGCCTAAGGTTGTTTTATTCCCTGGAGATGGCAACAACATGATTTCTAACTACAAAACCTTTAAAGAAGTTCAAATTTCTAGATTTATAAAATTTGTTCACCAAGGGTTAAGTCCAAGGAATGCTCTCGTTGGATTTCGAATACGTCATGGTGGGTATTTGTTCTTCCACAGTACCTAAGTTTAACTTTTAGTTCAATTGACCAAACATGAGATTTCCAAGGGAATCTAAGTTTCATTCCCAAGTCCTAAGATTATCCAACAATGTGCTAGGAGCCTAAGATCTAGAATTTCTATATTCTCACTTTCTCCTACCTACAGGGGAAGTTCAAATGAGTTCAAATGGTTATTCTAATAATTTTCAAAGGAAACCTAAGTTCATTCCTAAGTTCTTCAATCTTCCAACAATTTCTAAGGTGCCTAAAATTTTGAGTTCCTATATTCTCAAATTTCTTCTAGCTACAGGGAAAATTCAGAAGTTCGAATGGTTACTCTAATAATTTCTAAGGAGGACCTAAGTTTGGGTTTCTACGTTCTCCAAATTTCCTAAGTCTAGGGAGATTCACCTAAGTTCAAATTTCTACTTTCAACATCCTAACTTGAGACATTTAAAGTTTGTATAAGATCATTTCCCAAGGCCAAGTTTGTCCAAACTATGCTCGATACCAATCAGATGCGCCCGTAGTTTTCGGGACCGAGTATACAACCCGTTTCCTAAAAACCCGAGTGTTAACTTATAAAGAGCCAAAGTCCACATATAATTTTTTTATTTTTTTTTCCTTTTCATCGAGTAAGCGAGATGAGCGTAGTATGGACAAATCGGACATAAAGGAAAGTTGCATTACCATTTAAATATATAAGAAAGCGCATAATGACTTATACAAACCAATGTCCTCATTCTTACAATTACAAAATGGAATAATATTACATGTGAAACAAAGTAAATTACAACTCTCTTGGAATGTGAAACTCTACAAACAACCACCCGTGAACAACATCGGCTTGCTCTACACCTGCATCAATCACATTACGGTTTGATAGCGTCAATGGCTATCACAGTGAGGAGCACCCTCAAGATTGTACACTCATCATTCATAATCGATATAGAACACCAATCATAAATTTAGATATATCAAACAGAGCAATTTATAATCATAAGCATGCCTATAAAAATTAAGTCAACCAATACAATCTCATCATAAGCAAGATATAATAGCAGTTACAATGCAAGGAACATGTTCAGATAATCAAACAATCAAACATACGATTTTCTTTGCGCCTGAAATCATATTGTACGTGAACTCCGAAGATGGCTAGAAAATCGACAAAGCGAACTTCGGCTCCACCGGAAATCATGGTACAAGTAGAATTTGCAAGGCGAATAGAAAATCCCCTTTAAACCCCCACTTCACCGGGAATCATGTCGTACGTGAACTCGCAAGATGGCTAGAAAATCGACAAAGCGAACTTCGGCTCCACCAGGAAATCATGGTACGAATGAACACCACAGATGAAGAGACAAACATCATACAAATCCTAAACCACCCGAAAATCATGTCGTACGTGAACTCCGCAAGATGACTAGAAAATCGACAAAGCGAACTTCGGCTCCACCCGGAAATCATGGTACGACTGAATTCCGCAAGATGGATAGGAAACAATAGGATATGTGAACATACCCAGCAACCCACAAAGGGCAACAATAGGTCATCAAAGCCACGATGGCAAATATACGATCCAAGCCACATAGGCGATGTGCGGTCCAAGCCACATAGGTAAATGTGCGATTCAAGCCGTGTCAGGCAAATGTGGATCGCAGGATCACAAGTCCAAGGTAAGTTCCATTCAGTTCATCATTCAAGCACAAGTGGTACCATATAAATAAATTAATACATATACAATAAAGGATAACATGTTATCATCGAGCCATTCATGCATAATGCAATTTAAAAGAAACGTTATCTTCCAACACATGAATTCACTATACCACAAGTTAACATATTCGAATGTAAAGTAAGAAACTCAGTTAAGGGAATCATGTCATCATCTATATTTAGATTGATGAAATCAAGTGGGAAGCTCAAAGGGTGAGTCCTCACCTTAGGATGTAAGTCCACTTCTTCGTAGGGTTTGAAGGTGTGAATTAGCTTGAATCAATTTAACCCATGTTAGAAAATTTCTCAATATACAATAAAAATACTAACAAATTTATTTAATGATAATTTCTAATCTAAGTAGTTATCTTAAGCTCACCTGGTTTGACCGATCCGATCAAGTCTCGATTGCTCGTCTTAACTTGAACTAACTCAACCCGAGTCGACTCGATAGGTGCGACAACCACCCATCCTTCTTCACTCTCACCCCATCTTTGGAGTGTCCAAAGGCTAGACCGATTTCAAGCCCACTTGACTTGACTGGACTCAGTTTTAACCGAGTCAACTCGGCAGCCACCAAAAACCCAACTCCTTTTCTTCTTCCTTTCTCCTTTTCTTTTTCTTTTACTATTGCTGGAAGGTCCAGCCAGAATATGGACCGAGTCAACTCGGATGCAACTTGTCAGCGAGTTGACTCGACTCGCAACTCTCTCTCTTCTCTCCCTTACTTTCTCTTCTTCTCCCTTTCATTCCCTCATCCCCATCTTTCGTTTTCCTTCTTCTTCCTGCAACACATATTGCTGGAACGTCCAGCAAAACGAGGACCAACCAATGACCGAGTTGCACGTGACTCGGTCGGTTGGGTTGGTGCAACAAGAATAACCGCCCACGTTCTCTCTCCTCTCTGCCTTCTCCCTCACCTTTCTCTCTCTTCTCCTTTTCTCTTTTTCTTTCTTTCTTTCTTGCTATCTTCTTTTCTGGGACAACTGAGGATCACAGCTCGTTACAACTCCGAGTCGAGCTGCATTGCAAAGAATGGGTCAGCGGTAAGAAGAAAACGGCGCCCCTCTCTCTTTTCTCCATCTTCCTTTCTCTCCGTCCCAGCAACAGTGCTGGATTCACTCAGCAATGGCCCAACGAGTCAGGCAACACCATGACGCAGACGCACCCCTCTCTTTCTCATTCACTCATTCATCATTTTTTTTTCCTTCTTCTCTGCTTTTCTTTTCTTCTTATGTCCAAACGGTAAAGGCTGGATTCGACCCAAAGACTCGGTCAGAGACGGAACTCGAGCCGGACTCGGTCCGAGTCACTGCCCGGTGCAACGACAAGATGAAGAGCGATCTCGCTCCCTCTGCCTTCTCTCATTTCTCTCTTTCTCACCATTTTCTTCTCTTTGGTGAGACTCAGACCGAGCTGGAACTCAGCTCGGGCACCATTCATGAGACCTGAAACTCGGAGTGGGTTATGACAGCAGCGGAGAAGAGGTTGCACTCGGGGAAGAAGCTTCGGCTTCAATGGCAGATCTCCACCCGATGGAGTTTTCTCAAATCCGGTCGTTGTGGATAGATCAGAGGGACATTAGGAAGCTTGAGGATGTGAAAGATCGAAGCTCTAACGAATTTTTCTCAATGGGTTCGACGGCTGAAGAAAAATGGCTTGAGTTTCGCTAGTGTGGCTACAGGGGATCGAACAGTGCACCCTTTGCAATATAAGCCCTCTATTTCGATGCCCTAAATCCTTCAGCACCGTCGGATGGAGGACGCACGGCCAGGATCTAATACCACTCCCAGGCAGCTTGAAACAACTAGCAAAACAGTGGGCGTTGGCGTCGGTTTTCCACGGAAAACCCTACTTCACGTGAACAGTGAGTGGACGGTCAAGATTAGTTCATTTCGGACGATCTAGATGAGCCCTTGCTGGCTCACGCGGATTGCTGAGGTGGAAGAAAACAAAGCTTTCCATTTTTGGAAAGAGAAGAAACACAACCAGCCCTATTGTGCCTATGATCGTGGCCACACGTGTGCGAGGCAGTTGGTGAAACTGGGCAGGTTTTGTTCTTCCCCGTGTACTCTACAAGATGGACGGTTTGGATTGGTCGAGCCAATCACAGAGGTGGGCCACAGGTTAACGTACGGGGACGGCTCGCTCATCTGTCGGTTGCAGCAACTGCGGAGAGGGAGAGATTTCTCCATTTTTAGAGGGGCACGAGTCAGAGACGTCTGACCGTGCCCATTGGCTCAGTGCACAGCGTGTGCTCCGCCCTTGGTGCACATGCAACTCGTGTGTGGGGTCCACAAGGGTATGTGAAACCGATCCACTCCGCTCAACTGTTTCGTCAACTCATATTAGAGCCCAGCCCAAGGCATGAGGCAGATACTAGACTTAGGTGGGCCATACTCTCAATTTCACTTATTTCTAGCTCTAATTATAGATTTCAGTTAGTTTAATGGTTGGATCACCTCAAAATTAAACGTCAATGGTTAAAAGGATTCTAATGATCCTAAGGTATGTTCAGCCGTATTATAGGGGTCGATCTAGAACCCAGGTGAGCCACCCTTTAATTAAGGTGGGACATTGTTAACGTTCAACCAAGGAAATCATTTACGTAAAATATAAACTTTCATGCACGGTTGGAGAAAAATCAGGTGGGCCCTATAGTAATGTTTGTTAAGAAATCCGCTCCGTTCACCGTCTTTGCACGTAGTGCAAACCTATGGTCTCAAATTTGAAGTAGATCCAAACTTCAGGTGGACCGCACGATCTACTAATGCATTCACCGTTAAAACTTTACTCAAACAGTTACATGCATTTACTTCTTACAATATTTACAGTTCTACCCTTTTTCTTGTCAAAACTTCTGCCGTCTGTAACTCATAAGTTTACTGTCTAAATATGATGAAATTTGACAGGTGATCTTTATTTTTCACGCACTTTCCGTCACCCAAATTTGAGCTATGATCTCCCAAGGATGATTAAGATTCTCCTTTAATGGCTAATATATTTTAAAATTCTAAAATAATATTTATACTCTTCTGATTGACAAAAGCAGTTAGAACCTAAACCCTAAGATCTTCATGATGATCAGTTTGTCATGATGTTAACATGGCCCGTTTAGCGGATCCAAACATGATGGGTGGTCAGATGACTTGTTAATAATAAGGGGACTTGATGGTTAGCACTCTGGCCATGTATGTCAGTGGATGTACGGTCAGTTTTGTAAATGAATGGTCATCAGGTGTGTTTCTGGAGTGATTACGGGTATGACACATTTACTGTTGGATTCGAGTGACTTGTTCACATGTGTAAGTTCCTCGGATTGAAATTCTAATGGTAGGTTAAGCATATCCATATGGGGTGAACAAGATGGACGGGACAGAATCTTGATCTGGTAAGTGTACGGACGGATGTAGAGGTCAAGTAGTTGATTTACCATGATCTAAGGGCTGAAATTTGACGTGTACGGTTAATTTACGATAATTAGCCTTGATATAAAATTTCACATGAAACGGATGATGAGGACTATGTGAATTGGAATTCAGGGGCTTAGGTCAATGGCATTTTCGTAATTATTGCTGATGTGTGAGTTTTGGAAAATCCAATGGCTCTACATGGTTATAGGCACGTTTCTAAGAAGTTCTTACAAAAGAATATATATCTAAATCATTATGGATAGGGAGTTATTCGACACATCATCTAAGGGAAAGTACTTACGTCAAATCACGTGATGGGTGAGCTTGTCTTGAAATTCAATGGTCAGATGGCTTGATTTATGAATGAAGATCATCTCCAACGGTTAAGTTTATGTCAGGGCAAGGATGTAAGGCTAGAGTAATTGGATTGGTATCATACACATGCATATGTCACGTTGAATCTTATGGTAACGCTCGAGCACTTTCGATGCCCAAGCATCGAAAAGTTCGGGGCGTTACACCGGCTTCGCTGCATTCGTATTGAAACGCTCTAAGACTTTCTCAATATACCGCTCATGTGACAATGACAAAGCTTCTCGCTACTTACATCCTTTGGTTATCTCCATTCTAGGATCTGTCTGCAAAGACTGCCCAAGTCTTTCATCGCAAAAGACTTGCCCAACAACCTGCTTTCACGGCTGTCAATCTTCTTGATGTCTTTTCCCATGATGAGCATGTCATCGACATATCCAGAACTAAGAAATCACCATCGAGAACTTCGCGTGAATACACGAGTGGTCAGGACTGGTTCTGTCATACCCATGTTTCAATATAAACGAGTCGAACTTCTTGTACCATTGCCGTGGAGCTTGTTTCAGCCCATACAAGCTCTTCCTCAGCCTACACACCATATGCTCCTTGCCCTTGACTTCTAACCCCTCTGGTTGGTGCATGTAGATCTCTTCTTCCAGGTCACCATGGAGAAAGGCAGTTTTAACATCTAACTGCTCTATCTCCAGATCCATGCTAGCCGCCAACCCAAGCAACATCCGTATGGATGTCATCGTCACCACTGGTGAGAATATCTCTTTGAAGTCTATTCCTTTCCTCTGACCAAACCCTTTCACCACAAGTCTGGCCTTGAACCTCGTCTGTGAATTCTTCTGCTCAACCTTCTTTCTGAACACCCACTTGTTGCTCAAAGCTTTCTTGCCCTTAGGCAGTTTCACCATATCATAGGTGTGGTTCTTATGCAAGGATTTCATCTCCTCTTGCATAGCTTTCAACCACTCCCCCTTATGCTCGTTGGCTAGGGCCTCAGAATAATCTTCTGGCTCTCCCCCATCAGTCAGCATAATGTACTCATGTGGGGAGTCCCTCTTGGACAACTGTCTGTCCCTAGATGACCTCCTCACCTGTGGCTCAACAGGTGGATCAAGTGGGGGCTGCTCCCCTGGTCCATCTTCTGAAGGAACTCTCTCGTCCTTTGCACTTTACTGTACTCTCCCGTCATCAGGCATCACGGAAGGAATAATCGGATCCATGTCCTCTAGCTCACCTGAACTAGGTTGATTCTTCTCTAGCTTACCAATGTCTTCTATACATTGATCTTCAAAGAAAACCACATCTCTGCTCCTGACGAGCTTCCTCTCGGTCGGATCCCACAATTTATAACTAAACTTTTCATCACCGTACCCTAAGAACACACACTGCCTGATCTTCATATCGAGCTTGGACCTCTCATCCTTTGGTACGTGAACGGATGCCCTGCATCCAAACACCCTGAGATAACTGTACGATGAATCATGTCCAGTCCACACCTTCTCAGGTACTTCTCCATTCAACGGGGCTGATGGAGACCTATTTATCAAATACGCCGCCATACGCATTGCTTCTCCCCAGAACGTCTTGGGCAACTTCGCATGGGATAACATGCATCTGATTCTCTCAATAATGGTGCGATTCATTCGCTCAGCTACACCATTATGCTGGGGGGTCTTGGGAACCGTCTGTTTATGCCGTATACCCAGGGACTTGCAGTACTCATGAAAGTCGCCAATGTATTCACCACCATTGTCAGTGCGGATGCACTTCAATGGTCTACCTGTCTCTCTCTCGATCATAGCATGAAACAATTTAAACACACCAAAGACCTCGTCCTTGGATTTCAAAGCATAAATCCAAACCCTCCTAGATGCATCATCTATAAAGGTGACAAAACACAATGCCCCACCCAAGGTTTTGGTCCTCATAGGACCACAAACATCAGAATAAACCAAATCTAATGCATGCACTTTATTAACATGAGAAGCAGTTTTAACAAATGAAACTCTATGTTGTTTCCCTAATAAACAATCAAGACAGGTTTTGAGAGGTGTACCTGTCACGTCTGGAAGAAGCTGCTTCCTCGCTAGTAGCTGAAGCCCTTTTTCACTCATGTGGCCTAGACGCCTGTGCCACATGTCAATAGTCGAATCTTCCGTTGTGTTCAATCCACCCTTGCACATACTGACACTTGCCTTGTAAAGGGTGCAACACTTCTTTCCTCTAGCCATGATCAACGAACCCTTGATGAGCTTCCATCGCCCATCAGCAAACCGGCTTTCATAGCCATCATCATCCAGCCTTCCCGTCGACATCAAGTTGAGGTGAAGATCTGGGATATGCCTCACATCCCTGAGAACCAATGTGCAGCCCACATCAGATTTCACACAAATATCACCGACTCCCACGATCTTTGATACGTCAGAATTTTTCATCTTCACAGTCTCATAGTCACCTGACTTGTAGCTTGTGAAGGAGTTCCTGTGTGGAGTCGCATGAAAAGAAGCTCCTGAGTCTATCACCCAGTCGGTGTTCTGACTCGTAGCCGTGAGACATACGTCATGATCTGTAGAAAGAACAACTACCATGTCGCCATCTGAAGCGACCGCAGTGGAATCAGATTCATCTTCATTCCCTTTTCCTTTCTTGTCGTTTTTCTTACCACGGCGTTCATGCTTATAGTGGCCCTTCTTGCCACAATTCTAGCATTCAACATCTTTTCTGTTATTCGACTTGCCTCTTAATTTATCTCGAGCCTTCCCGCCCTTCCTGTTCTTTCCTCTCCCCCGTTCCTGCGTCACAAGAGCCTCTTGCTGAGTAGACCCCTGAGACTTCCTCCTTGTCTCCTTATTGAAGAGACAACTGGTTACCTGTTCCATGGATATCTTTCCGTCTAGCGCGGAATTACTTAGAGATACCACCAATGTCTCCCAACTGTCAGGCAATGAACTAAGCAATAGTAAAGCCTGCAATTCATCATTCAGGACCATCTTCATAGAGGTGAGTTGGTTCACTATATTGCTAATATCATTCATATGCTCGGCCACAGAACCACCATCCTTGAACTTGAGATTCACAAGTCGCTTTATCAGAAATATCTTATTACCTATTTGTCTTCCTCTCATACTGACCCTTGTAATTTTAGCCATAGCTTCTTGGTGAGGTTTCCATGTAGACACATGGTGGAACAGAATCATCCAACCATTGTCTAATAAACCCCACCGCCTTTCGGTCCGTCTTCTTCCAATCATCATCAGTCATATCTTTGGATTTTGCTGATATGCCTAAGATTGGAGAATATAGGTCCTTTCAATAAAGCAAGTCCTCCATCTTAGCCTTCCATATGGTCCAGTTAGAACCATTGAGGCTGATCATCCTTGAGCCACCTTCCATAATTCAAAAACCGATCCTACCCGTTCAATGAACTTAGCTTTGATACCACTTTGTTGGGATGCCTTGCACAAACCTTAGGATCTAGCCTCCCGAAACAAACCAGAATTATGGATAATAAAGCAATGAAATAAATCTAAGCATCAATCACACACCACACAAGAGATTTTTACGTGGAAAACCCTCAAAGAGGTAAAAACCACGGGACCTCGTCCAGATTAACAATCCACTATGAAGTAGAACGTTACAATCTTCTTCACTCATGCAGGAGTGGATGAATAATGAAAGAATAAGGAAAACCAGAGAGATCTTACCGATTACGAGGACGTAAGAGCGCTGAGATATAGACTGCATCGTAGATCACCTCCACGAGCATAACCTCCCTTCTACAAGCTTCTTCTCTCTCTTTCTCCCTCTCTCTCTCTCACCTTTGATAGCCCTCTTGTGTTTTTCTCATCAACACAACATATGTAGAAAAATCCTAGGGATCCTTTTTTTATAGTTTTAGGAAACTCTTTTCTGCATCCTAGTTGCGAAAGGACTTGCGCATCCTAGTTGCGAAAGGACTTTGCGCATTCCAATTGCGAAAGGACAACGGGTCAAAAAAACCCATCACACACCACACCAGCAGCTGCTACTTAGTCAACACCAATGTGAGGTCGTGCCTAAAAGACCATTGCCAGACTGACAGCGACTCTGGGCACGTGATTTTCAGTCTCTTTTGGATGCATGAAAAGCTTAACTTATGATATGGGCAGTGGGGCGGCATCCAAAATTGCTTGACACTTATAATAGAATCTAAATTTTACTTAGAAATTTTTTATAACCTCTAACATAGTCAAATAAAAATACCTCACTCCCAAATGAGAAGAAATGGGTTAAATACCAACTTTGCCGGTTGCTATTTAGATAGGAATGGTGGCTCCAAGGGGCCACTGTGATGTATGGGTTTTATTCACACAATCCTTCCTTTTGACGATATCATTTTAGGGTATAATCGAAAAAATGAGGTATAATATAAGGCTCAGGTAAACCGTACTACAATATGTAAATATTAATGACACCCACCATTGAAACCTTTCTATGGCATGCCATGATAGTTAATTTACATCCAACATGTTCATAAGGTCACATGTACCCAGATGAAGGGAAAGCACAAACATCAGCTTTGTTAGCCCTCAAAAAGCTTTCAATAGTAGGTGTTTAATCTCCACTGTGTGGTCCACTTAAGCCTTAGATCTATCCCAATTTTAGCTTATATCCTAAAATGGTATAAAAAAATAAATGGACAATGCGAATAAAACTCATACATCTCTGCGGTAAACAATCCGTATAACCCTAGTTACTGGTAATTTACATTTATCCAATGGTCCTATTTTAACCAACAAGTGTTCATAAATCATAGGTTATTATTTTTCAACCACTGGTTTTGGGACCGTGAGTTAGAGACACTGGGTCCCACAATTTAGTCGTTCTTGTGCGCATGTGTGCAACTTCTGCTTCTGTACTAAGCGCATCTTATTATGCCAAAGTACCTAAATAGTGACAAACAGGGTAAGACGCCCAAGCTCTATAGGCCACAATGTCGTCTATGTAACATCCATTCTGTCCATCAGGTTCTAGTCAAGATTTTAGACTCTGAAATAAAATAAAAAATAAAAATAAACAATAAAAGCCAGGTTAACAGTTCAGGTGGGCTACACAACAGTGAACAATGGAGATGGATTGCCAACCATAGGTTTGTGTGTGGGGACACCATGATGTGTATTTTTAATTAAAACCATTTATAAAGCACCAAGATCAATTGAAGATAGAAAATGAGCCTCTGACATAAACTTCTAGAGGTTTTTGGGGGCAATTTTAGATTGTTTTCCTTATTTATTTTGTGCTTGTAAAGAATTGTACCTCTACTTGCCACAAACATGAAAATTTTGTTTTTTTGGATGGTGATTGGTCTATGTCATCAATGATAGTGTCAGCGCTACATGATGATGTGGCCCAATCAAATTGCATACATGGTGTATATTTATATTTAACTCAAATAGACTGTCCAAATTGCTGAGGTGTACTAGACAGGTCATTTTCCCAAAAATAGATTGATCATATGATTTTTTTTTAACACAGGCACGCACACTCACACCCACATCCCACGCATTCACACCACTGTGGAATTTCACTACAACAGGTACTCAAACCCATAATCTTGTGTTGAAACTTATGTGAGTCAACCACCGACACTGATCATATGATTCCGAGATCTAATTATCGGAATTACTTTCTTGAATTTGGACAGCTGAAGACCATCCATCATAGTCCACCAATTGGTCAGTTAAGAGATTTTTATTTTTTATTTTAGTGGACAGTCAACAATTTTTTTTTTTTTTTTTTTTCAAGAGGGCTCTTGCTTCAATTCCATTAATCACAGGACATTTACATCCATTTGGGAGGAGCCCTACAAAAACCAGAGTATCCGAACTTGGATGGTTTAACTTAAATTACACGTATGCTGCTTGTGCAGTTCCTTGGTGCATCAACTATCACACTCTACCAGAGTATCCGATTTTTATTTTTATTTTGTCATTAAAAAAGAAGAAGAAATTCAGTACCACTGCATGGAAATATGATTTTTTTGGTCTAGTTTTATTTATGCCACCCTTCCCATTAGTTTTCCCTCAAATCCACCGCAAAACTATATCGTGCTAAAATGAAATATGGTAGAGTAACTTTGGTAATTTAGGAGAGTGTGATAGTTGATACTTTCATGCCTGTTTGGTCCATGGAGTTAAATGGTATAGAATTGTATTAGATGGGATTAATTCTATTATTGCACAATGATTACATGTTGGAAATACCATGGTATTTGGGCCATCCAATCCCCATGTTTGGGATAAAATTCCTGCCATGGGAAAAATGTTGGATTAAGCAAAATCTCATTGAGCAGATGATGGAATTGTAATCGAGGAACCAAATTCACAATGAAATGTAACGGGCATATATGGATGAACAACATCGATAAAACACATGCATCAATGTGGGGCCTATGTCTATAGTGGATTTCACCGAATGCAATTCCATCCCCTGTAATCCTAACCCATCCCCTCCTCCCCAAATGCATGGATGGAATTTGCACGGGATCAAATGTAATTCCATCCCACCTAATCTCATCTATGCACCAAATGCCGTGGCATAAAACTAACTCAAGTACTTAAACCGTTCAAAATGAGGATCTTAATTTAGATCCCTTAGACTAAGTGGATTCATATACATGCACCCGGAAACATGTATTTTTTATTTTTTTAACACACACCCGACACATACACCCACGCACACGCTGTGGTAGGATTTCACCACCTATGAGTATTAACTATGAACCCAAGACCTCATGTTGAAATTCCTCAGAGTCTACCACTGAGGTAAGGATTCGAACCCCACCCGGAAACATGTATGTGTTGTGAAGATGTTTCTCTAATCAAGGCATCCAAATCATTGGGGCAACGTGTTACATTGATTCAATGATCTTATCATGATAAAGTAATGTAAATGTATTATCATTATTATTTTTCATTGCTTAAATGATTACAATGGTACTTAAATTGAGGTCAAATGCATATATAATAGGAGAGAGATAAATACATTTATAATCATCATATTTTTTATATTATAAAATATCAATCTCGTTTGAATTATGTGCAACCCTTGCCTCACCTAAGATGATGTGATCCTTACCATGAAGCTGGCCTTGATGTATGTATTCTATATCCCCACCGTCCACCGTTCATCTATTTTGCTAGACCGTTTTAGTGCATGAGCCCAAAAGCGAAGCCGATCTACTTCTCAAGTGTTTCTTACCACATGAAATGGTGGTGATCATTGACCATTAATGAGCCACAAAAGTTTTGAATTAAGATGATATTTGTTTTTCTCCTTCATCTATGTATGTTTACGTGAACTTATCAACAAGTTGATTGCCAAATAAACATTATGGTGGGCCATAGGAAAATTTTAATGGTTAAGCAATCAATCACCACTATTTCCTATACTATGGTCCACTTGAGATTTGGGTATTCTAAATTTTTGGGCTCATGACTTAAAATGAAATGGTAAAACAGATGAATGGTATGAATATGGATTAAATACATTCAGGTGGGCCCACAGTAAGAGCCGCACCGTTTTAGATGAGGCCATGCCCCACCTAATTTTCTCCCTAAATAAACAATAAAACCATGTCCCCATTATAGTGAAATGCAGCTCCCATCACTAAATAAGTAAAGCAGCTTATAATAAGGTGTATCAATGGGCTGGGCTCAGGCCTGAAAAATAAAAATTTTAAATAGGGCCAACCCGACAGCCCAGCCCTTCAAAATCCGGGCTGACACCTACCCTAGGCCCGGCCCCTTGACAACCCTACTTATAATTATTGCAAACTTCCTTTCATTTACTAAAGTAATTGAAAATTCAAACTAGTTACCTTCCAAATGAAGCGTCAACCATCTCTATCAAATTAAAATTGGTTTTTAATTGGTAGTCAACGGTTAAGAAGCATGATGGACCCGATCGTCTATATAACACTTGTTTTATAAAACGATCTGTGGGACCCACCATGTTGTATATGTAAATCCACTATGTCCATTAGATCAGAACCATAGTTGAACGGTATAGATTAAAGATCAGCCTGATAAAAAAAACTCAGATGGGCCATACTCAAATCTATGATTGGAATTCTATCCCCATTGTTTCCTGTGGTGTGGCTTATGAATTTTTTGATCAGGGTAATTTTTTTTCCTTATACCTTAGATCAAACAAAAGATCAGCCTGATGAAAAACTCGGATGGGCCACACTCAAATCTATGATTTGAATTCCATTCCCATTTTTTCCCTGCGGTGTGGCCCACCTGATTATTTTATCGGCATTTTAAAACTTATGCGCTGGAATCAAGGATAGGACCTGATGGACGGAGTGGATCTTATATATATATATAACATGATGGGCACATAAAGCTTAGGTGCTTTACGCGCTGTTTTTGCTTAAAACAGTCGTCCCTGAAGATTCGGATCCCATCAGGGCCTAAAATCCCTCTCACGAGAAAGGAGAAAAGTAGATTTTGGATTTTGCTACTTGCATGGACGGTCGTTGACATTGGGAGTCGGACACGTGGTTGGCGTGGATGTTTCAAGCCTTACAGTGATAAAAATAACAGACTTCTCACGTGAATTTATCCACACGGATTGATGCTTGGTGGGCCACCGAGATGTTTGTGACAAATCCACCCCATCCATCTGTTTTGTGAGCTCATGTTAGGATATAAAATAAAAAATTAGGTGTATCCAAAACTCAAGTAAGTCACACGAGAGAAAAAATTGGAGAAAGAAATGCCCACAGTTGAAACCTTCCTAAGCTCCACCTTGATGTTTATATCCCATCCAAACCGTTTATAAGATCATTCCCACTAGGTGGTTAGCGATGTGTGATCCACCATCAGCGGACCATCTCTCATCTGGAAAGATCCTAGCCATCCCATCTTTAGCCTTCTCATTTGATTGTGTACCGTTTCTGCAGTTTTTTCCCTGACCGTCTAATTGTAGGACACACGTGATAGGTTTGGATTTTCCCATCGGGAGTTTTTCAGTCAGTGCTCCATCCATCGTGGGGTCCATCAAACTAACAGTCCGGATCAACAAACCATGGCTCCCACTTGTACAACTAAAGATGCTAGGATGCCATGCGTATCACAGAGTAGCTCTCTCCATTGATCTGTGGTCCAAATTTCATCTTCTTTTTATTTTATTTTATTTTATTTTTTTATTTTTTTATTTTTTTGGGTTAGCTTCATTGCATGCTTTTGACTGAGATCCGAAGATCCATAAATTCTGCAGGGTTTCATTTCACAGTTAATGAGAAATGGAGTGCATGTGCTTTTAATGCATATGCACGGTTTCTATTCCCATATGCATGGCGGGTGGGTGCCAAACTGCAAAATGTATCTAGATCTGGGGGTGGCCGTTGGGCCCACTGTGATCTCTGTGTCTTATATCCACACTGTCTATCTGTTTTGAAAGCTCGTGTTTCTAAAAATGAAGCAGGTCCAAATCTCAGGTGAACCATAATTAAGGAAATGGTGGTAATCTACAGTTAAAAACTTCTTGTGGTACACAAAAGTTTTGGATCAAGCTGATATTTGTGTGGTCTATTCATCCTGTCTTTGAGATCTTATCAATAAGTTGGATGGAAAATAAACATTCCATCGTCCCCACAAAGTTTTTAATGGTAGGGTGCAATTACTACTCTTTTCCACCCCTAGGTCTGCCGTCTGCCTGAGATTTGGATCTACTTCATTTTTTAAATCATGGCTTAATGGGACGCGGATCTCCTTCGAAAGCCTTTCCCGGGCAGTTCCTGGGCTGGGAGCCCAGGTGGGGCCATTGTGATGATTTTGAGAAATTTTCTCTGTTTATCCATTTTGTGAGTTCATTTTAGGAAATGAGAACAAAAATGAACCGTACCCAGTTCTCAAGTGGGCCGAAAATGTGAGAATTGAATTTCAACAGTTGAAATAGTTGCAGGCCACAGAAGTTGTGAATCATTCTAATATTTGTTTTTCCTGAACCCAATAGAAAATAGATGGCATGTAAACATCACTGTAGAACCTAAGGAGGTTTCACCTGTAGAAATTTTCCTAACCACCTTTTCCTTTAGTACGGCCCGCTTGAGTCGTGGATCTGCTCAATTTTAATCTCATAGCCTAAAATGAGCTCACAAAATGGATGGACAGAGTGGATTCCATACAAACATCACGGCAGGCCCCACCTAGGTTCCCAGCTCAGGAACTTCTTTCGTAGGGAATCCGCGTTTCGACTTTATGAGCGCTCAAAATGAATGGACGGTGCGGGTGTAAGGCACATGCCTCACATTCCACCCAAACGGCTCTCAGATCCGCGGACGCGGATTGCCTAATGAGGCTGTCCTAGCCAGTAGGAAGTAGCTATTGGTGCTTTGTGAACCCACATTATGTATATTTTTTTAATCCACTCCATTCATTCATTTTCTCATATCATTTAACAGGATATACTTTTAAAAATGAGGCAGATTCAAATCATGTGCACCACATCATATAAAACAGATTAGTAATTGAATGCCCATCATTAAAAACTTCTTAGGCTACAAAAGTTTTAGATGAAGCTGATATTTGTGTTTTCACTTCATCCAGGTATGTGTGACCTAATCCACATGTTGAATGGCAAATAAACATTATAGTGGTTCCTAGAAAGTTTTTATGTGTCCAATCACCACTGTTTTCTTATTATGTGGTCTACTCAGGGATTTTGATTTGCCTCATTTTTTGAGTAATGCCCTAAAATAATCTTTAAAAAGTAGATGAACAATGTGGATAAAACACATACATCATGATAAGGCCCACAGAGTACCATCTAGAAGCCACCACGCTCGCGGCTGAGCTGGTTGCCGGGCTTAGATTTTACCCAAACAAAAACCAATGTCTAACCTTTTAACATTAATATAGGCGTTATGAAATTCTGAAGCGGATTGCGTCCTGTCCTCGCCCTTGTCTAGCCACGCACGGGTGGATCTGTGTGGGGCCCACCATGATGTATCTATTTGTCCTGCTGTCCACTCTTTTCTCACATCATTTTAAGATAAGGGTGCAAAAATAAGCTAGATCCAACGCTCAAGCAGACCACACCATAGATGACTCTTGCATGTAATGCAACTCAAGCATTTGGTGTAGTCCACTTGAGCGTTAGATCTTCCCCATTTTTGGGCTCATTCCTTAAAATGATATTAAAGAGAGAGAGAGAGAGAGAGAGAGAGAGAGAGAGATGGCATGGATAAACAAATACATTGCAGTGCGCCCGTCACATAGATCAGCCCCTTTGTGGCTAGAGACGTGTGGGGTTAAGACACAACCCGTATCCTATGAAATTCACTACATTTACTGTGCCACATCACATTTGACTATCAATTTAAAAATAATGTAGATCTCAAGCTTAGTGGCCACGTAAATTGAAAAAAAGATAAGTACCTATTTAAAAATATTTATATTTCTCTCTTTCCTTCAATCTCTCCCGCATCTCCATCTTGGTCTTGATTGTTAATATATTTATCCTGACTTTGCTTATATTAGACCCATCCACTTGAAAAATTAAACTTATTCTTAAGTTTAGAATTATGGCAGCCCATCCTAATGACCCACTCTGATAACGTGTCTTCGTTTGATGGCGAAGGCCAGCACATCGGATTGAAATTTTGTTTATGATAGAACTTTAGAAAATGAAACTGCATCTTCGGTTTCTTTGATATCTTTGTCATATGGGGTGTTGAGCTCCACGACGTTTGTAATAATGGATTTGTAATTGATAACTCTCCATGTGCATTGATTGACTTGTAAGAACTCTATTAAGTGGGTTGCACATGATCATTAGTTTATATCATATTGAGGAGTATATACTGGTGGGCTCAACTGAGGTTGTGATCTTCGCAAATACACGCGGATTAGCTACTAATGGCTTCAGTAGCTATCTCGCTACTAAAGTAGCGTCACCACACTGTCCATCCATTTTGAGAGATAATTTTAGGGCATAAGCCAAAGAATGAAGCAGATCTAAAGCTCAAGTGAACCCCACCGTAGAAAACAGTGGGGATTGAACACTTACCATTAAAAACTTCTTAGGGGCCATAGAAGTTTTCAATCAAGCTGATATTTGTGTTTTTCCTTTATCCATTTCTATGTTAACTTATGAACAGGTTTGATCTCAAATAAACGCCATGGTGGGCCCTAGGAAGGTTTCAATGTTGGGTGTAACTGTAGCCAATGTTTTCTGTAATGGGGTCCACTTAAGCTTTGAATCTTCTTTATTTTTAAGCTCATGGCCTAAAATGATCTTTTCTGTAATAGGGTCCACTTAAGCTTTGAATCTTCTTTATTTTTAAGCTCATGGCCTAAAATGATCTTTTCTATAATAGGGTCTACTTAAGCTTTGAATCTTCTTTATTTTTAAGCTCATGACCTAAAATGATCTCACCAAAAGGATGGACAGTGTGGATAGAGCACATACATCATGGTGGGGGCCCACAGAACTTGGAGACATCACTTAGTAGCTGGCTAATCCACGTCCTTTGTAAATAGGTTCGGAGTGGTACGACTGTTTCATATCCACAGTATTCAGATGGTCATGGAACTCTACAAGTGTGGAATCTTCCCTTGCAACTCTTTCATTGAAAACAATTGAAGTCCAATAAAAGGCTCCATGCTTATCTTATCAATGCTTATCAATGCTTGAGGAAAAAATATTAATCTAGTGCCAATAACGTAGCCGGACATGGACAAAGATAAGAGATCACATTTCTTCTCAAGCATAGCCCTTGAATCCACCTGAGAAGAAATCTTAAAAACGATGAATAAGAATGATAATATTGATGAAAAAGTACTACTTCCAGTGTAGTGTATTTGATGACCTTATATATTAAAAATAAAAATAAAAATAATAAAATAAAATAAAACAAAATCTAGATCTCAATTTAGTTCGAAATATATCACTTCTAAAAAATAATAAAATTTTCTAAAACTATAATAAGACATCTAATCCAACTAAACTTGTAAAAACCATTAAATTAAATAATTAAAAGAAATATTTTGACCATGGGTGGTCTCTTAAAACTCTAAAATAGAAAAATAGTAAATATTAAAAGTAGCAAGTTTTAATTTGGAACTCAAATTTAATTCCTAAAACAATTGAATTTTACAAAGCCTTTTAAATGCAGATTGTTGGCCAGGGTGCATAACTATTTGGTGGCTTTTCAACATTAATTGAAAGTTATAGTACACACTATGTTTTTTTTTTTTCATCTCAACTTGGATAGCCTAATTTCTCTTGATCTTGGCCCACTATAAGTTTGTTCCTGTGTTTGTTCGGCTCAGAGCTTGCACATGAATGGCAGATGGTATTTCTCTTGATCTTGGCCTGGCCTACCATGTGTTTGTCCCTGAGTTTGTTCGGCTCAGAGCTTGCATACATATGAATGCCAGATGGTATGCGAAACGCCTGCAAATGGGCTGAGCTCTAAATATATGTGGCCTTGGAAAAGCCCATGTACCACTCAGCTAATGCATATGCCACTCACCGCTGATGTGGGGTGGTGTGTTGACGTCACTGAGAGTTCTGTGGGCCCACTATGATGTATTAGTGATTGAACATATAAAAACTTCCTAGGGCCCACTATAATGTTTATTTGCCATCCAACATTTTGACTAGGTCACACTGACTTGGATGAAGTGAAAACACAAATATCAGCTTCATCCAAAACTTTTGTGGCCTAAGTTTTTAATGATCGCTGTTCAATTACTGAACTGTTTTCTATGATGTGGTGCACATGATTTGAATCTGCCTCATTTTTAGGATTAATGGCCTATAAAATGATCTGGGAAAATGAATGAATGGAGTAGATTATATATATATATATGGGATATATATATATGCGCTAGCGTAAAGCGGTATCCATATATATTATATTTATATATATATATATATATATACGGCTGGAAATCGACCGTCCACGGAACTCATGGTGGGCCCACAGAGGACCATCCAGCAGCTCTACTGCCTACTGGCTAATGACAGCCTCAGTAGGCAAACTGTGAGGCCCACTCTGATGTATGTGCACCGTCCATCATTTTAAATGTTCATTAGGTCATGATTTTAAAAATGAAGTAGATCCAAATCGTAGGCATACCTACGGGCAGAAAAGAGTAGTGATTGAACCCTATCATTAAAAACTTCGTGGGGACGATGGAATGTTTATTTTCCATCCAATTTATTGGTATGGTCACAAAGAAGGGATGAAGAGACCACACAAATATCAGCTTAATTCAAAACTTTTGTGTCCCACGGTAAGTTTTTAGTAGTAGATTACCACTGTTTCCCTTATTATGGTTCACCTGAGATTTGAACCTGCTTCAATTTTGGAATTATGCCCTAACATGAGTTTTCAAAACAGATAGACGGTGTGGATATAAGACACAGATCACAGTGGGCCCAACGGCCACCCCCAATCTAGATACATTTCGCAGTGTGGGGCCCACCCGCAATGCATATGGGAATAGAAACCGTGCATCTGCATTAAAAGCACATGCACTCCATTTCTCATTGACTGTGAAATGAAAGAAACCCTGCGGGTTTTATGGATCTTCGGATCTCAGTCAAAACCATGCTAGCTGTGATGGAATTTGGACCACAAATCAATGGAGAGAGCAACTCTATGTGATATGCATGCCATCCTTGCATCTTTAGTCATACAAGTGGGGACCATGGTTTGTTGATCTGGACTGTTAGTTTGATGGACCCCACGATGGATGGAGCACTGACTGAAAAACTCCCGATGGGAAATCCTAACCCTTCCACGGGTGTCCTACAATTAGACGGTTAGGGAAAAAAACTACAGAAACGGTACACAATCATATGAGAAGGCTAAAGATGGGATTGCTAGTATCTTTCGATATGAGAGGTTTTTGAGTGATGGTCCACTAATGGTGGATCCCACCACGCTAACCACCTGGTGGGAATGACCTTATAAACGGTTTGGATGGCATATAAACATCAAGGTGGAGCTCAGGAAGGTTTCAACGGTTGGCATTTCTTTCCCGAAAATTTCCTCTCGTGTGACCTACTTAGAGTTTTGGACACACCTAAAATTATTGCATGTCCTAAAATGAGCTCACAAAAGAGATGGATGGAGTGGATTTCTTACAAACGTCTTGGTTGTCCCACCAAGCATTAATCCGTGTGGATAAATTCACGTGAGAAGTCTGTTATTTTTATCACTGTAAGGCTCGAAACATCCATGCCAACCACGTGGCCCACTCTCAATGTCAACGACCGTCCATGCAAATAGCAAAATCCAAAATCTACTTTTCTCCTCCCTCATCAGAGGAATTTTAGGTAGAGCTGTACGCGAGTCACTCTACTCGCATGAAGGTTCAGATTAGGTCAAGCGCAAGTAACTCCAGTTCGAATAAAAATGAGTCCAGTTCGAACTTGGTCAGACTTGACTCAACTCGAAACATATCTCGAACTCGATTAGCTATATATATATATAAAGGTACAATGCGCTCGAGGTGACGATAAGCTCCCATGAGGTTGAGCTGTGTGGGCCTCACAGTGATGTGTTTCGATCATCAACACGGTTCATTTGATGGGTACCCTTTAAATTATGGATATCCCAAACATCAGCGTATACGGAACTCAGGTGGGCCATACCATCTGCAATTATGTGAAGACACCGTTAAAACATATAAAAGCACTTGGTGGGGCCCACCTGAGTTTTGCATGCGCCTGAAACTTGGTCTGAACGGTCATTCAATTGGGACACACATAATGGATGGGCTGGATTTGCAAACTACATCTCGGTGGGCCCTCAAAAATGGTTACGAATGTTTTAATGGTGCACGGCCCCTCCCCACTTCTGTATGTGGTGTGGCCCACACATGTCATGGATTGACTTGATTTTTGAGACCTAGGCTTATGATGGAATGGTGCATCTGACTGATGGGGTAGATGTTCGAAACGCATCACGGTGGGGCCCACACAACTCGACCTCATGGGTCGTTAAAATCAGCTCGAGCGCATTGTACCTTTTCCCACACACACACACACACACACACACACACATATATATATATATATATATATAAAATAATTTTTTTAAAAAACTTAAAATCCCAAAACCCTTTTAAAATTAAAACCCGTCATTTTTCTCCTCCTTTTCCTTTTGCTACCCTACCCTACTCGAACCGACTGAGCGACAAGCTGAGCGGATGAGTTGGGTCAACTACTCTACCTCATCCCACCTTTGAGTAGAGATCCAGCAGCACCACCACCCGACCAACGAACTGAGCTTCCGAGTTGGGCCACATCCCACCTCCGAGCAGAAATATGGCAACACCTCACCTCTCATTCTCTCTGTGTCTCTCCTTCAAGCTTCAGCTCCAGGTAATTTTTTTAAATATAAATCGAGTTGGGTCAGCCAGTCAGGGTGTGTGTTTGGGTCGGGTGGGGTCATTGTCGGGTTGGGTCAGGGTTTGGTCAGCTTCGGGTTAGGCCAGGGTCGAGCTGGGTCAGCGTCGGGTTCAGGTTGGGTTGGGTTGGGTTGGGTCAGCGTCGGGTTAAGGTCGGGTTGGGTCATGGTCGGGTTGGGTCAGCGTCAGGTTGCGTTGGGTCAGGTCAGGGTTGGGTTAGCATCGGGTAGGTTGGGTCAAGGTTGGGTTGGATCAATGACAACATCGGGTTGGGTCAGGGACTCAGGGTTGGGTCAAATTGTGGTTTATTGATTTTTTGATATGATTTTTTGATTTTTTGATTTTGATTACTTGAATGGTTGAATTTAATATTCAATTAGTTAGATTAATTGAAATTAAATATTTCGATTACTTGAAATTGATTTATACTTAATTCAAGTATTCAACTAAAAATCATATATTTAATATATGATTTATAGTTCTATACTTCAATTAGACAGAAATCAATTAGTTTTAGAGCGACTTCATTTGACACACTTGACAATAATCTACCTACCCGTTTAAAAATTCATATACAATAAATTATATTCAAATCAATTATTGGTTCGATATGTGTGTGTGTGTGTGTGTGTGTGTGTGTGTGTGTGTGTGTGTGTGTGTGTGTATAAATTCTTAAATTATCCATGTTGGATAGTTTGGTAATATATTATGTACCTTAATGTTTCTTACACAATTTATATGGAGTTCGAGATTCGGTACATCAACCCAATTTATTATCTGAATATATGGTTCTCAACTGGTTGACTGCCTCTCATATGTGAATAATAGATAATGGTGATGACACTCAAATAGTAGAGAGTTTTTACATATATTTGGAGAATTATGGCGTGATGCTGCTGAATTTTCAAATCGCATGTAAACTATGTGAGTAGAGTACATGATATATTTCTGAATGGGATAAAAAGTAAAATTAAAAGTTATGAGACGTTAAAAAATGTCTACTTACAAATCACATATTACAATCACGCCTTCAAACTTCATATATCTTACACATGTTTTCTTATTTTTATATTTAAAGATGGCTAGTGAAGATGTCCCTACTACCCCTAGTGTTGGTGCATCTGTCACATCTCTTCTAGTTGGTGATGTTGAACGAGACGAGAGAAACTTAAATTCAGTCTCAAATACGTCGAATAAGAAAAAAAAAAAGAAAAAAGATAAGCAGTTTGGGACGATTTTGAAGAGGTTGAGGTGAAAGAAGGTTTTAACCGTGTTACAAAGGTTAGATGTAAGTATTGCAAGTCAACATTCGCAAAGCGTTCTGAGGGATCAACTTTACATTAACGCAAACATATGATTAATTGTGTTAAGAGTCCAAAAATCCCACGTTCAGGCCAATAACTACTATCATTTGCCTAATCTGGAGGAAGCGACTTCGACATGCAAGCTGCTCTCATCACTAATAAATTTAAAAAATATAAACTAAAAGAGTGGTTTACAAGAATAGTCATTGTTGAGGAGAAACCATTTAGGTTTATAGAGAGCAAAGTTTTAGCGAATACAATAGATACTTGAATTCAAGATTTGAGAGTATTCGCGGGCCACGGTGAAAATAGAATGCATGAAGATGTATATAAATGAGAAGACAAAGATGAAAGTCATTTTGTCATCAGTCTCACGTATAAGTCTTACTTCAGACTTGTGGAAGGCATCGAACCAAAGGAATGGTACATGTCGCTAACTGCATACTTTGTGGATGCAGATTGGAATCTACGTAATACTATATTAAACTTTCGTCACCTTCATTTCCCTTAAACAAGTTATTTCAGACTGCATATACAATTGTCTTCAGGAGTGGGGCATCGAAAGTAGGATATCTTTAATGACGCTAGATAATGCATTTACAAATGATGCTGTGATTTCTTTTTTACAGAGCCAATTCAAGACGGTCGGGAATCTTTATTTTTATTTTTATTTTGAAGGGGGGGGGGGGGGTGGAAATTTTCAAGTAAGATGTAGTGCTCACATTCTGAATTTAATTGTGTAAGAGGGGTTAAAAATAATTGACGGCACAATTAAGAACATAAGAGAAAGCGTGGGGATTTTGGCCTGCGGAATCACACAGATCTAGATCTAGGATAGCAATCCAATGACACCAAGCACACACAAGAGAACACAAATTTAACGTGGAAAACCCTTGCGGGAAAAAACCACAGCACAAAGTGACAGATCTCCACTATGAAAATAGAAATTACAAAGAAAGAGGACTTACCCGATTCGAACGACCTCGAATCTCACCCTTTAGAAACCCTAAAATCATTTTAGGAACCCTTGAAACTCTTTTAGAGAGCCTTAGAATCTCCCAATCCCGCATACACCCCTTTATATAAGTTTAGAAAGAAGCGGATTCAGAATAGGAAACAAAATCCGTAAAATCTGCGTTTCTGCAATCGCATCTGCGAAACTTATCGATGTCATCGAGACACTCTCGATGACAACCTCGATATCATCTAAAGGTTTCTCGATGATATCGGAACAGGACCAAAACTGTCTAGCAACCACGAGTGAAAAATACTGTGAATTATCGATGGCATCGAGACCCTATCGATATCATCGACAGACCAACAAACAGTTTTAAGACATCTGTCGATATCATTTAAAACCCTGTCGATATCATCGACAAACCACCAAACAAATTTAAGACATTTGTCCATAACAATCTCTACCATGTCTTCAATCTTTATCTGTGTATCTTCTTGTCCCCTTCTCTTATTTCTATACCATATCATAGCTTCTCTTGCACACTTTGTCTTTCTTTTACGCCATCGCCAAGCCCAGAGAAGTTGTACAGAACTTGAACTTATTCGTAGGAACGATCTAGGTGAGTATGTCTGCCGGATAAAAATTCACATGCTCAACCATCTTTGTTCATGTCTTCTCAAAAAGGAAAGACGTAGTTTTCTTACCATCTCACCGCTACCCAATATGCTTGCCGGGGTACTTGCTTACAATATTGATAGCCTGTGAAATAACCGGTCTAATCCAAATCATGACATACACTGCCAACCGCATTCGAAATAAGGCTCATGAGATATCCTGCTTTTTCTCATCTGTTTTGGGACATGTCCTGAGGAAAACTTGAGGAGAGACGCGTAGGGAACGCTCTCCGGCTTTACCTGGTCCATCACATCCTTGATCAATACCTATACACAAGGTATTCCTCTTGTGATTACCAAAGCCTACTCCTCCTTCAGTCTCAATGCTGAGAACTATCTTTGCAGCCTCTCGATCCTTCATCTTGAATGTCCCACTTAACCGAGTCTTCAGTAAATTGATTTCAGACATGTCATAATTGACGATTTATCTGTAACATCCCGGATTTTCACTGTTTTGAATTTCCAAAAATCCTTGATTTTTTTTTTAATTAACTTATACTATCACGTACTGATCGTTAGCACTCAACGTTAGCTTATATACGAGTTAATTAATCCAAGGTTAGCCCAATTTAATAGACCAGACAGGCCGTGATAAGGCCTGGTGTGGCCGCTAAGCCAGATGACTGTTTACACTTAAAGACGGACCGTGTGGGCAATACAGCGACCGAGAAAGGTCAGAAAAATATAAAACTTGGGGGAGCCGTTGGTCTCACTGGGCTTGTGGTCCATCGTGGATTACGGACCCAGTGGACACCCAGAAGTGGGATCTGGCACTTGTCAAATGCGCCCCGTCAATGCCAGCATTGGAATCTGGCACTCACAAATAAAACTGAGACTCTAGAAGTTCCAGTCATCGGATTTCTTCTAAAGTTGCGGTGATGGTTCAATAAATTTTTCCACACCCGTCCACCAAATCTGGGACCCGATAGTGGATCGGTGACCGTTGATCGTAAATCAGACTCGTGTGATCAAACCCCATATCCGATCACTCCCAAATTTTGCATGGCCCTTCATCGGGCCATGGATCACCTACCCTATAAATTTTATGGCCAGAGGGCCACCAGAAATGCCCCATCAATTAGAATGGCCCCCACAGGGCCCCTTAAAGGTCGGAAACGCTTGCTTAGATCATATATCCGTTCATCCGTTCGCCCTAAATTTTTGCATGGACCCTAGTCAGGCCATAAGGCACCTACACGCCAAATTTGGTGGTCAGAGGGGTGTTAGGGTCACCCCAACACCAATAGGAATCCCATAGGTCTATTTTAGGAAATTGTGGAAGCTTAGGGCCATTTGCACCATATCTGGCATTATAAAAGGGCCTCATTTGGGGCACCCCTCTCTCCATACGAATTTTGCCCTAGAGAAAGGGAAGAGAGAAGAGAGAAAATGGAGAAAAAAAAGAGAAAGGAGAAGAAAGAGAGAGGGAAGAAGACAAGGTGGACCCTAAATCAAGGTGGGGCCCAAGGGAATCAATCTCTCCTCTCCCTACACCTTCTCCAAGGGGAAACCCATCCGAAAATCGCCCTCTTCATCTCGTGGATCGTTTAGGTAAGATCCAACCCTCTTTTTCTTTGAAAACCCTTGTAAGGAGGGGGGTTTTGCTTGTAAATCTAACATGTGAAGTTGTTTTAGGGATTCCGGCCGATCTACCCCAAAGCCCTCTTTCCTAGGACATTTTTCCCAAGCCTCCAACGATCCTAGGTGTGGACTATTAATCTTAGGTGGCCTAGCACCAATTGTAGTACTAGCTTAATGATTTTGAATGCTTGGTTGGTATATTTGAAAGTCTAGAGAATCCCTAGGAATTGTAGGTTCTTGAAATTGTATGGATATGCATGATGGTTCTTCATGATGTTATTTGTTGCTCACATGATTTCGTGTATGGATGATAATATGCTTATGCCGTGTCATTCTTTCACATGTTATTGGTCCATGTTGTGTATGCTTCCATTACCCTTATGCATATGATGGCTTGAGATGGAGGGAGTGCGTAACTTCCTCACACACACCCACACACCTTACATGCACTATATTTCTTGATTGCATGCTAGGAACATTTAATTCGTATGACTGAGATGTATGGAGTATGATGATGACATGCTAGTGATAGTTTGCATAGTCGGCTTGTTATGGATAACCCTCATTACCTTGGGTTGGTCAGGAAACATGAGGAGAGCGAAGGCGGCTCCAAGGGTAGGACCGCCTCGAGGCTAAACCCGTGAGTTTGGGCGGGTGTGTTCGGGTGGCTGTAGTTCGACTACATGGGTCTTTTGTGCCCAAGGTCACTCGTCTCACGCTCGCTTGACTCGTGCGGTCTAGCCTACTGTCTGACCAACCCTGTATGTTAACCCTGTTTGCTCACATATGTATGGAACCTGAACCACCCTACAACCATTGTAGCCCATCAAAAAAATCTACTTGCAACTGGTCCACAGCCTCGTGAGCCGGGCATGGTGGAATGGGACACTATGTCCGAGTTGTCGGCCTACGCTGGGGTACCGCGCCTCCCCGTAGTGACCGCGAGCAATCCCTTCCTTTCGGCACTCCTCATGTGCTTGGAGTCGGGGATGAGGAACCCGACGGGATCACGGACCGCGAGGTCTCGGCCTCACACGTTGGGAGGTCTTGGCCTCGCAACCAGTTTAAGGCATTGATACGTAGGGTGAATCAGAATCCCCAACCTGCTGGATGAATAGACTTAACTAATAACTCGGCTAACACGATCGCATTGCACGCATTAGTTAGGGTGGCGACTCGGAAGTCGAGGTCGCCCGAGGAGTCTTTGTCATATGCGATCGTTAGATGGAGTCACTCGAGGGAGTGTTGTGGCGAGGGCATGCATCATATCATCCCGCATACATGCATTTTAAATAAGAGTTATTAGGTGTTGATGTTGTCTGCTTTTCATTAAATTCATATTACAATTGATGCCTGTTGTAACTTGAGACCAATAGTTCACACTGAGTTGATCACTCACTCCCACTCTGGGACGGTGTTTTAAAACACCAACCAGACCCATTCATAGATGCAGGTGACTCAGGGCATGAGGAGCCTGGCGAGGCGAGCTTGGACGAGGGAGACGGACTCTCCTACTTGCAGCTGATGGGTTGCTCTCCATCGACTTGATCGGGCTGAACTTGGATTGCTGAGCCGCGGGCTCAGCTTTACTCTTTTTGGACATAACCTTCTTTGGTTGTCCTGTTGGGCAACGCCTTGGGCGACCTTTTATTATTTTGGACCTATATATATGTGAGATATCCTTCATTTCAGAAGACTGGTGTGATTGTGCTTCGTGCCTCAGGTAATTCCAAATTGCGCAGTTAAATTTGATTAATCATAAAAACCATAAATGCATGATAAGTGACACTCGGAAACTCGGGAGTCGAGCGTATGCATGACCCCCGATTTTCTGGGGCGTTACAGATAGTATCAGAGCAATAGTTTGGAATCCCTTGGGCCATGGGTCATGAACTCACCAACACGTCCACTGACTTGAGAGAAAATACAATAATGATACAGAAACGATAGGAAACGCAACGAAGACTTAGAATGGTAGGAACCATCCTTGAACTGGAACTGGCGACCTTAGACTAACGGTAAGACTTCCCAGGGATTAGGATTGGGTAGCGCGAGATAGTAGGGACGCTAGGAAACAGGTTTGAGAAACTTACAATACCTTAGCCCGATGATAGGAACGAACCAGAACTGAATGATTAGAGGGTCAAGGCCACCGTCCAAGTCCAAACGAGCTAACACCAAACCAAATTTGATAATTTCGACCCATTGGGGGGTAAGGACTTAAGGGAGAACGAAATTTCAATGAAAATAGTGGAAATATAGAAAAATATAATTTTTACCTCTAACCGGGAGGAATCTCATGGAATGGATAGGCCCATTGTGTAGATCAGCTCGTTCTACCCCAAAATCATATATGGCATGTCCCGGGGGGCCTTACCAGCACCCGAAAAAACACCCAACAAGTTGCCCCCACCAATCGGAGGGGTCACCCCGCCTCCGGCGTTGTCACCCCACCGCCGGAGTTGTCACCCCGCCGACCCGCGTGGCCCCCGCCGTGGCCCCGCCGCCGGCGTTGTCACCCCACCAAAATTTCTACAATTTTAGGTCAACTTCAAAAATCCATATCTCCTTCGTTACAACTCAAATTTAGGTTATTCAAAAGCCAGATTAAAGATGAATGAGTCTAGTTTTATATAAAAATAAGAAAAAAATAAAATAAAAATTATAATATAGTTAAAATTAAACTGTTTTGTCAACTGTCCAAAAAAAATTTTGATTTTGGACAGCTGTTGCTCCTAGAATTTTAATAATTTATTTACAACTCCAAATGAGATGAAATTTTGTGAGATGTCTTTAAACTCAATGATAAAATATTATAAAAATTTTAAAAATTAATTCAGTTACCAAAAGTATAAGAAACCTTACAAGAAATAGATCCCCTTTCCCACTACTCCCACTCCATCATCTTCACTCTCCCATACCCAAACCCATCTCTTCAAAATTCATCTTCTCCTCCTACAAACTCCCCATCTCCTCTTCCTCACCTTTAAACCACCTTCCCAAACCCTTTCTTAACCATTTTATTTTTCTCAACCCCGTTCTCAAGTCCATCCACAGAATCCCATTCATAAAGCCAACATCAAACATACTCTCTCCAACTAACTCCCATTATTTTTTTTTCTCATACCCAACCCAAACCCATTTCCAACATACATTCCCCAAGACCCAACCTCACACTTCATTCTCAAACCCCACTCCATTCACTCATTCACTCTCAAAACCCATTAAAAAAAAAAAAATCCCTTCTCCTTCTCCATTTCTTCAACTTTTCTCAAATCTCACTACCCACTCTCTCAAATTTGCATCTTCTCAAACTCCATTCTCCCAACCCATCTCCAAACTTCATTTCCAAGATCCACCAAGCCTAACCCATACTCATTCTAAAACCCAATCCTCCAAACCATCTTCTTTTCTTTTTCAAAACCCATTTCTATTGTTTATTCCCACCTATAAACTCTCAACTCATTTCCCAAATCCCTCTCATCACCCATATTTCCTTCTAGACCCATTCACTAAAACCCCACTCCTTTCTCTCTTTCTCCCCATTTCCAAATTTCACTTCCCACAACCTACCTCAAGACCATCCTCAACTTCGTTTTCCCAAACACCATTCCAATATCACTTTCAAAGCCCATTCTTAAAACAAACTCCCAAAACCATTCCATCCCCATTTCCCAAAACTCATCTCAAATCCCAATCTCTACTCAAACCTCATATCCTCAACTCACCTTCCATTTCATCTTACACAACCTTATCTCAAACCCATTCCCAACCTCATTTCTCATAAATCAATCTCAATCCCCTCGCGAATCCCATATCTTCAACTCATCTTCAAGTTCATTTCTTCAAACCCACACTCAACTCATTTTCCCAAACCACATCCTTAAGGTCCATCTTCCTTAAGAAACCATCATTCTCCCATATCACTTCCATCTCCCTAAACCATCTCCACCCTCTCATTTCCAAAAAAATTCCACATCACAAAACCAAACAACAACTATCCACATTCAAATCTATTCCTTCCCATTTCAAGACCATACTCAACTTCAAATTTCTAAAACCCATTCCATCCTCATTTCCCCAAACCCCCTTCAACAAATCCATTTCAAACCCATTTCCCTATTTGCACCTTCTCAACAACTATCCATTTCCTTGCCGAGGGGAATGACATTCCTAGCAACCGTTGCCTTCTTCTTCTCCATTTCGGTGATTCTTTTCCTCAAGGGGAAGAAGTACCCCCATCTTTGCCCGATCCAGAAGAGTAGTAGCATAACCTTTCCGATAATTAGTAGTTTGCTTTAAGTCGATTAGGTCTACCTGCTTGTGTTGAAGGATAGTTAGGACGTTTGCTTGACTAAGTTGTCTTTTTTTTCCTTATGTTTGGAATGTCTAGAAAACTATGTAATCCATGTTGTATGATGTAACTAGCCATACTAATGGCACTTTGAATTTAATATGAATGTATGGATTGTTTTTAAATTTTCTTGTCGCCTTATAAATGCTTGTATGTATGATTGCCTTACTGCGTCCATCTTAACGTTATTAGCACTTTAAACCACCAGAATACCTTAAAACTTTCGATTCTTCCTTTCCTGTTAAAATTTATGAAACCAAAACATGATTTGCTCATAATTCAATAACCGTAGGATCAAAATGGTAATGTCAATAGGAACCTTAAGGTCATGGAGACCCCTCTAAGATAGTCGTTTGATCATAGGCACTGCAGGAGACTCACCACCCACTAAAATACTATAAATATGAAACTTCGAATTTTTTTTAATGAAATTTTGTTTTATCTTCTAAATGTTAAGTATAATCGGACTACGGAATTACGGAAGTATACGCCTGCGAAACATTCGCGGCTTGACTCAATTCTCAATCCTGGGCGACTACCAATGGACTCACTGCTTTGACCGAGCAGAAGACCAGGATCCATCAGGATTAAAAAGGGATACGATGAGCCTTCTACCCTGGTCAGGTAGATGATCGATGTATCGGGTTTAAGCCCACTACAACTGTCTCTCCGTATTGGCCTGACATTGAACACAAACATTTTTACTCTAGATGGAGGGAAATCGACATCATGAATCCAATTCCTAAATATATATATATATATATATATATATATGTAGTAACCATTAGGGTGAAAAAGTTTTAAGGGGAGTAGACTAAAGAGAGCCAAACTAGTATAGATAGTATACACCTTACCATGCATATAAGCTTGAAATCAACAAAACCTAGGCAAATGAAATAATAAAACCTTTATTTATTGCCCTTAGGCAATTTCGGGGATGAAATTATTTTTAAAGGGGGTAGATTGTAACATCCCGGATTTTCACTGTTTTGGATTTCCAAAAATCCTTGATTTTTTTTTAATTAACTTATACTATCACGTACTGACCGTTAGCACTCAACGTTAGCTTATATACGAGTTAATTAATCCAAGGTTAACCCAATTTAATAGACCAGACAGGCCGTGATAAGGCCTAGTGCAGGCCGCTAAGCCAGATGGTTGTTTACACTTAAAGACGGACCGTGTGGGCCATACAGCGACCGAGAAAGGTCAGAAAAATATAAAACTTGGGGGAGCCGTTGGTCTCACTGGGCTTGTGGTCCATCGTAGATTACGGACCCAGTGGACACCCAGAAGTGAGATCTGGCACTTGTTAAATGCGCCCCGCCAATGCCAGCATTGGAATCTGGTACTCACAAATAAAACTGAGACTCTGGAAGTTCCAGCCGTCAGATTTCTTCTAAAGTTGCGGTGACGGTTCAATGAATTTTTCCACACCCGTCCACCAAATCTGGGACCCGATCGTGGATCGGTGACCGTTGATCGTAACTCGGACTCGTACGATCAAACCCCATATCCGATCGCTCCCAAATTTTGCATGGCCCTTCATCGGGCCATGGATCACCTACCCTATAAATTCCATGGCCAGAGAGCCACCAGAAATGCCACATCAATTAGAATGACCCCCAAAGGGCCCCTTAAAGGTCGGAAACGCTTGCTCAGATCATATATCCGTTCATCCGTTCGCCCTAAATTTTTGCATGGACCCTAGTCAGGCCATAAGGCACCTACACGCCAAATTTGGTAGCCAGAGGGGTGTTAGGGCCACCCCAACACCAATAGGAGTCCCATAGGTCTATTTTAGGAAATTGTGGAAGCTTGGGGCCATTTGCACCATATCTGGCATTATAAAAGGGCCTCATTTGGGGCACCCCTCTCTCCATACGAATTTTGCCCTAGAGAAAGGGAAGAGAGAAGAGAGAAAATGGAGAAAAAAAAAAGAGGAAGGAGAAGAAAGAGAGAGGGAAGAAGACAAGGTGGACCCTAAATCAAGGTGGGGCCCAAGGGAATCAATCTCCCCTCTCCCTACACCTTCTCCAAGGGGAAACCCATCCGAAAATCACCCTCTTCATCTCGTGGATCATTTAGGTAAGATCCAACCCTCTTTTTCTTTGAAAACCCTTGTAAGGAGGGGGGTTTTGCTTGTAAATCTAACATGTGAAGTTGTTTTAGGGATTCCGGCCGATCTACCACAAAGCCCTCTTTCCTAGGACGTTTTTCCCAAGCCTCCAACGACCCTAGGTGCGGACTATTAATCTTAGGTGGCCTAGCATCAATTGTAGTACTAGCTTAATGATTTTGAATGCTTAGTTGGTATATTTGAAAGTCTAGAGAACCCCTAGGAATTGTAGGTTCATGAAATTGTATGGATATGCATGATGGTTCTTCATGATGTTATTTGTTGCTCACATGATTTCGTGTATGGATGATAATATGCTTATGCCGTGTCATTCTTTCACATGTTATTGGTCCATGTTGTGTATGCTTCCATTACCCTTATGTATATGATGGCTTGAGATGGAGGGAGTGCATAACTTCCTCACACACACCCACGCACCTTACATGCACTATATTTCTTGCTTGCATGCTAGGAACATTTAATTTGTATGACTGAGATGTATGGAGTATGATGATGACATGCTAGTGATAGTTTACATAGTCGGCTTGTTATGGATAACCCTCATTATCTTGGGTTGGTCAGGAAACATGAGGAGAGCGAAGGCGGCTCCAAGGGTAGGACTGCCTCGAGGCTAAACCCGTGAGTTTGGACGGGTGTGTTCGGGTGGCTGTAGTTCGACTACATGGGTCTTTTGTGCCCAAGGTCACTCGTCTCACGCTCGCTTGACTCGTGTGGTCTATTCTACTGTCTGACCAACCCTGTATGTTAACCCTGTTTGCTCACATATGTATGGAACCTGAACCACTCTACAACCGTTGTAGCCCATCAAAAAAATCTACTTGCAACTGGTCCACAGCCTCGTGAGCCGGGCATGGTAGAATGGGACACTATGTCCGAGCTGTCGGCCTACGCTGGGGTACCGCGCCTCCTCGTAGTGACCGCGATCGATCCCTTCCTTTCGGCACTCCTCATGTGCTTGGAGTCGGGGATGAGGAACTCGACGGTATCACGGACAGCGAGGTCTCGGCCTCACACGTTTGGAGGTCTTGGCCTCGCAACCAGTTTAGGGCATTGATACATAGGGTGAATCAGAATCCCCAACCTGCTGGATGAATGGACTTAACTAATAACTCGGCTAACACGATCGCATTGCACGCATTAGTTAGGGTGGCGACTCGGAAGTCGAGGTCGCTCTGAGAGAGTGCTGTCATATGCGATCGTTAGATGGAGTCGCTCGAGGGAGTGTTGTGGTGAGGGCATGCATCATATCATCCTGCGTATATGCATTTTAAATAAGAGTTATTAGGTGTTGATGTTGTCTGCTTTTCATTAAATTCATATTACAATTGATGCCTGTTATAACTTGAGATCAATAGTTCACACTGAGTTGATCACTCACTCCCATTCTGGGACGGTGTTTTAAAACACCAACCAGACTCATTCATAGATGCAGGTGACTCAGGGCATGAGGAGCCTGGCGAGGCGAGCTTGGACGAGGGAGACGGACTCTCCTACTTGCAGCTGATGGGTTGCTCTTCATCGGCTTGATCGGGCTGAACTTGGATTTGCTGAGCCGCGGGCTCAGCTTTACTCTTTTTGGACATAACCTTCTTTGGTTGTCCTGTTGGGCAACGCCTTGGGCGACCCTTTATTATTTTGGACCTATATATATGTGAGATATCCTTCATTTCAGTAGACTGGTGTGATTGTGCTTCGTGCCTCAGGTAATTCCAAATTGCGCAGTTAAATTTAATTAATCATAAAAACCATAAATGCATGATAAGTGACACTCGGGAACTCGGGGAGTCGAGCGTATGCATGACCCCCGATTTTTCGGGGCGTTACAGATGGTATCAGAGCAATAGTTTGGAATCCCTTGGGCCATGGGTCATGAACTCACCAACACGTCCGCTGACTTGAGAGGAAATACAATAACGATACAGAAACGATAGGAAATGCAACGAAGACTTAGAATGGTAGGAACCATCCTTGAACCGGAACCGACGACCTTAGACGAACGGTAAGACTTCCCAGGGATTAGGATTGGGTAGCGAGAGATAGTAGGGACGCTAGGAAACAGGTCTGAGAAACTTACAATACCTTAGCCTGATGATAGGTACGAACAAGAACTGAATGATTAGAGGGTCAAGGCTACCGTCCAAGTCCAAACGAGCTAACACCAAACCAAATTTGATAGTTTCAACCTATTGTGGGGTAAGAACTTAAGGGAGAACGAAATTTCAATGAAAATAGTGAAAATATAGAAAAATATAATTTTGACCTCTAACTGGGAGGAATCTCATGGAATGGATAGGCCCATTGTGTAGATCAGCTCGTTCTACCCCAAAATCATATATGGCATGTCCCGGAGGGCCTTACCGGCGCCCCGAAAAACACCCGACAAGTTGCCCCCGCCAATCGGAGGGGTCACCCCACCGCCGGCGTTGTCACCCCGCCGACCCGCGTGGCCGCCCCGCCAAGGCTCCAGCAGCCCGCGTGGCCCCCGCCGTGGCCCGGCCGCTCACCCCGCCGCCGGCGTTGTCACCCCGCCGAAATTTCTACAATTTTAGGTCAACTTCAAAAATCCATATCTCCTTCGTTACAACTCCAATTTAGGTGATTCAAAAGCCAGATTAAAGATGAATGAGTCTAATATAAAAATAAGAAAAAAATAAAATAAAAATTATAATATAGCTAAAATTAAGCTGTTCTGTCAACTATCTAAATTTTTTTTAATTTCAGACAGCTGTTGCTCCTAGAATTTTAATAATTTATTTACAACTCCAAATGAGATGAAATTTTGTGAGATGTCTTTAAACTCAATGATAAAATATTATAAAAATTTTTAAAATTAATTCAATTACCAAAAGTGTAAGAAACCTTACAAGAAATAAATCCCCTTTCCCACTACTCCCACTCCATCATCTTCACTCTCCCATACCCAAACCCATCTCTTCAAAATTCATCTTCTCCTCCTACAAACTCCCCATCTCCTCTTCCTCAGCTTCAAACCACCATCACATCCTCCCTGTATGGCCGCTTGATCGTAGACACAGATAAAACATCACCATCACATCCTCTCAATCCATCTAACGTGGCAACATTGGCCTCCCTGTATGAAGCCTTAAAATCTTCTCTCTTCGATTTAGAATTTTCATAATCCTTATTCACATGTCATTCCTTCACACAATTCCAGCACTTTACCTTTCCTTTGCCCTTGCCCTTGAATTTGGATCTATAACCTGAAGAACCCGTACCTTGTTCAGAATTCCTACCCATTATAAACAGTGCATCAGAAGATGTCATCATGTCGCCGTTTAGCTTTCTCATAGCCTTCCCTTGAATGGCTGAGATAACGATGTCGACACTCAGAGTTTTATTCGTGCTGCACATGGTGTCCTTGAATGACTCATACGACGCCGAAAGAGAATTCGGTAATATACATGCTTGTTCTTCATCTTTCATCACTTCCTTCATATCCAGCAATTTGCAAACTAATTTATTAAAGTTGCTGATGTGAGCCTCCAAATCTCCACCCTCTACCATTTTAAAGTTATACCATTGCCGCTTCAAGTGTAGGCAATTTTCAGAGGATCGTTTTGCATAAACATCCTCCAACTTCACCCATAACTTAGCCGTAGTTTTCTTCCTTATGACGTTGTAGAGAACCTCATCCGTGAGATATAAATGGATCGATGATAATGCCTTCTTATCAAGAGTATTCCATTCATCATCAGTCATAGTAGACTTTCGCTCATCAAGAGCACCATCTTTGCCTTGCTTGATTAAGGAACTCATCATCTTGATCTTCCATAACTCAAAATTATTTTTCCCTGAGTACTTCTCAATCTCATACCTGGTGCTTGCCATTATTACTAATCCTGCAGATTCAGATCTGTGCCCCAACGATTGCTTTGATACCACTTGTTGAGAATTTTGGCCTGCGGAATCACACAGATCTAGATTTAGGATAGCAATCCAATGACACCAAGCACACATAAGAGAACACAGATTTAATGTGGAAAACCCTTGCGAGAAAAAACCATGACACAAAGAGAGAGGACTTACCCGATTCGAACAACCTCGAATATCACCCTTGCTACACCCTTTAGAAACCCTAAAATCTTTTTAGGAACTCTTGAAACTCTTGTAGAAAGCCTTAGAATCTCTCAATCCTGCATACACTCTTTTATATAAGTTTAGAAAGAAGCACACTCGGAATAGGAAACAAAATCCGTAAAATTTGCGTTTCCGTAATCGCATCTGCGGAACTTATCGATGTCATCGAGCCACTCTCGATGATAGCCTCGATATCATCTGAAGGTCTCTCGATGATATCGGAACAGGACCAAAACTGTCCAGCAACCAGGGTGAAAAATACTGTGAATTATCGATGCCATCGAGACCCTGTCGATATCATTGACAGACCAACAGACAATTTTAAGACATCTGTCGATATCATCTAAAACCCTGTCGATATCGTCGACAGATTACCAGACAAATTTAAGACATCTGTCCATAACACGGGGTTCACCATCAAGACTCGGCATCTGGAATGACATACTCCAACGTTTAAATGTTGGAACTCAAAAAACATTAAAGTTATATGTGCACCCATTGGAATTGAACATATAAAATGTTAGATGGGGTAGTGGAGTTGAAAAATGCATTCTCAGAATTTGCAGTTCGTGATAAAGCATATGCTTGGTTACCTAGTAAAGATGATTGGAGAAGAGCTGAAAATGTTCGTAGTTTTCTTCGAGTTTACTATGACCGCACGAAGCTATTTTCTGAAAATAAATATCCAACGGCAAATCTGTTTCTTCTAAAGCTTTGGAAGATTAAGGATGCTCTTCAGAGAAGTATCACAACAGGTCCAAATTATATTCAAAACATGGCGCTAAGCATGTAAGTGAAATTTGAAAAGTACTGGAGCGAATGTCACCTATTGACGGTTTTAGCGTTGTACTTGATCCTCGCTGTAAAATGGGACTGGTTAGTTACATTTATAAGAAGATTTATCTGTTTGACAAGGCTGCCATTGAAACATCTAATGTTCATGTGGTAATTGAAGAATTGTACTATTCTTATGTGGGTAATTCTTCCAGAAGTCAGAACACACAACTTATGAATGAACACGGCTCCAGTTCGGCTATAAGTGAGGACAATTTTCTCGATGAATAATTTTTAGCCTTATAACAAGATGAAGCGAGTCAGCAAACAAATGAATCAGAATTAGAAGTATATCTCAAGGAGCCAGTCGTGAAGGTCTCCAACCAAGACTTTGACGTTTTAGACTGGTGGAAGACTAGAGCTCCTGAAGGAAAATAGCCTACATTGTCGTTGATCGCTCGAGATATTTTATCAATTTTGATGGCAACAGTGGCATCAGAGTCCGCATTTAGCACTGATAGTAGGGTGGTGAACAAATATAGAAGCTCTCTTACACCTAAAACAATTAAAGCTCTCGTTTGTACGCAAGATTGGTTACGTCCAGTTTGAGGTGGCAGTTCATTTGATGAAGAGGACGAGACCGAGAGTCTATACAAGACTGGCATTGCACCTTTATATATTTAAAGTTTAAACATTGTTTTAAATATTTTGGACATCTTAATCTTATCATTTGTTCCGCAATACTTTAATTTCTGTTATTTTTGGAGTAGAGTACTTGACATTGTCATTGACATTGAAATTTTGAACGTACTACATTTTATTTCTTGAAAATTATATTCTCCTAAAAATGTTATTCTTTATTAACAAAAATCCTTGTGTAGAAATGTCATCTGATGACTCATCCGCCGACATTTGAGATTACGGTACCGAAGTTTACTCCCCAGCATCTGGAAGAATGAAGATTAAATGTTATTTGTGTGGAGATAAATTCGTCAACAAAACAAATCGGCTAAGAATACACTTATCTGGTCGGGGAGGAGACGCAAAACCATGTCCTAATGTCTCACAGGAAATACGAATTCTTTTCTAGACTCTCTTAGACTCAAATAAGAAAACTCTTACCCCCTCCACACTAAATTCAACTAGCCACAAAAAAAAAAAAAAAAAAAAAAAAAAAAAAAAAAAAAATCATAATAAACCTATTATAATAAATGAAGATTCAGAAATAAAGATAGTGTAACAAATTAGTAAGAAAGAAGAAGAGAAAAATGCCAGATTAAAAGCTATAAGGAAAAAAGCAACTGAAACTTGTCATAAAGATAAATAGGGAAGAGGTGGAGACATCTAGATATCGATGTCCTCCAAGGCAACATGACGTCGAGGCAGGGCCGAGCATAGACATAAAGAAGAGCCACAAAATATCAAAGTTTCTCTCCAGGTTCTCATCATTCTATAAGATGTTGGGAACTCTTTATAAATCAACTCATAAAGAAGGATTGAAAAAGTTAACTAAATTTATACGTAAACATGATGGTGAAGTTTCACCACCTTCCAATTCAGAAGAAGTAAACAATTACCATGGAAAAGATAACACATATGGATCTACAAACATATTTCCTGTTAACAAAAGCAATGGATCAGGTTCAGATAAAGGTGATTACTCTCTTATCCGACGGTCGGGAAGGCATTCTTCATATGGACCATATTAATAAGATGCCGATGAATTTTGAGTAAGTCTATGATTTTCTTATAAGATTTTCATTTTTTTATTTATTAGCTTGTATTAACTTGTTATGCACTACCATTACACCTGTCTCCGTTCCAACAATCTTGTTTTTTTTTTTTAATCATTTTAATTATTTTATAATAATTTGTAAAATAATATTAACTCGACTCAACTTGAATACCTCGCTTGACCTTACTCGATCTCAACTCGACTCGACTCGACTCGAACTAGCGAGCTGAGTTGAGTTCAAGGCGTGAGCTTGAAGACCGAGTCGAGCTGAGCTTGAGATTGGGTCATGGTGGGATCGAGCCAAGTCGAGCTTGGCCTAGCTTGACTCGAACTCAACCCATGTACAACTATACTTATGATTGTGAAGGCGGTAGTACCTTGAAAGCGTTGATTCGCCCTACCGCAACCCTCCTACTTTCAAGAGATGTTTCCATGTTCAATCCTCCATAAAAGTGGTTAGTGAAAGAAAGGAGGGCAGGTGGATTGGATTCATCCCGCACCACTCGACGACTACTTCTACTGCTCCTTGGACTGGGTACGATGATGATGGAATAAAACTTTTGGGATGGATCGGGAAAAGTGACCTCCGGCTCCGCCCACGACTTCCTTCCCTTCGCGTAGCTCAGATGACTCCCTTCTATTTTTTTTTCCTAGAATGAATTCGCCCAGCCTCGACGAATCGGCTAAGTTCGCCAAAAAGGGGACGCCTACTGTCCAACATGAGTCCCCAAAACTACCACCCCCTTTGAGTAGAAAACCCCACAGTTTTCGGTGCTTGGACCAGTGTTGGATCATTGTCCTATTTTTCTTGACTCTCAGATAGACTCGTGGGGCCATTCTCCTTTTAGATTCGAGTTGGAGAACTCGCATACCAAGGTTTGTAAGATCCCGGGAAGGATTGAAGATGGACCAGTCCAAGCAAGAAAGAATAAGTGAGGTGGCTATGAAGGCGTAAGGATGTATGAAGTTTCTATGGGCCAACTTCAACCGTCAGTTTCTACGAAATGTCACCTAATCTCCTCATTGGCCAATGTCGACATCCTGTAACGCGGTTGGGTAAGACAGCTCCCTGTGTGAGTTCAATCCAATCCGCCCACTTCTTCTTCATTCATTCTATTATAATAATGCCAATGTCATCAACAATCTTTATGAAAAAAAGACCTAACAACTGACATTGACCACATTTTCCCTCTTCTCACCAAGGTAACCTTCCTTAAGGTTATTCCAATCCAGGCTCCTTTATCAGGAGGTTCAGGTCTTGTTTCAAATCGGCACATAAGAAGTGTTTAAGAGTTTAAATGGGCCGTGCTGATCTAGGCCTAGGCCATGGCTTGTCCAAGCCCAACCCTTTAGTGAGAAACCCAGGTCCAGGCCTGGTCTATCCCAGTAATAATCACTAAGGTGAAAGCCCAATCCGACCCACTAGTTAAATACTATCTACTCATTTCAATAGTTTTAAATAAGTAGGGCCCACCTATCATATGATCTCTTCATTCATATCCAAAACCAGGCCCAGCCTATCTGACCTCAAAATCCATGACCAAGCCCAGCTGACGGCCCTGGCCCATTTCATACCGGGTGGATGGAACATGCCCCAAAAATTCTCTCAAATTGGAAGGATCTTGACCAACAATCTTTGGACCTTTCTCAATTGAATGTGCGTATGTAGGCCACAAGTTGAAAGGTATGAAGAGAAGTTTATGGGGGCTACATCTAAAACCCATGTATACCAAATGTAATTCCTCTCATCAGCAAATGAATAATTGCTTATGTTTGCTGAAGAATAGGACTATGTTACAAGTGGGCCCATACTTCATGGATCTAAACTGTTATCCGATGGGCCTCATTCTTTTATTGAATACCCATAAACCTACCAATTTCTCGATATTCAACCTTGTCTTTTGAATGTGGACCACTTCTGTATTTTTTATTTTTTATTTTTTTCTTGTAACTATGTTTTGTGGCCCAAAATATGGAAATTTAAACAGTCTGATCCAGAAGATTTCTAGGGCATCAACATATATAATGAGTCCGGCCCAGCAGATCTATGGTTTGGACCACCGAACCATGGACCCTTCATTTACCGTTCCTTGCACGTGTGGGTTAGGATCGATGGAATCCAAAAAAAGAAAATGTTTTTTTTTATTAATATTATTAATTTAATGTTATATGTTATTTACATCATAATTTTTTATTATTATTTTTTTAAAAATGAATTCCACACTAACTAGCAACTACATTCACAATAAGAATTTTTTGACATAAGTTATGAGATGACTGTTGTGTAAAGAATTTAAATTTTTTACTTGCTATTCAAATAAACCCTTAAAAATGAAATCAATTTTCGATAATGTCAATGGAAATGGTTGCTATATAACTATTTTATTTCTATTTTTGAGCTTTAGATTCCCTGTATTCAAACACATGATAAAAATTCACATTGATTATAGCAGTAAAAAAAAAAAAAAATCATTAATAAGCACCTTCATTGTTTACATCTTCCTATTTCTTTGTAGGTTTATTGATGGGTGTTCCTCCATGACTAATCATGTTTGTTTGCCAGATTCTAGCAATTACAGTTATATTCTAGAGTCTATTCATGGCTGTCCTCACAAATAAATGTGGATCAGTTGTCCAGGTCTTGTGATGGTTATATGACCATGACACTCATTTAAATCCTTTAACTTAAAAGCTGGGCCACATCCCTTGGGAAAAACATTTTGGATTGTGGAAGACTTTAGTAAGGATATTTAATTCCCTTGATGTGAGAGTTTTCTCTAGCTAAGAAATCAAAATCTAGGAAGAATTGATCTTTTCCTTGATTTTCCTAAAAAATAAGTTATGAGGTATTTGGACTATAAGGACTCGTTTGGATTGTAAGTTGTTTAAAATAAGTTACTCATGCCACAAATAGCTTATCTTAGTTTTTACTAATTAAGAAAATAAGTATGTTTGATAAACAATATACTTATCAGCTTCTCCTCTCTTTCATCTCTCACACTCTTTTCTTTAGCAACTTATGAAAAGTAGAAAAGCTTTAAAAAAGAGGTTCAATGAAGTGATTATATAGTTTAAAGTAAAAGAAGTTACTTATAATTAATCATAAACCAAACGTAATTATCTAAAATAAGTTAGTTATCTACTACTGTGAGTAGAAAAAGTAACTTATTTGATAGTATCCAAACGGGTCCTAATTGTCACAACCATAATGACAAATACCCCGGTGGAAATTTCTCGGCATGGGAATAACTCGGGTGATTTTCAAATCTAGCTGAAAATAAAATATTAATAAATCATTTGAATTTTGAGTATAGAATGAATTTGCTTAACTTTTAGATCATTTTTGCATATAAAAACCAAAGGTAATTTCACAATAAAATCATGAAATATTAAAATCCATCAAGATTTTAAAAATATCATATTGACACAATAAATATCATTTTATCAATTTCCTCTGAAAATATTGTGAGATTTTAAAAATATTGGCCATATTTGTCACATTGCTTATTACACTAATCTATTGTATTTAGACAAGAGATGTAACTAAATTAAGAAGATTACAACAAATCATCCTTCAATCAAATCTAGAATGAATATCAATTACTCTTAACAAGTCATCTTAGTTATTGTGACCATTCAAAGAATGAACCGTCAAAATCATATGGTGCTTTAACAGAAATGTGACTCATTTAAGTAATTCGTGGGAGCTGTGGTTCAATCTTATACAACCAAACCCAGCCATATGAGTTATCAACTGGCTGGCTAGATGACCCAATTAGACTGGATTCAAGGCCCGGAAAAAAAAAAAAAAGAGTCCACTATACATGCATATTATTAACGTGAAATGACTTAGTGGGCTAGGTTTATGGGAGCCTTACCCACACGTAATTACATTTAGACTTTTCTTTTATCCACATCACCCATATAAACCATCCTCTAGGTGGAAGCTGCGCTTGCCCCCGCTTGGACGATAATCTATCCAAGCAGTGCTCTGTGGGGCCCATCATGATGTATGGGTTTTATCTGCATCGTCTATCCATTTTCCATATCATTTTTGGGTATGAACCCAAAAATGAGGCAAATCCAAGGCTGTAGTGGACCACACAGTGGGGCTTGAATTACCACCATTAAAAACTTCTCACAAGCGACAAAAGTATTGGATCAATATGATATTTATGTTTTCCCTTCATTCAGGTTTATATGACCTTATGAACATGTTGGATGGCAAATTAAGATCATAATGGCCTTGAGTTTCATTATCATCGTTGCTTCTTATGGTGCCCAGTCTATTTGAGCACTGGACCTGCTTAATTTTTAGACTCGTGACTTAAAATGATCTGAAAAAATGGATGGAGAATGTAGATAAAACCCATCATCAAGGTGGGCCCCATAGAGCCCTTGTCTGGACGCATTAAGCATTTAATGCATCCAGGCAGGAGCAGGATTCAACCTGCTTCCGGATTAGGTCTAGTGTAGGCTGAAAAATGGGATTTCACTTTACCTAATTACTTAGTATGTCGGCACGAGAAAATTAGATTATGACATGGGACTTTTGCCAAGTCAAAAAAAATGTTACCTGAGTACTGACTTCTAAGCAGATCAAATACGGATATTATTCGCATATTAGAGTACCCAATGGCATCTTCCTAACTTACCTAACTAATAATATCATTGAGTAAAATATTACATACTAATGTATTATATTTAAGTTCTACAGTGTTGACTAACATTGACATGAATGATGAGGCTGATTTCGTGACAGTTGTGAATAAATTGACTTTATCTTTTATTAATGTCGGTAAATTTTTTATTTAAATTCTATAGAATTTGTAATTCAATATTAAGTAATTACTATCTTTTATTACTTTATTAGGTATTCATCGACCATCATCATTTAAATCCTTATCCCAACTAAATGTGAAAATATTCACCATGTGGAAAACATTATTTTTTTAATTTTTATATATTTTGCTAATTTAGCAGGTATTCATCATCTATTTATCCAACTCATTTGACTTCTTTGGATAGTATCATCATCCATATTCAGGTCTGGTATCAAATTAAATATGGATATTGCAACATTCAACCCATTTAATCCAATACCCACTTCAAAGGCTGGCCTGAGAAATCATATGATCTAAGCTTATAAAAGTAGGCATACAAGATCATTTGTGTCAGATAGATCTTGCTATGGATGATTATTGTGATTTTTACATGGCAGTGGATGGAGAGGGGATGACGCAAGGGAGGACGTGAGGTCGAGCACTGTCTTCCTCAAGAGGATAACTATTCCGAATCCACGAAACTTCTCTGGACTCCTCACAGAGACTTTCTCGAATCCATGAGAAAATAGAGCAGAAAATAGAAATAAATTTTAAATAAATTCGAAATAGATTAATGAATGCATAAAAACGAGTTCACAACCCCTTAAATAAGGGTACTAAGCAATGGGAAAGAAATCATAATCAAACTACAACTAAAACTCCTAGAATTCGCGACTTACTATAAATAATAAACTTACTATTTATAGACGGTCGTGATGTCTACTAGTGCGCAAGGTTTTCGGCCAAAAATAGTAAGTGTTCTATTTGGCTTCACCAAACTGTTCCCCTAATTATTCTAAGTTCTTTTCACGTTGGGCGCAACTCCTAAAGCCCGATGGATGAAGAGTTATAGTCAAACTAAAACTTACTATTTATAGTAAAAACGAAATTGAAACAAGGAAACGACCATCGAATCAGGGGTTTCTCGCAATTCCGAGCGTCGCAACCCTGCGTAGCTGGGTTGGTTGGCTAAAGTAGCTCGTTCTACCCCAAAATCATATATTTTACGTCGGCTAACTCATCCCGGATTGTGAGATATGCTTGATTGAAGGTCTGATAGTCCAGATCACTTCTGTCGCCAACCGGGCCTTTTCTGATCCATCTTTGCCATGTAATTGTCCGCGACCCGCTCTACATCAAGAATTAGGCTTATTGGACCGTTCAAGTAGGCCATGTGAGTGAAAATGACGACAAGTCCACGTATAGGGAGAGAAACGTGTGAGATGGCTAGAAAAAAGGAGAGAGAGGTTGCCAGCAACAGGCATGAAGTAGGTTAGGTGAGAGACGGAGGCGGCTCCTAAGAGCAGTCGTCAGCACGGATTACAAGAAGCATGCTTAATCTTGGCTGTAAATTGATAAGTACACATAAATCTTAAATAACCTATAAATGTCCAGCTGTATTTGGTTTTAATAAAATAAAATATAAAAAGAAATATATTTTTAAACAAAGCTTTTCAAAGTCCCTTTTCTTTTGTCAGGGGAAGAAAAAAGAAGAGGATTTAAGTGGGGGTAGTGTACCTGACTAATTGGGTAAACTTGAGGGAGCATGGAAGGTGACGGTGCACGCGTGGAGAGGGCATAGACAGTGAGGTAGTGTGGTGCTAGTCTGCGCACTTTGCATGTGTTGTCGCGGTGCGAAGGCAGGAAGGGAATGCCGAGTGTGACAGTTCTAAACACATGTATCTTTAGTGGCTCAGCACAGAACTTAGTGAATCAAATTAGAACTTTGACTCAATGAGTTTATAAACTCGGTGAAATTTTTTTTCTACTCTTTCCCGTCCAGCTAGGACTAATAATCAGAACCTGTCAAATAGATTGTATTGAACAAGTTCCTATAAGGGTTTCTTTGTGATTGTTGTATGCAGAACCTGTTACGCTTGTCGTATCCTGGAATAGGTTTGCCACATAACCCGTGAGCGATCTTAAAGAAGAAGGGCCAAATAACTTTTTAAAGACAACATATCCAATACGTCAGCCTAATTGTTATCAAATTGTAATTTTATGTTTTCCCATTTCCAAATTACAGAGTTCTTTCCAACATGCTCTACTTTATTTTTTCAACTTCCTTCTACGATCCTTTTTTAATCTTTAAATTTCACGACTCTCCTATGCCTTTCATGCATGTTAGTGTGATCTTATGAACAAGTTGGATGATAGATACACATTCCCATGGGCCCCATGAAGGTTTCAATTTTGAATGATGGACGTTATTAACCCCATTCTGCACCCTACTATTTTTCAACTTCCTTCCACTATCAATTCTTAGTCTTGAAATTAACAGCTCTCCTATGCCTTTCATACATGTTGCCCTTCATAGATGTTGGTATGATCTCATGAACAGGTTGGATGATAGATGCACATTCTTGTGAGCCCCAGTGAAGGTTTCAATTTTAAATGATAAATGTTATTAACCTCCTTGTTTCCTACAATGTGATCCACTTGGGCTTCCAATTTACCTGATTTTTGAGCTCATGCCCCATCATGAGATAAAATGAATAGATGGTGTAGATTACATACATACATCACTGTGGGAGCCACACATTTTGACGGTACTGAATCCCGGTTGGATTTCATGCTTCATGGTGCTGTTTTTCAGGCATAGTTAATAAAGTATTTCTCACTTAAACAAACCCCTTCAAAAGTAATTATTAATTATTTACCTCTATTAACATATATAATTAAAATAATAATAATAATAATAATAAAACAAACACCCCCTAAGTCCATATAGGAAGATGAATATGTAAGGAGAGGCTTCCATCCAGAGAGAGAAAGGAGAAGGGAATAAAAGTAGGTGAGGTGAGAGACGGTGCCAGCTACTTATATAAAAAAGCATCAGTGCAGTTAAAACTATCAGCGACCATGACAAGGAGCATGCAAAATCTTAGCTGTAGGTTGATTAGTACACAAATATTAAATGACCTGAATGCCTTTATTTTCCAAGTTCCTTCCACCGTCTGTTTTGAGTCTTGAAATTCACAGTTATCCAATGACTATTTGTTTAATAAGATCATCTGAACCTACTCTCATTATATGCAATATAGATTTTCGTACGTGCACACATTTACTAATTAGGAGAGGGAGCCACGTATTTCACTCTTGAACTTAAGGCGTGTTTGGTCCGTGGAATTGAATGGTATTGAATTATATTAGATGGGATTAACATCATTATAGCACAATGATTGCATGTCTAGAAACACCGTGGTATTGTAGCCATCCAATCCCACGTTTGAGATAAAAATTTTGCTATGGAAAAACACTGGCTTAAGCAAAATCATGTTTGGTAGGCCATGGAAATGTATTCAACAGATCAAATTCACAACGGATGTCGTTCACTTGTACACGTATATAACCAAAATGTCACGTGTAAATGGTGTACATGGATGGACGGCATGAATAAATGCATGCATCAATGCGGGACCCACATGAGTAGTGGACTTCAAAATCCATGGAAATCCTGTATGGGACCAAATATAATTTCATAGGACTAAATGCAAATCCATCTCACCTAATCCCAACCTTTCCCATCCTCTCCAAATGCTCGCATCCCACCTAATCCCATCTAATACCCTGCGCCAAATGCCCTCTAAACTGATCATATCATGTTCGGTCAAGTCATTTGAGCCTAGGGCTTTTAGGGGATCGCCTTGCTTGGCTCAAGATAGCATCCCCAGCCCAAATAGTTCAAATCCAGGTCAAAACCAACTGACAATTGCCCCTATCAGCAGCTCACTTGTTTGGAACATCGTTTAGGTAGGATTAGATGGTATGGAATTGCATTTGATCATATGTAGATTCTATCCACCTATTTGGAAATAGGATGGAAATGATTGGATTTTTATTTATTTTTTACACACGCGCACACACCCACACATGCACACTGTAGTGGAATTTCACCACCTATGGGTACTCAAACCCTTGACCTGGTGTTGAAACTCCTGAGAGTCTACCACCCGAGTAAGAGTAAGAACCCGAAATGATTGCATTAATCCAAGAATCATATCATCCCATCCAAGCAGGAGATATGGTGGGATTTTTGGTGAATTTGAAAATCAACTACACCTGTGGACCTTACGTCGATCTATCCACACCATCCATCAATATGTACTTTTTACACATGACAATCGAGTTGCATATGCATACAGGTGATCAGTATTAATTGTGAAATCTACTTTATTGATTATAATTCTATAGTCTAATAAACACAAGTCTTACTTAACACGATATCTTTCAAACGTGAGATTGGGCAATCAAAATACCATGGTATTTCTAGACATGTAATCATTTAGTAATAATGTATTAACTTCACCTAATACAATTCAATACCATTTAATCTCGCATTCTAAACAAGCCAATATAAGTCAAATCAAGTATGGGCCAGTTTAATAAACTTTACACGAGTTCAAGTCCGGTTCGACCACAACATGTTCACAAGTCGGATTCCGATCAAAATTCTTAGCCCGTTTAGTAAATAAGTCGAGCTCTGGCTAGCCCCAACCCAACCCAAATCCGGCCCATTGCCTCTTTAGTTAACTCGTCAAGAGAATATGTTCATAGTATTCGATTTAACTGTCCAAAAATGACCAAGCTATTTAGAGATGAAAATAATAATAATAATAATAATAAAACTAGTGTGAGGAATGCATGACTGCAGAAGGTCCATCTATAACGTGGGCCATTGACTTAATACGGTTGGTAGGTGTTACTAAGCACCCGGCGTGCAGACGATTACTCCACGACGTAAGCCAAGAAATGCCACGTCGATTCGGTGGAGGAGAGATTCATGAGCTGATTCGTGCCAGTCTGATTGAAACCCGATACACGTGCGAGCTTCGCTCTATTCATCACGTGGGATCCACCGTTGGAATGTCCTGACCACTCACTCATCGGGTGGGCCACGTGTGCGTTGAATTCATATCGTTGTTCATTTTTCTTTAAATTTCCGATTTTCATGGAAACGGATTGGCTACTGTCTACTGACCCTGCCACTAGCCAATGGCTAGTAGTCGATGCTCTGTGGGCCCCACCATGATGTATGTGTTTCATCCATGCCGTCCACCCATTCTTCTAGATCATTTTATGGTATGAGCCCACAAATGAGGTTGATCCAAATCTCAAGTGGACCGCACAGTGTTGATTGAACTCCCACCATTAAAAACTTCTTGGAGGCCACAAAAGTTTTGGATCAAGCTGATATATATATATTTTTTTTCCCTTCATCCAAGTCTGTATGACCTAATCAACAGGTTAGATGTCAAATGACCATTACAGTGGGCCCTAGGAGGTTTTTAATGGTGGGCATTCAATCACTACTGTTTTCCAATGGTGTGGTCCACCTGAGATTTAAATATAACTCATTTTTGGGATTAAGCACTAAAATTATGTTTCAAAATGGATGGACGGCGTGGATAAAATACATACATCATGGTGGGTCCACATAGCACCGACCACTAGCCACCTAGCTGGTGGCAACGTCACTAGCCAAACCGCGTCCGATTTTCATACCGGAGTCACCTGATGAGTTGTCTGGCCTTGACTAGAGGTACCTGATGAAGGGCCCGGATACGGCACAAAGTGCCACGATTGGCGTTTCTGCAACAGAAGTACATACGAATTAGAACCATAAAGCCCGACCATCATCCAGACCGTCCATATGACGAGGCCCACCATGGATGGACCATGCCCCAAAATCTTTCCAGATTGGACCAACCTATCCATCTGATCAGCACCGGTTCCGACCATTGCTTTGTCTTTCGCTACTGATCAAAGGGTTGGACTACCACCAAGCTGGATTTTATTTTATTTTATTTTTGTATTTTGACGGTCAGGATCTGCCAAATACGAGTCCTACGTGTACAAAATGTCCCATCAACTTGATCGAAGCATTCACGTTCTTATGCACGGGACTTCATTGATGACGTTGAGAATATAACCGCTGAATTTGGATTCATTTTTTTTATTTTTTTTCAATGACCCAATCCGGCTTTGAATATTTCACTTCTTTGATTACAGGAAGGTTCGGTAACGGTTCATGTACCACGCGAAAAGAGCCATTTTTTAAAGGGTTGAAATAATTTAATTGAGAGTTTTTATTTGTTAATTTTCAGCTTAATGTGGGCACATCTTAATGTATTTGTTATATATCTATGCCGTCCATCAGTTTTTTCAGCTCATTTTAGGGCATGGTCACAAAAATGAGGTGGATCTAAAAAATTGAATTAGGTGAGAACTCAAATAGATGGGACCCTGACTGTGAGGGCATTGTGATGTATTTAACTACATCCACACCATTCATTGTACTAAAACCTTATTTTAATGATCCAAAAAATGAAGCAGATCTAAATCCCAAATGGACCATAGTATAGGAAACAGTGATGATTGACCATTAAAAACTTCTTGTGAGGGCACAAAAGCTTTGGATTAAGATGATATTTGTGTGGTATCTTCATTAAGGTGTTTTTACCTTATCAACATATTGGATGGTAAATAAACATTCTAGTGAAATCCATGAAGTCTTTAATGGTGAGGATTCAATCATCGCCTATTTCCTGTGGTGTGGTCACCCAAGATTTAAGTCAGCTTAATTTTTTAGATAATGCCCTAAACTAAGCTATCAGATGGAAAATGTGGATTTAAGGAACATACATCGCTGTGAGTCCCACAATCAGGGTCCCACCCACCTTGGTGGATTCAAATCTAATGTAAATCTGACTTGTTTATAAGTTCAAATAGACAGACATGAGCGAAGAGAAAACATCCAAAACTTTTATAGCCCAGGGAGTTTTTAATGGTAAAAATTCAATCTCTACTGTGTAGCTCACTTAGGACTTGTTTGGCCAAATGCATTAGGTTGGATTAAGGTGGATGGAATTGTAAAAGTTACAATAAATGCATGTGTAAAGTATTGTCCTTGGATTAGGTATATCTCATGTTTTCTAATATCATGTTTGGAATGTATGCACTAGAAAATAAATCCCAGGATTTACTTTCAAATTACACTTAGATTGAAATTGGATAAAGCAGAAATTTATCATCCATGGGATTTGTAATCGCATCTCACTTTCCAACACAAGGTTCATTTTCCAAAGCCTATAAAGTTAATTTTAATTCCATCTTACACATGTTCCAAACACGATATTATCAATTTCAAAATAACATTAGCAATGCAATCCTATTTAATACAACTTAATACCACGGGCCAAACAGGCCCTTAGGATTTGAATCTACCTGATTTTTTAGACCATGCACAAAATAATAAAAATTAAAATTAAAAAAAAAGCCGGGAAAACAGATGAATGGTGTGGATGTACAACACATATGGATTAGGCCCCACGGTTAGGGCTCACCTAGTAAGCCATTACCCCTACCCCACCTAATCCATCCTACTACGAGATTGCTTCGGCACAAATTAAAAAACTTTAGTAACTACTCATCCTCCTTCCATGTGGCAGTGATAGACTGTCTGCCTAATTTTTGAGACCATGCACTGAAATAAGATGGAAAAACGGATGGATGGTATGGATGTGCAACACATATCGGGTTGGGCCCACAGTCGGGGCCTCACCCAGTAAGCTATTACCCTTGCCCCATCTAATCCAGCACCTACTCCAGCGTTGGTTTGGCACATATTAAAAAAACTTTAGTTACCCATCTTCCTTCCATGTGGCAGTGATAAACAACTTATACAAAATTGTACATTTTATTATAAAAGGAGTATATCTGAAATGACATTGATGAAGCAATCCAAACCATCCATTTTTAATGGTCACGAGATAAATGGTTAAGAATGAAATACTGAGTGGTCCAATTTCAAAGATAGAAATTCATATTATCTTCTCATAGAAAGTTTCAGGTTGTGGTCTATCCATAGTTGTGTCAGTGATTTGAATGGCATGGATTGCCACACAACAAAATAGCATGCGTGGGTTGAGGAGTCCACCATTTAATTTTAAAGTTACGGCTTTTACCCGTCGGCGCTCGTGGAATTTCATACACGCAGTCAAAGTACGGTGCTACACGCGCGAGTGTGACTCCGAAAGGACTCGGCTTCGGTAGTAACCCTACTGGTCGGTGCTGAAAAAGCTCCGTTGCCCAACATAGTGTGTGTTTTATCCAGGCCGTTCATCCATTTTGCAACATCATTTTAGAACATGTGAATAAAATTGACGTAGATTCAAATCTAAGGTGGACCACACCATAGAAAAGAGTAATGATCGAACGCCCACCATTAAAAACCCTCGAAGGCCTATGGTAATGTTTATTTGCCATCGAACATGTTGATCAGGTCACACGGACATGGATGAAGGGATAATATAAAAATCAGCTTGATCCAAAGCTTCTGTGGCCCAAAAATGATCCGGAAGTTTTTAACGGTGGTTATTCAATCCCTTCCAATCCCATCCAATCTGCCCGAAATGGTCTGGAAAATGGATGGAGAGGTCACTGCCGAATCCGACTCCGAATCCTATGCTCCCACACGCCCCCCTCGTGGCACGTATTTCAAGATCTGGTTCGTTCGTACGGTGGGCCCGCGTTGTCAAATGGATATGGACTGGTGCTGTGCGCTCCACTCGGATTGGGTACCGCCCGGCCTTTACGCTACGTTTCGATGGGAATGTCGACGGTTCTTTTGATGAACGAGCTGGAGCTCGGATACCCAAGATCCTTTTTGATCGAGTTCCTCGAATCCAAACCGTTCAAATGGTGAGAAACATAGCATATTTTTCATGTATGGAAAATCAGATTGATTAGTGGATTCCAACCTCTGATTGATACACATTTTGTTGGATCTGGAACATTGACTAACATGTCGTAGTCCATTACATATCCGTCAAAAGAGCAGTTACCGTCATTGTTTCAGTGTAATTTTGGACTTTTTTTCCTTCTGTAGTGGGCCCTGTATTTTGGACGGTTTGGATTACATGTAAATGCCACGTATAGTTGGAAGCATCAAATGAATTCTATCTACAGTTCTACGTTCCACCGTCAAAGCCCTGTTTCTCAACAACATCTGACATTCATCGGAACCGCTGTTCACGTGCACTAGATCGACTGATAAGGCACCGATCGCGCGTACGTGCCGCAGCGTCACGTGAGAGAAAAAGCAGAGTCGCATTAGCGAGTAAAAAACTAGGAATAGGTCGGTGAATCAGAGAGCGGAGAACGTGTCAGTGCGGAACACGTGTCAGATATCTGAACCAGTTGTCCACGAACCCACAAAGGCTTTCTTACGCTGATCAGGTAAGTCGAAATTGGAGGACAAGAAATGGGCGGTCAGAAATAAAAGTAGAACAGTAAAAAATTCAACACCACGTGTGGATCATCTGATGAGTTTTTACCCTGATTTTTTACACAGAGCATGATTCTACGGTACACTTAACTGATGAATGGTTCAGATCTGAAACATGTGTTCCGTGCTCAAAGATATTTTACGCGTATTCTGCACCCTCGCATGATCAGCAGCTCACTGAATCCGTAAATCACGACTCGAGCAGGAACATGGAATCGACGCGGATTTCCTGCGAAAGCCTATCGCAGGAAGTTCCTGCGCAAGCATGCTGGATAGAGCCCAACACCATGTTTTTTTGTAAATCTACCCCGTTCATCCGTTTGAAAAGATCATTTTAGGATACTCTACTAAAAAATAGATGGATAAAAAACTCAAGTGGGCTACACAAGAGGAATTTTTGGAAAAAGAAATACTTACCATTGAAACCTTCCTGGATTCCACCGTGACGTTTATATGCCATCCAAACCGTTTATAAGGTCATTACCACTGGGATGAAGTGCAAATACAAAAAATTTAGCCCGAAACAAAGCTTTTATTAACGGTTCTCACTGAATCCCCACTTTTTCTTCTCGTGTGTCTCATTTGAGTTTTAGATCTGCGTTAAATTTATTATGAAGTAGTAAAATGATCTATAAAAACGGATGAACGGAGTAGATTTCACACAAACATGGTTGTGGGCCCCACCCATCATCCTTGTGCAGGAACTTCCTCCAAAGGCTTTCGGAGGAAATCCGTGTACACAGGAATGTGAGGACGTGGCAAGCGGTAATTGCGATGAACATAAGTCACGACTCACGACAAGCGCTGCCTGCTTTCTGACAGCCTGGAGTGCTACAGGACCACGTCCAACACGTGTCTAGATCACCGTAAATCGCGGCTGATACAGTGGGCCGTCAGCCACTCACATGCCGGTGACGCTTTTGCGACGCGTACGTGTCAAAACCTTCCGCCGTTTGACCCTCCTAGGATACCACCTGCTAAGGATACTTGGCCTTAGATTTCTTCGAAATCACAATAGTGCCATTCGACAGATTCCTCGCTCGAGTCACCTACCATCAGATGATTCAGAACGGTTTGTTAGTGACATTTGGAGCCATGCCAAGTGTACCAAAAGCGGGCCCCACCATCAAGATCACATGCACGAAAATCAGGCAGTTTCGCTCATCAGGTAGGCCACGTTTGCAAAATCAATGGATGGCCTTCGATTTGACTCAGTTTAGCGGCCGTGATGAATGGATATACCTGATTTTCACGCTAGGAAATCTCCATGTTGCGGCTCACGTTTTTCTACGGTTAGGATGTTCTGCACATGTGATAATTCGAAAGTGGGCCCAGCAGGGTTAGGAGCTTCAGACATGGTCGCAATTCAGGTGTGTTAGGTGTAGCAATTCCTTGCTTGATTTATCGAGAGTAGTTTAGGTGACCCGCGAGAGCACCCAAAAAATGATCCATTTGATCTCTCAATACCAGCCCTATGTAATCGTGATTTCTTGTGGACCGTTCAATCAATGGACAAGGTGTACAGAATTGCCCAATACATTCTAAATTGCCAATAAGAAGACCTTCTCGTGTTGTTGAATAGCCGGCTACGTCCACTTGTAAACTGAGAAGAACTTTTGATACTCTGGCACAGCGTGTGGATGATACGCGCACGCAAATTAAAACTAATTAGAAATTTCATATGTGGCATAAAAGTAAGTCAAAGTGACCTGTCCAAATCATTTTTTCGAGTTCAGAATGGATTTTCCACTTGCTACATTTTTTTCACAGTGGCCCACCTAAGTGGGGCCCACATCGGACCCAAATTTTCCGGTTTTGTCTCTATCACCGTTACTCTCACCTTTTTAAGGTACGCCTCCGTCATGTTTTGATGTGCTCACGTGGCAAGGATCAGAAGCATTCAAAAGCTGACGAAGGGCCATCTTAGCATAGACATAGATGGAGGCGGCCGATTCCGTACTGAGTAATTCAGCGGGCTATAATGTAACGAGTAAACTCTGTGGGGGCTTACTTCGATATATGTTTCTTAGCTTGAATTATACCTAAAGCTAAAGTGAGCCACACAACAGTCAAATGGGTTGTTGGTATTATATGGGTTCCAGCCCTTTACCGAGTGGTAAGCTCTCAGGAGTTTCAACACCAAGGTCTTGGGTTCAAAACCATACGTGGTGAAATCCCACTACGACGTGGGTGGGTGTGTGGTGAGTGTATTTGTAAATAAAAAAGAAAAGCTGTTGGTATTATCATTACTGTTTTTTGTGGTGTAGCTTACTTTAACTTTGCAATGCTTCAAAATTAATCTCATTCCTTAAAATAGCTGTTGAAACACATGGTAAGTCCCATATAATTTACTCAGTGTGTAATCTGCAGCCACAATAGACAAAGCTCAATGGATCTTAACCATTCAGAGCCAATGCCCCACCTTGGTGTATGCATTTTATAACCACGTTACCCATATAAGCTTAAAGAAATTGAAACATATGCAATTCCTTGTATGCCGTAACTTGAGGGCTTGTTTGGCCAACTGCATTAAGTGGGATTAAGGTGGATAAAATTGTAAAAGTTATAATAAATGTGTATATAAGGTATTGTTTCTTGATTGAGTTTATCTCATGTTTTCTAATACTATGTTTGAAATGTATGCATTAAAAAATAGATTTTAAGATTTACTTTCAAGTTGTATTTGAATTGAACTTGAATGAAGCAAAAATTTACTATCTGTGGGAATCCTATCTCACACTTTCTAACACAAGGCTCATTTCCCAAAGCCTACAAAGTTAATTTTAATCCCATCTCACACTCCTTCCAAATATATCATTCTAAATTTCAAAGTGGGATTAATAATGCAATCCCATTTAGGGCTTGTTTGGTTTTCTATAATACCAGTAAATTACTGTAAATCACTGTAAAAAAGTAATTATTACAATCTTTCACCTGTTTGGAAATGAGTGAGTAATTTCACTTGGAAAATTAGTCTAAAAATGTTGACTTAAATTCGTGGGCCCCACCATAATGTATATAATATATCCATGTCGTCCATCTTTTTTATTAGAATATTTTGAAGCTTTATCCGAAAAAATTAGGAAGATCTAATGTTCAATTGGCCCACATGAAAGGAAACAATGGACTTAATTTGTCCACCGTTGAAAGTTGACTCTTTTACTAGGCCCACTTTGAGGTTTATTCACCATCTAACCCGTTCATAGGGTGACATAGACATGAATAAGTAAAAAATATAAATATTATTTCTAAAATTTCTAAAATTTCTAAGGACCACAATAAGTTTTTAATGGTAGGCATTTAATTCTCATAATTTCGTGTGGTGTGGTCCACTTGACCTTTGGATTTGCCTAATTTTTGGGCTCATGCCTTAAATTCATTTGGCATGATGAATGGGCGGTGTGGATAAGCCACACACATTATGATGGGCCCCATATATATTTTACAAATTTCTTGATATGAGTGCTTAAAAAGTAATCGATCAAGTCAGCATGGGGAAAGATGAAGGTAAATGAAGGTAATTACCTTGGTAAGTAATGATTACTCATTTACAATACAATTACACTTGAGCCAAAAAAACCAAACAGACCCTTAATACAACTTAATACTACTGTCCAAATAAGCCTTTAAAAAAATGGTGATTGGTCATTAAAAACTTCACGTACGACACAAGTTTTGTATGACCTTATCAAAAGGTTAGAAGGAAGATAAACATTATGTAAATATTAAGGTAGGCCTTAGGAATTTTTACTGGTGGGATATCCAATCACCTTTGGTTTTTTTATAATATAATTGACCTTAGATTTTGGATCTATATCAATTTTCGGCTCATTACCTAATATAATCTAGAAAAAACAGATGGCCAGCTATCAAGGTGGGACCCACAATAATGGACGCACTATCTTAGGGGAGACAGGGGCACGCCTAATTCACTGCCTCTAATAAAATCTAATAACATAGGAGGTATGGTACAGGCCCGGTTTTTTCCACGATGGCGCCGCCCTTACAGTGGGCCATGTATTTATTCTACATCCACACCATTTATCTATTTTTTAAAATAACTTTAGAGATTGAATAAAAAAAGAAGCACACCTAATTCTAACGTAAACCATACAATAGTATAAAGTGGTGATCAACCACTAATGAGTTACAAAAGTTTTGGATGAGGCTGATATTTTCCTTTTTAATTTCATTTAAGATTATGTAAATATATCAATAGGTTGGATTGCAAATAAAAATTACATTTTGTCGTAAAAAGCTTTTAATGATATAATATGGTTGATCTAAGATTTGGGTTTTCTATAATTTTGGTCTCATGCCCTAAAATGATCTTGTAAAACAGATGGGCGGTATAGTTATAGATAGAGCTGGGCAACGGTCCGAGTCTGATCGGATTTCAACAGATCCGACCAGATCTGAAATTTAGGTGTCCTAATCCGAATCCGATCAGATCCGGTGCCGGATTCTGGTCACCTGACCCAATCCGATCCTAACGGTAAGATTGAATGACCGATCCGTGACCGATCTTTTTTTTTTTCCTTTTTTTTGTCTTTTCTTTTCTTCTCTTTTTCTCTCTCTCCTCTCTTCCTTGCAGGGGCTGGCGGTGGCTCTTTTGCCGGACGGAAAACAGTCGGCGGTTGATATCTCTCCCTAACTCTCTTTCTTTTCCCCACATTTCTCTTTATTTTTACTTTCTTTCTTTGATTTTCTTCCTCCCTTACCGTCGGAAGGGGAGAAAGAGAAGCTTTCGTTAGCCGGAAGGGGAGAAAGAGAAGCATCAGCGGTGTCTAATCGGATTTCTGTTCGGGTCGGTCGGTTTTACTGCTTATCCGAATCCGATCCGAACTACATTCGGATCTACCCTTTTGTATCCGTACCTAACCGATCCAACCTACCGATCCTGTTCGGGGCGGATCTGGTCGGGGCGGATCGGGGCGGATCCGCCGGATCGGACCCATTTTGCACACCCCTAGTTATAGACTAAATACATTATGTTGGCCCCAAGGGACGTTTTAGGTAACGGCATTGCCGCATCTCAGCCTTCCAGAGGGGAGGAGAGGTATTTTGTTCATTGTCTGAACCAAGGTAAGCTGGAAACGGATTGGCTACTCCCCTGCGGGTCGGTCCTCTGTGGGCTCTACCATGATGTATGTATTTCATCCATGCTATCCATCTATTTTTATAGATCATTTTATGGTATGAGACCAAAAATGAGATATATCCTAATTTTAAGTGGAATATATTACAGAAAACATTGTTGAATGAACGTTGATCATGAAAAACTTTTTGGCATCATAAAAGTTTTGGTTCAAACTGATCTTTGTTTTTTTACCATCGTCTAGGTCTGTATGACCTAATAAACAGATTGGATGTCAAATAAACAGTACAGTGGACCTTAGGAGTATTTTAATGGTGGATATCCAATCACTATTGTTTCCTGTGGTGTAGTCCACCTGAAATTTATACACCTCTCATTTTTAGGATCAAGCCATAAAATGATCTGTAAAAATGGATGAACGGCATGGATGAAACACATACATCATGGTGGGGCCTACAGAGAACCGACCACCAGCCACTGGGCTAGTGGCAGGAGTAGCAGCCAATCCGTTCCCAAGCCACGCATATTGAACGGGTCACTTGCCACCCGAGGACTCCACTTCATGATCCTGAGGTGGATGACACCTCTTTATTTCGTACTTTTCTTGACGTGTCGATATCAACTCTGCCATTGCTGCAACCATTCAAATTTCGAATTCGAATCGTTATTGCGTTCATCCACCGATGCGATGGAAGAATTAGACCACCTGTACTCAACTAAGCACCCACTCCACCTAGTACACATGATCTCAATCCAAACCGTCCAATTCATCCTACCATTTTTTAGACGGTGAAAACCCAAGATTGCTATTGAATGAATGAATATAGCTGTCAGATGGGTGGTCACAAAATGGACAGTTAAGATGCAAGGTCAACAGTGCAATTTCTACAAACGTTCGCTGTTCATAGGTTAGGATCGTCATCGTTCCGATTTTAGAGATGTCGTGCCCCCATCTACAGCGAGGCCATAATTTAGTTGGTTTGGATGGGATGATGAACGTGAATGCCACGTGTACTGAGGCGTGGCTTCCTTAGGGGCTGTTTGGCCGGGCAGATTGGAAGGGATTGGAAGGGATGGGATGGATTTTAAGGCAATGATGGTGGTGTCAGTGGATTGGTTTAAGATCCATGGGATTGGTTTAAGATCCATGGGATTGTTGTATTCCAGGACAAGTCCACCGAGTCTGTTTGGCACGCCAGGCGTATCCCCAGATTTTACCTTTTAATATGTCCAACCAAACACGCCCCAGGCACCATTGAATGGAATTAGGAGGGATGGGATCAATTTTAAAGTAATGATAGTGATGTCAGTGGATTAGTTTAAGATCCATGGGTTTGCTATATCCCGGACAAGTTCATCGGGTCTGTTTGGCTCATTAGGCACATCCTGGGATTTTACCATCCCATCCCTCCTAATCCCATGGGATCCATTCGGCCCGACACGCCCTTAGATCCTCAATGGAAGTGGATTGCACAGTGAGTAAACTCTGTGGGCCCATTGAGAACGTAATTATTTTATCTCATCTGTCCATCCATTTTAAGACTTGATATAAAAAAAACATGCTCATTATTCCCATTATGTTATGCAATATGGTTTGCTTAAGCTTTGGATATGCACTTAGGGTTGTACGCGAACCGAGTTGGCTTGGTTAGCTAGCTCGGCTCAACTTGAAAAAGCTCGTTTCAACTTGGTCCGAAATTGAGTTCAACCCAAGTCAAGCTGTTTTTTAAGCTCAAAAAAATTTCAACGAAGTTCGAGTTTATCGGAGCTCGACACGACTCGATCAAACTCTAACTCGAACCGAACTTAGATTATGACTCGGTTACTTTGATATTGATGTTTCTCACCAAATGTTTGATGAAATGACTCATCAAAGTGTTGGCTGGTGGCAAAGAAGGTATGTATATGAAACAAGTACCCATTTTTCTTGATTTTGACATTGCCTACAGGATGTTTGATGAAATACATGTAAATAGTTGCTGATATTTTACATGCAGTAAGAAATTGAAAGTGAACTCCATGTGTTTGTGAAAATGTCCCAAAGGCTCAATCTTAGCTTGAAGTTGGTTCAAATTGGCCTGATCTGCTGACTGAACTGAGCCTGGTCGAGCTGTGCACCTCTACCGATGTGCTTGAATTTTGAACTCAACCCCCTGGATTAAGTAGGCAATCCGATTTTGATGGATCCTTAACTGTGGGGCTAGCTTGATGTATTTTCTTTAAATCCATGCCGTCCATTTGTTTTGAAAGCTCATTTTGGAACATACTCTCAAAAAATGAAGCAAATCCAAATCTGAGGTCGATCACATCACATAAAATAGTGGTGGTTGAAGACCCACCATTAAAAACTTCTCAAGGGGTACAGGAATGTTTACTTGCCATCCACCTCTTGATAAGGTCACATTAACCTGGATGAAAAGGCCAAACAAATATCAGCTTGATCCATAACTTTCGTGGCACACAAGAAGTTTTTAATGGTCAATCACCACTTTTCTATTGGTGTGGTCCACCTAAGATTAAAATCTGATTTACGTTTGGAATGTTACCCTCTAAAATGAGCTGTCAAAATGGATGGACAGCATGGATTAAGGTACATACATCACGGTGGGCCCACAGTCAGGAATCCACGGAAGCCACGCCACTTGTACAGTGGCTCTGATCATGCCTACAACAAGTGAGACCCATGGCGATGCCAGGGTCCGCAGGAAAAACAAAAAACAAAAAACAAAATCCAGGCCTCGTATGGTCGCCTTTGGACACCGCTGTGGTTGATGGTCACAGACTCACATGCAATGGTCTATTCAACGATGGCCCCAAGCCCTTTAACGGGCGCGGATCTGCTACTGACAGGTTGAGTAGCGAGATTGCTACTGAAGTGACGTCACCAAGTTCTGTAGGCCCTACCATGATGTATGCTTTGTATCCACGCCGTCCATCCATCTGGAGAGATCATTTTAGTATAATATCCATAGAATAAGTCACATCCAAAACTTCACTGGATCACACCAAAGAAAACAGTGGGGAGAGTGACGCCACCGTTAAAAACCTTATAAACGCCACAAAAGTTTTCACTCAAGCTGATATTTGTGTTTTCCCTTCTTTGATGTCTTTGATGACTTTTGAACAGGTTGGATTTCGAAAAAAACATTATGGTGGGCCTTAGGAAGGTTTCAACGTTGGGCATCAATATTCCCGCTGTTTTCTGCGGTGTGGTCCATTAAAGCTTTGGATCTGCCTCATTCTCTGACTCACGCCTTAAAATAATATCTCCAAATGGATGGACGTTGTAGATACAACACATACATTATAGTGAGGTCCATAGAAGTTGGTGACGTCACTTCAGTAGCCACTCAACCTGTCAGTATCTAATCCGCGTCCCCCTTTAACATCCAACGGCATTGATTGCTTTTCATGAACCCCACCAATCAATAAGGATAATTTAACGACGTTGTTCATTTCCTAGGTTGGAGCATCATACCATTCCTGAATTTTATTTTTATTTTTATTTTTTTGAAAGGAAAGAGAAGATTAACATTCTTCCAGAGAATTTCCAGTGGTCCACCCAGTGATAACTTTGTGCAGAGGACTGCCTGCCTTTTCGCTCGAACCTTTTCTTATCTTTTCCTCTCGTGGAGAGAAGAATACTCCGATGGGTTGTCAGGTAAAATGTTAGATTGGATGAATGGCGTGGATGATGAATGGATTTATGAATTTAATGGTGGCTAACGACCCATTTGAATTATTAATTGCCACAATAATGTAAAGGAATGTGAGAATTTGGTGCTTTTAAGAGATGGGTAAAAAAATATGTGATCGTTACTTTTTTATGGTATTATATTAAAAATTATCGAATCTAAATAGCGAAATTAGTATGTCAAAACAATGATCTGACATTGTAATTTTGATGTTGAGAACACAAATGCAGGAATAAAGGAATTTATAATCGTCCGTTGGCATTGTAATTGTTAATCCAAATGGGCCAATTTTGAGTTTTTGTGAGATTGTGTGATCGGAAATCATATCATCATCATCATCAAAACTAGCTTTATCCAAAGTAATTAGAGTGGGCTATATAAATCCTTTTTTGTCATTTCACTTTATCCTTTGTTATGATTGTTGGTTTGAAATTCAATAATGTGATATATGTGGGAGATTTGTGGGAGTGTTAGAACTGACCGCCGAACCCTAACATTAAGAAAGAGTGGTGCGTGATCAACATGTGACTAGTCATATGTTCAATCAATTGTCAAGTGCAATATCAAATGATTTATAAAAGTTAGAGATATTCCTTCAATGAGTTTTTTTTACTTTGAAATTTAAGGGTTTTCGAATGTGTAATAATTATATGATTAAGCAGAAATAAGTCTAAGATGGATACAGAAAAATAAAACTTACCACTAAAGTGGAATCACCAGCCTAGTTGAGAGCAATGGGATACTTTGTCGAGTAGCACACTGATAAGCAATGACTAAGTAATGCCGAGATTACAACTTACAGTCGACTAAACATATGTGCTTGGGTAGACGATTCTTAAAGCTAAGGTCTTTATTAGATTCTACACGTACGTGTATATGAAAGGGAATTATAGTGTAACGTCCCGGATTTTTGCTATTTTGGATTTCCAAAAGCTCTTAATTTATTTTTTTTTGCAAAAATTAGCCTACATTGTCACATTACTGACTCTTAATGCTTGTGGTGAGCCTATACGCGAACGTTACCGGTAAAGAATCGCACAAATCTGATTAATCAACCGTAGAAAGCCAACGAATCCACTCGATCACTTAAACATCAAGTCTAATCTCATAATTTGTTCATCTATGACCCAAATCTAGTCGACCTATCATTGACTAATCAGGACAACCGTAATCAAATGAAGACCTACTTAAAGTCGAGACAGCTAGGGGTCGGATCTTAATTAATAAACCAAACTAACTCAGTTACTCTTTTAACCTAAAAACCAATGCTTTAGGGTAATTAGGATCAAATTGTCATTTTCACTGATTGTGAATAGGTCACACCATGAGCTTAATTAATCCAAACCTTAATCATCGACAAGAAATCTCATTATCCGATTTATTCCAGAAAATGTCCCGATTTTCTGAACAAGCTCTACATCGCTTATTGGTTGGCCACTAAACCCGAGAAAAGATATTCGTCTTAACGGGCTTGACATCCATCGTAGGACATGAAGCCAAGGTTACATCTCGAATCGCTCAACTTAGACTCGCAAAGCGAGTGCATAAGATATACGAATACCTTTAGAGTCTGTTAGAAACTTAAGTTAAATATCTATTTTCACTCTTGACCTAAGTTGTGGCTTTCGGACTATTAGATCGTGACCAACTTTAGAATAATGACCTAAGTTAATACCCTATATATATCTATATAGCTGCGACCATGATCGACGAATGGTGACTATCTAACTAACTTTTGATCGTATCCATTGATCGACACATTTAAATGACGGGTTGATCATATTCATACATAAATCATCAATAAGGTCAACTATCCTATGGTGTATATCGACCCCTATATCCCATAGTGGACTCCAAGTATTAAAAACACCCTCCCATATGGTTAGTATAATAAAAACCTAGGCCTCAGAGCCATTTGCACCATTTCTGGTACTATAAATAGTTCACTATTTCATACCCCATCTCCCCATATGAATTTCATGCCCTAGGTTAGGAAAGAAAGAGAGAAAAAGAATAGAAAGATATAGCGAGAGAGAGGAGGAGTGAGAGCAAGTGGGGGGCAGATTGTTGTCTCCTTCATCGAATTACTTCAATTCAACCCTAGTCGCTACTGAATCTTCCGTCAATCCTCTTCCATTGACGATTGAAGGTAAGAATCTTGTCTAAGCTTTCAATTTCACAACTTAGTGTAGGTTTTTACCTGTTAATGGTGTTTCCGTAATCTTTGTTTAGGATCGATAATTTCCCTCCTAAAACCCTAACCCTAAGTGTGATTAGGTCGTGTGAAACCCTATAAGGTTCAAACCATTCTTTTAAGTTTAATTTTATCAACCCTTGATAGTGCTGGATAATGATTTTTAGTTGATTATATGATATCATATACTATTTATGTTTAAATTTAATTATGATTGTAATCCTAATGTTACTTGTTGATGCTAGCTAATATGTTTAATGAAATACTTCAATGAGATGAAACATTTACTGTTAGAAATCTTGTATGTCAATAGATAAGTGATGTTAATATATATTGGATTGTATTGGTATACATTGAATTGTACTGATTCATACATATGTTCGGTTGATGCACCCTATTGTGGTTTTAAGTTATTTCATGATTATGTTTATATATTTAAAAATCTAATTTATAGTCGTATGAATTAAGCTATGCAAAATGTTAAGTAAGTGGATGACCGTCTTTAGGTTGGCTATCTCGGACTTATATGGTTGACCGAAGTTGAATACAAACAATTGACAGTATTAGAGCTACGTGAGGCGCTTTGCACCCAATACTGGTCTAAGGTCCCCCATTATCGATCGGATCATTCCAATACATTGTTTGATCATTCTTATGTTTGATGGTTGTAAAATATTCAAATGAATCTAAGATACCATTATTATCATTGAATTAAGTCCATTCATAACTGTTAGTGTGTTATGATCACATAAAGATTCATGAGTTGAACATAATGGTATGGAACATCGTGTCCGAGCTATCGGCTTACACCGGGGTAATATGCTTACCACATAGGCAAACCATTGGGTGACGAGCCCATCATATTGGTAAAAGATTGGGTAACGAATCTCCTCGTATTGACCACCAAACATCGATAAATGTCATGATCCTACCATGTTATTAGTGGTTTGGATGACGTGTCATCTCCACATTTGGAGTTTGGGTGATAAACTTTACTCTAGTTATGATTGTACTTAGGTAATAAGTCATAATATTAACCTGATTGAGTTGTATGAACTTTTGGGTGTTAAACCCAAATTTGGATTAAGGTACACTAGTGAGAGGCCGCTATGTACCACCACGAGTTACATGAATCTGCTTAGCAACAATTGATAGCATGAAGGTATCCTGTCTTTGTCAACCTTTTATTTGAACCGAAAATAATAACTACTTGGCCAATCATACAAATCATTACATTGTTAGGTTATGTTATGGGCCAACCATTGTACATATGTTGACGTCCTCGCTAGCAATAATGTTGATATGGTTCTATATTGATATCATTGATCACGTGCATTCATTATGTTAAATACTGTTGGGTTGTGCTGCGTGCCAACCATTGCGTATATTATTATGTCATTTATGCATTTAAATAATTAGCTTAACATTTTTTTTTTTTTGTAATGTTATCATTATATATGCTTGATTGTGTTGATAACATATGTAATTTAGAAAATGGAAACATTGAGTTATCTACTCACTCTCAATTGTGACGGTGTTTTAAAACACCACTAACCAAACGATATTATTGATATAGGTACCATCGAGATCTCAGATGGGTATACTTAGATCGGCTTGCAGCACCGCCGTTATGCTTTGGAGGATTATGCTAAAACTGAAAACTTTACACTTCAATTATTTTAGGTATCTATATTGTGGCTTATATAATCCCCATTTAGGTGGACACCACTATTAGGATAGTACTTTGACTATTAGTCTTATCTTTATGGATTTTTATTATCTCTATCTTGCTTTGGATCTGCTAAGTTGAACTGCGCTACTCTTATTATTCGCGTGTGTAATGAATATGAATCTAAACGAGATCGCACGTGCATTTCATTTGGTTCACACCTGAGATCCCGAGACTAAGGTCTGTACTTTGGTACCAATTTTCATAACGTAACATGTAGCTACTAGTTATCACTAAGTCGATCAGACTTGAGGAAAGGATAGACTGAACTAATTGTTCGGAGCACCTATTTTACCCGGCACCTAAAATACCCAAGTTATGTGGGGTCCACCATGTTGTATATGAAAAATCTACTGTTCATCAGGTGAGAATATTTATTTTGCCTGTACATCATGAAGAATATCCATATTAGAAACTTATGTGGCGTGCACGACTGAGTTACGGTATTTGGCTGATTTTTGCCTCTTCTCTTAATCCTGAAAAGTTGGTTGGCATCTCATCCTCATTTTTCCATATGGTGTGGCCCATATGAGATGTGTTTCTTAATGATTTTTGTCCTCAATGCTTAATAGTAAGGATAGAATTTTGATAGACAGAGTGGATTTCATATATTCAACATCGTGGGTCCCAAAGACTCGAGTGATGTTATCAAGATTCCAGTCTAGCTGCATACTACCAGTTATCAATGTAGAACAAGGAGCTGATCTGAAGTCCAGGAGATTCATGCGCAACGCGTAAGTTTAGTAAAATGACTGATTTACCCCTCATATTTTTTACAAAGACAAGTGAAAATTCTTTAATTTGAAGTATCGCATGGTTAAAAATGTCATTGTAGCACAAAATTCCAAAACGACAAGGGTGAGCTGGCATACAATAGGATATGATGGGAGCTCGACAGTCATTTTCAAGATCGGTGTCTCATTCAAATCCGTTGGAAAAATAGAATGTCGAATGTGAAAAGGCCAAGCTATATGTCCTAGAGGAGGGGTGAATAGGGCTGTGCCAAATTAAAATTTAACAGCGGAATTGAAATACGATAGCCTTATAAAATAAAGAACAGTACTTTAAATAAATCAAAGAACTGAAATGTAAAGCAATCTTAAATAAAGAGCTTGATACTAACGTTGTTCTAAAGATAACCTTTGCACCATAAAAACCAAGGGTTTATGGCAGGACAACCTTACTAGAACAAATTGAATATCAAAACTCAAACAGAAAGAAAATAAATGAAATAGCAAAAAATAAATTCTAAACTATTACAACATTCCTCACTTTGCTTGAAATGTAAATATTACAACATTCACATCCACATATACATTCCACAAATCTGAATGATTAAATATATGAAAATTAAAAGAGCATTCAAATCACAAAACACACCGATATATAGTGGTTTGCCTATGCGTTCACCAACTATTAAACAACTGCCACACAGCTTGCTACTCTACTCGTAATATTCTCACATAGGGGATATTAGTGTTCACTATCAAACAGGTTTTACAGGTTCACCTAAAACCTTCACAATTGTATCTTTTTAACTTGGGCTTACACAATCCAAAAATCCACACTTTCTGAGTTTTCTGGCTCTCCTCAGATGACCAACACAATGAGATTTTTCTGGCGAATCTCAAATAAAACCAAAATAATGAATTTACAATAAATGTAAAATACCTGGATTTCTTCTTTTGTAGCAGCCCGGTAGAACCAATGAGAGTAGAAGTTCGAATCAACGTTCAATGTCCAATACTCACTTAAGAAATGGTTCTAGGTTCTAATTGATTTTAAATTAAACCAAATTGGGTATAGCTGTATTTGATTTGATTCCAATGAAAAATGAATACAACAATTCGTCTTTTCAAAATAATATTGGAATATATGAATAAAATCAAATAAGAAAAGCTAACAAAAGAAATATTAAATATACACAACATAGCTTGAAAATGAACACAACTTATCTCAGAGTGGAGGCTTGAATTTTTCAAATTAATTTATCTAAAACTCTGAAATTCGTGCTCAATTTATAGAAGCAAAGATCGGGTCTACGACTGGTCTTAGGAACCTTCGACTGGTCGTAGCTCTAACAGCATTTTGAAATTTTAAGCGCAATCTGAAAATTCAGTTCTACGACTAGTCTTGGGATTCTACGACTGGTCGTAGACCACCTACGACTGGTCGAAGCGGACCCCGGACTAGTCGTAGAAAATCAGATTTGGTTGCTGGAGTTTGAGTCGTAGTTCTAGGACTGGTCGAAGGACGAGTCGAGACATCCCTACGACCGGTCGAACAATCTCCAGGACAGGTTGAAGAATAACCAAAAAATTCCAAAAATCTTCAACAACCTAGGACTGGTCGTGGAATTTCTTGGACTAGTCAAACCAGGTCTAGGACTGGTCGAACAAGGTCTAGGACTAGTTTTAGAATAAACTAACTTCATGTATAAAAATTTATCTTGACTTATGTATACAAAATGACCTACCCTAAGGTCAAACTGAGGTCTTTCATACCTGGAACATGAAGTATGAACATTGAACATCATTCTTTCAGATGATGGTTTAACCTTTGAAGCTTGAGACTTCTACTTGATGTAGCTTGAGATTGAGATCTTCTACAGCTTGAATATAAACTTCAAATTGAGTTGTACTTGAGTCTTGAAATGTACTTGAGTCTTGAACAAACACTCTTCTTATTGATGTAGCTCTGAACATTGATGCATACAGAAGAGGACACGGTACATAACCTTTCATTTCTTGAAGTCGAGCACCGTACATGTCTTAAACCATTGTGATGTCGTCTTGAATCACACACACATACACACACACACACACATATATATCAACATACAAACACAAGACACACAGATAGAAGTTTTGACACACAAGAGATTTTAGCACCACAAAATTTGACAATCAAAGGAGCATGAGACCATAACACTTAAAGAATGCTAAAAGGATACAAGTTACCGAAATTGCCCATGTACATTTTATAAACGTTCGCTGATTCCGCACACGTGTGTGGGAGCTACACACGTTCGCACATGGGCACATGTCACATTGTCACAGGTATGTGTGATCTGAATTCTCCTCGGGTGATATACAATGTCTTGATTTTCTAGCATAAAAATCTGGTCGTTTAGTAACTCAAGGTGGGCCACCTGATATCAAAATAAATGGATGGCAAGAAAAAAATTTACAATGCCGTGGCCCACCCGAAGAGAGAAATTATCTAATTTTTGGGTCGAAGATTCAATTATTACTTCCAACCTTATCCAACGCTCAGATCTTACTGTCATGTTTCATAAAGGGGTTTACATGCGTGTGGAATTGGCAAACCTCTTATTCCTGTGGTTTCTGAATTGTAAAACGGACACTAGTTTCCGTTGCAGGGAGCCAGATACAACAAAAGGCCGTGTGGCCCACCTTTATGAGTGTATGACATCATCCGTTCCATCCATTGTTAAGGCAGATAATATCAGTACATGAACTCGAAAATCAGTCAGATTCAAAACTCAAGTGGGCAATACCAGAGGAAAGCGGAGATGGGGACACTCACCATTGAGTCCTTTATGGGGCTATCTGTGATTTTTATATTCCATCCTAGCCGTTCAAAGAGTCAACCCAACTAGGATGAAGTAAGAATGACTATCAGCCTGATCTAAAGCTTCGGCCACCTACAAAAGGTTTCAGTGGCAGGCCCACCTTACCACATTTTCCCATATGTTATATGGCTACTAGAATTTTCGATCAACCTGATTTTTGGCTCACACTCTAACATGAGCCATCTCAAATGATGGACGGAGTGGATTTCACATACATATTGTTTTCGGCACCTTTTATTAGACAGGCTCCATGCAACAACAGTTGTATGAAATTAGCGTCCATCGCAGAAGACCAGTTTAGTAATTTCCAAATAACAACTCGTCAATGGCTCAATACCAACCAACCCATACCGGCCTTGGGTGGTGACCCCAACCCAATGGAGCTACTAGGTGTTGGGCGCTGTAGGGCCCACCGTGATGTATGCGTTCTATCCCCTCCGTCCATCCATTTTTATAGATCAATTAAGGGCTGAGCCCAAACATAAGGCAGAGAAAAAGTTCAAGTGGGCCACATCATAGGAAACAGTGGTAATTGAACGTCATCACATTAGACAATTGCACGTCGCCAACTCAAATCCCCCACGTCGTTTCACCGTGATATCACTAGGCGATTTGTGTCCCTCATTTGGCAAGCCTTTCGGTGGGCCACACACAAAATTTGCACTTTTCAGTTCGTGTCCCCCAACTTACTTTGTCCAGCATGGGGTTTACTAATTCAACAAGCGCACGCGCAGATACACGTATCAATTCGAAGAACATTTGTGTGATCTGATCTTTCCACTAGGTGGGCCTCATTGTTTAGATCCTCTGGCCTAAAAATATCGTCATTTCATACCTCATGTAGACCTCACCATACAAATCAAATGGAAGGTCAGAAACATTGTTCTAACCATCGGTTTAGTTTACAAACGGAAAGCATGTGGATGCTTGGTTGGGACGCGGTTTGGCTGGAGATCCCATCACCACCCAATTAGCCAGCTGGTGTGAAAGCTTTGTGAGGCCCACCATGATGTATGGTTTTATCCACCCCGTCCACACCACAAGAAAGAGTGGGAATTGAATGCTAGCCGTTGAAAACTTCTTGCGGACGACAGTTGTCGTGTATCTACTGGACCCGAATGCTACTAAAAACATCTAATGGATGTTGTTATTGGGTCATAGCTCATCCATAATGAAACGCTAAATGAACGGTACTTATATCCCAAGCGATGCCACATCTATGGCTCTAGATTACAAATTATTACACACGGGGCACTCTCGCTCCAAAGGTACCAGCACCATCCTAAGCTTACGGTGGTACTGGGAAGATGTGGGGCCCAGTTATGATTTTAAGGAATCCAACCTAACCATCAGATCATGTGTCACCCGAGAAAACTTTTACATTCAAAGTTTTGTTCGATCTGAAATTAAGGTGGGCCACATCAAAGGGAGAGATCTGTAATGGAATGGTCACCTTTGAATTTCATACTGGCCCACGTAAGTCTAAACAGTGAAATTTGGCTAGACCCTTTGTATGAACTGGATAAAGGGTTTGAACGGCCTTGATAATTGGCCCCCATACTAATTAATGGTCCGCCCGAGTGCACTTGCACAGCTGTGGCCCCACTCGCGACTGTTACCCGTACTAAGACTTGTACACGAGTTGAACCGAGTGTAGCCTGGCACAGCTCGACTTGGCTCAACCACTAATTGACCCCAGCTCGAACTCAGCTCAGATTTGTCCTCGAGCTTGACTAGCCAACTCGGCTCGATTCGATTAGCATCTTGGGCTCATTCAAGCTGAGTTTGAGCTTATGCGGCATTTTCTTAAATACATCGAGTATACCCTCAATTTCTCACGGTATATAAAACACTAGCAGTAGTTTATGGTATTTCATCAAACACTTAGTAGCCAGCATCAAAATCAAGATTCAATGGTAGTTTTATCATGTAATGATTGTTTTGTAGTAATTTGTTTCATATACATACCTTCCTCACCACCAACCAATCTAGTGGAGAATGTACGCATTTGAAACAACGCTTCGTTGAGTAATTTCATCAAACACTTGGCGAGCAACATTGAGTTCGATTCGAGTTGATTCAAGCTCAGACAAGCTCGAACTCGGGTCAAAAATTTTTCAAGCTCTAAAAATCAACCTGACTCGGTTCAAACTCAATTTCAAATCGAGTCGAATCGAGCTTTTTCGAGTCAAGGCGAGCGAGTTAACCGAGCTAACTCAATTTATGTACAACTCTACCGGTACGACTACGGTTAAGGAGCGTATTAGGTGTGACCCTTACCGTGGGGCCCACCTTGATGTATAAATTCTACATTCATGCCGTCCATCCGTTTTTACAAACCATTTTAGAACATGACCCTTTAAATATTGGATCTTGGGTGGATCATGCTCACGAGCTTATTTTCATTATATATTTTAAAAAAAGATGGTCATATTTGATAGGAGTCATCACTAGTCAATAATTCCATTCCACACAGTTAGTTAGACCATATTAAAATGCTGAAATGAGAATTTGAAGGATCTCAGCTCCAAAATGACTCCTTAATTTGTGACTGAAGATTTCGAGTAAGGAACAATAGTGATTGTAAAAAAGATAGAAAGTATTTGGTTGTTACGCCCCAAAATTCAATACTGAGTTGGCCAGGCCCGAATTCGAATTCCAGGAATGTGAGTTATATTTAACCAAATATACATCACCATTCACATAACTTTCATGCATTTTTATGACAAACAGAGAAACCGAGGGGGATAAACTACTATCATTTTCATTAATAAATGTTCCACTAAATTATCATCATGTCTTAATTACATTTAAATAAAATACATCGAATTTTACTTAATCTTCAAATAAACAAGAGAAAAATTGTTCAATCTTGCCCAATTGGTTCTTCATATATAAATCCTGTAAAATAATCTATATGGGTGTGAGTGCGACAACTCATAAGGTCACATCATTCCCAAAATTGAAAATTCTATGATAATAACAATATAACTTAATAAAATAAACATAATCAATTACGAGTATTGAATCGACATTTTACATGACAATAATAACAATTTAGTATTCATAATAACAAAAATAAGATAAGACAGACATTCAAAATCATTTTTGGTTCAATCTAGGGCAAAACACTTATGTGTGTTGATCCTTTTATGGAACGACCCCCGGCAAAGCACTAGTGTCGATCATTTTAGGTAATGACCCTTGACAGAGAACTAGTGAATAAACTTTTAGGGTAATACCCAGGACAAAGCACCCGTGTGTGCATATCTTTTAGGAAATCACTCAGGGTAGAGCACCCATGTGTGTTATCAGAATGATGTCTTTAATCTGTAATTTTTTCTTTACGTTGCTGACCGGTCGAGGGCCTGGCTCGACCAGTCGAGGATCCACTCGACCGGTCAAGGCTCGCTCGACTCGAAGTCCAGAGGCTATTGGTTTTGTTATTCCACGCTACTCGACCAATGAAAGGACTGGCTCGACCAGTCGAGGGTCCACTCAACCGGTCGAGGCCCTCCTTCGACTAGTCGAGGGTTGCGCAGATTTTGCACAGATTTTGTGCAGACTGCGTAAATTTGAGGCGGTTTCGCAGAGGTGCGGAAGGGGAGTTTCCTAAACTACAAATAGGGGTCCCTAGAGCTATTTTAGGGTATTCTAAAGCTTTCTAAAAGTTTTTTAATGGTTCCTAAAAGGGTTCTGAGGTTATCAAAAGGTGTAGCAAGGGTGAGATTCGAGATTGTTCGAATCGAGTAAGTCCTCTCTCTTTATAATTTCTTTTCATAGTGGATTTCTGTTGCTTTGTGCCATGGTTTTTTCCTGCAAGAGTTTTCCACTTTAAATCCTTGTGTTCTCTTGTAATTGCTTGACATTATTGGATTGTTATCCTAGATATAGATCTGTGTGATTTCGCAGTATAAATTCCCAACAAGTGGTATCAGAGCAATCGTTGGGGCACAGATCTGAATCTGAGGGATTAGTAATAATGGGAAGCACTAGGTATGATATTGAGAAGTACTTAGAAAAAAATAATTTTGAGTTATGGAAGATCAAGATGATCAGTTTCTTAATTAAGCAAGGCGAATATGATGCTCTTGAGGAGCGAAAGTCTACTATGACTGATGATGAATGGAATACTCTTGATAAGTCGATCCGTTTATGTCTTACGGATGAGGTTCTCTACAATGTCATGAGGGAGAAAACTGCAGCTAAGTTATGGGGAAAGTTAAAGGATATTATTGCAAAAAAATCCTCTGAAAATTGCCTACACTTGAAGTGACAGTGGTATAACTTCAAGATGACAGAGGGTGAAGATTTGGAGGCTCACATCAGCAACTTTAATAAAATGGTTTGTAATTTGTTGGATATGGAGGAAGTGATGAAAGATGAAGAATAAGCATGTATGTTACTAAATTTTCTTCCAGTGTCTTATGAGTCATTCAAGGACACAATGTGCTCTATGAATAAAACCCTGAGTGTCGACACCATTATCTCAGCCCTTTAAGGGAAGGCGATGAGAAAGCTTAACGTCGACATGGGGATATTTTCTGATGCACTGTTTACAGGGGGTAAGAATTCTGAACAAGGTACAGGTTCTTCGGGTTCTAGGTCCAAATTCAAGGGTGAGGGAAAATGAAAGGTAAAGTGCTGGAATTGTGGAATGGAAGGATATGTAAAGAAGGATTGTACAAATCCTAAATCTAAGAGAGAAGATTCTGAGGCTTCGTACAGGGAGGCCAATGTTGTCACGCCAGATGCATTGAGTAGATGTGATGGTGATATTTTGTCTATGTCTACGATCAGACGGCCATACGATGATTGTAAGGACGAGTGGATTCAGAGGCATCTTTTCACATGACTCCGCATCGGAGTTGGTTCACCAGTTACAGGGAGTGCGATGGAAGACAGGTGTTTATGGGCAATGACTTTGCATGTAATATTGTGGTTGTTGGTTCGATGCGCTTCAAGATAGTTAATAGGGTGAAGCGTACCTTGACTGATGTCAGGTACGTTCTTAATTTGAAGAAGAATTTGATTTCTCTTAGTGTACTTGAGGCAATGGGCTACAAGTTCACAAGTATTAATGGTGCTCTTAAGGTATCTAAGGATGCATGGGTAATCATGAAAGCGCAATGACTCGGTAATATGTATAGGTTGATCGGGAGCACTTCAAAAGGTGGAGCTGCAGTGGATGTAGCAGATTCTACCTCTGCACGTCTGTGGCATGTTGGACATGGCCACATGAGCAGGCAGGGCAGGAAGGCAGACGCGCTTGACAAGGATATAGAGTAGGTGGAGTAGCCACCTGTGAGAAGAATCATAGCATAATCGCAAGATATCGACGAGGTACATGGAAAACTCCAATATGGTAGGGGATTTGTCTTCTATTTAGACGGCTCGAGGTGAGCCAAGTGCTGAGAAGTGGAAGGTGACTATGGGTGATGTGATGGACTCATTGTACCAAATCGACATATGGGAGCTGATGGAGCTTCCAATGAGCCGGGAAGTGGTTGGATGCAAGTGAATCTTCACGAGGATACAACATAAATACAAAGCGAGGTTGGTGACGAAAGGTTATGCTCAGATAGAAGGTGTAACATCCTAGATTTTCACTATTTTGGATTTTCAAAAATTCTTGAATTTTTTTTAAATTAACTTATATTATCACTTACTGACCATTAGCACTCAACGTTAGCTTATGCACGAGTGGTTTAGTCTGGTCACAATCAGAACGTGTGCAAGACATCAAGTCAGATGATCGGTTTGTACTCGGCGACAGCTTGTGCAGGCCGTGCAGCAGCCGAGAAAGGTCAGAAAAATCTAAAAATTTGGAAAAATATAGATCTCATTAGACTTGTGGTCCATCGCGGGCTGCGGACCCAGTGGACACCCAGAATTGAAATCTGGCACTTGCCAAATGCACCCCACCAATGCCAGAATTGGAAATCTGGAACTTGCAAATAAAACTGAGATACCAGGCTTTTCAGCCGTTAGATTTCTTTCAAATTTATGGTGAAGGTATAATGTATTTTTCTACGCCCGTCCAAAAAATTTGGGACCCGATAGTAGCACGGTGACTGTTGATCGTAAACTGGACCCGTACAACCAAACCTCATATCCGATCATTCCCAAATTTTGCGTGGCCATTCATCAGGCCATGAATCACCTATCCTGTAAGTTTTATGGCCAGAGAGGGCTACCAGAGCCACCCCAATCACCGAAATGGGCCCCATAGGGCCATTTAAAGATGGGAACCATATGCTCAAACCCCATACCCATTAATTTGTTTGTTCCCCAACTTTACATGACCCCTCATCAGGCCATGGAGCACTTGTCCTATAAATTTCGTGACCAAAGACCCGTCAAAGCAACCCCGTTACTCTTTTAGCCTAAAACCGATGGTTTAGAGTAAGCATGACCAAATCTCCACTTTCACTAGTTATAAAGAGGCCACACTATGAACATAGTTAATCCAAATTCTAATCATTGGCCACGAGAAATCTCATTATCAAATTTATTCCAAAAATGCCCCGAATTTCTAAACGAGCTCTAGACCGCTCGTTGGTGGGCCAATAGTTCCAAAATTATAAAATAATGTCCGTCTTCCTGAGCTTGACGTCCATCGCGGGAGTCAGACCTAGATACTATCCAGAACCGCTCAACTTGAGCTAAAGGACGAGTGCATGAGAAGTGCAAGTACCCTGAATGAAGAAGCTGAAACTTAAGTGAATTGGGTCGTCCACTCTTATTCAAAGTTGAGGATTTCGGACCGTTGATTTATAACCAAACTTCACACATAGAGTAAGGATATTTTTTCGCTCATATCCGTATAGCCGCAGCTCCGATCGACTATCGGTGACCGTTGAACAGACTTCCAACCATATTTGTCGATCGGCATATCCAAATGGCGGGCCGATCATATCCCTATATAGATCAGCGTTATGGCTAGCTATCCTATGGTGTATATCAACTTGTACACCCCATAGTAGGCCCTAAAGGCTAGAAAGACCCTCCCATAGGTCTAGTATAGTAAAAATCCAACACTTAGGGTCATTTCCACCAAATCTGGCATTATAAAAGGGGTTTATTTGGCACCCCCTCTCCTCATACGATTTTGCCCTAGAAAATGGAGAAGAGAAAGAGGAGAAATGATGAAAAAGAGAGAGGAAGAAGAAAGGAAAGGAGTGTGTGGTAGGAGGTGGGGCCCAAGGAAGCTCAACCTTGCAACTCTTTACCCCTTCTCCAAGGAAACCCTCCACCTCAACTGCAAGAACCGCTTCCGTTGGTTGTCTAGGTAAATCTCTCATCCCTTTTTCTTAAAACCCATGTGTTGGGAAGAATTTGCATGAGATTCTAACATGCAATGCTTTACTTTAGGGATTCCGGCCAATCGACCCAAAATTCGAGCACTCCTAGGTTGTTTCTCAAGAACTTAATGATCCATAGGTGTAGACTATTAATCTTAGGTGGCCTAGCACCAATTATATCATGAGATTAATGATTTTGTTTGCTTGGGTGAAGCATATGTAGAATCTAGAGAGACCTTAGGATTTGGGTGCTTGTTTGAGATGTATGGAATTATATGTTGCTTACCCTTTCTTATGATGTTGTTTGTGCCTCACTTGTTTGAGATATTGTGGATGACTATATGCTCATGCGTTGCGTGATTTTCTCATATGTTATTACCTATGATGTGCATGATGATTGTCCATGTGCATTTGATTCCTTGAAATGTTGAAAGTCTTCAACTTCCTCACTAACCCATACACTTACATGCACCTTGCTCCTGATAACGTAGTATGTTTGCTAGGAATATTTGACTCGTAGGTTGTGATGTATGTGAACATGACATTTTTATGCTAGTTGATAATCTTGATGGTTGGCATGCTATGAATCAACATTAAACCCTCGGGTTGGTCGAAAACATGAGGAGAGACGGTAGTTCCATTGGTAGGACTATGCTAGGGCTAAATACGTGAGTTTGGGCGGGTGTGTACGGGTGGCAGTAGTTCGACTACATGGGTCCCTTGTACCCGATACCGCTCATCGTATGCTCGTCCGACTCATGCAGTCTAGCCTACTATCTGACCAACCTTATTTGTTAACCATGTTTGCTCACATATGTATGGAATCTGGAACATCCTACCACCGTTGTAGTCCATTGATAACGAATTGAATATCGATCCAGTCTCGTGAGTCAGGCATGGTGGAATGGGACACTGTGTCCGAGCTATCGGCTTACGCCGGGGTGACGCGCCTCCCCGTAGTGACCGCGAGCGATTCCTTTCTCTCGGCACTCCCCATGTGCTTGAAGTTAGGGATGGGGAACCTGACGGGATCACGGATCGCAGGATTTTGGCCTCACACGTTGGGGGGTCTTGGCCTCGCAACTAGTTCAGGGCATTTGATATGTGGGGTGTATCAGATTCTCCAATTTGCTGGATGAACAAACTTAACTAAGAACTCGGTTAATATTATCACTACATTGCATTAGCTAGGGTGGCGACTCGACAGTCGAGGTCGCTCTGAGGGAGTGTTGACATATGCAATCGTTAGACGGAGTCGCTTAAGGGAGAGTTGTGGCGAGGGCATGTATCATATCATCTATCATGCATATGCATTAATAAGATTAGATAGGTATTTATGAATAACTGCTTTTCATTAAATCATAGTATAATTGATGTTTGATGTAACTTAAGACTAATAACACCCACTGAGTTGATCACTCACTCCCACTCCAGGACGGTGTTTTAAAACACACCAACCAGACTCGCTCGTAGATGCAAGTAATGTCGAGTATGAGGAACTCGGCGACGCGAGCCTCGAGGAGGAGGGTGAGTTCTCCGTCGGCTCAGTTGATGGGACGTTGGATCGCTGAGTAGCAGACTCAGCCCTATTCTTTTAGACATGATATTTTTGTTGGGCAACGCCTTGGGCAACCCATTTATATTCTTTTGGACCTGTGTATATATACATATATATTTTCGATTCCAGTAGACTAGTTGTGGTTGTATTTCATGCTTCAAGTAATTCCAAGTTGTGCAATTAAGCTTGATTAATCATAAAACCATAAAATTGATGATAAGTGACACTCGGGAACTCGGGAGTCGAGTGTATGCACGACCCCCGATTTTCAGGGCGTTACAGAAGGGATCTACTTCTCAGAGATATTTGCGTCAAAGGTATAACAAGTGTCTATTAGATCCGTGATTGGCGCTGGTTAGCGAATGTGATCTTGAGCTGGAAGGATGGATGTTGAGTCTGCACTTCTGTACGGGAAATTGAAAGAGCAGATCTATATGAATCAACTAAAGCAGTTTGAAGTTTAAAGGGACTGAGAAAAAAGTTTGCAAGAGGTCATGGTACAACCTGTCACCTAGGTAGTGGTTTGATTCCTTTATAGTGAGTCAGGAATTGTATGTTGATGACATGTAGATTACCAAGTATGACATATCTGAAATCAATGTACTGAAGACTCGGTTAAGTGGGACATTCAGGATGAAGGATTGGGGGCTGCAAAGATTGTTCTCAGCATTGAGACTGAAAGAGGAGTAGGCTTTGGTTATCTCAGGAAAAATACCTTGGGTAGGTATTGATCAAAGATGTGATGGACCAGGCAAAGTCGAAGAGCGTTCCGTACATGTCTCTCCTCAAGTTTTCCTCAGGACATGTCCCAAAACAGATGAGGAAAAACAAGATATATCTCATGAACCTTATTCGAATGTAGTTAACAGTGTATGCCACGGTCTGGATTAGACCGGTTATTTCACAGGCAGTGTTGTGAGCAGATACCCCGACAAGAAATATTGGGTAATAGTAAGATGGTAAGAAGATTATGTCTTTGCTTTTGGAAAGACAGGAGTAAAGTTGGTTAGGTATGTGGATTCAGATTATGCAGGCAGTGTGGATTCTAGAAGGTTGACTTCAGGTTCTCGTTTGTACTAGTGGATGGAGCAATTAGTTGGATGTCCATGTTATCTGACAAGTGCTTGAGGAAGGAGGCGTAACACTAGAGACGATTCACGTTAATGTGAATTCAGAAGACATGATCACCTATAACATTCCTACAGAGAAGTTCAAGTTCTGAGCAACTTCTCTGGGCTTGGCGATGACGTAAAAGAAGGATGGAGTGTGTACGAGAAGCTATGATGTGATACAGGGATAAGAGAATAGGTCAAGAAGTTACACGGTTAAAGATTGAAGACATGGTGGAGATTGTTGTCAGAATGATGTCTTCAATATGTAATTTTTTCCCTGGATTGCTCGACCGATCGAGGGCCTGATCAACCAATCAAGGGTCCACTTGACCGGTCGAGGCCCGCTCGACTTGAAATCCAACGGCTATTGGTTTTGTTATTCTACACTGCTCGACCAGTCGAGGGACTGGGTTGACTAGTCGAGGGTCCACTTGACCGGTCAAGGCCCTCCATTGACTAGTCGAGGGTTACGGAGATTCTGCACGGATTTTGTGCGGACTGTGTAAATTTGAGGCGGTTTCACAAAGGTGCGGAAGGGGAGTTTTTTAAACTATAAATAGGGGTCCCTAAGGCTATTCTGGGATATTCTAAAGCCTTCTAAAAGTTTTCCAAGTGTTCCTAAAAGGGTTCAAGGGTTATAAAAGGGTGAGATTCGAGATTGTTCGAATCGGGTAAGTCCCCTATCTTTGTAATTTCTTTTCATAGTGGATTTTTGTCGCTTTGTGCTATGGTTTTTTCCCGCAAGGGTTTTTCATATCAAATCTTTATGTTCTCTTGTGATTGCTTGACATTATTGGATTGCTATCATAGATCTAAATCTATGTGATTCCGCAATATAAATCCCCAACAATGTGTGCACATCTTTTAGGGAATGACTCTGGGCAGAGTACCCATGCCGATCCTTTCGGGAATGACCCTAGGCAGAATACCCTTAAAAATACAACGATCCTTTTAAGGAAGAACAACCATAAACAAAATAACATGGCGATCCTTTTAAGGCAGAACACCCGTAAATTCAAATACTGTAACATCCCAAATTTTCACTGTTTTGGATTTCTAAAAATCCTTGATTTTTAATTAACTTGTACTATCACGTACTGACCATTAGCACTCAACGTTAGCTTATACACGAGTTAATTAATCCAAGATTAGCCCAATTTAATAGACCAGACAGGCCGTGATAAGGCCAAGTGCGGGCCGCTAAGACAGGCCGGATATTGGATGATTGGATGGTAGAAGCCCTTGTCTGAGCCCAATGAGCCAATACCGGACCAAGCATATTAATCCTGACCCATTCGGGAACAATTAAGTGGGGGCGAATGAAATTTTATCAGAAATAGAGAAAATGTATAACCGAAACTAAGGGATTAGACGGTCGAAACTATAATCTTAGGCCAAATTTGATAGTTCAGACCCATTCTGGGATAAAGACTTGGGAGTAAACGAAAATTTACCGAAAATAGTGAAACTGGAGAAAAACTAGGTTTTGGCCTATAAATAGGAGGAATCTCATAAAACCAGTAGGTCCATTGTGTAGATCAGCTCGTTCTACCCCAAATTCATATATGGCACGTCGAACAACTCATTCCGGTTTGCGAGATATGACCATTGCAAGGATCCCCCACCAGGAAGCCAGAGGACCCGCGTGGCCACCCCGCCGACCCGCGTGGCCACCCCGCCGACCCGCGTGTCCACCCCGCCGGTGGTCCAGAGGCCCGTGTGGCCACCCCGCCGACCCGCGTGGCCGCCCCGCCGACCCGCGTGGCCACCCCGCCAACCCGCGTGGCCGCCCCGCCGACCCGCGTGGCCACCCCGCCAACCCGCGTGGCCACCCCGCCGACAAGTGTTCCCCGTCAAAATTTCTGCAATTTTTAGTCAACTTCAAAAATTCATAACTCCTTCGTTACAACTCCGATTTAGGTGATTCAAAATTCATATTGAAGCTTGATGAGTCTAGTTTTATAAAAAAATAAGAAAAAAAATAAAATAAAAATTTTAATATAGTTAAAATTAAGATGTTCTACCAACTATCCAAAAATTTTAAAATTCAGGCAACTATTTTTCCTAGAATTTTAATAATTTATTTACAACTCCAAATGACATGAAATTTGGTGAGATGACTTAAAACTTGATGATAAATCATCATAAAAATTTAAAAAATAATCCAGTTACTAAAAGTATAAGAAACGTTGCAAGAAGATGGGTCCCCTCCTCCCTTTCAATGTTCACACGAGTGGGGCCCATTTCCCTTGCTATGTGGGACTACCTAGAGTCCATAAAATATCTCTACTACGCCCATTACCCTCCACCATCCCTTCTAAACCCTAGGAAGGATCTCTTCTCTCCCATTCTCAAACAAATCCACAAACCCAACTCCAAAACCCCTCCTCCTCTCTCCCCACTCTCATTTCTTTTCTTTCTTACCTTCCTCATTCCCTCTCATCACTCACCTCTCCTTCCTAACTCACTCAAAATTTCATACCTCCATCATTCTCATTCCCAAAACTCCATTTCAAACTTCCCTTCACTCCCAACATTCATCCATCACTCTCAAATCCCTCATCCAAATCTCATTTTAACTCTCATTTCCTCATCCACCTATACCCATCTTCAAACCCCATTCCTAAAACCACCTTCATTTCTTTCACCTTTCCCCATCCTCTTCTACCACACATGTTTCTTTCAAGACTCACTCACCAAAATCCCACTCCTTTCACTCTCTTCTTTTCTATATCCAAATTTTATTTCCCAAAACCCGCTCCATCCTCATTTCAAAACCACCATTTCCTTCAAATCTCATTTTCGCAAACCCACCACTTTCCCATCTAAAGGACCCATCTCAAACTCCTCTCCAACAATCTACCCACTACCACATTCAACCCATTTACCCCAAACCCCATTTCCTCTAATCCATTTTCCTTCTATCACTCCCAACACTCCACATTAACTCTCTTTCTCAAAATCTCCCACAACCACAATCCATTTTTAACATTACCCAAACCCTTTCCAAACCTCACCTTCAAGATCCGTTTCCAAGGATCCAACCACAAATCCCAACCCAGAACCCATTATACTAGCTCATTCCAAAGTCCCAACCTCCATTTTCAAACCCTTCCCTTCCAAAAGTAATGGTTTTTCTATCAACCGTTCAGCTCTTTCTTTTTCCATCCCGGTGATCCTATCACTGGGAAAGAAGCGCCTCCCCTTTCGCCCCACTCGGACAAGTAGCCGCATGACCTGCAATAATGGTAGTTTGTAGAGTCGATTAGGTTTAAACCGCATGTGTGAAGGATGCTTAGGACCGTTGCTTAATTAGGTTGTATTTCCTTTCCGTCTAGCATGTTTATGAATGCTTGTAATCCATATTGTAGGATATAACTGGCCATACTAATGGCATTTTGACTTCAATATGAATGTGTGGATTGTTTTGAAATTTTCTGATTGTCTTGTGAATGATCCTACGAATAATTGCTCACAAGGCGTCCTTGTTAAGCGTTATTAGCACTTCAAACCACCAGAATACCCTTGAACTTTCAACTATTCATTCATTCTTGGAATTTACGAAACCAAAGTATAGTCTGCGACTAACCCACTAGTCATAGGATTGAAATAGTAATTCATATAAATAAATAAATAAATAAAAATAAATAAAAATAAAATTTTGAGTCTTTAAAAACTTTTTAGGACGATCGTTGCCCATAGGCATGTTGAGAGAATTATTAAACCCCAAATCAGATATAAATTAAAACGAGGACACCCGTAGGCCAAAACCCAAAGGACAACCTTACAAATAGGAGATTTAAACTTTCCAACTAGGGTCGTTCCCTAAACATTTAGGTTGATGAGACTACGGAATTATGAGACCATACACTTGCTGAAGTATTCGCGGCTTGACCCATTCTCAATCCCTGAAGCGACTACCAACGGACCACCGCTTTGACCGAGCGGAAGACCAGGATCCATCAGATTGAAGGGATACTACGTGTTGTCTGCCCTGGTCAGGCGGACAATCGATGTATCGGATTTGAGCCTACCACAACCGTCATTTTTTCCGTATTAGCTTGATCATAAAGAGTAGAATACACCACCCTTAGGTAAACTTTGTTAGCAAACACTAAGCATGATAATCATGATTTTGACATTCTTTTCAAACCTTAAGGGTGAAAATTTTTAAGGGGGGTAGAATATAATAAGCAAGGCTAGTATAGTTAGTATACACCCTACCATGCATATAAACCTGAAATCAATAAAACTCAGGCAAACAAAATGATAATATATTTATTTATTACCCTTAGGCAATTTCGGGGACGAAATTATTTTTAAGGGGGTAGATTGTAACATCCCAAATTTTCTTGTTTTGGATTTCTAAAAATCCTTGATTTTTAATTAACTTGTACTATCACGCATCAATGTGACCATTAAGACTCAACGTTAGCTTATACACGAGTTAATTAATCCAAGATTAGCCCAATTTAATAGACGACAGGCCGTGATAAGGCCAAGTGCGGGCCGCTAAGACAGATGGCTATTTACACTTAAAGACCTCGGCCCATGTGGGCCACCCACGACCGTGAAGGGTTAGAAAAATCTAAAAATTTAGAAATCAAGATCTCACCTGGGCTTGTGGTCCATCGTGGACTACGGATCCAAGATGGACACCAGTAACCGGGATTTGGCACTAGCCGAATGCACCCCACCAATGCCGATTGGAATCGGCACTTACAAATAAAATTGGGATACTGGCGTTCCAGCCCGTCGGATTTCTTTCAAATTTACAGTGGAGGTTTAATATATTTTTCACGCCCGTCCACCAAACTCGGGGCCCGATCGTGGCACGATGACCGTTGATCGCGAATCGGGACCCGTACGACTAAACCCCGCATCCGTTCGTTCCCAAATTTTGTAAGGCCCCTCATCGGGCCATGGACCACTTATCCTATAAATTTCATGGCCAGAGGGCCATCAAAAATGCTCCAATCACCAAAATGGGCCCCACATGACCACTTAAAGGTCAGAAACTCTTTCTCAGATCATATATCCGTTCATCCGTTCGTCCCATTTTTGCATGGGCCCTAATCGGCCCATAAGGCACCTACACGCCGAATTTGGTGGCCGTAGGGGTGATAGGGCCCTAGATCCTAGAAATACCCTCCCACAAGTCTAAGTATAGTAAAAACCCAGCCCTTGGGGCCATTTGCACCAAACTGGAATTATAAAAAGGGCCTCTTTTGGGCACCCCTCTCCCCATACGAATTTTGCCCTAGAAGAGAGAAAAGGAGAAGAGAAAGAGGAGAATGGAGAAGAAAGAGAGAGGGATGAAGGCATGGTGGACTCTCAATCAAGGTGGGCCCAAGAGGATCAAACCCACAACCTCCTACACCTTCTCCAAGGGGAAAACCCATCCGAAAATCATCATCTTCATCTCGTGGGTCGTTTAGGTAAGATCCAACCCTCTTTTCCTTTGAAAACCCTTGTAATGAATGAGATTTGCATGAGAATCTAACATGTGATGGTTGCTCCTAGGATTACGGCCGTTCTACACCAAGATCTACATCTTCTAGGTCATTCCCAAGTCTTCAACAAACCCGAAGGTGCGGACTATTGTTCTTAGGTGGCCTAGCACCAATTTTACTATGGGTTTAATGATTTTGAGTGCTTAGATTGTTATGTTTGAAATTCTAGAGAGAACCCTAGGGATTTTTCATGTTTGTTGGATTTGTTAGAATATGCATGTTTAACTCCCAATATGATATATATCGTACCTTCACATGATATTATGTTGAATGATAACATGCTTGTGGTTGTTGATGCATTCCCTCATATGCGGTGCTTCATTGTGTGTGTGACTAATTGCCGTGATGCTCATGATTTCTTGAGATGAAGGAAGGGATAACTTCCTCACACAACCCACACACTCACATGCACTTTAATTTTATGATAATTCTTGCTCGCTTGTTTGAGGTATATGTTTGGTGTGGTTAGGATGCTTGATAATATGATATGAATGTGCTAAATGGTAATATGAGTCGTGGGCATGCGGTAGATTCTTTTATTGCGCTCTTGGGATGGTCAGGAACCTGATGAGAGAGGGTAGCCCCATTGGTAGGACTACGCTAAAGCTAGTCTGGCGGATTGGGCGGGAGTGTACGGGTGGCTGTAGTTCGACTACATGGGTCCCTTGTGCCCGAGGTCGCTCGTCTCACGCTCGCCTGGCTCGTGTAGTCTAGCCTACAATCTGATCAACCCTGTTTGTTAACCCTGTGTGCCCACATATGAATGGAATCTGAACCACCCTGCAACCATTGTAGCCCATTGAAAATTCACTTGAAATCGGTCCACTGACCTCGTGAGTGGGCATGGTGGAATGGGACACTATGTCCGAGCCGCTGCCGGCCTACGTTGGGTACCGCGCTTCTCCCCGTAGTGACCGCGAGCGATCCCTTCCTTTCGGACTCCTCATGTGCTTGGTGTCGGGGATGAGGAACCCGACGGATCATGGACCGCGAGGTCTCGGCCTCACGCATTGATGGGGTCTTGGCCTCGCAAGGTTTAGGGCATTGATACGTAGGGTGAATCGAATCCCCAACCGCTGGATGAATGGACTTAACTAATAACAGCTAACACGATCGCATTACATTACATTAGTTAGGGTGGCGACTCGGCGGTCGAGGTCGCTCTGAGGAGTGTTGTCATATGCGATCGTTAGATGGAGTCGCTTGAGGGAGCGTTGTGGTGAGGGCATGCATCATATCATCCCGCATGCATGCATTTAAATAAGAGTCGCTAGGTATTGATGATTGTCTGCTTTTCATTAAGTTCATATTATAATTAATGCCTGTGGTAACTTGAGACCAATAGTTCACACTAAGTTGATCACTCACTCCCACTCTGGGACGGTGTTTTAAAACACCAACCAGACCAATTCATAGATGCAGGTAACTCGGGCATGAGGAGCCGGCTAGGTGAGCTTGGGACGAGGAGGATGGACTCTCCTACTTGCGGTGATGAGCGACTCTCCATCGGCTTGATCAGTGGTGAATTTAGATTTCTGCCGAAATGGCTCACTTTATTCTTTTGGACTAGCTTTCTTTTTATTCTGTTGGCAACGCCTTGGGCGACCCTTTATTATTTTGGACCTGTATATATGTGGGATATCCTTCATTTGATGATTGGTGTGATTGTGCCGTGCCTCAGTGTAATTCCAAATTATGCCGTTAAATTTGATTAATAAAAAAAAAACCCATAACTGCATGATAAGTGACACTCGGGAACTCGGGAGTCGAGTCTATACACGACCCCCGATTTTCCGGGGTGTTACAAATACATTCACATTATGTAATACTAATGAAATAATTGCAATATGCCCACGTAACGATAATAAAAATGAAGTCAATTAATAACTCGAATAAATTATAAAATTCATGCTATGATACGATGCTTAAATAAATTCAATATATATAATGATAATCAAATAAATTCAAATAATTTCAATTTACACAATAATGCTCAAATAAATTTAATGTACGTACTGATTATCAACTAAGCTCAACGTAACATAGGGTTTTCAATTGGGAAGATCACCTACCTGCTATTAGAGTGATAGATTTGACGTGATGATGGATTCCACATGTAAATGGTCGATAGATTTGACGTGATGATGGATTCCACATGTAGATGGTCTGGGTCCGATTTCAATTAGGTAGGCCTTTTGGGATGATTTAGATCTAAATACATAATGTTAAACTGCTCAAATGATGGTGGGTTCTGATTTGGGAAGACATGGCGTGTTAATGGCATATTCTCTTCCAACAAATTTCTCTTTCAATAGACAGTTGTGGATGATTTATGTGGGCCCTATGGAGCTTCTAAAAGTGAAAATCAAAGATAATATAGGTTTTGTTCGATGGTTTTTGAATTTGGAATCCACTAGCTATTGCACACGAATTGTGCTCAATGCGGAGAGAACGTGGAGCGGAGATCCTCTCTAATTGGCTGACAAAAACGGAGTTTGTTTGAGAGATAAAGACTGTTGGATAAGAAATGAGGTAAGGGAATTGAATGACTGAGATTAGATTTATGCACAAATTCCTGATGTGGAGAAAGAATGAGTTCTTGTTCAGATGGAACTTCTGTAACAATCACTAAAGATGTTGATTTTTTTTTTTTTTGGCGTTTAACAAGGTTAAGTGGGGTCCACTGAGGTGGTGCAAGAGGAAATCCAAGCCATTCCTTAGTTTTGTAGATTCATTTTGGGTTAAGAACTTGAAAATGGAATGGATCAGGATCTTTAGTAAGGTGCATAGCTAGCAACAACAGTGGAGGCAACTTTACCTAACAAAGTTTCTCTGGGTCTAAATTTGATGGACAGTTCGGATTGGTGAGGTGGGTCCCATGTGCAAGACAGCGTGCAATATTGGGTCAAGTCGTGCGCACGCTTGGCGCGGCGAAGAAGGAAGGATGAAGAGGAGAGAGAAAATTGGGGAGGGAGTTGGGTGTGAACAGTGATTCATTTTTTTTTTTTTTTTTTTTTTTTTTTTTTTTTTAAAAACGACGGTGGGTCCCACATATATGTTGTGAAAAATCTAATCCGTCCACCAGTCTTGTTCGTCCATATTAGTGATGGGTTTTTTTTTACCCGTTGTCCTTTCGCAACTGGGATGCGCAAAGTCCTTTCGCAACCGGGATGCGCAAGTCCTTTCGCAACTAGGATGCGGAAATGAGTTTCCTAAAACTATAAAAAAGGGTCCCTAGGATTTTTCTACGTATGTAGTATTGATGAGAAAAACACAAGAGGGCTATCAAAGGTGAGAGAGAGAGAGGGAGAAAGAGAGAGAGGAAGCTTGTAGAAGGGAGGTTATGCTCGTGGAGGTGATTTACGGTGCAGTCTATATCTTAGCGCTCCTACGTCCTCGTAATCGGTGAGATCTCTCTGGTTTTCTTTATTCTTTCATTATTCATCCACTCCTGCGTGAGTGAAGAAGATTGTAACGTTCTACTTCATAGTGGATTGTTGATCTGGACAAGGTCCCGTGGTTTTTACCTCTTTGAGGGTTTTCCACGTAAAAATCTCTTATGTGGTGTGTGATTGATGCTTTGATTTATTTCATTGGTTTATTATCCATAATTCTGGTTTGTTTCGGGAGGCTTTATCCTAAGGTTTGTGCAAGGCATCCCAACAATTAGGGCATGGGCAAAAAAATGAGGCTGATCCAAAACTCAGTGAACCACACCATGAGAAACAGTGGGGTTTGGAATACCTACCGTTTAAAAAAAATTTGGATGTTACATAGGTACCTACTCTGCCCGTGCAAATTTACGATATCTACTTTATAGGATTTAACTAGTTATTGAGGATTAGGACTAGTTCGTGTGCAATAATAATATAAAGTGAACGTGATGTTGTATTAAATGTAATGCCTATAATAAGCTGCAGTCTTGACTAAATAAATGTGTGTTGACTCTCCCACTTGTTGAAGCGATCAACGAATCAACTCAAATTTCTGATGGGCAGGATCTGACTATGTCGATAAAACACATAGCATATGTTTGATCGGATTGAGTGTTGAGTACTATGTATACAATGTAATGAAGTTATGTATGATGCAGTGTTGATTGCAACACTTATGACAAGTTGCGGTCTTGGATGGATAAATCCACCTTCACTCTCCCACTTGTCGAAGTGTAAACTAATCGATGAAAGTTTCTGATGTGCAGGGTCCGATTATATCAGTAAGTCAAAGCATACGCTCAAGTCAATTAGGTGCACAATGATATGCAATGTGATGTAGATACATGAGATGAGCAGGGCGGTTGGGAAGAGGCTGGATGTTGCACGATGCTAATGTAAAGATATACAAAGTTGTTTAAAAGTTGAACAGTAAGATAAACGAGAGTGTCACAAGGATTAGGTTGAACGGTTAGAATTAGGGTCTTTGTAGCTCAGGGGACTAAAACTTTGGTTATACCAGGTTGACTTGGGTTGGACTCCTTCCTACCACTCGTGCTTTCCTTGGTAGAGGGATAGATGGGCTTAAGGGGCCATTTGAATGGGAGTAAATGGGAGGAATTGGGAGTAAATGGAAGTAATTGGTACTTGAGATGTGTTTGGATGGAAGTAAATATGCATGTAAATGAAATGAGAGTAAATGTGCTTGTAAATGAAATCCTCTCCACAATAGAGGATTTGGAAGTAAATGGGGGTGAAATGCCTTTTTGAGCTATTTTAGAGAGTCGCATGTGGGAAACAAGGGTGTCACCATGCACATGTACGCCATACACGTGTCACACTAATGATATACCAAAACAAAGCAAATATCAACTACATCATTAATATCACACCAAAAGAATAATCCAAACCATCCAAAAGATAGCCATCAAAATAGATGATGAAAAAATGTTAACAAGTCTGTGGCCTATTCCTGACTCAAAATTTTCTCATTTTTGACTAAAGTATATATTTCAATGGACTTATTACAATCCTTCTGTTAAATTTCACATATGTATACTACGTTGAGATATTCAAACTAATTTGAGATGTCACATATATTCTTGTGAATATATTGAAAAATTTAAATACATTCCAATCCCTCCTATTTACTCCCATCCAAACATAATATTTTAATTTCAAAAGCATTTTATTTACTCCCTTCCAAACGCAACTTTGTAAGCTATTTACTCCCAATTCATTTACCTCCAAATCCATTTTCCATTTATGTATATTTACAAGCTCCCAATGAAAAAGGGAACTCCTAGGGTTAGAGGTGTTTTTGAATTTTCAGGATGCTTGAAATGTGGAAGTAAGGGAGTTATTTATGGTCTCAAATTTAGTTTTTTTTTGTAATTTTTGGTAAGTCATGGGTCTAAAATGACTTGGAAGGTTGGAATTCAAGATTTCCATGTGGAGCGATCTGGATGGTTAGATTAGCTGGTAAAACGGTGGTTTTATGTTGAAGGGAAGTATACCGAGGTCATTCATAGTTCCACATGCTTGCACCTCACACTAGGGAGAACCCCACATGTGTTGTGCCTCTCCTATGAAGGTAGAGGGTTTGCCACATGGCCGGCGGTGCCCAAGCCATGGGTGGCTCCCTGCTTTGGTGGGTGAGTACCATCAAGTCTGGGGGAGCTTCAACTCCTTGTGTGCTATGTTGCTGCCTCTTCGGATTTCCATTATGGACTTCATGCTTGAGCTTATGCTTGATTTGACCTTAGGCTTATCTTGACCAGATGAGATGAGTTAACTTGGTGAGTTGCCTTGATAAGTTGACTCAATGGACTCAATGAGTCGACTTGGTGAGTTGGATTCCAGAGTTTTTAAGGTTTAGGCCTCTAGAGTATAGGCTTCTATGGTTAGGATTTAGGTTTAAGCTTCCTAAGATTAAGGTTTAGCCACTGAGTTTGGTTGAATTGACGAAAGGGTTTGAAAACTAAGAGGAGATTTGAGGGAATTTTAAATCTCCTAATGTGTTTGACACCATAAAGTAACTAGAGGTTTCAAAACTACTCAAAGGAGTTTCAAATCCAAGGTGAAAGTTTGGATTACATCTAAAATCCTTCCAAGAGTTGCATGTGTAACATGTATATCATTAGGTTATTAATCTATTGCCCACATGGACCACTAATGATATCCCAAAACAATCATATTATAACTATTACTTTAATACAAAGATCTGTGTCATCCAAACATTGTTCATGGAAATCAAATGTTAAAAAGTTGTTGGCTAGTCACTCAGATGTGATCTTGTGCCTGTGGCTCATTTAAGACTTGAAATTTTGTCATTTTCAGCTAAAATATATATTTCAACATGCTTATTACAATCATTGTGCCAAACATTATATATGTACACACTAATTAAAGATATTAAAGTTGATTTAATAATTAAATTCAAACCCTATTAAATATACTATACATAACTACTTTTGGATCAAGGGGATTCACAATCTTAGGTGTCATGGACCAAAAGGAGGATTTAAAATCCAAGGCATTCCAAATCCATGCTCCTAGGGCCCACTGTAATGTTTTAATAATGTTTATTTGCAATCTAATCCCTTAATAAGGTTGCATAAATGTGACGAAGGGAAAAAAAGAAGAAGCAAATATCAACTTTATTTATAACTTTTATGGCCCACCAATGGTCATACTTTGTGGTCTATTAATGGCCAATCACCACTTTTTCGGCCCACCTGAGAATTGGACCTGGTTCGTTTTTTAGTTAATGTTCTAAAATGTGGGGCCATAGCATGCAATGCATGCTCAAAATGCCACGAGTTAAACTGAACCTTCCCAAGAAGTTCGCAAGGCTCAACCAACCTGCTCGTCCCTTCTGAGTTCTGACCGACCATTTGATGATCCAGACCGTTCAAATTTAAAAAACGCCACCCACAGTAAGCTTCATCTTTCATACACAATGTCTTTGAAACAACAGTCCAGAAAATTAGTTTCGAACTCACCTTTGTATGAACGGTCATGATATCTGATCATCATTAGTTTCTCACCTACTTTTGGAGTCTTTTAGACGAACGGTCTTGATCATGACGGGGAGGGACAGCAAGGTGAAAATGCTAACAGCCTTTAAAAAATATTAGATGGTTAGGATCATCAGATCAACATATCGGGTCATTTTTATATTCATGATTGTATCAAGCTGATATTTGTGTTTTCCGTTCGTCCATGTCTCTATGACCTTATGAACGGTTGGATGGCCCTAGAAAGTTCATGTGGTCGGAATCTACGTGGCACACAGAGATGCCCGTGAGAAATCCACTGCGTCCATCAATTTCTCAAGCTCACAGTAGCAATCCAGAAATCAAGCAGATCCACAAATCAGGTGGGCCACACCACACTAAACAACAGGGATTGAACGCATACGATTGGAAACTTTGTGGGGCAGGGCTACAGAAGTTTTGGATCAGGATGATATTTGTGCCTTTATCACGGGTGGTAATAACCTCATGAACGGTTTGGATGGCATATAAATATCATGATCAGCTTCAGAATATTTCAACGGCAGACGTTTCTAATCTCTCTGTTTCTTGTCGTGGGGCCCACCTAAGGAATGCACATCCTAGTTTTGGGCAAGGTCATTTGTACTGTGGGTCGCACCTGAATGAACGACCCAGATCTTTCGTGTAATGCCAGTTTGGCACGTGTAGGACCTCATGAGCGTGTGGAGGTATGGCCTAACCACCTGTCCTTTCTTTATATCCACGTGCACGTGCAGCGTTCCACCTATCAAGATAAGGTTAAAGGAGAAGGCCTCAGGACCACACCCATCAGCATACTCTGATACTCAGGCATTAAAAAATTTACACGTGGCAATCTTACCTCAAGTTGAACCGTCCAATTTATTATATGATAATCAGATGAATCATAAAACGAATTTCATTCAGATGCTATTACAGAAATAACGGATTGTTGCGGATATATTGGACGGCCGATACGAAACAAGTCCAATGGTTCTAATTCAGTAAACGTGTATCCAGGAATCAGAATCTGGAAATGTCTACCAAATCTAATTTTAGGCTAACCGACTATCCAATGTGATGGCCTCAAATTGGACGGCTTAGATTGAGTTAATATATAACACGTGTGGAGTTGCTGAGCGGACCTACCAGCAATTAGTTCATGACGCTCCCTCCCTAGACAGTTGTCGGAAGCCCGTGCAACAAAATGCTACATGGGACCCACCTCGTGATGTGCGTGACGGACGCGGATTGCGTCCTACCCCCGCCCGTCTCTAGCCCCGAATGGGCAGTTCTGTGGGTGGGCCCACCGTTATGTATCTGTTTATCCAAGCCGTCCATCCCTTCTCCAAGATCATTTTAAGCATGTACAAAAAAAATGACACAGATCCAACGCTAAAGTAAACCACACCAAATAATATGCTTGGTTGCATTAAATGCACTGAGCGTTAAATGCCGGTTGCGTTAAATGCATGAGTCATCTGTGGTGTGGTCCATTTGAGCGTTGGATCTTGCTCATGTTTTTGCTAATGCCCTAAAATGATATGAGCAAAGGGATGAACGGCTTGGATAAACGGATACATCACGGTGGAACCGTCCACAGAACTGCCCGTTCGGGGCTAGAGACGGGCGGGGGTAGGACGCAATCCGCGTCCGTGTGTGACATCCACTCCGTCTGTCATAAACGCGGATTCGATGGGGCCGTGACCGTGGGCCCACCTTGACACATGTGTTGCACATCCACGCCGGGCATCTGTTTTGAGAGCTCATTTTAGGGTAGGAGCCTAAAAATGAAGCAGACCCAAATATCAAGTGATCCACACCGCAGGAAATTGTGATGATTGAACGCCCACGATTAAAAACTTTCAGGGGCCCACCGTAATGTTTATTCGATAAGGTCACGTAGATCTAATTGACGGGTAGATACAAATATCAGCTTGATCCAGAACTTTTTTGTGACCCATGAATATCAGACTGATTGGTGGGGACTCAATCACCACCATTTCTGTGGTGTGGTCCACCTGAGATTTGGATCAGCTCATGGCAAAACGTATGAACGGCGTGGATATGCAGCACATACATCAAGGTGGCCCCACGGTCACAACCTCACCGAAGTCGGCGTTTCCGCGGCCTCACCAAATCCGCGTTCGGCCGCCATGTTACTAAGCACACGAACATGAACGGACGCAAAAAACTCAAGTGGGTCACGCCAAACAGAACGGTGGGGATGGAACTTCAACGATTAAAACCTCCCTAGCCCACTGTGATATTTAGATGCCATCCAAACCGTTCATAAGGTGATTCCCAGGATCTTATGAGGTTTCAACGGCAGTGTCCTCATACTTTGGTGAAAATGATGGACAATCGAAGTTTTAGGCTACCGTACGGTGAAAATGATGGACGACCCAGATGTCACCCGCGCATCATGGACCAGGCAGAGATTTTCATTGGAGGGGCATCACACGACAGCTGTTGCAGGAAATTCGCGTCCTTTGCTCTCGAGGCACGAAGGTAACGTGAATTGACATTTTTGTACACCTGGCGTAGATGTGATAGATCGAAGCTATTCATTAGATAGGTCATATAGACCAAAAACCCGGACGACCTGGATGATCGTGACCGTTCAATATGGGGGTAAGAACATACTGAGAGACAAGATTCATCAATGGTTCACATTCCCTCAAAAAAGGTGAGCGTTCATGAATGGTTAGGATGGTCCAATCAAAGAGATTTAGCTATTAGTCTATCAACGGCGGATCTCGTTCGGATCACCATAGACGTATAGACCATGTGCATGTGCTTCGTACACTCTCAACTGCAGGCGCTACGGTGCGTCAGTCGCATCAACTTCCTTTTTACAAAAGGGGTAGTTTCCTGTTTTGGAAGCAATCTCGTGTTCTGCTCAGTGCTCGACGCCAAAAAAACAAAAAACAAAAAAAAAAAAAAACAAAAAAGTTCACTTTGCGTACGCGTGCACGTAGTAGGGTTATTTTGAACCGTTGATTTGATGGTCCCACCTTGAATTAATGGGTATTCCCAAATTTTTTGTGCTTAAAGATCTCAACCCTTTGATCAACAGTCAATAATTATATATTCATGTAAAAGAATACCTCCTCTTTTGCAGATTTTTGAGGTTGCCCGATCAAGGGTATGGGCCATCAGATAGACGGTTTTGATCTTTGAAACATGCACTCGCATGAGCAGTATCTAAAATTTATCGTTATACAATGCTCGGAGGAGTGATCTAAGCCGTTGATACGGAGGTCTCATGTCCGTGGATGGGCCATGCAATGAAAAATATCCTCAGGATTGGAAGATCTTGTCTTTGAAGTAGTTGCCCTTTCTCTTGGCGAATGTGAACCGTTGCTTCATTTTCTTTCTTAACCGTCCATGTATTGACATTTGGGTATTTTATTATATGGGACATGCACGGTGGGGTCTCTGATATCAACCGTTGGATCACGGCACCGTAGGCCCACTTGCCCTGACTTATGGTTCTAGACCTCTTGAGTGGTCAACACTACGTCACAAACGTAACTGCCTGAAGTAAGTGCGGACCCACTGGATGGTCTGTCAAAATTAATGCATTACCGAGAGTCTATATACCATATGGTTTGTGGTACATTTTACCGTACTGTGGAAAGTGTGTTGGGTCCACCTTGTATGTATGTGGTTTATCCACGCCGTCCATCCGTTTTTCCAGCTCATTTTAGTGGTTGAGCCCAAAATTGAAGCATATCCAAAGCCCAAGTGGACGACCACAAGCACCAGTGCGAATTATGATTTCTACCGTTGAAAAACCTTAATAGTGCTCACGGTAATGTTTATTTATCATCCAACCTGTTCATAATATCACATAAACATTGATGAAGGGAAAATGCAAATATAAGTTTGATCCAAACATTCTGTGACCCCAAAAATTTTTCAACGGTTGACATTCAATTCACACTATTTCATGTGGTATGGTCCACTTGAGCTTTGGATATGATTCAGTTTTCGGCTCAAGCCCTAAAATTATCTAATTATCTTGTAAAATGGACGGAGAGAGGGCCGCACAGTACACAATCCACTTCCATAAAATCCACTCCGTACATCGGTTTCTTCAGCTCGTGGTTTCACGTGAATGTAAATACTAGGCCGATTCAAATCTTGAATACATGAAATAGTAGATTGAGACCCGCACCACTTAAACCTTGCTAGGGCCCACCTTGACGTTTATGTATATATAATCCCGTCATAAATATGCCATTTGGCACCTTGATTTTTAGTCTAATTAAATATGCCATTTGGCACCTTGATTTTTAGTCTAATTGAGGGGATTTAATAAGATTTGGGAGAAATTTGCCCTAAATCCATCACTTCTCAGGTGTATTTGGAGGTATTTTAAATGCACATATTTTATGCGCTTTGAAATCTCACTGTATTAACTAAGAGTGAAATGGGTTTTTTAGCTCCTCTTTCAAAGGTAGAAAAGTGGCACATGAGCATGATTAGGTTACTAATCTATTATTTATTTGGCAAATCAACGATGCTTCAAAATAATTCAATTGTCAACTGCAACACTAAAAGTCTAAAATCACATCAGTAAAATAATCTAAACTTTCAAAAGTTGGTAATTTAAATTGATGGTTAAAACATAATGAGTTGATTGTTTATAATCCTTATGTTTATGCTCTTTAAATGCTCAATAACTTCTTTTTTAGTCCAAGTACATATTTCAAAGGGGTTATTATAATCAATTTGTCAAATATAACTTATGTATACTAATTAGAAATATTAAAACTAGTGTAATGAATCATATCTAGGCATATACATTAAAGAATTCCCATGCATTTCAGCTACAAGCTCCTAATTGAAAGGTTTTGATTCGAGCATTTTAATTACAAGCTGCCAATTATAATTAAGAATTCGAAATTACATTGATTCCAATATAATTGTCATTTAGGTTCTGATGCATTCCAAATATAAACTCCAAAATGGGCCCTAAAGGGAATCACATAAGATAAACACAAATATCATCTTGATTTAAAGTGTTGGTGGCTTTGGAAGGTTTCAATGGCGATATCTCTATCTCTAATATTCCTTGTGATGTGGTCCAATCGAGTATTACTATGTTTGATTTTATGGCTCATATCCTAACCTAAATTGGCACAATGAAGCAACATAGTGGATGGATCATATCCTAACCTGAATTGGCACAATAAATCAACATGGTGGATGTAAGACAGACATGACAATTGACCCCACGAAAATTTTGTTGGGAGTAGATTCAGTGAGACATGCTACGGTTAGAGATCGGGCCACGTGAAGCATATTTGAAAATGGTTGTCACATGGAGCTGGCCAATAACATGTAGCCATGTTAGGGCCTCCGTATGCTATCGTGAGGCTTTAGCCTTAACCAATCCACTCCCAATGTTATCACACAACCCTTTGTAACTAACATAGAAATAGTGAGGCCAGGGAAATACTGACTTCTATGAGGTGGCTTGATATTGTGTATGTTGGAGGGCGAATTTCCCAAAGGTATGGGAGATCTACTATATTCTTTTCACTTAGTTGCCTCGTTCGAGGGCTTTTGTAAGGGGGTAAAGGATGCGATATTTGACCAAAGTCACCGCTAATAAATTATTACGATTTTACAGTCGGTTAGAGCTTGTAGAAATACTTAAGATTAAGAACCTAAAGATCTTTAACCCTAAAATAACTCGTGAGTTTATATTCGAAATATTCCAAGTGACTGTGGTTACAGAGAGGAAAAGTGTTAGGCACTCACTCTTCCCGTACGGATGTACAGTCTTTACTTCATAAGATCTGACTAATTTATAAAATATCCGACTAATTTCTGAAGAATAAGTGGTAGTTCTCGCTTGCAGTAAATGTAGTGTGATGCAATAGTAGTGGTGATTGATCGATCCGAATTTCTGATGGACAAGTTCTCACAATATCAACAAGCTGCAAATCATACATTTGAAACGATCAAGTGTAGGGTATATGTATAGGATGTTTATGATGTTATATGCATGCTTATGATAGAATGACAACCAACTAGCTAAGGTTTCTGGTGGACCTACTGCGATTATATCGGCAGGTCTCAGAGCATACGCCCACCAGTCATATATAATGGAAAATGATGGAATGCAATATATATGCTAAAACGATAGCTAACCAGCTAAGGTTTCTAATGGAAAAGATTTGATTATATCGGCAAGCCATAGAGCATACGCACGCTAGTCAGATGTGTAAAAATGATGAAAATGCACTATAATGTTGATGTATATATGGAGCAGGGGGTTGAGAAGGGAATGAATGTGGCATGATATTGATGCACTGATTTGATGAAACCGATAGAGGCTTGAATGATTGAATAAACGGTAGTGTCACAAGGCTAGATTGAGTGACTTGGATTTGAACTTGGGTGACTTGGGAGACTTAGACTCTGACTAGGCTAGGCTAGATCAGGGATGGACTCTCTCTCTCTCTCTCTCACTCTCTTTGGTAGAAGGACGGCTCCCTGGTAGGTGTGCTCTCTGAAATGAGAAGGGATGCTCCTTGATGCTTTAGTGTGTTAAATGAGAAGGGGAAGGAGCTATTTATAATCTCCCAATCCAATTTTTGATAATTCTCGATGATTTCAGGGGCTTGTTTGATTTTCCAGTACATTGGTAAATACTATGTAAGGGGGTAATAATTATTTCTTATGCATTTACAACATTTTCACCCATACTTGATTTGATTACCTACTTTCTGGACACAAAAACTGAGAACATTATAAAATATTTGTGGGTCCCACTGTGATGCATTTTGCTTATCCACACCGTTCATCCATTATGCCAGCTGAATTTATAGCATGAGCCAAAAAATGAGGCATATTCAAAACTCAAGTGGACCATGCTATAGGAAAAAGGGAATCAAATACTTATTGTAAAAAACTTCTTGAGGCCACTGTTTCTTTTGGTTTGGGCCACTTGAATGTTGGATTTGCTTCAAATTTTTATTATTATTATTATTATTATTATTTTTGTCTCATGCTTCAAAATATTATGGTAAAACAGGTGGATGGAACGGATATATCATATACCTCGTTATTGTTAGGTCCAAAAAAAAAATTTTAACTAGCTCTTTTGAGCCGGTTTCCAATGCAGAAATTCAGACGAATTTTCAAACGGGTGAAAGGATAATAATTATTCATTTACAGGGTATTTACACCTGGTTTAAAAAATTAAATAGGCCCTAGGGGTAAAAAGTGGTTGAAGGGCTGTGATTGAAGATTACCACATAACATCATCTCATGAATTGGATAAGGTGGTAAAATTATAATTTTGAGTAAGGAGATGCCTAAAGAGGGGGAGTACCACGGTCCCTACTTGGACTCCCTACTTTGGCAGGTAGTATTTTTCAAGCATGTAGAGGCTATGTTGTGAGGGTTGCTGCTTTGAGGTTTCGACCATTTCTCCGTGGGCTTGGTTTTGGGCTTGATTTTGGACTTAACTTGGTGAGTTAACTGGGTTGTGGGGTTAGGTAAGCTAACCGGGTGAGTTGATCGGGTGAGTTGACTCGCTGAGTTGACTTAATGCTCTAGGGGTTTTGGGTTCCTAGGGGTTTAGGGTTAGGTTGATCGGGATGACTGGGTTGATTGTGTTGACTGTGTTGAATAGGCTAAGTTTAGGGTTTAACACTCGGGTTCTTAGGATTTAGACTTTTAGGATTAGGGTTTAGGATTGGGGTCTGGTTGTCCATCCATTCGTTCAAACTTTATCAACTTATCAACCTAAGGTGGGGTGTCTATAGATATATGTGTCGTATGTTGAGAAATTAATAACAAAGGAAACTGAAATCAAATAAAATAGAAAATCATACTAGGCTTGAAGCACATGTCATATATGCTTTAATTAAATCGTTATTCGCCTTGCCAGCTTGCTAGTGAATCAGTTTTAGGATACAACAAGCCTTGATGGATTTGCGTGCAACAATCATGGAGATTCCACAACAAGATCTTGGTACATAGTTTACTATTCTGGTAGGCTGTATATTGTGAAAACAAGGAACTCACTTCACGTGCTTATAAAGAAAAATAGATGGAGAAGAGATGATTATTTTACTTTAATTTACAAAGGGATTTTCACATGGGCTGCCCACCCCGAGTGTGTCCCCGCATCCCACGAGCTACCCCACTCGAGTCTTGTGTGAAATGCCCTTGCATTATTCATCCCCAATGAGGAGTCTCGAACACGAGACCTCCCTCGTGGGCCCCAAATCACATGGGTCACTCACCCCGAGTGTGTCCCTGCATCCCACGGGCTACCCCACTCGAGCCCGGTGTGAAAATGACCCTGCATTAATCACCCCCGGTGAAGAGTCTCAAAAATGAGACCTCCTGCTCTAATACCAATTTGATGTAGGACAATTAACAACTCGCTCTAAAAGCTCGAATTATTAGAATAAGACTAACTAATTCTTTTATCTCATAGCTCAAGCCCCACATCTCATGGGTTAGGACTTCGTCCAAACCCCCCTCGTGGGCTCGTGGGTCCCAAATCACATGGGCCGCCCACCCCGAGTGTGTCCCCGCATCCCACGGGCTACCCCACTCAAGCCCAGTGTGAAATGCCCTTGCATTATTTTTTGATAAGAGAAGTGATTTACTCCGAAGGCGGAAGTAATTGTTTTTCACAATAGCTGGATTCTGAATGGCCGAACCATTATTACGTTTGATATCTGCCGGTTGAATCGTGTAACGGTCGAAATCCACCGGTCATTCGATGCAATGGTAAGATTGGGCCAGCTGAAATATAGGAACCGTTGAGATCAGTTGGTTGGATGATAGGTGACGTGGTCGTTTCTGTTGGCCGTTCTATGAAACGGTCGAAATCCCCTTGCCAATTGGTGGGATGATACAATTGATAGGTAAAAAGGTTACTCTCTTGGTTGATTGGTACAATAGCCATTGACGACCAACTGATAGGTAAAATGACCATTCTCACAGCCGATTGGTGTAACAGCTGTAGATGGCGGACTGAACAACAGTTGTTCTCTTTCGATCAATCTTGTGATGAACATACTGGTTATGGCTGATATGTCACAACTTAGTTATATCGTGACTCGCATTGAATCGCTTTAGTTCGCGCCACTAGCGCTTCTATAGCCACACTATGCATACTACATGCACGCCCGTGTTCTAGTGCTTCGCTCTAGAATACGAAAGTTAGTCTTCTTCTCTCTTCATTCTCTAAATAAGAATATTAAAGAATTCAAAGCTTATAAATCCACCTAGTTTTTCCTCTGTAAATAATGTGAGACAACATTTTCAAACAAAGTTTGGGAGGAAAAATGAAATTCAAAAAATATTTTTGAATTTGAATAAAAAATGAAAGTGCAATGACTATGATCATTTTTTATTATGTTCTTTAACTAACCTAATTGAGCTATAATCGCAACACCATCTATCCGTCAGCTAGCTCATTTTATAACAAAAATGAAGCAGATCTAAATTTCCAGTTAACCACATCACAAAAAACAGTAGTAATTGAATGCTTGTGGGCCACGGAAGTTTTGAATAAGCTGATATTTATGTATGACCTTATCACGAGGTTGGATGGCAAATAAACAGTATCGCAGGCCCTAGAAATTTTTTAATGATGGGCTTCCAATCAACATTGTTTCTACGGTGTTGTCCACTTAAATTTAGATCTATTTCATTTTTTTGGATGGCTAATAAACATTACAAATGACCCGGCAAAAGGGATGGATGGCAAAGATATGGAACGTGCACATCAAGGCCAGTCCCATGATCGCGGCCTCATTGAAGTCAGGGGCGCCTAAGACATTTTTAATAGTGGGTGTTCAATAACATTATTTTTTTGGTGTGGTCCACTTCAATTTATATTGGCTTTATTTTTAGACTATATCTTAAAATGAACTAGCAAAACAGATGGACAACGAATATATCCTCTGTATCAAGCGTTGCAGGAAATTCATGCAGGAGGAGAAATGTCCTTGCATATTTTAGTATTACCTTTCTACCCACTAACACCCTCTCCTCCTTCAGACCATTTACGGGGCATTCCGTAATTATTCAAATAGCTAATGCCATTTTCGATATTTGTCATTTTATACACCTAAATAATGTGTTTTTTTTATATGGTTTTGGATTTCAATTGCCTGAGCCCCCACAACTAATGCTTTAGTTGGTCTGTTCTGGAATGGATGAGAACAAAAACTACAGCCAGCAGCATTTCTTTCTTGGTAAAACCTTTGATACTCTGGCAATAGTGGATGATACTCAAGCACTGAAAACCATACACTCAGCATATAAGTAATTCAAATTATAACCGTCAAAATTATAAATCTAAGTTTACTTGTATCATGTACCAAAAATTACACTTATTTGATTACATATCTATCGGACTGCTAGACATTTGTTAGACGGTCAAAATGAAAAGTATCCCATATTCCTATTTTATTAAAAACAAATATCTATAAATTAAAGGTTAGCATGGCTCAACCGTGGAGGATTCTGATTTAGGCTCGTTTAGTAGAGCCACTTTATGCCACGTGTGCAACTTCAGAGTGCATGCGTATCAAGTATCATACACTACTAGAGCAGCATATGAGACGGCTTTCCTCCTTTAACCCTTCCAAACGCGTTCGCTTTTAGCTATCTCGTTTTCAAACGAGACCAATGCGTTTCCACTTTTCAAAGGAAAGAGATGCGAAAGATCATTAATATAATGATTTCTTTCTCCAATAGAAAAATTTTCAAATCCCACTTTTCTTTTCTAATTTTCCCACCACCTTATTTGAAGGTTTAAACAAATTTCCCAATGTTTTTGACACAGACCGTGTCTTTTCTTCCATCAAAAACGTGTTGAGCTGTTATCTATTGCAATCTCTCACTTTTCTTCTTAGAAGTAATTTCTTTGCTAGCTGTAATCAGTAACGGAGATTTTTGGACACTTCTCAACTCATATCTCTTTTATTATGATAAAATTTTCTCATATCCAACTGTCATCTCTAATATTAGAAAAGTGCATAGTGAGGGAGCAAACTGTTCTATATACATACCTTCTTCTTCACTTTCAGCATTTAAGAGATTAAAGGGGAAAGAAAGGAATCCATTCCCAAACCTCTCTTCTCATTTGAGAGACTAGAGAGAAGAAAGGTATCATAGGGAGCAAAATGGCCCCATCATTCGACTGGTGGGGGAAGGAGAGCCACCGTGGGACGCCGGTGGTGATCAAGATGGAGAATCCTAATTATTCTCTTGTAGAATTGGAAAGCCCAGATGAAGATGAATTCCATGGAATTGCAAGTTCTGCGAAGAGCGGAAGAAGAGGGAAGAACGCCAAGCAATTGACTTGGGTTCTTCTCCTCAAAGCCCATAAGGCTGCCGGGTGTCTATCTTCGATAGCTTCGGCAGCCTTTGGGCTAGCTGCCGTCGTTAGGCGGCGGCTTGCCTCTGGAAGGACAGACTCGGAGATGGCCGCCGAGTCTGAGAATCCTACCGTGAGGAGGAGGTTCTACTCCTTCATCAAGGCCTTTTTGCTACTGTCCGTAGTGTTGTTGGGTTTTGAGATTTTCGCTTATTTCCAAGGGTGGCATCTCGGCGCTCCCCGCCTGCAGCTACAGCAGCTGATCTCGTCTCCATTGGGAGTTTGGGGGCTCTTTGATTCGTTGTATTCTAGATGGGTTTCAGTCCGCGTGGAGTATCTCGCTCCCCCTCTGCAATTCCTCACCAATGCATGCGTTGTGCTGTTCTTGATACAGAGCGCCGATCGGCTAGTTTTGTGCTTGGGGTGCTTCTGGATCAAATTCAAGAAGATAAGGCCTGTTCCGAAGCAGCCCGTCGAAGATCTCGAAGGTGGAGATGGTAATGCAAGCTTCTTCCCCATGGTTCTAGTTCAGATCCCTATGTGCAATGAGAAAGAGGTATGTGATTTTGCTAGATTTCGATTCTCTGTTCTTAGTTTTTTTTTTTTTTTTTTCCTATTTTGTGCTCATTTGGGTTTTTGCAAATTTTGGGGTTTTTCAGGTTTATCAGCAATCGATCGCTGCGGTCTGTAATTTAGACTGGCCGAGGTCGAACTTACTCATCCAAGTCCTCGACGATTCAGATGACCTGACTACACAAATGCTGATTAAGGAAGAGGTGCAGAAATGGCAGCAGGAAGGGGCTCATATCATCTACCGGCACCGAGTCATCCGAGACGGTTACAAGGCTGGGAATCTCAAGTCGGCTATGGGCTGCAGCTATGTCAAGGACTATGAATTCGTTGCCATCTTCGATGCCGATTTCCAGCCGTCTTCAGATTTCTTGAAGAAGACTGTCCCCCATTTTAAGGTTTGGAAAATGCAAATCCTTTGAATTATGCTCTCTGGCAAACTGAAACTGAAATATAATAAACTGTTATTCGGATGCGAGCAGGATAATGAGGAAGTTGGGCTGGTTCAAGCAAGGTGGTCGTTCGTGAACAAAGATGAGAATTTGCTAACAAGATTGCAGAATGTAAATCTATCGTTCCATTTCGAAGTGGAGCAACAGGTGAATGGGATTTTCATCAATTTCTTTGGGTTTAACGGGACTGCCGGGGTGTGGAGGATAAAGGCATTGGAGGAGTCCGGAGGGTGGATGGAGAGGACGACTGTCGAGGACATGGACATTGCAGTCCGGGCGCATTTGCATGGTTGGAAATTCATCTTCCTTAATGATGTCGAGGTAAGATGCCGTCACTAGTATTGAACCTCTTTATTTTTTATTTCATGTCCTTCAATTATCATTATAAAAAATGGGTCTGTTAGGGTGATAATGAGTAATGAATTGTAGAAAAAATGGTGTCTGGAAAGGATGATAGAGATAGGTGGTATGTGATGGGGTGGGTGGAGGGTATTTTGGGAATTGATGGTATGAATGATGTTGAAATGGGAGGGGCAATTTCAAGATAGGTAATGTATGTAAATTTTGGTTCTTAAACTTGGGTTAGTGCGATTTTAGGCGGGGTTGCAGTTTAATGGTAGATGGTATTAAAAAAAAAAAAAAACTGATAAAAAGAAGATGGATGGTATAAGAGGTACCAATCTAGTAAATGGGGCTATTTTAGGAATAAATGGTATGAATAGTGTTTCTAATTCACAATATAGTGTGCAGGTGTGGCTGAGTTTTGGGAAGATGAACCTTAGATAGGACTGCAGATTTTCTATTTGATATATTGGAGCAGTTTAAAATTTTAAATGTGGAAGATGGTAAAAATAGGTAGGGTGAAATTTGCAATCTAATGGGTGGGGGGCATTTTAGGAATAATTGTTATAAATAGAGTTGCAGATTGCCATACAATTTACTATGGTGGGGTCATTTTTAAATGTGAATTTGGTAGCCAAGATTGAGGTTGTAATTGGTTGGGGCATTTTAGGAATAATTGTCATAAGCAGAGCTGCAGATTGCTGTACAATCGATTAGGGTGGGGGTATTTTAGGAATAATTGTTATAATAGATTTGCAGATTGCCATAGAATCCACTTGGGTGGGGTAATTTTGAATGTGAATTAGGTAGATGAGATTAAGAAGATTGCATTTGGGTGGGGGCAATTTGGGAATAGATACTGTAATATGCTTGGAAATTGTCAATGCATGTGGCATAAATAGGGCTAGATTTGCAAACTAGAGAGTGTTATCTGCGCTGATTGGTGTAGACCGTAGATGCAACTGTGAAACCAGTTTATACTCTTTATAGATGGTGAAGATTTTTTACGACTTGAAACTGTGTTACTTCTGTAAGCGAGAAATGACTAGGAACGGTCCATTTCTTGAAGAATTAGATGTGGTATAATGAGAGAATATTCATGCGCTAGTGCTGGTTAGAGGTGTGGGGTAATCTCGTCTTTTGGAATAAACCGAATGGAATCCAGTTAGGTGTTTATGAGACGAATCTCTAATTATAATAAGAAATTAGAAATGGTTGATGTACCTGTATACCGAGTCAGACAGTGCTGGCCATTTCACTCAAATGGCGTCTTTTGCACGTCTTGGATGTATGCAGAAGTTCACATATAGTGTCTGTATATGACCATTTCTCTACAAAAAATAATCACATATTATGCATGACGTATGACTTAGGCCAGACCTACGAACGACATTGAATATTCATAATTGAGAGCAAATCAGTGTTTGAATTAAAATGAGACTTTTTATTTGGACCAGGATTAGTGGGACCCACTTAAAGAAAATTGTGCCTGTTGCTTCTGTGGAATGTTCTAAGTTGTCTTGTGGGTGTGTGGTGGAATAAGCACAAGACGCATGGAATAAGTAAAGCTGGCAAACATGACCTTATCAGTTTCTTACTTGATCAAAAGAGGCATTATATGGACTTTTGAAGTCAGCATATATGCCTAGCATCCTTGGCCATGTGTTCCTGTTAATTGAGGGTCTTGGTTCTATGATCCACATCGTTGTCCGATAGCCATGCAGTGGATGGACTGTGCCCCTAAATCCATCCATAGATTGGAAGATCCTACTGGTCGATCTCTGTCCAACAAATAGATGATTAAGACCAAAAAAATAATAATTTTCAATAGCAAAGGTAACAGATCGGATGCTACGATCTTCCAATGTGGATAGTTTTAATGGTTGGTCCGTCCGCTATGGGGTCCATCAGATTGAAGGTCTGGATCAATGAACAGCGCACACTTGCAAGAACTAAGTGCCGGAGAGTACTATGCATATCCTTAGGCCAAGGATCATATAATTCATCTAATGGAATATGCTTTTAGCCTTTTGTGTTTTTTAAGAGATGCAATGAGTGCTCTCCAAATAGAAAAAAGTAGCCCAGCTTGCAGTGATTGGTCCACCTTGAGTTTAAGCCAACATCACCGACACCCGAAATTCGTAGCCTTTCAAAAAAAAAAAAAAACCATCACCGACACCCTTTTCTACCTGCGCGGATTACCTATAGGACCAATCACGCCCATCTCCCAATAGACTTTCACCCACTGAATGGAATTCTTTAACCTCTGACTACTGAATGGCTGAGACAACTCTGGGTGGTTGAAGAGTCTGCTGAGCTGTACCTCTTTTTTTTTTTTTTTTTTTTTTTTTTTTTTTGTGTGTGGGGAATTTGTCTTTTGAGGTTACCCTCTTGAATTCCCATCAATCCCTTCTCATCGGTTGTTTCTTTTCTGTTACAGTGCCAATGCGAACTACCAGAATCATACGAAGCTTACAGGAAGCAGCAACACCGGTGGCATTCTGGCCCCATGCAGTTGTTTCGCCTATGTTTGCCCGACATCATCCGGTCTAAGGTATGTATACAACTGTAACTCATTAGCTTTGAAGACGATCATGGTGTTGGATGCTGTGAAATTTAACTGCTGGTGGACCTTAGAGCTACCTGATCAAAGTTTGGACAATGATGAGAAGCAGCCCCACTTGATTCCACCATTTCTAAAAGGTCAGCAGTTGGGCCTTTTTCTTATCACCATTTGATCATGGATCAGACTGCGATGGGTTTTACCAGGAGCTAACTTTCGGCATGTGTATCAAGAATTGAGTCTTCGCCACCTATATATGCTCAACTACCTCACAGCTATGTTGTGACTCCATGTAGATTCCATGGCCAAAAAATCAGGCTGGTCCAATCATCAGGTTGGCTGCAGTGTACTAAAAGAACAGTCCATGTTCAACATACATGCAGCCTGCCAGATGTTAGGGTGGGCCTGATTTTGGGGCCAGGATGCATACATGGTGGCTGGCTGCATGAATGTGGACATGTAGATGAACAAATACAGTTATTTCTATGGTAATGCAACTTGCAACTATTGTAGCATCGCTCTCTAACAATGCGTCTTGTCTACACTTGTGATGAGTGCAGATCAGCTTTTGGAAGAAGACCAACCTCATATTCCTCTTTTTCCTCCTACGAAAACTGATACTGCCCTTCTACTCCTTTACCCTCTTCTGCATCATCCTCCCCATGACCATGTTCGTTCCCGAGGCTGAGCTCCCTGCATGGGTCGTCTGCTACATCCCTGCCACCATGTCCTTCCTCAACATCCTCCCAACCCCAAAATCCTTCCCCTTCATCGTCCCCTACCTCCTTTTCGAGAACACCATGTCTGTCACCAAGTTCAATGCCATGATCTCGGGTCTCTTCCAGCTCGGGAGTGCCTACGAATGGGTGGTCACCAAGAAGTCAGGCCGTTCATCTGAGGGAGATCTCCTCTCCCTTGTTGAGAAGGAGCCCAAGCACCAACGCAGCGGCTCCGTGCCCAATCTCAATACAATCGAAAGAGAGGAAACCCAACAGCAGCAGCAGCGGGAATCAAAGAAGAAGCACAACAGGATATATAGGAAGGAGCTGGCGCTTGCTTTCCTCCTCCTGACAGCTTCGGCCAGGAGCTTGCTCTCAGCACAGGGTATACATTTCTACTTCTTGCTCTTTCAGGGGATATCGTTCTTACTAGTGGGCCTTGATCTGATTGGGGAACAAGTTGAGTGAAAGAACGGTTTGGATGAATCAGAAGGGGACATATACAGAAATGGGCACATGCGCGTGCCATTGAAGAATAGATAGAATGCATGGAGGGCGAGCTCCCTCCCCAAGTATTAAAAAAGAAAAAAGAAAAAGAAAAAGAAAAGAAGAATCTCCTCTGTAGAGGTGTAGATAAGGCTCTGTTCTGTTAGCTGTTTTATTCTTTTGGATCTTATTCTTTTGTAAGAAAATTTTGTTGTTCAAAATGGATTTTAGTCTTACTTACAGCTCAAAGGCCTAAGCTGCATTTCTTCCGGCCATGTTTGGATGCACTATGGAATTGAATTGCAGTTATTAGCTAAGTATAAATAACCAGATTGTTATTTCCTCAACTGGCTTGAAATTGCAATTATCTTACTTACCAGTGGGACTGGAAAGAAACCCAACTAAGGGAACATCATAAATTGTCATTTTACCTTTTGATTGAACTAGCGTCTTATGCATCCCATTGAAATGATTACAATTCTCCTCTGTTTAGATTGCAATAAGTATCATTACAATTCTCCTGTTTTTGGATTGCAATATAAATATATTAGATTCCAAGAAAAGGGAATTCAAGATATTTCCTCCTACATGGTGGGAAAAAGGTATTACAATGGAAAAAGGAATTTGTAATAATTGCAGGATTGATTCTTCTTTTGCCATAGAACTTTCTTATCCAAATGAGTAACCAGTTTGGATAAAGAGATTTGTGGTAAATCAATCACTAGTGATCTGATTACAATCTCCTCTGTTTTGGTTGTAAGCAATGATGCAGCTGAATCTGTGGAGAAAGGGAATCTAATGCATTTCCTACATGGATCCTTCATCCATGTCTGTGTGACCTTATAAACAGGTTGGATGACAAATAAACATCAGTGTGGACATAATCATCCTCACTGTTTTCTGTGGTGGGGTCCAGCTGAGATATAGATATGCATCAATTTTGGGCTCAACCCCTAAAATGAGCTGAAAAAAAAAAAAAGAAAAAAGAAAAAAAGCCCAGATGAACGACATGGATAAAGCACATACATTCACGGTGGGCCCAACAGTTTACTCAGTACGATAAAGCCTACTAATTTACTCAGTAGGCAATCCCCCTCCCGAAGCGGATTGCAATCTGCTGTGGGGCCCACCATGATTTATGGGTTTTATCCATGCCGTCTATCGATTTTGGCAGATCATTTTAGGGCGTGAGCCCAAAATGAGGCCGATTCAAGGCTTGAGTGGACCACATTTGTGGGGATTGCATGCTCACCATTAAAAACTTTCTAGGAGCTGCAGAAGTTTTGGATCAAGCTGATATTTGTGTTTTCCCTTCGTCTAGGTCTTTGTGACCTTATGAACAGGTTAGATGGAAAATACACACAATGTGCCCTAGGAAGTTTCAACGGTGGGCATCATTATCATTGCTGCTTCCTGTGGTGTGGTCCACATGAGCCTTGGATGTATGATCAAATGATCTTCCAAAATGGATAAACAGCATGGATAAAACGCATGCATCACGGTGGACTCCACAGAGACCCTACCTGGGCAGATTACCAGGTGGGGGCAGGATGCAATCCGCTTCCTTCATGGTAGAAGAGGAAATTGTAATTATTGCAGACTTGATTTCTTCTACCATGGAATTCTCCAAAAGAAATTGTGCTGCCTTTTGCATGCTATGAAAAAATGATGGGAAGACATCATCCAAAAACAAAAACATTTTAGAACCACATCAATATCCAAACATAACATTTTGAAATTTCTTTTGGAAAGATTAAGAAGCTGAAATCAAACTTGTAACCTGAGAACAACACCTGAATCTTACAAGCTCAATGAGTTATTAATCATTGTAAATTTGCCTCCTTTATTCTGAAATCTGAATATCAGATATACATTGAACTGGACAAGATGGGCTCCTATATTGCCTTTGATTCTTTTACGTTCCGACAATCCAGCAGTTTGAAGTTGCAAGCACTTGAAGCCCATGGCTACTCATGTAATTACCCCATTTGCTTTCAAAATGTTCTTGTGCTTCTCATTGGCTGCCACTAGCTCAGCAGCAATCCCGGGTTCATTTGCGGAATGGCCCGCATCCTGGACGATCTGTTTCAGACATGTTAAGGATGTATCAGTGCCTGTCTTATTGTGTATTTTGGCTATGCTATAAAAAATATATATAGAATTTAAATGCATATTTGAATATGGAGCAAATGTGATTACTATTCAGTGGATAGTAGAGCAGTTGATTAAGGGCTGCCTGTCCAGAGTGTCCTACAAATGCAGGCGGACACATGCATCCATTGCCTCAAGTGAGACAATGGGTTCTACCTCTTATCATTGCATTATCATTTTGGGGCAGTTTTTGCAGACAGTATCATTTAGTGCATCCCTTCATCTGCATTTTGTGGATGCTCCAAATGGCTCTGCCTTGGCAAGATGTGTCTGGGGCCACTGTCCACCTCACTCTGATTCTTGGTGGGCGCGCCCAGACAGGCCCCATGGTTTCTCTAATATCATCTTAAAAGATTAAAAAAAATGAAACAAATTCCCAACCCTCTGATCTGATCAAATGGCCAGCTGGTCAATAAAATATTTAACACGTGGAACCCAAATGTTGATGGTGATTTACAGGACTCTCTGAAAGGGGACTCAGAAACGTGGAAAGTATAATATCCCAAGGACACCAGTATAGGAAAATGTAATAACGTAGACGCGCATGGTCAGTTTCTAAAAGCACAGCACTTCCAAAACAGTATTGTCTTGGCAAGCATACATGTAACGACGTTTCGATGTGGCAAAACCATATGGCATGCATGTGCCACAAGGCTCCAGCAGGAGAAGATATTCCATGTGGAAGTGTTATTTAACACAGTGCCAAAAGAGGAAAATAGCCAAAGCAACAGTCACTATACATGCCGACTGGCATGTATGGCACGCTGCAACTTGCACCGACAGTTGGCATGTATGACACACTTTCCAAAAGCAAGGCGCTTTTGAATGAAAAACCTATAGGAAGAGATCAAATAGCAATCTGACCTTTAATTCTGCCTCTGGCCATGCTCTGTGAAGATCCCATGCTGACATCATTGGGCAGCACATATCATATCTTCCCTGTGTAGTTGTTCAAGATACAAAATGAGCTGCAATCAAACTTGGAAATTGATTTTTCTCAAACTGCATTTAATGTCAAGCTACACAATGGCATCTTACAAAAACATGCTTCCTTCTACTAATGCATCCATCGAACCAGTTTGGCCTGGAAGCTAAAGGTTAATATTGATATCAGATCATGATGGTGGCACCATTTGGTCTGGTCCAAACTGGCAAGTGAACCTGATTGGACTGAGCTCTCTGCTTCAATAGCTCAGCCTCTAGTTTGATTTTTAAAACATCGGTGAGCATGGATATTGAAACGATGAGGTCTAAGAAAGCAAAAGGAGGCTGGATCCAATACAAATTTTTAGTGTACAAATCGATGTGTGAGGCTACAAACATTTCTAGGATAACCTTAACAGACTAATCAACGTGTGAGGCCTACCATGATGTTTTAATGACATCCAAACAGCCCATCATGTTCGGTTGCTAATGTTGTCCTTGGTACCCAAAAATTGATCTAATCAAAATCTTGGGTGGGCCACACCACATGGAACAGTTGGGATGGGGATGCCCACCATTAAAAACCTTCCAAATTGTATGTGGGGCATGTTTGGTCACAAATGTTGCCCTTGGTACCCAAAAATGTATCGATCAAAAACTCAAGTGGACCATACCACATGGGACAGTTGAGATGGCGATGGTCACCATTAAAACCTTCCAGATTGTATGTAGGGTCCACCATCTTTTGTATATGCCAAATAATCCACGCAGAAGATGCATCCAAAAGAGATGAATGAAGACCCAAATAATAAAGCCATTCCAAAATTCAGGTGGGCCACACCATGTGATTTTAGATGTCTTACTAAGATTTTACATGGTGTGGTCCACCTGAGTATTGGGTAGTCCGTATTTTTGGGATCCAAGGAGAACATTAGGAGGCGTACGTGATGGACAGATTGGATGTCATTAAGACACACAATGGGGCCCACACTTCAATTTGTACATTAAGCTTATCCTTAGAAATATTTGTATTTGATCTGGCCTCAGGAAAAAATGTCTATGAATTTGAAACATTTATCATCACACCATAAGCAAAAAGAAAAAGATTAAAAAAGGGAACTTAAAAAGAACAATGCATGTGAAGTTTCTTTTCTTTTCTTTTATTTATTGTTATTATTATTATTATTATTATTATTATTATTATTATTTTTTGGAGAGGCTAAATTTGAATTCTTTGTAGTACTATGATAGTCATGGTTTTAAGAATTGGCAACTTGGACAGCCTATCTGGTCCTAAGTTGAGTTGCACCGGCCAAGTTGGGAGCAGCCCCGGCCCCAATTTCCAATTTTATGGGGTCCATTGTTCGGTAATATAGACCATGTTCTGTTGATTTGCATCTTGGAAGGAGCATGCCCCAAAAAGATTACCAAATTGGAAGAATCCAAAGACCTATATTAGGACATTTTTCAGTTGAATGTTCATTGTTGTTATTTCTCTCTTCTTAACCGTCTATTTGTAGGCCACAAATTGAAAGGTCAGTTTGTCTTATTGAGAGAATATTGAGGCATAGCCTATCCACAGGGGGGGCATGCAATGATACCATTTAGGATTGCCAAATCACAGCAGCCTACTTGCCATAAATAAAAACATGAGTACATTGTACAAATTCTCAGGCAAACAAGTCGCTCTGGTCGGTTTGCCCGACTCTGCCATTTCAATAAATGAGTTGCATAGGTTGGCTTGACCATATCTCCCAAGTTTGGGACTCGTCGAAGTCAACCTGAGTCAGCCTTGGGTTTTAAGACTTGTGTAATCAACCTGTATCGGGTCCAAACCAAATCCAAGTTGACTTGGACTTGTCCGAGTCTTGGAAAGCATGATAATGGTACTACTATTATTTGTTATAAGTGTCTGCTGCTGCTGCTGCTGCTACTATGCCTGCCTGCTGCTGCTATTCGAAAGACACTATATATGAAGTTTATTATATCTTCTTTGTAATTACAAGTTCCGAAATAAGTCGTCAAGCAACAAACTGCCTAAATGAGGAAGTTGGTGCAAGCTCAAACTTGCAGTTGATACAGACAACTGAGGACTAGCCTCTAGTTATGTGAATTATCGAGGGAAATTTCACATGGAATATGTCAAATGGAGGAATGCTATGGAGATGAGTGCAAGGAGAGATTGAAGAGGTGAATTATGGCACACATTTGTGAGATCTGGACCAATCATTAGGTGGAGCCAAATTTGAAAATTCCAGGCCAAACTTGTCTGAGGAAAATGAACAGTTAGAAAGCATACACTTACTGCCTATATTCACAGTCCATATGCTGCCCACCTGATGAGTAGACCAACATGTGTACTGACTGCTTCGATCTCTCCTGGCACAGATTGCTTAAGCATTTCTCATATCACATGCTACCATATCCCAATGAATGGTTCAAGGAAGTAGATGATTTACCTGCACAATTACTGTTTGAATATGCCGTATCTTTTCAATATTGTCCAACAGGAATGAATCTGAGGGCAGAAATCCCTTATTCACAAAGTAATGGTTTTCAATCCGTGCAAATGCCTGCATATTGCAAACATTGTTAACAGTGACCATTTCAATCACTCAAAAGGAAGGTTTCAATGCAAAGAAGTCTTCATCTCAGCAAATAGCTTCTGTAACCATATGCTTATACAAAAAAAAAAAATATAGTGAACAACGAATTCTAGAAATAACATTGATGGACAGACTTCCCGAGTTGGTCTACATACTCGAAGTTTAATCTAGTAAAGTTCCTCTTTTGAATGCATCTTGGTTTTTTTACCCCTTCTCCTCTGCATTCACAGGAAGAAATCCCATATTGTATGCTGTTTACAAATGACATAGTTTGATTGACAAGATGAAGGAGGGTGTAAACACAAAGCTAGATTTATGGAGGGGTGCTTTAGAATCTAAAGGATTTAAAATTTACTTTGACTAAGAGTATATGGAGTAACTTTTCAAAAAAAAGAAAAGAAAGAAGGGTATATGGAGTGCAATTTTAGTAACAATAAGAGTGAAAATGAGGAATTAGTTAAGATTGCTGACCATGAGTCAATAACTCATGAGAGTGAAGAGATTGAGAAGGATGTTGCCCATATATTCAAGCTGGGTAAAAGAAATGGAATGTACCTTTGGAGTTCTATCCGATCGTCGTGTACCAGTACCACTCAAACTGAAAGGGAAATTTTATGGGTTAGCTACAAGACCAGCCATGCTTTATGGGGCAGAATGTCGGGCATTTAACGAACATTTTCATAGGAAGAGTGTAGCTGACATGAAGATGTTGAGATGGATGGGTGACAAGACCAAGAAGGATAGAATTAGAAATGAATGCATTTGAGGGAAATTAGGAATAGCACCAATAGATAATAAGATGAGGGAAAGCAAAGTTAGATGGTTCGGTCATATGCAATGGAGACCAAGAACCACGCCAGAAAGGGTAAGGCACAAAAGGATGTAGATGAAGGTAGTAAGAAAAAATTTGATGATCTATGGTCTAACTGAAGGTGTGGCCCTACAGGATTCATGTGGCGGACCCTAATTAACTGGGATAAGGCTTAGATGATGATGACTTATCTACACAAGAAACTATCAGTAGTAATAGCATGGAGGGAGCCTACCCTTATGTTTCTACTAAATTGTAACCATGGTCAGAAGATGCAGAAGATTTAAAAAAAAAAAACAAATTATTAGCATCAGGCCAATGATTGTGAAAAAAACAAAAAGAGTTTTCATAGGTTATGAGGGCATAAATAAACAGAAATGTAAATTTAACATTCAGTACATGGTGCGATTGAATGTTCCCAGACACATTACTTACTAACTTGAACAATTGGACAGTCAAACCGAGTTTGACTGACAGTAACTTTCAAACATTTCCCAGTGGTTAATATACATTCAAATCTACCATATCTACAGTAAGTTGCCTAGAAAAGACCCAAAGAAATCTGATATAGGAAGAAAACACTTCTCAAACTATATAAGCAAGACACGACCATATAGACAGACCACATTCCATAGTTGATTGTTAATGTTTTATATCATGTTCAACTAATATAGCTGCTAGGGTGGTTATGTTCAGCATAAAATTAACCAACAACTGAGAAAGAGTGAAAAAAGAAGAAGAGAGCTTCAAGCACGAAAAATAGCTTACTAATGAAAAGGCATCATCATCCCCTTTTTTGATATTGTCTTCATTTGGATGAAGATGTGCTGTAGACATTTCCCACTTAGTCCATGTTTTAGCAGCTGCATACTGAATGAAATAAGGTAGTCAAGTTCAGTAGAAAGCTACAAAGGAAACATAAAATCAAGTCACTCAAGTGCTACATGACAGCATCGAGCATTCCCTTTTAATGTTCATAGTTCACTAGGTCATATACATACTTCACAGACCTTGTGAAGAATGTGATAAATGAACAGAGGTAGGAGATAAAAGGAATGCAAAAAAGAAAAAAAGAGGAAGCCTTAAATAATGAGTAGGGGAGAAGCTTGTCAGTATACTCCTTTGCTTGCAAAGTGCACATGAAGAAGCTCTTTGAAGGCATTTTGAAAATATGAAGGATATTATCTTCATACAAGTGGAAGGCAAGCAGTAAAACCTTAATCAATATGTACCCATAGAGAATACAACTACAAAGTTAATCCTGCTTAATGCTTGAGTTAATTTTTGCCTTGATCAATTTGGTATTTATAAGTGCAATTATTCAACTATAAGTGTAAGAACCAAGAAGACAATGCTGTATACAATCACGAGTCCACTACCATGTACCTTTGACTTGATGCAACAAGCTGTAATGACTATTAGACAATGAGAGGTGATCTCTTCCTCAAGGAAAATGTGAAATAAGGTGAACTATATCACATCTCATATTTTACAAATTTCCTACTTTAGCCTTGGTCTATGGAAGTGTTCTAAGGAATGCAATTGTAGAAAGGAGTAACTAAAGCTTTGTGTTGCACTGAGGAGGTTAGGTAGTCCCCACATTTGGTGTAGCACTGCAGTGAGGTATTCCCCATGCAGGTGTTTGCTATGGAAGTCGTGTATGTTTCTATCGCTCTGCTTTGATTGTAGCGATTGTGTTATCTCTCTCTGCTGCACTGGCAATGGTGAAATCCCTCTTCCCCTGTTTCTCGCTTGGCTCATTCGGTCGGTGCTGGTCATTCTTGTATGTTTCTCTTTCCAGGTTTCGAAACTCCTTGAACTGCTTTGAAATTTGCATATATAACAGATAAGAAATACCAGTCCTTTCTTATCGGCAAACATCGGGAGACAAGATATTGATTCTAGTGTTACACATTCAATGGTGGTAAGGGAAGTCTGCACTTAGGCTTCATGTCAATGGGAAGCCCTTCACTTGACTTTTGGTTTTGCACTCACTTTGCCAAGTTTGATGTGAGTCATCGTATAGTGATCAGAGAGAAGTTAAGCTAGTAAAGGTGCAATTCGGGTGGGTTGGGTCGGGTTGAGGATCTACCTGAGCCCAAACTGGCCTCAAGAGGACCTAACACGCAACCCGACCTGACCCAATGATGCAATCGCCCCACATCCCACACATGCATGTTCCGCACAAGAAATGACCCACTTTCCATTTTTAGGCAAATCTCTACGTTAGGAGATATCCTCACTTTCCATTTCTTTTAAATCTCTACATCAGGTAATTTCCTCTGATATCTTTATATTAGGCATGAAGTAACCTTATATTCTTCTTATTTAAGTGATTTCTTATTTAGGTAGTTTCCTATTTTTCAAATCTTTGCTAGCTAAGAGTTTTATTTTTAGATTCCATAGTTCTTATTGCAGATTGTAAGGACTGATTATAAAAAAGGTATTTGCCCTATGGAATAAGACAAGTTGATTGATATTTTCTTTGAGTAATTCTCGTATTTCTACGGTAGTTGTTGAGGGGGGGGGGGGGGGTTGGGGGTTCTTTCCCACAATTTCTTTCTTCTTTTCTTTGATCTATTTGCTTCCCCCTTCGGGGTTTGCATTACTCAATTTCCAACCCAAGGTGCCAAACCCAAACCCAATCCAAAGTCCTCTATACTCAACCCAGCCCGACTCAATCTGACCCAACCTGGGCCCAAATATGTGTGGTTATTCCCAACCGGACCCGCATTTGCTCAACCTGAACCCAATCGGAATCCAAACTCAGGTAGAGTCAATCGGGTTTAGGTTGACCAAAACCCAGTTGAAGCTCTATAAGCTACTTGCAAGAGTGCCCCAAGTGCCCACTTGGCATGTGTGGAGGTTCATCAGGTGGGACTGAGGCAGCCACGGGCATGTGCTATGGCCCATAAATTAGGTTTATCCATACATAACATGTAGCAAACATTGTATATGGACATTGATCAATTCTTTTTTAAGGATCCATATTTTTTTTGTACATTTGGCCCACCAGATGATCAGACAGGCATGGATTCAGGGTTACGAAATATACACTTTTAGACCAGCCCGAGGAACAACCTGTACCTCGTACCCATGTGACTGTTCCAACATATACACTGTCGCAGAAAAGCCTGTATCTCATTCCCATGTGCCTGTTCAAACACATACACTGTTAGAACAGCCTGTATCTCACACCAATGTGCAACATTGGCTCGAGTGGTAGTACTTGTTGCAGCTTCTCACTATTTCCCCTTAGTAGTGAGAAAAGAAGCTTAAGGTATATTCCTTAACACACAACTTTGAGCAATGTCCCTTGTAAATCAGCCATCAAGCCATCAAAGTTCATGTTATGCAACAGACAAAAATGTGAAGCTTCCTATGATTATTGAACCTAGAGTACATGGTCAATCATAAATGCACAATGCTTGATACCTGTAGCAATAAGTTCATATATAACGGCATATAAGAAGACTTTGGAAAAGAATGGAGTTGAAGAGCTAAACCATCTCTCCAACTGCAAGAACTTCCTGAGTTCCAGAGCCAAATGGGAAATTCTTACCTGTGTTTCAAGATCCTTGCTATTATTCAGCCTCTTACTGTATGCACTAATGAAATTGCCCCTCTCATTTTCTGGAATAAAATCTCGAAAGGACTCCCAAGCTGGACATCAAATGGAAAAAATATATATATATGTGAAATGGCATAAATTGCTTTACAACTCCAATCATAAAAACTTATAAGGAGTGAGTCACTAAACAGATATAAAGTGGACAAGAAATGGCTTTAGGAATCCCTTCTTGTTGGACGGCAATGGTTAGTATAACGTTGTTTTAAACTCTGCATTTTATGAAAAAAGAGTTCATACAATTTCTTTAATGGTTAAAACTCCATATATTTCAGAAGATCACAGAAAACTCATTTTTATGTAAACCGAACTAAACTTGTTGCTTTCAAGGAAAACCTCATTTTATCATAAAAGCTTTTGATGGTAATTCAACGATGGATTGGTATCATCATTTATTGATAGAACTGAGTGGAGAGCAGGAAAATTTAGTGGAGAGGGATTGAATTATATGAGAATTGCTGGCAAAGGAAAGATTTGAGAGAGAAAGAATGATGTTAACTCACTATTTGAATTACATGTGTATTATTACTTGTGCACATACAAATTCTACCTGTTTCAATTACAGTTATATATATATTTTTTAATCGTATTTAGAGGAATTATATGATGTGGCCCACATAATTGCATAGTATGCATGTTATGGAAAGTGGGTCCATGGTTCGATCATCTAGACCATCAATTAGTTGAGTCCCACCATGGAGGACAATGCCCAAAAATCTGCCACATTAGAAGATCCCAACAATCATTGTTAAGAATTTCTATAGTTGAATGTGGACTGTCATTGTATTTCACTTCTTAACGGTCCATCTGCAGGCCAAAAATCAAATGTTAAGTAATCCTATTGAGGAGATTTCTAAAGCATAGTCCATCCATGGTAGGACATAACAGGCCAATGGTCTCGACTGGCAAACCATTGGCCCATCTCATCAGAACTGAAAACTCATGCATACTGTGCAAATACGCAGGCTACATATCATATAATTCCTTTAATGTTTATATATAGTATGTAGAGACATATAAATGCATATAGCCATTTTCCCTTCATGTCATTCTTTTTAGCCAAAACCAGATTAAACCTGAACCTTTTGTTCTCTGAATTTTTGGTGTTTCCATTTCTTTGACCGTTTTTATAAGGATCAAAACCAAATTATGCAAACATTTAACAGACAGTCTTTTTCCGTATGGCATTTTGTCAACACTGCAGTGAACTGCTACAACGAAATACTTTGAGACAGTATATTTGTTTCTTTTGCATTTCTTGACAGTAATTTGAAGACATGCGATGTGAAACAATGTCATATCTAACAAACATTTCTTCAACAGGCTGAAATTAAACTTTGATCACCCAACGTACAATCCCGGACCATGACAAAAACACAACGCCTACTGGTGAGAGTAGGATCCAAAATCCAACTCTCCCAGTCCTCGGACATGCCAATTTGGCAAGTATGTGTAAGTTCCAAGCCAGTCATCAGGTAGGCCTCACCATTATGTGCCTAGACAAATCAATCCGATCTGGTAAGCAGGTCAAAGGACTGAAGAGACTTTTGCATCCAGACTCGTGATGTGATCTGAGTGTTAAGTCATTCAATATTGGATGGGTGATTGGCTCTTATGGAATCAAAGTGGGGGGAAAAATGAAGAATTTGTTCATTTCTCTTCGGTAACCCCCACCAAGAATGGTTTAGGGTGTTCCTGATTGTTTCACAGAAACACGTTTACGAAAAAAATGATGGTTAAAAAATGATCAACAACGGATGGGGCAGCTCACCTGATGACCCAGCCCACCTGATTTTCGCCACGTTGCATACACGGTGGGCCACCTTATGAACAAACTAGATCTAGCACCTACATGTCACATTGGCATTGCAGGAAGTGTGAAGCAAAGTGGCAACTTATTTGGGCGAAGGAGCAGGGAAGCATCAGTTTTAAAATGATAGCAGGTATGAACAAATTGGAAGTGGAGGGGCATGAGTCCAAAGTGCAATTTGAAGTGGGAGTGGCACTTGATTAGAAGGATCATGCAACTACGTAGGGAGACTTTCAAAATCCTACTCTTGAGAGGAGCAATAGCAAAAACAAACCATCCATACACTGAAAAACATAGAGAACATACCATCTGGGAAAATAGCAGCTGCACCACCCTCATAAAACCAATCAAGTTCCTTCTTCCGTAACAGAAAAATGCCTCTAAGAACCATGCCAGTAACCTTGAAAAATCATTCAAGGAAAGAATGTCAATGATTTGTTGTAAGTTGTAACAGATCATATGGAAAATGACTTACAAAAGGGAGGATGATCTTCTGTCAAAGGGAGCTTTCAAAAGCAGCAGTGACAACAATAAGGCGATTAAAAGTATAAGGGAAAGGAATGCATGTGCTCACTATGCATGGAGAGTCTGTGCCCACATAACCCCCACCATCCAACAATAACGAGTGGGAATACTAACACGCATTCAAACTGGGCTTTTGAAAATGCAAAGATGAAATGGTTATTGGTTCCTACTAGCGGTCTTTAAATAGCAGGAGATCATGTGTGCACCAACTCTCTGTGCTTACTTGGGCGCATTGAATTCATGTTTGAATAGCAAGACAGAAATTGTTGCTCACCTTGTCGGGATGTGTTTGGCTGTATGCAAGGGAAAGCGTGCTCCCCCATGACCCACCAAACACCTGCATTATTCCTAGAAAGAGAAACAGTTAGAACTAGAACCAGTAGGAATCCCCATGAAACAAATACGGAAGTTTTAACCTGCCATTCTTGAATGTCCAAATGCTCTCTTAGCTTTTCAATGTCGTCAACCAGGTCCCATGTTGTGTTTTCCTCCAAACACGCATGTGGAGTGCTCCTACCTGCACCTCGCTGGAAAAGACTGTCTTTCATAAACAAACTTCATGGAGAGGTAGTACGTAGTCGACAATCTAGCACATAACTAGAACTGCCAGCGAACCTGATCAAATAGAATGATACGGTAGAATTCAGGGTCAAAGAATCTTCTATTAGTAGGTGATGTTCCACCTCCCGGTCCTCCATGGAGAAAAACTACTGGCTGCCAAGAAATTAAACAAAACAAAAAATTGAAAATTTCATGACATAAGTTTCTGGAGAGCTTTATGAAGGAGGATATTAACCATGGTTTTTAGACTTGGATTGACTCGTGAAAGACATAGGTAACTCCACTACATGAAAAGTTTACAGATTGAAGCAAAAGAGTGCCCGTATCTCTCTAGTTAACACAATCATTCCATAACAAAGGACAAACTAGAAATTTGTAAGCAAGTTAAAAATGAAAGATATCAACAAGATGAACATCCTAGTTTAATTGAAAGGACCCTCTAGTTACCCAATGGAACAGATTCATACTTACATGCCCATTCGGATTCCCTGACTGCTCCCAATACAATGTGTGGAGATCTGAAACCTTCAAAAACCCTGAGCTGTATGGTTCTATATTTGGATAAAGATTTCTATTCAATGTTGGAAATTCCTTTGTCAAATCCATAGATGCCCTAGAATGTTGAACCCTGATACGACCAAGACTTTGTGCACATACTAAGAGTTTTTTCCTTCCTGCACACCACATTCCATATGAGCCAAAATGAATGTGATGCTGATGTGTAACCTCAAAATAAACATGACGGATTTCAACAAATTAAGATCAAGTTTTTTGCAGATGCTAAAAGGGTTTCATCCTACATACCATATAAAAATTAGTTTAAAAGAATCATCTAATTTCAGAATTTGTTATATAGCCACAAAGAACATGATAAAAATTTTGCTTGTTTAACAAAAAAATAATAATCCACACCTGATGTTGATAAGAGTACCGACATCATTAAGAAGCTCTGCAATGATCGTATGCGGTGCACATTATCATTGTCGTCATCATCATAATCAGAGCCTTGTCCTAGCTATTTGGTCTGGCTTTAGAGTCCTGTTTTCTCAATAATTTCCAGGGCTTTATCCTTAGTGAACAAGCCCTCACATCCCTTCTCACCAAGGTATTCCATAACAGTAATGGTGGCCATAACGGCCATTATGCCTTATTTTTTTGAAAAAAAAAAAAACTATTTTGGCCTTGTAACAGACTCTTACAGGCCCGTTATGGGCCATTTTTCTATAAGCCATTACGTAACCGTTTTCGAATACCTTGCTTCTCTCCATCTCAATCCAAGTCCTTTAGGGCCCGTTTGGCCGGGCGGATTGGAAGGGATTGGATGGTATTGGAAGGGATTGGAAGTTAAATCCCGGGATTGGCCATGCGTGCCAAACAGACTAGGTGATTTGAACCCGGGATATAGCAATCCCATGGATCTTAAGACAATCCACTGACAAAACCATCATTACCTTTAAATCCCATCCAATCCACCCTAATCCGTTCAAATTTGCCTGGGGTGTGTTTGGTTTGAGGGATTGGAAGGGATGGGAAGGTTTAATCCCGGAATTGGCCGGGCGTGCCAAACAGACTCGATATAGCAATCCTGGGATATAGCAATCCCATGGATCTTAAGACAATCCACTGACAACACCATCATTGCCTTGAAATCCATGCCATCCACCCTAATACCATTCAATCCCTTCCAATCCACCCGTCCAAACGGGCCCTTAAGATTCCCATTCGTCCTCCTTTTGTTCCCTTTAACCCTAATCAAAGTTCCACTCCTTATTAGGGCCGTTCTTTGTATTCATAGCAAATGCACAAACCATCTCAATTGTCTCTCTATCACTCAAAAAACCCACTGAAGGATGTATGTAACTCTAGCACACACAGAAACGGATGCACTATGCACTCTTGGGCGTATCTCCAACAATAAGTGCCAAGCACACTCAACACCCTTGCTCTAATAGACAAACAAAAGTGAATGTTCTCCACTAAGAAATATATTTAGAGCTTGCAAAGTGGAAATTCTAATGAGTGATGATGTTCAATAGCTGGTAGGTTATTGTTGCAGATGTATTGCGCAACAATAACCTTAAAAAAAAGCTGGTAGGTTGCCAAGTTATGATGGCACAACGGCACATAATGTCACGGGCACAAATCCACAAAGGCACTAATATTGGAATGTCATAATACCACTTCCAACCAAAAAAAGAAAGAAAGAGAAGAAACCAATAAAGATGGAAACAAGGATACACCCAAATGATGATGACCGGAATCAAAACTTAATAAGGATGTAGGAAGAAACACCATAGTAGAGAATTACACAACAAATTATCTCAAATGATATGTCCATCAATTTCAAAAGGATTGAGGTTCCATAAAAAATAACCATAGGCTTGACACCAGTTATGATGGAAAAGATGGTATTTAAGTAGAAGAGGTGTGCTATTATGATGCACACACTTCATTGAGTTTCATAGATTGTGCACCAACATAATTCTATTCTACATGTTACATATGTAATCACCTAATTTTGTGTGTGTGTGTGTGTGGTTCATTAATTATGGGCTGAACTTGATAGAAACGTCCAGATCAATTGATTGGATTGTCCATGTGTCCCCATCCGTGGGCCCATTTTTATGACCAACTTGATGATTGATTTAGCCTAAGAATTGGCTTAAATATTCATTTAAATGGGCTTAACAAAATGGTATATTTGTTACCAACATTTCTTATGTGATTATAACATTTTGGAACGATTCCCCGGTGTGAATATACAACTTTTTACCTGTAACAAACTTACAGCTCATCCAAAAAAAGAAAAAACCAACCTACCTATAAGTGACTTACAACTTACATCCAAACAGGATAACCTGTAAGTTGTAAGTGACTTACCTATAACTCACAACTTAAAAGAACTTACAAGTATCCAACTTAAGGAAACTATGTTGAGTTGGGAGTCATTCAGCTAGACTACTCTTTATGTCAGATGACCCACTGATACAAAGATACAAATCTAAACCATTGATGACCCAAACAAATCCGCACCATTAAGTGCCAGAAACACGGGCTGTTCGGTGATCAAGGGTGCAAGAAATTTTGACTCTGATGCGGTCTACATTGACAAAACTGAAAACATTTTTTAATCAGAATTGTCCAATCACCAAAATTAGTGGCCCCACCACATCCATGGTCTCGATCCCCATAAACATCCACCACCAACATGACATGGATGGACCTCATACAACTTCTACAAATGGCAAACCATACACAAAAGTTCCAAAATGGAATGCCGAGACGCATCAGCATAAAGCGATACCAAAGAATTCAAAACACCCACCTAACCTTCACAAACATAGAATTCAACTTGCCACGCAATTCTAATCTGTGAATACTTTAAAAATCAAAAGACACAGAAACAACAGAAACCACAAGTGGGAAACAACGTTTCAAGCTGACAGAACAGAATTCCGGTTTTCCTCCTTGTGATTATTCCCAATTTCGAAACATGAATGGAAATAAAAAAGATTGCAAATTCCTCAATCACAATGGAAACATTAAAAAAGAAAACAGCCTTCTACAGAAGATCATTTATGCTATGGAATGGAATTTTACAGAGAGATAGAGAAGAAAAATACCTAGCGAGAGAGAGAGAGTACCTGAAAAGGAGAGCGATGGGTGGAAAGAGAGAGAAGGGGTTCTGTTGGTGGGATTAATGAGGAGAGGAAATGGAATAGAGCGGTCAATTCCAAATGAAACTCTCATTCTTATTTAGTTATTTTCCTCTTCTTGTATGGGTAGAGAGTCCCGATTTTATAGGGTGGCCATGGGCTGGGCCCACGCCCTATCAGCGGTGGGCCCTTCCCAGCCAGTTATCAAAAGATCAAAGTCATGTACGGTTTAAAATGGTCCAATCGAAGAATTTCTTTCCAAGGATCCTGTCTATGCCGGATCCCATCATACAGACAATTTGAATTACCGGATCCAACTAGTGTTTTTAAACTACACGTGTATGGTGTATGATTACTACTTACGTCTGTGTTGAACCGTCCATTTGGCTGACGTGGCCGAAACAGGCCAATGGGCTGGGTATACTGGGATGGGCCATTCAACATTGGCCTGGGCCCAGCTGGCCAAATACTGGGCCTAGAAATCAAAGTCCGGGGCTATTTGGTAAAGTTCACACGCGCATGTATGTTTGCTGAAGCCCACACGCTTGTAAACCCCTTCCCATCTGGACACTCGTGTTTGAGATCAGAGACTTCAGTCAGGTGGGACATGGAGTTTAGTTCTTATGGCCTTAAAATGAGTCTGCTTGGATTCTAGATGGGCTAGAAATGGACGGTTGGAAAATAGAGTGTTTTTAGCCTACGTTGTATTGTACGCCTACAAATACACCTGGTTGTAAGAGATGAAATCTCCAATGCTACGTCACGTTGTCCTGTACGAGTTTTTGTTAAATCAACATGCACCGATATACGCGACCGCACGTTCCAAGATAGCACGTGGGAAATCCGAGTTGTGCATCAGGTGGGCCTCACATATCGATGAGCTGGGCATTTGTTGAGGTCGGTCCACTCATCAGATGGCCCACATGTGTACATTGATCTCCCACCGTCTGTACCTTTTCAGTACCCTTATCGTCCATCCATTGAAATTTGAAATGACCCGACTTACTGCGCATGCCCATCTACACTGAAATCTGAAGGCCCACCTGATGAACCCCTCAGATGTACTGTACGTCCACGTGCGGCAGTAATGGTGCATGTGCAGAGGTGCGTGGGCCGTGGGGGCGTAGCGAAACTCTATTTGGATAAGGTGGTTACGCATGTTACACCTGCGACATACACGTGGTTCAGTCCTGGCCGTTCAAGTGGTGTAACTCATTGTGGATGGACCATAGCTTGAAAATCATGCTGATCGGATGAATTTAAAAAATACAGTGGCCAGATGATCTTAACCATCGCTTTATATATACAAATTGGACCGTTACCACATCCCAGTAGAACCGGATTCGGTGAGACTGGGATGGAGAGTTTCCAGCCCTAAGGTGGTGAGATTTAATTCGATTTTATAGTGCTATCGCCACGCTAAGTATATTTTAAAGTAGTTGGACCATCTATCTTTATTATTGGACAACCTTTTAAAAGTTGAATGTGGGTGGTCCTTTTTGACAAACATCTAAGAAGAGCCAATGAAATTGCACTACATCACGATTTAATAAAATTCCATGTTCTCCGGCCTCGTGAATCATAAATGGATTAAATTTCCGGACATGTCTCTTTTACAACGGGGCTATTAATTTGGACAGCTAGACCGACATGATATGTATATCATCGCGTGATGGATGAGCTGCCACAATAAATTATGTACAACACACAGCATTGAGGATGATTTGCCACAACTTTGAATGAAAAACGCATGTTGGAGACAAATCTAACTAATGATATAAGGCTGTGGGCCCATCGGCCTTTCCGGCTTGGTCAATTACGGGCAGGAGTGCTAGGCTTGAGGGTTGGGCTCATTCCTAAGATTTGAGCCCCTTTGCTTAACAAGCTGGGTTTAGACCATATCTAAAAGCGAGCCAGCCTGGCTTAAGATTTTGAGTGCTTTATATATATATATATATATATATATATATATATATATATATATATATATATATATATATATATATATATATATATATATATATATCCGTCAATTTCAGGTGGAAAATTTAGTTGTTGACCTACATGAGTTTTACCTGTGCTGAACCCTCATTCAAGTGTGATGGTGGATTTGTTAAAACTTAATATAATTCAACTTAAATCAAACACTGATTGATTGTTTATGACAGACGACCGCTTTACGCTCGAGTCGCATAGTACCTTTTCCATATATATATATATATATATAAATATATATATAAGTGGTTTAGAAATTCATATTAGACTTGAGCTCAGGACTCAAGCTTATGTTGCACATAGTCATCTTGATACAGGTGACTCGACACATCATAAGCCAGGCCCAGCCAGGGTCTTGGAATCACTCTGCGCCCATTGATTTCACGAGCTAGAATGCTGTGGGCCTAGCCAGCAAGCGAACTTTTAAGAGTGATTTCTACGAACTGGATTTCACTTGAACATTTTGATGGGTCCCATAGGTAATTATCATAGGCCGAGTCGCTTAGGCTAATTATCCTGTAGCATTACTCATTTTTCGGGTCCGTATGCAAGTCCTCTTTTAAACCCGATCCGTCCAATAGTTGGACTGCTGTTTTGGACCCGACCGTCCAACCCAACAGGGCCAAGTTCATATCTGGACCCATTTACAATCAAGTCGGGTCCGATGGCCTACCGGCTAACCCGACCCACTTGCAGGCCTGAAGTCTGTCCAACAAGCCATCACTAGGAAGGGCAGTTACCAAAATTGCGAACAATCTTAGCCATTCATCAGCGGTCAATATACGGCCTAGAAATGGATGGCCAGAAGGAGATCAACCTTCCACATTTAGTAGGCAAAAGTGGCACCAATTGGACGGTTCGGATCCTGCTAGGATCACAACAATCTCAGAATGATGAGCTAATCGTAGTTCAGCAATGGTTCAGATTGTCTGATCCATGAGATTTTCAGGCCATACTACCACAATGGCCCCACGGTTTTGACATTCTAACTTGGTATGTATGGCACACGCGCTCCCCTGTACAATGCAGCTTCTCATGGCTTAATTTGAGTGGGGCCAGTGGCCCACTTTGGGAGGGCTGAAGCAAGCCCAGGTCCAGCCCATGAGCTGAGAAACTGAGGAATGCTCAGCCCAACCCATGAGCTCACGAGCTGGGCCAGGCTGACCCCATCGTCAAAGGGCTCAACCATGATGTACGTATTTCATCCACGCTGTTCATTCAAAATTTCAGATTATTTTATAACATGACCCCAAAAATAAGATAGATCTAAATCTCAAGTGGAGCACATAACATGAAACAACGTTGATTGAACCCCCGCATTAAAAACTTCTTGGGCCAGAAAAGTTTTAGATCAATCTAGTATTTTTACCCCCTTCATTTAGATATGTATGACCTAATCAACAGGTTGGATGTCAAATAAACATTACGGTGAGACTTAGGAGGTTTTTCCTGTGAGGTGGTCCACTTTAATTTAAATCTACCTTATTTTTTGGCTCATGACATGAAATCATCAGAAAAATGAATGAATGGCGTGGGTGAAACAAATACATGATGGTTGGCCCACAGAGCACCAACCAGTAGCCAGCTCCGCATCCCCAGCAAAGTACTCAGCTCACCAACAGTGAATAAGTTTGGTTAGGCGCCTATGTTCAATGATCCAATCTTATTCAGGTCCAATTCCAAGATGGTCCATGATATATATTGGCCCACTCGGGGTATATCTCAGCCATTTTTAATATAAAAATACATTTTTCAGTATTAATGGATGGTCAGATTATATACAGGCCATTTGCAGCCATTATCAACCATAGAGTCACTTTGGACAGTCCAATGGATCGACATGGAATGGTCCATGGATTCAAAAATAACTGGAGCCTTAATTTTTGTACCTTGATTTAGCCTTATCTTATGTAGCCATCCTTTTTCCAATAAAAAATAATTCGTTACATTTTCCACAGATGTGTACCCTCGGTGGAACATCTGAGTTGGGAAATTGCTGATTACGTGGGTTACACATGCATTCACTTAGGTGGCTTTTTGTAAATTAAAAAAATAAAGTCTGAAAATTAAATCAAGTGCTGAATTTTAGTACTTATAAATACTGAATGTTTTGTTTGGTGATTTATTTGAAAAATGTTTTGATTTATGAAAATGAGTAATTTTTTCACAAAAAACTTGTGTGGTAAACACAACTGACAAATGTCTGGAAATTGGCAATTTGTCGTACTAGCCTTTTTCTTCTCAATTTCTATTTCTTTTACAAAGCATAAGACAAGTTATACCTTGAATAATTTAATTTTAGTCATCCATTTGAGAGCGACAAATTAATTTATTAGCACTATAAATGACTTTGATTTTGAAGCTATGATTCATTTACAGCCGCACCAACAGCTTAAGAGGGCCTGAAAAGACACGCATCTATCCAACACGGCATTTATGATAGACAAATTGCCACCATTTAATTATTTTATTTTATTTTACCACATTTAAATTATTTTATTTTATTTTATTTTGTTAGCTTGTTGGCACACCTACTGTCAGTTCACACTTCTTTGTTAGCCACCCCCACTAGGGAATCAATACCGAAACCTCGGTGTTGAAATGTTGTTTCTTTCACTCAGTCTACCACTTGAGTTATGGATCACGGTGTGCCACCATTTAATTTAAACATTATGGCAAGCTATTAAAATAGTCTTCCATGAGCTTAGATCAAGCTGCAACAAACCAGGTGGATGTGACCCTAACCATGGTGCTCACCGTGATGCATGCATTGCATATCCACGCGGTCCATCCCTTTGCTAACTCATTTTAGGGCATGGGCCCAAAAATGATGCAAATCCAAATCTTGGGTGGACCTCATCTATCCTACCACTATTAAAATATTTGTGTTTTCCCTTCATCCAGGTTTATATGACATAATTCATAAGTTGGTTATCAAATAAATATTATAGTGGGCCTAGGAGGTTTTCAATGGTGAACATTGAATCATTACTATTTTCCTATGGTGGGGTCCACCTAAGACATTTTTTGGATCAAGCCCTAAAATGATATGGAAAATGGATGGACCGCATGGATAAATGTATAATGGGCCCACAGAGCACCTACCAGTAGCGTCACTACCCAAACATTGTCCTAGGAGTGGATTAGGTGTTACCTGTCAGTGATTGTTTCCCGGACCACGGGGCCCATTTTGAAGTATGTGTTGTATATCCACGCCGTCCATCAGTTTTTACTGCTCATTTTAGGTTAACAAATTTTTTATTTTTTTTTCTAAAAATGAGCAGATCTAAATCTCAAGTTGACCAAATAGTAGGAATTGGATGCCAACCCACCTTTAAAAACTTATAACGGGCAACGAAAGTTTTGGATAGGTTATTATTCGTTGTTTCCCTTCATCCAGGTCAATTAGACATTATCAATAGGTCGGATGGCAATTAAACATTATGGTACGCATTAAAAAGTTTATAAAGATGGGCGTTCAATGACCACTGTTTCCAGTGGTGCGATCCGCTTGAGAATTGAATCTACGTCATTTTTGGAATCATGGTCAAAAGTTAGATGTAGAAATTGATGGACGCTGTGATACAACACATGCCTCAATGTAGGCCCCACAATCAGAGCAACACCCACTGAGGTGGGATCCCGTAATCTTCTCCTCCAGATCCAGTCTCGGCGGAAGCATTGGAAAGTGCACTAACCAGCTCCTGGGTTTACGTGGCAAAGTTTCGTGGGCCTCACCATGATATATTTGTTATATCCATACCGGTTATATATATTTTCAGATCATTATAAATCATTAGCCCAAAATGAGACAGATCCAAAAATCAAGTGGGCCACATCACAGAAAACAGTGGGTACGGAAGAACCACCAAAGTTTTGGATCAAGCTGATATCTGTGTTTTCCTTTCATCCAAATCTGTGTGACCTCATGAACAGGTTGGATGGCAAATAAATATCATGATATGTCCTACCAAGGTTTCAACGGCGGGGCTCATTGCCCCCACTTCTTCCAGTGACGTGGTCTATTTGAGCTTTGTATGTACCTGAAGAATGACGAAGTTGCATTTAATATAATGAAAGTTTTAAGGTTATTTTAGTTAAAATAAGTAAACAAATTTAATGCTAGGGAAGCTTTAAAAGTTTTTTTTTTTATTTTTCCAGTCAAAATTTATATTAAGCACTTAATTTTTTTTTTTTAAAAAAATTGTCAAATGATCTGAAACAAGGTAAATCACTGAAAATTGCTCATTTTAGTGATAAGCGATGGAAATAAGTTTTGTTATCACTTAAATATGGTCAATCCTGTCCCACTCTGTATGAGCCACTGGGTACCTGCACTTTAATGGAGAATAAAAAGATATTAGGAACATTAGTTGTGGCCAAGGACCCTTTGATGCCCAAGTCAAATATGTGGACTCAAAGTAGGTACGATTATAATCGGGATAATTGTGTATATATTTTACTGATGGTAGGAAGTATATTTGTATGTGGTTTGCGTATATGAGTGGATTTGCTGGATATGTTAGAGGGGCCCGTATTGGAGTTGGAATCTAATTTCAAGATTATCTCTGATTTTTTCTTGATTGGTGTAATTTTACTAATGGCAGAGAGTGTATTTATAGGTGGTCTACGTATATGAGTGAATTTGCTGGATACGTTAGAAAGGCTCGTATTGGAGTCGAAATCTAATTTCAAGATTATTTTTGATTTTTTCTTGATTGGTGTAATTTTTTGTTATAAGCTCATTAGATTGATGCTATTTTATATGTCGCAAGATTCTTTCTGGATATTTATATTCTGAGGTCGAGGTCGAGGTTGGAGTTGGCTGATGGGCCTTATTAACGATCTTGGTTAATTGGTTCAGCTCGGTCATCAGGTTTCCTTATTCAACCTAGCTTCCCTAGTAGCCAATGCATCGGTAGTTTTGAAAGTTTGACTATGTTGGTTCTTCACCACGTGTCTCATATGCATGTCAAGTCAATTCAATTCTTGTGACAAGTTTTACCAAACAAGCGCTTAAACCATTGGTTATCCATTTATTTTAACAGTGTAGCCTACCTAATGAATGGATCATTCTAGTTCTTGGCCCTGGCAATGTTAATAATTAACCCACCTTTGTAGGCATCAGATGTTATACAAAAGTGGTGCATCATCCAAAAATGAAAATATATACTTTGCATGCACAAAACAATTTACAGGAACATTTCTCTTTTATTAATTGGATGATTTAGCATAACATGATAATAATAATAATAATAATAATCATTGTTGTTGTTGTTATTGTTGTTATTGATGTTGTTAGGAAATTTTACAAAGAAGTACTTAATCCTCATGTATTGATAGACTCGTAAGCCTTGTTGCTAATTTTCCTTGCCATAGAAGGATTTCTCTAGGTTAGTAATTTAAGTTACTTAAATGCAAGCAACGCCCAATGTACTTGCCTACCTAAATACGAACTTTAACCTGAACTTTAACCTGCGTAAACCTATCCAAGTTTGAATGAATATTTGACATGTACACTACATGGATGTAGGTCAACACCCTATCTCATACTATCATATACTTATCCTTTTATATAACGCGTTAAGATCCGCTATTGTAGGCCCAATATACCCCACGACCATAATTGATCATCCAAAAATAAATATGAATAGCTGATCATATGATGTTTCTAACTCAATTATTTAATCAAACATTGGTTGACCATGTTATTCAATTATTTCAAATCCTGATATAAAGCTAAGCTCACAAGGGTAGTAGGCTTTTTTGTTTAGAATCCTAATTCCTGTGAGAAGATGATTGACCACCCAACTCACCATAATTCACTTAAAACGATCGATCAAATCTCCACTAAGACCATAGGTCCTTTCAAGTCCAATGATAAATGTAACAATCATAGAAAGTGAAAGGTAATACTAAAATCTTAAATCTAACTAACTTCCTAAATCCAATCAATGGTACACACAAAGTTCCATGCTAGAAACTCACTATATAATAGCTACTGAGTTAAGCTATCCCGACTTATTAGCCAGTGTTCTAATTAGTTTTTTGAAATATCAAACAAGTTAGTATTACAGCTTATTCTACTTCATTTCCTAAGAATTTAGACACCCAGTGTCCTTACAAATTCATTCCAAAGATATCCATTTCATGTACCACAATAATACACATTCCGAAAAGATCCCACACACATGTTTCATATTTGCTCTTCTATCTTTGTGTGGATGCGTACAACTTTACATCGTGGAATTAGGAAATCTCCGTAGTGGAAGGATTTTCACTGAGAGATACAAGAGAGTGACTTTTTGTTAGATGTGAGTTACAAAAATGGGTGCGGCTTTGGTGGATACCTGATTATGGGGCCCATTGTGGTCTACGTGCCTTACATGTATCTAGTTCATCCGTTTTTACTCGGGCGGTAGACTCCCAGGAGTTTCAACACCCGGTCAAGGGTTCGAGTATCCATATGTGGTGAAATTCCACTAGCGTGAGTGTGTGTGGGTGTGTGTGCGTGTTTTTAAAAAGAAAAAAAAAAAAGTTCATCCATTTTTACGGCTCATGTGGAACACACCAGTGGAAAGAATGGTGATTGACCATAAAAATCTTCTTGTGGGCCACACAAATTTTTGGTTCAAGTTGATATTTGTGTGGTCCCTTCATCCAGGTCTTTGTGACATTATCAACAGTTTGGATGGCAAATAAACATTCCAGTGGCCCCAAGAAGTTTTTAATGGTGGATATTCAATCACCACTATTTCCTATGGTGTGGTCTGCCTAAGATTTGGATCTACTTCATTTTTGAGATCATGCTTGAGAATGAGCTGTTAAAACAGATGTACTGCGTGGATGTAAGGCACATACATCAGGGTGAGCCCCACAGTCAGGGATCCACCAAAACCGCACCCAAACAGAAAATGCCCAGAAAAAGTAGCGAAGTGTAAGGTTTTTATTTTTTATTTTATTATTTTTTAAAGAATCAATTGATTTAGTGGCTACCCTAAACACATTTAATTATTAAAAATTGATAATGAGAAACAAAATCACATCAATAGAACAAGGGTAAACAAGTGCATAATACAAAGGAATCTCAACACTGATAACAGCGACAGCAGCATACGAAAACGCCAAATAACAACCGACAAGCCTTGTCCTCCTTTTTATTTTTCTCGTTAAATGCGTAACTGAAAGAGACCAGCCATCAGTGAAAATGAGAGATCTGGTCATTTCATCAAGTGGGGCCCTCCTTTCACATTATCTGGCCGAAAGATCGAACCGGCCAACTCATCATGCAGGCCACGTGTCAGTTGGACATAAACTGTTGGCTATATTTTACGGGAGTGGGTTAGGTGTTACCAGGGTAACACCCAACTGTGGGGCCCACCTTGATCATTTATCATATATCTATGCCGTCCATACGCTTTTCCATCCTATTTTAGGAAGTGGTCTCGAAAATTAAGCAGATCCAAATCTCAGGTGGACCACACCACAGGAAACAGTGGTGATTGAACGCCTACAATTAAAAACTTCCTAGGGCCTACCGTAATGTTTATTTCGCATCCAACCCGTTGATAAGGTCAACCAGACCTGGATGGAAGGAAAATACGGAGATCTTGATCCAACTTTTTTGGCCCACAAAAAGCTTTTAACAGTCGTTCACCACTTTTTTTCATTTGTGTGGTCCACCTAATACGCTCCCATATTTACCCCACAACCATGATATTTGTGCTATATCCACTCCCTGCTTCGGTTTGGTATACCCATTTTAGAAAATGGGTCCAAATATAAGTGAGATGCAAAGCTCCAGTGGCCCACATCACAAGAAACAATAGAGACTGAACGGCTACCCTTGAAACCTACCCAGGTCCACAAAAGTCTTGGAACAGGCTGACATTTTTATTTTCCGTTCACCCATGCTTATTTCACGATTGTGAATATGTTGGATGGGCCTAGGAAGGTTTTAGCTTTGAGTGTTTCCATGGCCACTATTTCATGTGGTGTGGTCCACTTGAGTTTAACATCTCCCTTGTGTTTCAGAATGGACAGAGTGGATATAGCACAAATATCTTGGTGGCCCTACCTAGTTTTGGGTCCCTGGGAAGTTCTCCCGTGACCCTGGGTTATACACACGTGGCCCACCTAATATTGACTTTTGATTGATGGGCCATCGCACGTGATGTCATACAACACGTGCAATATTGCCATGAACATTTTCAATATCAACTCGCCATTACTTTAAGAGCTGCTTCCGATACAACGTTTTATGTTAACTGTAACATACAACGCTTTTATTTTACTCTGATGTGTCACTTCAGTGGAACATTTAAGCCATGAAAATGGTGGAAAATACCATGAAAATCAGCTGCAGTAAAATTGGAACTATCCGATCATCAGGTGGGCCACATACAATAGATTTAGTCAGAGCATTTTCTGTCCATTTATTTCCATGGTGTAACCCACCTGATGAATGGATCATTCTGATTCCTGGCCCAGGTGATGTTTATGATGCATGGCACCTTTTGTGTGGTTCAGATCTTATAGAAAATTGACACATCATCAGAAATAATAATACTAAAAAAAACACTATCATACAAGAGGACGGATGCGAACGCTTCTCTTTTATTAATCAGATGGTCTAGCAAAGCAGTGTTTATTTTATGGGCAATGGTTATCTACAACAGAGCCTACTAAATTATAAGGGGTTTTCCAAGAAATAAATAAATCTACCTTATTAATATATAATTTACCTTCCGGTAGTTTTTTTCAAAAAGTTTTATTATTATTATTTATTTTTTTTTATTTTATTTTTTTAATGCAGCTCACTGGAAACGGATTGGCTACTCTCCCTGCCACCAGCCAATGGCTGATGGTCGGTGCTCTGTGGGACCCACCATGATGTATGTGTCTCATCCACGCCGTCCATCTATTTTCCTAGTCCATTTTGTATTATGATACAAAAAAATTAGGTATATCCCAATCTCAAGTGGACCACATTACAGGAAACGCATATTGAATGAATGTCGACTATTAAAAACCTTTTGGGGGCATAAAAGTTTTGGATCAAGCTGATCTTTGTTTTTTCCTTCATCTGGGTCTGTATGACCTAATCAACAGATTGGATGTCAAATAAACAGTACAGTGGGCCTTAGGAGGATTTTAATGGTGGATATCCAATCACTATTGGTTTCCAGTGGTGTGGTCCACCTGAGTCTTATGTCCCTCTAATTTTTGGTATTAAGCACTAAAAGATCTGTAAAAATGGATGAACGGCATGGATGAAACACATACATCATGGTAGGGCCATAAGCACGGACCATCAGCCACGGGGCTGGTGGCTGGGGGAGTAGCCAATCCGTTTCCTCCACTTATGGAATGGCAAATTGACACCGGAAGAGAACACCTCTCTATGAGGGCCTGTTTGGCTGGGCAGGTGGATGGGATTAGGTTGTATTCGGATGGATTGGAAGGAGCAATCCCGGGATTTGGCCGGGCGTGCCAAACAGGCAGAAGTTGGATGTAGCAATCCCATGGGATTGCCAGCAATCCACTAACATTACCATCATTACCTTGAAATCCACCCAATCCCTCTTAATCCTATCTATTTTGATTGGGACATGTTTGGTTAGACGGAGCAATCCTGGGATTGGATGACGTAATCCCGGGATTGGCCAGGTGAGCCAAACATACTCGGTGGTGAAATCCCTGGATATTGCAATCCTAGCAATCCACTGACACAGTCATCGTTACTTTCCATCCACCCTATTACAATCCAATCCCCGTCCAAACACGCCCTGAAAGGCAAAAGGAGAAGTGGATTGGCTAGCGTACCACACACCACCGATGTGGGGTGGGTTGGCGTCACCAAGTTCTGTGGGTCCCATCATGAGGTATGAGTTATATCCCATCCGTCCGTCCACTTGGTGATCGTTTGATAAGAAAAATAAGACAGACAGATATAAATATGAAGTGAATCACACTGTAAAAAGAAGTAAAAGATTGAACGCCTGCTATTGAAACCCTTTCAGGGTCACAGAAATTTTAGATCAATATGATATTTATTTATTTTCTCTTTATCCAGGGCTGTGTGACCTTACGAACAAATTGGATGGAAAGTAAACGTTACGATCGACCCACGTTTTAACGGTGAAAATCATTATCCCACTGCTATTTGTGATGTAGTCCATTTGATCTTAGAAATTACTCATTTTTCAGATCAAGATCTAAAATGATATCAAAAAATGAATGAACCGTGTAGATGAGCCAATGTAACTTTGATCTCTTTTGAACCGTTCGTAGGAGCTCTAGTAGCGTCAGCGCTCGTCTTCGCACGACACGTACCCACATCAGCTAGGTTGCTGGTGTGAAGTACACAGGCAGTCAAATGGACTGGCTACTCCGCTGCAACCAGCCAATGGCTGGTGGTAGGTGCTCCGTGGGCTCCACCATGATGTACGTACTTCATCCATGCCGTCCATCTATTTTTATAGATCATTTTATAGTATCAGGAAAGAAATGAAGTATATTATAATCTCAAGTGGACCACATTATAGGAAAGAGTGTTGAATAAAGGTTGACCATTAAAAAACTTTTGAGGGCCATAAAAGTTTTGGATCAAGCTGATCTTTGTTTTTTCCCTTCATCTAGGTCTGTATGACCTAATCAACATATTGGATGTCAAATAAACATTAGCCTTAGGAGGATTTAAATGGTGGATATCCAATCACTATTTTTTCCTGTGGTGTGGTCCACCTGAGATTTATATCCATCTTATTTTTGGAATGATATCCTAAAATGATCCGTAAAAATGGATTAACGGAATGGATGAAACACATACATCATGGTAGGGCCCACGGAGCACCGACCATCAGCCACGGGGATGGTGGCAGGGGGTGTAGCCAATCCTTTCCCTATAAAAGGTAGCTCAAGCAAGCATTGCTATCACAAGTGTAGAACTTGGATGAGATCAAGTTCAACTGTGTGAGTACCATGATGGAAGATCTTGCTAATCAGATCCGGTCATGGTGGTCCAGCGAGATCGACGGTCTCAAAATGATATTTGCATTTTCCTTTACACTTTGTATAATTTCGTGGGTGATGGTGAAGAGATCACGCAACGGGGCACCTCCTTTGCCGCCGGGCCCACGAGGTCTACCGTTGATCGGCAGCCTCCCATTCGTCGAGCCCGATCTACACCGTTACTTCGCCAAATTAGCCAGGATCTATGGCCCAGTCATGAAGATACAACTAGGTAGAAAGATCTGTGTGGTATTGAGCTCGCCTGAAGTAGCTAAGGAGGTCCTCAAGGACCACGACGCCATCTTCGCCGACCGCGACAGCTCAGCAGCGGCTATAGCTTTGATGTACGGTGGGATCGACATCGCGTTTAGTCCCTACGGTCCGGATTGGAGGATGATGCGCAAGGTGTGCTCGAGAGAGATGATGAGCCCCAAGGTGCTGGACTCGTACTATGGCCTGCGTAGACGCGAGGTGCACGAGACGCTGCGCTACGTGCGCACCAAAGCGGGCACACCGGTTAACCTAAGCGATATGGCGTTTGGTGCATCGCTGAATGTAGTGACGAGCATGATATGGGGTGACACGCTCGATGCGGAGGACAGACGTAGTGTGGGCCACGAGTTTCGACGTGTGGCTGGTGAGGCCGTAGATTTATTGGGTAGCCCTAACGTCTCGGATCTTTTTCCTATCATATCTAGGTTTGATTTACAAGGCGTGGTGGGCCGCATGAAAAGGGTTTCATCGTGGTTGGACCGGATCTTTGATTCGGTCATAGATCAACGGCTGAAAATGGATAGAGGGGAAGGAGAGGGAGAGGGGAAAAGCAAAGATTTTTTGCAGTTGGTTTTGCAGCTTAAGAAGGAAGGGGGCACGAAAACGCCCATGACTCTCAACCACGTCAAGGCTATGTTTGTGGTATGTAATTTTTTCTTACCTTACTATATATGATATTCCTAAGCTTATTAGCCGTCCATTATGGCCCATTAGATGAGAGGACTGGCATGAATTTTGGACCGGATGGACGGTTTGGATGTTCCAAACATAGGCCACAGTACATAATCAGACGTCCGGTTGAAGCGTGGGGTGCAGATAGAATATCTCTCTGCCGACAACAATGGGCCGGGCTTGGGCCGGGCCGAAGTCAGTCCAGGCAGATCCTGCCGCCGTTCTCGATGATTATTCATGGCTCAGGCCCGAGTCCACACACCTACTATTTGACAAAAATGCCCTTGTAGTGCTAAACCGTTCATGGTATTCACGGGCCTGGTCCTTGGGCCTTGTATTCCACTAGAATCTCTGCCTGAAATCCTGAAGGGCCAGCCCGGATCAACCAGATGGATGACTTCTCATTTAGGACCATCCATCCATTTGCTCCTGGTATGGATGTATCGTAGCCATCAGATCACTGGTCGCCAAAACCCATGATAGAAAAACAAAAAAAAAAAATGGTTAAAACACTCCAACTAACCATACATAAAAAATCCAACATTTGTGTTAACAGGACTTGGTGGTAGGTGGCACGGACACGTCAGCAACAACAATAGAGTGGGCCATGGCTGAGATGATGCAGAATCCAGAAATCATGAAAAAAGCCCAAGATGAATTAGAACAAGTTGTAGGAATGGATCAGATGGTAGAAGAATCACATGTGCCCAAACTCCACTATTTAGACGCCATCCTAAAGGAAGCCCTACGTTTACACTCACCGGTCGTGTTCTTAGTTCCAAGGTCCCCAAGAAAACCATGCACCATAGGTGGTTATACCATCCCAATGGGTTCCCGGGTCTTTATTAACTCATGGACCATACATAGAAACCCTGATGCTTGGGATAACCCTTTGGAATTTTGTCCTGATAGATTCTATAATTCTACTTGCAAATGGGATTACAATGGCAATGATGTTCGTTATATTCCTTTTGGGTCTGGAAGGAGGATGTGTGCTGGAGTGCCCCTGGCAGAGCGAATGCTAACTTACGTTTTAGCTTCGCTTTTGCACTCGTTCGATTGGCGATTGCCAGAAGGGAAGAAGCTTGATCTTTCAGATAAGTTTGGAATTGTTCTGAAGAAAGCGACACCGCTCGTTGCTATCCCAACGCCGAGATTGTCAAATCCCGAGCTTTACTCTTGAAATTAAATAAGTTCCTACTCGTATTTGTTTTTAGAGGTTTGAGTTACCTGTTTGTAATAAACATGCAATTTTTCTGTTTTGCATTAAGTGTGTACGTGTGGGTCCATGATTGATTTATCTAAACCATTGATTTGATAGGTCCATCATGGATGGATGGATCATGAACATGGATTTTCATCATGATTACAGAGAAGTTCACCGACAATTCATATTCAATGGAGAAAAGACCAAAGATCCAATGGCTACAATCTTCAAATCTGGGAAATATTTTGGGCATGGTCCTACATGTATAAGCTTTGAACACAAAAGGAAACTCAAACTCATTGCCTTATTATTGTGCTATTGTCTGCTGGGCTTAGTTCTATAATTATATGTAAATAGGACTGAAGACTTGTTTATAAAAGGGTGCTTGTGATGTTTACTCAGTTCTTTCACTATAAAATATTTGCAACCTTCTCTCATTTCTATTTATTTATTTATTTTTAATACCATCAGCGCAAGTTAGATCTTATAGAACGTGTTTGGGATTAATTAATATGGGAAAGTGAATTTGATAAATTTATGGATTTTCTAAATTTATTATTTGAGAATCAATAGACAAATCTATGAATTTATAGAGCATTTATTATAGTCGATAAGCATTTATTACAAAGGAATTACCTTTAAAAAAAAATAAAATTTCTTAACAGTCTTTGATTATGAGGATTTGTCAATTTTATTTTATTTTTGGGAAGTTTTGGATTGCTCCAAATCCATGGATTTATAGAGGTGTAGATATGGGAAATTCCAAATCCAGGGATTTCACCAAATCCCTCACATTAAACAACCTAGTGTTTCTATATGATCTCTCCCCATGTATATTATAAGCATTGTTGGATATACCCTCATTTGATTTAGCTATTAATCACAATATTTCTTTTCTTCCTCTTCTTCTTCTTCTCATCTACCTTCCATGACATGTTGAGAAATAGAGTCACATCCGGGGCCGCACTCAACCGGTCGTGGCTCCTGCTCGACCGGTCGTGGAGCCCACTCGACCAATCGTGACCAGTTATGGACTGACTCAACTCAAAGTCCAACGAGCATAAGATTTTTCGTTCTGAAGTGCTCGACCGGTCGTGGGGTCCACTCAACCGGTCGTGCAGTCTGCTCGACCGGTCGTGGTTACGCAGATTCATTTCCGAATCTGATGCGGACTGCGGATTTTTGTATCGCCTTTCGCAAGGGTGCGAAAGGGAAGTTGCCTAATCAATATATAGTTAGGTGTCCCTTGGGCTTTTCTAGAGTATTGGAAAGCATTAGGAAATAATTCTAAAGTGTGGGCAAAGGGTTTTCTCTATATTTCCAAGGGAGAGGTTAGTATATCGCTTTGTAGTCTCTGTTTTTTCTTCATTGTGGAAGATTGCCTCCATGGTTTTTTTACCCTTGTTGGGGTTTTTCCACGTATATCTTGTCTTGTGGTTTGTTTGGATTGCTTTGATACATTTCTTCTTGTTTATTGTTTGTGGGTGAGACTTGAGATTGGATCTCGGTTCACTGCGTTGTTGGCGTGCTGTGCAATAACTGGTATCAGAGCTATTGGTTTAGTTCTATTGGGAGCGATGACGGAAGAAGGTAAAACTAGAATTGAGAAGTTTGATGGTTCAAACTTTACCTTCTGGAAGATATAGATGGAGGATTATCTGTATCAGAAGGACCTCTATATTCCTCTAGGAGGAAAAGAGAAGAAACCAGAAAAAATGACAGATGATGAATGGTTTTTACTGGATAAGAAGGCTTTAGGAACGATACGACTCTCTTTGTCTAAGAGCGTTGCCTTCAACATATCCAAGATGAAAACTACAAAAGAATTAATGGAAGCCCTAGCCACCATGTATGAAAAGCCCTCAGCATCCAACAAAGTTCATCTTAACCGACCACCATTAAAACCTTCCTGGACCACAAAGGTTTTGGATGAGGATAATATTTTTATTTTCCCTTGATCCCCGTGGATTTCACTCGTGAATGTGTTGGATAACATATAAGCATCACCATGAGCCCACAAAGGTTTCAACTTTGAAGTTCCATCCCCACCGTTTCATACATGTGCTGTGACTGTTGTCCCACCTTGATGTCTGTATTGTATATCCACGCCGATCATCCATTTTTCCAGATCATTTTACGGCATGAGCCCAAAAATGGAGCAGATAAAAATCTCAGGTGGACCACACCGCAGCAAACAATGTTCATTTTCCACTCACCATTAAAAACTTCCTAGGGTACACCATAATGTTTATTTACCATCCAATCCGTTGATAAGGTCACATAGACTTAGACGAAGGGAAACAAAAAATCAGCTTGATCCAAAACATTTGTGGCGCATGGGAAATTTTTAATGATCAATCACCATTGTTTCACAGTTTCACCTGAGATTTGGATCTGCTTCATTTTGGCCCAATGCATTAAATGAGCTAGAAAATGGATGGACAGAGTGGATAAGGTGGCCCCACAGTCACGGCCTGATTGACAGACGTGGCCCACTTAATGTTGACATATGATTCATGTGCCATCGCATGTGATCTCACACGACACCCGTAAAATAGACATAAACATTTTAAACAGGACGCGGATTGCGTCCTACCCCCGCCCGGACGGTAATCCGTTCGGGCAGGGCTCTGTGGGGCCCACCATGATGTAAGTGTTTTATCCACGTCGTTCAAGGTGCAAGGCTTAAGTCATAGTAAGTGCTTGAAAGACCCAACCGAATTTATTTTCAAAGAAAAAAATTTAAAAATTTATAGAAAATTTGGAAGGTTTAGAAGAGAACTTACCTTAGAAAAAAAAAAAAAAAAAAACTTACCTTAGCTATCTTGCACAGATCTGATCTCTCTAAGTCTCTCCTTGGCAACGGCGACAAAAACTTGATCGCTTGCCTGAAAGTGCAGAGGTTCGTCAGTAATATCCTGTGAATACAGGGTCGATCCCATAGGGAGATGAATTGTGAGAAGGAAAAAATCAAATGCAAAACAAACTAGGTAATAAAAATTAATCTGATGATTTGATTTTGAGATTTTTGAATGGATGTAATTTAACTGAATAAAATAACACCCAAGCTTCAAAGTTCCACACATAGGTTAATGTTCCAAAATCATGATGACTTGGATAACACAACTAAGATCTGAGCACTATGGTTAGCCTAGTCGGAAAATAAAACAGTTTAAATATTTTAATAAATGATATAAAATATTAAAAAATTATGGATTTGCACCATTAACATATATTCTCAAATGTCGGTGATTTTAAGTATTCAATATCTATAGGATAATGAATATCAAAAAAATATAACAGTTGAGAACCTCTCCTATCTAGGAAATCTAATTGAAATAGGGTAAGTCTATCCATCAATGTGGATCTCATATGATGGAAACATATGGATCTCACAAGAGAATAAAAAACAAAACCTAAATAATAGATAACATGCATACACCATTCTTCTCATCATTAAAACAATCAATCATCATAATCTTAAAGAAACATTAAACCCATGTGCTCCCCTTCTAGCTTGGGCTAGAAGGAACTTAGAAAAACATAATTAAATTGCAGAAATAAAAAGCAACAAGAAATAAAGAAAGAAAATGCAAATAAAAAAGATCTAAAAAAAATAACTTATAAAGCTTTAATAAAACTAAAAACTCTTTAAAAAGCCTAAATTTTGCTTTGGGATGCCTTGAATAATGTTTAGGAATGCCCTAGGAAGCCTTATTTATAAGTAGGGAACTCCAATTTTCGTACAAAGTTGAAAAATCGTAGAAATCGTCTCAAATATACGTATTTTTCTCAAAATAGACTTCTCGTTGCATAGTCATTTAAAACAGACTTCCTGCTGCGCAGTTTCCCAAAATAAACTTCATAACTTCATAATACACTTTTTCAGGACGATTTCAGGATTCGTCACTTCAAATCTTCAATTCTCTTCATTCCTCACTTGGTTTTCTTTGATCTTTGGTATGTTAATTCTTCAATCTTGGTCTCCTAAGATCCATCCATTGCCTTGATGATTCTTGAGCATCAAATCCATGCTTTTAGCACCATTTTTCAATCAAAGTACTTAAATTTACCCTGCAACAAATGTATAAGTAAAATAGAATATTAAGATGATTTATGTTCATAAAACCAAGATATAAATGGAGAAAATTATGGAATATTTAAGTCTCAACAGCCCCTGATTGGTCATGGATGGCCCAGATCCCAGAACATCTTTTGATCATTAGAAATTTCTGTGGGCCATACATATGGGCTCCACCCTGATATACGTGTCCATATGTGCAGTAAAACCCATCGCAGCATGAGTATCTTATCTGCACCTTGGTACAGTAGAACCCAACCCAACGTAAGTGCTGACAAGAAGACCCTACCTTCAATGTGTGTTCTACATCCACCCCGTCCAGTCCTCTGGACGGGCGAGGCTCCCTCATGATGTGTTGCATATCTGCACCATCCATAGGATTTCATTGTGATACGTCTGTTAATTCAAGCTGTGGAAATACTTGACAACGTGAATTGTAATTTTTAGGAGATTCTTTGAGTAACCCCGGGCCACAAGGAGACTCAGATCCAGTTTGTGAACACTACCATACAAGTGATGACTTTCCCCTTGGGCTTTCCATTTCTAAATTAGCTAAACCTAGTTTATACTAGATCATCATTATTGTGATACTTGCTCACATACTAGTTAATCCTTCATCACTATTCACATGACTTGGTAATATATCCTCATTAGTTATTAACTCATAATGTTTTCTTACATGCTTTATTTGAAGTCATATATTGTCACATGATTTGCCTCTGTACATAACCATTTGATGCTACACATGGAGGATTCCATGATTGTATGCAAGCCACACTTGGGATGTAATTAGACAAAATGTGTGGAAAATAGGGACCTTGAACTGGTGTCATTTTGATCAAGGTATCCTATTAAAACATCCTAAGGTGGATGACCTCATGAGCCGGTGATGGCGGTATGGGACACTATGCTCGAGTTGTTGGCCTACACTGGATGACGAGCCCCCCGTAGTGACTATTGAGTTACTTAAATTGGCTGATTGTAACTGGATTAATAACAACTGGTTAATCATGCATTCATAGCATATTGGCAATGACGGATGACTATTCTGGATGCTATAGCACGTGCCGTAGAGTTGTTGAGGTATCGTTTCGCTAGCTCCCGGACCATCGACTATCGAACCCTGTCTGGCTGGATGATCATTCCCAGGTCGATGATTGCATGAGTGACGAGCCCAAGTCCGGCTGGATGTGCATCCCCAAGTTGATGTTCATTCATGCATCCATACATATAACAAGATTGCATATTGCCTGTTTTGAATTACTGCTTGTTTTCTTTTTAACTATGTTTGCTAAGGTGGCGATGTGTAATCTTGAGGGGAATTCACACTGAGCTGGTTACTCATCTATCAAATATACAACCATGTGTAGTGTAAAATAAATAATGTAAACTGAGAAAAAACCATGATGGATAATGTTCACACTTTTATTGGTGAGGAGTAGGCTATGGTTGACAAGGGTGCATGATTGTATTTGTTAAGGGCTGCTATAAGATTTCACAGCTCAAGATTGTTGCAGTTTACATTGTTTCACATGTAATGTTATTTCATTTCGTATTGTAAGAATTGAGGATATGGGTTTGTATAAGTCATTATGGGCAGCTTTTTGTATATTTAAATAATAATGTAACTTTCCTTTATGTCTGATTTGTCCATACTACACTCATCTGCTTACTTTGATAAATGGAAAAAAAATACACTCGAATTTGACCATCCTTTAAGGTTTAACACTCGGGTTTTTGGGAAACGAATCATATACTGGTGGAGAGGAGGGATACTTAGTTGTGAGGGGTCCGAAAACAATTTGGGAGGCTAGATGAGATGTTAGTGAGTGTGTGCATGTAAATAGCCTCAATATCGAGGCGAACTGTCCAGGTGTTGAACCACCTGCACGTTTCATCCGTTGTCATGAGTAAGGGTCGTATTGCTTAGGACGTGTGGATTTGGTAGAGGAATGTCAAAACCACTAGATCCAGCAGAAGAGATAGAAGAGTTAGATTGATCAATAGGTAATGTAATCTAAGAGTAAAAAATACTGAGTCGTCGATCCAGGGTTGGCAATATGGTACGTGTACGATTGTCTTTGAAAGGAAAGCTGGTTTCATCAAAGACTACATGTCGTGAGATGAAGATTTTTTTGCTGAAGGGGTGAAAGCATTTGTACTCTTTGTGCCTGTCACTATAACCAATAAAAACACAAGTGACGATCTTTTGATCAAATTTGTTTGTCCTTGTATCCCAGGTATAAGGAAAGCATTTAGATCCAAAAATACGTAAGGAGGAATAAATTGGATGAATGCCATGAAGTTAAAAGAATGGTGTATCATTGTTAAGAGCAGAGGAAGGAAGATGGTTGATAAGATATACCGCAGTTTGGAAAGCCTCAACCCATAGGTATAGAGGGACAGCAGAGTGAAATAATATAGTCATACCCAGTTCTTGAATAATGCGATGTCGTCTTTCAACCATTTCTGTTTGCTCCGGTGTGTAAGGATAGGAAATATAGTGAACTATACCCTATGCTTGAAAGTGAGATGTTAGTCTTGTGTTGACAAATTCACCACAGCCATCGGAATAAAAGATTTTGATTTTTTTTGTCAAATTGTTGCAGGACATATTGTTCAAAAGCCAAAAAAGCATCCACAAAATCAGACTTATTTTTTAGGGGAACAATCCAAGTGTATCGTGAATGATCATCAACCAAATAAGCATAATAACGAAATTTCCCTAAAGAGGCAACAAGCGCAGGTCCCCATAAATCACAATGAATTTTAATAAAAAAGTTTGAACGGGTATTGTCTGAATAATAAAAAGGTAGTTTACTCAGTTTATAAACTGACAATGTCACAAATTTGTCTTAACTTATTGAACGTTGAAACATCAATTAATCTCTTATTTTTGAGAACGTGAACAGTAGACTCTTGAGGATGGCCGAGACGTTGATGTCATACTTCTACAGACCCAGATCTAGACCGATTGGAATAGTGAAGTTCAGGTGGACTGCTGAGGACATAGAGATCACCCTTGCGTGTTCCTGTCATTACCATGTGACCCGTCTTCCAATCCTTAAGACAAAAATTTGTATTAGAAAAATCATAGGTAACAGGATATTGATCGGTTAATTGATTAACGGAGAGGAGATTTTTGGCCAAGTGCGGTACAAGCAAAACATCATGTAAAGGAAGTGTTGTGGTTTTATTTTTGATATAGGCATCTCCAATGGCTTTAATTGGCAGAGGCGTACCATCACCAATCAAAACAGAGTCTGACCCTACATAAGAACGTAAATTTTTTAGCATACCTTCGTTACCTGTCATGTGATTGGAAGCTCTTGTGTCTTTGGTCCATTCGGTGTCGGCAAGGGCGTTTTCAAGGGTGAGAGCAGCCAAGGCTTGTGACACTTCGTCACGCTGTAGTGGAGGCTTTGGCACATACCAGCAAATCTTGGCAATATGTCCCATGACACCACAATACTGGCACCAATCATTTCAATACATTTCTCTTTCAGCGGAGGTCATTCTACGTTGGCCAGGTGGAGGTGGTCTTCGGGCCATACTAGCTTGAGGGTTTTGATCATTGTTGTCTCGGCGAGACTGTTGATTGGAGTTTGAACCTACAAAAAGAGTAGAGCCTGTAAGATTTGGTGAGTTATTATGGGCTTGAAAACCTCTACCATTGGAGTTGAATGGAACTTGTGACCCTCGGCTATGATTAGTTTGTTGTTGTGGGTGTTGTTTCTAGCCATAAAAGATATATTGTGGAGTTTGAGAGGAGGCTCCAAACAAGGTCTGTCTTTGTTCATATCCGCATTTTTTCTGGCCATAGAAGGCATATTGCGGAGTTTGAGAGGAGGCTCCAAACAAAGTCTGTCTTTATTCATATCCTTGAAGGAGAGATACCAACTCGGTATAACTTGAATGTGGAGGTTTGAGCATCGTAGTGGCAAAGGTCTCATAGTTTGGACCAAGACTTTGAGCAGGGAAAAAACCTTGACCTTGTTCGTTACTGGGCAACCAATAGCGGCAAGGCTATCACATAGACTTTTGAATTTGCAAAGATGTTCATCCAGAGAGACAGTCTCATCTTTGCAAAGATATGTGAGTTGCTGATGAAGAGTATACTCCATTTCCTAAGAGTCCTGTGCGTAGGCCTCCTTGAGAGCATCCCAGACAACTTGTGAAGTCTCTAAACCAATGACTAAGTCAAGAGCTTGCTCAGTAAGAGTGCCTATGAGCCAACCTCGGAGTAGCCTATCAGATTTTCGCCAAACAATGAATTCTTCTGTAAGATCAGTTGATGGTGATGGTTTGAATTTGGTAGGAGCTGATGTTGCACCTGTGAGATGTCCGACCAGATCCTGGCTTTCAGCTAGAGTAAGGGCTTGCTCACGCCATAATGGGTAGTTTTCTTGGGAGAGTTTTGAGGGTGATGAAGTTTCCTACGTTGAGTGAAAGTGACGCCATTGAAATTTGTGTGTATTGGGCTCTGGGTACTCACACTTCTTTGATACCAAGAAGAAAAACAGAATAAAGGCTAAAGTGTAAAAGCTTTCTTATTAATGATAAAAGCGAACGTGAGTATAAGAGCCATATGCTTTTCTTATTTATAGGAGGTCAGTACAAGATATTTTTAGATAGTTAGAGTGAATTGTGGAAGTCTTCCAGGATAGACGTTCGCATTATGTCTCTCCTTTTTTGGTTGCTTGATAATTCTTTATTTGGTCGTTTGAGCTGTGCTTCCTTATATGATTGCAATCTGACCAGTGAGAATCCTTTATTTGGTTGCTCGAGCTGTTGATTACCTGTCATACTCCTTGCAGATTTTGTAAGGCTGTACTTCCTTATTTCTCCATCCATCCTTATCGCTCCAGCATCCTTACAAGAGTTTTGAGATTCTTTTGATGAGTCACACTAAAGCTTTAACACGTGGGCTTCTTGGGAGGAATCACGCTGGTCATTATGTTCATGTTGTGATGTGTTAATAAAGTGGGTGCTCCCTTTATCATGGGGTCTTTTCATATTTCAATATCTTTGATCCTTCAAGGAAAACTCAATGAAGCTTATTTCTTCTTTGCTAAGTAAGCTTTATTTCCCAGCCCTTGTATGGTATATTTGGAGAGAACATATATCATACTTCGAAAATTGATACATGAGTATGGAGACTGCAATCTCAATTTCTGAAGTGTGAACCTAATAAAAATGCACGTGGTGAGTTCTCACCTGCCTGAACAGTCCGATTAACATTTACATATGATCAAAATTAGAGTAACTTTGAATTAGCGGCTTCAAAAGTTAAGCAAATATAAATAAACCTAAAAATATATGGCTAATATTCAATATATACAATTTCAAAAGTGATGTTCGCCCAAATGAAAACTACACAAGCCACAATAACATGGCTAAAATGAAAGAAAAATGTGAAGTTTTCGGTTTTCACCCAATACTCCAAAACATCCTAGCGATGGTGTAAGTCAGTCTAAGCCTCATCTGAGAACTCGGTGGTACTTGCACCCACAATATCACGTGGTTGGTATTTTAAAGCACCGTCCCAAGTGGGAGTAAGTATATAACTCAATGGTTCCACTAGTTCTAAGTTACACATGTTATCAACTCAATCAGCACATGTAATAATAAAATAGGTAAATAAACATTTCCTAAATACTCTTGTTAAATTCAAGAATGAGATTATGAAATGATGGACACACCTTACTATTCATCACTCCCTCACAAGCGACTTCAACAGTTATTTTGCAAATGTTAACATTCCCTCATCATGCGACTCCAATGCTAAATTGCAACAGGCTAATCTAGTGTCATGCGATTGATATGTATGATTAGTCAAGTAGCTATTATGTTCTGTTCATACAGCAGGTTGACGAAGTTAGGATACTACTATTATATCAAGAGTCATTATCTGGATCACGTTGCTCGTTGTGGCATGTAACAGCTCTTCACCAGTGTCCCTTAATCCAAATTAATGTATCACTTGTTATATCTAATAAATCAACAATTCCAAAAGTATGACATGATACCCAATAGTTTGTAGATCAACGTGGTAATGGTCGTCACCTAAATATCGAGTATGAATAATCAATTCAGAGGTGCGAGTTTGTCACTTAGAACTAAAATAATACAAAAAATGGCTCGTCACCCAATTCCATTCATGCCCAGTTCGTTCGAATGGTCCTCTGGCGCGGAACCATCGGTCGAGTATTTGATAGGGGCCATTCAAACAATAATCTATCATCCTCATTAATGCTCAACGGTTACTACGGGGAGACTCGTCACCCCAGCACAGGACAACAATTCAGACATGATGTCTCATACCACCATGTCTAACTCATGAGTCTTTGTAGGATCATAACACACTAATAGTTATGAATGAATTCATTCAATGAGAACGAGGTATCCTAAATTTAATTTAATTATTGTCATATATTGAGAACATACATGATCAGTTGATTGTTAGACTAATTTAATTGACATGGGAGAACCCTTGCTCAACCGGCATAAGGTGTAAACATCCTGCGTAGTCCAGCTAATGTCCTGTATTCGACCCAGGTCGTTGAACAAGCCTAGGGTGACCAACTTAACACAGACCACCCCTTAGTTCGAATGATTTCCTTTGTTTGATTCTTTTAATGTTGTCTCACATTGGACATGCAACTAATGGGTCTGCGGTGCAAGTGGATTACCCCATAACATTTATATGAAGTCCACTTTATAACTAGGTGTGTCACCTTATTTTTGGTCTAGGTCTTCAAAATCAGCCCCATCCATGATTTAGGTGGACTATATGATTGGAAATATTGTAAAGGACAATGCTCACATTACTTTAAACTGTTTACCTTAGTATGGGTCAATTGAATAAATGTAACGCCCCGGAAAATCGGGGGTCGTGCATAGACTCGACTCCCGAGTTCCCGAGTGTCACTTATCATGCATTTATAGTTTTTATGATTAATCAAATTTAAATGCGCATTCTGAAATTTCTTGGAGCATGAAACACAACCACAACAAGTCTACTGAAATGAAGAGATCAATATATACAGGTCCAAAAAAAAAAGAATAAACGGGTCGCATAAGGCGTTACTCAACAAAATCACAACAACATCATGTCCACAAGAGTAGAGCTGAGTCCACTCGTCCTCCTCCTCGAGGCCCGCATTTGGCTCCACGAGTGCATCACTGCATCTATGAGCGAATCTGGTTGGTGTTTTAAAACACCGGCCCAGAGTGGGAGTGAGTGATCAACTCAATGTGAACTATTGGTCTCAAGTTACAACAAGCATCAATTGTAATATGAACTTAATGAAAAGCAGACAATCATCAACACCTAATAACTCTTATTTAAAATGCATGCATGCGGGATGATATGATGCATGCCCTCACCACAACACTCCTCTCAGCGACTCCATCTAACGATCGCATATGACAACACTCCCTCGGAGCGACCTCGACTTCCGAGTCGCCACCCTAACTAATGCGTGCAATGCGATCGTGTTAGCGAAGTTATTAGTTAAGTCCATTCATTCACAGTTGGGGAATTCGATTCACCCTACGTCTCAATACCTAAGGTGGTTGCGAGGCCAAGACCCCATCAACGCGTGAGGCCGAGACCTCGCGGTCCGTGATCCCGTCGGGTTCCTCATCCCAGACTCCAAGCACATGAGGAGTAGAAAGGAAGGGATCGCTTGCGGTCACTACGGGAGGCGCTGTGTCCCAACGTGGCGACAACGGCTCGGACATAGTGTCCCATTCCACCATGCCGGCTCACGACGTGGACCAATTTCAGTGGGTTATCGTTGGGCTACAACGGTTGCGGGGTGGTTCGGTTCCATACATAAGTGAGCAAACGGGGTTGACAAACAAGGTTGGTCGACAAGATGGGTTAGACCGCACGGGCCGGGCGAGCATGAGATGAGTGACCTCGGGCACAAGGGACCCATGTAGTCGAATTACTGACCACTCGAACACACCCGCCCAAACCCATGGATATAGCCTAACATAGTCCTCACGGTGGGATGAGTCTCTCATCATGTTCTGACCAACCCAAGGGTATGATGAGATCCGTAACGTACCAATTACAGATTATCAACTAGCATAGCGACCACATGTTCTCATGCATCTCATATACCATTGATTCTCATAACAAGCAAGACTAACCATAACATGAAATAAGTGCATGTGAGTTATGTGTGTGTGTGTGAGGAAGTTAAGCACTTCCTCCAATTTCAGAAATCATGTGCACACGGATAATAAATCATACATGCATTGGAACACCCCATATGAGGAAAAATGATAGAGCAATCATGAACAAACTATCACCCATACATAATATCATGTGAGAGGCAAGATCAACACCATTATGAAAGCTAAGCATGCAATCCATACAATTCCAACAATATACCACTCCTAGGGTTTCTCTAGATTATTCAATCATAGCATCTAAGCAATCAAAATCATTAAACCCACACTAAAATTGGTGCGAGGCCACCTAAGAACAATAGTCCGCACTTTGGATTTGATGGAGGCTTGGAAACGACCTAGGAGATATGGATTTCGGGGTAGATCGGCCGGAATCCCTAAAACCAAACCTTGCATGTGAGAAATTTCATGCCAATCCCTTCTCAATACATGGATTCCAAGAAGAAGAAGTGAAAGATCTTACCTAGACGGTCAACGGATGATTATGGAGGTTGTGGAGGAGAGCTTCTCCCTTGAGGAGAAGTAGGAAGTTGAAATGGTTGATTTCCTTGGGCCCCACCTTGATCTAAGGTCCACCTAGCTCTCACCTTCACTCTCTTTCTTTACTCTCCCTAGCTCTCTCTCCTCTCTCTTTACTCTCTCCCTCTTTCTCTCTTTCTCTCTTTTAGAAATGGAAAAATCGTATGGGAAGAGGGGGTGCCCAAATGGGGCCTTTTTATAATGCCAGGTTTGGTGTAAATGGCCCCAAGGGCTAGGTTTTTACTATACTAGACTTATGGGAGGGTCTTTCTAGGATCTAGGGCCCTATCACCCTTCTAGCCACCAAATTCGGCGTGTATGTGCCTTATGGCCCGATTAGGGCCCATGCAAAAATTGAGGACGAACGGATGAACGGATATATGATCTGAGAAAGCGTTTCTGACCTTTAAGTGGTCCTGTGGGGGCCATTTTGGTGATTGGAGTATTTTTGATGGCCCTCTGGCTATGAAATTTATAGGATAAGTGGTCCATGGCCCGATGAGGGGCCTTACAAAATTTGGAAACGAACGGATGCGGGGTTTGGTCGTACGGGTCTGATTCGTGATCAACGGTCATCGTGCCACGATCGGGGCTCAGATTTGGTGGGCAGGCGTTGAAAAATACATTTAGTAAATTTGGAAGAAATCACGGCCGGTGGAAGGCCGGAGTCTCGATTTCTTTTGTCGGATGCGGATTTTAATGCGGCATTGGTAGGCGCATTAGGCAAGTGCCGGATGGTACTTCTGGTGTCCACTGGGTCCGCAGTCCGCGATGGACTACAAGCCCAGTGAGATCTATGATTTTCTAAAGTTTTAGATTTCTCTCGACCCTTCTTCATTGGGTGGCCCATGGACCGCACTTGGTCCCATCATAACTAGACTAGTCCACTCCAGTATAAATTAACATTGAGTGATAATAGTCATTAAGTGATTTTATAAGTTAATTAAAAAGAAAATTTAAGAATTTTTTTGAAAATCCAAAACAGTGAAAATCTAGGATGTTACAATAAATGGCCGTAATTTTTTATCCAGGCCCAAAATTTGGTTTGGCATCTAATGGTTAGAGTTAATTTTATAAAATCATTACAATGGGCTTGTAAATTAAACGAGGAGATATCTCTCTCCCATCTGTTTCCTTTGACGTGGCCCACATGCATCCACATGCATTGTACATCAGCCTTTGTTTTAGCTCCGAGCGAAAATGGGTTTAGATATTTAATCGCCAAAGCAAATCTCATGTATACATCAATCAGCTCATAGCAAATCTCACATACACATCATAGTGGGCCACATCGGTGTCCTAAAGAAATTTGTTTCAAAATCTCTCATTTTCTTAAACAATTGGGAGAGGGTCGCCCACCCTTGATTTTTGGTCAGACTGTTAGATGTGACATCCTACGTTAGGCCTAGTGCCATAAAAGGCTCACTTGCTATTTCGGTGGGCTATACAAAAGGAAACAATACGGAGAGACCGTAAATAAAGACAACCTTGATGAAATGACAAACTCGCACCATAAAGAGCACCTCTATAAGGTATCTCAAGCAAGCATTAGAATTAGAGCTGGGCATCGAGTCGAGTTGGACCGAGTTAGGGCTGACCCAACTTGATCTAGTTTTGAAATAGGCTCGACCTGAACTCGACCCGACTCGATACCTAGTCCAACATGCTTGACCCAATTCGAGTTAGGGTCTGACCTAGACTAATCTGGACCAAGTCCGACCCGATTACAAGTATCGAGTTAGGTCGAACCGACACTGAGTCTAGTCAAGTGCGATGGGTATTCACGGGTTGAAATCACAACTCAAAACCTAGATTCACTTGCCAGAATTATAGCCTCTCCATGGCCTACACGACATCTCAGATTTGAAAGGTCAAACTAAGTTTTTATATATATATATATATATATATATATATATATATATATATATATATATAAACGAGTTGGATTTCAAATCGAGTTAAGTTAGTACTAATTTAGATTTTGGGCTGAGTTGAGCTGAGTCACTGGGTGACTCGAACTCGATTTAGTTTGAGTTCCGATTGGACGAAGTCAACTTGATTCGGTTTAACTCGCCCACTCAGTTCGGATCAAGCTGGATCTAAACGAGTCGATCCCATGCGCAACTCTAATTAGAATTAAGCATAGAACTTTGCTGAGATCAAGTTCAACAGTGTGAATACCATGATGGAAGATCTTGCTCATCAGATCCGTTCATGGTGGCCCAGCAAGATCAACGGCTTCAAAGCGACACTCACATTTTCCTTTACACTTTGTATAGTTTCGTGGGTGATGGTCAAGAGATCACGAAATGGGGCACCTCCTTTGCCACCGGGCCCACGAGGCTTGCCGTTGATCGGCAGCCCCCCAATTCATGGAGCCCAATCTACACCGCTACTTCACCAAATTAGCCCGGATCTATGGCCTGATCACGAATATACAACTAGGTAGCAAGCTCTGTATGGTATTGAGCTCGCCTAAAGTAGCTAAGGAGGTCCTCGAGGACCACGATGCCATCTTCACCAATTGCGACGTCTCCGCTGCAACCATAGCCCTCACATACGGTGTAATGGACATTGGGTTCGGTCCCTACGGCTCAGATTGGAGGATGATGCGCAAGGTGTGCCCACGAGAGATGTTGAGCCCCACGGTGCTGGACGCGTACTATGGCTTGCATGGACGCGAGGTGCACCAGACGAGGTGCTACGTGCATACCCAAGCCGGTGCACCAGTAAACTTAAAAAAGGTAGCGTTTCGATCAGCCATAAATGCGATCGCAAGCATGATATGGTGTGACACGCTTGATGGGGAAGATAGACGTAGTGTGGGCCACGAGTTTCGACGTGTGGCCTGTGAGGCCATGGATTTATTGGGTAAGCCTAACGTCTCGGATCTTTTTCCTATCATATCATGGTTTGATGTACAAGGCGTGTTGGGCCACATGAAGAGGGTTTCATCGTGGTTGGATAGGATCTTTGATTCAGTCATATATCAACGGCTGAAAATGGACAGAGGGGAAGTGATGTAGAGCAGATTGCGGACAGTTTCACGGCCAAGATGGATCAGAAAAGGCTTGGTCGACGACATAAGTGATTCAGACATCGGACCTTAAATCAGGCGTATCTCGCATTCTGGAATGAGTTATTGGACATAAAATATATGATTTTGGGATAGAAGAGTATACTTTAGCCACCCAACCCTACTATCTCAAGTTGCACAAGCTGAATTTGTGAAATACCACCATATCAATGGCAGTTTCCTATTTTAATTCCGTTTTTACTATAAATAGGAAGTTTTAGTTTGATTACAACCCTTCATCCGTTGGGCTTTTAGGAGTTGCACCTAGTGTGAGAAGTGCTTAGAATAATGAGAAGAACAGCATGGTGAAGCTAAATAGGACACTATTTTTTGCTGAAAACCTTGCACACTAATAGACATCTTGGCCGTCTATAAATAGTAATAAATTGCAAATTCTAGGAGTTTTAGTTGTAGTTTGATTCTGATTTATCTTCCATTACTTGGTATCTCTATCAATCAATTTATGAATTTATTAAAATTTATTTATATTTTCTTGCTTTCTTTACTCATGATTCGAGAAGTCTTTGTGAGGGCTCCATGAATCCGGAGTAGTTATCCTCGTGGAATAAGGTAATCGACCTCACTACGTTCATCCTTGCGTAGGGAGAGGAGAAGAGCAAAGATTTCTTGCAGTTGCTTTTGCAACTTAAGAAGGGAGCACGAAATCCAACATCCTTACTTGCTTTAAGAGACTTGGTGGGAGGTGGCACGTACACTTCATCGACAACAGTAGAGTGGGCGAATATGTGTAGGAGTCTCAATTGCATAGCGAATGCTAACTCATGTTTTAGCTTCTCTCTTGCACTCGTTCTGGTGGCGATTGCCAGAGGGGATGAAGCTCGATCTTTTAGACAAGTTTGGATTCATTTTAAAGAAAGCTCTACTCTTGAAAATAAGTTCCTACTTGTATTAATTTAGAGTGGAAGATGGTATTTGTTTTTAGAGGCCCGAGTTACTTGTTTGTGACAAGAATGTAAATTTTCTATTGTGCATCAAGTGTGTACATGTGAGCCATGATTGATTTATCCAAACCATTGATTTGATAGTCCTATCATGGATGGATCATGCCCAAGGAATCTCATCAATCAACTCTAAATGGTTACGAAGAAATTTACCAACAATCTGCATTCAATGCAGAAAAGACCAAAGATCCAATGCTTAGGATCTTCAAATTTGGGAAATATTTTGAGCATGGTCTATGATGGGTTGGATAAATCAATTATTGGGCCCACATGCACAAGTTTTGCAACTGTGAAGTTCTCTCTTCGTCAAAAAAGGAAGCTCAAGTTCATTGTCTTATTAATTAGTGTGCTATATTGTGTGCTGGGTTTAGTTCAATATAAATAATTATTTGTAATTAGGAATGTAAGACTTTGCTTATATAAAGGTGTTTGTGATGTTGATTAGGTCTTTCAATATAAAATATTTGTCATATTTCTCTTCTTTAATTTTAATTTCTTTTCATGGTATCAGAGCAAATTAAATCTTGTAGATTCTATTTGAATCAGGAAAATGACAAATTTCAAAGTCTATCATTGAATTCATGAATTTGTTTGGTTTTGGCAAATTTCAAATTAAGTCTATTGTTTAGGAATCAAACTCTCGATTCATAGATTTGTAGAGCAATTTTTATAGCGCAAGAGCATTTATTGCAATGGATTAAAAAAAAAAAAAAAAAAAAAAAAAAATCTTTACAAGACTCATTACAAGTATTTGTCAAGTTTTTAGTTTTTTTTAGAGATTATTTTCCCAAAATCCATGAATTTGTGGAGGTGTAGATTTGAGAAAGCCACTGATTTCGCAAATCCTAAAAAAAAAAAAAAAAAAAAAAAAAAAAAAAAAAAAAGAAGGTAGAATTGAAATCCATGAATTTCACAAATCCCCGAGACCCAAATCCTCATCCCAAACAATCCAGTGTTTCAATATTATTTCTTCTAATGTGTATTATAAACATTGCTAGATTCATTTTCATTTAATTTAGCTATGAACTGGGCCACACTTCTTTATCTTTTATTCCTTCCCTTATCTTATTCTTCCTCTTCTCTTTCCCTTCAATTGCCATGTCCTGTGGATAAGCTTAACATCAGCAGTTTTCAAAAATATGAGAAAAGGTTCTTGTAATCAATTTGCAGAAGGATTAGATGAAATGGCATGGGGCTCATTGATGTTGTGTCCAATCAAGGGGCAAGTAATTTTTATTCACGGCTTATGTGAGTAGGACTAGCATTCATCAAAATTTCATTAGAAGTTCGGGAAATTTTCTTTACAGGAATATAGCATTAATTTTGATATTGCCAGGTACTTGTTTGGTGAGAAGTTTTAATTGAGAAATGCTAGGGACCTGTTTGGTTGCCATTTAAATCCATTCCATCTAATTTTTGTTAATATTAATTACCATTAGATATCGTAGTTTAAGGAGCATTTGGTTGCGCCAAATTTCATTATATTTGGTACAATCAAACGCACCCCTGTTGATTGTTGTTTTATTTCCCTACAAAAAAAAATGATTTCTAATGCATAATTACGATTAAAAATGAGATGGAACTCAATTTTAAGTGGCAACCAGACAGGGCCTAGGGTGATTACATGTGAGATATTGAAAGAAGCACATCCCAACACGACAGGTGTGTTAGAGATCAACTCCCACTAACAAGGGTATTTTACGGGTTACCCTTTTTTTCCTTTAGTTCTAGCATTCGCTTTGTCATATGATGGTTTTAAATAAACCCAAAATATACTTGTCGATGGCATGCCATCAATGCAAACACCCATCTAAAGTGAATTAGAAATAGAGCTGTACACAAGTCAATGTAATAGAGCTGTACACAAGTCAATGTATCTCGAAAAGCTCACTCCGCTTGACTCAATCTAGCTTTGCTCGACTCGGCTTGAACGACAATTCGAGACAAGCCAAGCTTCATATGACCCAACTCGTTTTGAAAACGAACCGAGGTCGAGCGTAGCGGAGCTTGACTCGGCTCGGATCGAAGCTCGAGCTTGGCTCAACTAGAATATATATATATATATATATATATATATATATATATATATATATATATATATATATATATATATATATATAATATATAAAGAAACTTTTACTACTCTACTCATCCATCCCTTTCTTACCATTTTTTCCATTCCTTACCCAACCCACCTCACCCAAGTTCCTCTCTCTCTCTCTCTCTCTCTCTCTCTCACACACACACACACACACACACACACACACAGCACCCACAACAATGTAACTATATCTAATATTATATATGAGGGTTGGGTGCTGGGTCGAGCTGGGTTAGGGTTACGATTAGGGTTGGGTGTTGGCTCGACTCAACTCGAGGTAAGCTCACCTCGACTCGATTCACTAGCTCACCTCGAGCTCGCCTCAAAAGGTTTGGCAAACAAACCAAGCTCCAATGGTAAGCTCGAAGGCGAGCTCTAGGAGAGCACATACGAGTCAAGCCAAGCCTGGCCCACCTCGACTCGACTCGGCTCGATGTACATCCCTAATTGCAAAGCTTTAACCATGAGATGTTTCTAATGTGTGAGTGATCCAGAAGACTATTGAAGGAAATGGAAATTTCCTCATTTCCACTTCTTTTAAATTAATTGTTGCAAATCAATTTGATAATGCATCCAAACATGGCCAAAACATATCATCAGGATTGAAGAGAATCAGGCTCCAGAAGAATGAAATTATGGAGTGATGGAAAAAAGTCCCATTCATAAATGTTTTTAGGCAAATCCTAAAGAGTCCCATTCATAAATGCTTTTAGGCCAATCCAAAATAAAATGTTTCTTTCCAATACACAAGAAAAGAAAAGAAAAGATTTATATCAGCAAATTCAACACCATGAAGTTTTTACACTCAAAACGATGAGCCCAAATTCCATCAGGACAATTGAAACTCAACTGACAAAATCCCAAATCAAGAACTCCATTTCCAATCTCAACTCGAACTGTGAAAGACATCTTTTTGTAATCACACACATATCAGTTTTTTTTTTTTTTAAACACCCATTTCTTCCAAACTTCAGATCAATCTCCTATGTTCTCTTAGACTATCTATACATGGGTCTCAATCTGTCAAGTCATTTCTTCTGATAAAAGTCGAAGAACGAAGGGTTAGGAGCTGTGGACTATACAACCCACAAGTTCTCATTTCTTTTTGGAGCGAGTCATGAAATCTTTCGGTATGAACTGTTATCAACTAACGAGCCCTCTATTGGAAATCGATATCAGGCTAGATGGGTAAGCACGCTTAACATTGATCGATCTGCAATGCACATCTGTTAAACAGGATGGATGTTTTGTCCCCAAAACAATTCAAAGCTCCGCTTTCATGCGACCTGCAACATGGAAAAATCTTTCAAGAATCCAAGATAATTTACAAAAAAGGATGAGGGAATATCCACAATTGACTTCTACTATTTACCATGCAGTTCATGACTGTCAGGAGGAATGTTGAAGCCGAAGCCCGTCTGAACAATGCCTTGAAGCTCACCATCCCATACATTTGGTATCTGTAATTAGATGCTGAAAACTTAGGAGAAGACATGTACAGATGTTTCTGATAAAGAAAATGTGGGAATTATAATGGATACGAAGGGAGTTGCTAAGCTGACACGTGCCGACCTGGGACTTATGTCGGACATTCGTGCCATGCATCGGGCGAGCCCCATTGATGACCTGGATCAAAAGATCAGGCTGGTTCATTCATCAGGAAGGGCACACGTGCAGTTTGAATGTTGACCACTGCCATTGTTTTAAAACTGCTTATTGTTTTTATACATGTGCAGCCTGACCACCTCATTTTCTTCATGACATCTACCCAGTGGGCCCACTCATGCATAGTTCTTATATCCTGCACAGAGGCAGCTTAGCAAAGATCATATTGTTCACATTACTTGAGCCATGGCAGAAAACTGGGAGTTGGTCGCTTTCAGCATGTTTCTTGAATTCTCGATACTGCAGATCCCCATTTCTGATTGTATGGCTCCTTGGATTGGTGCGTTCAAATCAGGGTGAGAGGTATTCATTCCATGGCAAAATCCAAGAACAGCAGATCCACCACCTTGTGAATAGAGAATCTACAAGGCTCATAACAACTCTTGTCATTGGACTGACCATAAGAATCAAAAGGAACCAAAACAGATTTAGCTCAGCTGTTCTATCACCACATGGGTCTTACTTCTTTTGAGAGAATCCTTTCTATGTTGAAGTTCAATTCCGGGTTGACTGTGGCAAGCTTCATTGACAGAAACTACACAAAGTAAACAGAAAGAGGTTTGCTTTTATCTTAGTCATGAGGCAAAAACCATCTACTTGAAAAGAAGAATTTCTCATTGTAATTTCTCTCTAGTCATTCAATTAAAGGAAATACAGAAGATTCAGATCCAGTTACATGAGTTCAGCTATGTTTGGTTCTGTCACTTACTGGATTCAGAAGGTAGGAGCAGAATTATATCCTTGGGTTAGTAGTTTGTGTGAGTGGGACCCATGCTTTGGTGACCCAGATTGTTGTTGTCCGACAGTAAAAGATGATAAAGAAAAAAATACAACAACAATCCACATACATCTGAAAAATGGCTAAATATTGGATGGTTAACTATCTAACAGCTGGGTGTTTCTTGGGACATGGTCCATTCATAGTGGCACCTATCAGATCAATAGTCTGGATCACTAAACCATGGGCCCCATTTGTACAAACTGAAAACCCTAGGATACTACTGCTCACAAAAAAAGGGGGTGTTTTTTGGGACATGATCCGTTTGTAGTAGTACCTAACAATCTGGGTGTTTCTTGGAACATGGTCCATTCATAGTGACACGCATGATGTATCAGATCAATAGTCTGGATAACTGAACCATGGGCCACATTTGTACAAGATACTATGCATTCTCCTTGGGATGGAAATAATACAATTCCTCAATCGAAAATACCTTGCTTATCTACTCAGCTTTGTAGAAGCAAGCCACTGATATGGTGCAATTTGGCTCTCATGGTGAGTGACGAAGCAGATGACACCTAAAGTTTGAGACTCATAGCTACCGATGGACTTGCAAAACTAGCATAAAAAGATCTGATTCTTGATTAGTTATTAGATGAGCATACCTCAACCTGCCGTTGCAGTGATTGGACGTAGTTTATAATCTCATCAAGCATCACTGCCTTGCCAGTAATCTATAGTAGTAAAGAACAGCATGTTAATCAGGATTCATGAGTGAAAGAAAGACTTGTAAGTATAGTATCACTGGATTACCTTATTGCATCCCGGAACAAGGTCTTGAAGAAATTTCATTCGCTCACTAATTTTTTCTCTTCTCACCTGTCATGCAAAGAAAATTTCACGCTTGAAATTGTTGCCAAACATGAACTCCTATAAAAATCAACCCCACGCGTCGAAACTTACTCTTTCTGCAAGGCTGTGGCTATTGGTTGCCTGGCCTCGCCTGGCCCTCACATGAATATAATCTTCGTTTGGAGAATCTCCGTTCTTGGAATGGTCCTTGGCTTGTTTTGAGGTCAGCTTCCGTGTGCTTGCGCTTGGATTCTGTTCACTCTTCTGTTTCTTTTCGTCTCTCTCTTTCGAACTTTCGGTTGCAGCATGTGGAACATCTTTCTAGAGCCACCATATTATAGGGAGCAAAATAAAATTATCAATTGGTTACAGTACTGGAAAACATCAGGATCTTGAACAGAAATCTTTTAAATGGGCAAGAATGTGGTCTGTGTTCATTGCGGGGGCTGCAACCTGGGTTTGGGTCAAGCCGAACCCAACTGACCCAACCTGAGTTTGGGTTGGGTCACGTTGTCAAGGACCACGGATTGGAATAAAATCAGGCTGGGTTCAGGTTGAGCAAAATCAGCTCGGGTTAGGTAAGGTTGGGAATTGCCACATCTATTTGGGTCAGGTTGGGTTGGATTGATTTAGGATTGAGTACAGAGGAATTCGGGTTGGGTTCTCTTGCGGTCGGTTTGTGCTCGTCTTCATCCTCAACCTGACCCAACCCACCTTAGTTGCACCCCTCTTCATGGCATACAACATGCATGTGCATATATGTATGTTGATCCAAACCATCCAAATTGTAGGCCATTATTACAGATTATTGCCTCAACCATGCTGATTGAACAACCTGAACTGCCCAATAGCGGCCATCAAATGGAGAAATAAAAAATAGCTTTTCGAGGGGTCCAAATTCAATGGGCAAATCCAGATGGTTAAGATTACCAGACTGGTCGGAATTTCGGGCGATTCTCCATCCACAGAGGGGCCCAGGATTCTAACAGTTAGGATTGCCCTTCACGTATACCATATATACAGTGATTTGGTATTAGAAATTGGTTTTGAGTGCAGACCCTAGGCTAGCCCCATACACATATATCTGAAGGCACCAATAAATCTTAATGCATTGAGAGCTGAGACTGATCAAACATAACTGATTTTACCTGAATGCTGTCAAGTTGAGAAGGGGAGTCAATTGTGTGACTCTCGGGCATCCTTTTTCTCTTATTCCCGGTTGGCGACGACCCCACATTCCTGTCATCTGAAATCGGGCGGTGCTCTAGGTTGGTCATGCCATGATCAGCACCCTCCCATCTTTGAGTTAGCTTCCCGAAACCAGCACCAGATGGATACTCAACAAGGTGAGAGGGGCTTCCAAGCATACCAACATCATAAGGAGCAAGATCTGTCTGATGATGAGAACCCATTGACCCTTTACAACCAATATCCTCCACCATTGAAACAATCGGATCCCAGCTGGTAACAAAGAACGAATCCGAGTTCATCGTCATTTCACCAACTTTTTCAAACTGTGGAGACACCCCGAAAGATTGACAATCCAGATTTCTTTGTTCCAACCCAAATTCACCATTATTGCCTGCACCCATTTCCCAAAACCAAACAACCACCCCTCGAAACAAGCTATAGAAACCGCCCACTTCAAAACTCTTCCGAATTCTACTGCCCAGCTCACGAACGGTCGATCACAAGCCACCCCAAGACAGAAGATCTCTAACTAAAGTGACACAAAGTTTGACTAACAAAAGCTGGTAATTTCTTGCAAGACTCAACAAGGAATAAACAGCAATGGCAGCTTTATACTTAGAGGGGAAAGCAAAAGCAAAATCCTCATCAGAAGCAGCATCCAACACACACACACAAACACAAAGAAAAGGGAAATCCCTTGTACCAGGCATATAATCTACCATCCATCCACCAACTGCTTACTTTAAAACCACCCTAAGATCAAACCTACTATAATATCAAATGCCCCACAGACAAGAAAGTGAACCTTTCAGAGCATAAAGGAGACAAAGAAGAAAAGAATGGCATTAGTTAACAGCTCACCAAACTAGCAGAATGGAAAGTAGATTCTTTCTCTTTTTTCCTCAATAACTTCAAAAAACACAATACCACGAATTTCATTACTACAGCTTCTTTTCCATTTCCATGCGCAAAACTAGAATGACCCTTTTAGCATTAGAGCTTTGGAAGCTCCAACTCAACACACCAAACCAAACACCCTTTGGAATTTCTTGTAATGGGTATCTAGAAAAAACCCCCAAAAAACATCAATTTCTGCTGAAATTATTTAGAAATGGAAATTTGCAGGACTGGTTTATGGTTACAGCAGACACAATAATAGTACTTTTTTGCCAAATGGGGTGTCTGAATTCTGGTCATAAAAATCTATTAATTAAAAAAAAAAAAAAAACAAAACAAAACTCACCAAATGGGTATTCGATCTCAAAATACACAATACCATTTTTGAATTTCTTTCCCATAATAAATCTTTAAAGAAAAGTTCCAAATTCCACAATAATCTCCCGACATAAGAATTTTATATCGTCAAATCAAAACCCAACAGCCAAAAAAGGGAAGTAGGAGACACCCTTTGAAAATTTCTCAAATTGGGTAACCTACAAACACCCTAAAAGCATCAAATTCCGATGAAATTCAAAACAACTTGAAATGGGTGGGAGTGATTTATGATTCTAACAGACACCCAAGAAAAAAACAAAAACTAAAAAAGCCACTATCAGGCACCCTTTGAAAATTTTCAACAATGGGCATCTCCAGAAACACTAAAAGCATCAAATTCAATTGAAATTCAACAGAAATGGTAATGGGTAGGACTGATTTATGAAAAAAAAGCAGAACTTCTCCCAAATCGGTGTTGACAGAAACGAAAACAGCATCAAATTCTGGTTACCAATGTCCACAAGAATCCAAAATCCAAAAAAAAAAAAAAAACCAACTGGATCTGTGCAGAGACAGTAAAAATGGCATCAAATTCCAACAGAAAATGAGAAAAATGTCGATAAATTGAGAGATTGAAGAGAGCTTTTTTACCAGCAAAAGGGGATGAAAAAAAATACTTATTTTGAATGACAACTACTGCCAACTGCTCTCTGTAAAATTGTTCAAAATTCAATCTTCTTCAGCTTTTTAGTTTTTTTTTTTTTTTTTTTTTCAAAACATGTTCTTTATAGTCACTGCAGGTGTAGAAATTGTAACAAGACTCGCCCAATCTGCTCCCCTCTTCTCCCTAAGAAACTGATGATCTAGACCGTTCATCTACAATATCTCACTGTCGATGGCCATATGAATGATAAACCTCAGTAACATTGATTTTTCTGTCGATTCAAAGCTGTTTAGGAACAGCGGTCAGGAAAAATGTTTCTAACCGCTTTTTTATGGAAGGTGGTGATCTCCGATTAGTTGTATTTCATAAATATTGGTATGTATGATGGGTCCTTCTACATGAACGGTTTGGATCATGAAATAGAGGGATCAAAAGTCGAACCTTGCTCGCTTGGGAGATGAGATGCATAGCTATCTCTAGGCAGCACACGTGGCAGTCTGACTCATTTTCAGTAATCGGCGCCCTCCATCTTTTTGATCTTATAATGGATGGAAAATTCTTACAAAACAAGCATAAATCGGGTAATCCTGACCCTCTAATCAGTGGCCTTCAATCTGACCGTAGAAAAACAATTTAAGTGTCTACATTCAGTGTTGTAAAGCAAAGGAAATTGATGTCGTATAAAGGCATTATACACCATGCACAGTAGTACAGTAGTTGAACGGTCTTGATTGATACATATCCAGGCCATCTGTCCGTAGAGATATTCGGTCTACTCTAACGCTGTCCTACCGCGATGTACTGCACAATATCCAAAGGTCGTTGTACTGGTAACAGGAAGGTTGGTTGGGGTTGTTGGAAGCGGTTGTGTCCTGCCCCCGCTGGACAGAAACGGTCCAGGCGAGGTATCTGTGGAGCCCATCTTGACATATGGGATATATCCAAGCCGTTCATCTATTTTTACAGATAATTTTAGATTGAGAAGTCAAAATTAAATCATCTCCGATTCTCAAGTGAACCACAAAGTGGGGATTGAACATACACCATTAAAAACTTCTTGGGGGCCACAGAAGTTTTGGATGAAGCTGAAATTTTTGTTTTCCCTTCGTCCAGTTCTATGTAACCTTATATGAATAGGTTGGATGACAAATAAACATCGCGATGGGCCATAGAAATATTTCAACGGTTGGATCATTATCATCACTGCTTCCTGTGATGCGATCTGCCTCTTGGATCATACGCTAAAATTCTCTAGAAAATGGATGAACGGCGTAGATAAAACCCATACATTATGGTGGGCCCCACAAAGCCCCGGGGGCAGGACCCAATCCGCTTTCGGACGCGGATTGGCTACTCCCCCTGACACCAGCCCCGGAGCTGGTGGTCGGTGCTCTGTGGGCCCCACCATGATGTACGTGTTTCATCCATTCCGTTCATCCATTTTTAAAGATCATTTTAGGGCTTGATACCAAAAATGGGAGGGACATAAATCTCAAGTGGATCACACCACAGGAAAAAAAATAATGAGTGGATATCCATCATTTAAATCCTCCTAAGGCCCGATGTACTGTTTATTTGACATCCAATCCGTTGATTAGGTTATAAAAACCCAGATGAAGGGATAAAACAAATATCAACTTCATCCAATACTTTTATGGCCCCCAAAAAGTTTTTAATGGTCGAAGTTCATTAAACACTGTTTCCTGTAATGTGGTCCACTTGAGATTTATGTCCCTCCCATTTTTGGTATCAAGCCCTAAAATGATCTTTAAAAATGGATGAATGGAATGGATGAAACACATACATCATGGTGGGCCCACAGAGCACCGACCACCAGCTCCGGGGCTGGTGTCAGGGGGAGTAGCCAATCCGCGTCCTCCGCTTTCGGGGTTGTTCTCTTCCACTCCAAGCTATGAACTGATACGTTGCCAGCTACGCAATGGAGGTTGGGTGGAATACATCGTGATGCACTGCAATTGGGTACATACGGACTTTCTACGTTTGTTAGATGTCCTTTTTAATGACCTAAGCCGTTTACATGATGGGCCTCACTATGGCTGGGGATATGCAAAAACACTTTAATATTTAAATATTTTATCCCTTCGATTATTCAAGCTTTAAAAGATCGTCAATAAAAAGGAAAAGAGTTGATTAAAGGGTTGAAATATTCAGATCTAAGAGTTTTAATGTTTTGATCTTTCATCCAGGTAAAATCCATCATATAAACGGTTTGGATCATTAAAAGATAGCCCAAGATACTAACAATAAAGTTGCGACGTATCATATTTTAATATGTCGGATGTATTATAGCAACCTCCAATGGCAACATAGATATCGATGCTACGTTCTACACTTCTCTTTTTCCCGCCCAGACCTCGTTTTGCTATAATGGCAACTAGCGACACGCGCAAGTATGATATGTTTCTACTCGCGGGTACGTGTGTTCCCTGAGGTCAGCATGTTCAGTGAAGAAGAAAATGGCCCTTTTAAGGATAAGTGACCGACAGCCCACGTTCATTGTACAAGTGCGGTCCACCAATTGATAGTAAAATCATGATATTTTGGGAAATAATAAACTGATGGACGGATCTGATCTTTTTAAAGAGGCAGCCTCTGACCTGTACACCCGCGAGTATGATTCAAATGACATTTCGCAAGTAGCCTTCATTTCTATTTGGGTAAATAGCATGTAGTCGACGGACTACGGAAATGAAACCGTAGTCCGCCGGCGGAGCCATGTGACCAGTGTAAGATACAGCAAGAGACAAGAAGGGCCCACCATGGATCATCATGAAAGATCGTCTTTCCTTTAAACATGATCCTATCCATTGATAAAATGGACTTGAATACGAACCATTGACAATTCTCTGATTTATCCTTCAAAAAATGAATATCTAAGATAGCCTTTTAATACATTCCCGTGCCTTATTTGGTGGGACCCATCACTTGAACCGTACAGATCCACTTTACCCATAGCCGAACTACCGGAATACGGATTTACTTCAGTAGTTCGCGGACTACAATAGGGAGTGGATCAGGTGTTTTTTTTTTTTTAACACACGCACACACACCCCCACACAATGGAATTTCACCACCTATGGGTAACGCCTTAGTGGTGTTACCCTCACCGTAGGGCCCACCTTGATGATAATTTTTATATCCAAGACGTTCATCTGTTTTTTTTCAGATCATTTTACTTGGTGGTAAAAAATTAAGCAGGTAAAAATCTCAGGTGGACCACACTACAGGAAAGAGTTGTGATTGAACATCCACCATTAAAAAATTTCTAAGGACCTACATAGAGTTTATTTGTCATCCAACCTGTTGATAAGGTAAAAAAGACATGGATGAAGGGAGATTACAAGGATCAGATTTATCCAAGTCTTTTATAGCTCACAAAAAGTTTTTAATGGTCATTTATTACTGTTTCCAGTGATGTGGTCCACTGAGATTTGGATCTTCTTAATTTATGGATTTACGCCCTGAAATTATCTGAAAAAAATTTATGGAAGGCATAGATATACAATATATTAATCAAGGTAGCCCCACACGATCTGGCTAACACCGTATAAGGTGTTACCCGGGCAACACCTACTCCTCTCCCACTACACTAGGCATATCTCTCCTTGGGCTTGGGTGTGATTCTCACTCGCACCGCTTTTTCTTTCTTCTTTCCTTTTCTGAGGAGTTATATGGTCCTGAGGCTGTGCATGGTGCTTGATACACAAGCACTGAGAAATTGTACACGTGGCATATATTAACTCAAATAAACCGACTAGGTTGTTCATCGAGCTTCTTCAAGTCTCAAGATCGGATTGGTGGAACAATCCTAACCTTTTGATTCGAGGGCACTTTTTTGTCGAAATAGGACCGTACGATACTTTTCATTTTTAACCGTCCAATAAATGTCTAGCAATCCGATGGTTGAATAATCAAATAAGCTTAATGTTTGGTTCGTGATACATCTACACCGCTTTCCATATTTGGACTGTTAATTTGAGTACTTTTATGCCACGTGTACAATTTTAAGTACTTTCTAAGTGGCTGAGCATCATCCATCACACTCTGCCAGAGTATAAAGGTTTTTCACCTTCTTTTTTCCTCGGTCCATTAGCAACATAAGGAATCTCATCTTTTTACATCCTTGTCCTTGTACGGTTTCCAGCTGTGGGAGCTGTTCTTACAACGAACAGTCAAACCATTTTCTTTTTCTCGTCAATTTCTCGGGAGCTTGTCATCTCGTGATAAGCTAAGCTCCGCAAGGGTCCCACCATGGATGGCCCGAACCATCTCAACCGTTTAAGCGTAGAACTTTCTCTTGTTGAATGTGGACCTTTGGTTAGTTTTGTGATTGTCCAATTCCATCGCCTGACCAGCAAACCTATAATTTTCTATAGGATTCCGTGGTCCGTACATCTGGGGTCCATTGTTCGATGATCCAAGACGTTGATCTGGAGCCTCACTTTCATTTTTTAAAAATATGGAAATTCAATGTTTGTCCCTGAGCTCTGAATGTGGATCGTTTTTTGAATTTTATATCTTAACCGTTGCTGGCCTCGACATCAAGGTGTTGGGATCATCTGATTTAGAACAAATCCTGCGCATCAGACAAAAACAGAGGGACCCAGCAGATCGTTTATATGGGAAGCAGATTGCGTACTGAGTAAAGTCTGTGGGGCCCACCGTGATTTATTTATATTATCCACTCCGTCCATACATTTTACGAGATAATTTTAGGGCTTGAACCAAAATGAATTATACCAAAATCTCAAGTGGACCACACCACAGGAAACAGTGTAAATTAAACGTCTATGGTTGAAAATTTCTTGAGAGCGACAGAAGTTTTGGATTAAGGTGATATTTGTGGTTTCCCTTCATCCATGGTGAATAAACATCAATGTAGGCCTTAGGAAGGTTTCAACAGTAGAAATCATTATTCCCACTATTTCATATGGTGTGGTCTACTTGATCTTTGGATATACTTTAATTTTGAGCTCAACACCTAAAATGAAATGGGAAAACGGATAAATCACATACATATAAGTTGGAGCTCAATAGAGTTTACTCGGTACCAGAAAAGCCTACTGAATTAGTACGGAATCCGATTTGGTTTACTTGGGGCACGGACCGTGGGGCTACCTAGATATATGTAGCTTACATCCACGCCGTCCATACGTTTTGAAAGCTCATTTTAGGACATGATATAAAAAATGAAGCAGATCCAAATCTTAGCTGACCACAGGAAACGGTGGTGATTGAATACTCGCCATTAAAAACTTCTTGGGGGCCACTGTTGAATGTTTATTTTCCATCCAACCTGTTGATAAGGTCAGAAAGACCTGGATGAAGGGACCACACAAATATCATCTTGATCCAAAACTTTCGTGGCCCACAAGAAGTTTTTAATGGTCATTCACCAATGTTTCCAGTGGTGTGGTCCACATGAGATTTGAATCTGTTTCATTTTTTGCCATGCCTGAAATATGCTGTCAAAACGGATGGTCAACATGGATGTGAAGAAAATACATCACGGTGGGCCCCACAGTCATTGATCCCCCGACCTCGGTGGATCCGGGAATCCACTGAAGTCGCGTCCGTTTATCTGGATCCGCAAATCATGGGCCCCACATGTATGGAATCGGCACCTCAGAGAACAATGTTTGATTGACAACATGGCCCTGTAATTTCTGTCAAGAGATGTTGGAGCCACTCTCCCACGTGGGATCAAAGGTCAGCACATGTGCAAAATCCCAGCCATTCATCATGTGGGATGGTCTATACTCTTGAGTGGCCCATAACCAGGCCGGTCTCCTTGTCAGATCGTATACACGTGTACGTTGAAATTGGATCTTTGGTCATCTTTTTATTAACCGTTAGTTATCTCCTACAAGAGTGGCCTACCTGGTGTTTCGACCGTCCGATTTTCTGGCCAGACCATCGTCACGGTGTGTCCACATGATGGATGGCCTAGATCTCGTATGAACGTACAAAATAAAGCCAATGCTAAGATGGAAGTGAGGAAAGAGGCGTTCTAAACCGGAAACGGATTGGCTACTCCCCTGCCACCAGCTCCGTGGCTGATGGTCGGTGCTCTGGGGCCCAACCATGATGTATGTGTTTCATCCATTCTGTTCATCCATTTTTAAAGATCATGTAATGTTTTGATCCCAAAAATGAGAGGAATATAAATCTCAGGTAGACCACACCACATGAGAACAATAGCGATTGGATATTCACCATTAAAATTTAAAATCCTCCTAAGGCCTGCTATACTGTTTATTTGACATCCAATATTTAGATTAGGTCATACTGTCCAGATGAAGAGAAAAAAAAAAGATCATCTTAATCCAAAATTTTTATGGCCCCCAAAATATTTTTAATGGTCGACCCTCATTCAACACTGTTTCTTGTAAAGTAGTCTATTTGAGATTTAGATATACCTCGTTTTTAGACTAATAATATAAAAGGATCTTTAAAAATAGATGGACGGCATGGATGAAACATATACATCATGGTGGGCCCGCATAGCACCGACCATCAGCCATTGGCTGGTGTCAGGGCGAGTAGTCAATCCGTTTCCTTCTAAACCGTGCTCGTGCTGTCAGTTTTGCACAAGTGGGACCCATGGTTATGTTGATATGATGGATCCCGCATTGGATGTTCCATGCGCCCAGCCCCCGTGAAAATGGGACTCGGATTCCCCGGTACTGGTCAGTGTTCTATGGGCCCCACCATGATGCATGCGTTTTATCCACACCGTCCATGCATTTTGGGAAATCATTTTAGAGTATGATACCAAAAACTTAGATAGAACTAAATCTCAGGTGTACCACACCACTGGAAAAAGTAGTGATTGAACTCTTACCATTAAAACTTTATAGGATCCACTGTATTTTTATTTTCCATCTAACCTATTGACTAGGTCATACAGACCTAGATGAAGGGAAAACACAAATATCAGATTGATCCAAGATTTTTAAGAAGTTTTTAACAGTTAGCGTTGAATCACTACTATTTTCTATGGTATGGTCCACCTGAGATTTCGATCTACCTTATCATTGTTCTCATATTCTAAAATGAGCTGGAAAAATGGATGGACGGAGTGGATAAAATATAACTATCATAGTGGGCCCCACGGAACAGCCGACAGCACTGACCTCGGTACCTGAGTGGTCACCACCGAATCCTAGTCCGTGAAAATCACGCTAGCGTTTTCGGTTCTTTTCCTTGAACCAAAAAGACCCCATTCAACTGCAGCACCTGTTTATTCATTCAGCGTGTAAAACACCCAAGTCAGTGGGCTCGTCCTGTTGTAATTGTAAAATCTGATCCGTCCATCAGATTCTACTCGGTAAGATTGATGACAAAAGTCAGCTAGATCCACGGTTTATATGGCCACACCACATGGAATGGGACGGAATGCTGACCATAGGTTTTTGTGTAGGGCTACCATGGCGTCTATTTTTCATCAAATCCGTCAATCAGGTGTAACTCATGTAGATGAAGAGCATATGCAAGAAATAAAATAAAATAAAAATCTCACGTGGGCCACACCATGTGAACTTAGCGATTTTCGGAGCAATTTTTCATGGCTCCCATTGGTGTGGCCCATATGAATTTTTAATCGGGCTTTTATTTTGCACACATGGTTCAAATAATGGTTCTCACACCTGATGATGGAGTGGATTTTACATTAACATGGTGGGCCCCACAAAGCTTGAGCGACGATTACGCTCCCAAAAGTAAAAAGAGGAGGACCTGTTCATCTACAACTTCTTGTAGCTACATGGATTGCGCCTGGGGCCCACCATCTGTGTATGGAATCCCATCTGTCGTGAAAGTTGGGTGCCCAAAGAATCAGATGATCCATCTATCATGCGACAACCACTTAAATTTAGAGGTTTTATGTGGTTGTCAATAGCTTTCCATGGTGTGGTTCTGCACCTAATCACTTTTTCAATAAACGGATGGGATGGTTAGCATTATATGATAGAACTGATTCTTTAGAAACATGAGCAATCTAAGATGGGCCCACAGAGTGAGAGGTTCAAATTGTTGTCAGAAACTTTTGTTAAACAAATAATAAAACTAGCTAACGGTTCAGATGTTGACCTTTGGTTTGGTGGCTATGATTAATTCAATAAATGGGACTTTTTGTTAAGAACACGCGCTCCTGTCGCCCACAAGATGAACTGTCTGGATCAACTAAAAGCTGGGCCACATCTGTACAAGATGCTATTCAAATAAAGGAAAAAAAAAAAAAAACAAATGAGGAATGATCACATGCGTTCAGATACGTGTGGCCCACCCGTGATGTGTATGTGGAAAACCAAACCGTGAACCCGGTGCACTACCCCATGGGCACGGGACATCTCAATAATCATCCATAAAAAAATAATTAAAAAAATCATGTGGTGAACCCCACAGGGAACATTTACAAACACGCCTAAAACCTATTTATCACTTGGTATGGCCCACCTGAATTGTGGAATGGCTTGAGTTCTGCTGTATCCGTTCATCCTGGTGGTGTTGTGTTCACCTGATGAATGGATTGGATGACATATACACAGAACGGTGGACCCTACATTCCATCTGGAGATGGGCATCCCCCTGCCCAATGTTCCTCATCATTCCCTTTGGCGTAGCCCACCTGAGTTACGGATAAGGCTAATTTCTTAGACCCAGGTGTAATGTTGGGGAACACATGTAATGGACGGGTTGGATGGCACTCACACGTGAAGGTGGGCCCCACATAGCTTGAGCGTATGGTATTTGATCATTCTCCCGAAACATAAACGCGCCCATTGAAGAACATGTCAAAGATCCGTACCAACATCCAACTACCAAACCACAACGGAAAGACTCCCGCTATCATGCGCCCAGCGTGCGCTATGCGCCACATAACCTGTTGCCTTATATCAAAAGACATGGTCCCCTTTGTGGCAATCATGGATGATACCTTGAGAAAGAATCTCGAAAATTCCTCAGCACTCATTACCCATTTCTCTCCAACATTAATAATGCAACACTTGCATTCTACCTTTTCCTGGGCCCCACAATCTTTTGGTCCACCTTCCATAGATAAATTACGTTTGTCACATCTAACTACTCCAACACATCCCCTTGTGTGACCATCGTATACATGCACACCAATCAGGACCATTGAAATTGTAGGCCAGGTTGAGCTGAGACCACATGCAAATGATCAGAGCAGTCGGATAATCCAAAGATTGATTGGACAGTTATCAAAGACAAGTCACTCAGCCCACAAAATCGAATCGCTAAGATTGTCAGGCTATGTTTGCTGCACAAACTGAACGGTCTGGATTCGTTACCATGACTACTGTATTATATGCAATGCAGAAAATACGCATGGCCCCAATAATAATAATAATATTAAAAAAGTGCAATTACTTAATTTCTAAAAGCGGCTAGCCTTTTGAATTATAAAATATCCCAAACCCATTGCTTGAGTGGTTCATTGCACCGGCCTGAGAGGGGGCCTAGCACAAGAGGTCAATGAAGGTGGATGATTCCTACCAATGGTGAATATTCAATGAGGGCCAATTGGATGGATTTCATTGAGCCTAGAAGTGTATTGCATACTTGAGTAACTCAGTAGGCTGTGGGGGCCCACCGTGATTTTTGTACTTTTATCCACGCCCTCCATCCATTTTAGTGGGTCATTTTAGTGCATGATCCCAAAATTGAAGCGTATTCAAAGCTCAAGTGGACCATACCACAGGAAACAGTGTGAATTGAATGCCTACCGTTGAAAATTTCTTGTGGGCCATAGAAGTTTTGGATCAAGCTGATATTTGTGTTTTCCCTTCATCCATTTCTGTGTAGCCTTATGAACAGGTTGGATGACAAATAAACATCACTGTAGGCCCTAGGAAGGTTTCAACAGTGGAAATCATTATTCCCACTGTTTCCTGTGGTGTGGTCCACTTGAGCTTTGGATATGATTCGATTTTGGGATCATCCCCTAAAATGATCTGTAAAAACAGATGTACGGTGTGGATAAGACACATACATCCATGGTGGACCCCATAGAGTTTACTTCGTACACAGTCCACTTCCTAGAAAATGCCCAATGGTGCACCACAGTTTGCAGAAGAGATTTGAGGCATCCAGGCCAGCATGTCACTAACATGCAAGATACAGCTGTGCAGCCCTGGCCCAAAAATCAGGTTGGTCCACTCATCAGATGCACAACACTGCTTGTGTACAACAAAAAAGAGAAGTGGATGGTTAGAAAAGAAGGACAAAAGGTCCACATCCAATGTCCATGGAGCCCACCTAAACAAGTGTGGCCAACCTGATTTTCAAGCCATGGCATGTTAATAGGGTGGTCCACCAGATGAACGACTAGATCCCCTTAGCATTTCACAATAACCCACCAACCAGTGTTCCTGGATGCTTGGTATAAGTGAGTATATGATACAAATGCTGCTGTGCATTTACTGATACACAGTCGTAGAATACATACCATCTACATTGCCATTTACACATCCCCTCTGAAAAATGGTGGATTAAGGAATGAGCTTGAAAATGTGCCTCCACCATTGGGGAAGAGAGTGAGAAAACAGACGATGGCCAGCACGAGTCCCCATGCATACCTGTCATCCCCCAATGGTGTGATCTCGTCCTTCGCGGGTATTTCTTCTCCGCCTCTGAAGAAGGTTGCGAACAGACCCCAAGCCAGGCAAAGGACACTGCCGCTCAGGCCGCCGATTCCCAACAGCAGTGATGTCCCAAAAGAGAGAAGGGTCGCAGTGCTTCTCCCAAATAAAGCTTGAGCTATCCGACCCCCTTCGAGCCTTCCGCATGGCAATAGGTTCAAAGAAGTCACCACCATCCCTGAACAATTGAATTGCACAAACTTATATTTAGGCATCTCCTATGTTTTCAAAGGAGTGGAAATGAGGTTTGCTAGAATACATCTTGATGTACTGCAAATGAATGGCTCAGGACTTAGAGCCGTTGGATCTGTGTTGACCCAAACAGTTTATATGATGGGCCTCATTTGGATGTGGATAAATAAAATAAAATAAAAAACCTTGTATTGAAAGAATTAAAACCTCTGGTTATTCAAAGGTTAACTAGACCATCCATATTCAAGGAAAAGAGAAATGATCGAAGGATTGAAAATATTCCAATCGAAGAGATTTTAGTTTTTGTCCATCCCCTCATCCAAAGTGAGGTGTATCATATAAAACGTTTGGATCACTCAAAGATGATCCCTTATTCAAAAGCTGAAGTTCTAATGCGTTCCATGGCAATAGGTCAGGAATCAGGATGTATTTTAGAAAACCTCATTTGGAAATTATGGAAAGGGCATTCCACAGAGTGGGATTTCTCCATCAAAGCAGCCCAAAATGGCAACTGAGCACGTTTCTTCTGTTTGAAAAAGAAGAAGAAGAAGAAGAAGAAAGACACGAGTGCAATAGTCCACCCTGCTCAAAGAGAACTAACAACATCCAAATGCAACCTCTTAACCGATGTCCTATATTCTCATCGGCTAACAAAAAAAAAAAAAAAGGATCTGTCCCAGCAATCATATTACTTGTTATTCAGTAAGTATGCAATGCTCAGTTGAGCATTTGCTCAACACTACAAACGGTACATGTCACATTTGTTGGAATAGCAGATAGGCTTGCAACTGGACTGGCTGGTCCATGGTGGATTGGAGATAAAAACAAAATCTTCCTTGTCTAATTATCCTAACCATTCGATTGGGCACCCAATAAGCATGGACCATTGTTTGTAACTGTCCATTCCCATCGGATGGTTAGGATCATCTGATAGGGGAGATACTGGATTGGGTTACAATAGGCTGCCTACTTGTTGGGCCTTTAGTAGAAGTCCAATCAGTTAATGAACTTTAAACTCAGGCCTGGGTCAAAGACAAGGCCCATGAGGATCAGCTCAACATGAGCTAGGCTCAGGCCTCGCCAGGTCAGGCCAGCTAAGCCCACTTGCCAACCTAATATTGGAGCATGGTCCATCCCATTATTGACCCACCTGATCAACAGCTTATTTACTGCAACATGGGTAACACACCCAAACACGTATAATACCTCTACTCTTTTCACTTGTAGTAAAGTAGACTCACCTAGAAGACCGGCAAAAGCAAGAGGATCAACAGGCACTCCGACCCCTTCAACTGCGTTTGGCAATACATTCCCAAGATCATCGGCATAAGGCCCAATTACGAATTGAACGAAAGAAAGCAAAGGATTGTTATAGAAAAACTGAGGCCTAATATACCTGCAAAGAAAGGAAAATGCACAAAAGGCATGAGAAAGTTGCCAGCCAAGGCAAGCTTGCAACATCAAAACATGTACACTTTTGGAGGCATTCTAGACTCCAAGAAGACTTACAGAGCATTGTCACCGCCATTGAAGCTTCCATCAGCCACAAAAGCTGTGATTGCAAGCACTAACGATGTCAAGTATGCACTAGCTGTGCGGGCGACAGGAATATCGTAAAGGGCATTCTTATTGGGCAGCAGCGACTCATAGTTATTTATCACTCCTAGGCATCCTGTCCAGTTGGATGGAATGAGAAAAGACGGGCTGAGTTTAACACCATAGCGATCTGCTGTTATCCTTGTTGTAATCTGCAATGTATAAATGACAGTGGATTTCATAACATGACCTGTACCACTAAATCGAGCAAGCCTTTGCAATGGAACAGATAAATGGAAATACCTCAGAAACCCCTAAGATAGAAAGGAAGCCGCCAAAGAGAGGGATTACATCAGCTATGTAGTCATCAAATGTCGCATCCGGCTTAAGGAAGAATCCGCTCATCAGAGCAATTGTCCCAAAAGTTGCAACACATAAGACTATTGCACTGACATATCCCCAAGGAGTGCTCAGCTTTGTCGCCTCAAATTGGAGATCTATTTCTGCTTTTGGTTGCACCACACAAACCTGAAACATTACATATTTATATCCATTATATATTTACATTAAAATAAAGGGCTTTTGACATATAAACCCCTGCCTTTTGGCCTATACCCAAATACATCTCTACATTTTAAGAATTCCTAAATAAGACCAGACCTCTTTAAACTACAGTTGTCGCAGGACAAATAACCACTTGCCCTAAAAGCTCGAACTGCTAGAGCATGACGAATCAATCCCTTTACCTCATAGCCCATGCCCCACATCTCATGAGTTAGGACCTCAGCTGAACCCTCCTCGTGGGCCCCAAATCACATGGGTACCGCCTCACACGGGTGGGGCCTGCCTCACATGAGCCACCCACCCCGAGTGTGTCCTCGTGTACCACAGGCTACCCCACTCGAGCCTGGTGTGAAAATGCCCCTGCATTACTCTCTTTACCAAGGGAATGAAAACAAAAATTTGCCCCTCCATTGTGTTTTTAAAGGTGGAATTCCCCCAATCAATTGTGGCACGTTGGTGCACATTTCCTGATCAATAGGAAGCACTTGGGATCCACATTGATTGATTTAGACCATTGGTCAATGGTCTAGATCATGCAATCTAGACAATTCACATGATTAGATGTTGATGCACATTTACCGATCAATTTGTAGCATGTGGGACCAATGTTGATTGATCCAGGCTATCGGCGATGGTCTAGACCAATCTAGACCTTGTAATCTAAACCATTCGTGTGAAGATACACTAATGGCACATATGGCTCATTGTCTTGAATAGGAGAAGTTTCACCATTAGGAAGGGAAATTGAAACATTACTGACACCGTTTGAAATATAATTGAAGTCGTCAGTTGACCTAGCCATGTGGGTCAAAGCTCCTAGGTCAACAACCTAAGGGAGGTTCTTACTTAGGAGTGAAGATATCTGCGGCATTGGCAAAGTGGGTCTCTTGGGAAGAAGAGACACTGGACCATCGATCTTTTGCTAAGGTAGAATAGAGTGAATTCTTCTTGAATCTCGTTTGGCACTTTTGAAAAAGTAGCTGATGCTTGCTTCTTATTAGAGGGGGTTTTGACTAATGGACAAAAGGTATGGATTTATTTAAGGATACTTAAACCCCGGGGGGGGGGAGATATCTGGGCATATGCCATAAGGCAGGCGTTTATATGTCCAAAACCCTTTAAAAAAAAAAAAAACAAAAAAAACAAAAAAAAAACAATGAAGAACAAAAACAAAAACAAAAAGCAAAGGAAAACTATGTAAAAGTGTTGTGCTTGTAATTCCAAGCACTTTAAATGCAAGGGAAATGACATTTAGTTTCCTGTTTTCTATTATATAAAACAACACTTTATCGGAAACCAAAAAGGTAGAAATTAGAAGTAAAAAAAAAAAAAAAAAAAACCTTCAAAATGATCTCTCAAACTTGGCTCATATGATTACCTTTAGGTGTAGTTCTATGAAACCCTTTCAAACACTTGTCTTTTAGTCACACATTTCATAAGAGAAATGATAGTCACTTTCTTTTTTGTTTTATAAATCATCACCATCACCACCACCAACTAAGCCTTATCCCAAGAAATCGGGGTCAGCCACATGAATCATGTTCTGTCATTCCACTCTATCAAGGGTTGGAATGTCATATTTGTTCAGATTCATGATCGAAGTTAAGGGCAAAACTTTGACGCCAGCTGCAACCTTACACAACCCTACTTTATCTGGGGTTGGGACTGGCAATGAGAGCACAAAACTCCCATAGGCACTATGTAATAGACTATAACATACATTGATTACAATCAAGAGCTATCTAATAGAATCCATGATTATGCATACATTGATTACTAATAACGAGTTGATTAGAATCCATGAGTTTGTTCTTTTATAAATAATAACTCTTTATCATAAGCCAAAAGAAGGGAGAAATGAGAAAACAAATACAATGGGGCAGGTACTTGCCCCACAAACAGAGGCGCTATGAATACAATGCCCCCCTTCAACAGAAATGACATCTACGCAACACGATTTTACGCATACACCCCCTTTCCAACTTTGGTAGTAGAATAGTACATTTTTTAGAACTACCAAAAACAGTAAAAAGGGGTGTGTGCATCTAAAGTGGTGGTGGAAATCATAGCTTCTGGTACATAAATCAATATCAAATCACAAGGGCGAAAAGCATCAATAATCATCATAACGAATTTTCACCACAAAAACAAAACAAAACCATACAAATAGCCAGTTATCCGCAATTACTTGTTCCACTACCATAACCAAGGAAAAACATATAAAAAGCATAGTGTCCTTATTGCCAAATTCTCAATAGAATCCTCCAGTTTAAACTATAAAGAACAATTATACTAACGGAAGTTGTAATGAATGTTCTTGTTCAATGTTGAAATAATGTGATTGGATTGAATTAAAAAACATGATATAGGAGCACTGTTCTTGGAATTACAGTTACTCCAAACACAATTTTCATCAATGTATAGCAGAAGTTGTACTGTGGTAATGAAAATTTATGCAGATCAAGATAATAACAAAACGGATGTTTTTTGTCATTACCTGCTTCGTTACATCATTTGTTTGTTCTTGCATGAACCATAGGACGACTTCTCGCCCAGCCGCCTCAGAGATCTTCTTCTCCAATTTGGGCATGACTTCTTCAATGGGTTTCCTCAAATTCCCAATAAAAATACCACCGTCTCCAAATCTCCGTGCATCGACGGCAAAGAACGTGTTGTACCCAAAACAGCTCCTTAACTGCACATACAGAATATCCAAAATTCAGAATCATTCTCCACATTCTTTTGTCATTCCAACACGAAAAAATGATGAAATATGAATGGTTTAATTGAGGATTTGCTTCCCCTAATGAAATTTACATGTGAGATCCATCTTCTGGGATCAGAATCGTTCATATGGTGGGCTCGTAGTGGAGGGAGATGCCCCCAAAATCACCCACATCAGATGATCCCAATCATTCAATGTGGCACCCGCTAAACATGGACCATTCGCTGTGATTGTGTACTTAGGATAAACTGATAGGGACAACACTGACCAAATTCATGATGGGATCCAAGAGATAAATGGCTTAGTTTATTAACTACATGTGGGGCCCACCAGTACCGATGCCGGGCCCAGCAAGAAATACATTCTGTTTTGATTGAGTATCATCTATCGATATCATACCTCAAAAAACCACCAGAATTCAGACCACTTTCTCCAAATTCAAGCGCAAAGAAAAAAAATAAATAATAAATAAATAAGAAGACTAGTATGTGGAGTCACCTTATTAAGATCCAATGCCTTGAAAGCCTCCTCGGCTTTCTCCAACCTTTCCTTCTCCCTGGCCAAGCTGTCGCGGATGATGTTCTTGAAGAACCCAGTAATTGGGTTACCATCCGTCTCCATGTCGAGCTCCTTGAGCTTCCGATCAGCTCGCTTCTTCTCCAATTTGATAGCTGCCTCGATCGACGGATTGCCCATGAACTTCTTGAAATCCTCATCTGCCTTCCAATCAATCTCCTGCTTCTGGGTCTTCTCCTCCGACTCTCCTTCTCCACTCCCATTGCTTCCGGGAGCCGTTCCGGTCTTTTTTTCATCCGATTCTCTTTCGGGGGCAACGGTTAGAGTGGAAGAAGGAATGGGTTCTCTTTCTTCTTCTTCTCTAGCAGAGAATTTGGGGTGTTTTCTCAGTAGGCGGGGTTTGAAAGGGAGTGAGGAGGAGGGGATTGTGGTTTGAGGGAATGGGTGTTTGGATGGGAAGGAAATGGAATGTGGGAGGATCTTGTTTTGCCAGGATAAGGAAGGATGGAGGAGAAAGGAGGCCATGGGAGAAGGTGGTGATGACGTGGAATAGATGGAGAATCCATGGAATGGATGATGGGAGAGAGATTTGGAGTGGTGGGGGAGATGGGTCTAGAAAGATGGAGAAGGGTCACAGGTGGAGCGGGGACAGTGGTGCTGGCTAGACATGGTGGCCCATCTCTTATTATCCACTCGATGTTGGTTATTTGTCTGTTAGTTGTGACACCGCGGAGCTGTACGCGAGTCGAGTCAGATTGGTCAGCTCACTCGATTCGACTCGAAAATCCCAGACTCGCCTCGCTTCGCTTCGAAATTGAATTTAGACTGAGTTGAGCTGGTTTTTGGAGCTTGAGTCTGAGCTTGCCCGAACTCGACTCAACTCGGATCGAATCAGCTCAGCGACTCGTTATTTTGATATGGATGTTGTTCACCAGTTGTTTGATGAAATCACTCAACAAAGTGGGTGTTTGATTTTGATGCTATTCTTCAGGTTTTTGATGAAATACTTGTAAACTGTTGTTACTGATTTGCATGATGCGAGAAATTGAAGATGCATTTTACATGTTTGAGAAAATGCTGGGCTCAAACTCTGCTCAAATTGAATCAAGTTGTTGACCAAACCAAGCCGAGCTGACTAAACAGACTTGAAAACTGAGCCGAGCTGAGTTCAAGCTAGGGTTAGCTATTGGCCAAGCCGAGCGGTGCCAAGCTCGACTTGGTTTGAGTCGTACAGCTCTAGTCACCCTGGATCCAGCCAGGTGGGTGCGGCCCTAACTGTGGAGCCCACCTCAATATGTGTTATATATCCACGCCTGTCCATCCATTTTGTCAGCTCATTTTTAGGCATGTCCCAAAAATGAAGCAGTTATAAATCTGGAGTGGACCACACCACAGAAAAAAGTGGTCATTGAACTCCCACTGTTAAAAACTTCCTAAAGTCCACGGTAAAACACAAATATCAGCTTGATCGAGAACTTTTATAGCCCTAGGAAGTATTTAATGTTGGGAATTCAATCCCTACTGTGTGGTGGGGCCCACGGTCAAGGCTAGCAATCCAGACTATCCAATCTATCAATCCATACTGTCTATTTAGTGCAGCACACATTTCATAGGCTAGCAGGCAAAAATCACACATATCAGATAATCCACACGCCCGACTGTTTAGATTGTCCAACAGAATTAATTCCTTAGAGCCAGAAACGATGGATAGTGAGCCCAAGACAGATGATTCAAATTGTAGGTTGGGACTCATCTTTTATAAGTGATCTCGACCGTCCATCATAGACCATTGATCATTTGCTTAGAATGGTCTGATCGGTGTCAAGTGGCTCCAGTCATCAGTCAGGCCACGATCAAAATCATTGAATTGTCAGCGCATTATTTTGGCCCACCTCTGAATGGATTGTCCTGATTTAAGCAGCAGACGGCCTTCCTGGTGGGTCCTGCCTTTTCAGTGTATGGGATTTCCCAAACATGCCATACGTTGACAGGAAGGACCAGGGAGCATGCTTAGTTGGCTGCAGGGGATCACACCAAAGCCCAGCTCCCAACTGAATCTGGGCATCGAGTTCAGTCAGACCGAGTTAGGGCTTACCAAACTTGATCCGGTTACACCTAGATCCATAGCTCAACTGATAGACTGAGTTGAGATACCTCGTTTCAACACTTTGTCTTGGTATCGATCCCTAGAGGGGGTGGCTAACAGTGGAGTGTGTACTGACATGTGTGTGTATTAACAAGCTAACTCTAAAAAAAAAAAAAAAAAAAAAAAAACTTAATCGGGTTTTAAAATAGACCTAACGTGAACTCGACCCAACTTGGTACCGAGTCCAGCATGCCTGGCCCAATCTGAGTCTGAGTCTGGCCTGTACTAATCTGAACTGAGTCCGACCCGGTCAAATGTACCAAGTTGGGTTGGGTGCAGTGGCCATCCACGGGTGCACCTGCCAGAATTGCAGCTTCCATCAGCTATACCGCATCTTAGATCTGAAGCATTGAATTGGTTTGTGTGTGTGTGTGTGTGTGTGTGTGTGTGTGTGTGTGTGTTGGGTTTAAGATTGAGTTGAGTCAGTACCGAGTTGGATTTTGGGTCAAGTCGAGTTGAGTTATTAGGTGACCCGAACTCGACTGGGTTTGAGTTCATATTGGATGAAGTCTACTTGGTTTGGATCGACTCACCCACTTGGCTTGGGTCGAATTGGGTCTAAACGAGTCGGACAAGTCGAGTTGTCCCATGCCCAGCTATACTCCCAACCCATGACCACAACCCTTCAATCAGTGGCCAAGAAAAAAAAAAAACAAACAGCATTGAATGGAATACTGACTACGGATTGGAGATTTAGGAGGTTTGAATGTGGGAGAAATTAGGGGCGTCCTCCATCCACGGTCAGCCCCTTTAGATCAATGCCCTAGATTGCCGAACCATGGGCCGTATGTGTACAGAATCCTACACCTCACACAATAGACTAGCAGAGGCTCAGAGCCTGATCAAAGGTTGTGTGGGTAGGATCTTCCAATCTGGGAGAGTTTTGGGGCACAATCAATCCATACACGGCAGTGCCCATCCTATTAACAGTCTACCGCTGAATATTAGCTTCATTTCAAATTAACAAGAAATCAAGTAGCCTAGAACAGGCATTTGGAAAACATGCAACAACACCAGGCATAAGAATCAGGTGTGGGTAGCATGCCACTCCACCAGCTCAGATCAGGTGAGCTAAACAAGACACAAGAATCAGCAATATAACCAAACTCAGCTTCCAGAGCTGCATTGATTACTCATTTCCGTAAGGTTTTCTCTTAAATGAACAGAAACTGCTAGAAAATTCACTTTTTGTGCTAACTACCCTGAGCAAATAACTCATCTATAGACTCCATCCTCTGTTGTATCAGAAGCAGACGACCATCAGTAACCGTGGCCGAAAATCTTAGTCTTCAATAGAGATTAAAACCTCGAACTTCTATGATGTCATTTTGAAGCTGGCAAATTGGGAAGCCTTTTCCTTTTATTATCCATCTTCTAAGAGAACGCCCAAATGCTTACATGACCATACCTCCATCGATGGTAAGCACCTGCATTGCCCCATTAAAATTTCATTTGCAGTGGAAGAAAAGACCCACACTTGGATGTACCACTCCAACAATTGTCCTGTTAGCATATCACCTAGTTTGAAAATATTTTTGTATGTTCTATAGCCACACACCCACATCCACACCCGAGCGCGATCACAATTTTTTTTTTTTTTTGTAATGTATCTATTCCTGTTTGACATGCATGTGCGTATGCACACTTTTTTTTTTTTGCAAGCAGCCAGAGCAGTTTAGCATGGACTTTATATTATGTACTCTGATGTTTCAAACTCTTGGATTCTGCAATGTATTTAGAACTTGTGCATTCGATTTAATTGTAAATGATACTTAATGGAATAGAAGTTTTGAGTTGCTTTCTTTTCTCGTTGATATCATAGTTGTGGGACACACTATCAACCATTAAAAAAAAAAAAAATTCCTTCCCCAATTCACATCCCAATAGCAGAATCAGAGGCAAGGGCTCCGTTTTAGGGGCGTTTTTTGGTTTATCTATTCTTTCTCCTCATCATCTAAGCCTTATCACAACTAATTGGGGTCGGCTACACGAATCCTTTTGTTATCTATTCCCGTTTTCATGCATTTTCATCATTCACACGCAAGTGGTTTTTACCTATTTTTTCTTCAACTCTGCAGATTTGAAGATGTTTCTGAAAATGAAATGTAAAAAATCAGTGACTCATACCTAGACATCAGTAATATAGCTGAGCATACCTGTCCGGTAATATAACTGGCTGCCGGAGAAAGGGCCAAGAATTCTACCAGTCCAGCAACTTCTTCTGGTTGGCCATACCTCCCTGCGGAACCACACAAAAGATGTAAACTTTCATTTCTCACTTCTTTCTTTCCCTTTCTCTTACTTGGCAAGGGAAATGAGGTTTCTGTAGGGACTTTTGAATCCCATCACACCAAAGAAAGGTCAGGAAGATAGAAAACTGTAGGGAAACCAAATGAATAAAAACTAGCACAAAGAAACCCAAAAAACAAAGAAGGATATGTCTTTTACATTCACCAATGCCCCACGGCTTCAAAGCACACCCATTATATCAAGGGTAAACCGACATATGGTGGAAAGCAATAACTGCAATGGTGATTGTGCAAAGTGGGGGTGCAATAAAAACTGAGCCTCATTGCCCAGGTTTAGCTGAGGGTACATTTGGGTGTACCTCCAAATCATGGTTGCACGTGCCTTTCCCAATCTTACTCAATACAGCTGGTGTTTCGTGCAGGCCGTGTGGCACTGGAAATGGAACCATCATCAAGCATGCTTTTGTTTTCCTATTACAATTGTCTCAACCACGTTTTGGTGGTAGCTCAACCTTGAGATCAGGCCTTGAGATCAGGAAGGCCTAAATGTACCCTTGAGAACTAGGGTGCTCATTTAGGGGCAATAAAAGTTATTCCATTGCAATGGATGCTCTAACATTGCAATAAGTGCTCCCAAATCCATGGATTTGTAGCTTGATTTCCAAACACTGGACTTTGGGATTCAGCCAATCCAAATCCAAAGCAAATCCATGAATTCGACAGGTTCCTAGAGTTTAAAAAACTCCGTCTCATTTCCCTGATCCCAAACAGGGCCTTAACTAACTACAGGTGTTTCAAATGCGTGTATTGTGACTTTCACATGCCAATCTCAAATTACGCATCTTATTCATTTTTTATTTTTTTTTTAAATACATGAATAAATAAATCTGAGCTTTTAGAAGCAGCACAGTGATAACTTTTAATCTTACCTAAGGGGATGGTCTCCAGGAATTTCTTCTCAATGTCTTCTCCAAGCTTGGCAGTCATATCAGATGCAATGAATCCGGGGGCGACAGCATTTACCTGAGGCAGATATCTTGTAAAGATATAATTGATTTTCCTACTACTAGCACAGGATGTATCTTGGGATGAGCATAGGAGGAAGAGTAAGCAATTATTTTGAAAACTCACATTGATATTTCTGCTTGCATATTCCTTTGCAACAGTCTTGGTTAAGCCAATTACCCCAGCTTTTGCAGCACTGTAGTTAGCTTGCCCAACGTTACCAACGAGACCAACCACGGATGCTATGTTGATTACTCTTCCCTGCATGATCAATAGTCAGACTGACAGAGTAGATTAAGCTGACAATGGAGAATGAATAAACTGATAGAATGACACTAAAAAAAGGGCAGTTGGCAGGATTGAAATGTGTTAATATGAGTGCAGCAGACTCAAAAGATGCTAGCAGAAATGCTGAAGAAAATAGGGACAAGGAGTTCCTGCTAGCTGATTTAGAGCAAGATCTACTCTAGGCCCTAGACACCCAAAATGTGTAAAAATTTGGCTCCAAAATGCCTAGAAAATAGAGGCAAGAGTGTCAGTGATGGGGAACGGTGTTATTCGCCCTTCCCCAACCACCAAAATGCAGTCTCTACTCCATCCAAAGGAAGCGGAACTCTGTTGAAATGAGTTTCTACACAACTTAAAATGCTACAAAATTTGAACAAAAATGGTAGGGAAATGAAAAGAAGAGGAAGGAAAGCTTATTGATGTGTAGATTGTCTTCTCAGGCTCCGATTCCAACCATCTTCAATCTTCCAGGGAGGATCTTCTTCTTACCTTCTTCGAATTTGAATTTTTGCACAAAGGATGGTAAGATCTAGAGATCAAGGATATCTTCTTGCTAGAGAGAGTTTACTAGAAAATCTAGAGCGGTCTAGGGCTCATTGGAAAGCATGTGCAATGGACTACAAAATGGACCCTAAGATCATGAAAATCAGGCACTGAATGCCATAGAAAATTGAGCCCAAAAATGAAAGGTTTGCAATAAAGGATGCTGGGGTGGTGGAAATTGGATTTCTGCCAACTAGAGAAAAAAAAAGGAGAAAAAAAGAGTGCATGTCAATTATCACTCAAGAAAAAAAGAAAAAAGGGAAAAAAAAATAAAAAAAATTATGGCTCTTGGTCTGGTGAAAAATGAATTTCCCCGAACTGGAGAGCACACTTAAAAAATAAGCTCCTTGTCCGGTGGAAAAGAATCTTCATCAGCCATGGCGATGCTTAATAAATGTGTGTGGCCCATACATCAAACCTGGGCTTGGTCCTACACCTTCCATATCTGGGCTCAATTATTGTGGAGCTTTAGTATGGATTATTTGAGGATTTAGGCTTGGGTTTTTGATAGGCTTACATCGGATTTCAGATAGTCTTGGGTGAATTTCAGGTTGAGTTGGTTTGGGATTGGTTTGTTTGGATTGTTACAACAAGAAGGATTTAAACAGTCCTTCAAATGTCAATTGAGACAAATGTCTGGGATTTCTCATGAAGTGGGCCTCCACTGCTTCTGAAAAACGGAAGCCTACTCCACGGTGCTACTCTCCCTGGATCCCAAAGATGCTGCCTCTCATTCAAGGTGTGCCATTATGGGGCCATATTGGCCATTACATAACTGTAACGGTGCCAACCATTATGCATTATGGGGTTGTAACTGTTGCAAAAAATGACCCATATCAGCCATTATAGTCCCTGTTACGGCCTGTTACGCCTCCAATACAGTTTTTATTTTATTTTATTTTATTTAAATTTAATTTTAATTTTTATTTTAAGAGAGACCGTAACGACTCTTACAGCCTGTATCGTAACAGTAACGGTGGTGGCCATTACAGCCACCGTTATTGTTATAGCATACCTTACTCTCATTTCTTTGAATCCCAACAACAACACGCATCTTATTGGACCCCCAATAAAGCCACCAATACCTTCCATTGATTCCCTTGTTATCTCAATCATCATCATCATCTAATCCTTATCCCAACTAAATGGGGTTGGCTACATGAATCCTCTTCCGCCATTCCACTCCATCAGAGGCCATAACTTCAGTTAAACCATAGGTCATCAAGTCTTTTCTTATTACCTCTACCTACATCCTTTTGGGCCTTCCCCTTGCCCTTTCAGAACCTTCAACTTGTTTTCTCACCTTTTAAATCACATATTATCTCAATAACTGGAAAAAGTAAGAATGCAAAGACATGCAGTCTTGCTAAAGATGGTTTGAAAAGTCTCCATCGAAGACCATGCTCCCCCTTTTCAAGCAACAATGACCAGATGGCTAGATGGTAATGCAAGAGGCTATTAGAGAATTGACAAAACAATGCAGTGATGTAAAAAGAAGCTTATAATGGATTAATATTCTTTTGACATCTATTATGACACAGAAGTGAGAGCACTAGAAGGGCTTAGTAAATTATTATTTTTTCATCTTATTCACGAAGAAAACTTGTCATGAAAGGAGACTATTATGTCTATGGAAACTTTTGAGCATTCATAAGTAGATTTGGGATCTAAGGATGTGATTGTCATTTTTTCATGTGGCTTGAGAATCTAACAAGTGAGAAAGTAGGTGATAGCCTAGCTTTTCCCAGCATGAGAATAAATTTCTAGTAACTCTTTATGTATTAGCAATTTCTGCCCTCACCTTGAGGTATCATCTGTTTCTATTATAACAAATTACAAATACTGGTAAAAACTGCACACATTTCTGGCACCTAAGTACTTTATGCCTAAGTACCAACTACCAACACAAGGTGACAAGATGTCAGCAGCGAGCTTGTTATCATAACTGTATGCAACAAGCCCAAAGACTGCCACGACACTGGTTCAGAAGTTTTGTAATACAGGAGTAGTCATTTTGAAAGTGCATAAAGAAGTAGCGTTTGTTGCATCAACTCATTGCCAAAACCACCAACACCAAACAGGAGCTACTTTAACAATTGAAATGGCAATAATGCACAGAATAGCTTGATGAGAACAAGAATTGTATGGCTAATAATGATGCTTAAGGTGAGATATGTTTAAAGGACATGCTTAGACAAACCATCGCAACTTTATTGGTGTCCCTAGCCATGTTCTTGTGGTATCATCTCATGGCATTCTTAGGTGTGTCCCGTAAATGGGTCATTCTTGATGAGAACAAGAATTGTATGGCTAGTAATGATGCCTAAGGTGAGATATGTCTAAAGGACATGCTTAGACAGACCATCGCAACTTTATTGGTGTCCCCAGCCATGTTCTTATTGTATCATCTCATGGCATTCTTAGGTGTCCCGTAAATGGGTCATTCTTAGAAGGCCTTTGAATTTTTAAACATTGAACGCGAGCGAGTCAATTTGTCTCCACTTCAGTCCCGGTCGTCTGTCTCAGCCATTCAATCATTTTCAGGCCAGATTAGGCTTTGCTTGTCCAAGACGAGCAAGTCCATTCGGTTTTGTTCCGGAACAAGTCACGGTCTTGAGACTGGGACTTAAAACCATGGGATCAACGGATGGGTGTCAATTCCACCTCTATCAGAATTGAGTTGGGGATGGCAACCCACTTCACCAGATGGGTGTGATGATTGAGGCCATCACCATCCAAGAAAGGTGTAGTGGGGATTTGATACTCTTCTCCATCAACAAAACAAAGCTGATATCCCACAGCTCTAAGGAAGATGGGTGGAACATCATGTGCCATACCTATTTCACAAAAAGTAGAGCTGGGGGCATCAAGCATCCTTGTTAGTACTACAAGAATGACAATGTCAGTAAATCATCTTAATCTAATTCTAGAACTAGTTCCTGGTATACTAAACTATATTAAGTGAGAACAATTCACATGTCCCAGAGCAAACTGATTTAACCAAATAAACAAAATCCAAGACCAGCATAAACACCAAAAAGTTGAAGAATATGAATCCCAGTATTACCTTTTTCTTTTTCATCATAATTTTGGTTGCAGCCTGAAAGGAATACATTACACCAATCATGAATAAGGGAAACTAAGCCTCAGGGCAACTAAACAATAAAAAAATTCGTTGACCATAAATACCTGTGTACAGAGAAAGACACCGGTAAGATTCAAATCAATAACTTCCTGCCACTGAGATTTCTTCATTCTCATCATCAATGTATCCCGAGTAATTCCTGAAACCAATAAAAAACAGTCAGGACAAACAGAAAAAGGAAAGACTTAGATAACGAAAAAGAAAATAAAACCATCAATGACCTGCATTGTTTATTAATACATCGACTGTTCCCCATGCATCAACTGCCTGTAGATATCATGATGCGATGACACCAGATTAGAACTAGCAACTGAGATAATTTGCTAAATAGTCTTTCTTAGATCAATCGATATGTGCAACAGTTGCTCACTGTTTTGATCATGGAATCCACATCAGCTTCTTTTGAAACATCTCCCCCAAAAGTAAGGGCTTGACCACCAGATGCTTCAATCTACAGTAAAATTAGATGCAATGACTGGTAATATCTGATGTCCAGAGCATGTGAATAAGAAATTGATAATGCTTAAAGAACACAACAAACAATTTATAGTTTTTTATTAGTACTAAAAGATACATCATCACAAGCTCTCATTGCCAGCATATAAACAAGAAAGCCAACAGTAAGCCAAATACCTCCCAGAGCTTAAAAATGAAAATAAAAGATGGTAAGGGTGTAAGGCTCACCTCTTTGGAAACTTCTTCAGCCTCCTTTGAGGACCTTGCGTAGTTTACAAGTATCTGTAATGGAACCAGAAGTTAAAAAATAATTTGGGACTGGTTCGAAAGTTAATGGAAAAATGTCACATGGGCCACTCCACATTGCATAATTTGAGAATGAGCAAAAAATGTGGTAAATTTGATGACGATAAAATAGTTAGCAGAAAATGTGTGAGATAGAACTGCCACAAAGTTATCCGATTACCATACTGTAAAGGACAAGATTGCGGGAAGCATGAAGCAAAGCGGCAATAGATTCAGGAGCAGGAGCAGTGAAGCATCTGTTTCAAAATGTTAGTGAGCATAAACAGCTAGAAAGTGGGAGCGTGAGTCTGGAGTACAATTTGAAGCGGGAGCTGCACAAGGCTGGAAGGATTGAGCAACTAAGGATCAAAATGGCCCTTTATTTCTAGAAATTCTTGAAACCTTCAAAATTTAAGGAAAAAAAAAAAAAAAACCCATGGCACTATTCTCATCGCAGAAGCAAGTGTACACATGATTTCTTTTAAATACCAGAATCATACCTTCGCATAATAGGCCCAAAGCATCTATATTTCCAAAAGAAAAGAAAAAGAAAAAGACAGACAACTCCAGTATCCTTAACAATAGAGACAATCCCTTAATTTAAAAAATGATTGAAAAATCGAGCATGAGAGTTCTAATTTTGGATCTTGCCTTTCGCAAGAAAGGATCATAAAACGGACCCTAAATAGCTAGGACAAGGCTATGATGATAACTAAATAATGACTTATCAAAATACCCAAGATATACACATTCTTGTCTTTACATGAGCAAAATACCATCTATCCAATCACTTCAAAATTTGCCAAAATGCTCCTAGAAATGGCTCCAGAAATTATAAAAAGTTCCTTCTACAGAATAAAGAATCCTCCTTTTTTTTTTCCCAACAAATCATGTGCTTCAATAACTTTGCTATTGCCGGAATAACCCAAATCAAACTTTGCACATTTCGAGATGCATGGATTCTGACTTTTCTATATTACAAGCAGTTGCATTATCTTTGGAACAACCGTCTGAGAATTTCTTTGTAGCTCAGGTGGGTGGCATCTGCAATAGATCTCACCTACTTGATGGCTAACAATTATTCTATTTGGTCTTTTCAACTGTTTTGACAACAAAAACTGGGGAAAAAAATTTATATTCTAATGCTCACGGTAATGAAATTTGGAAAGAGAGATTAATCCACTAACCTTACAGCCAGCTTTGCCCAGGGCCAATGCTATTGCTTTTCCTATTCCTCTAGAAGCTCCAGTGATGACCACAACAGGTGATTCCACACTTTGAGGCACTTCAATACTCACTTGTTCAACAGCTGCAACCTGTGTTCTTACACCTGTATGTCCCATTTGAACCATTGAGTGCAGTTCTTTACAAAATCGATAAGCAGATTATTTAAACATATGGAGTTATAAGAGGCATTTATCAAGAGAAGCTTGAAAGAAGAACAAGAAGAAGAAGAAGAAGAAGAAGAAGAAGAAGAAGAAGAAAAATCCTGAACTTCGATTAGTACCAAGTACCAACATAGGTATAAAGAATTAAAAGTATTTCCAACGCTACACATTTATCAGTTCTCTCGGAAGAAACTAAGCCAGAGGAATGCATTAGGTGTAGCATGAAATGTAAAACCAGAATATCCACAATAAAAAAACACATCTCAAAAGACTTTTAACAATTTTTGTAATTTTTTCTTGCAGGCTTTGTAGGTTAATTGACATCAGTATGGAACATAAGTCAGCCATGATCAAATCGAAAAACTGTTGGGTCTGTCCAGTATGCCCCAAATATATTACACATGTTGAAGTTCACCAAAAGGGCTTATTTCAATAATTACAGTTTCGGTTGATCTTTTAACAAATTTTTGGTAAATATGGGTTGCTACAATATTCTGCGGTGCTGTGCTAGTGCAGTTTTAGCAAAGTTAGGAATCTGTTAGCCTAGCAAGAGTTAAAGAGTTTACCGATTATAGTTGCCCAAGCTAATATGGCTTTTATTTTGAAATGGTTTTGACTACACAAAAACTCTTATGTATATGAAACATGGAGCTTTTCGGGATCACACTTGATGAAAATAACATTTTCTTTTAATTCTCATGTAATGGAAATTCTAAACATGCAACTCTTCGGGTTGTTTGAGAGAGACTCCACCCATGCTTAGGAATACCAGTATCTTTTCGGCAGATAGCCATATCTTATCCATATCGATCAGGATACAATACACGATGCGAGTTTAAATTGGCCCACCCCAAAAAATTTGGCCAATATTGGCCCTTATTCAGCATCAATCAATTAATATGGGCTATATTGGCAAAGTTACAGGCCCCGCATATTGGTGGAGTACTAGCAATATACAACCCATCATTGCGACCATAGAAGAATAAACCATTGACATATTCATTAATGGGTTGTAATCTCCTTTGTTTCAAGACTTCAGCTCTTTTAGAGGAATTGTAGGATCTTCAACCCAAGGGCACCCATAGTATACTATGATTTCATTTTGTGCACATAGAGACATAGTTCAGTGATCCGGAGATTAGGTCTATTGAGGATGGGCCATTTGCCAAAAGAATCCCAGTTTAGATGATCATAGCCACCTATCTCAGACCATTTTTCAAATGAATGTGGCTCATTGCTATCTTTAAAATAAAAAAGAGAAAGGAACAACAACAACAAGAAGGATGAAGAGCATTGCTGTATTAATCTTGTTCACCATCTATTTGCAGGCTACAAAGTACAACTGAAAATTAGGATTTCCTATTGAGAAAATTTTTGGGGCATGGTCCAAGTGAGGCGGAGCCCAATAGACCAATGGTCTTTATCACTTAAGCACAGGCACCACTAGCACATAAGTATATTGTGCATATTCTTATGTCAACCTAAGGATATGCAGGAGAGAAAACTTCACACTCTCATGTCATAATAAAATTAGAAGCCGCCATGCTAATCATCAAAGCCTTCCCAACTAATTGGGGCCAGCTTTATGACTCATGTTTCACCAAGCATTCCAATCTAGGGCCCTGTTTGGGTTCAAGATTTGAAAAGTGACATTTCTACTGTATAAAAGATAACAAGTGATGTAAAAAATTCAGCTCTCAGCATGGAGCATCATTGGCAGCTCTGAAATAAGACATGACAGCTGCCAGCATTCCATATGAGCTGCTGAAATTTCATACTAGGTAGGAAATCCAAATTTTGCAGCTACCAATTGTAGAATGTGGATTTTCTGGGTCGGTCTGAAAAAGTACCAAATCCCACTAAGGAGAAACCCAGGACAATCCATCCAACTAGTTTGTAGTCTTGGATCAGTGATCACCACTGTTTGATCTCAGCCAACGGACTGAACATGTCAAAACCTGCCTCATGCATATGGGTATGTTTGTGGTGTCTTAGTTACTTTGCATATAGTTGGCTATATGTAGTATCTTCCAATTTGGTGCAAATACCCATATACCTGAGGCGGGTTGGCATCATTTCCTCGGATGCCTCTGATGCTGCCTCGAGCACCAAATTGGAAGATACTACATATAGCACTTGCTATGGTTGTGGGGTCTTAGTTACTAGCCATGGTTGGCCATATGTAGTATCTTCTAATTTGCTGCAAAGAACATGAAAGAGATGGCAGGTACTACAACGAAGTGTAAATTAAAATGAACTGAAAGCAGGAAATCAAAAGCAAAAGGGGAATACATCTGTGCTCGAGGCACCATTAGAAGCATCCGAGGAAATGATGCCAACCAGCCTCAGGTATAAGGGTATGTTTGTGGGGTCTTAGTTAACAGCGTATGGTTGGCTATACGTAGCATCTTCCAATTTGGTACAAAGAACATGAAAGAGAAGGCAGGTACTATGACAAAGTGAAAATCAAAATGAACTAAAAGCAGGGAATCAAAAGCAAAAGGAGAATACAGAGGTGCTCGAGGCAGCTTCAGAGGCATCTATGGAAGTGATGCTAGCATGCCCTTAATAGGTTTGAGATGGGGTTAACACAAGGTATTCAAAAACAGTTACTTAATGGCAGGTAATGGTAGGAATCGTTATGTGTTGTGGGGCTGATACAATTTTTATTTTTATTTTTTAATGGCCATAATGGTAACGGCCGCTGTTACCTTTATTGAATACCTTCCGTGAAAAGGAGGCATAGGAGGGTATTTATAGACTTGGGAACATCCCCAAAATTGGTAGGAACCATAGGACATGTGTCTAATATGTGCGGACATGAATCTCTAGAAAGTTCATATAAAAACTAGAAATAGGAGGCAAATCAGTGTCATTGGCAGTGTTGTCGATTCTTTATCACTGTATTGCCATGATTTTTGAAGAGTGGCATCAATGCCTCTAATACTGACTAGCAAATATTAAAGATTGGTGTGAGTGTCTTTAGCACCAGTTGGCCATCCCTTGGAATGATCATATGTGTTCACATCAATGCCTCTAACTCTCTGTTGGCATCAATGCCTCTGACACCAAGATCAGTGTTGCTGATCTAACAATGATCGCTACCCCATTTTTAAGTAAAAATCTACTTTTTAATAAGCTTCCCACCAGCTAACATTGGAGTTGAAACAGCTACAATTAGGGTTCACAGCTCATACGACAACCAAAATACAATTGGGGACTTCCATTGATGCATTTAAAACATAGGATGCATGAAAATTGAAATTTTGGGTTTGTGAATGAAAAGATATGGAAGCATTGAGAGGTGAAAAACATTGAAAATTATAGTCCAATCGAGTTAAAATTTAACAAAGCGGCATAGTATAAGAGAGATTCAAATTCAGCTAGGGAGGATCCCATAATGGGGTGTCTATACCAATCTTGAGATATGTAATGCAGTTCAACATAAAAACATCAATTAATCCTAGCCGTCTACTTAATACAATACAATTCATATATAAATTCCATCACTTCGTAAAAACCCAACATCAAAATTTCCATCACAACTACTCAAATCTTTATTTCTGCCGATTCTCAATTGTACCAAGCCTTCGAACTCATTGCAAATCTCAACAACAACAACAAATCAGCCTAAACTATTACTAAGAATTCCAATGAAACAAAGCACAATAAGAATCAAACAGCAAGATCTGACAAGCAAAATCCAAAGAATAAAAGCCACAAAAAGAAATACAGATAACAGTAAGCTGAAGAAAGCGCTGCTAGTTTTCGGAGACTATGAGTCGTACCGGAGAAACTCTCTGATCTGGAATGCAGGAGAGAGCAAGGCCGAAGCAGCTGCATCGACCGAAGGCTGCCGCCAGAGATTGGAGAGCAGTGCCGGAAAGGAGAGATCCTCTGAGAAGCTCCGGCGCCGGACAGGGCGGTTCTGGAAGAGATCCCGGCAGGATTGAAGGCGAGGGTAGCGGTTCCAGTAGCCATTGCAGCTCTGAAGGTCTTGTGAAATGCGACGATCTCCAGAAGGAGAAGAAAGAAATGCTGGTTTTAAAGAAGAGAGAGATGTTCTGTTGCTTCGAGCACTTCAGAAACTCCGCAGTTGCACGGAATGGACGAACATTCCAAGAACGTTTTTTCAAACCCGAGAGTTGGAGCGGTTTGGACCGGACCCGATCCGTCCACTTGCACGATCCGTTCGGTATAAAGTAGCAAACCCGGTTTAATAGCCCAACGGTTCCACCTACCAGGATCACGATATCATTGTTTACTCCTTTTCTCCTTCGTTAAAGAAGGAAAATAAAAGGTGGGGCCACTTATTCCGTGGCCAAAAGATCTCAACGGTATCCCATCTTATGTAAAGCTCAGATCTTGCATTTCAGCTAGATGGACAGGAGCGGAAGCGGATTGCATATTGAGTAAACTCTGTGGGGTCTACTGTAATTTATGTATTTTATCGCTCGGTCTATCCATTTTATCTGATAATTTTAGAGCTTGATCTAAAAAATGAAGCATAAACAAAGCTCAAGTGGACCACACCGCAGGAAATAGTATGAATTAAACATCTACCATTGAAAAATATGCAGGAGCCGCAAGTTTTGAATCAAGCTGATTTTTGGGTTTCCTTTTATGTATGTCTATGCAATCTTATGAACAATTTGGATGACACATAAATATCACTGTAGGCCCTAGCAAGGTTTCAACAATGGGACCATCAAATCAATAGATTCAAAACCATGGCTGCTCCTCTTAATAGTCAAAATGGTATGAAAATAGAGGTCAAATCATTGATTTAACGATATGAAAGGTTTGAAATTTAATACCATCGGTCAGAAATATTTTACAAATATTTTGAACTATTGATGGTCACCTAACAACGGTTAATACTCCACATGCTATATAAACTATACCCTTCATGTTTAGTATTAATCCAAGTCCAACAAATTCAATCAGAATCTGTTCTAATTTGTCTAAACAATTTTCTATTTTAAGATTACTCAAGAATTAGTTGAGTGAATCTCTTAGTTTGATCACTTAATATATTTGCCAAAGACCCAAATTATGTTAATTGAAACTTAACTCACTTGCAATTCCAATTCAATAAGAAAAGGGAATAAATTAAGCTTTAAGGACAACATATTACATATATGATTTAGCTTGGTGTTAATTTTATTTTTTTTTTGTCTTTCAGTTTTCAATATTATTTTGTGAAATAATTTTCAATAATTATGAGTTTACTTTTTCGTTTTAAAAAAAAACATTTTCTAAGATGGAGTTTTTATAAGAAAAGTGGACTTTTAAACGAAAAAACATTTTCTAAGATGGAGTTTTTATAAGAAAAGTGGACTTTTTTTCAGCCCCCCCCCCCCAAATAGCCCAATCATATCATAGTTAACGAAATGTCATATGGCAAAGCTTGAAAATAATGTTTGTCTAGTCCAGTCTTAATCCTTGAAAAGATAGAGAAAAATTCAATCAAAGAAATAGGAATATTAGAAATTTGGAGAATAAAACGGTTGGGTTTGTTTCAACTAAAAAATGAGTGAAAGTGGCATAAATATGCATATTTTGTATATGAATAAGATTAAAATATAAAATATAAAATTAAAATGATAAAAAAATCCTATTTGCATGAGTTATAGTGTACATATGTAACTAAATACTTGGTCAATATTATTTTTTGCCTCAATCAATTCTTCACTTATACAGGTGATCAAATATATAGTGTTTTGCTAGCATCTCATTTTCAACGTTTTCCTAGAGTGTGAACTACCTAAGTTCTGGATGGTCATGTACCTGATGGGCGGGTGGATCTCATGAAAGTTCCACCAGCATGGCTCAGAGTGCACCAGGTACCCTGGGCGAATGCAACTCATCTAAAAGCTTCTTATTTTTGCAGGATGATAAGCCCTTGTATTTTCACATCATCGTAGTGAATTACACATGATTAATGGATCTGATGAAAGATAAACACCAAGGTGCCCCATACACAAACCTATGGTTAGCCTTCCATCCCCATTATTCCTTGTGGTGTGGTCCACCTGAGCTGTGGATATCGCTGATTTTTTCTTTCTCCGGACAATAGAATCCAGGCTAGGACGTGATGGACGGAATGGATTTTACATATATAGCATGGTGGTCCCTGCAAGCTTGGTTGTTACCCATTGTAAAACGTGTTGAAGGGGATTCAGCTCTGATTTGAGAGAGAGAGAGAGAGAGAGAGAGAGAGAGAGAGAGAGAGAGAGAGAGAGAGAGAGAGAGAGAGAGCCACAGTACAGGGTTGTGTTTTGGTAAGAATTTTTATGAGCTTAAGGTGTTTAAATAAAATTTTAATATTTTTGAAGTTTTTAGATTAAAAAAAAAGTTCAAAACGATTTTTTAAGGTAAATTTCCCTTTTATATAATTGAAAAATAATGTCTTCTTAATTCAATAAAATTTTGTTTAGATTTTTTTTTTTTTCCCTTTGTATATGACCATTTGGCAAGTCAACTTTGAATCACATTTTTATTGAATTTTCAAAAATGAAAAGTTAAAAGCCAAATGGTATGGCTCATTTTTATTATTGTGGCCATCCAATGAGTTGTTGGGCCTGATTGATGATCTTCACGGTGTGGTCCACTTCTTCATGACAGTCCATCTAGTTGGCGCTACTATGGATGGTAAATAGTTCACATGTATAGTTGGAATGATCCCATCCATCCAAATAGAGGCTTACAAAGTGAGTCTTAAGAAAAATGGTTAATGGTCAATTTCATGAGAAGGAAAATGAAGAAAATTGATTGCCATGATCATTTTATGATGCAGGGGCGGGTCGCAGATAATTTCATGGCCAAGATGGACCAGAAAAGGTCCGATCGGAGATGGAGATGATACAGACCGTCAAAACTTAAAATGGACCTATCTCGCAAACCAAAATGAGTTATCGGACGTAAAATATATGATTTTGGGGTAGGACGAGCTACTTTAGCCGCCCAATCCACTACACCAGGTTGTGCAAGCCGGATTTGCGAAATACCATCAGATCGACAGTTATTTCCCTATTTTAATTCCGTTTATGCTATAAATAGTAAGTTTAAGTTTGATTGTAACTCTTCATCTGTTGGGCTTTAAGAGTTGCACCTAACATGGAAAGTGCTTAGAATAATAAGGAGAACATCGTTCATCCCTGCATCATTTTATTAGTGTGACTTTCAAGGATAAACCATTTGTAATGAGGCTAGCTAGATGGGCAATCCTGATTAACACCTCATGGCGTTTGCTTTATTTATTTATTAATTTACACATGCAGGCTCAAACACACACACACACACCCCACATGGGCACTTGAACCAATGACCTCATTGGTGAGCCATGGGTTGGATCCTCTCTCCACCACGTGCTTGTAGAGAGATGGTGCTAGCATATTTTCGTAATTTTAGCTCCCGCGAATGATATTAACTTCTATTAAATTAATTATGATTCTATTCTTATATCAAAGGTCAACCTAACTAACCTAAGTCCATGTCCAGTCCAAGTCTTAGAACATCAATTTCAAGGATTAAAATCGGTTTTGGTGAGCACTTAGAAATTGTATATGGCATGTGAGTAATTCGAATTAAACCATTCAAATTGTGGGTATGATCAATATAAGATGAACAAAAACTTGGGCTTATTTGATTATCTGACCATTGGATTGATGGGCATTTATTGGACCCATGAACCATATGATGGCTGAAAGCTACAACAATTTGGACCTCCCACTATTAGAATAATTATAAAAGTAGAATTTAAACTGGAGCATAAGGAAAGCCGCTTGAAGTTGCGAGTCGTTTTCCTTAAGACGGTATTTACCCCCACCACAGATTGAATCTGACTTTGCTTATATAGATTACTGGTAATATGTCCTCAAGAAATGAAGTCCAATTTCTTATAATCGATCAACAACGAATAGTGTTGGTGATTGATCCTGAACACCCTTGCAACAAATCTAATAGAAAGAGCAGCTGCATTTTGTTTATGCACAGATAGAGACAGGTAATTGAAAGTAATATAAACTAGTGGCGTGAAAAATATCATGAACACTAGATTTCTGAAAAGTACAATTTTGAAGAGAATTGTGTTGGTATTGATGTAAAAACCAGCCTCCAGACACTGATTTATTTAGACATTTAAGAGCATTTGGGTTGGGTCTTGTGCCTATTCTAAACAGGCTCAGACCTCTTTATGGCACCCCTAGCCATTCAAAACGCCTCTTGATCATTCAAACTATATTGATATGTGGTCAACAAACAATTGTAACTTCAGCAATAACCATCTTTTAAACCCACCATGTAGGGAGGCACAATCAACCACAATCCAAGGTCAGAACTATGGTTCACACCATGGTTTGACTAGGGCTTAGGTCCCACCCAAAATGCCCTTGTCAAACCAACATAACATATTTCATTTTTGGTAGTAAAATTTTTTAAAGATTAAAAAGACAACTTTTCAAATAAGAGCTTCGAATCAAAATTTGAAGGTAAATGAAAATAAAAGTTTTTTCTTTTAAATTTCATTTTGAAGTTTACACTATCATTTTTTTAGAAAACCACCAAAATATTTTTGTATCTTTAAAATACCCAACACCCACATCATGGGCCATGTTGTAGATGGAGCTTAACTGAAATTTGTTAGTAATTAGATAATCCTTCCATCCAATTGGCAACCATCAAAAAAGTGTAAAATGGTCATCAATTGGAATATTGTGGGTGAAGTTCATATGGTTAAGATAATATGAAATTGATTGACAAGCTCCTCTCAATCCACACACATTAACCTCAGTTTAAATGGTTGGGCCCAGTGTCGGCGTATGTCGTCACACATGCAGACAAGTTGTAGCATGTGAGTGGGTAACAAAAGATACAACTGATATTTAGAAGATTAGGAGAGAGATCTAAAGGGAAAGGGTACCAGCAATATGCAAAGAGAGAGAGGGTATTGAATACACGAAGAGGGACATGATCAATGAATCTTGTGTATTTCTCCATTTAATTGTGAGGCACCATGTATCTACCACCTCTTGGAAGAGAAATCCAGGCCCCACAAGGCTATAAATACCCTCTACCGATCTTCGTGGTTTTCATTTCTTCATGTTGGGAAAAATATTTTGGACATATTTAATTTGAGCATGCCACAAAACATGAAGTGACAAGTCATCCAATTCGAATGAAGGTGAATGCAACAGTTCATATAATGTTAGAAGGCATATATGACTTGGACATTTCCAAGTCCTTGAATTCACACAGTACTAGTTGGTCTTTGAAAATCTCATTGCTTACAAGAGCAGGCAGTTATGTACATGCATTATGGTAGTAGTGTGTTAGGCGTCCTAAGGTTTCGTTACTGTCTTTTGCAAGTACAGTTAAATATACATGCTATATATGTTATATGTGATATAGTAGAATATATCGAAGTTGATTTTAATCTCTCTCTCTCTCTCTCTCTCTCTCTCTCTCTCTCTCTCTCTTAAAAATCCTTGTTCCTTTGAGTTGCTTTTACATGAGCTTGGATTTGAGCACCAGGCGATTGAGTGGTCCAAGCATTGGGACTAAAATAGCCTATATATATATAATACTCTGAGATTTTAGCTGCTCTGATATCATGAAAAGACAAAAGAAAGCGTTGAAATGTCATGACCATTTTACACTGAAAGAGTTGGAGCAAAAACATAATCACCTTCATATAAAAAAGAGTCTGATATTCGGAAATATAACATTGAGCCAAAACCATAACATAATAGCACCAAAACAACGAAGACAATGCCACAATAATAAAAACAAGAGGCCGAGTTTCCTTTTGCAATCGACCGGGAACTCGTTGTGTACATAGCTTGCATGTATGGGTAAGGGCATGATGGACCAAGCCCAAAAGATTCCCCCAGATTAGAAGATCCTAACCATCGAATCTTTGGTCTTTTCTCCATTGAATGAGGAATGCCGGTCAGTCTCTTCTTAACCATTTATTTGCATGCCAGCAATGGAAAGTTGGCGTTGTCTAATTGAGGATATTCTTTGGGCATGGTCCATTTGGCCTTCAGATCAATGAGTTAATCACAACCCTCACATCTAAAAACTAGGTACACATCAGGGAAGTTCCATTTTACTCAAATTAATGTAACTCGGCCTTCGAAAGCAAACCCTAGCTTAGCATAAGTAAACTATAGTATAAGATGAATAATTATTTCAAGAGTAGAGCTCTGGATTTGACAATCTTGGCGTGGAAATGGCAACAAGCGGTGTTGCTTTCTTCAGAAGAAGTCCAAACTTCTCTGAAAGATCGAGCTTCACATCCTCTGGCAATCGCCAATCGAACGAGTGCAAGAGCGAAGCTAACACATAAGTTAGCATCCTCTCCGCCATGGGAAGTCCTACACATATCCTCCTTCCTGAACCAAATGGAATATAACGAAAATCATTGCCACTGTAATCTGATTTGCTTGTAGCATTATAGAACCTCTCAGGGCAAAACTCCAAGGGGTTGTCCCAAGCTTCAGGGTCCCTATGTATTGCCCATGTGTTAACCAAGACCTGAGTGCCCTTTGGGACTGTATAACCACCAACGGTGCATGGTTGGCTCGGGGACCTGGGGATCAAGAACACGAGTGGAGGGTGTAAACGTAGGACTTCCTTCAGCACAGCGTCCAAATAACGCAATTTGGGTATGTGTGACTCTTCAACCATGTTGTCCATCCCCACCACTTGTTCTAATTCCTCTTTGGCTTTTCTCATTATCTCTGGATTCTTCATCATCTCAGCCATGGCCCACTCTATTGTTGTTCCTGTAGTGTCTATACCACCTACCAGCATGTCCTGTTAACAGAATGAAAGTTGGTTTGTCAAGCATAGCACTGGGTGTAAGTTGTCCCACTAGGCTACCAGGACCATGGTTAAATGACTCGGTGACACGTGTGAGATCTAAACTTTTCATGAGGTAAGGGACCTTTTAAATTTCTCACATGAAATCAAGTCATTTCACATCTCAGGTGGGCCACAACATATCAAAACAAATAAACAATTTTTTAAAAAACGTGGCCCACCAAAAGATGCAAATTGTTTTATAATTAGGCAGACTACATGAAACAATGCAATTGTTTTATAATTTTTTAAAACGTGGCCCACCAAAAGATGCAATTGTTTTATAATTAGGCAAACTACATAAAACGATGCAAATGTTTTATAATTAGGCAGACCACGTGAGCATTATTTCCAACCATAGGGAAAGGTCAACCTTATACATTCTTTTCATTTCTGTACATCTGCACTGGTGTAGATGAGAACCGCTCTATATGCACGCCTTTCTGATACCAGAAGAGAGAAAAGGTAGGGGTAGCCAGCGTGCCAAAAAGCCTTTGAGCTTAACCTTGGCTAGAATCATTAAACATTTGAAATTCGTCAATTTCAATAGATTCTTTGAATATTTCCTCAATGAGATGAGGGCTCATTGTAGGGCTGAAAGTCTGGCGGGTTCAACCAGACCGACCTGTGTTCCACCCGACATTGGGTTGGGCTCGGATAGGATGTATCGGGTTTGGTCTCGGGGTTGGGCTATACAAACACCAACCTGATAAAACTTGGGTTAGGCTAGAGTTGAAGTCTCGGGTTGCCCGACCCAAACCAAACCCGATCAGTATACAAGTTACTTATAAATTATAAGTGAGTGTGGATAGTCTATGTTGAAGGCAGAAAAAATTCTAGTGCTGTCAGGTCTTATTAGTCTACGTCATTTTCAATGACTCAAGCTAACAAGATACATTGGATTTCTCTCTCCCAAATAGATTGTGTGCTGCACAATATGACTTTAAAGGAGTAGTTGTCCTGTATTTTAGTTTGTTTATTTAGAAAAAATAAAGTTCTTAACTATATATATATATATATATATATATATATATAGTTAAAAGAAATAAGATGTGTATTAAGATATAATAAACTAAAGTAATAGCGAAAATATTAGCATGTATCCACCTGACTAACCTGACCAGCCTGCTTGGGGTTGGGCTTGGGTTGAGAATTCCCAGCCGGAGGTTGGGTTAGGGTTGAGGTATAGGAACCTTGAGTTGGGCTAGGTTAAGCACCAACCTGGCCCAACCCACCCAACATTCAGCCCTAGATCATTATAGAAACATAAAAAATGATTTGGATTATACAAATATGTCCGATTCAAAAAAAGCCTGAGAATTATGGATGCTTACCTATTTAATAGTTAGATCAGCTAATTAGCTGAGCCAGCCAAGCATCCGGTCATCATTAGCCCCAGCTTCGTCTGGCTTGAACAGTACCGGACCTAAATTTCAAGCCTAGGTCTGGTCATCGACCAAGATCTGGCTCCATAGCTAGGGCTTCCCATAACCACTCTTAAAAAAGAGTGACAAATGATTAAAAACCAAAAAAAAAAAAAAAAACAAAAACAAAAAAGAGAGATGTTACACATCCGCCCTTCAGTTGACCTCCAGTTTTGCTTACGTGGCCTATTTAGAGCTATCCATCAGGTGTGCTCTCTACAGCACAACTGCCCTCGCCCAAAATTCAGGCCGGGCCTCTGGTGGGTTAGTGTATGAGAGATAAAAGGACGGCTACTAAGCTTAGGAATTAATTTTATTTTAACAGGAGAGAAAAGTAATTACCACAAACATGGCCTTGACGTGGGTGAAAGTCAAGGACGTTTTAGAGTCTCCTTCCTCCTTAAGCTGCAAAAGCAACTGCAAAAAATCCTTGCTTTCCTTCTCCCCTTCCCCTCTGTCCATTTTCAGCCGTTGATCTATGACCGATTGGAAGATCCTATCCAACCATGATGCGACCTTCTTCATGCGGCCCACCACTCCTTGTACATCAAACCTTGATATAATAGGAAAAAGATCTGAGATATTAGGCTTACTTACTAACTGGATAGCCTCGTTGGTCACCTCTCGAAACTCATGCCCCACTCTACGCCTGCCCTCTCCATCAAGCGTCCCACCCCATATCATGCTCGTCACTACATTGAGCGATGTTCGAAACCCTAACTCGCCTATGTTAACCGGCCCACCTGCTAGGGTGCGCACATCACGCACCATCTGGCGCACCTCACGTCTACGTAGGTCATAGTACGAGTCAAGCACCGTCGGGCTCATCATCTCTCGTGAGCACACCTTGCGCATCATCCGCCAATCTGGACCGTAGGAATTAAACGCGATGTCATTCCCACCGTACGTAAGTGCCCCTACTGCAGCGAAGACGTCGCGGTTGGCGAAGATGGTGTCATGGTCCCTGAGGACCTCTTTAGCTAGGCTTGGTGAGCTTAATACAACGCATAGCTTGCTACCTAGCCGTACCTTGATGATCGGGCCGTAGATCTGGGCTAATTTGGCGAAGTAAAGGTGCAGATCGAGATTCAAGAATGGAAGGCTGCCAACCAACGGTAGACCTCGTGGGCCAGGTGGCAAAGGAGGAGACCCGTTACCTGATCTCTTGATCAAAACCCAGGTGTACCAAGAGATCAGACAAAGTATGAAGGAAAAAGATAGTGCTGCTTCGGGACCGTTGATCTCTTGTGGCCACCATGAGATTATCTGATGAGCAAGACCTTGAGTCATGGTACGAACGATATTTGTACACGATCTCGAAGTTGAAAATCATAGCATCGATCTTTCTGGTAGAGAGGACTTTTATAGAGGTTGCCTTTATGTTGTAAGTTTACCATTTTTTAGGATAGTTTCAACGGTGAGAATCATTCCCTCCACTTCTTTATGTGGTGCGGTCCACTTGAACTTTGGATCTGCCTTATTTCTTGGATCATGTCCTAAAATAACCTTGGCAAGTGGATGAAATGTTTGGATATAATACATACATCATTTTGGGGCCCACAGAACTTGATGATGTCAACACATCATTGAGATGGGTGGTGTGTGGCACACCACGCAATCCCGCTCAAGGGTTGGCATCCATCACCTTGTTTCCTGCGCTATGGTACACTTGAGTTTTGCATCGAGCTGGACTTTGGGCCCTACGGGTTCATTTAGGTGATGCATCTGATGGATGGATGGGATGTGGCATAAACATCGTTTGAGCTGCACATCTCCTTAGTACGGCCACCTGATTACCGTGAGGAATACTCCCAATTAACGGGATCACATCCTTAGAGCATCTGGATATTGGATCCAAAGAGGTAGATAGAGTAACTGTCTTTTTAGTTCACTTGAGGCAGCCACTGATTAATAATGATTATATATTTCAACTTTTTTATTCGGTGGTTATAGTAGCGTAGGTGGGCCGCTGGCCTGATCAGCTTAATTTTGGTTCGTCTAGGGATGGGACTAGGTTAGGCTGGTCCTGACCCCAATACCAGCTACCTGATGTCAAAGCTGTGTGGTCCCCACCATAATACATGTGTTTTATCCATGCCATTCATCCATTTTGCCATATAATTTTATGCCATGATCCCAATAATGAGGCCATTCAAGCTCAAGTGGACCACACCATGGTAAAGAGTGGAGATTGAACGCTTACTATTGAAAACCTCCTAGGGTTAGTAAGTTTTGGATCAACCTGATATTTGTATTTTCCCTTCATCCCTGGTTACGTGACTTTATGAGAAGTTTGGATGGCAAATAAACATTGCAGTGGGCTTCAACGAGTTTTCAACTGTAACCGTTCAATCCTCGCTGGTTCCTGTAGTGTGGTCCACTCGAGCTTTAGATATGCCTATTTTTGGACTCCATTACTAAAATGAGTAGGAAAAATAGACGGACGGTATGGATAAAGCATATGAATCATTGGATGCAATTGTTGGTCCAGTTGGATGTCTCACACAATATGTGGGCCCATAATACTCAGTCCCTGAAAAATGGTGGGCCACACCATGATGGTAGCTTGAGATGAAACTCAGGTAGTTCTACTGATCAATCAGGACACAACATCAAAATCAATAATAAGAAATGGTATGATTCAGTGCACCGGTACGTTCACTCGATCTGCCTAATCTTAATATCGCATTATAGTTAATTATGGGGTGTAGAGCTGGCAGAATCCAACTTAATTCGACGGACCCGACCCGACCCGACCCGATCCGAACCGAAGGCCAGGATTGGGTCAGATCGAGTAGGCCTACTCAGATCTGACTGTACATTAAGTCGAGTTCAGATAAGTAGCCAGTCCGGACCGATCCAATCCGGGATCCAATCCGATCCGTAAAATGTTCATTCAACAATGTTTTCTGTAATGGTGTCCACTTGAGATTGGGATATACTTCATTTTTGGTTAATACCATAAAATGATCCAGAAAAATAGATGGACGACATGGATGAAGTAAATACATCATGGTGGGGTTCACAGAGCACCCACCACTAGCCACTGGCTGGTGGCAAAGGGAGTAGCCAATCCGACCTCTCAGAGTCGGAGCTAGCTCATGCCTCAAGGTGCATTGAGCACTGAGACAAATAAAGGCAGGTGTATTGACGTAAGCAAGTTATGGGGTATGGGGGTGTACATAGAGTCGAACTGAGTTGAGCTGGCCTCAGCTCCACTCGGCTCGGCTACTGGATAACCTCAGCTCAAACTCGGCTCGGCTCAGTCCTTGAGCCTGACTGGCTGGCTCGACTCAGTTCGCAGTTCGGTTAGCAGCTCGGGCCGAGTTCGAGCCAAGATTGAGTGGAGTTTGCCATTGAGGCATTTCCTCAAACACCTACACTGCAACTTCAAAATACCTGGACTGCACCTTCTAAACAATGCAAAACGCAGAGTTGCTATAGCACGGCTCTTGAACACAACAAAAAACAAAAATACTCAACTTCTCCACTGTCATTTCACTGCAGAAAATGAGATTGCAGCAGGTATATATAGAGATTGCAGGAATATATGAGATTTCAGAGTTTAAAGAATCTGAATAGCTTGATTGATCCACACCCACCATCATCACAGGTGGGCCACCATTGTAGAAACCATTCTCAGATGATATGCATCCCAACCCAGGTACCCAACTCGAACACAACATTCCATCAGATGCAGCCCAACCCAGGTACACACCAACAGGCAGTGAAAAGATCAATGGCAAGTGGCAACATCAATGGCAAAGTAACCGAGTCGCCAAACTGGTTTGATAACCGAGTCGCCGAACTAGTTTGATCCGAGTTTGATTCGAGCTGGATTCGATCCGAGTCGAGTTGAGATGGGGCCTACTCGAACTCATTTTTGAGCTCAAAAATTCAGCTCGACTCGGCTCGAACTCAGCTTCGAACCGAGCTTTTACGAGTCGAGTCGAGCTAACTCGGTTAGTGTACACCCTAGGTATGTGTTATATCCACGCACGAGTTCTGTGGGTCCCATCATGAGGTATGTGTTATATCCAAACCGTCCATCCATTTGGTGGGCTCATCTTAAGGCTTGAGCCGAAAATAAGACAGATCTAAAGACCAGGTGGACCACACTACCAAAAGCAGTGGGGGTTGAATGTCTACCATTGAAACTCTTTTAGGGGTCATAGAAGTTTTGGATTAATATGAAATTTGTTTTTCTTCTTCATCCATGTAGTTGTGACCTTATTAATAGATTGGATGGAAAATAAACGTTATGGTGGGCCCTATGAATTTTTTAACGATGAAAATCATATTTTTTAAATTAAAAAAAAAAAAAATTTAAAACAGAAGATTGATCCAAACCGTACCCAACCGGATCCGACTCGGTTTCCCTGACCGAGTTGGACTCGGTTTATGTCAGGCCAACAGTGCAACAGATTGGATCAAGTCAGATGACACGGACTTGGCCCCGGATCGGATCGAGTTCAGGTTAGTGCATTGAAAATTTCGGACTAAGTCGAGTTAGACCCAATCCGGTCGGACTCGACTTGATGCCCACCTCTAATGGGGGTGGGCTACCTTTTTGTACGGATTAGATACTCTTAAGTTGACATATTAGTGGAAAAAAAAAATGGCTTTATCATAACCTATGATTTTTTTTGAAAGATAACCGATGACACTGTTGCTGTATCTATCATTTCTCCTTTCCAAGAGGACAGACATGGACAGGAACTCATAATGCAATACTCATATAAGTAAACATGGTAATTGCACATGTGTAAGACGTAACATCCTATGAGTTACAGTGTGAATAACATGTCTCTTGGGCTGTCAATGGGCTGGGCTGGCTCATTGGACTTGGTCTAACCTGTCTCTCGCCGGGCTTGGCTTGGAGTATTAGGCCTGAGGACGGGCTCGGGCTGGTTTACTTGAGCTTAAAACTCAAACCCTTTTGTTTACATGGTCCAGGTTTGGACCATGTAAAACAAACTGTAAACCTGGCCTAAATCTGGCCCGGCCCATTAGGGTATGATAATATGATACATTAAAAAAATAATAAAAAATCCATGCTACCACCCACCATACCTCTCTCTCTACTTATCTCTCATAAACAAAGGTAAGATCTAATTCTCTCATTGAGTGGGTCCCAACACGTAGATTAACATGTAAGAATTCTATGAGGTAGGCCTTATTGATCAACAGTCTAGATTATCCTGGAATTTGGATAGTGTGATCGGGTGCACCAGCCCCGTTAAGTTGTGATACATCCAAAAATTCATGTAAGGGGTGGCGTGCTACTACTATGATAGGCACACAGTATCGTAAAGGAACTGGGATTGCCAAGTCATGTGGAGCCTTCAGGGAGAGGAGTTTTGATGGGTTTCAAACTCCTCTGCCCTCACTAGTATAAATTAGAGCTGGGTCCCCAATCCATCACCATCGACAGAAGCTCAATCCCATCTTAACTTCTTTAAGGGGTGTACAGAGAGGAAGATCTAGGCATTCCAATTCCACACATCGATCTTTCATATCCAATGCACAACAAATCTTACGGCTATTCTGCATCAAGATCTAACAGTTGATATGGATGATCAATCCAGGATTAGGGATCCTGATTCCCATATTAGAGATTAGGAATTTCGATTCCCATATCAGTCATTGCCGTTTCAAATTCCCAAATCAATTAGGGCTTTCGATCCCAAAATCCAGAGAATGGGGATTTTATCCTCGATAATAACAATTGGTATTTTTTGAATCCCTAAATTAAAGATCAGAGATCCCAAATTCGCAAATCATATTGGGATTTCCAGCCCCCCAAATCAAGAACAGTTAGGGATTTCAATTCCGAAATCCCAAAATGGGAATTTCAGGTACTAATCCCCAAATCCGAACACAAATTAGGGATTTCAATCCCCATATTAGGAATAAGGAATTTGAATCCCAAATCCATAAATTAGGGCTTTCAGTTTTTGGATTCCCAAATTAGAAGAATTGGGGATTTCGGATTGGAATCCCAAATCCAGTAACAGTTAGGGAATTCAATCCCAAACCCAGTAATCGGTGATTGGGATTTCTATTCCCAAATTCAATAATCAGGGATTTTTAAATCTCGAATAAAATCAATTAGAAATTCTAGAATTGAATCCAAAATTGGGATTTCAAGACCTTTTCGGAACTCACCTATAGTGGACGGATTTCGGCTAGTCATGATGGGATGAATTCTTGCATCATCGATCAGCATTCGATGATCGAAAACCCCAAATCAGGGATGCCATTATTTCCGGCGCCATCAAAGTAGAAATGTTTTCTTTTTTTTTTTCGCTGTCTGCTGCATCGTGTAGGCGACTGCTGTCCTGGTGGTGATCTGCTTCCGATCGCATTTTGGAACGGCGGCGGCGGCGGCGGGGGCGGCTAGGGTTTCTCCCCTCTTTCTCTCCAGCTATTTCGCTCTTTTTGCAGAGACTGGGCAGCGTCTGAGCTCTCGCAGCATTTTTTTTTTTTTTTTTTTTTTTTTTAAAGAAAATAAAAAAGAAAAGAAAACTTTGGTCGCTGGACCCGCAGTGGACCCTGTTAGCAGGCCTGCCAAGTGGGTCAAACCCGGCTTCAAATCCTATTTTGGGTTCACATCGTTAGGCCACGGGCCCATATAGATTGGCCCCTATCAGTGGCCTTTTGCACTATCAGATCCTGATAATGGGGTTTAGCTTTAGACTCGGACCTAGTATCATGTGTGCATGCCATCTTATCCATTCATTGGATGGAAGTTTAACCTTAATTATCAGATTATAACGATCTATTTTCATGGATCATATAACAGAGTTGATCCATCAACTTGCATTGCATCAACTACTTTTTCCAGGACAACCATCTTGTGAATTTTAAACCAAAATTAAGGATTCTCAATGATGATGATCTGATAATACACATACAGTCCTGATTAGGCCCGGTATTGGGCCATTACCTATCTTTTAGAAATTGTCATGGGTAATTAGAATGGGAAAAGTGAAACCTAAATGTTTGCTTTACTCGAAGGACTTCCCATCCTTTTAACTACCGATGACAACTACTTACTGGGCCAAATCAAGATATTCATAGTTAATCTAACGAGGGCAAGATTAAAATCGAAATCGTAAGTCTGTATTCGTGAGATTAGACCTGGTTGTGTTAGCCATCATAGTGACCTCAATCAGTGAAAATTTCATAATTATAGACTTGTGATATGTTCACTCCCCAAGTATAGGGTTGTGATGTAGTAATAAACTCGGTGAGACCGAAGTCGAATCCACAGAGACTGAAACATGTACATAATCTAAAATTAATTAGAACTAGAACTAGAATGAGATGAAATCTAAATCGAGTGTGATTTAAGGAATAATGGTGAAATATTTATCTAAAATTTAGAGAATTTAAGGAAAGGAAACTAGGGATTTAGAAGATCCACTTGTAGAGATCAGGGAGATCTTATGCCTGTATCAGAAACTTAACTGGACTTAGAATCCATCTTCATCCAGTTGAAGGTGTAACCATAGGAATTAAGACTGAACTTCCTTTGATATAGTTTTCAAGAGATGAAAGGTATATGAATTAGAATGGATTCCATCACCAAACCACCATGCCAGAGACAAAGTAAACAATATAATTAAACTAATTACCAACCAATCAACATGATATGAAGGTTAGGAAGGGTATCATTATCGACCATGCCCAAGAGACGATGGTGAACAATAGGGCTTCCTGACGTCATAAACATAAAAAGAAAAAGAACATGTTCAAAGCCATCATAGACCCATTGTAATTTTAGTCACAACAGACCATTAATAACTAAAAACATTTCCTTAATTAAAATAAAATCAACATCAATTCAGTGTAAATAAAAAGCTCAAGCAAAAAGTTCTCCCATCATGCTACAAGCTTCACCTCTTAGCCCTAGCTAAGAGATTCAGCCCAACATGAATGGGCTGGATCGCTTAAACAAAATAAAAATAAAAATAAAATAAAATAAAACAAACTTTACTCTCTATCTCACATCCAAGCCCAAGCCAAGATGCCCCTTCCTCACGTTCTCTCTCTGTTTTATAGGTGCCAAGGGTGGTGGAGAGGCGCTGGCTGGAGTCGGTTTGGAGAGCTTACGCACTCTCTGTTGCTGCGCAAAGGAAAAACGCATAGGCAGTTGCGTTTTGGAAACGTTTTGGGACAGATGGCCATCCCATCTTTGTTTCGGCCTTCATGGCGCTGGTTGTGGCCCCCCTGTTGGATATTCTGATCGGTCCGGATCGGTCATTCGATCAACGATAGTGGGCCGCATCTCCCCGGAATTTTCAGAATTCTTGGACGTGTGTTGCTTACGCACGTCAGCCTGCGATGAATCCTGTGGGGCCCACAATCAACGTCGGTGAAGAAATCCACTCCGTCTATTGGAATCACGTCGGAAAAACAGTCAGACACCGACGGTTTTGGTTGAGTTTTGGTGTGGTCCACTAATGCTTTGCTTCCGCTGTCCAACCTGCATTTGAACGGCTGGGAAACCATCCTCGCTGTCTTCTAGGAATCTGTCACCTAAGCGATGGTCACAAGTCCCTTTGGAGTCTACTGGATGGTCCAGATTGGACCTTTGAATCTTGATGGTGGTCCACAAGATCTGTCTCTGTGCTCTTTACGAAACAGAGCCATGCGTTCTGTCAAGATGGTCGGATGGCTCGGTAACGCCCGTGTTTTCAGGACCCGAGTACATGACCCGTTTCCCAAAAACCCGAGTGTTAACCTTAAAGGATGGTCAAATTCGAGTGTACATACATTTTTTTTTATTTATCAGAGTAAGCAGATGAGCGTAGAATGGACAAATAGCATAAAAGAAAATTTTCAATTTCATTTAGAATATACAAACTGCCCATAATGACTTATACAACCAATGTCTCTGAATTTAACAAGTACAAGATTTATAAGAATTTAATACGTGAAGAATAAAAGAAAGCATATAAATATAAGCGCATAAGACCACGCAGACTCCTCCAGGTAAATACTGACCATGCATCCACGGTGATCGTACCCTGCTCCTCATCAAGTCTCGAACATGCATACCACTAAAGCCACTGCATTTACCGTACGGTTGTATATTTGATGGATGAGTGGCCAACTCGGTGTGAATTCCCTCAAGATTACACACCGCCGCATTAGGTAAGTATAGTTATAAAACAACAAAGCGATCAAAACAATACATAGTGCAGTCTTTTTAAATGCATGGATGCATGGATGCACATCGGCCTGGGATGCACATCCAATAGGACTTGGGCTCGTCGCCCATGCAAATCACGACCTGGGAAAATCATCCAGTCGGACAGGGGTCGATAGTCGGTGGTCTGGGAGCTAGCGAAACGATACCCTCAAGATTCTAAGGGCACGTGCTACTGAAAGATCCAGATTAGCCACCGTCATCGCCAACATGCTATGGATGCATGATTAACAAGCCGTTATTAGTCCGATTACAATCACCAATTTAGGTAAGCTCAAGGTCACTACGGGAGCTCAGAGCCCAGCGTAGGCCGACAACCCAGGCATAGTGTCCCATACCACCATCCCCGGCTCATGAGACTACCACCTTAGGATGTTTAATGGAAACCCATCGACTAGTGGCCAATCATATTATCGTATATGGGGCTTACCATCGCATGGTCGTACAGTATAAAACATCAAATCCATGTAGGAAAAATATCAAATAAAACCACGTAGGCGAGTATCAAAATATGCCACATAGGGCGAATATCAAAACCATATGATAAAGACCATCCTTAAAAATCATTGGACACAACAACCCTGGATGGTAGGCCCACATCAATGATCCATCTAGACCACCACTCAATAACCACCAAGTCGAAGGTCCATTGCGATCACAACTAGTCAAGTTACATCCTAAGTATGGGTGTACATTCATATGTGGGAATTTCCCACTAATGCACCAGTTTAAGTTCCATAAGCAATCCACAAGCATGAACAATTATACAGGATAATCATAAAGTATGTAAGACAACAATTTAATTTTCATCAGCTAACACATGTGATTATAAAGGGAGGTATCAATTAAGAATTTAAATAAAAACTATAACTTAAGCTAATGAGAAGATGGAAAGCTCAAGGGGAAGAATCATCACCTTATACTTTGAATCGCCTACCCATGTTGCTAGAGAGTGCGTGGTTCCTTAGAATCAACCCTATCATGAATTGTAAAGTTGTACAATTAGGTCCAATCTTACACACTGCTTAGGGTTAGAGTTTTAACCTAGGGTTTGGATCACTTAGGTTTTGGTTATGGAATTTGAACCCTGTTTTGTGTGGCCATCTACGATACTATCCATGGAAGGAATTAATAAAATTAATCAAGTGAATTGGTTATTAGTTTTAGGATTATAAACAATGACTACTATTATATTTATCTAATACAACCCACGATGAACGATCATATTATTAATTCCAAAACAATTATCAATATTAATAATATACTTAACATTTAGCCGTCATGATATTAATAGTTATTTGGATGAAAATAAAGTGTGTTCTAGTGTTAATGCTATTTTAAGAATGATGAGGTAAAATATTAGTATTTTAATAATGATAATTTTCATATGCATCAACTAATACCTGAATGGCTAATTTACTAATGGTCAATCACATCTAATTTTAATAATAGAAAATAGTAATAATAGTAGAAATGATAATTGGAATAAGTTAAATCCGGAAGTAAATGTGAACGCACCTTGCCGACTCGGTCCGAGTTGAGTCGACTCAGCTCACACATCCACAGACACCTCTTCTTCTCTCTTTCTTTTCCTTTTCTCCCCTTCTCTCTCTTCCTTCTACCTTGCTAGGATGCCCATCAATGAGCCTGGACAGGCTATCCCACTCAAATCAGCTAGACTCGGTTCCAGCCGAGTCAACTCGGCGAGTCAAGGACCCAACTTAAGTTCAACGTCCCATGCTACCTCTCTTCATCCTCCTGCCACTTTCTCTCTCTTCTACCCAACTCAACTAGGGCTCCCCTGACTCGGTCAGCAAGTGGGGGTAGGAAGCATCAGCACCCCAGTGAGTTACAGTCGAGTTAACTCGACCCAACTCAACGTGGTGCAATGGGACGCCCTCACTCTCTGTCTCTCTTTCTCTTTCTTTCTACTCGCCTCACATTTCTTTATGGAAACCCAGCTGGACCTAGACCAGCAACGTCCAGACTCAAGTAGAGCTTGAGACAACAACCCTGCCCGAGTTGCTCCATCTTGTTGCGGCAGCAATCCGAGGAAAGGGCCAACGCCCCTCCTCTCTCTCTCTCTCCCCTGCTCTCTTTTCTCTCCTACCTCTCATCTCTCTCTTTTCTTTCTTCACACCAGGGACATCACCTGTCATTGACAACCTGAGGAACGGCATGCCCGAACTGAGCAAACTCAGTTTGAAGCGACGGGGAAGATGATGCTCATCAATGGTGGATTTCTTCCCGATGCCTCTTTCCCCATTCGGACGGCATGGGAGAGTTTCTAGGGGTCCAACAGAGCTCGTGGATGCAGGAAAACGAAGGTTTCATGGCGTTTACTTGATGGGTTCAAAGGGAGAAAGAAACAGCCGTTTTTCTTGGGTTGCTGCAGGAATGGTGGTAGGGTCTGTTCCCAGCCCATATTATGGTGTTTTTGGCCCTACCTAGACCGTTGGATTGAACCCAAACGGTCGGGATTCATTCTATTTGAAACTGCCTCGAGTACAGCTAGTAAAGCTAAAACCGCCTGTGGTTTCGCGTTACTGTGGGTAGAAAACCTTGGGGCGTTTGAAATGGGCGGTTAGGATGGTCCGAAATGAACGGCCGAGATTTGGAGTCTCCACTTCACGCGGATTGCCTAGCTGGCAGTTTCCATTTTTGGAACATTGGTTTTGTAGGGTCTGTTTGGGTCGAAGATGGTGCTCGTGCACACGTTCGCCAACACGTGAAAAATGGTAGCTTTTAGTTGGACCCATGCCGTGCACACGATGGACGGATCAGATCGTCCATATGATCTAAGATGGTGGCCCATAGCAGGCCTCAAACGGACGTCGTCCGTCGGCTGGCGTAAACTGGAAGGAGAGAGAAATCTCTCGTTTTGAGAGAGCACGGGTCAGCGTGCTCTGACGGGCCTGGGGCGCCCAGTGCACTTCAGGTGATGTTGCATTGGTGTACATGCATGCCCTTGTGGGGCCCATGATGATGTTTGTGATAAATCCAATCCGTCTACCCCACTTGGAGGGCCCAATCAGAGTCTTTTACCAAAGGTGGGGCAGCTCCAAGGTCTAGGTGGACCATACACCGAAATTTCACTTGTTTTTAGCCTTAATTGTATATTCTAGTTAGCCTGTTGGTCAGATTATTCTGAAATTGAATGTCAACGGTTAAAATAGTCCCTGGAATTTACCAGACGATTGGGTCCACATGTTGTAGGGACATGGTGGTGAAAACCACAGTCACCACCCTCGGTTTCTAAGGTTTCTTCACGTTACTGTTCAAAATAGGTGGGGTCCACCTGTGATGATCTTTCAGAGAATCCATGCCATTCACCACTTTTGTATCGCTATGTTAGGACACGGGGTCAAATATGAGACGATTTGGTTAGTCGAGTAAGTCGTACAGTGTGTCCAATAACAACCAACACTCACCCTTAAATCCCATGCACGTAGTAAGATTTTGAATGAATTGAGTTATTTCGTGAAGTCCACTTTACTACTTGTAGTTGTACGATCCGCTCTGTTCATTGTGTTTAACATGCCCTACTAGAATTAAGGTCCAAAAATGGGACAGATCTGTTGATCGGGTGGGCCATACTATCCGATCAAGCATCAATGGTGGCATGTAGTGGCATTCACTATTTACAAACTTGCCATCCATTTCTCAACTGGCATCCGATGCCCGTTAATTCAAAATGTGCCGTCCGAATGTCTTGAAATTTGGCGAACATGCGTTATTTTTCGTGCTCTTTCCCGTGATCCAGTTTGGGTCCCGATCTCTCGAGTATGAATAAGATTCTCCTTTAATGACTAATATATTTTAAAATTCTAAAATAATATTTGTACTCCTCTGATTGACAAGTTACCGGGCAATTTGGACTTAAACCTAAAGATTTTCATAATGACCAATTCATCCTGATATTCGGGTGGCCCATTTGGTAGATCCAAACATGATGGATGGTCAGATGAGCTTCTAAAGATAAGAGGACTTGATGATTAGAACTTTATCCTTGTATGTAGGTGAATGTATGGTCAGTTTAGTAAATGGATGGACATAACGTGGATTTTTGGAGTGATTAGGGGTAGGGCTTATATAACGTTAGATTTGAGCGACTTTCTTACACATGAAAGTTTGTCAGATTCTGATTCTAATGGTGGGCTAAGCATATTCATATGGCGTGAACAAGATGGACGGATCAGAATCTTGATCCGATAAGTATACGGACGGATGTAGAGGTCAAGTAGTTGATTTACCATGATCTAAGGGTTGAAATTTGATGTGTACGGTTAATTTACGATAATTAGCCTTGGTATAAAATTTCACATAAACGGATGATGAGGATGTGAATTGGAATTCAGGGGCTTAGGTCAATGGCATTTCCGTAATTATTGCCGATGTGTGAGTTTTGGAAAATCCAATGGCTTTACATGATTATAGGCACGTTTCTAAGAAATTCTTACAAAAGAATACATATCTAAATTATTACGGATAAGGAGCTCTTCGTCGTGTTCTTCATGGAAAAATACTTACGTCAAATCACGTGATGGGTGGGCTCGTCTTGAAATTCAATGGTCAGATGGCTTGATTTATGAATGAAGATCATCCTCAACGGTTAAGTTAGTATCGGGAAAAGATGTAAGGCTAGAATAGTTGGATCGGTATCGCATCACATGTATATGTCACATTAAATTTTATGGTAACGCTCGAGGACTTTCGATGCAGAGCATCGAAAAGTTCGGGGCGTTACAATCTACCCCCTTAACAGAAATCTCGTCCCGAGATTTGTTAGGTGTGCCCCTAAATGTTAACATTACAAGTAATAATTTCATTTCAATAGTGGACTCTATTTCTCATTTGTGCAATCACGTCCTTTACTGTTAATAATCTATATTTAAACGCATACTAGAACAAGAGTCATTGCAACCTACCCCCTTAAAGATTTCAAATTTCCAATGTTAAGGCTAACACGAATAGATGGTCGTAGTAGGTTTGAGCCCGATACATCGATCATCTGTCTGCGCAGGACAGAGGGTTTTGGTATCCATTCAAATTCCTGTTAAATCTCGATCCTTTACTTGATCAGAGCATTGGAGTCATTGAGATTTGCTAGGACTTAGAATTCGAGTCAAACCATGTAAACTTCATTTAAATATGGTTCCATCAATTCGTGATCTCAATGATTCTAGACTCCTGAAAATATCATGTAATCTTATATCCTTTTTTTTTTTTTTTTTTTTGATAAGCCTATGCGGCCCATTACGCTTTCGTCGCGCACTCTGAGTACTTAATGCACTACTCAAAATTTTCATGACCAAAGCTTTCTACGTGAATTCTGAATCTAAAAATTTTGTTAAGTTTATCTAAGATTTTAAATCTGGCCTCGATGTGTTTAGCCTAAGGTTGAAACCTTACCCAAAAATTATACAACTCTTCTAATTATTTTTCATGCTGGAAATTGTGAGAAATATTATTTCTAAGCAAAGAGATGCATTAGCTAGGGAATTCAAATTTCAGTTCATTGTGAGGATTCCTTAGGTTTTGGGAGTGCGCATAGTTAATCTAATGTGTGGAATACGGTGGGTAAAAACTCTTATGATCCTAAGTTCGCTTCATTGGTTATGACGATATTATTTCCAACTGAGAAACTTTTGGAAAAGTCCACGTTATGGATTTCTAAGGATTATTCATTGGGAGTCAAATTCAATGAATGCTCTCATTTGATTTTAAATACATTATAGTGGGTATTCACGTGGTTAACTTCTAAATTCAAACAACCATGTTGCAGTTTATAAGGGATCTAAAGTTCTTATTTCTAAGTCCAAATGGTCGCTTTGTCAATTTTTCATGGGAACCAAAGTCCTTTCCTTGAGTTCAACTAACTCATCTTAAGAATTTCAAAGGGCTAAGGTTTTGGATATCTATGTTCTCAAGTTTTTCATAACTCCAAGGGAATTCCATGTAAGTCTAAGGTCTAAGAGTCTATCTTAAAAGTCTTAAATGAGTCTTAAGTTTGAAACTCCTATGTTTTAGAATTTTTTTTTTTTTAATTTTTTTTTTTAATTTTTTTTTTTATTATGAGGGAATTTCACATACGTCTAAACGACTAATCCTCTAATTCTAAGGGATCCTGAGTTCAATTCTAAGTCATATAATCATTCAGACAAGTCTACATGGAGCTTAGAATATCAAGCTTCCACGTCCTCAATTTCTCCTAGCTACAAGGAGATTTCACCTAAGTTCAAATAGTTGTTCTAATAATTTTCTAAGGGGACCTAAGTTTGGGTTTCTACGTTCTCCAAATTTTCCTAAGTGTAAGGGAGATTCACCTAAGTTCAAGTTTCTACTTTCAACATCCTAACTTGAGACATTTAAAGTTTGTATAAGATCATTTCCCAAGGCCAAGTTTGTCCAAACTATGCTCTGATACCAACTGTAACGCCCCGTGTTTTCAGGACCCGAGTACATGACCCGTTTCCCAAAAACCCGAGTGTTAACCTTAAAGGATGGTCAAATTCGAGTGTACATACATTTTTTTTATTTATCAGAGTAAGCAGATGAGCGTAGAATGGACAAATAGCATAAAAGAAAATTTTCAATTTCATTTAGAATATACAAATGGCTGCCCATAATGACTTATACAACCAATGTCTCTGAATTTAACAAGTACAAGATTTATAAGAATTTAATACGTGAAGAATAAAAGAAAGCATATAAATATAAGCCGCAAGACCACGCAGCTCCTCCAGGTAAATACAGCCATGCATCCCTGGTGATCGTACCCTGCTCCTCATCAAGTCTGAACATGCATACCACTAAAGCCACCTGTACTACCTGTACGGTTGTATATTTGATGGATGAGTGGCCAACTCAGTGTAAATTTTCCTCAAAATTACACCTCGCCGCATTAGGTAAGTATAGTTATAAAACAAAGAAAGCGATCAAAACAATACATAGTGCAGTCTTTTAAATGCATGGATGCATGGATGCACATCGGCACTGGGATGCACATCCAGTGGGACTTGGGCTCGTCGCCCATATGCAAATCACGACTGGGAAAATCATCCAGGTCGGACGGTCGATAGTCGGTGGTGCGGGAGCTATAAACGATACCAAGATCTAAGGGCACGTCTTCAAACATCCAGATTAGCCACCCGTCATCGCCAACATGCTATGGATGCATGATTAACGGCCGTTATTATTAGTCCGATTAATCACCAATTTAGGTAAGCTCAAGGTCACTACGGGGAGCTCGAGCCCGGCAGAAGCCGACACGACTCGGGCATAGTGTCCCATACCACCATCCCAGGCTCATGAGACTACCACCTTAGGATGTTTAATGGAAACCCATCGACTAGTGGCCAATCATATTATCGTATATGGGGCTTACCATCGCATGGTCGTACAGTATAAAACATCAAATCCATGTAGGAAAAATATCAAATAAAACCACGTAGGAGTAGTATCAAAATATGCCACATAGGGCGATATCAAAACCATATGATAAAGACCATCCTTAAAAATCATTGGACACAACAACCCTGGATGGTAGGCCCACATCAATGATCCATCTAGACCACCACTCAATAACCACCAAGTCGAAGGTCCATTGCGATCACAACTAGTCAAGTTACATCCTAAGTATGGGTGTACATTCATATGTGGAATTTCCCACTAATGCACTAGTTTAAGTTCCATAAGCAATCCACAAGCATGAACAATTATACGGGATAATCATAAAGTATGTAAGACAACAATTTAATTTTCATCACTAACACATGTGATTATAAAGGAGGTATCAATTAAAATTTAAATAAAAACTATAACTTAAGCTAATGAGAAGATGGAAAGCTCAAGGGGAAGAATCATCACCTTATACTTTGAATCGCCTACCCATGTTGCTAGAGAGTGCGTGGTTCCTTAGAATCAACCCTATCATGAATTGTAAAGTTGTACAATTAGGTCCAATCTTACACACTGCTTAGGGTTAGAGTTTTAACCTAGGGTTTGGATCACTTAGGTTTTGGTTATGGAATTTGAACCCTGTTTTGTGTGGCCATCTACGATACTATCCATGGAAGGAATTAATAAAATTAATCAAGTGAATTGGTTATTAGTTTTAGGATTATAAACAATGACTACTATTATATTTATCTAATACAACCCACGATGAACGATCATATTATTAATTCCAAAACAATTATCAATATTAATAATATACTTAACATTTAGCCGTCATGATATTAATAGTTATTTGGATGAAAATAAAGTGTGTTCTAGTGTTAATGCTATTTTAAGAATGATGAGGTAAAATATTAGTATTTTAATAATGATAATTTTCATATGCATCAACTAATACCTGAATGGCTAATTTACTAATGGTCAATCACATCTAATTTTAATAATAGAAAATAGTAATAATAGTAGAAATGATAATTGGAATAAGTTAAATCCGGAAGTAAATGTGAACGCACCTTGCCGACTCGGTCCGAGTTGAGTCGACTCAGCTCACACATCCACAGACACCTCTTCTTCTCTCTTTCTTTTCCTTTTCTCCCCTTCTTCTCTCTCTTCCTTCTACCTTGCTAGGATGCCCATCAATGAGCCTGGACAGGCTATCCCACTCAAATCAGCTAGACTCGGTTCCAGCCGAGTCAACTCGGCGAGTCAAGGACCCAACTTAAGTTCAACGTCCCATGCTACCTCTCTTCATCCTCCTGCCACTTTCTCTCTCTTCTACCCAACTCAACTAGGGCTCCCTGACTCGGTCAGCAAGTGGGGTAGGAAGCATCAGCACCCCAGTGAGTTACAGTCGAGTTAACTCGACCCAACTCAACGTGGTGCAATGGGACGCCCTCACTCTCTGTCTCTCTTTCTCTTTCTTTCTACTCGCCACATTTCTTTATGGAAACCCAGCTGGACCTAGACCAACAACGTCCAGACTCAAGTAGAGCTTGAGACAACAACCCTGCCCGAGTTGCTCCATCTTGTTGCGGCAGCAATCCGAGGAAAGGGCCAACGCCCCTCCTCTCTCTCTCTCTCCCCTGCTCTCTTTTCTCTCCTACCTCTCATCTCTCTCTTTTCTTTCTTCACACCAGGGACATCACCTGTCATTGACAACCTGAGGAACGGCATGCCCGAACTGAGCAAACTCAGTTTGAAGCGACGGGGAAGATGATGCTCATCAATGGTGGATTTCTTCCCGATGCCTCTTTCCCCATTCGGACGGCATGGGAGAGTTTCTAGGGGTCCAACAGAGCTCGTGGATGCAGGAAAACGAAGGTTTCATGGCGTTTACTTGATGGGTTCAAAGGGAGAAAGAAACAGCCGTTTTTCTTGGGTTGCTGCAGGAATGGTGGTAGGGTCTGTTCCCAGCCCATATTATGGTGTTTTTGGCCCTACCTAGACCGTTGGATTGAACCCAAACGGTCGGGATTCATTCTATTTGAAACTGCCTCGAGTACAGCTAGTAAAGCTAAAACCGCCTGTGGTTTCGCGTTACTGTGGGTAGAAAACCTTGGGGCGTTTGAAATGGGCGGTTAGGATGGTCCGAAATGAACGGCCGAGATTTGGAGTCTCCACTTCACGCGGATTGCCTAGCTGGCAGTTTCCATTTTTGGAACATTGGTTTTGTAGGGTCTGTTTGGGTCGAAGATGGTGCTCGTGCACACGTTCGCCAACACGTGAAAAATGGTAGCTTTTAGTTGGACCCATGCCGTGCACACGATGGACGGATCAGATCGTCCATATGATCTAAGATGGTGGCCCATAGCAGGCCTCAAACGGACGTCGTCCGTCGGCTGGCGTAAACTGGAAGGAGAGAGAAATCTCTCGTTTTGAGAGAGCACGGGTCAGCGTGCTCTGACGGGCCTGGGGCGCCCAGTGCACTTCAGGTGATGTTGCATTGGTGTACATGCATGCCCTTGTGGGGCCCATGATGATGTTTGTGATAAATCCAATCCGTCTACCCCACTTGGAGGGCCCAATCAGAGTCTTTTACCAAAGGTGGGGCAGCTCCAAGGTCTAGGTGGACCATACACCGAAATTTCACTTGTTTTTAGCCTTAATTGTATATTCTAGTTAGCCTGTTGGTCAGATTATTCTGAAATTGAATGTCAACGGTTAAAATAGTCCCTGGAATTTACCAGACGATTGGGTCCACATGTTGTAGGGACATGGTGGTGAAAACCACAGTCACCACCCTCGGTTTCTAAGGTTTCTTCACGTTACTGTTCAAAATAGGTGGGGTCCACCTGTGATGATCTTTCAGAGAATCCATGCCATTCACCACTTTTGTATCGCTATGTTAGGACACGGGGTCAAATATGAGACGATTTGGTTAGTCGAGTAAGTCGTACAGTGTGTCCAATAACAACCAACACTCACCCTTAAATCCCATGCACGTAGTAAGATTTTGAATGAATTGAGTTATTTCGTGAAGTCCACTTTACTACTTGTAGTTGTACGATCCGCTCTGTTCATTGTGTTTAACATGCCCTACTAGAATTAAGGTCCAAAAATGGGACAGATCTGTTGATCGGGTGGGCCATACTATCCGATCAAGCATCAATGGTGGCATGTAGTGGCATTCACTATTTACAAACTTGCCATCCATTTCTCAACTGGCATCCGATGCCCGTTAATTCAAAATGTGCCGTCCGAATGTCTTGAAATTTGGCGAACATGCGTTATTTTTCGTGCTCTTTCCCGTGATCCAGTTTGGGTCCCGATCTCTCGAGTATGAATAAGATTCTCCTTTAATGGCTAATATATTTTAAAATTCTAAAATAATATTTGTACTCCTCTGATTGACAAGTTACCGGGCAATTTGGACTTAAACCTAAAGATTTTCATAATGACCAATTCATCCTGATATTCGGGTGGCCCATTTGGTAGATCCAAACATGATGGATGGTCAGATGAGCTTCTAAAGATAAGAGGACTTGATGATTAGAACTTTATCCTTGTATGTAGGTGAATGTATGGTCAGTTTAGTAAATGGATGGACATAACGTGGATTTTTGGAGTGATTAGGGGTAGGGCTTATATAACGTTAGATTTGAGCGACTTTCTTACACATGAAAGTTTGTCAGATTCTGATTCTAATGGTGGGCTAAGCATATTCATATGGCGTGAACAAGATGGACGGATCAGAATCTTGATCTGATAAGTATACGGACGGATGTAGAGGTCAAGTAGTTGATTTACCATGATCTAAGGGCTGAAATTTGATGTGTACGGTTAATTTACGATAATTAGCCTTGGTATAAAATTTCACATGAAACGGATGATGAGGACTGTGTGAATTGGAATTCAGGGGCTTAGGTCAATGGCATTTCCGTAATTATTGCTGATGTGTGAGTTTTGGAAAATCCAATGGCTTTACATGATTATAGGCACGTTTCTAAGAAATTCTTACAAAAGAATACATATCTAAATTATTACGGATAAGGAGCTCTTCGTCGTGTTCTTCATGGAAAAATACTTACGTCAAATCACGTGATGGGTGGGCTCGTCTTGAAATTCAATGGTCAGATGGCTTGATTTATGAATGAAGATCATCCTCAACGGTTAAGTTAGTATCAGGGAAAAGATGTAAGGCTAGAATAGTTGGATCGGTATCGTACACATGTATATGTCACATTAAATTTTATGGTAACGCTCGAGGACTTTCGATGCCCGAGCATCGAAAAGTTCGGGGCGTTACAGTCGGTGGGTCCCTGATCATCATCATATGGACAATCCACACCGTCCATTGCGTTCTCCTCGAAAAACCGTTGGGAACATGCAAATTTGTCTCGATTTTGATGCAGCCCATGGTACCAGATCTTCTAGTCATCCGTCTTGCGTTTGATCGTGGGTTACATGTGTGCGCGTGCATGGGAACTGAAGAATGTACTGGACAGGGTATTGGCCACCCTACAGAGCACATGGATGGTTCAGATCGTTCGTTTGGGTGATGGATGTGGCCCACTGTGATCAGCCATCGAGACAGCGTGTGGACGCTGTCTTTGGGGATCGGGTCTACCCGATCTTTGACCGGTTCTCGATCCAGTGCACATCCAATGCACATGCAAAGTGCACGCGCAGATCCCCATGTGAGGTCGTTCGTGAAGTTCGTGAGAAATCCGCTCCGTCCATCTGATTTGACACCCAGTTTAAGGGGTTGAGACCAAAGTTGAAGTATATCCAGCAATCAGGTGGGCCCCAAATCAAAGTTTTATGGGTTGTTCTATCCATTGGGCCATTTTCACACAGATCCATTGGCTGAAATTTTATGTATACGGTTAATTTATGGTCTTCAGTCCATGTATGAAGTTCTGAGCCAAACGGATGGTGAGAACCCTGTGATCCTGCATTCTGGCTGACTTTCAGGCTACTTGATCTTCAGTTCCTCAGTTTTCTTGGATCTCTGGCGTTGATCTTGGTCCCCTGGAGTTTGTCCCTTGCCTTGGTGTCATCAGAGCATTAAATCTCAGCTTTAAGCACCCTTTCTCAGTCCCAGCTTGTAATTACACCCTGTATCACAAACGCGATTAAATCGGACCACTAAACAGTATCATGCTCGTAAATCCAGGCAAAAATGGGGTCTAATATGCAATATTTGACCCTCAACATGATATTGGGATTAAAAGGATTAATGCATGCAGTTGTGTTCGCGTTTCATGCGGATGGCGACGAAAGCACAGATGATCACCTTTTGACAGGGACATAAACAGAATGAAACAAATGATGCTGATAATGTAAAGTTAAAAGACTCATCCTACCTGCAGGTGTTGAGTGTCTCAGATTTACATAATTAATATTGCTTAGTTTCATGTTTTGGAGAGTCACTTGCATGTTATGATTACCTAGCTCCCACAGGAGTAGTGATAATGATGTAACCGATTCTCGCCAGGATTGGATGGTTAGGCCCATCTTCATCTTAGCTATCTCAGTTGATGGCCCCTCCCTATCACTTGAATTGATAAGTTCTTCCTGATATCTTGTTCTATTCATACATTGTTTTATATTGTTAATCTACTAATGTGAGTATATATATCTTTTATTTCAGTCTCAATTCCAACTCAAACGCACCATGTTCTTGTCCTAACCGGGTCAAATTATGTCCAATGGAAAGAATCTATTGAAGTCGTCCTGAGTTGCCTGCTATTAGACATTGCCTTGGTAAAACCAGAGACTTCAAGACCATCTAATAATGCTTCTGAATTAGAGGTTGACTGTTACGAGGCGTGAGGGGTGCCATGACATCTAATTAGTGCTGAAATTTCATAAAGTATTTGATTTTTGAGTCGATGAGTATTAGATGAGTAAAAAAGGGCGAGAGCCCAGACGCTAATCAGATGAGTATTCGATTTTTGAAATTTCATGATATTCTTCATAAAGTATTCTACTCAAAAATCAAATACTAATCACTGATTGAAATTTCATGATATTCTTCATAAAGTATTCGATTTTTGAGTCGATGAGGGGTGCCATGACATCTAATCAGTGCTGAAATTTCAAATCATGTAGGATGATTATATTATATCCTGGAAGAGTACAATATGAAGAATATGATAAGAAAATGAGAAGGGCAGGCAAGCTACTAGCCAATTCATATGAAGGTGAATGCAACAGTTCTTATAATGTTAGAAGGCATATATTAATTACTTGGACTTTTTGAAGCCCTTCAATTCACACTGTACTCGTTGTTAGGGGTGTACACTGGTCGGTTTGGTCCGGTTCTGGGGTGAAATCGGAACCGAACCGTTCCCAACGGTTCTAGGATATTTGGAACCGGAACCGGACCGTTGGCACCCTAGAACCGAACTGTTAAAACCGGTTCGGTTCCGGATCGGTTCCACGGTTCTGGGCTTTTTATAATCCGTCCCAATTGCAAGCCCATGTCAATCCATGTTGTGGTCCATTTGATGAATGGTTTAGATATTGCATAAGGTGTACAAAAATACATTTATGAAAATAATTAAATTGTGCATTATAAATCATAAATCATGAGTCAAATATGGAAACAACAAAGGGTTCTTGATTCGGTTCCAAGTTCGGTTCCTGGTTCGGTTCCACTGTTCGGTTCTACAGATCGGATCCACGGTCTGGTTCTATGGATCAGTTCACGGTTCGGTTCGGTTCTACATACCCCCAAACCGAGAATCGAACCGATGTAACCGGTTCTTTGATTTTTGGAACCGGAACCGTAACCGGTGCACTCTAGAACCGGACTGTTTGGTCGGTTCCGGTCCGGTTCCACGGTTCTACCGATTAAATGTGCACCCCTACTCGTTGGTCTTTGAAAATCTCATTGCTTACAAGAGCAAGCAGTTGTGTACATGTATTATGGTAGAAGTGTGTTAGGAGTCCTAAGGTCTAGGTATTATCTTTTCACCATTGTCTTTGTTTGGATTTGATTAGACTGTTGAGTGGGAGGTACGCAAGTAGAGTTAAATATACATGTTGTACATGTTATGTGCGATATAGTAAGTTGAATATATTGAAGTTTATTTTAATCTCTATCTTCTTCTTCTTCTTTTTTTTCCTTTTTCTTTTTTCCCTTGTTCCTTTGAGTTGCTTTTACATGAGCATGGATTTCAACACCAGGCCATTGAGTGGTCCAAGCATAGGGACTAAAATAGCCTATATATAATACTTTGAGATCTTAGTGACTCTGATATCATGAAAAGGCAAAAGAAAGCGTAGAAATGTTATGACCATTTTACATTAAAAGGGTTGGGGCAAAAACATAATCACCTTCATATGAAAAAGAGTCTTATATTGCTATTGTTGGAAATATTGTTGGGGGCCTTGCATAAAACCTTAGGATCTAGCCTCCCAGAACAAACCAGAATTATGGGATAATAAAGTAATGAAATAAATCAAAGCACAAACCATACAACACGAGATTTTTACGTGGAAAACCCTCAAAGAGGTAAAAACCACGGGACTTCGTCCAGATCAACAATCCAAGTAGAACGTTACAACTTTCTTCACTCACGTAGGAGTGGATAAACAATAAGAGAATAAAAGAAAAACAGAGAGATCTAACCAATTACGAGGACATAGAAGCGCTGAGATATCAAGTGTACAGTAGATCATCTCTACGAGTAGAACCTCCCTTTCACAAGCTTCCTCTCTCTTTCTCTCTCTCTCTCTCCCTCTCTCTCTCTCTCTTACACACACACACACACCTTTGATAGCCCTAAACCCTTTAGCAAACCCTTGTAAAGCTTTAGGAAACCCTCTTGCATTACCTAAAAATCCCTAGGTACCTCTTATTTATAGTTTAAGAAACTCCCTTTCGCACCCCTTGCGAAAGGGCCTCAATGCAAAAGGGCCTCAAAATTCCGCAATCCATAAAAAATTGCGGAACGAATTTGCGTAACCTTGACTGGTCGAGCAGAGTCCTCGACTGATCGAGCGGCCCACTCGACTCGAGCACCTCCCTCGACTAGTCGAGCACCTCGGAGAAAATAATCAGATGGTCGCTGGACTTTGAGTCGAGCCCCACTCGACCGGTCGAGCGCCACCCACGGCCGGTCGAGCAAGGCTCACGACCGGTCGAGTCCTGGGAGGAAATCTCATCAAAACTTCTCCTTTCCGACCCAGGAGGGATTCACCTTCTTCAAGCCAGCTAGGTTTCTACAAACCTCAAACTTGTCCTTGAGCAAAGCCTTGGTCATCATGCCTGACCCATTATCGTCTGTGTGGACCTTCTCAAGCTGTAATACCTTCTGTTCTAAAGTATCCTTGATCCAGTGATACCGAATCTCTATATGCTTCGACTTGGAATGCTGACTTGGATTCTTGCTCAAGTGTACAACACTTTGACTATCGCAATAGACCACGTGCTCCTCCTGCTTCAAGCTAAGTTCTTATAAGAACCTCTTCATCCAAAGAATATCTTTACATGCTTTTGTGACTGCAATGTACTCGGCCTCTGTCGTGGACAACGCTATGACCTTCTGTAACTTGCTTTGCCAAGATACTGCCTCCTGCAAACGTAAACATGAACCCCGATATAGACTTCCTGGAGTCTATGTCGCCTGCCATATCTGCATTTGCGTAGTCCTCTAACACAGGTTTTTCGTCACCATAGCATAGGCTCAACCTGGATGAGCCTTAGATATCGTAGTATCCATTTCACCGTTGCCCGATGCTCTTTGCCAGGATTGACAAGATATCGGCTGACAACACTAACCGCATATACTATATATGGGCACGTACATACCATAACATACATTAACTTCCTACTGCTAATGCGTAGGGTATTTTCTGCATCTCATCCACCTCTGCCTTCATCTTGGGATACTGCCTGTCGCTTAATCTGAAGTGACCATCCAATAGAGTACTGACCGGTTTCACCGCATTCATATTGAACCGCTCTAAGACTTTCTTAATATACCATTCTTATGACAGTCAAAGCTTCCTGCTGCTTCTGTCACGAGTTATCTCCATTCTTAGGATCTGTTTAGCCGGATCCTAGTCTTTCATCGTAAATGACTTGCCCAACTCCTGTTTCAGCCTGTCGATCTTCTTGATGTCTTTTCCCATGATGAGCATGTCATCAAGATATAAGAGCAGAATTAAGAAATCACCATTTGAGAACTTGCGCGTGAACACACAGTGGTCCGACTCTATTTTGTCATACTCATGCTTCAACATAAACGAGTCGAACTTCTTGTATTATTCCCGTGAAGCTTATTTTAGCCCATACAAGTTCTTCCTCAACCTACACACCATATGCTCTTTGCCCTTGACTTCGAACCCCTCTGGTTGGTGCATGTAGATCTCTTCTTCTAGGTTACTATGGAGGAAGGCAGTTTTAACATCTAACTGCTCTCTCTCTAGATCCATGCTACCCGTCAACCCAAGCAACACTCGTATGGATGTCATCTTCACCACTGGTGAGAATATCTCCTCGAAGTCTATACCTTTCCTCTGACCAAACCCTTTCACCACAAGTCTGGCCTTGAACCTCGTCTGTGAATTCTTCTGCTCAACCTTCTTTTTGAACACCCGCTTGTTGCTTAAAGCTTTCTTGCCCTTAGGCAATTTTACCATATCATAGGTGTGGTTCTTATGCAAGGATTCCATCTCCTCTTGCATAGCTTTTAACCACTCCCCCTTATGCTCGTCGGCTAGGGCCTCAGAATAATCTTCTGGCTCTCCTCCATCAGTCAGTATAATGTACTCGTGCGGCGAGTACCTCTTGGACAATTGTTTGTCCCTAGATGATCTCCTCATCTGTGGCTCAATAGGTGGATCAAGTGGGGGCTGCTTCCCTGCTCCATCTTCTGTAGGAACTCCCTCGTCCTCTGCACCTTGTTGTACGCCCCATCATCAGGCACCACGGGAGGAATAATCGGATCCATGTCCTCTAGCTCACCTAAACTAGGCTGGTTCTTCTCTGGCTTACCAATGTCTTTTATACACTGATCTTCAAAGAAAACCATATCTCTGCTCCTAACAAGCTTCTTCTCAGTCGAATCCCCTAATCTGTAATTGAACTTTTCATCACCGTACCCCAAGAATACACACTGCCTGATCTTCATATCGAGCTTGGACCTCTCATCCTTTGGTACGTGAATAGATGCCCTGCATCCAAACACCCTGAGATGATTGTACGATGGATCATGTTCAGTCCACACCTTCTCAAGTACTTCTCCATTCAACGGGGCTGATGGAGACCTGTTTATCAAATACACCGCCGTGTGCATTGCTTCTCCCCAGAACATCTTGGGCAATTTTGTATGGGATAACATGCATCTGATTCTCTCAACAATGGTGTGATCATTCGCTCAGCTACACCATTATGCCGGGGGGTCTTGGGAACCGTCTGTTCATGCCGTATACCCAGGGACTTACAATACTTATGAAAGTCGTTAATGTATTCACCACCATTGTCAGTGCGGATGCACTTCAATGATCTACCTGTCTCTCTCTCGACCATAACATGAAATAATTTAAATACACCAAAGACCTCATCCTTGGATTTCAAAGCATAAACCCAAACCTTCTTAGATGTATCATTTATAAAGGTGACAAAATACAATGCCTCACCTAAGGTTTTTGTCCTCATAGGACCATAAACATTAGAATAAACCAAATCTAATGCATGCATTTTATTAACATGAGAAGCAGTTTTAATAAATAAAACTCAATGCTATTTCCCTGATAAACAATCAATACAGGTTTTGAGAGGTATGTTTGTAACGTCTGGAAGGAGCCACTTCCTCGCTAGTACCTGAAGCCCCTTTTTCACTCATGTAGCCTAGACGCCTGTGCCACATGTCAATAGCTGAATTTTTTGCTGCATTCAACCCACCCTTTCACATACTGACACTTGCCTTGTAAAGGGTGCAATACTTCTTTCCTCTGGCCACGATCAATGAACCCTTGATGAGCTTCTAGCGCCTAACAACAAATCGGCTTTCATAACCATCATCATCCAATCTTCTCATCGACATCAAGTTGAGGCAAAGGTCTAGGATATGCCTCACATCCCTGAGAACCAATGTGCAGCCCACATCGGTCTTCACACAAATATCACCGACCCCTACAATTTTCGATACATAAGAATTTCCCATCTTCACGGTCTCATAGTCACATGACTTGTAGCTTGTGAAGAAGTCCCTGCATGGAGTTGCATGAAAAGAAGCTCCTAAGTTTATCACCCAGTCGGTGTCCTGACTCGTAGTCGTGAGATGTACATCATAATCTGCAGAAAGAATAATTACAACGTCGCCATCTGAAGCGACCGCAGTGGAATCTGATTCATCTTCTTTCTACTTTTTTTTTTTTCCTTTCTTGTTGTTCTTATTCTTACGACATTCATGCTTATAGTGGCCCTTCTTGCCACAATTCCAGCATTCAACATCTTTCCTGATACTCGACTTGCCTTTTGATTTATCTCGGGCCTTCCCGCCCTTCCTGTTCTTTCCTCTCCTCCGTTCCTATATCACAAGGGCCGCTTGCTGAGTAAACCCTTGAGGTTTCCTTTTTGTCTCCTCATTGAAGAGACAGCTAGTTACCTAATCCATGGATACCTTTTCGTCTGGCGTGGAGTTACTTAGAGACACCACCAATGTCTCTTAACTATCAGGCAATGAGCTAAGCAATAACAAAGCCATCAATTCATCATCCAGGACTATCTTCATAGCGGAGAGCTGGTTCACTATATTGCTGACCTCATTCATGTGCTTGGCCACAGAACCACCATCTTTGAACTTGAGATTCACAAGTCATCTTATCAAGAAGATTTTATTACCGGCTGTCTTCCTCTCATACAGCCCTTCCAATTTCAGCTATAGGCTAGCGGCTAAGGTCTCCGTAGACACATGGTGGAACACAGAATCATCCAGCCATTGTCTAATAAACCCCACCGCCTCCCGGTCCATCTTCTTCCAATCATCATCAGACATATCCTTGAATTTTGCTGATATGCCTAAAATTGGAGAATATAGGTCCTTGCAATAAAGCAAGTCCTCTATCTTAGCCTTCCATATGGTCCAGTTAGAATCATTGAGGGTGATCATCATTGATGAGCCACCTTCCATAATTCAGAACCGATCCCACTCCATTCAATGAACCTATCTCTGATACCACTTTGTTGGGGGCCTTGCATAAAACCTTAGGATCTAGCTTCTCAGAACAAACCAAAATTATGAGATAATAAAGCAATGAAATAAATCAAAGCACAAACCACACAACATAAGAGATTTTTACGTGAAAAACCCTTAAAGAGGTAAAAACTACGGGACCTCGTCCAGATCAACAATCCACTATGAAGTAGAACGTTATAACCTTCTTCACTCACGCAGGAGTGGATAAACAATAAGAGAATAAAAGAAAAATGGAGAGATCTAACCGATTACGAGGATATAGAAGCGCTGAGATATCAAGTGCACAGTAGATCACCTCTACGAGTAGAACCTCCCTTCCACAAGCTTCCTCTCTCTCTCTCTCACACCTTTGATAGCCCTAAACCCTTTAACAAACCCTTGTAAAGCTTTAGAAAACCGTCTTGTATTACCTAGAAAGCCCTAGGTACCTCCTATTTATAGTTTAGGAAACTCCCTTTCGCACTGCTTGTGAAAAGGCCTCAAAATTCTGTAATCCGCACAAAATCGCGGAACGAATTTGCATAACCTCGACTGGTCAAGCAGGGTCCTCGACCGGTTAAGCTGCCCACTCGACCGGTCGAGCACCTCCCTCGACTGATCGAGCACCTCGGAGAAAATAATCAGATGGTCGCTGGACTTTAAGTCGAGCTCCACTCGACCGGTCGAGCGCCACCCACGACCGGTCGAGCACCTCCCTCGACTGATCGAGCACCTCGGAGAAAATAATCAGATGGTCGCTGGACTTTAAGTCGAGCTTCACTTGACCGGTCGAGCGCCACCCACGACCGGTCGAGCGAGGCTCACAACTAGTCAAATCCTGGGAGGAAATCCCATTGAATATAATATTGAGCTAAACCCATAATATAATAACACCATAACAACTAACACAACGCCATACTAATAAAAACAAGAGGTCAAGTTTCCTTTTGCAATCGACTAGGAACTTCCTTGTTGTATACATAACTTGCACATGTAAGGCCGTGATGGACCAAGCCCAAAAGACTCCCCCATATTAGAAGATCATAAGCATTGAATCTTTGGTCTTTTCTCCATTGAACAATGAATGCCGATCTATCTCTTCTTAACCATTTATTTGCATACCAGCAATGGAAAGTTAGAGTTTGTTAATCGAGGAGATTCTTTGGGCATGGTTCATTTGGTCCTCAGATCAATGGGCTTGTCACAGCCCCTACATCTAAAAACTAGTTACACATCAAGGAAGTTCCATGTTACTCAAAATAACCTAACTCAGCCTTCCAAAACAAACACTACCTTAGCATGAGTAAACTATAGTGTAAGATGAATAATTATTTCCAGAGAGCTCCGGATTTGACAATCTTAGCGTGGGAATGGTGACAAGCGGTGTTGCTTTCTTCAGAAGAAGTCTAAACTTTAGAGTCCCTATGAATTGCCCATGTGTTAACCATGACCTGGGTGCCCTTTGGGACTGTAGAACCACCAACGGTGTATGATGTGTAAAAGACATCCCACCGGTCCATCAAATACATCACTATAAAATACCCTATTTCCAAAAACTTAGGCCAATCAAAGTAGATGAGCCATAAGATGGCAAATGCCTATCCTTGATTAGCATGAATAGAATCTAAGTTGGTCAGGCCCTTCATCTGGCCTGAAAAGAAGGTTTTGCAAGCAGTGGATTGCGTGGATCTGGCTGATGCGCTTACATACCAAAATGTCCTTGTCAAACTAACGTAATATATTTAATTTTTGGTTGTAAAACATTTTTAAAGATTAAAAAGATAACTTTTCAAATCAAAATTTTGAAGGTAAATGAAAATAAAAGTTTTTTTTTTTTTTTTTTTTTTTTTTTTCATTTTGAAGTTTACACTATCATTTTTTTAGTAAACCACCAAAATATTTTCCTTTCTTAAAAATACCCAACACCCACATCATGGGCCATGTTGTAGATGGAGCTTAACTAAAATTGAAAATTGTAAGTAATTAGATGATCCTTGCTATCCAATTGGCAACCATCAAAAGAGTGTAAAATGGTCATCAATTGGAAAATTGTGGGCAAAGTTCTTAGGGTTAAGATAATATTAAATTGATTCACAAGCTCCTCTCAATCCACAAACATTAACCTCAGTTTAAATGGTTGGGACCAGTGCTAACGTATGTCACATGTGCAAACAAGTTATATCATGTGAGTGGATAGAAAAAAGAAACAACTGTTGTTGATGTCTTAAATCTGTTAATAACTGGTCTATTGATGCCATCAAACAGATGTCAATTCCATCAACAGATGCTTGATCCCATAAAAAAATTCAAAAAATCCATGTTGGTTGCTGAAACGTTTTGGTGTTGATACTTGATGGCATCAAAGGAGTTCGATGTCATCGATAGATCCTCGATGGGTTGTCGATGCCATTGAATGTCCCATTGAAGATGTGCGCAAAATTGCGTAAATGCATAAGTTGTTTCCTATTCCAGTTGCGATAGTATATATATCAGGTGTAATCAGGATTAGGGTACGAGGGAGGTATATAAGGGCTTTCTAATTCATTCCTAAGAGTTCAATGACATAACTAGGGCTTGTGAAGTAGATTCAAGGTTTGTTCGAATTGGTAAAACTCTATCTCTTGTAATTTCTGCTTTCATAGTGCATTACTCGTCGCTTTGTGCCGTGGTTTTTTCCCGAAAGGGCTTTTCTACCTAAAATTTGGATTGTTCTATTTTTGGACTTGGTTGTGCAATTGCATGTACTTTGCTTGATTTGTCTCCATGCACAGTTCCCCAACATTTAGAAGAATGGGAAAGAGACTCAAAGGGAAAGGGTACAAACCACATGTAGAGAGAGAGAGAGAGAGAGAGAGAGAGAGAGAGTATTGAATACATAAAGAGGAAGAAAGAGATAGAGGAGAGGTTCAAGCTATATGCATAGAGCAATGGGCGCTGACTATAGGAAGGAAGGAGAGCGAGGGCGTAACACCCCGGATTTCGAGGGCCGAGTAGATACTCAACTCCTGATATTCCAAGTGCCACTTATGCTTTGCGGAAGCAGGGTTATATAGTTCATTTTACTTGGCATTAAGCAATTCCTGGAATTAAAATAGATTATGCAATGGTTGCCTCATCCAGCGCGTCAGGCTCTGCAGTACCTGCATCTAAGATAGGGTTTGGTTGGTGTTTTAAAATACCATCCCAGAGTGGGAGTGAGTGATCAACTCAGTGGTTCCATTAACATTAAGTTACACAAGCTATCAAATTCACATGCATAATTAATGAAAAGCAAAGTAAGTATATAGTTCCTACATACTCTTGTTAATGCACTGCATGATATTATGATATGATGCATGCCCTCATCATCCAACACTCCCTCAAGCGACACCATCTATACATTCGCATATGATCAACACTTCCTCAATGCGACCTCGACTATCAAGTCGCCAACCTATGTTAATGTAATGCCATGAATATTCATGTTGGCCGAGTATTTAATTAAGTCCGTTCATCCGGCAAGATTGGAAAAGCTAAAACACATCCATTTAGTCAATGGCCTTATCCAGATCACTTGGTCCAGGGCAGCCATAGTGGCCTTATCCATAATCCAAATTTAGGTATCATCCATCTGTCTTACAATTAATAATTTCAAAGGTAAGACATGATACCCAAAGGCATGATGATCAACTCGGTATGAGTCGCCACCCAAACACCGAGTATGATCACTCAGTTCCGAGGTGCGGGCTTGTCACATAACTAAATCACCATAGGGAAGGGCTTGTCACCCAATTTCATTCATGCCTGGGTCGTTTGAATGGTACTCTGGCATGAAACCATTGGCCGGGTAATTCGACGGGGGCCATTCGAACAAGGACATGTTACAATGCCCCAAAATTTGGGGGTCGTGCAAACATTCGACTTCCAAGTTTCCGGATATCACATATAACCTAATTTTAGCAGTTTTCTTATAATTCAATTTAAATGAGCAGAAATGGAATCGACTGGAATATAAACCTCAACCACAACTAATCTACTGAAAAGAAAGTAGTTAAGATGTACGAGTCTACAAAAAAATATCAAACAGGTCGCACAAGGCGACGCCCGACAAATTACACATAAAACGTCCAAAAGAATAGTGCGTTAAGTCCCCTGCTCAATAGCCCATAGTCAGCCTGCTCAGTCTACGGTGACTCACCCATAAGCTGGAATTAGGAAAGCTCCTCTTCTCCGTCTATGCTCACCCCGCTCGGCTCGTCGAGCTCTGCATCACCTGCATCTACTAAAGAGTCTGGTTAATGTTTTAAAATATTATCCTAGAGTGGGAGTGAGTGATCAACTCAGTGGGTGTCATTGGCCACAAGTTACATTAAATATCAATTCTATGATAAATTTAATGAAAAACATACATTTACATATTTCTAACTAATCTTGTTAAGGCGTATATATGAATTGTGGTATGATGCATGACCTCACTACAATACTCCCTCGAGCTACTTCGTCTAACGATCGCGCATGACCAACACTCCCTCATTGCGACCTCAACTACCTAGTCACCAAACTAATTAATGTAATACGATCGTGAACATGTTAGCCATATTTTTAGTTAATTCTGTTCGTCCAACAGGTTGGGGAAACCGGTACACCTCGATGATGTCAATGCTCTCATTTGATTTATAAGGTCAGGACCCCTCAACGTGCGAGGCCTGGACCTCACGATCCTTGATCCCATTGGGGTCCTCACCCCTGATTGCTAGTACGTGGGGAGTGCTGGGAAGCGGGATCGCTCGCGGTCACTACAGGGAGGCTCATCACCCCAGCGTAGGCTGACAGCTCGGACATAGTGTCCTATTCTACCATGCCCGACTCACGAAACTACGGATCAATGTCTGACGATTGTTAATGGGCGTCAGTGGGCGAGGGGTATTCCGGGTTCCAAACAGGTGTGAGCAAACATGTTTGACAAGCATGATTGGCCAGTCAGTGGACTAGGTCGCCCAAGTTCAGGCAAGTACGTAACGCATGACATCAGGTGTAAGCAACCCATGTAGTCTCACTACTATCGCCCATTAGCGTCCGCCCAAACCAGCTAGCCTAGTCACGGGATGGTCCAACCAACGAGACCACCCTAAAAAATCTCAGTTTACTGTCCAACCCAGAAAATAGGTTGTATTTTATATCATTTTAGCTAAAAATTCATCTCAGTACAGATGGAATTATGCACAATATACATCTAGCATAAAATTCAGGATATTATAATGAATGCATCTACTCTTAACAACAAAGGTTAGACGTGGGTGCATGTGGTGCCAGATTACTTAGGAGATAAGAGACAACACAGCATCCATAATGCAGAAAATACAGCAGTAAAAATACAATTATCAACACCCATAATGGAGAAAATATAGCAGTAAAAATACAATAATGTACACTACAAGGATGAATATGCAAAGATCATATGCAAGGATGAACATGCATCAACAATTCCATGCCCAAACTATTTGAAGACCATTCGAACAATAATCTATCAACGCATACATGTTAAGTTGACTTATCATGTAAGTTCCTATCTAGTTTTTCCCAAAATTACTCAAGAAAATATATCTAACATCCACAATCATTAAATTTATCCTAAAATTGGTATTTGGCCACCTAAGGATAATGGTCCGCACCTATGGATTGTTGGGAGCTTAAGGGATCGTCCTCGGTGAGTTGAACTCGTGGGTCGGTTGTCGAGATCCTGAGCCAAATGCATTTGCATGTTAGGATTACATGCAAGGCCTATCTTAACATAAAAGTTTCTTTTAAAAAATGGTGGTTACCTTCCCAATCAACTAAGAATTTCTTTGAGGAAAAATGGGGAGCTGCAAGGCTCTACCTCCTTTGGGCCCCACCTTCAGTTGAAGCCTTTCCTCTCCTTTCTCTTCCTTCTCTCTCTCTTCTCTCTCTTCACTCTCTCCTCTCTCTTGCTGTGAAAATGAGTGAGAGGGGAAGTTTAAGATCTTATATCCTTGATTTTTGGGCTAAATGGCCCTAAGTTCTATTATTTCCCTTCAATGGTCCTATGGGACTCCTTTTCGGCTGTTGGGGTTGCCCTGATGCCCCGCTAGCCATGAAATTTATAGGATAGGTGCATCATGGCCCGATAAAGGGCCGTGTAAAGTTTGAAAGCAAACGGATGCGGAGTTTTATCGTACAGGTTTGGTTTATGATCAACGGTCACCGTTCCACGATCAGGGTTCAGATTTTGTGGACGGGTGTAAAGAAATATTTTTGGCCTTCAATATAAATTTAGAAGAGATCCAATGGCTGAAATGCCTCATTTCTCTGTTTCAAACAAGAGGGTCATTGATTTAAAATCTTAAACTTTAGGCTAAGGTTGGGACGAGTCTCACTTGGCAAGTGCTGATTGGATGGTGTAGATATTTTATTTCCAGGCATCCTCTGAGTCCGTAGTCCATGACAGACCACAATCCTAGTAAGGCCTATGGCCTCCCCAAAATTTAGAATTTCTGCCTTACCTTGGCTGTTGCACGGCCCGCATAGGCAGATGCCAAGTACAATCAGGCGAACCGGCATTATGGGGTGCACTCAGTCCAAACATAATCGCACTCGCCCATATTAATAGGATAACCCGAGTTAATTTGTTGGTCGTATCCCTCACACGAGCGGTTTAATCGAGCGGTCCTGCGGCAGTTCCCACGTGGACGCCTCATGACATTGTTCTGGTTAGGCCGGGTGTTCCACATATCACCTCTTGTACTCGCTGGTCACTACAAGGAGACTCGTCACTCCCACGTAAGTCGACAACACGGACACAGTATCCCATTCCACCATGCCCGGCTCCCGAGACTTAATTGCTCACTGGTCACTACAAGGAGGCTCGTCACCCTAGTGTAAGCTAACAGCTCGGACACAGTGTCTTATTCCACCATGCCCGGCTCATGGGTCTTAGTGGGATCGTATCACTAACGGTTATCAGTAGGTCTCTCAAAGGTATGAGGTGCTTCATATTCTAGCAGGCGTGACCATACATGGTTGGCTAATTAGTGGACTATTTCGATTGACTTAAGCGAATTATGACGCAACTGGCACTGGGTGCAAGCATCCCGTGTAGTCCAACTACTATCAGGTGTCCGTCTTCGGCTTGAATCGGTTGGATTGGCCCAGGGTAGTCGATCTATTAGGGTTGCCTTATGAATTTTTTCAGTTTGCTCGCCAACCCAATTAACTAATATTTTACAGCATGCCACAATCAATATTATTCAGGAGTAGGCAACCAACTAAACAGTATTTTAGGATATTCTAGCTAATATGAGCAAACAAATGGGCATGCGAGTGCATTATTCAATCATCGCACAATTTACCACAATCAACTAATTAGGCGCATGTGTCAAGAAAAAATATGAAACATGTGGGCATAAAATTTCTGTGTATCCGGTCTATTCTAGCATGCAATCAATAATTGGCAATCGTAATAAAAATTTCACTTCATGGAGGATAATAAGCCTAAGGATTAGTCACTAGTTAGCATGCAATTCACTATTTTCACTACACAATAATTATTTGTTACATAGGTTCGATAATTCGCAGCATAGAGGTAATGGTCCGCACCTAGGAGTAGTTTGTTGGATTTCTAGCGCCGCCACTAGGATTCGAGTCCGTGGATGGGTGTATTGAAGCCCTGCACCGATGAGATTAGATTGTAAGGGTGCATGTAAATGGCCTATAAGGCTGAAATTTGAAGAGGGCTAAAGATTTACCTTTCTATTATCAGTGGGCCGCTCTCTATGGCGAGGTGCGGTAGTGGGGTCCATTGTGGGCAGTAGCAAGGGAGATTTTTCCCAAATTAGCTCCCTCAAGGTGCTCTTTCTTCCATAACTCCTCACTCCCTCTTCCTTACAGCTAGAAATTCGTATAGGGGTGACGGAGTGAATTTTTGGGCCTTATATAGCCTAGATTTTATATCTAAATGGCCTTGGGGGCTATTCTTCTAGCATGCATTTCCTAGTGGGCTGAATTTTGGCCCATATGGCTATTTCAGTGCCCCCTGGCCCATCGGCAGGTGCCCCATTGTTGGATGGGTGGTTGGTTTGAATTTGACGGCAAACAGATGACCCGATTGGCCGTGGGGGCCTAATTTGTGACCAACGATCACTAATGATCGATCGGGCCCACAGTTATACAAATATGAGCAGGTAAATATCCTTAACTCATGCTTCGAGTTTGGTTGCGATCTAATGATCGGAAAGCTATAACTTTGCGAAAGAGCGGAATGTCTATTTCACTTAAGTTTTCAGATTTCAGCTTAGGGGATTCGCGCATTTTAAGAACTTGGCTTCTGGTCTAAGTTGAGCAATTCTAAGCACTTTCTTGGTTCTCCACTCGTGATAGACGTCAAGTCCAGTGAGACGGATATTATTCTATAATTTCGAAACTATTGGCCCACTAACGAGCGGTCCAGAGCTTGTTTGGATAATTGTGACATTTCTTGAATGAATTGGGTAGGGAGATTTCTTAGGCACAGTTGTTAGGGTCTGGATTAACTAAGTTCATAATGTGGCCTATTTGAAATTATAGAAGATGGTGATTCGTTCGTGATCACTCTAAACCGTTGGTTCTTAAGCTAAATGAGTAAATAGGTTAACTTGGTCCGTTAGTTAAGATCCACGCGAAAGCTGGCTCAGCTTTGGGTAGATATTTAATTTAGTTACAGTTGTCTTGATTAATCAGTGATGGGTCAGTTAGATTTGGGCTCTAGATGAACAATTCACGAGGCTAGACTTGAGGGTTAAGTGATTAGATGGATTTGTTAGCTTCATACGTTTTGTTAATCAAATTTGTGCGGTTCTTTACTAGTATCACCTACGTATAGGCTCACCTCAAGCGTCAAAGGTCAGTAAGTGATGACGTGGGCTAGTTATATAATTTTTTTAAAAAAAGATTTTTGGCAATCCAAAATAGTAAAAATTCAGGATGTTACCGAGGATGTGGGTTACTTGCATGAAAAAAGAAAGGCTTGAAGGCTAGAAGCCTGATCGCTTGCAACGGGCAATAGGTAAAATCCAAGCGAGAAGTTGTTAAACATGCAAAAAATATGAAATGACCTAAATATGCTCTCATATTTTTAAAATATGTTTGAATATCCCTTTAGATCTTAAAGTTCATGACTCTCCTACTGTTAATTGTGTGGGTAAAATTGTCCAAAGCTGGTGTAGTGAGGAACATGATGAGGTCGATCATCGTCTTCATCAAGGATAGCTACTCTGAATCCATGGAGTTTCTCTGGACTCCTCACAAAGACTTTTCGAATCCACAAGGAAAAAAGCAAGGAAAATAGAAATAAATTCTATAAAATTCGTAATTTCATTGATATCTCAAATAAACGAGTCTACAACCCTTTAAATATGGATACTAAGCCATGAAAGAAGTTTCAAAATCGAACTACAACTAAGACTCCTAGAAATTGCGACTTACTATAAATAGTAAACTTATTATATCTATAGATGGTTGTGATTTCCACTAGTGCACATGGTTTTTGGGCAAATATAGTAAGTGTCCTATTTGGCCGAACCATGCTGTTCTCCTAATTATTCTAAGCACTTTTCATGTTGGGCACAACTCCTAAAGCCTAATAGATGAAGAGTCATACTCAAACTAAAACTTACTACAAATAGTAAAAATGAAATTAAAATAGGGATTCGACTGTCGATCTAATGGTATTTCACAAATTTGGCATGGGTAACCTAGAATAGTGGGGTTGGGTGGCTAAAATAGCTCGTCCTACCCTAAAACCATATATGGTATGTCCGATACCTCATTTCGGTTTGCGAGAGATACATTCGTTTTAAGTTTTGATGGTCCAAATCACCTCTGCTTCCGATCAGGCCTTTTCTGACTCATCTTGGCCATGAAACTATCCGCGACCCGCTCTACATCAAAAGTTACTCATATTATATATAGTATAGGTAATTATGTGGAATCTATTGACATAGAGTTTGTCACTCCCCCTAAATAAGTCTTCATGAACTAATGATGCCCTAGCGCATGTCATGACTTCATACTATCTTTGCTAACAAGGCATCCATAGGTTCTTATTTTTGAGTAAACATTCAACAAAGCCTCTACATCAGCACAAACCACCTAGATCTAGACTACCAAGGCTGCAGGGACTAGGGACGTAATCAATGAATCTGTGTATTTCTCCATTTAATTGTGAGGCACCATGTATCCACTACATATTTAAGGAGAAATCTAGGCCACACAAGCCTATAAATACCCTCTATCAATCTTCGTGTTTTTCATTTCTTCATGTTGGAAAAAATATTTTGGACCTATTTAATTTGAGCATGCCGCAAAAAAATGAAGTGAGGAATTGCCACATCCACTCCATTTCAAGGGTGAAACTTTTCCATCCACCAAAAAAAGGATATGAAATCATAAACCCAGTACAATCCAGGCCTTGGATGTGCAGTCCTTGTTATTGGGATTTGTGTTGTGGAATCACACAGATATGGATCTAGGATAACAATCCAAGAGCACCAAACAAACACAAGAGAATACAAAGATTTAATGTGGAAAACCCTTTCAGAAAAAAATCACGGCACAAAGCGACAGAATTTCACTATGAAAGCATAGATTACAAAGAGAAAAGGACTTACCTGATTCGAACAACTTCGAATCTCACCCTTGCTACACCCTTTAAAAACCCTAAAACCCTTTTAAGAACCCTTAGAACCCTTTAGAAAGTCTTCGCATGCCAGAGAATGGCCCTAGGGACTCTCTTATTTATAGATGGAGAAACCCCACTTACGCACCTCCCTAGAAACTGCCTCAAATTTACGCAGTCCGTGCACAAACCGCGCACCATCTGCGTAATTCTCGATCAGTAAAAGGAGGGCTTCGACTAGTCGAGCGTCCTGAGAATCCCAAATACATCGTTGCTGGACTTCAAGTCGAGCTGTCTTTGACTAGTCAAAGTGACCTTCGACTAGTCGAGCTAGTCCCTCGACTGGTCAAGCAGTGCGGTGAACAAGATTTAAGACATCTGTTTTACAACAATCTCCACCATATCTTCAATCTTTAAAATGTAGTTTCTTGATCTCTTTTCTTATCTCTGCATTGCATCATAGCTTCAATCAATGCTTCTTGTGCACACTCTGTCTTTCTTTTACACCATCGCCAAGCCCATAGAAGTTGCACAGAACTTAAACTTCTTTGTAGGAGTGATCTAGGTGAGCATGTCTGCCAGATCTAAATCCACATGCCTAACCATATTTACTCCTGTCTTCTCAAAAGTAAGACGTAATCCTTCGTACCTCGAATGTATCGAAGTAACCATCTCACTGCATCCTAATGTTGTTAGACGGGGTATCTACTTACAACACCGATTGCCTGTGAAATAACCGGTCTAATACAGACCATGACATACACTGTCAACCGCATTCGAATAAGGCTTATGAGACATATCTTGCTTTTCCTTATCCGTTTTGGGACATGTCCTAAGGATAACTTGAGGAGAGACGCGTAAGGAACCCTTTCCGGCTTTACCTGATACATCACATACTTGATCAATATATACCCAAGGTATTCTGCCTGTGATTACCAAAACCTACTCCTCTTCCAGTCTCAATATCGAGAACCATCTTTACTGCCCCTGATCTTTTATCCTGAATGTCTCACTTAACCGAGTCTTCAGTATATTGATTCTAGACATGTCATAATTGGTGATCTACATGTCATCAATATACAATTCCTGACTTACCATGAAGGAATCAAAACCATTGCCTAGGCGACAGATCGTGTAACGACTTCCTGCAAACTTTTCTTCTCACCCCTTTAAACTTCGAACTGTTCTGGTTGCTTCATGTAAATCTGCTCTTCCAATTTTCCGTACAGAAGTGCAGATTCTACATATATCCTTCTAGCTCGAGATCGCATTGGCCAACCAGCGCCAATCAAGAATTTAATAGACACCTGCTATACCGCTGCCGTGAATATCTCTAAGAAGCTGATCCCTTCTCTCTAAGCATAACCCTTTGCTACCAACCTTGCTCTTTATATATGCTATATCCTCCTGAAGATCCACCTGCATCCAACTGCTTCCCCGCCCACTGATTGGGGCTTTCTTCAATACATGCTTAGCCGAATGGGATTCCCAAATAGGTGGCATAAATGGATAGGTGAATGTGTAAGCTTTACAGTCTTTTCGGTCCTGATAAGCGGCTCCCCAAAGGGTTTCTTCAGAAGCTCCAGAGGTCTGCAGCAAGGAGACCCCCACTCCCCTTTTCTTTTCCTCATCATCGGGGAAGCCCTCTCCAGAATGTTAAGCAAAGGTCAACTAGAAGGAATTTTCAGCGGGTTGAGAGTGGAAGGAATGCCTACCCATATATTTCGCGGACGATACTCTGTTATTCTGTGAAGCCGATCAAACCAAAGTAGGCAATTTAAGGACTATCATAAGGTGTTTTGAAGCAGTTTCAGGTTCAAAAATTAATATGACCAAATCTAAGTTATTCAGGGTGAACTTGAAAGAGGAACAAATAACCCTCTATGAGGACTTCCTTTGATGTGCAGCAGGTCGGCTCCCTTCCTTCTTCGTCCGGCTCCCCTTGTGCATCGGTTCTCCTCCAAGGTCTCTATGGCAAATGGTTATTAATAGATTTGGGACTTATCTCTCTAGGTGAAAATGTAGATACCTTTTAGGGGGCCGCTTGACAGTCATTAAGGCAACATTGACAAACCTTCCCCTCTATTTCATGTCCTTATTTAAATGCCCAAAGTCAGTATTGGACACTCTAGATAGGCTAAGAAGGGACTTTCTGTGGCAGGGCACGGAAGACAAGAAAAAGTTTCATTTGGTTAATTGGAAAGAGGTTTATAATCATATTGATCAAGGAGGTACAAGTATTAAAGATCTGAGGATCATTAACAGGACCCTTCTAGGCAAGTATACATGGCGGCTCCGTAATGAAAGCGATTCCCTTTGGAACAAAATCGTTATAAAAAGCAAGTATGGCCACTCGGCAGGGGGATGGTGGACTAAGGCATTTTTTAACTACAAAGCGAGTGCCGTTTGGAAAGGAATCCTAGCAATGAAAGAGGAAGTTTTAAAAGAAAATTTTTTTTTTTTTTGGTGACAGGCAATGGTGCTCGAACTCGGTTTTGAAAAGACATTTGGGTGAGAGATGTAACCTTAGAGAGGCTTTGCCACGAATCTATAACATCGCCTTCAAGAAGGATTCCACTGTGGAGGAATGCTACTCAGTTATAGGGGGAGAAGTGGTCTGGAATCTGAAGTGCAGGCGTGTCCTTTGTAATTGGGAGACTAACGAACTCGTGGCTATTCTCAACTGTATTCAAAACAGCAATCTGAACCCTTCCAGCGCTGACAGTCTTTCCTGGAAGGCAGATTTTGGTATGTTTTCTGTCAAATCTGTCTACAACATTCTCTCAAAAAAGCCTCATGTTCAGATTGAAGAAGCCTTCCCCCACGTTTGGAAATCTCATGCTCCTCTAAAGATAGCGGCTTTTGGATGGTTGGTAGGGAAAAACAGGGTTCTCACCGTAGACAACTTGAGAAAAAGGGGAATGTGTATTACAAACATTTGTTTGTGTTGCATGGCAGATGCCTAGTCGGTAAACCATATATTCATTCACTGCCCATTAAATCTAGTCTCATTTCCTTGGTCGATTTCACATTCCCTGGGTCTTTCCAGATTCAGCACGCAGCCTTCTTCAAGCTTGGAATGGTTTTAGGTTGGTAAGCAAAGATCGAAAATCTGGAAATTGGCTATTTTGGCAGTTTGGTGGGCGTTTGGGAAGAAAGAAATGGAAGATGTTTCGACGGTATCTCCAAATCGGTTGTTTATATTGTGCAAAAGGCAATCTTTCTAATAGCAGATTGGACTTCTATCGTAGATAAGTTTCATAATTGTAGTCTTTTATTTTTGGGATCCTAGCTTTTCCGCTATCTCAGCAGTCTTGCGGATCGGTTTCATGTCTGTTTGTGTTTTTTTCCTTTTCTAATATATTTAAAGTTGCCGTTCAAAAAAACCAAAATGAAGAAAAGGAGCGGACTGCGTCCTGATTAAACTCTGTGGGTCCACCCTTATTTATTTATTTTATCCATTCCGTTCATCCATGTTAACAGATAATTTTAGCTCTTGAACACAAAAAGGAAGCATATCCAAAAATTAAGTGGACCACACCACAGGAAATAGTGTGATTGAACTTCTACCATAGAAAAATTCTTGGAGGCCACATAAGTTTTGGATCAAGCTGATCTTTTTGATATTACGAACAAGTTGGATGGCAAATAAACATTACTGTGGGCCCTAGGAAGGTTACAACAGTGGAAATCATTTTTCCGCACTGTTTCCTGTGGCATGGTCCACTCAAGCTTTGGATTTACTGAAATTTTGGGATCAACCCCTCAAATTATCAGGAAAAATAGATGGACGGTGTGGATAAACCAAATACATTCACAGTGGGCCCAACTGAGTTTACTCATTACGATAAAAGCATACAGGCATGGTCCAAAATGCAGTGGGACCACAAAAACAAAAAATAGTAATTAACCATCTACCTTACACAAAAACAGCTGACCATCTTATTTATCAATCTATTTCATCCGCCCAATTAGATGTTCGGTAGGATTACCTTGACAGTGGGGCCCACGATTTCTATGACCTGGATTACTACATATTTGCCCCTATTGCAAGAATACCTAGCAGCGACTCATCCACCATACATGTTATAGACACTCAGATCAATTCAGACGTCGGCCAGGCATGGATGACAAATATCCAAAACATCTCAATGGATAATTTCAAGTTCTTAACCTCTGATGTCCACCGTTGAATCCATCTGCTATCCACTGGTTAGATGGTTAGGATTCTCCAGCCAACGTGGTTTTCATCATTTGGAGAGTTTGGGTTGACATAAGTAGCTACCAGGCACACAATGAATATGTTAGTCACTGATCGCACGTGAGTCAAGATTGCCATATATATTACTATGAGGTCGATCTCATGGAAACTTGCCATGAGGTCGCGCTGTGTGGGCCCCACCGTGTTGTGTGTTGAACATCAACATCATCAGTTGGATGCACCATTTCATGGTAGGCCAAGGGCTTAAAAATCAAGTAAATCCATGACTTGGTGGGCCACACCACATACAACATTTGAGAGGGGTTATCCTCCCGTTAAAACATTCATAACCATTTATTGGGCCCACCGAGATGTGGTTCACAAATCTAGCCCATCCCTTGTCCTTGTGTCCCACTTGGATGAGGGGTCAAACCAAGTTTAAGCTGCATCTAAAACTTAGGTGGGCCCCACTAAGTGCTTTTATATGTTTTAGGCATGTCATTGCATGGTTTTAGATGGTATGGCCTACCTGAGACCCACATACAACTGATTTTTATTTTTATTTATTATATCCTATCACCTAAAGGGGGCCAATTAAATGCACAGTGTTGATGTTTAACACACACTAAGGTGAGGCCCACGCAGCTTGACTTCATGTGAAGTTCCCGTGAGACTTCCCATGAGGTACCATTTCCCATATATATATATATATATATATATATATATATATATATATATATATATATATATATATATATATATATAGATGCTCACATACAACTAGTTGGACCCTGCATTTTGGTCCAACTAGCTAGCATTTAATGAGAAAAAAGTTTCTCTCACGTACAAGTTTTCATTAATTAATGCTAGCTAATTAATGTTAAGAGAAGGCATTTGCTCCACGGTACCTTTGAAACACCTGTTTCAAAATGGTCGTTGGCTTAGGTAGGCCCTATTGTGGTGCTAATGTAAAATATACCTGACCATCACGTGTGTCACCCCATATTAGACTTAGGGACTGAAAATCAACCCCATGGGTGGTTCAGGTGGACCGCACAATTGGAAATAGTGTTCTGAAAAATTTCACCCTCTAAAATAGTTCGTTTGATGAGGCCCACTTGAATCATGCGTCGAACTTATTTTTGGGTCCGTCACCTAGCCTTTTCTGTCTCATCTAATGGTTGGAGTGGATTTCACACAATCATGATTGGGTCCTGTAAAAATCAAAGGTGGACATCTCTACTTTAACTATTATATTGGTGTGGCTCACCTGAATTACAAGTCTGCCTTATATGTTGGCTCTAGACTTACAATTAGATTGCACATCTGATGGTGGGAGTGAATATTACCTACATGACACGGTACGTCATATCAAAAATCAAGGTTAGATTTATCTCACATTGTTTAACTTCTTCCGATTCCGTGAGAAGGTGCGTTTTTAAAAAAAAAAGCTTGAGAACAAGTTGCACCTAATTTATTCATTTTTTTGAAAAACGTTAATGCCGGTGAGAAATCAACCCCTTCCATCGGTTTTTTACAGCTCATCTTAGGGAATGGGCCCAATATTGAGGCAAATCAGAAGTTCAAAATGGACCCCATAATGGCCTAAGATGCTTCAATGGTAGGCATTCAATCCCTGTTTCTTGTCATGTCTCCCCCTTGAGCTTTGTATCTCCCTCATTGTGGACCCGTGCCCTAAAATGAGCTGGAACAATAGATTGATAAAGTTGAGTTATAATAAAAATCCTATGCCCCATGAATGTTTCAATGGTGGGCATTCATTCTCATCATTCTTTGATCATTTGTTCTACTTGAGCTTTGTATCGGCCTTGCTTTTGGGCCTATGCCCTAAAATTAGATGGCAAATCCAACGGAGTGGGTGAATTTGTTATTTTTGGGCACATGCCCTAAAATTATATATGCAATGCACCAGTTGCCAAAGCTCAAGTGGGCCACACCAAAGGAACAATAGAGATTGAATGCCTACCAGTGAAAACTTCTTGGAGGCCACAATAGTTATAGAACAAGCAGATATTTGTGTTTTCCCTTCCTGATGGCCTTTGTGACCTTATGAATAGGTTGAATGGTAAATAAATATCCTGGTAGGCCATAGAAAGGTTTTAACTATGGGCATATCGTTGTGATTTCTATGGTGTGTTCCACTTTTCTTTTCTTTTTTTACTTTTTTTTTTTTTTTTTCAACCGTTAGCCACCCTATAGGGATCGACACCAAGACCTCAGTGTTGAAACGAGGTATCTTTCACTTAGTCTACCACTTGAGCTATGGATCAGGAAGTTATGGTGTGTTCCACTTGAACTTTGGATCTACCACATTTTTGGGCTTCATGCCCTAAAATGATATAGAAAATTGGATGGAAGGTGTGGATATAACACATATGTACTGATGGGAGCGACAGACCTTTGCCATTTCCACGTAAACACCATGTCGGTCTGAATTTTGGCATTAACGTGGAGTACAATCTTAATTACCTTGTCTATCCGGTAGTGGCCTTAAAAAGAAACGGTAAAGGAAAAAAAAAAAAAAGAGAGTCAAGTACGTACCGTCATCTGCTAAATTCATGGTTAGATATATACATTTGATGAGCATGATTTTTATGATCCCAATCTATTGCTGCCATGTGGACGGTGGATATTAGTTCAAAAAGGCATGAGCCGAAAAATGAGGCAGATCCACTACTCAAATGGCCTACACTAAAAGAAACATGAGTGACCCCAAGAGATTTTTAACAGCAAGTGTTTGATTTTCTTTTTCCCATGGCATGGTTCATTTTAGCTTTGGATATATCTCATTTTTTTGGCTCATGCCATAAATTCAGCTGACATAATGGATGAACGTGTCGATAAAAAACATGCGTTACGGTAGGATCCACAAGTATTTTGCAACATTATTGGTTTTTGCGTCTAAAGAGCAATGAGTAAAATAAAGCATTTAAAAAGAGTGCCATAAATACTAATTAAATAATTATTATCCATTTAGAAGGTATTTACCGGCAAATTGAAAAATCATATAAGCTAGTATAAGTGGCTGGAATACATGTACGAAATGAGTAGTTTAAAATAGGTGGTTTGGGGTTCGTTTCCGAAAAGCCAGGCGCCATACGAAAAAAATTTCTTTTATATTTTGCAAGAGTAGGGGCCGGGTGTCAATCCGGGTCAAGAACTACCTCAGGCCTGGCCCGTTATATATATATATATATATATATATATATATATATATATATATATATATATATATATATATATATATATATATATATGGGAAAAGGTACTATACGCTCGACCGTATTATACCTTCCATAAGGTCGAGTGTTGGCAGCACATTATTGGTCAGATGGTAAAAGGTTTAAACTGAAGAAACACGTGTGGATTTTATAATAAATCTAGAGAAACAAAACTGATGCTATGTGGACCCTACCATGATGTATATTTTCTATCCATGCCGTCCATCAATTTTGAAATATAATTTAAGGGATTTACACCAAAAATAAGTTATATCTGAATCTAAGATGGACCACACCATGGGAAAACAATTGTTATTGAATTTCTACCTGTACAAACTCCTAGGGCGCACTGTAATGGTTATGTAGGGAAAAATAAGTTGTTATTGAATTTTTACCATCTAACCTATTCATAAGGTCATGTAGACATGGATGAAGTGAAAACACAAATATCAGCTTGATCCCAAACTTCTCTAGCTCTTAAGAAGTTTTTAATGGTAGACGTTCAATCCCCACCTTGTGGTCCACTTAAGCCTTAGACCTGCCTCATTTTTTGGTTCATGTATTAAAATGATTTGAGAAAATCATTGAACGACGTGGATATAAAACACTTACATCACGTTGGGCCCCACAGAGCCCTGCTTGAACGGATTACCGTCCGGGAGGTGGTAGGATGCAATCCACCCGCATTCTAATGGAAGCGGATTGGGATTGGCTGACGTTCCTCCAGCTTCGAGTTGTACGAACGGTTTAAAGGAGATCAAAGTTACATGGCCCACACTGATGTATTTATTATATCTACACAGTTCATCTATTTTTAGAGATCATTTTAGATCATTATTCAAAAAATGAATTATATCCAAAGATCATCTGGACCACACTACAAATAGCAGCGGAGATAATGATTTTCACCGTTGAAAAATTTGTAGGGCCTACCATAACGTTTATTTTCTATCCAATCTGTTGATAAGGTCAAAGGACCTGAGTGAAGAGGAAAATTTTTTTTTATACTGATCCAAAACTTCCATGACCTAAAAAGGGTTTTAATGGTAGACGTTCAATCTCACACTGCTTTTTGCAGTGTGGTCCAATTGATAGTTAGATCTATCTTATTTTTCATCCAAAGCCTTAAAACGAGCTCACCAAATGGATGGATGGTTTGGATATATATAACACATACCTCATGATTAGACCAAAAAAACTTGCTAACGTCAATACAGGGTGAGGTACACCAGCCAATTCGCTTCCCCTTTTAATATAGAAGTAGATGTACGCACAGTTGAGTAGCGAGTCGGCTACTGAAGCTACGTCACCAAGTTCCGTGAGCCCCACTATGATGTATGTGTTGTATCCACACCGTCCATCTATTTTGAAATATCATTTTACGGCATGAGTCAAAGAATGAGGCAGATAAAAATCTGTAGTGGACCCACCACAGAAAATAGTGGGGAAAGTGATTCCCACCATTGAAACTATCCCAAGGCCCACCATAATGTTTATTTGAAATCCAACCTGTTCAAAAGTTAAAAAAGACATGAAATAAGAAAAAAACACAAATATAAGCTTGATCTAAAACTTTCGTGGTTTTCATTGGTAGGCCTCACTATCCCCACTGTTTTCTATGTTGGGTCCACTCGAGCTTTAGATGTAAATCATTCTTTGCATATTGCCCTAAAATGATCTCGCTAGATGGATGGAAGGTGTGGATATAAAACATACATCATGGTGGGGCCCACAAAACTTGGTGACGTCACTTCAATAACGTTTCTCACTATTTTAGTATCTAATCCACGCCGCCGGTTTCTTATAAAATCTCCCCATTGTTTAAAATTTTTACCATCTGGCCAATAATTAATGTGCCGCCAACACTCAACCTTATGGAAGGTATAATACGGTTGAGCGTATTAGTATATATATATATATATATATATATATATATATATATATATATATATATATATATATATATATATATATATATATAGGGAAAAGTATGGAGCTTAAATAAGAGCTTCCATATGGACCGTCATATGGCATGGCCCAAAAAACTGAGAGACGTCACTTCGTTGGAAGCCCGTCAGATCCCGAAAAAAATGCCGTGCGAGTCCTCATTCAGTGAGACTCTCTCTTCTCGTGTACGTTGAATCCCAGCCGATGAGGCGGATCTGATGGTCCATATGAAAGCTCTCATTTAAGCTCCATACGGCCTGGTGCGCAGGAGACCGGGACTCTATATATATATATATATATATATATATATATATATATATATCTCTCTCTCTCTCTCTCTCTCTCTCTCTCTCTCTCTCTCTCTCTCTCGGACAGCCCCATGCGGAAGAGAGAGATGGAGATAATAGTCTTGGCTGCTCTCTCTCTCTCTTACCAGTTTGTAGGGCTGCTATCTCTCTCTTACGAATGTGGGAATGTGACCCTTTAACACATCTCCACACATGTATAACGCTAAAAAATAATGAACTCACGTAATAAAGATGGACCGAACTTTGAGGTCCTCAGGGAGAAGCGGATTGGGTGGTGCCCCGACACAAGACAGATAGGTGATGTTGCGTGATGCGGGCCTCACCGTGATGTACGAGTTTTATATTCACCCTATCTATCCATTCTCCTGTCTCATTTCAAGGCATGATTAAAAAAATGCAGCAAATGAAGAGCTCAAGTTGACCACACGCCAGTAAATGGTGAGGACTATAACACTCACCGATGAAACTTTCTTAGGGCCATTACAAAACTTGTCGCTCCTAAGAAGTTTTTAGCGGCTGATGTTCAATCGCTATTGTTTCTTATGGTCTGGCCAACTTGAAATTTAAATCAACCTAATCTTGACTTTATGCCCTAAAATGTGTCGGCAAAACGAATGTACAGCACAACAGCCCTACAGTCACCACCTGAGCCGCTTCCCAGCTCTATGGGAGGCTTGGCCGATTCTGGCTCACCTGCATACTACCTCTCATCCAGTGGGTCCCACCTCAGATGACCTGAGTGAACGGTTTCTGTGATGTGCATGCCCTGCCAGCCTGCCTAGGGTGAGACCTTCCAGACGAAGGTTTATATCAACATGATGTTGGTGTTCATGCTTGTAGAGCCATGGGTTGAACCAACACCCCACATGGGCACTTGAACCAATGACCTCATTGCTAAAATGCCCCTGTCAATTGCTGAGCCATGGGTTGGATCCTCTCTCCACCACGTGCTTGTAGAGAGATGGTGCTAGCATATTTTCGTAATTTTAGCTCCCGCGAATGATATTAACTTCTATTAAATTAATTATGATTCTATCCTTATATCAAAGGTCAACCTAACTAACATAAGTCCATGTCCAGTCCAAGTCTTCGAACATCGATTTCAAGGATTAAAAATCGGTTTTGGTGAGCACTTAGAAATCGTATATGGCATGTGAGTAATTCGAATTAAACCATTCAAATTGTGGGTATGATCGATATATGATGAACAAAAACTTGGGCTTATTTGATTATCTGACCATTGGATCGATGGGCATTTATTGGACCCATGAACCATATGATGGCTGAAAGCTACACCAATTTGGACCTCCCACTATTAGAATAATTATAAAAGTAGAATTTAAACTGGAGAATTAGGAAAGCCGCTTGAAGCCGCGAGTCGTTTTCCTTAAGACGGTATTTACCGGCACCACAGATTGAATCTGACTTTGCTTAAATGGATTACTGGTAATATGTCCTCAAGAAATGAAGTCCAATTTCTTATAATCGATCAACAACGAATAGTGTTGGTGATTGATCCTGAACACCCTTGCAACAAATCTAATAGAAAGAGCAGCTGCATTTTGTTTATGCACAGATAGAGATAGGTAATTGAAAGTAATATAAACCTGTGGCGTGAAAAATATCATGAACACTAGATTTCTGAAAAGTACAGTTTTGAAGAGAATTGTGTTGGTATTGATGGAAAAACCTGCCTCCAGACACTGATTTATTTAGACATTTAAGAGCATTTGGGTTGGGTCTTGTGTCTATTCTAAACAGGTCAGACCTCTTTATGGCACCCCTAGCCATTCAAAACGCCTCTTGATCATTCAAACTATATTGATATGTGGTCAACAAACAATTGTCACTTCAGCAATAACCATCTTTTAAACCCACCATGTAGGGAGGCAAAATCAACCACCATCCAAGGTCAGAACTATGGTTCACACCATGGTTTGACTAGGGTTTAGGTCCCACCCAAAATGCCCTTGTCAAACCAACATAACATATTTCATTTTTGGTAGTAAAATTTTTTAAAGATTAAAAAGACAACTTTTCAATAAGAGCTTCGTAAAAAGACAACTTTTCAATAAGAGCTTCGAATCAAAATTTGAAGGTAAAGGAAAATAAAAGTAAAAAAAAAAAAAAAAAAAAAATTTCATTTTGAAGTTTACACTATCATTTTTTTAGAAAACCACTAAAATATTTTTGTATCTTAAAAATACCCAACACCCACATCATGGGCCATGTTGTAGATGGAGCTTAACTGAAATTTGTTAGTAATTAGATGATCCTTACCATCCAATTGGCAACCATCAAAAAAGTGTTAAATGGTCATCAATTGGAATATTGTGGGTGAAGTTCATATGGTTAAGATAATATGAAATTGATTGAAAAGCTCCTCTCAATCCACAAACATTAACCTCAGTTTAAATGGTTGGGACCAGTGTCGGCGTATGTTGTCACACATGCAGACAAGTTGTAGCATGTGAGTGGGTAACAAAAGATACAACTGATATTTAGAAGACTAGGAGAGAGATCTAAAGGGAATGGGTAACAGCAATATGCAAAGAGAGAGAGGGTATTGAATACACGAAGAGGGACATGATCAATGAATCTAGTGTATTTCTCCATTTAATTGTGAGGCACCATGTATCTACCACCTCTTGGAAGAGAAATCCAGGCCCCGCAAGGCTATAAATACCCTCTATCGATCTTTGTGGTTTTCATTTCTTCATGTTGGGAAAAATATTTTGGACATATTTAATTTGAGCATGCCACAAAACATGAAGTGATAAGTCGCCGCATCCAATTCGTATGAAGGTGAATGCAACAGTTCATATAATGTTAGAAGGCATATATGACTTGGACATTTCCAAGTCCTTGAATTCACACAGTACTAGTTGGTCTTTGAAAATCTCATTGCTTATAAGAGCAGGCAGTTATGTACATGCATTATGGTAGTAGTGTGTTAGGAGTCCTAAGGTTTAGTTACTGTCTTTTCACCATTGTTTTTGTTTGGATTTGATTAGAATGGTGAGTGGGTGCTATGCAAGTAGAGTTAAATATACATGCTATATATGTTATATGTGATATAGTAGAATATATCGAAGTTGATTTTAATCTCTCTCTCTCTCTCTCTCTCTCTCTCTCTTAAAAATCCTTGTTCCTTTGAGTTGCTTTTACATGAGCTTGGATTCGAGCACCAGGTGATTGAGTGGTCCAAGCATTGGGACTAAAATAGCCAATATATATAATACTCTGAGATTTTAGCTGCTCTGATATAATGAAAAGACAAAAGAAAGCGTTGAAATGTCATGACCATTTTACACTGAAAGAGTTGGAGCAAAAACATAATCACCTTCATATAAAAAAGAGTCTGATATTGATATTTGAGGAAATATAACATTGAGCCAAAACCATAATATAATAGCACCAAAACAACGAAGACAATCCCACAATAATAAAAACAAGAGGCCGAGTTTCCTTTTGCAATCGACTGGGAACTTCTTGTGTACATAGCTTGCATGTATGTGTAAGGCCATGATGGACCAAGCCCAAAAGATTCCCCCAGATTAGAAGATCCTAACCATCGAATCTTTGGTCTTTTCTCCATTGAATGAGGAATGCCGGTCAGTCTCTTCTTAACCATTTATTTGCATGCCAGCAATGGAAAGTTGGAGTTGTCTAATTGAGGATATTCTTTGGGCATTGTCCATTTGGCCTTCAGATCAATGAGTTAGTCACAAGCCCCACATCTAAAAACAAGGTACACATCGGGGAAGTTCCATTTTACTCAAAAAAATGTAACTTGGCCTTCGAAAACAAACACTAGCTTAGCATAAGTAAACTATAGTATAAGATGAATAATTATTTCAAGAGTAGAGCTCTGGATTTGACAATCTTGGCGTGGAAATGGCAACAAGCGGTGTTGCTTTCTTCAGAAGAAGTCCAAACTTCTCTGAAAGATCGAGCTTTGCATCCTCTGGCAATCGCCAATCGAACGAGTGCAAGAGCGAAGCTAACACATAAGTTAGCATCCTCTCCGCCATGGGAAGTCCTACACATATCCTCCTTCCTGAACCAAATGGAATATAACGAAAATCATTGCCACTGTAATCTGATTTGCTTGTAGAATTATAGAACCTCTCAGGGCAAAACTCCAAGGGGTTGTCCCAAGCTTCAGGGTCCCTATGTATTGCCCATGTGTTAACCATGACCTGAGTGCCCTTTGGGACTGTATAACCACCAACGGTGTATGTTTGGCTCGGGGACCTGGGGATCAAGAACACGAGTGGAGGGTGTAAACGTAGGACTTCCTTCAGCACAGCGTCCAAATAACGCAATTTGGGTATGTGTGACTCTTCAACCATGTTGTCCATCCCCACCACTTGTTCTAATTCCTCTTTGGCTTTTCTCATTATCTCTGGATTCTTCATCATCTCAGCCATGGCCCACTCTATTGTCGTTCCTGTAGTGTCTATACCACCCACCAGCATGTCCTGTTAACAGAGTGAAAGTTGGTTTGTCAAGCATAGCACTGGGTCTAAGTTGTCCCACTAGGCTACTAGGACCGTGGTTAAATGACTCAGTGACACATGTGTGAGATCTAAACTTTTCATGAGGTAAGGGACCTTTTAAATTTCTCACATGAAATCAAGTCATTTCACATCTCAGGTGGGCCACAACATATCAAAACAAATAACCAATTTTTTAAAAAACGTGGCCCACCAAAAGATGCAATTTGTTTTATAATTAGGCAGACTACATGAAACGATGCAATTGTTTTATAATTTTTTAAAACGTGACCCACCAAAAGATGCAATTGTTTTATAATTAGGCAGACTACATAAAACGATGCAAATGTTTTATAATTAGGCAGACCACGTGAGCATTATTTCCAACCATAGGGAAAGGTCAACCTTTTACATTCTTTTAATTTCTGTACATCTGCACTGGTGTAGATGAGAACCGCTCTATATGCACGCCTTTCTGATACCAGAAGGGAGAAAAAGTAGTGGTAGCCAGCGTGCCAAAAAGCCTTTGAGCTTAACTTTATCTAGAATCATTAAACATTTGAAATTCGTCAAGTTCAATAGATTCTTTGAATATTCCCTCAATGAGATGAGGGCTCATTGTAGGGCTGAAAGTCCGGTGGGTTCAACCAGACCGACCTGTGTTCCACCCGACATTGGGTTGGGCCCGGGTAGGATGTATCGGGTTTGGTCTCGGGGTTGGGCTATACAAACACCAACCTGATAAAACTTGGGTTAGGTTCGAGTTGAAGTCTCGGGTTGCCCGACCCAAACCAAACCCGATCAGTATACAAGTTACTTATAAATTATAAGTGAGTGTGGATCGTCTATGTTGAAGGCAGAAAAAATTCTAGTGCTGTCAGGTCTTATTAGTTTAGGTCATTTTCAATGACTCAAGCTAACAAGATACATTGGATTTCTCTCTCCCAAATAGATTGTGTGCTGCACAATACGACTTTAAAGGAGCAGTTGTCCTGTATTTTAGTTTGTTTATTTAGAAAAAATAAAGTTCTTTACTATATATATATATATATATATATATATATATATATATATATATATATATATATATATAAAATAAAATTATAGGTAAAAGAAATAAGATGTGTATTAAGATATAATAAACTAATGTAATAGTGAAAATATTAGCATGTATCCACTTGACTAACCTGACCGAGCCTGCTTGGGGTTGGGTTTGGGTTGAGAATTCCCAGCCGGAGATTGGGTTAGGGTTGAGGTATAGGAACCTTGAGTTGGGATAGGTTAAGCACCAACCTGGCCCAACCCACCCAACTTTCAGCCCTAGATCATTATAGAAATATAAAAAATGATTTTGATTATACAAACATGTCCAATTCAAAAAAAGCCTGAGAATTATGGATGCTTACCTATTTAATAGTTAGATCAGCTAATTAGCTAAGCCAGCCAAGCATCCGGTCATCATTAGCCCCAGCTTGGTCTGGCTTGAACAGTACCGGACCTAAATTTCAAGCCTAGGTCTGGTCATCGACCAAGATCTGGCTCCATAGCTAGGGCTTCCCATAACGACTCTTAAAAAAGAGTGACAAATGATTAAAAAAAAAAAAAAAAAAAAAAAAAAAAGAAGACAAAAACAAAAAAAGAGAGATGTTACACATCCGCCCTTCAGTTGACCTCCAGTTTTGCTTACGTGGCCTATTTAGAGCTATCCATCAGGTGTGCTCTCTACAGCACAACTGCCCTCGCCCAAAATTCAGGCCGGGCCTCTGGTGGGTTAATGTATGAGAGATAAAAGGACGGCTAATAAGCTTAGGAATTAATTTTATTTTAACAGAAGAGAAAAGTAATTACCATAAACATGGCCTTGACGTGGGTGAAAGTCAAGGACGTTTTAGAGTCTCCTTCCTCCTTAAGCTGCAAAAGCAACTGCAAAAAATCCTTGCTTTCCTTCTCCCCTTCTCCTCTGTCCATTTTCAGCCGTTGATCTATGACCGATTGGAAGATCCTATCCAACCATGATGCGACCTTCTTCATGCGGCCCACCACTCCTTGTACATCAAACCTTGATATTATAGGAAAAAAATCTGAGATATTAGGCTTACTTACTAACTGTATAGCCTCGTCGGTCACCTCTCGAAACTCATGCCCCACTCTACGCCTGCCCTCTCCATCAAGCGTCCCACCCCATATCATGCTCGTCAGTACATTGAGCGATGTTCGAAACGCTAACTCGCCTATGTTAACCGGCCCACCTGCTAGGGTGCGCACATCACGCACCATCTGGCGCACCTCACGTCTACGTAGGTCATAGTACGAGTCAAGCACCGTCGGGCTCATCATCTCTCGTGAGCACACCTTGCGCATCATCCGCCAATCTGGACCGTAGGGACTACACGCGATGTCATTCCCACCGTACGTAAGTGCCCCTAGTGCAGCGGAGACGTCGCGGTTGGCGAAGATGGTGTCATGGTCCCTAAGGACCTCCTTAGCTAGGCTTGGTGAGCTTAATACAACGCATAGCTTGCTACCTAGCTGTACCTTGATGATCGGGCCGTAGATCTGGGCTAATTCGGCGAAGTAAAGGTGCAGATCGGGATTCAAGAATGGAAGGCTGCCAATCAACGGTAGACCTCGTGGGCCAGGTGGCAAAGGAGGAGACCCGTTACGTGATCTCTTGATCAAAACCCATGTGTACCAAGAGATCAGACAAAGTATGAAGGAAAACGATAGTGCTGCTTCGGGACCGTTGATCTCTTGTGGCCGCCATGAGATTATCTGACGAGCAAGACCTTGAGTCATGGTATTAACGAAATTCGTACCCGATCTCGAAGTTGAAAATCATAGCATCGGTCGTTCTGGTTGAGAGGACTTTTATAGAGGTTGCCTTTATGTTGTAAGTTAACCATTTTTTAAGGATAGTTTCAACGGTGAGAATCATTCTCTCCACTTCTTTATGTGGTGCGGTCCACTTGAACTTTGGATCTGCCTTATTTCTTGGATCATGTCCTAAAATAACCTTGGCAAGTGGATGAAATGTTTGGATATAATACATAAATCATTTTGGGGCCCAAAGAACTTGATGATGTCAACCCATCATTGAGATGGGTGGTGTGTGACACACCACGCAATCCCGCTTCCTCATATGGGCCTAGCGAAAATCAAGGGTTGGCATCCCTCACCTTGTTTCCTGCGCTAAGGTACACTTGGGGCCTGTTTGGCCGGGCAGATCCCATGGTATTAGGAGGGATGGGATCAATTTTAAGGTAATGATGGTGGTGTCAGTGGATTGTCTTAATATCCATGGGATTGCTTATATCCCGGGACAAGTTCACTAGGTCTGTTTGGCAGGCCCTGCATATCCTGGGATTTACCTTCCAATCCATTCAACCAAGGAATAGGATCAATTTTAAGGTAATGATGGTGGTGTAAGTGGATTGTCTTAAGATCCAATGGGATTGCTCATATCCCAGGACAAGTTCACTGGGTCTGTTTGGCACGTCATGCCTATACCAGGATATTGCCGATCCCATCCCTCCTAATACCGTGGGATCTGCTGGCCAAACAGGCCCTTGAGTTTTGCATCGAGCTGGACTTTGGGCCCTACCGGTTCATTTAGGTGATGCATCTGATGGATGGATGGGATGTGACATAAACATCATTTGAGATGCACATCTCCTTAGTACGGCACCAGATTAGCGTGAGGAATACTCCCAATTAATGGGACCGCATCCCTAGAGCATCTGGATCTTGGATCCAAAGAGGTAGAGTAACTGTCTTTTTAGTTGACTTGAGGCAACCACTGATTAATAATGATTATATATTTCAGCTTTTTTATTCGGTGGTTATAGTAGCGTAGATGGGCCGCTGGCCTGATCAGCTTAATTTTGGTTCGTCTACCACAATATTAGGATGGGACTAGGTTTGGCTGGTACTGACCCCAACACCAGCTAGCTGATATCAAAGCTGTGTGGTCCCCACCATAATGTGTTTTATCCATGTCATTCATCCATTTTGCCATATAATTTTATGGCAAGATCCCATTAATGAGGTCATTCAAGCTCAAGTGGACCACACCATGGGAAAGAGGGGAGATTGAACGCTTACTATTGAAAACCTCCTAGGGCTCGTAAGTTTTGGATCAACCTGATATTTGTATTTTTCCCTTCATCCCTGGTTACGTGACTTTATGAAAAGTTTGGATGGCAAATAAACATTGCGGTGGGTTTCAACAAGTTTTCAACTGTAACCGTTCAATCCTCACTGGTGGTTCCTGTAGTGTGGTCCACTCGAGCTTTAAATATACCTATTTTTGGACTCCATTACTAAAATGAGTTGGAAAAATAGACGGACGGTATGGATAAAACATATACATCATGGGATGCAGTTGTTGGTCCAGTTGGATGTCTGACACAATATGTGGGCCCATAATACTCAGTCCCTGAAAAATGGTGGGCCACACCATGATGGTAGCTGGAGATGAAACTCAGGTAGTTCTACTGATCAATCAGGACACAACATCAAAATCAATAATAAGAAATGGTATGATTCAGTGCACTGGTACGTTCACTCGAGCTGCCTAATCTTTATATCACATTATAGTTAATTACGGCGTGTAGAGCTGGCAGAATCCAACCTGATCCGACGGACCGGACCTAACCCGATCCGAACCGAAGCCCAGGATTGGGTCGGATCGAGTAGGCCTACTCAGATCTGACTGTACATCGAGTTGAGTTCGGATCAATAGCCAGTCCGGACCAATCCAATCCGAGATCCAATCCGATCCGTAAAATGTTTATTCAACAATGTTTCCTGTATCTGGTTTAATACCATAAAATGATCCAGAAAAATAGATGGACGACATGGCTGAAGTAAATACATCATGGGGAGTAGCCAATTCGGGTCCACAGAGCACCGGCATGGGGAGTAGCCAATCCGACCTCTTAGAGTAAGAGCTAGCTCATGCCTCAAGGTGCATTGAGCATTGAGCTCTGACAGATAAGGGCAGGTGTACTGACGTAAGCAAGTTACGGGGTATGTCGTAGGGGTGTTCATAGAGTCGAACCGAGTCGAGCTGGCCTCAGCTCTACTCGGCTCGGCCACTGGCTAACCTTAGCTCGGCTCGGTCCTCGAGCTTGACTGGCTGGCTAGACTCAGTTCGGTTAGCAGCTCGGGTCGAGTTTGAGCCAAGATTGAGTTGAGTTTGCCATTGAGGCATTTCCTCAAACACCTACACTGCAACTTCAAAATACCTGGACTGCACCTTCTAAACAATGCAAAAAGCAAAGTTGCTACAGCACAGCTCTTGAACACAACAAAAAAACAACCATACTCAACTTCTCCACTATCATTTCACTACAGAAAATGAGATTGCAGCAGGTATATATAGAGATTTCAGGTATATATGAGATTACAGAGTTCAAAGAATCTGAATAGCTTGATTGATCCACACCCACCATCATCACAGGTGAGCCACCATTGTAGAAACCATTCTCAGATGATATGCATCCCAACCCAGGTACTCCACTCGAACACAACATTCCATCAAATGCAGCCTAACCCAGGTACACACCAACAGGCAGTGAAAAGATCAATGGCAAGTGGCAACATCAATAGCAAAGTAACCGAGTCGTCGAACTGGTTCAATTCGAGCTGGATTCGATCCGAGTCGAGTCGAGCTGGGGCCTACTCGAACTCGGCTCAAACTCATTTTCGAGCTCAAAAATTCAGCTCGACTCGGCTCGAACTCAGCTTCGAATCGAGCTTTTTTGAGTCGAGTTAAGCAAGCTAACCAAGCTGGCTCGGTTTGTGTACACCCCTAGGTATGTGTTATATCCACGCACGAGTTCTGTGGGTCCCATCATGAGGTATGTGTTATATCCAAGCCGTCCATCCATTTGGTGGGCTCGTCTTAAGGCTTGAGCCGAAAAATAAGACAAATCTAAAGACCAAGTGGACCACACTACAAAAAGCAGTGGGGGTTGAACGTCTACCATTGAAACTCTTTTAGGGGTCATAAGAGTTTCGGATTAATATGAAATTTGTCTTTCTTCTTCATCCTTGTAGTTGTGACCTTATTAATAGATTGGATGGAAAATAAACGTTATGGTGGGCCCTACGAATTTTTTAACGATGAAAATCATATTTTTTAAATTAAAAAAATAATAATCTAAAACAGAAGTTTAATCTAAACCGTACCCAACCCGATCTGACTCAGTTTCCCTGACCGAGTCAGACTCGGTTTGTGTCAGGCCAGCAGTGCAATGGATTGGATCAAGTCAGATGATCCGAACTTGGTCCCGGATCGGATCAAGTTCAGGTTAGTGCATTGAAAATTTTGGACTGAGTCGAGTTAAAGCCAATCCGGTCCGACTCGACTTGATGCCCACCTCCAATGGGTGTGGGCCACCTTTTTGTACGGATTAGATACTCTAAAGTTGACATATTAGTGGAAAAAAAAAATGGCTTTATCATAACCTATGATACTGCTGCCGTATCTATCATTTCTCCTTTCCAAGAGGACAGATATGGACAGGAACTTATAATGCAATACTCATATAAGTAAACATGGTAATTGTACATGTGTAAGACGTAACATCTTATGAGTTACAGTGTGAATAACATGTCTCTTGGGCTTTCAATGGGCTCGGCTGGCTCATTGGGCTTGGTCTAACCTGTCTCTCGCCGGGCTTGGCTTGGAGTATTAGGCCTGAGGACTGGCTCGGGCTGGTTTACATGGTCGAGGTTTGGATCATGTAAAACAAACTGTAAACCTGGCCTGAATCTGGCCCGGCCCATTAGGGTATGATAATATGATACATTAAAAAAATAATAAAAAATCCATGCTACCACCCACCATACCTCTCTCTACATATCTCTCATAAACAAAGGTAAGATCTAATTCGCTCATTGTGGGTCCCAACACGTAGATTAACATGTAAGAATTCTATAAGGTGGGCCTTGTTGATCAATAGTCTAGATTATCCTGGAATTTGGATAGTGTGATTAGGTGCACCGGTGGGCCCCATTAAGTTGTGATACATCCAAAAATTCAAGTAAGGGGTGGTGTGCTACTACTATAATAGGCACACAGCATCGTAAAGGAACTGGGATTGCCAATTCATGTGGAGCCTTCAGCGAGAGGAGTTTTGATGGGTTTCAAACTCCTCTGCACTCACTAGTATAAATTAGAGTTGGGTCCCAAATCCATCACCATCGACAGAAGCTCAATCCCATTGTAACTTCTTTAAGGGCTGTACAGAGAGGAAGATCTAGGCATTCCAATTCCACAAGCAATGGCAACACAAATATGTAAGCCATCTTCTTCATCGATCTTTCATATCCAATGCACAACAAATCTTACGGCTATTCTGCATCAAGATTTAACATTTGATATCAGAGCATTTGTTCATTAGGTATGGATGATCAATCCAGGATTAGGGCCTGTTTGGATGCCTGTAAGTTGGGTAAGTGGTAAGTGACTTACAGGGAAGTCACTTTCAGGTGGTGTTTGGGGGAGAAAAATCACCTGTAAGTCACTTACAGGCAAATCTACCAAAAAACTGCAGGGGGATGGGGGTGGGAAGTCACTTTCCTGTAAGTCACTTACAGGCTCAACGGTCAGATTTTTAAAAAGAAGGGAAGTGGGAGAAACGCACCAACCCACCGATCTCTCTCTGGCTCTGCAATCTCTCGCTGCAGTTACCGCCTTCCGTCTCTTCTCCTTCTAAAACGGTAGGGTTTCATCTACCCTTTTTTCCTCCTTTGAAAAGGGGAGTGGTTTGACGTTGCACGCTGGCATCCAAACAGTCACGTATACGCACTTGTGCACGTGCGTATAAGTGATGGGCCTCTAATCCGAATGGACCATGTGATGCAGCATCCCATGAAACCGTTAGGACCAATTTGCACCCTGATTTAAAACTTTGGTTGGCTTTAGAAAAGAGAGATGCAAATGAAGGTAGGAAAATGTTTTCTTTTGTCATGACCGACCAATATTTTAGATCAAAGTAAAAGTTGGGTAATGGGGGTTTCATGGGGTTCTGCATCACGTGGACCGTTCAGATTTTGGACTCAAATCACGTATGATGAGTTCTCAAAACATTCTCAAAAGATCTCTTGCCAACTGGTGCACGGCTGAGTATTATGCGGAAAGGGATCGCATGTGAGTAATGCATTAACTCCATGGGATCCACCATGATATATGTATTTGATCCACACTGTCCATCCATTTTAATACTTAATTTTAAATCCTGATCCTAAAAAATAGCTATATCCAAAGATCAAGTGGACCACAACATAGGAAATAGTGTGAATTGAGTGTATACCGTTGAAATTTTTTGGGGGCCCACAGAAGTTATGGATCAAGATGAATTTTTTTTTTTCCCTTCATCCAGGTGTTTGTGATCTTATGAACATGTTGGATGACAAATTGAGTTATCACTCCATATTATAGATATTTTGAATTCGTGGGCCCACTTTTATAGCCCACTTGATAATTGGTTTACCTTAATAATTATCTCAAATATTCATCTTGATGGGCTTAACAAAATAACATATTTGATCCCATGTTTTTTTTTATATGATTATAACATTTTAAAACGATTCCCCAATCTAAGCTCTGCTTAATGTGAATATACAGCTTTCTACCTGTAAGTAACTTACAGGTTATCCAAACCGAAAAACTAACTTACAAGTGACTTACAACTTACATCCAAACAAGTTACCTGTAAGTAACTTTCACCTGTAAGTGACCTACTGGTAAGTCACTTACAACTTAAAAGAACTTACAGGCATCGAAACAGGCCCTTAGGGATCCTTATTCCCATATTAGAGATTAGGAATTTCAATTCATATATCAGTCATTGCGGTTTCAAATTCCCAAATCAATTAGGGCTTTCGATCCCAAAATCCAGAGATAGGGGATTTTATCCTCGGTAATAACAATTGGTTTTTTTTTGAATCCCTAAATTAAAGATCAGAGATCCCAAATTCGCAAATCATATGGGAATTTCCAGCCCCCCAAATCAAGAACAGTTAGGGATTTCAATTCCGAAATCCCAAAATGGGAATTTCCGGTACTAATCCCCAAATCTGAACACAAATTAGGGATTTCAATCCCCATATTAGGAATAAGGGATTTGAATCCCAAATCCATAAATTAGGGATTTCAGTTTTTGGATTCCCAAATTAGAATAATGGGGATTTTGGATTGGATTCCCAAATCCAGTAACAGTTAGGGGTCGTTTGGATGCATGTAACTTCTCTAAAATGTAAGTAAGTTACAGGTGACTTAGTTACAGTTGGTGTTTGGGGGAGGAAAGTCACAGGTGACTTTCTCTCAACCTGTAACTAAGTTACAGGAGAAAGGGCCGAAAATCTTACGGGAGAAAGAGTCGTTTTCAAGTTACTGTAACTAAGTTACAGTAACGGTTGAAAATTTTGAAATGCAAAACGTTGGGGAAGAATCGCACTTTGCATTGAAGAAGCATACCTACCTTCGGAGGGTCGGATTTTTAAACGAGGGAAGAGGGAGAAATGCACCCACGGTCGGATTTTTAAGCTCTGCAATCTGTCTCTCTTTCTTCCCTCTCGCAATCTCTCTCTCTCTCTCTCTCTCTCTCTCTCTCTCTCTCTCTCTCTCCCTATCTGCGATCTCTCTCTGCGCGTTCTCTCTCTGCAACTACCGCTCTCCCTCTTTCCTCCCCAAAACGGTAGGGTTTTCATCGCAACCCCTCTTCTTCTTCTTCTTCTTTTTTTTCTTTTTTTTTTGTGCTTAAAAAAATGGGAGTGGTTTAGGTGTTGCTAATTTGTAGGCATGCTCTCTGCGCACCTGCGCATGTGTGTAACTTTATACACATGTCATGTCATGGGACTCTAATCCAAACGGTCCGTGTGATGCAGCATACATGAAACCCCGTGGGACCGATTTTCAACCTAACCTAAAACCCTGGTGGGCCATAGAAAAGAGATATGCAAATCAAGGGAGGAAACTATAAGTTTTTTCATGGCCCACCAAAGTTTTGGATCAAATTAAAAGTTGGGCCCTGGTTGTTTCATGGGTTTTACATCACATGGATGGATTGGATAAGCCGCACACATTTATAGTGGGCCTAAATGAGTTTCCTGAGTTTACTCATCTGCAATAAAAGTATACCATGGGGCCCACCTTGATGATGTGTTATACATCCACTACTGTACAATAAAAGTTTTTTGTTCATATTACTAGCATTTTGAAAACATGGGCCCACTTTTATGGTCCACCTGTTGATTAGTTTAGCCTAAGAATCGGCCAAACTATTCATTTATATGGGCTTAATAAAATGGAATAATTTTATCCTAGTCTTTTTTATGTGTCAATCTGTTTTTCAACGATTCTTTATTTCAAACTCTATCTAGCGTGAATATCCAACTTATTACTTATAACAAAGTTACAGGTTATCCAAACACAAAAACAAAGTTACTTGTAACTAAGTTACAACTTACATCCAAATAGGATTACCTGTAACTTACTTACACCTGTAAGTAAGTTACATGTAACTTACTTACAACTTAAAAAAGTTACAGGCGTCCAAACAGGCCCTTAGGGAATTCAATCCCAAACCTAGTAATCGGTGATTGGGATTTCTACTCCCAAATTCGATAATCAGGGATTTTTAAATCTCGAATAAAATCAATTAGAAATTCTAGATTTGAATCCAAAATTGGGATTTCAAGACCTTTTCGGAACTCACCTATAGTGGACGGATTTCGGCTAGTCATGATGGGATGAATTCTTGCATCATCGATCAGCATTCGATGATCGAAAACCCCAAATCAGGGATGCCATTATATCCGGCGCCATCAAAGTAGAAATGTTTTTTTTTTTTTTTTTTTTTTTTTTTTTTTGTCGCCGTCACGTGCATCGTGTGGCGGCATGGCATCTGGTGGTAATCTGCTTCCGATCGCATTTTGGAACGGCGGTGGGGGCTAGGGTTTCTCCCCTCTTTCTCTCCAGCTATTTCGCTCTTTTTGCAGACACTGGGCAGCGTCTGGGCTCTCGCCCTTTTTACTTTGGTCGCTAGACTAAGCAGTGGACCCTGTTAGCGGGCCTACGAAGTGGGTCAAACCCGACTTCAAATCCTCTTTTGGGCTCACATAGTTAGGCCATGGGCCCATATAGATTGGGCCCTATCAGTGGCCTTTTGCACTATCAGATCCTGATAATGGGGTTTAGCTTTGGACCTGGACCTAGTATCATGTGTGCATGCCATCTTATCTATTCATTGGATGGAAGTTTAACCTTAATTATCAGATTATAACGATCTATTTTCATGGATCATATAACAGAGTTGATTCATCAACTTGCATTGCATCAACCACTTTTCCCAGGACACCCATCTTCTGAATTTTAAACCAAAATTTAGGATTCTCATTGATGATGATCTGATAATACACATACAGTTCTGATTAGGCCCGTTATTGGGCCCATTACCCATCTTTTAGAAATTGTCATGGGTAATTAGAATGGGAAAAGTGAACCTAAATGTTTGCTTCACTCGAAGGACTTCCCATCTTTTTAACTACCGATGACAACTACTTACTGGGCCAAATCAAGATATTCATAGTTAATCTAACGAGGGCAAGATTAAAATCGAAATCATAAGTCCGTATTCGTGAGATTAGACCTGGTTGTGTTAGCCATCATAGTGACCTCAATCAGTGAAAATTTCATAATTATAGACTTGTGATATGTTCACTCCCCAAGTATAGGGTTGTGATGGAGTAATAAACTCGGTGAGACCAAGGTCGAATCCACAGGGACTGAAACCTGTACGTAATCTGAAACTAATTAGAACTAGAACTAGAATGAGATGAAATCTAAATCGAGTGTGATTTGAGGAATAATGGTGAAATATTTATCTAAAATTTAGAGAATTTAAGGAAAGGAAACTAGGGATTCAGAGGATCCACTTGTAGAGATCAGAGAGATCTTATGCCGATATCAGAAACTCAACTGGACTTAGAATCCATCTTCATCCAGTTAAAGGTGTAACCATAGGAATTAAGACTGAACTTCCTTTGATATAGTTTTCAAGAGATGAAAGGTATATGAATTAGAATGGATTCCATCACCAAACCATGCCCAGGAGACAAAGTAAACAATAGAATTAAACTAATTATCAACCAATTAACATGATATGAAGGTTAGGAAGGGTACCGTCATCCGACCATGCCTAGGTGACGATGGTGAACAATAGGGCTTCCTGACGTCATAAACATAAAAAGAAAAAGAACATGCTCAAAGCCATCACAGACCCATTGTAATTTTAGTCACAACAGACCATTAATAACTAAAAACATTTCCTTAATTAAAATAAAATCAACATCAATTCAATGTAAACAAAAAGCTCAAGCAAAAAGTTCTCCCATCATGCTACAAGCTTCACCTCTTAGCCCTAGCTAAGAGGTTCAGCCCAACATGAATGGGCTGGATCGCTTAAACAAAATAAAAATAAAAATAAAATAAAATAAAACAAACTCTACTCTCTGTCTTACGTCCAAGCCCAAGCCAAGATGCCCCTTCCTCACGTTCTCTCTCTGTTTTATAGGTGCCAAGGGTGGTGGAGAGGCGCTGGCTGGAGTCGGTTTGGAGAGCTTACGCACTCTCTCTGTTGCTGCGCAAAGGAAAAACGCATAGGCAATTGCGTTTTGGAAACGTTTTGGGACAGATGGCCATCCCATCTTCGTTTCGGCCTTCATGGCGCTGGTTGTGGCCCCCCTGTTAGATATTTTGATCGGTCCGGATCGGTCATTCGATCAACGATAGTGAGCCGCATCTCCCCGGAATTTCTGGAATTCTTGGACGTGCGTTACTTACGCACGTCAGCCTGCGATGAATCCTGTGGGGCCCACAATCAACGTCGGTGAAGAAATCCACTCCGTCTATTGGAATCACGTCGGAAAAACAGTCAGACATGGATGGTTTTGGTTGAGTTTTGGTGTGGTCCACTAATGCTTTGCTTCCGCCGTCCAACCTGCGTTTGAACGGCTGGGAAACCATCCTCGCTGTCTTCTAGGAATCTGTCACCTAGGCGATAGTCGTAGGTCCCTTTGGAGTCTACTGGACGGTCCAGATTGGACCTTTGAATCGTGATGGTGGTCCACAAGATCCATCCGCAGGCTCTGTTTGCGAAACAGAGCCTGCGCGTTTGCACTGTGATGGTCGGTGGGTCCTTGATCATCATCATATGGACAATCCACACCGTCCATTGCGTTCTCCTCGAAAAACCATTGGGAACACGCTAATTTGTCTCGATTTTGATGTAGCCCATGGTACCAGATCTTCTAGTCATCCGTCTTACGTTTGATCGTGGGTTACATGTGTGCGCGTGCATGGGAACTGAAGAATGTACTGGACAGAGTATTGGCCACCCTACAGAGCACATGGATGGTTCAGATCGTTCGTTTGGGCGATGGATGTGCCCACTATGATCAGCCATCGAGACAGCGTGCGGACGCTATCTTTGGGGATCGGGTCTACCCGATCTTTGACCGGTTCTCGATCCAGTGCACATCTAATGCACATGCAAAGTGCACGCGCAGATCCCCATGTGAGGTCCTTCGTGATGTTCGTGAGAAATCCGCTCTGTCCATCCGATTTGACACCTAGTTTAAGGGGTTGAGACCAAAGTTGAAGTATATCCAGCAATCAGGTGGGCCCCAAATCAGAGTTTTATGGGCTGTTCTGTCCATTGGGCCATTTCCACATAGATCCATCGGCTGAAATTTTATGTGTACGGTTAATTTATGGTCTTTAGTCCATGTATGAAGTTCTGAGCCAAACGGATGGTGAGAACCCTGTGATCCTGCATTCTGGCTGACTTTCAGGCTACTTGATCTTTAGTTCCTCAGTTTTCTTGGATCTCTGGCATTGATCTTGGTCCCCTGGAGTCCATCCCTTGCTTTGGTGTCATCAGAGCATTAAATCCCAGCTTTAAGCACCCTTTCTCAGTCCCAGCTCGTAATTACACCCTGTATCACAAATGCGATTAAATCGGACCATTAAACAGTATCATGCTCGTAAATCCAGGCAATAAATGGGGTCTAATATGCAATATTTGACCCTCAACATGATATTGGGATTAAAAGGATTAATGCATGCAGTTGTGTTCGTGTTTCATGCGGATGGCGACGAAAGCACAGATGATCACCTTTTGACAGGGACATAAACAGAATGAAACAAATGATGCTGATAATGTAAAGTTAAAAGACTCATCCTACCTGCAGGTGTTGAGTGTCTCAGATTTACATAATTAGTATTGCTTAGTTTCATGTTTTGGAGAGTCACTTGCATGTTATGATTACCTAGCTCCCACAGGAGTAGTGATAATGATGTAACCGATTCTCGCCAGGATTGGATGGTTAGGCCCATCTTCATCCTATTATCTCAGTTGATGGCCCCTCCCTATCACTTGAATTGATAAGTTCTTCCTGATATCTTGTTCTATTCATACATTGTTTTATATTGTTAATCTACTAATGTGAGTATATATATCTTTTATTTCAGTCTCAATTCCAACTCAAAAGCACCATGTTGTTGTCCTAACCAGGTCAAATTATGTCCAATGGAAAGAATCTATTGAAGTCGTCCTGAGTTGCCTGCTATTAGACATTGCCTTGGTAAAACCAGAGACTCCAAGACCATCTAATAATGCTTCTGAATCAGAGGTTGACTGTTACGAGGCGTGAGGGGTGCCATGACATCTAATCAGTGCTGAAATTTCATAAAGTATTCGATTTTGGAGTCGATGAGTATTAGATGAGTAAAAAAGGGCGAGAGCCCAGACGCTAATCAGATGAGTATTCGATTTTTGAAATTTCATGATATTCTTCATAAAGTATTCGACTCAAAAATCAAATACTAATCACTGATTGAAATTTCATGATATTCTTCATAAAGTATTCGATTTTTGAGTCGATGAGGGGTGCCATGACATCTAATCAGTGCTGAAATTTCAAATCATGTAGGATGATTATATTATATCCTGGAAGAGTACAATATGAAGAATATGATAAGAAAATGAGAAGGGCAGGCAAGCTACTAGCCAATTCATATGAAGGTGAATGCAACAGTTCTTATAATGTTAGAAGACATATATTAATTACTTGGACTTTTTGAAGCCCTTCAATTCACACTGTACTCTTTGGTAGGGGTGCACATGGGTCGGTTTGGTCCGGTTCTGGGGTGAAATCGGAACCGGAACCGGACCATTGACACCCTAGAACCGAACTGTTAAAACCGGTTCGGTTCCGGATCGGCGGTTCTGGGCTTTTTATAATCCAGCCCAATTGCAAGCCCATGTCTATCCATGTTGTAGTCCATTTGATGAATGGTTTAGATATTGTATAAGGTGTACAAAAATACATTTATGAAAATAATTAAATTATGCATTATAAATCATAAATCATGAGTCAAATATGGAAACAACAAAGGGTTCTTGATTCGGTTCCAAGTTCGGTTCCAGGTTCGGTTCCACGGTTTGGTTCTACGAATCGGATCCATGGTCTGGTTCTACAGATCAGTTCACGGTTCGGTTCGGTTCTACATACCCCCAAACCGAGAATCGAACCAATGTAACCGGTTCTTTGATTTTTGGAACCGGAACCGTAACCGGTGCACTCTAGAACCGGACTGTTTGGTCGGTTCCGGTCTGGTTCCACGGTTCTACCGATTAAATGTGCATGCCTACTCGTTGGTCTTTGAAAATCTCATTGCTTACCAGAGCAGGCAGTTGTGTACATGTATTATGGTAGAAGTGTGTTAGGAGTCCTAAGGTCTAGGTATTATCTTTTCACCATTGTCTTTGTTTGGATTTGATTAGACTGTTGAGTGGGTGGTACGCAAGTAGAGTTAAATATACATGTTGTACATGTTATGTGCGATATAGTAAGTTGAACATATTGAAGTTTATTTTAATCTCTATCTTCTTCTTCTTCTTCTTTTTTTTTTCCTTTTTCTTTTTTCCCTTGTTCCTTTGAGTTGCTTTTACATGAGCATGGATTTCAACACCAGGCCATTGAGTGGTCCAAGCATAGGGACTAAAATAGCCTATATATAATACTTTGAGATCTTAGCTACTCTGATATCATGAAAAGGCAAAAGAAAGCGTAGAAATGTTATGACCATTTTACATTAAAAGGGTTGGGGCAAAAACATAATCACCTTCATATGAAAAAGAGTCTTATATTGCTATTGTTGGAAATATTGTTGGGGGCCTTGCACAAAACCTTAGGATCTAGCCTCCCAGAACAAACCAAAATTATGGGATAATAAAGTAATGAAATAAATCAAAGCACAAACCATACAACACGAGATTTTTACGTGGAAAACCGTCAAAGAGGTAAAAACCACGGGACCTCGTCCAGATCAACAATCCAAGTAGAACGTTACAACTTTCTTCACTCACGTAGGAGTGGATAAACAATAAGAGAATAAAAGAAAAACGGAGAGATCTAACCAATTACGAGGACGTAGAAGCGCTGAGATATCAAGTGCACAGTAGATCATCTCTACAAGTAGAACCTCCCTTTCACAAGCTTCCTCTCTCTTTCTCTCTCTCTCTCTCTCTCTCTCTCTCTCTCTTACACACACACACACACCTTTGATAGCCCTAAACCCTTTAGCAAACCCTTATAAAGCTTTAGGAAACCCTCTTGCATTACCTAAAAATCTCTAGGTACCTCCTATTTATAGTTTAAGAAACTCCATTTCGCACCCCTTGCAAAAGGGCCTCAATGCAAAAGGGCCTCAAAATTCCGCAATCCACGAAAAATTATGGAACGAATTTGCGTAACCTCGACTGGTCGAGAAGGGTCCTCGACTGATCGAGCGGCCCACTCGACTCGAGCACCTCCCTCGACTTGTCGAGAACCTCGGAGAAAATAATCAAATGGTCGCTGGACTTTGAGTCGAGCCCCACTCGACCGGTCGAGTGCCACCCACGGCCGGTCGAGCAAGGCTTACGACCGGTCGAGTCCTGGGAGGAAATCCCATCAAAACTTCTCCTTTCTAACCCAGGAGGGATTCACCTTCTTCAAGCCAGCCAGGTTTCTACAAACCTCAAACTTGCCCTTGAGCAAAGCCTTGGTCATCATGCCTGACCCATTATCATCCGTGTGGACCTTCTCAAGCTGTAATACCTTCTGTTCTAAAGTATCCTTGATCCAGTGATACCGAATCTCTATATGCTTCGACTTGGAATGCTGACTTAGATTCTTGCTCAAGTGTACAGCACTTTGACTATCGCAATAGACCACGTGCTCCTCCTGCTTCAGGCTAAGTTCTTATAAGAACCTCTTTATCCAAAGAATATCTTTACATGCTTCTGTGACTGCAATGTACTCAGCCTCTGTCGTTGACAACGCTATGACCTTCTGTAACTTGCTTTGTCAAGATACTGCCCCCTCCAAACGTAAACATGAACCCTGATGTAGACTTCCTGGAGTCTATGTCGCCTACCATATCTGCATCTGCGTAGTCCTCTAACACAGGTTTTTCGTCACCATAGCATAGGCTCAACCTAGATGAGCCTTTTAGATATCGCAGTATCCATTTTACCGTTGCCCAATGCTCTTTGCCAGGATTGACAAGATATCGGCTGACAACACTAACCGCATACGCTATATCTGGGCGCGTACACACCATAGCATACATTAAACTTCCTACTGCTAATGCGTAGGGTATCTTCTGTATCTCATCCACCTCTGCCTTCATCTTGGGATACTGCCTGTCACTTAATGTGAAGTGACCATCCAATAGAGTACTGACCGATTTCGCTGCATTCATATTGAACCGCTCTAAGACTTTCTTAATATACCACTCTTGTGACAGCCAAAGCTTCCTTCTGCTTCTGTCACTAGTTATCTCCATTCTTAGGATCTGTTTAGCCGGGCCCAAGTCTTTCAACGTAAATGACTTGTCCAACTCCTGTTTCAGCCTCTCGATCTTCTTGATGTCTTTTCCTATGATGAGCATGTCCTCAACATATAAGAGCAGAATTAAGAAATCACCATTTGAGAACTTGCGCGTGAACACACAGTGGTCCAACTCTGTTCTGTCATACTCATGCTTCAACATAAATGAGTCGAACTTCTTGTATTATTCCCGTGAAGCTTGTTTTAACCCATACAAGCTCTTCCTCAGCCTACACACCATATGCTTTTTGCCCTTGACTTCGAACCCCTCTGGTTGGTGCATGTAGATCTCTTCTTCTAGGTCACTATGGAGGAAGGCAGTTTTAACATCTAACTGCTCTCTCTCTAGATCTATGCTAGCCGTCAACCCAAGCAACACCCGTATGGATGTCATCTTCACCACTGGTGAGAATATCTCCTCGAAGTCTATACCTTTCCTCTGACCAAACCCTTTCACCACAAGTCTGGCCTTGAACCTCGTCTATGAATTCTTCTGCTCAACCTTCTTTCTGAACACTCACTTGTTGCTCAAAGCTTTCTTGCCCTTAGGCAATTTTACCATATCATAGGTGTGGTTCTTATGCAAGGATTCCATCTCCTCTTGCATAGCTTTAAACCACTCTCCCTTATGCTCGTCGGCTAGGGTCTCAGAATAATTTTCTGGCTCTCCTCCATCAGTCAGCATAATGTACTTGTGCGGCGAGTACCTCTTGGACAATTGTTTGTCCCTAGATGACCTCCTCACCTGTGGCTCAATAGGTGGATCAAGTGGGGGCTGCTCCCCTGCTCCATCTTCTGTAGGAACTCCCTCGTCCTCTACACCTTGTTGTACGCCCCCATCATCAGGCACCATGGGAGGAATAATCGGATCCATGTCCTCTAGCTCACCTAAACTAGGCCGGTTCTTCTCTGGCTTACCAATGTCTTCTATATACTGATCTTCAAAGAAAACCATATCTCTGCTCCTAACAAGCTTCTTCTCAGTCAAATCCCCCAATCTGTAGTTGAACTTTTCATCACCGTACCCCAAGAATAGACACTGCCTGATCTTCATATCGAGCTTGGACCTCTCATCCTTTGGTACGTGAACAGATGCCCTGCATCCAAACACCGTGAGATGACTGTACGGTAGATCATGTTCAATCCATACCTTCTCAGGTATTTCTCCATTCAATGGGGCTGATGGAGACCTTTTTATCAAATACACCGCCGTGTGCATTGCTTCTTCCCAGAACATCTTGGGCAATTTTGTATGGGATAACATGCATCTGATTCTCTCAACAATGGTGCGATTCATTCGCTCAGCTACACCATTATGCCGAGGGGTCTTGGGAACCGTCTGTTCATGCCGTATACCCAGGGACTTACAATACTTATGAAAGTCGTCAATGTATTCACCACCATTGTAAGTGCGGATGCACTTCAATGATCTACCTGTCTCTCTCTCGACCATAACATGAAACAATTTAAATACACCAAAGACCTCGCCCTTGGATTTCAAAGCATAAACCCAAACCTTCTTAGATGTATCATCTATAAAGGTGACAAAATACAATGCCTCACCTAAGGTTTTTGTCCTCATAGGACCATAAACATTAGAATAAACCAAATCTAATGCATGCATTTTATTGACATGAGAAGTAGTTTTAATAAATAAAACTCAATGCTATTTCCCTAATAAACAATCAATACAGGTTTTGAGAGGTATGTTTGTAACGTCTGGAAGGAGCCACTTCCTCGCTAGTACCTGAAGCCCCTTTTTCACTCATGTGGCCTAGACGCCTGTGCCACATGTCAATAGCTAAATTTTTTGCTACGTTCAACCCACCCTTTCACATACTGACACTTACCTTGTAAAGGGTCCAATACTTCTTTCCTCTGGCCATGATCAATGAACTCTTGATGAGCTTCTAGTGCCTAACAACAAATCGGCTTTCATAACCATCATCATCCAATCTTCTCATCGACATCAAGTTGAGGCAAAGGTCTAGGATATGCCTTACATCCCTGAGAACCAATGTGCAGCCCACATCGGTTTTCATACAAATATCACCGACCCCTACAAATTTTGATACGCAAGAATTTCCCATCTTCACGGTCTCATAGTCACATGACTTGTAGCTTGTGAAGAAGTCCCTGCATGGAGTTGCATGAAAAGAAGCTCCCGAGTTTATCACCCAGTCGGTGTCCTAACTCGTAGTCGTGAGATATACATCATGATTTGTAGAAAGAATAATTACAACGTCGCCATCTGAAGCGACCGCAGTGGAATCTGATTCATCTTCTTTCTACTTTCCTTTTCCTTTCTTGTTGTTCTTATTCTTACGACATTCATGCTTATAGTGGCCCTTCTTGCCACAATTCCAGCATTCAACATCTTTCATAATACTCGACTTGCCTTTTGATTTATCTCGGGCCTTCCCGCCCTTCCTATTCTTTCCTCTCCTCCGTTCCTATATCACAAGGGCCGCTTGCTAAGTAAACCCTTGAGGCTTCCTTTTTGTCTCCTCATTGAAAAGACAGCTAGTTACCTAATCCATGGATACCTTTTCGTCTAGCGCGGAGTTACTTAGAGACACCACTAATGTCTCCTAACTATCAGGCAATAAGCTAAGCAATAACAAAGCCATCAATTCATCATTCAGGACTATCTTCATAGCGGAGAGCTGGTTCACTATATTGCTGACCTCATTCATGTGCATGGCCACAGAACCACCATCTTTGAACTTGAAATTCACAAGTCATCTTATCAGGAAGATTTTATTACCAGTTGTTTTCCTCTCATACAGCCCTTCCAATTTCAGCTATAGGCTAGCGGCTAAGGTCTCCGTAGACACATGGTGGAACACAGAATCATCCAGCCATTGTCTAATAAACCCCACCGCCTTCCGGTCCATCTTCTTCCAATCATCATCAGACATATCCTTGAATTTTGCTGATATGCCTAAAATTGGAGAATATAGGTCCTTGCAATAAAGCAAGTCCCCTATCTTAGCCTTCCATATGGTCCAGTTAGAACCATTGAGGCTGATCATCCTTGATGAGCCACCTTCCATAATTCAGAACCGATCCCACTCCGTTCAATGAACTTATCTCTGATACCACTTTATTGGGGGCCTTGCATAAAACCTTAGGATCTAGCCTCCCAGAACAAACCAAAATTATGAGATAATAAAGCAATGAAATAAATCAAAGCACAAACCACACAACATGAGAGATTTTTACGTGGAAAACCCTTAAAGAGGTAAAAACCACGGGACCTCATCCAGATCAACAATCCACTATGAAGTAGAACGTTACAACCTTCTTCACTCATGCAGGAGTGGATAAACAATAAGAGAATAAAAAAAAATGGAGAGATCTAACCGATTACGAGGACATAAAAGCGCTGAGATATCAAGTGCACAGTAGATCACCTCTACGAGCAGAACCTCCCTTCCACAAGCTTCCTCTCTCTCTCTCTCTCTCTCACCTTTGATAGCCCTAAACCCTTTAACAAACCCTTGTAAAGCTTTAGAAAACCCTCTTGCATTACCTAGAAAGCCCTAGGTACCTCCTATTTATACTTTAGGAAACTCCCTTTCGCATCGCTTGTGAAAAGCCTCAAAATTCCGTAATCCGCACAAAATCGCGGAACGAATTTGCGTAACCTCGACTGGTCGAGCAGGGTCCTCGACCGGTTAAGCTATCCACTCGACCGGTCGAGCACCTCCCTCGACTGATCGAGCACCTCGGAGAAAATAATCAGATGGTTGCTGGACTTTAAGTCGAGCTCCACTCGACCGGTCGAGCGCCACCCACGATCGGTCGAGCACCTCTCTTGACTGATCAGCACCTCGGAGAAAATAATCAGATGGTCGCTGGACTTTAAGTCGAGCTCCACTCGACCGGTCGAGCGCCACCCACGACCAGTCGAGCGAGGCTCACAACCGGTCGAATCCTAGGAGGAAATCCCATTGAGTATAATATTGAGCTAAACTCATAATATAATAACACCATAACAACTAACACAACGCCACACGAATAAAAACAAGAGGTCAAGTTTCCTTTTGCAATCGACTAGGAACTTCCTTGTTATATACATAACTTGCACATGTAAGGCCGTGATGGACCAAGCCCAAAGACTCCCCCAGATTAGAAGATCATAAGCATTGAATCTTTGGTCTTTTCTCCATTGAACAATGAATGCCGATCTGTCTCTTCTTAACCATTTATTTGCATACCAGCAATGGAAAGTTAGAGTTTGTTAATCGAGGAGATTCTTTGGGCATGGTTCATTTGGTCCTCAGATCAATGGGCTTGTCACAGCCCCTACATCTAAAAACTAGTTACACATCAAGGAAGTTCCATATTACTCAAAATAACCTAACTCGGCCTTCCAAAACAAACACTACCTTAGCATGAGTAAACTATAGTGTAAGATGAATAATTATTTCCAGAGAGCTCCGGATTTGACAATCTTAGCGTGGGAATGGTGACAAGCGGTGTTGCTTTCTTCAGAAGAAGTCTAAACTTTAGAGTCCCTATGAATTGCCCATGTATTAACCATGACCTGGGTGCCCTTTGGGACTGTAGAACCACCAACGGTGTATGATGTGTAAAAGACATCCCACCGGTCCATCAAATACATCACTATAAAATACCCCTATTTCCAAAAAATTAGGCCAATCAAAGTAGATGAGCCATAAGATGGCGAATGCCTATCCTTGATTAGCATGAATAGAATCTAAGTTGGTCAGGCCCTTCATCTGGCCTGAAAAGAAGGTTTTGCAAGCAGTGGATTGCGTGGATCTGGCTGATGTGCTTACATCCCAAAATGTCCTTGTCAAACTAACGTAACATATTTCATTTTTGGTTGTAAAACATTTTTTAAAGATTAAAAAGATAACTTTTCAAATCAAAATTTTGAAGGTAAATGAAAATAAAAGTTTTTTTTTTTTTTTTTTTTCATTTTGAAGTTTACACTATCATTTTTTTTAGTAAACCACCAAAATATTTTCCTTTCTTAAAAATACCCAACACCCACATCATGGGCCATGTTGTAGATGGAGCTTAACTAAAATTGAAAATTGTCAGTAATTAGATGATCCTTGCCATCCAATTGGCAACCATCAAAAGAGTGTAAAATGGTCATCAATTGGAAAATTGTGGGCAAAGTTCTTAGGGTTAAGATAATATTAAATTGATTCACAAGCTCCTCTCAATCCACAAACATTAACCTCAGTTTAAATGGTTGGGACCAGTGCCAACGTATGTCACATGTGCAGACAAGTTATATCATGTGAGTGGATAGAAAAAAGAAACAACTGTTGTTGATGTCTTAAATCTGTTAATAACAGGGTCTATCGATGCCATCGAACAGATGTCAATTCCATCAACAGATGCTTGATCCCATAAAAAAATTCAGAAAATCCATGTTGGTTGCTGAAAAGTTTTGGTGTTGATACTTGATGGCATCAAAGGAGTTCGATGTCATCGATAGATCCTCGATGGGTTGTCGATGCCATTGAATGTCCCATTGAAGATGTGCGCAAAATTGCGTAAATGCATAAGTTGTTTCCTATTCCAGTTGCGATAGTATATATATCAGGTATAATCAGGATTAGGGTACGAGGGAGGTATATAAGGGCTTTCTAATTCATTCATAAGAGTTCAATGACATAACTAGGGCTTGTGAAGTAGATTCAAAGTTTGTTCGAATTGGTAAAACTCTATCTCTTGTAATTTCTGCTTTCATAGTGCATTACTCGTCGCTTTGTGCCGTGGTTTTTTCCCGAAAGGGCTTTTCTACCTAAAATTTGGATTGTTCTATTTTTGGACTTGGTTGTGTAATTGCATGTACTTTGCTTGATTTGTCTCCGTGCACAGTTCCCCAACATTTAGAAGAATGGGAAAGAGACTTAAAGGGAAAGGGTACAAACCACATGTAGAGAGAGAGAGAGAGTATTGCATACATGAAGAGGAAGAAAGAGATAGAGGAGAGGTTCAAGCTATATGCATAGAGCAATGGGCGCTGACTACAGGAAGGGATGAGAGCGAGGGCGTAACTCCCCGGATTTCGAGGGCCGAGTAGATACTCAACTCCCGATATCCCGAGTGCCACTTATGCTTTGCGGAAGCGGGGTTAGATAGTTCATTTTACCTGGCATTGAGCAATTCTTAGAATTAAAATAGATTATGCAATGGTTGCCTCATCCAGCGCGTCAGGCTCTGCAGTACCTGCATCTAAGATAGGGTTTGGTTGGTGTTTTAAAATACCATCCCAGAGTGGGAGTGAGTGATCAACTCAATGGTTCCATTAACATTAAGTTACACAAGCTATCAAATTCACATGCATAATTAATGAAAAGCAAAGTAAGAATATAGTTCCTAGACACTCTTGTTAATGCACTGCATGATATTATGATATGATGCATGCCCTCATCATCTAACACTCCCTCAAGCGACACCATCTATACGTTCACATATGATCAACACTTCCTCAATGCGACCTCGACTATCAAGTCGCCAACCTATGTTAATGCAATGCCATGAATATTCATGTTGGCCGAGTATTTAATTAAGTCCGTTCATCCAGCAAGATTGGAAAAGCTAAAACACATCCATTTAGTCAATGACCTTATCCAGATCACTTGGTCCAGGGCAGCCATAGCGGCTCTGAGCCTACGATCCATAATCCAAATTTAGGTATCATCCATCTGTCTTACAAATTAATAATTTCAAAGGTAAGACATGATACCCAAAGGCATGATGATCAACTCGGTATGAGTCGCCACCCAAACACCGAGTATGATCACTCAGTTCCTAGGTACGGGCTTGTCACATAACTAAATCACCATAGGGAAGGGCTTGTCACCCAATTTCATTCATGCCCGGGTTGTTTGAATGATACTCTGGCATGAAACCATCAGCCGAGTAATTCGACGGGGGCCATTCGAACAAGGACATGTTGTAATGCCCCGAAATTTAGGGGTCGTGCAAACATTCGACTTCCAAGTTTCCGGATATCACATATAACCTAATTTTAGCAATTTTCTTATAATTCAATTTAAATGAGTAGAAATGGAATTGACTGGAACATAAACCTCAACCACAACTAATCTACTGAAAAGAAAGTAGTTAAGATGTACGAGTCTACAAAAAAATATCAAACAGGCCGCACAAGGCATCGCCCGACAAATTACACATAAAACGTCCAAAAGAATAGTGTGTTAAGTCCCCTGCTCAATAGCCCATAGTCAGCTTGCTCAGTCTACGGTGACTCGCCCATAAGCTGGAATTAGGAAAGCTCCTCTTCCCCATCTATGCTCACCCCACTCGGCTCGTCGAGCTCTACATCACCTGCATCTACTAAAGAGTCTGGTTAATGTTTTAAAACATTATCCCAGAGTGGGAGTGAGTGATCAACTCAGTGGGTGTCATTGGCCATAAGTTACATTAAATATCAATTTTATGATAAATTTAATGAAAAACATACATTTACACATTTCTAACTAATCTTGTTAAGGCGTATGTATGAATTGTGGTATGATGCATGACCTCACTACAATACTCCCTCGAGCGACTTCGTCTAACGATCGCGCATGACCAACACTCCCTCATTGCGACCTCAACTGCCTAGTCGCTAAACTAATTAATGCAATATGATCATGAACATGTTAGCCATATTTTTAGTTAATTTTGTTCGTCCAACAGGTTGGGGAAATCGGTACACCCCGATGATGTCAATGCTCTCATTTGATTTGCAAGGTCAGGACCCCTCAATGTGCGAGGCCTGGACCTCACGATCCTTGATCCCATTGAGGTCCTCACCCCTGATTGCTTGAGGAATGCTGGGAAGCGGGATCGCTCGCGGTCACTACAGGGAGGCTCGTCACCCCAGCGTAGGCCGACAGCTTGGACATAGTGTCCTATTCTACCATGCCTGACTCACGAAACTGCGGATCAATGTCTGACGATTGTTAATGGGCGTCAGTGGGCGAGGGGTATTCCGGGTTCCAAACAGGTGTGAGCAAACATGGTTGACAAGCATGATTGGCCAGTCAGTGGACTAGGTCGCCCAAGTTCAGGCAAGTATGTAACACACGACATCAGGTGCAAGCAACCCATGTAGTCCCACTACTATCGCCCATTAGTGTCCGCCCAAACCAGCCAGCCTAGTCATGGGATGGTCCAACCAACGAAACCACCCTAAAAAATCTCAGTTTACTGTCCAACCCAGAAAATAGGTTGTATTTTATATCATTTTAGCTAAAAAATTTATCTCAGTACAGATGGAATTATGCACAATATACATGTAGCATAAAATTCAGGATATTATAATGAATGCATCTACTCTTAACAACAAAGGTTAAACGTGGGTGCATGTGGTGCCAGATTACCTAGGAGACAAGAGACAACACAACATCCATAATGCAGAAAATACAGCAGTAAAAATACAATTATCAACATCCATAATGGAGAAAATATAGCAGTAAAAATACAATAATGTACACTACAAGGATGAATATGCAAAGATCATATGCAAGGATGAACATGCATCAACAATTCCATGCCCAAACTATTTGAAGACCATTCGAACAACAATCTATCAACGCATGCATGTTGAGTTGACTTATCATGTAAGTTCCTATCTAGTTTTTTCCAAAATTACTCAAGAAAATATATCTAACATCCACAATCATTAAATTTATCCTAAAATTGGTATTTGGCCACCTAAGGATAATGGTCTGCACCTATGGATCGTTGGGAGCTTAAGGGATTGTCCTCGGTGAGTCGAACTCATGGGTCGGTTGTCGAGATCCTGAGCCAAATGCATTTGCATGTTAGGATTACATGCAAGGCCTAGCTTAACATAAAAGTTTCTTTTAAAAAATGGTAGTTACCTTCCCAATCAGCTAAGAATTTCTTTGAGGAAAAAGGGGGAGTTGCAAGGCTCTACCTCCTTTGGGCCCCACCTTCAGTTGAAGCCTTTTCTCTCCTTTCTCTTCCTTCTCTCTCTCTTCTCTCTCTTCACTCTCTCCTCTCTCTTTCTGTGAAAATGAGTGAGAGGGGAAGTTTAAGATCTTATATCCTTGATTTTTGGGCTAAATGGCCCTAAGTTCTATTATTTCCCTTCAATGGTCCTATGGGACTCCTTTTCGGCTGTTAGGGTTGCCCTGATGCCCCGCTGGCCATGAAATTTATAGGATAGGTGCATCATGGCCCAATGAAGGGCCGTGTAAAGTTTGAAAGCAAACGGATGCGAAGTTTTATCATACAGGTCCGATTTATGATCAACGGTTACTGTTCCACGATCAGGGTTCAGATTTTGCGGACGGGTGTATAGAAATATTTTTGGCCTTCAATATAAATTTAGAAGAGATCCAATGGTTGAAATGCCTCATTTCTCTGTTTCAAACAAGAGGGTCATTGATTTAAAATCTTAAACTTTAGGCTAAGGCTGGGACGAGTCTCACTTGGCAAGTGCCGATTGGATGGCGTAGATATTTTATTTCTAGGCATCCTCTGAGTCTGTAGTCCATGACAGACCACAATCCTAGTAAGGCCTACGGCCTCCCCAAAATTTAGAATTTTCTGCCTTACCTTGGCCGTTGCACGGCCCGCATAGGCAGATGCCAAGTACAATCAGGTGAATCGACTTTATGGCCCGCGCTCGTTCCAAACATAATCACACTCACCCATATTAATAGGATAACTCGAGTTAATTTGTTGGTGGTATCCCTCACACGAGCGGTTTAATCGAGCGGTCCTGCGGCAGTTCCCATGTGGACGCCTCATGACATTGTTCTGGTTAGGTCGGGTGTTCCACATATTACCTCTTGTACTCGCTGGTCACTATAAGGAGACTCGTCACTCCCGCGTAGACCGACAACATGGACACAGTATCCCATTCCACCATGCCCGGCTCCCGAGACTTAATTGCTCACTGCTCACTACAAGGAGGCTCGTCACCCCAGTGTAAGCTAACAGCTCGGACACGGTGTCTTATTCCACCATGCCCGGCTCATGGGTCTTAGTGGGATCGTATCACTAACGGGTATCAGTAGGTCTCTCAAAGGTATGAGGTGCTTCATATTCTAGCAGGCGTGACGATACATGGTTGGCCAACTAGTGGACTATTTCGATTGACTTAAGCGAATTATGACGCAATTGGCACTGGATGCAAGCATCCCGTGTAGTCCAACTACTATTGGGTGTCCGTCTTCAGCTTGAATCTGTCGGATTGGCCTAGGGCAGCCGATCTATTAGGGTTGTCTTATGAATTTTTTCAGTTTGCTCGCCAACCCAATTAACTAATATTTTACAGCATGCCACAATCAATATTATTCAGGAGTAGGCAACCAACTAAACAGTATTTCAGGATATTCTAGCTAATATGAGCAAACAAATGGGCATGTGAGTGCATTATTCAATCATCGCACAATTTACCACAATCAGCTAATTAGGCGCATGTATCAAGAAAAAATATGAAACATGTGGGCATAAAATTTCTGTGTATCCGGTCTATTCTAGTATGCAATCAATAATTGGCAATCGTAATAAAAATTTCACTTCATGAAGGATAATAAGCCTAAGGATTAGTCACTAGTTAGCATGCAATTCACAATTTTCACTACACAATAATTATTTGTTACATAGGTTCGACAATTCGCAGCGTAGAGGTAATGGTCCGCACCTAGGAGTAGTTTGTTGGATTTCTAGTGCCGCCACTAGGATTCGAGTCCGTGGATAGGTGTATCGAAGCCCTGCACTGATGAGATTAGATTGTAAGGGCGCATGTAAATGGCCTATAATGCTGAAATTTGAAGAGGGCTAGAGATTTACCTTTCTATTATCAGTGGGCCGCTCTCTATGGTGAGGCGCGGTAGTGGGGTCCATTGTGGGCAGCAGCAAGGGACAGTTTTCCCAAATTAGCTCCCTCAAGGTGCTCTTTCTTCCATAACTCCTCACTCCCTCTCTTCCTTACAGCTAGAAATTCGTATAGGGGTGAGGGAGTGAATTTCTGAGCCTTATATAGCCTAGATTTTATGTCTAAATGGCCTTGGGGGCCATTCTTCTAACATGCATTCCCTAGTGGGCTGAATTTTGGCCCATATGGCTATTTCAGTGCCCCCTGGCCCATCCGTGTCATGGGGCAGGTGCCCATTGTTGGATGAGTGGTTGGTTTGAATTTGACGGCAAACAGATGACCCGATTGGCCGTGGGGGCCTGATTTGTGATCAACGGTCACTGATGATCGATCGGGCCCACAGTTATACAAATATGAGCAGGAAAATATCCTTAACTCATGCTTCGAGTTTGGTTGCGATCTAATGATCGGAAAGCTATAACTTTGCGAAAGAGCGGAATGTTTATTTTACTTGAGTTTTCAGATTTCAGCCTAGGGGATTCGCGCATTTTAAGAACTTGGCTTCTGGTCTAAGTTGAGCAATTCTAGGCACTTTCTTGGTTCTCCACTTGCGATAGACGTCAAGTCCAGTGAGATGGATATTATTCTATAATTTCAAAACTATTGGCCCACTAACGAGCGGTCCAGAGCTTGTTCGGATAATTGTGACATTTTTTGAATTAATTGGGTAGGGAGATTTCTTAGGCACAGTTGTTAGGGTCTGGATTAACTAAATTTATAATGTGGCCTATTTGAAATTAGAGAAGATGGTGATTCGTTCGTGATCACTCTAAACCGTTGGTTCTTAAGCTAAATGAGTAAATAGGTTAAATTAGTCCGTTAGTTAAGATCCATGCGAAAGCTGGCTCAGCTTTGGGTAGATATTTAATTTAGTTACAGTTGTCTTGATTAATCAGTGATGGGTCAGTTAGATTTGGGCTCTAGATGAACAATTCACGAGGCTAGACTTGAGGGTTAAGTGATTAGATGGATTTGTTAGCTTCATACGTTTTGTTAATCAAATTTGTGCGGTTCTTTACTAGTATCACCTACGTATAGGCTCACCTCAAGCGTCAAAGGTCAGTAAGTGACGACGTGGGCTAGTTATATAAAATTTTTAAAAAAAGATTTTTGGCAATCCAAAATAGCAAAAATTCAGGATGTTACAGAGAATGTGGGTTACTTGCATGAAAAAAGAAAGGCTTGAAGGCTAGAAGCCTGATCGCTTGCAACGGGCAATAGGTAAAATCCAAGCGAGAAGTTGTTAAGCATGCAAAAAATATGAAATGACCTAAATATGCTCTCATATTTTTAAAATATGTTCGAATATCCCTTTAAATCTTAAAGTTCATGATTCTCCTACCGTTAATTGTGTGGGTAAAATTGTCCAAAGCTGGTGTAGTGAGGAACATGATGAGGTCGATCATCGTCTTCATCAAGGATAGCTACTCTGAATCCTTGGAGTTTCTCTGGTCTCCTCACAGAGACTTCTCGAATCCACAAGGAAAAAAGCAAGGAAAATAGAAATAAATTCTACAAAATTCGTAATTTCATTGATATCTCAAATAAACGAGTCTACAACCCTTTAAATATGGATACTAAGCCATGGAAGAAGTTTCAAAATCGAACTACAACTAAAACTCCTAGAAATTGCGACTTACTATAAATAGTAAACTTATTATATCTATAGATGGTTGTGATTTCCACTAGTGCACATGGTTTTTGGGCAAAAATAGTAAGTGTCCTATTTGGCCGAACCATGCTGTTCTCCTAATTATTCTAAGCACTTTTCATGTTGGGCACAACTCCTAAAGCCCAATAGATGAAGAGTCATACTCAAACTAAAACTTACTACAAATAGTAAAAATGAAATTAAAATAGGGATTCGACTGTCGATCTAATGGTATTTCACAAATTTGGCATGGGCAACCCATAATAGTGGGGTTGGGTGGCTAAAGTAGCTCGTCCTACCCTAAAACCATATATGGTATGTCCGATAGCTCATTCCGGTTTACGAGAGATACATCCGTTTTAAGTTTTGATGGTCCAAATCACCTCCGCTTCCGATCGGACCTTTTCTGACTCATCTTGGCCATGAAACTATCCGCGACCCGCTCTACATCAAAAGTTACTCATATTATATATAGTATAGGTAATTATGTGGAATCTATTGACATAGAATTTGTCACTCCCCCTAAATAAGTCTTCATGAACTAATGATGCCCTAGCGCATGTCATGACTTCATACTATCTTTGCTAACAAGGCATCCACAGGTTCTTATTTTTGAGTAAACATTCAACAAAGCCTCTGCATCAGCACAAACCACCTAGATCTAGACTACCAAGGCTGCAGGGACTAGGGACGTAATCAATGAATCTGTGTATTTCTCCATTTAATTGTGAGGCACCATGTATCCACCACCTATTCAAGGAGATATCTAGGCCACACAAGCCTATAAATACCCTCTATCAATCTTCGTGGTTTTCATTTCTTCATGTTGGAAAAAATATTTTGGACCTATTTAATTTGAGAATGCCGCAACAAAATGAAGTGAGGAATTGCCACATCCACTCCATTTCAAGGGTGAAACTTTTCCATCCACCAAAAAAAGGATATGAAATCATAAACCCAGTACAATCCAGGCCTTGGATGTGCAGTCCTTGTTATTGGGATTTGTGTTGTGGAATCACACAGATATGGATCTAGGATAACAATCCAAGAGCACCAAACAAACACAAGAGAATACAAAGATTTAATGTGGAAAACCCTTTCGGGAAAAAATCACGGCACAAAGCGACAAAATTTCACTATGAAAGCATAGATTACAAAGAGAAAAGGACTTACCCGATTCGAACAACTTCGAATCTCACCCTTGCTACACCCTTTAAAAACCCTAAAACCCTTTTAAGAACCCTTAGAACCCTTTAGAAAGTCTTCGCGTGCCTGAGAATGGCCCTTGGGACTCTCTTATTTATAGATGGGGAAACCTCACTTACGCACCTCCCTAGAAACCGCCTCAAATTTACGCAGTCCGTGCACAAACCACGCACCATCTGCGTAATTCTCGATTAGTAAAAGGAGGACTTCGACTGGTCGAGCGTCCCGAGAATCCCAAATACATCGTTGCTGGACTTCAAGTCGAGCTGTCTTTGACCAGTCAAAGTGACCTTCGACTAGTCGAGCCAGTCCCTCGACTGGTCAAGCAGCGCGGTGAACAAGATTTAAGACATCTGTTTTACAACAATCCCTACCATATCTTCAATCTTTAACATGTAGTTTCTTGATCTCTTCTCTTATCTCTGCATTGCATCATAGCTTCAATCAATGCTTTTCGTGCACACTCTGTCTTTCTTTTACACCATCGCCAAGCCCATAGAAGTTGCACAGAACTTAAACTTCTTTGTAGGAATGATCTAGGTGAGCATGTCCGCCGGATCTAAATCCACATGCCTAACCACACTTGCTCCTGTCTTCTCAAAAGTAAGACGCAGTCCTTCGTACCTCAAATATATCGAAGTAACCATCTCACTGCATCCCAATGTTGTTAGACGGGGTATCTGCTTACAACACCGATTGCCTGTGAAATAACCGGTCTAATACAGACCATGACATACACTGTCAACCGCATTCAAATAAGGATTATAAGACATATCTTGCTTTTCCTTATCCGTTTTGGGACATGTCCTGAGGATAACTTGAGGAGAGACGCGTAAGGAACCCTCTCCGGCTTTGCCTGATACATCACATACTTGATCAATATATACCCAAGGTATTCTGCCTGTGATTACCAAAACCTACTCCTCTTCCAGTCTTAATGTCGAGAACCATCTCTACTGCCCCCGATCTTTTATCCTGAATGTCTCACTTAACCGAGTCTTCAGTACATTGATTCTAGACATGTCATAATAGGTGATCTACATGTCATCAATATACAATCCCTGACTTACTGTAACGCCCCGGATTTTTGCCAACCTGGGATTAGATGACCTTAGGCAATGGGTCGATCCTAATACTTCATTAACTTGTCAGAACTGAATCCCAAAGTCTAAAGCCGCCTTTGAACTCATTTCCTTCACAAATCTCACCCTTCATCACCTTGATCTTCCAATTTTTCTAAGAACTTTCACCCTAGACACTATCTTAAACTAGCTAAGTGGTATAACTTGGATTACTTTATATACAAACTCCAAAGGCCTGAGTACCACCTCGACCAGAAATCACGTAGGATTAAATCCTTTAGAAACTTAACAAAGTTAACTAAGTACTAAACTCAATTAGCCATGAAATCCGTTGGGATCACTTTAAATACGATCTGCAAGACCCAAAACTTGCAGAACAAGTGACGCTAGGTTACCCTAAAGTTTAGAACCAAAATCATTTCCCGTCTGCTCTCGGGAATGAAACGAAACTTCGTATTAGGTCTAGGTCGCACATCGGGATTCCGATTAACCCGAAGCTAAGGAACTAGGACCGCCCCCGGGCTTAACAATCATCTCAAAAATCAGCCTTATCCGATGTTCCACGGCCATTCGTTTCGAATCGGAGCGAGGTAGTGTGAAAAACACTATTCATAAGCCAAATTAAATATCTGGAATAGTGATCTGGCATCGTTCGTTGACGCGTCAATATTAAGCAACCTGACCGTCAGAATCAGACCAAATTACACCCTCGGATTAAGAAAAATTTCAGAACATTTACATGTACTTGGAATTTCGATCGTGGCCCACTGACCGTCGAACTGAAAGTGGTCCGCCACGTGCGATCTCCTATCCCAAAGAGTCAAAAACGTAATCCCACGTAGATCCATCGATGGTGAGCTTAAGTCTGACGTTTGGCTCAAAGAGGGCCACCAGAACTTCCCTTTTGAGCTGGAAAAACGGCGAATATCCTATATAAGCAGTACCCCATGAACCTAAGTCTATTTTGGGAAGATTTGAGACTATATAAGGACCTTAAACCCTCTCCCATTCCAGCCATACGAATTTAGTTTTGGGAGAGAGAAAAGAGAGAGAAAGTGAGGAAGAAGTGGGAGAATCTCCCTGCCGTCGTTCCCTGCCATCCAACGGGCTGCACCACCACTTCCTTGACGTTTTTTCGGCGTCACCGACTCCGTTTTAAGGTAATAAACCCTAACCCTAGGTCTGAATTTTGGTAGGATCGTTGTAGGCTATGTAACAACTAACCGATTCCGCTCTTTAGGCTAGAAATCGCCCGTAGACGGAAGATCTATCACCCTTGCTGATTCGTTCCGTTTCCAAAGGCAAAGGTGAGGACTTTAAGTGTAGAAGTTGCGATTTTCAACGCTTTCAATGTCAGATAATGGTAGATTCATGATCTGCTTGCAATTGCACATGTACAAAGTGCTTTCCGTTTCCTGTTTTGATTAACGTTGTGAAATATGGAATTTCACATATTCTAGGTATACGTAGAAATACCGTATACGTATTTTTTTGGATAAATGTTTGACATGTTTAGTTGATGTATGATTATATAATATATGAATAAAATACTAGTTTAGCGAAAGGAACCGCCAAAATATATGTTCACTTGTAAATGCGACGTATGTTGAAATTACGTATTTTAGAAATACCGTATACGTATTTCTTTTGGAATAATGTTTGACATACTTATTTAATATATGATTATACAATATATGAATAAAATACTAGCTTGGCGAATATATGTTTACTAACAAACACTATGTATGTAGAAATACGGTATTGTACGAAGTACCGTATACATGTATATTTTAGCGATGTGTTTGTCATGATTAATTGTCGTATAAATATATTATGTGTGTATAAAATATTTACTTGGCGAAGGGAATCGCCGTAATACATGTTTGCTTGTATACACTATGTATGTTGAAAATGCGTATTCTAGAAAATACTTTATACGTATAAATTTTGGAGATGTATTTATCATGATTATTTGTTGTAGTAATATATCATACATGAATAAAATACTCACTTGGCTAAAGGATAGCCCTAATACATGTTTTGCTAACATACACCATGTATGTTGTAATAGTGTATTCTAAGTGTTGTGAAATTGACTGAATGAGTATAGAATTCTCATTCGTGCTCGCCATGACTAATTGTCATGGATAATTGATTGTTGTATTGGCAATACCCCTTTGACGAAAGGATTTACCCTAAATCACGCCACGGCCAATACACACTATATATGTTAAAATGTGTGGCCCAAGTGTTTGTGGAAATGACTGAATGAATATGGAACTTGGATTCCTGCTTACCATGACTATCAGTCATGGGCGTATGCGTGTTATGATTGGGGTAACTCCCTAGTGAAAGGATTTGGCCTTATACCTCTGTGATCAACATATGTCATTTATGTTGATTCCTGAATTTTAAAGCGTTTGTTGAAATGTCTGAATGAGTAGTAGTTAGTAAATTGTAATGTTTAAGGGTGTTGAGATATGATTCTCAACTCCTTTAACTATGTGTATGATTTCCTTGAATAGCTGTGTGATTAGGAATTGAATATGTACAAACTCATGCTTGTGTTATGCTTTATAACATGCTCAGCTTTTATGATGTTATGTATGTACTGCATATGTTAAATTCATGTTTACGTTGTACGATCCGTCATGGGTGATGGGGGAGTGGAGCAACGAATGCGTGCAACAGCCCTGGCAGCCCTAAACGGATATTATCAAACTTTGATTGTATGATTTGAACCTTGATCCATTACTGCTTTACTATTCGAAATTGATTGTGTTTGGGGCTATGTTTATAGTCCAGACAATCGGTACCAGAATTGAATTCGTGGCTGTGATTCATTTGCCACGTGAGATGTGTTCGACGAACTCGAGTCGTACTTCGGTTGGCGATAGTGGTTGGCCACGCGAAGTGCTTATGCACTTCATGTCGTTTAACTTGTTGTGCGCTCGGGCTAGCTGAGCTCGTCAGGCAACCCGATCTGTCTTTTGTATGTTCACCATGTTTGGTCGCTAATGCTTGAACCTAGGGTACCAAACTTACCAGTGAAAATCCCGTTAACCATGGTACCTCGATCCGCTAAGACTCATGAGCCGGGCATGGTGGTATGGGACACCGTGGTCGAGCTGTCGGCCTACGCTGGGGCTACGTGCCTCCCCGTAGTGACCAGTGAGCAACTCAACTCGTGAGCCGATTATGGTGGTATGGGACACTATATTCGCGCTGTCGGCCTACACTGATAAGGTGATGGGGGAGTGGTACAGTCTTTGTGTGTACTGGCCACAGCACCCTTTGTAGTGACCGCGAGCATACTTCTCGAAGTTGCAGCGTGCCTTAGGGTTCGCCGCGATATATAGAGTATGAACTAGGCCTGTTTCTGTATAGTTGTATCGTGATGAATCGTTTAAGGGGTGATGGGGGAGTGGTGCAACCTTTGTGCGTAACAGCCCTGGCAGCCTCTGCAGTGACCTAGAAAACACACCATCGTCGATATTAACTAGGACCGACGACCCTAGAATGGATCATGTTTGGGAATGATACAAGGGAGGTACCTTAGTTTCCCAATCCTATTTGTTTGAAATGAATTAATTAAAAACTCGGTAATCATACTCATCATGCATCGCATGTGCCTGGAAGATGTGGAGCACTGTGGGATGTAAGCATGCGCGAACGTGAGATGGTGTCGCTTGAGGGAGTATGTCGGAGAGGGCATCCATCATACCTGCATTCATACTTGCATTAATCAGAGTAACTAGGAGTGTTTGATTTACTGCTTTATCATTACTGCTTAACTGTATTGATAGCATGTTAACTTATGCCTTATTGTTCCACTGAGTTAGCTACTCACTCCTACGTTACGGGACGGTGTTGTACACACCAAACAGATTTGTTGAGTTTCAGGTGATGGCGATGCTTGTGATGCAGAGCCGGACTACTTCTATGGTGATGAGGAGGAGTTCTCCTATCTATATCTCTCTGACAGGTCTATGAAGACCGGTATTATACTTGTGGGCTATGGTGTTTGGGATAGGAGACTTTATACGTCATCACATTAGGTATATTTTAGAATTGTCCTTGTAATTATTTAACCTGGAAATGTTATCACACTCTGGAGACTCATCATAATTTATATATTTTGTCTACCTACTACAGTCTTCCGCTTGCAACTTTAACTGTCTCTGGAGTATGATATGTTGTTTTGGCTTAATCTCACTCATGTTCACTACTCTAATACAGTCAACATTAAATCATCATTCATTTTGTTGCATAAGTGATGTTCTGGAACTCGAGAGTTGAGTTACTACTCGACCCCCGATTTTCAGGGCGTTACACTTACCATGAAGGAATCAAAACCATTGCCTAGGTGACAGATCGTGTAATGACTTCCTGCAAACTTTTCTTCTCACCCCTTTAAACTTCGAACTGTTCTGGTTGCTTCATGTAAATCTGCTCTTCCAATTTTCCATACAGAAGTGCAGATTCTACATATATCCTTCTAGCTCGAGATCGCATTGGCCAACTAGCGCTAATCAAGAATTTAATAGACACTTGCTATACCGCCGCCGTGAATATCTCTAAGAAGCTGATCCCTTCTCTCTAAGCATAACCCTTCGCTACCAACCTTGCTCTTTATATATGCTATATCCTCCTGAAGATCCACCTGCATCCAACTGCTTCCCCGCCCACTGATTGGGGCTTTCTTCAATACATGCTTAGCCGAATAGGATTCCCAAATAGGTGGCATAAATGGATAGGTGAATGTGTAAGCTTTGCAGTCTTTTCGGTCCTGATAAGCGACTCCCCAAAGGGTTTCTTCAGAAGCTCCAGAGGTTTGCAGCAAGGAGACCCCCACTCCCCTTTTCTTTTCCTCATCATCGGGGAAGCCCTCTCCAGAATGTTAAGCAAAGGTCAGCTAGAAGGAATTTTCAGCGGGTTGAGAGTGGAAGGAATGTCTACCCATATATCGCATGTGCAGTTCGCGGACGATACTCTGTTATTCTGTGAAGCCGATCAGACCAAAGTAAGCAATTCAAGGACTATCATAAGGTGTTTTGAAGCAGTTTCAGGTTTAAAAATTAATATGACCAAATCTAAGTTATTCAGGGTGAACTTGAAAGAGGAACAAATAACCCTCTATGAGGACTTCCTTTGATGTGCAGCAGGTCAGCTCCCTTCCTTCTTCGTCCGGCTCCCCTTGTGCATCGGTTCTCCTCCAAGGTCTCTATGGCAAATGGTTATTAATAGATTTGGGACTTATCTCTCTAGGTGGAAATGTAGATACCTTTTGGGGGGCCGCTTGACACTCATTAAGGCAACATTGACAAACCTTTCTCTCTATTTCATGTCCTTATTTAAATGCCCAAAGTCAGTATTGGACACTCTAGATAGGCTAAGAAGGGACTTTCTGTGGCAGGGCAAGGAAGACAAGAAAAAGTTTCATTTGGTTAATTGGAAAGAGGTTTATAATCATATTGATAAAGGAGGTACAAGTATTAAAGATCTGAGGATCATTAACAGGACCCTTCTAGGCAAGTATACACTACACCAAAATCGCCAAACCGGTACGGTCGGCATTTTGGTTCAGAAACGGCTTAAAACCGTTTCTGATTTGAAACGGTAGTGAACCGTACTCGAATAGTGGCTGTTATACGTTGTTACTTTCACTTTTTTGTTGGTGTGTCCCGATTGATCATTGTATATTCTTATTTCTTATTAATATAGTTTATTGTATTATTTTGAAACAGATGGACGGAATGGATTCTATTAGAACCCTCTAAGTGGACCCCACATGGCCCGAGAGTCACATTTATATAAATATCCCTGCAGACTACTGGATTATTTCGTCGCCAAAACGCCCTAATACCTCCAAAACGCCCAAACGCGATCTCCCTCTCCCTCTCTTTCGATCTCCCTCTCCCGATCTCCACCCTCTCTCTCGATCTCCCTCTCCCTCTCTCGATATCCCTCTCTCTCGATCTCCCTCTCCCGATCTCAACCCTCTCCCTCGATCTCCCTCTCCCGATCTCAACCCTCTGTCTCAATCTCCCTCTCTCGATCTCCCTCTCCCTGCAACATCAACCATCCCACGACCGTCCCCACACATGGGGTATCTAATATTGTAGAAGCAGCAGCAGCAGCTCCATATGGGGTGTGTGATCTGTTGTCCACGGTTGAATGGGAAGACGAAGGGAGGGAGTGAGTGCAAGAAGCAAGCGGCGTGCATGTGCAGTATATCAGCGTTTTCACCCTTATCTGCATCTGCTCTGTATAAGAAGATAGGCTCTGTAACCTACCCTGCTCTCTCTCTCTCTCTCTCTCTCTCTCTCTCTTCATAGACACCAGTTATAAGAAGATAGGCTCTGTAACCTACCCTGTTGGCAGCTCCCTGTGGGCCCCACAACTCCCTATAACATGTGGAAATTCGCATCCAGGTGATTGGCTCCACAGGTTGAGTGGGCCCAACTATGCGAAATACGGAACCCTAATTTCACCGCAGCTTGCAATTTCCATTCGATGCGAATTTCTTCAAATTCGGTGAATGATCGACCACGAATATGCCAAAATTCAGAACTTGTTGGATTTGAGCAAAATCGAAGCTCCTTGACTGTTATCTCTCTTTCCACGGATGGAATTGATCAGTCGTGTAAAATTGCTGTGTTTGGATGTACCAGAATCACAACACCGGATGTCTATCTGTCCGTTGTATGCTTGGTTCGCGTAGGAACTGGAACTTTAGTAAGGGCCTGTTTGGGAGCTTGGGAAATATTTGTGCGGAAAATACTTTCCAAGAAACGATATTTGTGCGGAAAATCATAGTTTAATCTGCCGGGTGTAGGAAAGAATTCAATTTCGGTAAGGTTTTTCCTCAGGAGGCGAAACAAGGTAAACACCATCTAGTGCTAATTGATTTTAATTAGACCATTTTCTTGATCCTTCTTTCTTATATATATATATATATATATATATATATATATATATATATATATATTCTAAAATAAAAGATTCTGCTTCTTTCAATCTTTGTAGAAGACGTTTTCTTAGAAGTTGAGCCAGTTCTCAAATCTGCACTTGATGGGCATAATGTATGCATTTTTGCATTTGGTCAGACTGGCACTGGGAAGACGTTTACTATGGTCAGTGACAGTAACTTGGGTTCTTTTGTATTTGTGTTCTTGAATTTGTTCTCTAGCATTAATACTTGGTGGGTTGAGCTAATTCTCCAGGAAGGGACAAGTGATCAGCCGGGGATTGTTCCTCGAGCTATGGAAGAACTCTTCCATCAAGCTTCTCAGGATAGCTCTGTCTCTTTTACTTTCTCAATGAGCATGTTGGAGGTTTACATGGGTAGTCTGCGGGATCTACTGGCACAAAAGCCATCATCAAGAATGGGGGAATCAGTCTCTAAATGGTACAGATTTTGTTATATCTGGTAAATTAGTAAGAAAAGTGCTAAGACAATCTACTTAAAGTGGATTGAGAAAGATCTTAATGGCATTAGTGCTAACATGGAATGCATATGCAAGTCTGGGCCATTAATTAGGTGATGCTGACAGTGAACATCACCTTGTCAATAAATCAGAATGGTGAATGCATCAGGTGGGCCACCTGTGCATGAGAAAAATGGATGGTTAGAAAATAATGATTGTCAGTTCATGTTCAACATACATTCATGACCCGTCTGATGAGCAGACCTGCCTGATTTTTGGTCCAGGGCATGTTCACAATATCCCCACTTGATGAATGGTCCAGACATCTCACACATGCCATATTCATAAGTGTTCCACAAAGATCTTCTCCGTTATTCTTTGCATGAATCTTATGAATCTACTTCTCAATTGAAAAATACGGGTGTCATAGTTTTCCAATTTTACATCCTTTGGTAGATTGCTTATATCTCTTATAATTCATGTATGCTAATTGTTTGATGAAATGGCTCAATAAGGAATGTTTTGTATGGATATAGCTGAGCAGAGGGTTGTTCTGCTTTGATTATGTGGGTTGGAGTTTGTGTTGTAGCAGTAAGAGGTGGGCTGTCATTGGCATTTGTAGATGCATGTTAACAACATTCCTACTGTTAGATTCTCCTACCGGGGCATTTTGCAAGAGACTGTCCAAATGTGCCTGTCTGTAACAATTGCGCCCTTCCTGGGCATATTATAGTTGGTTGCACCTCAGAGACTGTGTGCTGGAACTGCAAGGAGGAGCCTGGCCATGTTGCTGGCCAGTGCAACAATGATCCCATCTGCCACACATGTGGGAAAAGGGGCCACCTTGCTCGTGAATGCGCTTCGTCTGTCTTACTCGCTTTTGACACCAAGCTCTGCGACAACTGCTACAAGCTGGGCCACATTGCTGCTGATTGTACCAATCAGAAGGTATGCAACAACTGCCACCAGACTGGTCCAGCTGAGATTTGATTATGTCTTATTTTTGGATTATTGTTGTTAGCTATTATTTGAAAACTTTGCTGGACAATGTTCTAGATTGGTGTCTATGATTTTCTTCCATATGATTGTATTTCATTTTTGTTATCTGTGTATTGTAGATTTAGAGAAACACATTCCTAGTGTTTGAATGTATTTAAAATTCAAAGTTTTGAACAGTGTCATAGCTGAACAATGCTTCTAAGAAGTGCAGTTAAATGGAAATTTTGGGAAAATAGGGGAAATTTTCTTTTCTAGAGTAAGTATTTGGGGCCCCACTTTTTAATATGATGATGAAGCATGTTCATCTCTCATTTTTTTGAAAATTTTTAATTATGATCAATTCTGAATTTTCTTTTGTTTTCTTTGGATGCTTGGGACAGTTCTTGGAGGAGTTCGAGTGACTGTAAGACTACAACCTAGGAATGCAAAGGAGTTGGTTACAGATGCTGATTTTGCTGATTGTGTAGAATTGTAGCCAGAGGTTTTTCTAATTGCACTTCTATTTTGTTTGTAATTGCATATGCCTAAATTTACACCAGATGTGCAGCGCGTAATGCTTTCCAAAAATAAATGAGAAATGTAAGTCAATCCATGCGCACCAATCACACAGCCATTCTCATAATCTTTTATGGTTGATAGGTTGCAATAACTTGAGTGGTTTTGTTAACATCTGTTCAACTTTTGGTTGCTTGCATTTATGAGTAGGTTTTTCTTGATGTTTCATGTGTTGACTATTACAAAATGATTTCATCGTGTTTTAAATTTCTTTGAATCCTTCAGGTACGTTTAAATTGACACTTCAGTTTACAGAGGATCATCCGAATAAGCCACCAATAGTTCGGTTTGTTTCTAGAATGTTTCATCCAAACAGTAAGTTGAGGAGACAAGTACACATTATTTCTGTTTGCCTTTAAAAAAAGCTATTGTTTGCCTTTTACATATTTAGATCAGACCAACTGTGTTCATTCTTATGCCTGTTTGTACATCAACTGATTGGGAATGGTATGAAATCATTTGACCTTGTTCCTAGCATTGGAAACTTTTTCATTACTTGTACTCTCATATATATATATATATATATATATATATATATATATATATATATATATATAAGTTCAATGCAAGTTTTCGGCTTTGAATAGAGATTCATCCTGCTTACGGAGCTTCATACGGGCTAGCAATGAGCCGCTTGCTCAACCTAATTACTGTTTTTGGTTTCATTAGAAGGCTCGGGTGTGAGCTGAATTGTTTCAATTTCATGGTTTATTCATTTTCAGCTGATGCAACGTGGCCGTCCAAGATGTGAATTTAGTGGATGAGGGTAAGCACTTAATTCCTAACATGGTGAGGTTTGATTGAGCCATATCTCGTTTGATCTGTTACGTAGGTAGGGTGGCATGTGGCCTAATTAAATGTTATACCACATTGGGGCCACATTCATCAATTTACGTTGAAGCTAGGATTTACTTAGATTCGCGTTGAAGCTATGTTGTCAGAAGAGACTAAAGTAGTGCCTTAAACAAATTAATGTGAATGTCTTGATGGCGCTCCCTTAGTTGTAACAAACTCACCATTTACATTGATGCCTCTATGTTGTGTTGAAGTTGTTTGAGTCGTCTACTGAGAATTCATGTTCAAAATATACCTTAGTAGTGTCCAAGCATTTATTTGTGTGTTTCATGTTTACACCAGATGCACAGCGTGTAATGCTTTCCAAAAATAAATGTTTATACTGATGCTCAAGCGGAGGATTATAGGCCCTTGTATAATGTTAATGTAATAGCTCTTACAAGATCACAACAAGATCACAACAAGGTGAAGGTATGCTTCTCTTCTTCCATCTCTTCCTTTCAGTTTCTTTTAAATAGCTTCTAAAAATAAAGTCATGTCTATCTCTTTGTTGATGGAAGGAGTGATGCCAAAGTTGAAAAGCCCAGAATTATCAGAGAGCAGCCTTTATAGGTGAAGCACACAAATCTAATTTCCCTATGGTTAGATATATGTCCGTATGTGCTTTTGACACGTTTAGTTTCCTTCAACATGTTTATAGGTACAGTCGCGAGGTGATAGCTTCACGAGACAGTCAATCTTCGATTGTATGATCGCCGGTTCGATCCCGGTTTTCTTCTGGAGGCGTACGGCCTTACCTGCAGTACAAGTGGCATTAACCAGAAGACCCGGAATTGTACTCGGTTTTCATTGATAGAAGGGCCGTGAACAACGGAACCTCAATTCGAGCTGTTTTGGAAGGGTTGGGAGAGGAAAGAGTGAAGAGGATGAAAGATAAGATAGTCGAGTATATACCGAAGTTTGTGTACACTGCCCCCAAAGAGGAGTTGGCCGATATGAAGGATGCGTTTGATGTTTCCCTTGAAGGGGTACTGAGAAGATTCCAGGAGCAGAGAAGGACAAACAGAATTAAAAAATTGGGAATGGGAGATCTTGTATGTTGTATTTTGTACTTATCTTGGGTGGGGTATATTAATGGAGGGACAGGATGTTGAAGTAGATCAGTGGACGGTTGGATGGATGTGGTTGGTGGATTTTATATTGATTGGTTAGCTGCAGAGACAGTTATTAGTTGCTACCACAGTCCGTGGTTAAAGATTATTATGTGTGAGAATCATTCTATTGTCCTTTTCTTCTATTTGTGTAATTATCTGGCATATAATATAAGTAGATTACATACCCCACTCTCTCTCTCATACAATGAACAAAGGGGTTTAAAATTGTTAGTAAAATTTCATCCTACAATCTGACCGTTGGCAACATTAATTATCATTCAAAACCGTTTCTGAAATTGCACCTAAAATGTGACCGTTGGCACCAGAACGGTTTAAAACCGTTCCTAAAACGATACCCAAAACGGTTCTGAACCGTTCCTGATTTTCTGCGACGCCTCATTTAGGAACGGTATTAAACCGTTCCTGAAGCATTTAAGGACGGTTTAAAACCGTTCCTAAACGACGATTTTGGTGTAGTGATATATATACATGGCGGCTCCGTAATGAAAGCGATTCCCTTGGGAACAAAATCGTTAAAAGCAAGTATGGCCACTCGGCGGGGGGATGGTGGACTAGGTCTTTTTTAACTACAAAGCGAGTGCCGTTTGGAAAGGAATCCTAGCAATGAAAGAGGAAGTTTTAAAAGAATTTTTTTTTCTTTTTTTTTTTGGTGACAGGCAATGGTGCTCGAACTTGGGTGAGAGATGTAACCTTAGAGAGGCTTTTCCACGAATCTATAACATCGCCTTCAATAAGGATTCCACTGTGGAGGAATGCTACTCAGTTATAGGGGGAGAAGTGGTCTGGAATCTGAAGTGCAGGCGTGTCCTTTGTAATTGGGAGACTAACGAACTCGTGGCTATTCTCAACTGTATTCAAAACAGCAATCTGGACCCTTCCAGCGCTGACAGTCTTTCCTGGAAGGCAGAAAAATCTGGTATGTTTTCTGTCAAATCTCTCCACAGCATTCTCTCAAAAAAGCCTCATGTTCAGATTGAAGAAGCCTTCCCCCACGTTTGGAAATCTCATGCTCCTCTAAAGATAGCGGCTTTTGAATGGTTGGTAGGGAAAAACAGGGTTCTCACCGTAGACAACTTGAGAAAAAGGGGAATGTGTATTACAAACATTTGTTTGTGTTGCATGGCAGATGCCGAGCCGGTAAACCATATATTCATTCACTGCCATTCGTATATCAAATCTAGTCTCATTTCCTTGGTCGATTTCACATTCCCTGGGTCTTTCTAGATTCAGCACGCAGCCTTCTTCAAGCTTGGAATGGTGTTAGGTGTGGTAAGCAAAGATCGAAAATCTGGAAATTGGCTATTTTGGCAGTTTGGTGGGCGTTTGGGAAGAAAGAAATGGAAGATGTTTCGACGGTATCTCCAATTCGGTTGTTTATAATGTGCAAAAGGCAATCTTTCTAATAGCGGATTGGACTTCTATCGTAGATAAGTTTCATAATTGTAGTCTTTTATTTTTGGGATCCTAGCTTTTCCGCTATCTCAGCAGTCTTGCGGATCGGTTTCATGTCTGTTTGTGTTTTTTTCCTTTTCTAATATATTTAAAGTTGCCGTTCAAAAAAACCAAAAAGAAGAAAAGGAGCGGACTGCGTCCTGATTAAACTCTGTGGGTCCACCCTTATTTATTTATTTTATCCATTCCGTTCATCCATGTTAACAGATAATTTTAGCTCTTGAACACAAAAAGGAAGCATATCCAAAAATTAAGTGGACCACATCACAGGAAATAGTGTGATTGAACTTCTACCATAGAAAAATTCTTGGAGGCCACATAAGTTTTGGATCAAGCTGATCTTTTTGATATTACGAACAAGTTGGATGGCAAATAAACATTACTGTGGGCCCTAGGAAGGTTTCAACAGTGGAAATCATTTTTCCGCACTGTTTCCTGTGGCATGGTCCACTTGAGCTTTGGATTTACTGAAATTTTGGGATCAACCCCTAAAATTATCAAGAAAAATAGATGGACGGTGTGGATAAACCAAATACATTCACAGTGGGCCCAACTGAGTTTACTCATTACGATAAAAGCATACTGGCATGTTCCAAAATGCAGTGGGACCACAAAAACAAAAATAGTAATTAACCATCTACCTTACACAAAAACAGCTGACCATCTTATTTATCAATCTATTTCATCCGCCCAATTAGATGTTCGGTAGGATTACCTTGACAGTGGGGCCCACGATTTCTATGACCTGGATTACTACATATTTGCCCCTATTGCAAGAATACCTAGCAGCGAGTCATCCACCATACATGTTATAGACACTCAGATCAATTCAGACGTCGGCCAGGCATGGATGAAAAATATCCAAAACATCTCAATGGATAATTTCAAGTTCTTAACCTCTGATGTCCACCGTTGAATCCATCTGCTATCCACTGGTTAGATGGTTAGGATTCTCCAGCCAACGTGGTTTTCATCATTTGGAGAGTTTGGGTTGACATAAGTAGCTACCAGGCACACAATGAATATGTCAGTCACTGATCGCACGTGAGTCAAGATTGCCATATATATTACTATGAGGTCGATCTCATGGAAACTTGCCATGAGGTGGCGCTGTGTGGGCCCCACCGTGTTGTGTGTTGAACATCAACATCATTAGTTGGATGCACCATTTCATGGTGGGCCACGGGCTTAAAAATCAAGTCAATCCATGACTTGGTGGGCCACACCACATACAACATTTGAGAGGGGTTATCCTCCCGTTAAAACATTCATAACCATTTATTGGGCCCACCGAGATGTGGTTCACAAATCTAGCCCATCCCTTGTCCGTGTGTCCCACTTGGATGAGGGGTCAAACCAAGTTTAAGCTGCATCTAAAACTCAGGTGGGCCCCACTAAGTGCTTTTATATGTTTTAGGCATGTCATTGCATGGTTTTAGATGGTATGGCCTACCTGAGACCCACATACAACTGATTTTTATTTTTATTTATTATATCCTATCACCCGAAGGGGGCCAATTAAATGCACAGTGTTGATGTTTAACACACACTACGGTGAGGCCCGCACAGCTCGACTTCATGTGAAGTTCCCATGAGACTTCCCATGAGGTACCATTTCCCATATATATATATATATATATATATATATATATATATATATATATATATATATATATATATATATATATATATATATAGATGCTCACATACAACTAGTTGGACCCTACATTTTGGTCCAACTAGCTGGCATTTAACGAGAAAAAAGTTTCTCTCAAGTACAAGTTCTCGTTAATTAATGCTAGCTAATTAATGTTAAGAGAGGGCATTTGCTCCGCGGTACCTTTGAAACACCTGTTTCAAAATGGTCGTTGGCTTAGGTGAGCCCTATTGTGGTGCTAATGTAAAATATACCTGACCATCACGTGTGTCACCCCATATTAGACTTAGGGACTGAAAATCAACCCCATCGGTGGTTCAGGTGGACCGCACAATTGGAAATAGTGTTCTGAAAAATTTCACCCTCTAAAATAGTTCGTTTGATGAGGCTCACTTGAATCATGCGTCGATCTTATTTTTGGGTCCGTCACCTAGCCTTTTCTGTCTCATCTAATGGTTGGAGTGGATTTCACACAATCACGATTGGGTCCTATAAAAATCAAAGGTGGACATCTCTACTTCAACTATTATATTGGTGTGGCTCACCTGAATTACAAGTCTGCCTTATATGTTGGCTCTAGACTTACAATTAGATTGCACATCTGATGGTGGGAGTGAATATTACCCACATGACACGGTACGTCATATCAAAAATCAAGGTTAGATTTATCTCACATTGTTTAACTTCTTCCGATTCCGTGAGAAGGTGCGTTTTTCAAAAAAAATGCTTGAGAACAAGTTGCACCTAATTTATTCATTTTTTTGAAAAACATGAATGCCGGTGAGAAATCAACCCCTTCCATCGGTTTTTTACAGCTCATCTTAGGGAATGGGCCCAATATTGAGGCAAATCAGAAGTTCAAAATCGACCCCATAATGGCCTAAGATGCTTCAATGGTAGGCATTCAATCCCTGTTTCTTGTCATGTCTCCCCCTTGAACTTTGTATCTCCCTCATTGTGGACCCGTGCCCTAAAATGAACTGGAACAATAGATTGATAAAGTTGAGTTATAATAAAAATCCTATGCCCCATGAATGTTTCAATGGTGGGCATTCAATCACATCATTCTTTGATCATTTGTTCTACTTGAGCTTTGTATCGGCCTTGCTTTTGGGCCTATGCCCTAAAATTAAATGGCAAATCCAACGGAGTGGGTGGATTTGTTATTTTTGGGCACATGCCCTAAAATTATATATGCAATGCACCAGTTGCCAAAGCTCAAGTGGGCCACACCAAAGGAACAATAGAGATTGAATGCCTACCAGTGGAAACTTCTTGGAGGCCACAATAGTTTTAGAACAAGCAGATATTTGTGTTTTACCTTCATGATGGCCTTTGTGACCTTATGAATAGGTTGAATGGTAAATAAATATCATGGTAGGCCATAGGAAGGTTTTAACTATGGGCATATCGTTGTGAATTCTATGGTCTGTTTCACTTTTTTTTTTTTTTTACATTTTTTTTTTTTCAACTGTTAGCCACCCCTATAGGGATCGACGCCAAGACCTCAGTGTTAAAACGAGGTATCTTTCACTTAGTCTACCACTTGAGCTATGGATCAGGGTGATATGGTGTGTTCCACTTGAACTTTGGATCTACCACATTTTTGGGCTTCATGCCCTAAAATGATATAGAAAATTGGATGGAAGGTGTGGATATAACACATACATGTATTGATGGGAGCGACAGACCTCTGCCATTTCCACGTAAATACCATGTCGGTCTGAATTTTGGTATTAGCGTGGAGTGCAATCTTACCTTGTCTATCCGGTAGTGGCCTTAAAAAGAAACGTTAAATAAAAAAAAAAAAAAAAAGGAGAGTCAAGTACGTATCCTCATCAGCTAAATTCATGGTCAAATGGTCAGATATATACATTTGATGAGTATGATTTTTATGATCCCAATCCATTGCTGCCATGTGGACGGTGGATATTAGTTCAAAAAGGCATGAGCCCAAAAATAAGGCAGATCCAACACTCAAGTTGCCTACACTAAAAGAAACATGAGTGACCCCAAGAGATTTTTAACGGCAAGTGTTTGATTTTCTTTTTCCCATGGCATGGTTCATTTTAGCTTTGTATATATCTCATTTTTTGGGCTCGTGCCATAAATTCAGCTGGCATAATGGATGAACGCGTCGATAAAAAACATGAGTTACGGTAGGATTCACAAGTATTTTGCAACATTATCGGTTTTTGCGTCTGAAGAGCAATGAGTAAAATAAAGCATTGAGAAGAGTGCCATAAATACTAATTAAACAATTATTATCCATTTAGAAGGTATTTACTGGCAAATTGAAAAATCATATAAGCTAGTATAAGTGGCTGGAATACATGTACGAAATGAGTAGGCAGTTTTTGAGAGAGTTTAAAATAGGTGGTTTGGGGTTCGTTTCCGAAAAGCCAGGCACCGTACGAAAAAAATTTCTTTTATATTTTGCAAGAGTAGGGGCCGGGTGTCAAACCGGGTCAAGAACTACCTCAGGCCTGGCCCGTTATATATATATATATATATATATATATATATATATATATATATATATATATATATATATATATATTGGAAAAGGTACTATACGCTTGACCGTATTATACCTTCCTTAAGGTCGAGTGTTGGCAGCACATTATTGGTTAGATGGTAAAAGGTTTAAACAACGGTCAGATTTTACAGGAAACTGAAGAAACACGTGGATTTTATAGGAAATCTAGAGAAACAAAACTAATGCTATGTGGACCCTACCATGATGTATATTTTCTATCCATGCCGTCCATCCACTTTGAAATATAATTTAAGAGATTTACACCAAAAATAAGTTATATCTGAATCTAAGATGGACCACACCATGGGAAAACAGTTGTTATTGAATTTCTACCGTTACAAACTCCTAGGGCGCACTGTAATGGCTATGTAGGGAAAAATAAGTTGTTATTAAATTTTTACCATCTAACCTATTCATAAGGTCATGTAGACATGGATGAAGTGAAAACACAAATGTCAGCTTGATCCCAAACTTCTCTAGCTCTTAAGAAATTTTTAATGGTGGACGTTCAATCCCCACCTTGTGGTCCACTTAAACCTTGGACCTGCCCCATTTTTTGATTCATGTATTAAAATGATTTGAGAAAATCATTGAACGGCGTGGATATAAAACACTTACATCACGTTGGGCCCCACAGAGCCCGCCCTGGACGGATTACCGTCTGGGAGGTGGTAGGACGTAATCCGCCCGCATTCTAATGGAAGCGGATTGGGATTGGTTGACGCTCCTCCAGCTCCGAGTTGTACAAACAGTTTAAAGGAGATCAAAGTTACATGGCCCACACTGATGTATTTATTATATCTACACGGTTCATCTATTTTTAGAGATCATTTTAGATCATTATTCAAAAAATGAATCATATCCAAAGATCATCTGGACCACACTACAAATAGCAGCAGAGATAATGATTTTCACCGTTGAAAAATTTGTAGGGCCTACCATAATGTTTATTTTCTATCCAATCTGTAGATAAGGTCAAAAGGTCCTAAGTGAAAAGGAATTTTTATTTATTTATTTATTTATTTTAATACTAATCCAAAACTTCCGTGACCCAAAAAGGGTTTTAATGGTAGACGTTCAATCTCACACTACTTTTTGCAGTGTGGTCCAATTGATAGTTAGATTTGTCTTATTTTTCATCCAAAGCCTTAAAACGAGCTCACCAAATGGATGGATGGTTTGGATATATATAACACATACCTCATGATTAGACCAAAAAAACTTGCTAACGTCAATACAGGGTGAGGTACACCAACCAATTCGCTTCCCCTTTTAATATAGAAGTAGATGTACACACAGTTGAGTAGCGAGTCGGCTACTGAAGCTCCGTCACCAAGTTCCGTGAGCCCCATTATGATGTATGTGTTGTATCCACACCGTCCATCTATTTTGAAATATCATTTTAGGGCATGAGTTAAAGAATGAGGTAGATAAAAATCTGTAGTGGACCCACCACAGAAAACAGTGGGGAGAGTGATTCCCACCATTGAAACTATCCCAAGGCCCACTATAATGTTTATTTGAAATCCAACCTGTTCAAAAGTTAAAAAAGACATGAAATAAGAAAAAAACACAAATATAAGCTTGATCTAAAACTTTTATGGTTTTCATTGGTAGGCCTCACTATCTCCACTGTTTTCTATGTTGGGTCCACTCGAGCTTTGGATGTAACTCATTCTTTGCATATTGCCCTAAAATGATCTCACTAGATGGATGGAAGGTGTGGATATAAAACATACATCATGGTGGGCCCCACAAAACTTGGTGATGTCACTTCAATAATGTTTCTCACTATTTTAGTATATAATCCACGCCGGTTTCTTATAAAATCTCCTCGTTGTTTAAAATTTTTACCATCTAGCCAATAATGTGCCGCCAACACTCAACCTTATGGAAGGTATAATACGGTTGAGTGTATTAGTACCTTTTCCCTATATATATATATATATATATATATATAGGGAAAAGGTACTATGCGCTCGAGCGTAAAGCGGTCGTCCGTGAGGTCGAGCTGGTGTGGGCCCCACCGTGATGCCGTTCGAAAATCCACACCGTCCACCAGATGCACCATTCCAGAGGGGACCCACAAGGGTAAAAATCAAGTCAATCTGTGACTTTTGTGGGCCACACCACGTACAGAAGTTGAGAGGGGCCGTGCACCATTGAAACATTCAAAACCATTGTTGGGACCTTTCGAGACGTTTTTTGATGATCAAAACCGTCCATCATGTGTATCCCACTTGAATATAATTTTATACCAAGTTTCAGGTGGTATCCACAATTCAGGTGGGGTCCACCAAGTGCATTTACATGTTTTTACGTATATACTTATGTTTGAAGATGGTATGGCCCACCTGAGTTACATGGACGGATGATTTTGGGCCGTGTGGTACCACCCTGGGCTCGCGAATCTGGTGGACGGTGTGGATCTTCGAATGGCATCACGGTGGGGCCCACACCAGCTCGACCTCACGGACCACCGCTTTACGCTCGAGCGCATAGTACCTTTTCCCATATATATATATATATATATATATATATATATATATATATATATATATATGGAAAAGTATGGAGCTTAAATAAGAGCTTCCATATGGACCGTCATATGGCATGGCCCATAAAACTGAGAGATGTCACTTCGTTGGAAGCCCGTCAGATCCGAAAAAAATGCCACGCGAGTCCTCATTCAATGCGACTCTCTCTTCTCGTGTATGTTGAATCCCACCGATGAGGCGGATCGACGGTCCATATGAAAGCTCTCATTTAAGCTCCATACGGCTGGTCGGTGCGTAGAGACCTGGGACTATATATATATATATATATATATATATATATATATATATATATATATATATATATATATATATATATATATATATATGGGAAAAGGTACTATACGGTCGAGCGTATAGAACTATCCCATAAGGTCGAGCGTTGTCACTACTAAGCCGTCGGATGGAAGAAATATCTTCCTACGGTCAGATTTGGAATGGTATATACTAAGAGTATATACTCGGCCCAATAAATAGGGGATTTTACCCCATTCACATCTGAGATCCCGCACCTTCTCTCCCTCAGTCCCCTACGACCGGACGCCCGCCGTACCTCTCTCTCTCTCTCTCTCTCTCTCTCTCTCTCCGGCCACGCCCGCCCTCGCCTACCTCTCTCTCTCTCTCTCCCCTCTCTCTCTCTAGACACGCCCGCCCCCCACTCTCTCTCTCTCTCGTTCTCCGTAGGCTGAAGGTTGTGTCGGTCCTCCCACAACCAACTCGGGACCCCACACCGATCTCATTGCTGTCGTTCGGGTGGCTGAGGATTTTGGAGCTCAGAGGGTACGATCTTTCGACATCGGCCGCATGAGGGCTTCTTGAATTGAGGCACACTCTGGAGAAGATCATCTGTCACAATTCTACGGTAATTTCCTTTCTCTTGGAATTGATACTCACACCCTGCTGATTGATTTGAGGACATTTTTTTTCCATTTAAGTGTACTCTTTCAAGTCCCATAAAGGTATGCAAATTGTTGGATTCATACAGTGGCTCTCTTTCTGATTTTTCTTTTGCCATTTTACCTATGAGAAAATATACAGTGCTTGATATGGCAATCAGCGTTGGTGGGACCTACCTTTCAGTTATTTAAATTTCTGCGCCCTGGTTTCTATGAACGATCGGCCATAATGCTAATCTGTCAAAGAATTCTGGTCCTCCAATTTGTGGGCTTTATCCTGTTCCTATAGGGATAATTTGTTGGCCAATAATAAGATGGGTAGGATTTTCTGGTGGGGTGGTTTAAGCAGCAGTGCCCATCTATGGTGTGCTCACAAAAATTGTAGTCTGTATGTGTGAAGTAGGCCTCACTACAAGGGGCTCTGCCCTGAACTGGAGCCTTACAGCCTGTTCAGCCTGAGCTTTATATATTTTCTGATCTCTTTGAGGCAATATAGATTGGCACACTGAATTTTTATTTTTTCTATCTATCTGAAACTGTACTGGAAGGCCCACGTTTTTGTTATCAAGGACATTTGTTTACTGTGCCATCTGCGAAATCTCCCCCATTAGGAAATCTTACTAACATGATTGGGCAGTTTTCTCCAGTTAAATGTGGATGGATGGACAAATCATCTGTTTTACAGGTCACCAATCGATTGCTAATATCATCAGATGGAGGAGCGTTTTGGGGCATAGTCAATCCACAATGGGGTTGTAAGATGAACACACTGGGTCACCAAAAGTTGGACCCCACTTCTGCATTTTCTGTGCTGAGCACATAAAAAGAAAAAAAGAAAAAAAAGAAAAAGAAGAGGCCATTTTGTTCAGCAAAACATCATAGAAAATGTGTGCACAGTGGACTGGTTTTACTACCTGTTTGGTTCATTATATGTCTAAACCACAACCTGCACCTTGGATTAATTTGCATGCATATACCCAATTTATAAATTTATGTGTATCATCTATCACACTCCACAATCAACCATGTGCTAAAAGTCTCCCATATCTGGGTAGGTCCACCATATGGAAAATTTTGCTTGCCAGGTCTACCCAATATGTCTCAGGTTCATCGTGGGTGTCTCATGGTCCAAGGAAGTGTTGCTTGCTGTCCTAATTGGACTGTCTTGTGTTGGCTTTGTGGTGTAATTTTGATTTTTGCAGCTGTGGTAGTGGATCATGTGGCTCTGTTTTGTAGTTTGTATTTTGTGTTAACCGTAGCTATGTTTTTTTTTTCTTTTCTTTTAAAAATATATGGCTTTGTATTGTTTGACCGTGTATAACCTTTCTAACTTGATAAGATCATCTTCTTTGAAAATTTCAGGATTGCAATTTATTCATGCAAATATAGAGAAGCTACTTAAAGAGGGAGATGGTGCATTGTTCTTGTTGGTTTACCATTGTTTTCCCGCCATGATCAAGCTTGCTCGAGCTGCAACTTTAGATGTGTTATTGATGAAGATAATGGTTTTGTTTTGATGGTGGCATATGAAGGAGAGAGGATGCATGAGTAGTGTGAAAATGAAGAATTCAAATCTTGATAATGTATTTCTAAGTATGATGTATTTCTTCATCAATCATCAGAGAGAACTTTAAATAGACGCAACTATTTTGTTGGTATTGTGCTTTTATAAATGGATTGAAATGAATGATTGTATTTGAATGAATCTTTATATGTATTAGCTTAGATGAATGGCTACGGTCCTGCTACGGACTAAAATCGTATTATTTTTCTCTTAGCTACGGCTTTTATCCGTAGCTTTATAGATTTTTTTTTTTTTTTGGCACCAATGGGTGTAGTTGTGGTTTCCAATTTTCCTTGGTCATATATTTTAATTCCTTTCTCATGAAGATACCAGGTAACATCAGTATAATTTGGAAACCGTGGCTTTTATTAAACTGAACCTTCAAATTCAGTTCAATTCTGCATCCAAATCCTCGTTTTTTTTCCTTTTTCTTATTTCTTTTATTTCTTATTTCCTATCTTTTCAAATAATACAGTTTTTTATGTCTTTTGGCTTCTCCCTTTTCCTTTCTGTTTGGTGGTGGGGGCAAGGTTTGGGGAAGACAAAATGTCCACATGGAAAGAAACTTTCACCCCAGTATGTAGCTGCATTAGTCTATCTCATTACTTGAAGAGATGACCTTAAAAAGGAGGTTGAAAATCTATCAGAATGGTTAAATATGGTTTTATTAATGTAAATACTGTATCGTTTAATTCTATTTTTTGACTATAAAGCTCATGAGATTGGAAAACATGTGAATCAATCCAAACTGACAGGCTAATAGTGGATGGACTTCAAGCGGCATGATTATTGGGTTAATAGGGATTCAGGAAGCAGTTTCTATTTGTAAACTGACAGGCTAATAGGGATTCAGGAAGCGTTTCTATCGTAAACTGCTTCCTGAATCCCTACTCTAAAATATATTTCTCTCCGGAAATGTGCAATTGATCCGATAGTCATGACTTCAAGTGGCATGATTATTGGGTTAATGGCTCATTATTTAGGAGCTGCTCTAATTGCTGGGATAAATGATAGGATAATGGTGATGAAGTTAATTAGGTGGCCCCCTGATTGAATGTCCCAGATCCATCACACCATTCTGCACCAAAGTGGCGATTTTGCAGGGTGGTACCATTTTCAGAATGTACGAGGCATGCAAGAACTTGGGAACTAATAAGTTAAGCAAAATGGAAAGTGGGCCTGATAAGACCATTATTGCACAACACCTATAGTGACCATTGTAGAATAGATGCAAAGATCATACCATTGAATTTATCACACCACCTGAAATTTTATTAATTGAAAAATATACACATTCATTTGGGCGGAGTTTAAATAAATAAAGATCCAGGCCTTGCCTATCAAATATGACAATTGAGCTACAACACTGGCACAAGAGACCGACAACAATTAACACAACAAAATTAGTAGCCCATTACATTTCATGCACCACAAACCCATCCCACATTCAGATCCGAAAGAGGTAGACGAAAATGTAGAGCATTCTAAGTCATTGGGAGACATCCTCCTACAGTTCTGTGCGAGGAGATGCCTCCTGCAGGTCTATCGAGACTTGATCCAACAACATCACCCCGTCTAGAAGACTCACCCCGCCGGTTTCTGGGGTACATGCCAAGAAGCGGGCGGCTATGATATTGATGAGCAAACCTTTCATGTAACATATTTGCCTCCACAACAAGGGCGGGTGTTAGATTGGCTAGAATAGCATCTGAAGATGTTAAGAGCACCTGAAAATTAAACCATTATAGGCATGAGAAGGCATGAGAAACTGAAGAATCATGCATTTTGAAATATGACGTATACCCTACTGAAGCAAATATTTCAATCAATTAAAAAAAAAAAAAAAAAAGCACTTACTAGGAAGCTACCTCTTCCGCAAATCGTGAGAAATGTCGCAATTATTGAAACAAAGTGTCCATTTCAACTGGTTGGCGTTCCAATTCATGTGATTGATGTAGTCTCTTAGCTTGTTGTTGTGCCAGCACTTTTGCTCGGATATACGGGGGAGGGCCAAGGAATTCAGGATCAATGTCTCCGCAGATTGAGGTGGTTCACTTGATGGTGGCCCACTTGACTCTGTTGAGCATTAAGAACTTCGGCTCGTAACTCCTCCGGAAGAGCATCTAGGTATGCAAGATCAATTGAACCTGAGGCTGTGGCACCATTGATTTGTTGCTCCTCGGCTGGACCACTCTGATCCCCTCCTCGGCCAGGATGTGGCAATACATCATTAACACTTTGAAGAGATGCAAATCCTATTGATGGACAATCCTAACCATCCAACTGGATTCCTTAAAATAGTAATAATTTTGTTAGTACTTAGATTAGTACGTGAAACCTAGAGCTAATATCCTTCAAAACAGAACACAACCAGCAGTGACTAAGATGCAATTGCAAGCAACATCAGTTGAAGCAAGGAAGATACAGAAGAGTATTGGAATTACACTATTATTTAGGGTCAACCAGCAATGATTTTGTAGTAGGCGATGAAAGTACACCAATCACCATGAAAGTGGGATGCATGAATTTTCATTGAAAAATCAGAAGGGCAGAGCAAATAGATGTGAGATTGAGTTGTTTTGAATCGTCCACCACTACCTATGTATTGTTATTATTAGGAGTTGGTGGCAGTGACCATAGTAACAAGAACATACTCCAATACAACCGATGGATTGCATTAGTCTACAACAAATACATCATTCCAGCACATGCAGATCCAATATAACCTGCTCCAATCACTCCAACCGTCTGCCCCTTGAGTAAATTACCATCGAACCTAAGATCAATGTATAGCATCTGTTCTTATCAGTTGCATGGGTGGTGGAAGGAGAAACATACAGTAGATATGTGACATCTCCCATCTCCTTTGAGCTTCAAGGCTAGTGTATCATGTGCATCCAAGTCAATGAAACCGTTGAACTATGAAAAGAAAAAGAAAAAATAAGGTACACAGGAATTGTGCTAACATTGTAGTACTAAGACTTGTGGGGTAGACAATAGTTTCTTACAAGGGTGAAACCAACAATTTGATGGCTACTCCTGAGAATAGCCATGTAATCCTGCAAGGGTGAAACTAGAAATTCAAATAGATTAAGAAGACATTATCAATGAAGAGTAGAGGCACCAAATTCAGATGCAGGCATCCCTGGGGATGGAAGATGCTTATTAAGATCAACACATGAGTCCATACAGACATGTCTGTGGATGTTCAGCTTGTGTTTGTGCCCATAAAACCTTTAGTGAAGGAATCAAGTCCCAGGATGACATTTAGTTAATAGCTTTTTAATGCATTTTGTAGGTTTTTTTTTAAAATTTATTTATAATGTAAGATAGATCATATATCAAAAAGTTTATTATTATTATTATTATTGAGTTTTTAAAGAAATATGAGAAGCATTCATTTTTACCTCAAGTCGGGAGAAGAGCCCCTGGAACCTCCACAAACTTTTTTTTTTTTTTTTTTTTTGTTTTAAAGGGCATTAGCCATGGGATATATTGATCAAATGAGAATTACAAACTTTCGGGTGGGCTCAACGAGAGAAAAAGAATTATGACCCTCACCTATCATGTGACAACTTGTGGACAAAAAACTGTACAGGGGGAGAACTAAAGCAAAAGGAACACTAGGATCTCGACCCCGACGTCTGATTGCACCAATCCCTACCTTATCCAAGAGGAGGGCTCCCCTAACTGTCCTCGGGAGTTGGGAACAATGGGAGAAGATCCTATCGGGTTGACCATCGCTTGCCAATTTTGCTAAGGCATCTGCCACTGAGTTGCCTTCTCTTAAGGTGCAGTAAAAACCAGATTGAGGCTTTGTGACGTGGCCTTGATGATACCCAAGTAGTACCAAAGATTCCATGGGGTGGGCGATTCAGGGTCCACCATTGCATCCGCAATGATTTTGGAGTCAATTTCTACAATAATATTCGTGAGGCCCAGATTAGAGCAAATGCGGATCCCGTCTAACATAGCTCTAGCTTCGGCAAATTCGTGAACCTCCACAAACTTGCAGACCCCTTTGGCTGCATTTAGAGCATCCATCTCGGCTTTTGACCTCTTCGGCGAATTCGTTGTCGATTTGACCAGAACTAGCAAAATTATATGGAGAATTGTATTAATACTATTGTCATGTAGAAATCAATATGATTATCATGCAGAAATCAATTAATTATCCATGGAAAATTGTATTAGCATAGCAGATATCAAATATCAAGTCTTAGTTTCTTTCTACAATTTTAATGTATATTAAATAACTTATTGGACCATTCTTTGATAAGAATGTTGATCTGTCAGCTTGACCTCATAAATGTCAACCAAATAGGCTCTAATGGAAATATAACATAAGGATTAGATAAGCTGAAAATATTTAGCCGGAGAATAGAAGCATGATGACCTTCAGCGAAGTGCATTGAGGCATGATAAGATTGAGATGTCAATCTTAGGGTCATAAGCTTTCAATTTAAAAATAAAAATAAAATAAAAATGAAAAACATAAATTTGCTAAGCTACACGTGTGTGTAGTAAAGCTCATGTACAAGTGTCAGCATGGCACAATTGGTACAAGATCCAATCCATCCATCTAAATGGAAACACTATATTGATAACCTGGCCCAAGAATCAGGTTGATCCACTAGTCATGTGGGCCACAGTCTGTGAATAAAAGAACAGATATGAAAAACATGGCGAAGTTTTCTAACACATCCACTTGCTTTCAATATCATGAGAAAAATGTCCAAATCTAAAGCTCTCCCTACAAATTCCCAAGCCGGGAAATTGCTGAGATTGAGATTTGTCATTATGCTTAAGACAACCACCTGTTTGAATGGTTAGCTTTGCATTCAATTGTCCATTTTAGTAGACATTTTTACTATAATTATTTTTAAATGAAAAATCAAACTTTATTAAAACGAACCGTAAAATTGGATGGGCCGGACTGCCATAGACATTGCATAGGGTTCTGCAAACTCACATTTTTTTTTTTTTCTTCATACCAGCATCGGTGGAATTTGGAGGAAAACAAAGGCCAAGGAGTATATACTCTGTAGGGTTTGAGGGAGAGGTGGAGGTGGGGGCGGCCGTGTCTTGAGAGAGATAGAGAGAGAGAGGTAGGCGAGGGCGGGCGTGGCTGGAGAGAGAGAGATGTAGGGGAGAGAGGGACGGCGGGCGTCCGGTCGTAGGGACTGAGGGAGAGAGGGCTGCGGGATCTCAGATGTGGAATTGGGTAAAATCCCCTGTTTATAGGGCCGAGTATATACTCGGTTAGTATATACCATTCCAAATCTGACCGTAGGAAGATATTTCTTCCATCCGACGGCTTAGGTAGTGACAGCGCTCGACCTTATGGGATAGTTCTATACGCTCGACCGTATAGTACCTTTTCCCTATATATATATATATATATATATATATATATATCGTGGACAGACCCTTTAACACATCTCCACACATGTATAACGCTAAAAAATAATGAACTCACATAATAAAGATGGACCGAACTTTGAGGTCCTCAGGGAGAAGCGGATTGGGTGGTGCCCCGACACAAGACAGATAGGTGATGTTGCGTGATGCGGGCCTCACCGTGATGTGCGAGTTTTATATTCACCCTATCTATCCATTCTCCTGTCTCATTTCAAGGCATGATTAAAAAAATGCAGCAAATGAAGAGCTCAAGTTGACCACACGCCAGTAAATGGTGAGGACTATAACACTCACCGATGAAACTTTCTTAGGGCCATTACAAAACTTGTCGCTCCTAAGAAGTTTTTAGCGGCTGATGTTCAATCGCTATTGTTTCTTATGGTCTGGCCCACTTGAAATTTAAATCAACGTAATCTTGACTTTATGCCCTAAAATGTGTCGGCAAAACGAATGTACAGCACAACAGCCCTACAGTCACCACCTGAGCCGCTTCCCAGCTCTATGGGAGGCTTGGCCGATTCTGGCTCACCTGCATACTACCTTTCATCCAGTGGGTCCCACCTCAGATGACCTGAGTGAACGGTTTTTGTGATGTGCATGCCCTGCCAGCCCGCCTAGGGTGAGACCTTCCAGACGAAGGTTTATATCAACATGATGTTGGTGTTCAGATGTTAGGCGTACACGGATGATTCCACGCGATTAACGTGCATGAGTTTTCCGATGGGATACGCTGCTTATCTACCCATGTTCCTTGTTCGTCCAGCAGGCCCACTGTAAACGGGACATGGCCGAGAAACTATGCCAGCTGGAGGATCCTCCAAAGAAGTGGGCGGACGGTATCGTTTTTCTCCTCCGTTGGATTGTAAATGGGTTAAAATAAGCATAGATCAACTCGCAATCTGATATGTGGACATCAAATTAACGGTGTAGATTACCTCATCTATCAGCTGTCCGTTAATTTCAGTGTATTAGTAGATTCAGAAACTCAAGTGGCCCACACACATGGAAAGCTTCTTCGACCTGATATAGGACGACGTAAAAAGCTCACACCGGGCTTAAAAAGGTTTCATTTGCATCGTCTCTATTTTCTGTGGTGTGGCCCACCCGATTCTTGAGCTCACGTCCTAACATAAGCTGGAGCAGTTGTGATGAGTTGATATGTTGGGCGCTGTGGGGGCACGTGATGCATGTGTTTTCGTACATGTGTTTTTTCAACTTATTTTAACCCATGAAACAAAAATAATAATAATAATAATAATAATAAAGTATATAACAAGTTAAGTGCAATGCAGTGGGGATAATGACATAGACGGTCAAAATCTTTTCCGTATCCTCCATCATCCCTTAAAAAAAATAAAAATCATCTAGCCTATTGGTAGCGTAATTCACCCCTGTGAATGAACAGAAAACCCAAATATCAGCCTCATCTAAACTTTCAGAGCCCTTAAGAATTTTTTGTTGGGGGTGGTGGTTGTTCAATCAATACTGCTACTGCATCCTATGATGTGGTCTAGTTGAGCTTTGAATTTTGAGGCCTCACAAGTATAATAATGCTTCCATGGCTTGAACTTTGAGGTCAATTTCAATACTGTTAATACCATGACTCAAGATCTTACTCATCAGCTAATCCCATGGTGGCCACAAGAGATCAACTATCCCCTCGTATATTCCCTCACACTTTGTCTGATCTCTTGGTACACATGGGTTATGACGCAATCCGCTTCCGAGAGAGAGAGCTATGGAGATAATAGTCGTGGCTGCTCTCTCTCTTACCAGTGTGGGAATGTCACCGGTTAACACATCGCTACACAAGTACAACACTAAAATATGGTGAACTGGCATCATAAAGATCCGCCGCTATAAAAGGCCTCACAAGCATAACGATGCTTCCATGTCTTGAACCTTGAGTTCAACTTCAATATTGTTAATACCATGATTCAAGATCTTGCTCATCAGATAATTTCATGGTGGCCACAAGATATCAACGGTCCCAAAACATCACTAGCATTTTCCTTTACCCTTTGTCTGATCTCTTGGTGCACATGGGTTATGATCAAGAGATCACGTAATGGGTCACCTCCTCTACCACCTGGCCCACGAGGCCTACCGTTGATTGGCAACATCCCATTTCTCGAGCCTGATCTACACCGTTACTTTGTCAAATTAGCCCAGACCTATGGCCCGATTATAAAGGTACGGCTAGGCAGAAAGCTATGTATCATATTGAGCTCATCAAGCATAGCTAAAGAGGCTCTCAAGGACCACGACACCATCTTCGCCAACCACTACGTCCCCGCAGCAATGTCAGAGCTTACGTACGGTGGGATTGAAATCGTGTTTAGTCCCTACGGCCCAAATTGGCGGACGATGCGGAAGGTGTGCGCACGAGGGATGATGAGCTCTAAGGTGCTTGACTCGTACTATGGCCTACGTAGACTCGAGGTACGCCAGATGGTGCGTGATGTGCGTACATTAGCAGGTACTACAGTTAACATAGGCGAGCTAGCGTTTCAACTAGCGTTGAATGTGGTGATGAACATGATTTGGGGTGGTACGCTTGATGGGGAGGGTAGCCGTAAGGTGGGCCTCGAGTTTCAACGGGTTATCAATGAGGCTGTCGAGATAGTAAGTGAGCCCAACCTCTCTGATTTTTTTCCTATATTATCGAGGTTTGATGTACAAGGAGTGGTGGGCCGTATGAAGAATCTTACATCATGGATGGATAAGATCTTCGAATCAGTTATAGATCAACGGTTGAAAATGGAAAGAGGGGAAGGAGGGAAGGAAAGCAAGGACTTTTTGCAGTTGCTTTTGCAGCTTAAGGAGGAAGGAGAGACAAAAACGCCCTTGACTCTGACCAACATGAAGGCGATTTTTGTGGTACGTACTCTTCTCTTGTATCAAAATAACATTTCTAAGTTTATTAGCCGTCCATTTGTGTCGTACACTCTGACCCATCAAAGGTCCGGCCTGAATTTTGGGCAGGGCAGTTTTGAAATCTCTGATGTATGTGACTATATCCATGCCGTCCATATGTATTGAAATTTCATGTTAGGGTATGATCCCAAAAATGAAGCAGATCCAAGTCTCAGATGGACCATAGTACAGGAAACATTAGTAGTTGACCATTAAAAACTTCTTGTGGGCCATGAAAGCTTTCGATCAAGATTATATTTGTGTGGCCGCTTTATATAGGTATTTGTAACCTTATCAACAGGTTGGATGGCAAATAAACATTTTGGTGGACTCCATGAGGTTTTTAGCGGTGGGGATTCAATCATGATTTTTTCCTGTGGTGTGGTCCACATAAGATTTGGGCATGCTTCATTTTTGGGATCAAACCCTAAAATGATCTTTGAAAATGGTTAGACGGTGTAGATTTAATGAAATTTACAATATGAATTAGCTTCTTGAATGAGTCGTGACTCAACTCCAGGTAAAACAAGTTAAGCTAAGTCACCGAGTCATTTAACTATGATTCTACATGAACCGAGTTAGCTTGGTTAGCCCGCTGGATTCGACTCCATTCGAAACTTAGTTCGAGCCGAGTCAAGCTGATTTTTTGAGTTCGAACAAATTTCAAGTCGACTCAGATTGAACCCCAACTCGAATCGAAATCAAATCGAACCAATTCAATGACTCAGTTCTTTTGATATTGATGTTGCTTAGCAAGTGTTTGATAAATGACTCAATGAAGTGTCGGCTGGTGGCAAAGAAGGTATAGATATGAAACAAATACCTTTGTATCTTAATTTTTATGTTGATTACTAATTGTTTGATGAAATACCTATAAATTGTTGTTGTTGCTTTACATTCCGTGAGAAATTGAAGGTGCACTCTAAGTGTTTGAGAAAATGTCGCAGAGGCTCGAACTCAGCTCGAACCGGCCTAAGCTGTTTATCGAAACGAGCCGAGCTGGCCAATCAAGCTCGAGGACTGAGTCAAGCCGAGTTCAAGCTAGGGTCAGCCAGTGGCCGAGCCGAGTCGAGCTGTGCCAAGCTCGACTCGTGTACACCTCTACTTCCTAGTAGCCCAATGGACAACTTAGACCACTACCAGCTCTATGTTTGACAAACCGACTTTCATTCTGTTAACAGGACCTGGTGATAGCTGGTACGGACTCCACATCGACAACAATAGAGTGGGCCATGGCTGAGATGCTGCAGAATCCAGAGATAATGGGAAAAGTCCAAGAGGAATTAGAACAAGTGGTAGGAATGGACCAAATGGTAGAAGAGTCACATGTACCAAAGCTCCGCTATTTGGACGCAGTCATTAAGGAAGCCCTACGTTTACACCCTCCACTTGTGTTCTTGGTCCCTAGGTATCCAAGCCAAACATGCACTATCGGTGGTTATACAGTCCCAAAGGGCACCCAAATCATAATTAACGCATGGGCTATACATAGGGACCCTGAAGCTTGGGACAACCCCTTGGAGTTTTGTCCTGAGAGGTTTTATAATTCCACAAGCAAATGGGATTACAATGGCAACGATTTCCGTTACCTTCCCTTTGGTTCAGGAAGGAGGATATGTGTAGGACTTCCCCTGGCAGAGAGGATGCTAACTTATGAATTAGCTTCTCTTTTGCACTCATTCAATTGGCGATTGCCAGACGATGCAAAGCTCGATCTTTCAGAGAAGTATTCATTTATCATGAAGAAAGCGACACCGCTTATCGCTATTCCCTCACCGAGATTGTCAAATCCAGAGCTCTACTCTTGAAATAAGTCCAGTTTGGATATTCTAATTATATTATTTTCCGTGGAAGTATTATTCACCTTATATTTAGTTTACTTATGCTAAGGTAGTATAAGTTTTCGAAAGTCGAGTTACCTTTTAATAAACATGGAACTTTACTGTTGTTAAAAAAAAACCAAAGTTTCGATGGTTAGGATCTTTTAATCTGGGTGAATCTTTTAGGCATGGTCCATTGTAAGCTATGTACACAACAAGGAAGTTCTCAATCGATTGCAAAAGGAAACTCGACCTCTTGTTTTTATTATTGTGGCATTGTATTAGTTGTTCTGGTGACTTCTTTATATGAAAGTGATTATGTTATTGCCCCAACTTTTTCAATGTAAAATGTTCACGACGTTTCTCTCCTTGGCTTTTTATTGCATCGTATGTAATAATTCTAGCGGATTTTTTTAGGGATATCAAAAATTTTCTTATTTACACTAGTACACACACACACACATATATATATATAATTGGACCAGCAAAATAGGAGCCCATTGTCTTTAATCCGAGCCTTTAATTTTAAAACCTGTCCAATCTGGACAGTAGTTCGTGCCTAAAAATCTGTCTAATTGTGATAGACGGCTGTAGGCTGAAAACTGTCCAACTGGACAGTTGTTGAACTGTTGATTTCTGTTAAATTTCGGAGCATCATTTTGGTGATCAAAGAGCTGGATAAACTGATATTAAGCAGACATCTACCATTGGCCAAAGTTGGACCTCAGATCAGGTATCAAAAATTGATCCAAATCGGACCATTTATCATCTACAGTGACCATTGGACGTTAGATCAGACCTTTTGGGGATGGTGTTTTTGTGCTCCTATGTTACTTAAATTAGAACCATTATTATAGCACCGAAACTGAGCCACTTTAGACCGTTGATCAAGTATTATAAAGTGGTCAAGATGGACCACTTGTGGACGTCCGGCAACTGAACCGTGGAATCTGCATGTCCAAAAGAAGGCTAAGATCTGACGTCACAGGCTGCCCACAAATCGGCCCTAATGTGACCCCATGTGATGCCCAAAGTGGGCCCTGATCTAACGTGTGGACAGCGTACGAGAATGTGGGCTGATTGTTTAATTACATGTGATTACTTGTGGTGTACAAGGATGGCCCGTTATGGTAAATATTAATAGGTTGGTGTCCGTGGCGATACCTAGATCAAAAGTTATATGGCTGATTTACAGTTCACATTTCAAAACAATATTTTCTCCCTGTATAAATTTTTTAGATTCGGACACATTTAGGCTTAATTATGTCATGCCCTATGTAGGATTGGGCATAATTTTGATAGACTAGTTCAGCTTTTATTTAGCCTTTTTTTTGTCCACTCACGCTAAGAATGTATTTGTGCCACATCTACATTAGTCCCTTCCACTTAGATAAAAAAAAAGACTTGTTCTCGAGTTGTTGAACTCATATTGGTCAGCTGCATTGCAAGCTTGCAAAATCTCTATGCCCTTGGGAATGTCAATAATATAGGTGTTATTATTGATTTTTGTAAGGATTGAAACAAAACACATCCTTTTATTCATCGGTTTGTTATACGTCATGGTTGGAAACTTATCACCGTGAAAGTGAACTAGCACGTTATCATTCACTTCATGCACGTTTTGACATCGATGTTTATTAGCATATTCATTATACTTGATGTTAGACTCCCGCAGCTTCTTCGATGTGGACATCGGCATGTAATGTCATGATTTGGTCCGCTATATTTTCTGCTGCAATACTCATATCCAACAACTTGGGTAAAGAGGCCTAGTTGAATGTAGATTTGGAAACACGATCATATATAATCTCAAATGGGGACTTGTTAGTGGATAGATTTTATGTATTGTTAAAGACGAATTTTACCTAAGAAAGAGCAATATCCCGTATGGAGGGTAATTCATCGGGAAGTTCATTAGGCATAATCTCATTTAACTCCTACAACACTAGTGTCAACTTCTCAATTTGGATTGTTCGTGACTTTTACTTTTTTTTTCCGTTTTCAACGAATGCACTTCTCCAATTTAGAAGCCTAGGGTTAGTTCTCTATTCTCATAGGGGTGAGGATAATCTTTATACCATCTTTAATAAAAATAAAAATATTATCCCGACCTCTATGGATGGCATCAACATCATGCTGCTATAGCCAACTAAGTAGCATGCAACAAATCTCCATATCAACCACGTCACATATTACTTCATCCTTATAATATTTACCAATGAAAAAGGGTATACAATAATATCATTCAGTTACCTTCATTTTGTTGACCCCTTTAATCCATCCAATCATGTACGAAGATGGGTATCTTTTTTTATTTTCAATTATAGCTTTCCATCATAGTCTTCGACACAATGTTCTCACTACTCCTGTCAACAATGTTCATATCATAGACCATTTGGTTCACGATGCACCTCGTTCAAAAGATGTCATGTCGCTTCAAATTTATCCCCTGCTTTGACGTGTACAACAACTTCTGCATGATGAATGTAGTTGCCTGTGATTCATCATTATCGAGTGGTAGAGGTGTACACGAGTCGAGCTTGGCACAACTCAACTCGGATCGGCCACTAGCTGACCTCAGCTCGAACTCAGCTCGGCCACTAGCTGACCTCAACTCGAACTCGGCTTGGATCGATCCTCAAGCCTGACTACCCAGCTCAGCTTTCGATTGGTAGCTCAGGCCAGTTCGAGCCAAGATCAAGCCGAGTTCGCATGTGCATCATTTTCATAAACACATGGACTGCACCTTCAAATTCTCACTGTATGTAAAATATTAGCAGTGGTTTTACAAGTATTTCATCAAACACCTTGTAGGCAATATCAAATCAATATAAAAAACGGGTATTTGTTTGATGAAACATACCTTCTTTGCCACTAGTCGACACTTCATTGAGTCATTTCATCAAACACTTGGTGAGCAACATAATATCAAAGTAACCGAGTCACGGAACTGGTTTGATTCGAGTTTGATTCGAGTTGGATTCGATCCGAGTTGAGTTCAGCTCGGACAAGTTCGAAATTTTTTCGAGCTCGAAAAATCAGCTCGACTCGACTCGATCTCAATTTTCAACGGAGTTGAATCGAGCTTTTTTTAGTTGAGTTGAGCGAGCGGAGCGAGCTAACCGAGCTAACTCGATTCATGTACAGCCCTATCAAGTGGTAAACTGTGATCCATCACTGGTGTCACACCATGAACATGATGATTGTGAGCTCTATCACCGATCTCATGTTGCCCATCATTGCGAACGTGGGTCTGTCATAAAGTTCTCATTAAACGGTTGATTGCCGCTTACAATCCTTATGTGGCTCGTAAACTCTTCTGTTTAAAAAGCTACAAACACCACCACCATTGTTATAGAATTGTTTTCTAGAGCACTTTCCTTGAGATTGTTGTCCTACTATCATTAGATGTCATAAAACCGAGAAAAAGACTCACTCTAATACCAACTGACATACGGAAGAGCGTGAAATAACAATGAAGAATATCATCATCTTCTTCGAGTAGTAAAGGTCTTGAATCCACAAGAAATTAAGAGAGAAAATCTAGATATTTATTGAATAATGTTTAATATGTATGATTTCTCCATTACACCATTCATAAAGAAAAAAATAAATTCATAATTCATAATTATTCAAAATATCAAAATTCTAACTTTACCCAAAATAATAAAACTCACTTAAGATCTAAATTTTAAAAAATAAAAAATTCAGATAAATCTTACTAGACAAGTCCTAACATAATTACAAGTAATTTTTTTTTAATGGAAACATAAAACTCAAAAAATAAGAAAAATCCATAAAAATTAAAATGACTAAAAATAATAGTTTTTTCAAAATTTTCATTTTTTGAACTACAAGCGTGCATTTCCTCATGAAATGTACTGATGCAACCCACTTTGTGGGTTGGTTGACTTCAAATGTCCCATCATAGTAAAGATTAATAGGCCATGTGTCCACTAAGAATACCCGGATCAAAAGTCATAGCTGATACATCAAAAAAGCAATTTCTCCCGCACCTGAGTTGAATTTCTTCTTTAAACCAGACGCATCTCGAGCCAATTATGCCATGCCCAACGTATGACTGGACCCAGATATATAAAATACTACTTCCATATCTATCTAACCTTCTTTTAATCCGACCATGCTAGAAATGTATTTGTGCCAAGTCTTAATCAATACGTCAATGGTTAAAGCATCCAATGGGTGCAAAAGTTGAACCACACCATGATTATTAGATGATATGAGAATCAGTCCCATTCAATGATTTTGATGTTGTGTCCTGATTGATCAGTGGAATCGCCTGTGATCATCATGGTGTGGCCCATAATTTTTAAGGAATTGAGTTAAGTATTATGGGCCCACAGAGTATCCGTGGGACATCCAATCGGTCCAAACAATTGCATCCCACCATAATTATAAATGAACCAAAAATCAAGCAGACCTGACATCAGGCGGCCGGTCCACACGTAAGTGATGCTTTTGGGTGGTATATATTGTTGTGTGCCCCAGTAAAGAGGGCCCCAGTAAAGAGGGACGCAGATTAGATACTGACAGGTTGAGTAGAGAGACCGGCTACTAAAGTGACGTCACCAAGTTATGTGTTATATCTACACCATTCATCCATTTGGAGAGATCATTTTAGGACATGAGATAAAGAATGAGTCAGATTCAAATCTGGAGTGGACCCACCACAGAAAACAGTGGGAAGAGTGACGCTCACCGTTGAAACCTTCCTAAGGTCCAACATGTTTATCTGAGATCCAACATGTTCATAAGTTAAGAAAGACATGAAGGAAGGGAAAACACAAATTTCAGCTTGATCGAAAACTTTTGTGGCCATTAGAAAATTTTAATGGTGGGCATTTTAGGACATGAGATAAAGAATGAGTCAGATTCAAATCTGGAGTGGACCCACCACAGAAAACAGTGGGAAGAGTGACGCTCACAGTTGAAACCTTCCTAAGGTCCAAGATGTTTATCTGAGATCCAACATGTTCATAAGTTAAGAAAGACATGAAGGAAGGGAAAACACAAATTTCAGCTTGATCGAAAACTTTTGTGGCCATTGGAAAATTTTAATGGTGGGCATCACTCTCTCCACTGTTTTCTGTGATGGGGTCCACTCGAGCTTTGGATCTGAATCATTCCTTAGGTCATGTCCTAAATTGATATCTCCAAATGTATGTGCGGTGCGGATACAATACATATATCATGGTGGGTCCCACTGAAATTAGTGAGGTCACTTCAGTAGGGAGTCTTGCTACTCAACCTAACCTGTCCGACCGGTAGCTAATCCGCGTCCACTAAAGAACTAACTAAAGTATGCTTTAATCGCCGCTAAGTAAATAACACAGATTCCTGCAGCTCCAAGCTTTATATATATATATATATATATATATATATATATATATATATATATGAGAGAAGCTCACACAACTAGTTGGACCTGTGTTTTGGTCCAACTAGCTGGCATTTAATGAGAAAAAAATTCTCTTAATTACAATACAAGTTCTCATTAATTAATGCTAATTAATGTTAAGAGAGAGAGAGGGCGTTTGCTCCACGGTAGCTTTTCGTGAGCTCTTTTGAAAATAATCTCCAGCTTGGTTGGGCCCCACTTTAGTGTTAATGTAATTAAAAATTCATTATGACCATCAACTATGTCACCCCATGTTAGACCTAGGAACCGAAAATCAATTCCATCGATGGTTCAAGTAGACTGCACAAATGGAAATAGTGTGCAAAATTAAGCTCACCTTCCAAAATGATTCCTTTGATGAGGTGCTCTTAAATGAATTATGGCCATGATTTTTGAGTTCTACGCATAATCTTTGGTATGGAATTGAATGATTGCAGTGGATTTCACTTACTCATAATTGTGGGTCCTGTAAAAATCAGAGGTAGACATCTCCCCCTCTATTATTTTATTCGTGTGGCCTACCTGGATCAAAAGTCAGTACGATATTTTGTCCCGAGAAGTAGAATGAGATGACACATCCAACGGTCGTAGTGGATCTCACATGCACATCACTACATCACAGATGGGCCAATAAAAATAAGGTTAGGCGTCCTCTTCTGCCGTTAAACTTCTTGGGCTCCGTTACAAGAAAAAAGGGCCATATTAGAAGGAAAAAAAAAAAACTTGAGGATTAGCTGTGGCCCCTTCCTCATGCAACACAGTTCGTCGCTGGTCGTACCACCCACCTTGACGTAGGTATTATATAACCAGGCTGCCCATTGGTTTTTTGAGCTCATTTTAGAACATTAATAATAAAAAAAAAAAAATTGAAGCAGTTAGAAATGTAAGTGGTCCACATCATAGGAAATAGTGGATATTGAACTCTTGCTATTAAAATTTTCCTAGGGCCCACCATGATTTTTACTTGGCACCTAACTTATTGAAAAGGTCACAACAACCTTGATGAAGTAAAATAAAAATAAAAAACAAATTTCAGCGTGATTCGAAACTTTTGGACCACAAAAAGTTTTTAATGCATACTAACCACAGTTTCTATAGTGTGGTTAACCTGAGAATTTTATCTACTTTATTTTTACCATCATGTCCTATCATGAGCTGAAAATATGGATGTAGGGCATGGATATACAAAACGTATATCAAGGTAAGCCCAAGGTCAGGGATGCACAGTAATGCTTGAGAACAAGTTGCACCTAATTTATTAATTTTTTTGAAAAACGCACCTTCTCACGGAATCGGAAGAAGTTAAACAACGTGAGATAAATCTAACAATGATTTTTGATATGACGTACCGTGTCATGTATGTAATAACTCCCACACCATCAGATGTGCAATCTAATTGTAAGTCTAGAGCCAACATATAAGGCAGACTTGTAATTCAGGTGAGTCACACCAGTATAATAGTTGAAGTAGAGATGTCCACCTTTGATTTTTACAGGGCCCCAATCATGATTGTGTGAAATCCACTCCAACTATTAGATGAGACAGAAAAGGCTAGGTGACGGACCCAAAAAAATCTGGTCGATTCAGAAGGTGGGCCTCAATTTTAGAAGCGTTTGAACGGTTAAAAACTTTAGCAAAGTATCTTTCAGCAGTAAATTTTCTTTGTAAAATGTGGCCCACCTGACGATTGGACCAACATGATTCTTGGGAATAGCATCTAAACAGTGGTATGCATGTGATGAATGGAATAGATCTCGCACCAATGTGCTAGTTGGCACTTGTACACATGCGTGTTTGTCTATGACAAGATAAAGAAGCTTGATTGACTCATTGTCTGTTAGTTTCACGTGCAAGCTAGCCACATATATATAACGTGTCGCCCACGTGAGACATGTGTGACCCGAGCGAAATGTGGACCACCATGATGATCACACACACACACACGCACACACACACACACATATATATATATATATATATATATATATATATATATATATATATATATATATTTTTTTTGCGCTGAAACTCCTGAGAGTCTACCACCCGAGCAAGAGCAAGGACCCTGATGATCATCTAGATTGAGAATAGCTAGGTACACTCATCAAACAGGCCACCCTGTACAAAAGAAATGGACGGGTTTAAGTTGGACACGTGACCCGCCTGATGAGTGGGTCCCACTTACTTTTTTTTTTTTTAAAAATAATAATAATAATAAAAAGATATAAAAAGGAGGAATAAGATGGACGATACAAAGATAACAGCATCACGAGCCGTTATATCAAGGATATTGGCACATGATACAATAATGTGCTGCCAACGCCTGACCTTATGGAAGGTATAATATGGTCGAGCGTATAGTACCTTTTCCCATGTCTATATATATATATATATAACGGGCCAGGCCTGAGGTAGTTCTTGACCCGGATTGACACCCGGCCCCTACTCTTGCAAAATATAAAAGAAATTTTTTTCGTACGGCGCCTGGCTTTTCGGAAACGAACCCCAAACCGCCTATTTTAAACTCTCTCTCAAAAACTGCCTACTCATTTCGTACATGTTTTCCAGCCACTTATACTAGCTTATATGATTTGTCAATTTGCCAGTAAATACCTTCTAAATGGATAATAATTATTTAATTAGTATTTACGGCACTCTTCTCAATGCTTTATTTTACTCATTGCTCTTTAGATGCAAAAACCAATAATGTTGCAAAATATTTGTGGATCCTACCATAATGCACGTTTTTTATCGACACGTTCATCCATTATGTCAGCTGAATTTATGGCCTGAGCCATAAAAAAGAGATATATCCAAAGCTAAAATAAGTCATGCCATGGGAAAAAGAAAATCAAACACTTGCTGTTAAAAATCTCTTGGGGTCACTGTTTCTTTTAGTGTAGGCCACTTGAGTGTTGGATCTGCCTCATTTTTCGGCTCATGTCTTTTTGAACTAGTATCCACTGTCCACATGGCAGTGATGGATTGGGATCATAAAAATCATACTCATCAAATGTACATATCTGACCATGAATTTAGCTGATGAGGGTACGTACTTGACTCTCTTTTTTTTTTTTTTTCTTTAAGGTTTCTTTTCAAGGCCACTACCGGATAGACAGGATAAGATTGTACTCCACGCAAATACCACAATTCAGACCGACTTGGTATTTATGTGGAAATGGCAAAGGTCTGTCACTCCCATCAGTACATATGTGTTATATCCACACCTTCCATCCAATTTTCTATATCATTTTAGGGCATGAAGCCCAAAAATGTGGTATATCCAAAGTTCAAGTGGAACACACCATAACACCCTAATCTATAGCTCAAGTGGTAGACTAAGTGAAAGATACCTCAGTTTCAACACTGAGGTCTTGGTGTCGATCCCTATATATAGGGGTGGCTAACAGTGAAGTGTCAACTGAAAGTGGGGTGTACTAACAGGCTAACAAACAAAAAAAAAAAAAAAAAAAAAAAAGTGGAACACACAGTAGAAATCACAACGATGCCCATAGTTAAAACCTTCCTCTGGCCTACCATGATATTTATTTACCATTCAACCTATTCATAAGGTCACAAAGGCCATCATGAAGGGAAAACACAAATATCTGCTTGTTCTAAAACTATTGTGGCCTCCAAGAAGTTTCCGTACTGGTAGGCATTCAATCTCTCTTGTTCCTTTGGTGTGGCACACTTGAACTTTGACAACTGGTGCATTGCATCATTTCAGGGCATGTGCCCAAAAATAACAAATCCACCCACTCCGTTGGATTTGCCATCTAATTTTAGGGCATAGGCCCAAAAGTAAGGCCGATACAAAGCTCAAGTAGAACAAATGACCAAAGAATGATGTGATTGTATCTCCCACCATTGAAACATTCATGGGGCGTAGGATTTTTATTATAACTCAACTTTATCAATCTATTGTTTCAGCTCATTTTAGGGCACGGGTCCACAATGAGGCAGATACAAAGCTCAAGGGGGAGACATGACACGAAATAGGGATTGAATGCCTACCATTGAAGCATCTTAGGCCATTATGGGGTCCATTTTGAACTTCTGATTTGCCTCAATATTGGGCCCATGCCCTAAGATGAGCTGTAAAAAACCGATGGAAGGGGTTGATTTCTCACCGGCATTAACGTGGTCTCATGTACAGTTTCGTTAGGTTAGCATGGCAATAAACGTTAATAAATGTGCAAGAGGTTTGATGGACATTTAAGTATAGAGTAGGGTTGTACGGTAGGTGAGGACTACCAAGATATTTATGGCAAATCCACTCTGTCTATCTATTTTGACTGTATTATTTTACAAAGATAAGACAAAAATTGAGGTTGATCGAAAGCTAAAGTAAGCCTAACAAACAGGAAAAGTGAGGATTAGCCATTGAAACATTCATGGGGCCATAAAATGTTCGTGACAAATCCACCATGTCTATCTATTTTGCTGGCTAATGGCCAAAAATAAGTTTGATACCAAGCTCCAATGGGCCAAACAACAGGAAACAGTAGGGATTGAACCTGATCGTTGAAACATCTTGGGACCAGCACGGTGCTCACATTGAGTTTTGGATTTACCTCATTTTTAGGTTAGCTCCCTAAAATGAGTTGGAAAAATAGATCGATGAGGCGGATTGCTCACAAAAAAAAAAAGTGGGCCCCACATACAGTCATGGGTTAGGGTGGCACTGGATGAATCCAACGTAGTATAACACAAGGAGAACAGTTTCGTCAATACCGAAATACACAAACTCATTCGTACATGAACTAATACCAGACAGTTTAATTTCTAATGTGAAAATTATAAGCGGATCTTGAATAATAGTTTAAGGCAGGACCTTTTCGGTCCATAGCCCAAAAGGCGGGCGGCCATTTAAGAAAACCTCCAAAAAAAAAAAAAAAAAGGTTGACGTGAGATGAGAAGGAGAATAGGTGGTGGGCCAGTCCGCTTGCATATTAATTAACGGGACACTCACCATAAGTTAAGATGTGTGAAAGAGTACATCCAATCGGTCCATCAAATACATCACCATAAAATACTGATGTGGCCTAAAAAATAGGCTAATCAAAGCAGATGAGCCATAGGATCAGGCATAAGTTTAGAGGGTTGCTTGCATGGAATCCAAGTTGCTCAGTACATCTCTTCTAAAAAGAAGGTGGTGCGTCTGATGCACGGGTTACATGGGATAGAAATATCATTTGAGCTACACATCTCCTCAGTACAACCATTAGATTACGATGTACCACAGGAGCACTACTCTCAATTAGGGCCTGTTTGATTTTCACCGTTTCACTGGGAAATGGTAAATCCCTTGGAAACGGTGATTATTACCGTTTCAGCTTCTTGGATATTAGTAGGGAGTTTCAAATTTTTGGAAACCGGTTCAAAAGTTTCGATAGTCATTTTAGGACCTCTTCTTGATGTATATGATATATCTGTTCCGTCTATCCATTTTATCACAACATTTTGAGATATGAGAAGAAAAATGAGTTAGATCCAACACTCAATTGGCCCAAACCAAAAGAAACAATGCCCCAGGAAGTTTTTAACGGTAAGTATTTAATTCACATTTTTCTATGGTGTGGCCCACTTGAGCTTTGGATATACATCATTTTTTAGCTTATATCATAAATTCATATGACATAATGGGTGAATAGTGTAGATATATGATATGCATCGTGGTGGGACCCACAAATATTTCCCCTTTTTTACATTGGAAAAAGTAAGCCGTCCAATCAGCTATGGGAAACGTGCAGCACTTCACTGCATTTCCTGGAAAGTAATAAATGCCAGGGGAAATTGCATTTCCAGCGAATTCGCTGAAACAAACAGGCCCTAAATGCATTTTCCCTAGCATTTATCACTTCTCACTTCTCAGGAAAAGCTGATTGGACGGCTTACTTTTTTCAACGTAAAAAGGAAAATATTTGCGGGTCTCACCATGATGCATATAATATATCTACACCGTTCACCCATTATGTTATATGGATTTATGATATAAGCTAAAAAATGAGGCATATCCAAAGCTTAAGTAGGCCACGCCATAAAAAAATGTGAATTAAGTACTTATCGTTAATAACTTCCTGGGGCCATTATTTCTTTTAGTTTAGGCCAATTGAGTGTTGGATCTAACTCATTTTTCTTCTCATATCTCAAAATGTTGTGATAAAATGGATGGACGGAACAAATATATCATATGCATCAAGATGAGGTCCTAAAATGACTACCTAAACTTTTGAACCGGTTTCTAAGAAATAAAATTCTCACTAATATCGAAACACGTGAAACCGTAATAATCACCCATTTCCATCACCCATTTCCAGGGAATTTACCACTATGTGAAACGGTAATAATCACCCATTTCCAGGGGATTTACCATTTCCCAGTGAAACGGTGAAAATCAAACAGCCCTAACATCTGGATCTTCGATCAAAAAAGGTAGCTTAACTGTCCTTGTGGTTGACTTAAGGTGGCCACTGATTATTTATATATAATTAGCGTTTCCATCAGGTGGTTGTAGTAGCATGGCTGGGCCGCCTGTTGTCAGAGCAGCCTGATTTTGGTTGGTCTGCCATGATGGTGGGATGCAGTTGTTGGTCCAGTTGGATGTCTCACACACAATATGTAAGCCCATAATGCTCGATCAATCCTTGAAAAATGGTGGGCGCACTACAAGAAAATGGGGCTTTAGCCTCGGTTCAAAATTGAGGCTAAAAAGGTTAAAAACTGAGGCTAAAGGCTTTAGCCTCAGTTTTGCCTCAGTTATCCAAACCGAGGTTGAAACCTCTGTGGCTAAAGGCTTTAGCCTCAGTTTTAGCAACCGAGGCTAAAATGACTTTTATAGCCTCGGTTCTTCAAGTGAGGCCAAAAACCTTTTTAGCTTCAATTTTCTTAAAATGAGGCTAAATCAAAATTTTAGCCTCCATTGTTTTCAATTGAGACTAAATCTGAATTTTAGCCTCAATTGCCTCCAACCGAAGCTAAATCTATTTTTAACCTCGGTTCTCAACAACCGAGGCTAAAGTCTTTAGCCACGGGAATTTCAGCCTTGGTTATCAACAACCGAGGCTAAATTCAAGCCTCAATTACAAATTGAGGCTAAAAATGTTTTTTTTTTTTAATATTTATTTAAACTACTAATCCATTCATTCAATCCACTCATGAAACAATCAATCATGAAAGCCACAATACCAACAAAACAGTTAACAACAACCTATTTAAAGCTTAACTCAATCAAATTGTTACACAACATTAGGTTCCACAAATAATACAAAGTCATGGTCGCGTCTGTCATCACCAGTGCCGTCGTGCTTGGCGGACCCTGAGATAACACTGCCCGTCCATCTTCTACTGCTTCCATGCCAACGTCATCATTACCTCCACTAGCATTCTTCATTCAAATTGTGTAATACATGATGCTTTGAATGGGCTTTGGGGAAAGGTGGCATAGATAGTATTTCTTGCAGTTGAAAGCCTGAAATTGGAAGAATCATCTCGAAAGTAAAAGAACATATCATCATTTAAGAAGAAAGGTTCCTACACATCCTACGGGAAATAATCAGTCTAAAGTTGAAGAAAATTTCCTCAACAACATAGATAAGATAATATCATCTGATAGAAGAATGGGGTGCCTGTATGCTAATCCAGACTGTCAAAAATCAGATGTGTGATTGCATAACTAGAAAAAAAAAATCAAAATAAGCGACAGAAAAGCAGAAAAAAAATAATCCAAATAACTACAAAAATCAAAATCCGAGCACAAATTATATCCATCCATGTCCTGAAAAATCCAAATTGAACACCATCACTTTACATTGCATAAAAACTTCTAAAATTTTCCCAATAATGAAGAAAAAGTATGCAGATCTAAAAGTAAATAATTATTTGATTTTCTTACTAGTAGTAAGACCACTGGCATAAAGTGAGAGAACAGCCTGGATAGCAACATACATAGCAGGAGTGTTGAAGGTTTCAAAAATTATTTGAGTCATCTTCTCACGGTTAGCCTTAGGATTGAGAGAACAACCTGGAACATACATAGAATGAGTGTTGAAGGTTTCAAACATTATTCGAGTCATCTTCTCAAGGTTTCAAACATTAATTATTTCAAACAGTTGCCTACAATATCCATTAGATCTGGGTGAGTGATTATCAACCAATGGGTACATCAGAGAAATGCATGTCAATCAGCACCAGATTTCACAATCTGGATTCTAATTGAGAAAATTTTCATACTATTCACACTTCTAAACTTCCATTTGACTCAATCTAAGAGCAGAAGATAAAAGATAGCAACTCTATAGCCATGATATAACATATGATGAATGTTTTAGCAGAATTATTTTAATAATGGAACTGATATGATTCAATTGATTCATAAACATGGACACAAAGTGAAAAGATAACATTCATATATGAGAATGCAATTCAGAGCTCTAAAAGGAGTTGCAAAGATTGGCGTTAAAAGAATCACCGGTTCATCAAAAAATGATGCATCCCATTCAAGCCCAGGGTTCAGCAATGACACCTACAACAGAGAATAAGAAGCGGGCCAATCAAATTGTTGCTAGCACTGTTGTATTAAAGAAATATGGAAGAAAAGGACACAACTCGCCTTCCATTCCAGCTCCAGATGGAATGTTGAATATGCACAAAAATCATCTAAGCAGAAGCCAAGATCATCCACAAATGAAGGTTAGCAAGATATTGAAAATTAAATTAGAGAATGATTGAAAGATCATAGCAAAACCGTAGTTTGAAAGGTACTTCCTCGCTGTGATTTCAAGTAAATACTAAATTCATTCGTTCATCCAAACACAAACTTAGTAAATTAAGGTACTTGTAATTTCATCATACCCAGTTTTTTTTTTTTTTTTTCTTGATTTCAAGTGAATACCATTAACTTTTGTCATTTCCTTGATTGAACTGAATTCATAATTGAATTCATATGTTCTTCTACCAAACGCAGACTTAGAAAATTAAGGTACTTGTCGACTTATTTCACCATGACACGTGTCCACACTTCGGGTCACCTACATCAAGTAAGCATCAAGAGCATCAGTATTTAGCAGCTGAAAGCACCGGAGTTACTACAACTACAAAAGGAAACAAAACATGAGCTTAGTCATGGAGCCCACTTGAAAACGGCATGGATCTCACACACGTGCCAATCGAGAGTAAGGTTTAAAATCCCATTCTCATGAGCACCCTCCTATACACAGTAACTTAAACCCAAACCACCCAAATGGTGGGACCATTGTATGTTGTTCAGATACCCAAAATCATATTGATTAGACAATGCTTACCAGGATAAATGGAAATTTGTTTGTTGAATTTGGACTATTTACTAATTTTAGTTTTCACTATCCATTAGATGTCTACTGATCAGCCAATTAACAGGATACTTCTACTGTGGCTTTTGGAGTAGTCCTCTACACTATGTCCATTATTTGGGTGATTTGGATTTGTGGTACAAGCCATGTGTACTGTTGGAGTATAAACACCATCACCGTAGTTGTGGATATGATATCGTTGTCAGGACTCTATTACTACCCTATGAGGAAACAGATTGTGTGAAGCAGAGCATATATGACTAACCATCTCCAAATCCAAAACAAGGGATAAGGTCATCCTAATCAAAGGCAGAAAGGGTCCTTCCAATAATAGATATTGCTTGTTCATATGGATTTTGTGAATCGTTGATGTGATGTAAGTTCCGACGGTTGAAAGAATTTATACCTGACAGCAACAACATTGGCCATTAAGTGTCTCGAGGGTCCAAATAACCAAACAATGTAAAGCAATATATAGTTTATGCCGTATCAATAGGAATTTGATTATGCAAAGGTAACAAGCATTTAGTAATTGAACCTGAAGTAGAGAAATGCAATGACTTTACCAATAGGAGTTCTAATCCTTCGATCTAAACATGCCAATGTGAATGAGAGATCTGGCATGGTTTTTCATTTCCCACCTTGTATGTGCCATGGAGCAAAAGTCAGGCTGGCCCAATCATCGGGTAGGCGACATATGTATAAAAAATAGACAATTGAAAATTTTGCTAATAGTCCACATGCAACGTACATGTCAGGACTGCCCGTTGATAGGACAGGCTGAATTGTAGGGCCATGACACACACATGGTGGGCACAACCTTATGAACAACCCAGATCTTCCAGAGACATGCCACATCAATATGTCATAAGAGCAAGATTTGAAATCCTATTCCCGTTACCAATGTCATTTCTATCTAGTTAAAAGAAAGGTATCATATGGTTTTAAGAGAGAACATCAAAAAAATGAACCACAGAGCCAAGATTCAGGACCTTACCAGTCCATTCATTGCTCTTAGTGAAATCAATACCCACGATGAGATTGGCACACTCAAGACCCGCATTGGCAAGAGTTGATGTCACCTGAAAAAGAAATAATATAATGTAAAATCCATGTCAAGCAAATGCAGCTTTCATGTGGTTAAAATACACCAGCTAAGTTATCTTCAAAATGGAAGGATGTTTAGGCTGCCTTTGAATGCACAAGTGAATTGAATTGTAAACATCATCTTAATCAAGAGGAATAGACAAAGATTGATGATTTCTCCTAGTATTCATAATGAGGAAGTAGCCCTAAAAAATTGCAGTTATTGCTCTTTCAAGTCAAAGGAATGAAATTACAAGTTGGGGCTAGACCATCAAAATGAAATTACAAGTTAGTTACAAACATGGCTTGTCAAATAATTCAAGGAAAAGTGGCAAGGAGAAGGGAAAAGAGTGTCAGAATACCTGATCGTGCAACTCATAGTAATTGGCAATCCTTGAATACTTGCTATGCGATCTGCTCGACACTTGGGATTTTATATGGTTGATAACATTGGAAAGGCTTTTCATCTTAGAGCTATTCCCTCCCATGATTACTACTAAAATTTCTATATGCTTAACAGAATCAACAACTTTAATCTGACAAATGGCTTTCTACCGCCAACAGAAATGTCTGATCACAGCCTATGTCTGCACAAAATATCAGATTACCTAGCTTAATAGGTCATACTAGTACATAGCAGAACAAAAACTGATGCCGCAGAGTTATTGAAACGTTTTCTTTTTAGAAATGAGTGTAGTTTGCTCTAAAATTTTGTCATTTGGATAAAAGGACACAGGAAAGAAGACACCGCGTTAGTAATCTCATGAGTCGAGATTCATGGCAAAGAGAAGACCTATTTAACTCATCACGGTATGAATAAGGGTAGTAATAAATGAAGAGTACTAAACAGACATCATGTTTCCAATCGAGTAAAACTACACAAGCATCATGCAACTGTACTGAAGAACAGGAATTTAAAATGAAGGAATTATATGTTCCTTGGCAAGGTCTTCGTTTCATACAAGTGGGGACCTTCAAAGATGGGCCATAACCCCAGGAAAAAAAAAACCTCAATAGGCCAATCTGGACCATTCAATTTGAGGCCCAGAAATAGATGGTAAAGAAGAAGTACATCAAAGGTCCAAAGTCAACAGAAAGGGTCCAAGACTGGTGGCAGCGAAGGGAGATTTTTGGGGCACGATCCCTGTGGGCTCCAATAGACCATTGCTCTAGATCAAAATATCAGGCCCCACTCAAAAAAACTGAACCAAAAGAGAAACCATTTGCATCTTATAATCCACAGAATCTAATTAAGCTGATTCAACTAGAAACTAAAATGATCCTAGCAAATCAGAGATACCGATAGAATTATTGTACCTCAACACTTGAAATTCAAAGAGAATTCCTTCAAAGGTATCTCATCTTTAAAAGAAGATATTGATTCTATAAGAAGAAAAGCTATACTAAAATCAGACAGTAGAATTTTGAGTAGACATTAATTAGCAATTTGAGCAGATTCAGTTGGAGTCACTGAGCCCATTAAAAACCAAACTCAAATCATAAGTAAAAACAAGAACCAAACTAATTTTCAATGGAAAGTGACCTAAATTATCTTCAAACGGCACAAAACCATAACATAACATATCAAGAAGAAGAAAAAGGTACCATGATATGGCATCCCAAACACTTAATTTGCATGTCTCAGTTCATGAACAACGAAAAATGAAGTTAGAAAACTGTGCTAGCCATCAAAAATTCAAAATTCAAAATTCAAAAGAATATTATCTCTTCTCAAAAAAAATAAAATTCAGACACATCTATCTAGAAAATCCAAACCGATTATTAAAATCGAAAAGTAGAAGAAAGATTTTTATTTTTTATTAAAAAAAAAAAACAAACAAACAAACAAAATGTAATTCAACCAAAGCTTCCCACAAAATAATGAACTTTGAACCCATTTGAACCACCTCAAGTTTCTTGCGAACATGCAAAAGCATTACATCGCCAGAAAACGCTCAACACATTCAGGTTCTTCAATGAAATTGAAATTGAATGCGTGAATTTCCTGATAAGCATATGATTTGGCAAGTTCATCACTAATTTGAACTAAACTAAAGAAGGAAAAAGGCAATAGACATCCACTTATTCCTTCAAATTGAGAAAGAATGAAAGAGCGGTACTAATTTCAAAAACAGTTCATATAAAACGAACCATGTGCCTCGAAATGCAAATACATGCTTTCCAACAAACTCACAGGCTCTAATCCAGAATGTAAACACCATAAGAGAATCATAGAGTTCTAGATTTCATAACAAATTGTACCGTTGGATGCCACAATTGCACAAATCAACAAATTTAGCTGCTAAAACATGCTGATCTGTTCATTCCACATATGAAGTCTCAGGTGCACACCCATTTCATACATCTATGGAGTCCCTACTGATTTAATCTACCACTAGTCAAATGAAATCATGAAAATAGGCAGATCAACAACAGAGCACCTCATAAAAACCATCAAGAAACGAAAACAATGAAACAAATATTCAATACAATCCGATCCGAATGTACATTACCACAAATAGCAACTCTAAAACCAAATTCGGACCCAAATGTCAGATAATCACAAAAGAAGCCCTAGATTCGAGATTCCAAGTCCGGATCTGACCTTTTCAACAGACTTTCGGCCTCTTCGTCCGTCATCTGCCCTCCAAAGAGAACCATATTGATTCCTCCAGCCCGGTGAAAAAGATCCAGAAAGTCAAACCCTAAGTCACCGGAAAATTGACATAATCGGTGAGAAAAAGTCCGAATATGGCCGGGAAAAAGACGTACCTGGTGCGTACGGATCGTCGGACGCGATCCCAGAGTCGAAGAGTCGAGGGAGAGGGAATTGAGAGAGGGATTTTCGGACCATGTGAGGAGATCTGCTGTAGATGTGTGGGGTTTTCGGACCGAGCTGTTTCCCTGCATTTTCGCTCTCTTTCTGCTCTTAAGATAGAGAGAAAGGGTTTGAGAAGATGACGGTGAGAACGATATATATACAGCAGTGTGGAGGAGATCAGGATCTGAGGATACTACTCGAAATTACTTTGCTACCCTTCGCTGCCCTCTCTGCTCTCTGAGTAGGAGAAGACTGTATTTTTTCTGTCAAGCAAAAAGCCTCCATCCGCGCCCGATGAATTTATATATTAGACTTTTAGCCTCATATCCTATGCAACCGAGGCTAAAAACCCTATGTCGGAAATCTTTCTTTCGTCCGTCCGATTTCATTTGAAATTTCTTATTTTTTTTTTCAGAATTTCCAATTATTTGAAATTTCTTAATTTTTAAAAAAATTTTAATTTATTTCAAGATTTTCAAATTAAAACTTTTTTTTTTTCAAAAATTTCAAAATTTTTCAAAATTCTTAATTTTTTTAAAATTCTCAATTTAAAAAAAAAAAATCATACTTTTTCATAATTATCATTTTTTATTCTTAATTTTTTAAAAGTTCTCAAAATTGTAAAAAATTCTTAGTTCTTAAAAAAATTTTAAATTCAAATCTTTTTCAAAACTCTCAAATTTTTTTTTTTTCAAAATTCTTAATTTTTTTCCCAATTGTCTCCATTTTTTTTTCAAAATTTTCAATTTTTTCACAATTTTCAAAATTTTTAAAATTTATTAATTCTTACAATATTCTCAATTTTTTTTTTCAATATTCCTAAATATAGACTTTTGGCCTTGGTTCTTATAGGACAGAGGCTAAAAAGTAGACTTTTGGCCTCGGTTCCTATACAACTGAGGCTAAAAAGTAGACCTTTCACCTCAGTTTCTATGCAATTGAGGCTACAAAGTAGACCTTTCGCCTTGGTTCCTATGCAATTGAGACTAAAAAGTAGACCTTTTGCCTCGGTTCCTATTCAACAGAGGCTAAAAAATAGACTTTTCGCCTCGGTTCCTATGCAAATGAGGCTAAAAGGTAGACTTTTCACATTGGTTCCTATGCAACTGAGGCTAAAAGGTAGACTTTTCACCTCGGTTCCTATGCAACTGAGGCTAAAAGGTGACTTTTCGTCTCGGTTACTATGCAATTGAGGCTAAAAGGTAAACTTTTCACCTTGGTTCCTATGCAACTGAGGCTAAAAGGTAGACTTTTCGCCTCGGTTCCTATGCAACTGAGGCTAAAAGGTAAACTTTTCGCTTCCGTTCCTATGCAACTGAGGCTGAAAGGTAGACTTTTCGCCTTGGTTCCTATGCAACTGAGGCTGAAAGGTGACTTTTCGCCTCGGTTCCTATACAACTGAGGCTAAAAGGTAGACTTTTCACCTCAGTTCTTATGCAACTGAGGCTAAAAGGTAGACTTTTCACCTCGGTTCCTAGACAACTGAGGCGAAAGATGAACTTTTAGCCTCAGTTCCTTAACAACCGAGGCTAAAAGACACATTTAGCCTCCATTTTTTCAACTGAGGCTAAAAAATTGTGGCTAATGGCCTATTTTCTTGTAGTGGTGAGACCATGATGGTCGCTCGACATGAAACTCAGGCGGTTCCACTGATCAAGCAGGACACAACATCAAAATCAATAATAACAAATGGTAGGACTAAATTAATGCACTAGTACTTTCACTAGATCTATCTCATTTTAATATGATGTGATAGTTATGATGTGGGCCACCTTTTGCATGGACTGGATACTCTAAAAATTGAGATTTTGGTGGGGAAAGAATGTTGTATCATAACTTATGATACAGTCGCTGTATCTGATCATTTCTCATTTCGAAGGAAAAAACATGCATACGAACCTGTAATAAAGTACTCACATAAATAAACATGGCTATGGCACACGTATAAAATAGAAACATTGCAAGCTACGTGTGAATGTCCTGACTCTAGGGCTGTCAATTGGCCGGGCTGGTCCGTTTGGCTATCGGGCCTGGCACTCCTCCAGTGGTAAGTGGGCTGGAGTTGTTGCATTTTGGCTTGTTTTTTTGTCACAGGTGGTGTGCGCAGTGTGTTATGATTGATTGTACGGTTCTATTCAAACTTACCAACTTTGACCTCATGATACGCAAATATATACGTTGAATGCTATGGCCAAGACTTGAGAAGATCAATAGTGTTTTTTTTTTTGGTTCACACCCCACCTGGGAACCAATGGTAAGACCCCAATATTGAAACAATGTTATCTTCACCCGGTCTAAACCTTGAGCTATGGATTGGTGTAGAAGATTGTGTTGGGAGCGTTACACAAAGGCCTTAGGATCTCGCCTCCCAAAAACATTAGAATTATAGGATATAATAAAGCAATAAAATAAATCAAAGCACAAACTACACGACACAAGAGATTTTACGTGGAAAACCCTCGAAGAGGTAAAAACCACGGGACCTAGTCCAGAGTAATAATTAACTATGAAGTAGAACGTTACAACCGATCACAAGCACACATCGCTTGGATCAAACTTTCTTCACTCACGTAGGAGTGGATGAACAATAAGAGAATAATGAAAACAGAGAGACCGATCACGAGGACGTAGAAGCGCTGAGACATCGACTGCACGGTAGATCACCTCTACGAGTAGAATCCTTCCTTCCACAAGCTTCCTTTTTTTTTTCTCTCTCTCTCTCTCTCTTCCTCTATAATCACTTTAGGAAGCCTTAGCATGCCTTAGAATATCCCTAAGGACCCCTATTTATAGTTTAGGAAACTCTCCTTCCACACCTCTGCGAAACTGCCTCAAATTTACGCAGTTCGCACAAGATCCGCGCAGAATCTGCGTAACCCTCGACTAGTCGAGCCGGGTTCTCGACTGGTCGAAAGACCCCTTCGACTGATCGATCTTGACCCTTGACTGGTTGACGCCAAAAATTGCTGCTTGCTGGACTTTGAGTCTAGCGAGCCTCGACCGGTCGAGCAACTCCCTTCGACCGGTCAAGTAATCCACTCGTCCGGTCGAACAACACGGTATAACAAAATTTAAGACATCCGATTTGCACTATTTCTCCTTTGAACTGAGGAGGAAAACACCATCAAATCTCTCCTTTTTCCGACCTAGGAGGAATTCGCCTTCTTCAAGCCAACCAGCTTTCTACAAACCTTAAACTTGCCCTTGAGCAATACCTTGGTCATTATATCTGACCCATTATCGTCCGTGTGAACCTTTTCAAGCTATAATACCTTCTGTTCCAAAGTATCCCTGATCTAGTGATACTGAATCTCTATGTGCTTCGACTTGGAGTGCTGACTTAGATTCTTGCTCAAGTGTATAGCACTTTGACTATCGCAATAGACCATGTGTTGCTCTTACTTTAGGCTAAGTTCTTGTAGGAACCTCTTTATCCAAAGCATCTCTTTACATGCCTCTGTGACCGCAATGTACTCAACCTTTGTCGTCGACAATGCTATGACCTTTTGTAGCTTGCTTTGCCAAGAGACCGCTCCCCTTGCAAACGTGAACATGAATCCTGATGTAGACTTCTTGGAGTCTATGTCACCTGCCATATCTGCATCTGTGTAGCCTTCTAACACATATTTTCCGTCACCATATCATAGGCTCAACCTGGATGAGCTTCTTAGATATTGCAGTATCCATTTCACCGCTGCCCAATGTTCTTTACCAGGATTGACAAGATACCGGCTGACAACACTAACTGCATATGCTATGTCTGGGCGTGTACACACCATAGCATACATCAAACTTCCTACCGTTGATGCGTAGGGTATCTTCCTCATCTAATTCACCTCCGTCTTCGTCTTTGGACATAGCTTGTTGCTCAATTTGAAGTGACCATCCAGTAGAGTATTGACCGACTTCGCTGCATGCATATTGAACCACTTTAGGACTTTCTCAATATACTGCTCTCGTGACAACCAAAACTTTCTGCTACTTCTGTCACGGGTTATCTCCATTCCTAAGATCTGTTTAGCCAAGCCCAAGTCTTTCATCACAAACGACTTGCCTAACTCCTGTTTTAGCTTGTCAACCTTCTTGATGTCTTTACCCATGATGAGCATGTCATCAACGTATAACAACAGAACTAAGAAATCATCATCTGAGTACTTACGCGTGAACACACAGTGGTCCGATTCCGTTCTATCATATCCATGCTTTAACATGAACGAGTCGAACTTCTTGTACCATTGCCTTAGAGCTTATTTCAGCCCATACAAGCTCTTCCTAAGCCTACACACCATATGCTATTTGCCCTTGACTTCGAACCACTCTGGTTGGTGCATGTAGATCTCTTCTTCCAGGTCACCATAGAGAAAGGTAGTTTTAACATCTAACAAATCTATCTCCAGATCCATGCCAGCTGCCAACCCAGGCAACACCCGTATGAATGTCATTTTCACCACTGGTAAGAATATCTCCTCGAAGTCTATACATTTCCTCTAACCAAACTCTTTCATCTGGCTTTGAACCTCGTTTGTGAATTCTTCTACTTAATCTTCTTTCTGAACACCCACTTGTTGCTCAGAGCTTTCTTTCCCTTAGACAATTTCACCATATCATAGGTGTGATTCTTATGCAATGATTTTATCTCCTCTTGCATAGCTTTCAGCCACTCCCCCTTACGCTCGTTGGCTAGGGCCTCAAAATAATCTTTTAGCTCTCCCCCATCAGTGAGCATAATGTACTCATGCGTTGAGTACTTCTTAGATGGGTGTCTGTCCCTACATGTCCTCACCTGAGGTTCAACAGGTGGATCAAGTGGGGGTTGCTCCCCCAGTCCATTTTCTGTAGGAACTCCCTCGTCCTCTGCACCTTGCTGTACTCCCCCGTCATCAGACACCACAGGAGGAGTAACCAGATCCATATCTTCTAGCTCACCTGAACTAGGTTGGGTCTTCTCTGGCTTATAAATGTTTTCTATACATTGATCTTCAAATAAGACTACATCTCTGCTCCTGACGAGCTTCTTCTCGATCGGGTCCCACAATCTGTAGCTGAACTTTTCATCACCGTATCCCAAGAACACACATTACCTGATCTTCGTATCGAGCTTGGACCTATCGTCCTTTGGTACATGAACGGATGCTCTACATCCAAACACCCTGAGATGACTGTACAATGGATCTTGTCTAGTCCACACCTTCTCAGGTACTTCTCCATTCAACGGGGCTGATGGAGATCTGTTTATCAAATACACTGACGTGTACATTGCTTCTCCCCAGATCATTTTGGGCAACTTTGCATGGGATAACATGCATCTGATTCTCTCTACAATGGTGCGATTCTTTCGCTCAACCACACATTATGCTGGGGGGCCTTGGGAACTGTCTGTTCATGCCATATACCCGGGGACTTACAATGCTCATAGAAGTCACCAATGTATTCACCACCATTGTCAGTGCGGATGCACTTTAATGATCTACCTGTATCTCTCTTAACCATAGCATGAAACATTTTAAACACACCAAAGACCTCGTCCTTTGATTTCAAAGCATAAACCCAAACCCTCCTATATGCATCTGTAGACACCCCACCCAAGCTAATATCTTGAGAAGGCCAAGACCACCCGAGAACTATGATCATAACCTAACCTTAACCCTAATCCCCTCCTAGACGTAACCCTAATCCCAATCCTAGTCTACACTGAACCCTAACCCTAGCCGCAGACCCCAGTCCAGAATCCCCAAAACTCCCCAGCCGCAACCCAAAATCGTGATCCAAGTCGTTCAACATACACACAGCCTCGCCTATACCCTATACCTTAGCCAAAACCCTCTATCCACACCTAAATCCACCACTTTGAGTCCCAAAAACTCAAAACGGAGATCATCGGACGAACCAGAGCACCACACGAAGCCCACACGTACGAATCCGGCCCAAACCAGGCCTAGGCGGTAGTCTGACTACAGCCTGCGGTACTCCGATTGCCGCCGCTCGCAGCTCGAGTGTGGACAGCTGTCCCAGCATCCAAAAGTCAACTTTCCTTCAAAATTACCCCCCCTACCTTCACTATTTACTAATTTACCAGCCTCATAAGCCAATGAGAGTGTCATGTGGCATCTCTCTCCTCTCCACCAACCACCACTTGCCACATCAGCTTTTAACCCTCTCTAATCCAGTAATTGCAGCAATGCCATTGGAGAAGGCTATAAATAGCCTTCTCTTCTTCTCATTTTGAGACACCACAACCAAGAGAAAGAGAGTGAGAGAGGAAGAGAGTGAGGAAGAGAGTAAGGAAAAGGGAAGGAGCTTCCAAGCTTCCAAAATCCTAATTTTTCAGCCACCCCCCTAGCCTTCTTCTCAACCTTTCTAACCCATAAAGCTCGGCCCAGACTAGTCATGGTTCAGTCTACGTCTTAGCCCATTCAAGAATCAAGCCAAGGATCCATCATCTTACAAGCATTCATCATGACATCTACTCCCTTCTCAACTCCCCTGCTTCTTTAGATTTCTAGTGAACGTATGCTCTGTGACTTACAGTACATCGGATCCTATCACATCAGAAATTCTTAGTGACCTAGTCCATTTTCTTACCTCTTTACATAAGCATCATTACATCCGCCTTCTAGACATGCCGTTGGACGTATGCTCTGTGGCTTGCCGAAGTCTCGAATCTTGCCACATCAGAAGTCCACATGTGTACCTAGTCCTATCTCGACTACATCATCCATCTCTTGAGATTGTTTTACTACACAAAGTAGAGATTGTACATTTGTACGGGCAGAGAGGGTGCCTAACACGTTCCCTCTTTGTAACTGAGATCCCTTACCCGGAATCCCGGATCGCAGATCAGGAGTCACTCTAAGGTAGGAAAGTCTTCGGATCACTCTAACCTTACGTATTCCGCGGTTCTAGCTGACTGCGGAATTCTGAGATTATTCGGCTAGTGGTAACTCCAACATCCATAATCAACCTAATCACCCTTACTAAAAATCCATAATCCACCAAACCAACGTGGGCACCGATTTTCCAGTGTCTACAGAATGGCAACTCCACTGGAGATTTTGTTAGCTCGCACTAGCTGAGACCCGACTCGAAAACGTGTGATATCTCATTCTCAAGTGACGTCACTACCAAAAAAAGGGGCAAAAGATTCAGACCACGTTTGCTTTTTGCTACGGATATAAACCTTAGTTAAATTTGCTACAGTTTTAATCCGTAGCTAAAAAGTCAGCACACCATTAATATTTAATAGTGTTGTAAGGGGCTCTATGAGGCCTAAAAGAAACTATATGTTCTATCTAAGCCATCTATATATTTTTAAATATTACTTTAGTGGATGAGAAAAAAAATTAGCTAGATCGAAGGCTCAAGTGGACCACATGGTAGGAAACATTGATATTAAATTATAGTTGCTTCTTATGGTAAGGTCCACTTGGATCTTCAATATACCTGAAATTTGGTATGATAAGCTAAAATAATATATTAAAATTATTTATCAGAATGGATTAGGGAAATACATCATGGTGGGCCCTACGGAGCCCTGATCGGACCGTCTACGTCCGTCCGTTAGAAGCCCCCAAATTTGGGCGCGCGCTCAAAACAGAGCCGCGCCCAAACATGGTTATTTCGCTCTCTCCCTCTCTCTGTCGAGAGAGATTGCAGAGAGGGAGGGCGTTCGTTGTAGACGGAGAGAGAGAGAGATTGCAGAGAGGAAGGGCGTTCGTTGCAGACGGAGAGAGAGAGAAAGCAGAGAGGAAGGGCATTCATTGCAGACGGAGAGAGAGAGAAAGCAGAGAGGGAGGGCGTTCGTTGCAGACGGAGAGAGATTGCAGAGACGGAGGGCGGTCGTTGCAGACAGAGAGATATTGCAGAGAGGTAGAGCGAGAGATTGCAGAGAGGGAGAGTGCGTTTCTCCATCTTCCCCTCTTTTTAAATCTCCAGCAACATTGAGGTATCTCTCTCTCTCTCTCTCTCTCAATCTCAATTCCGATTTAGGGTTATTCGGATTTTAGGGTGGATTCCACCGGAATGTTTATTTGCCATACAACCTGTTGATATGCTAGGTGGGGCCCACAGAGTTGTTAGTCGCAATGGGCCGTGTAGCCTGCCTTACCCAACAATCCGACCTGGATTTGGGGATTTTGGGGCTTACAGATTTGGGGATTTCAGTTGTTTACCTTGTTTGTAACTTTTAAAACCAATTTTATGGCAATGTTGTTTACATATGGTGTTAATGTTCAAATAGTTTCAATTATTCCAACACGTACAGAAATGCAGGAATATCGTTTGACCTGAATAACTCAAGTATTCAATTAGTTTCAAGAAAACTTGTAGGGCTTCGTCATGCCCCACTCATGTTTCAAGTTTTGATAGTGTGCTATGCAGTATTGAAGATCTATTTGGCAATGTTGTGTCCATGGGAAGTTATTGAAAATAAGATAATCCATGGGGGGATGTGAATGAGGTTAGCCAAGGGAGTGGTTCCTCTATTCCCCTCCACTTGTTGTAGTTTTCTCTCATTTTTCTAGTAAAATTTCAAAAGAAAAAAGGAATTAGTTGGTCCAACATTATTTTTGTAAAACCATGATAAACTGTGAAGGTTTGATTTCCTTTTCCCATTCATATCTGAAATGATTTTCTACAATGATGCCATGTTCTATCAACTTTGACTTCATGGAAAAAAAATCTGGATATTACATTCTAGATCTCTATTTATAGAAGTGTGAGGATGTGCACTCCTAGAAAAATACACAAGCTGCTTGCTCTTGCCCTACCAAATGCTAATTCAGACTGTTCATCAGTAGATGGGCCACATGAAAAGGATTGCACTGATAGAGTTTTGACAGTCCATATGCAATTGTGTTAGAAGCAGAGATTCGAAAAAACTGTTTCTAGTTCACCTTTGTATAGGTGGTGATCTATGATCAATGGGATTTTTATGATGTGGCCCATGCATGATGGGTTTCTTCTCAATAAATGTTTTGGATCATCATGTGGTGGGAATGAAGGCCAAAGCAGCTAGGCATTCATCCTTCACATTTGTCTTCTATTTATGAATTTGTTTTGTTTTGTTATTTGATTGTAAAATGTTGACTTTCTCCTAAGCCGGATACACATTCTCATATCCAACTTGCATTCCTTATGTCTAACATGACATTGTTTAACATTGTCCTTGTTAGATAACTCTAGGCCCTTGAATAATCCTCTTTATTATAAGAGGAATTATATTATCTTGATGCAACAAAGCAAAGTGTCCTGACATGCCAGTCCTTGCAATTGGGAGCATGGGTTGGTGTTCTAGACTATTGATCTGATTGGTCCCAGAAAGGAGGGCAGATACTCCCAAAACATCCCAGGTTGAGAGATCCTAACTCTTCAACATAGGTCTGTAAATAAAACCGTTTAGAAAAAGAAAAAAAATTCAGCAAGTCTGGAAAAGGGCCAAAGATTGGATATCTAGGATGTCTAAATCTGATAGATTTTTGGGGCATCTACCATCAATTCAGTCTTTCATCAAGTCTGAATTGATTGAACAATATTAGTGGATGCTTCTTTGCTGAAACATGACTGTTGGAATTTTGTTTTTTGTTTTTCATTTTTTTTTGTTTTCATTTCAACCGTTGCTAGATGTGCACCAATCTAATGTTTTAGACAAGTAAATACAATTTTTAGTTCACAATACATCTAAACTTGGAGCCATAATTTGGCCAGTTTAGTTTGAATTAATTGTATGCCATGCGTACAAGTTCTCAATGCATGTGTATCATCCACAAAACAGGGACAGAGTATCGGTTTCGTGTAATTTTTTGTTGCGTTTTCATGCACCGGTTAACTGAATTGGGAACATACAACTTATTTGGTTATGATGAAGGTTCTCTTGGACACCATCTCTCTGATTTTGTTCCTAGTTTTTTTTTTCCCATATTTTATTGAATGACAGAACCCATCTCAATTTTTAGGGGCAGCACTTGAGGATCTGGCCGAAGAGGAGGAACAGCCAGAAGAAGAGGATGGGGATATTGGTGAAGATGATGAGATGGCAGATTTTATTGTGGATGAAGAAGAAGTTGATGACAATGGCGCTCCTATGAGGTATATTAATGAGGGATGTGTAATTGTTGGTTATTCCTGATTTCTTGTGGCTTTTTTTCTAACTGGGTAATCTTGCTTCTTAGGAGGAGGAAACTAAGTAAAAAGAAGTCAAGGCAAGCACCTGGTGTGTCCACAATAAGCGCTTTCAAGAAGAAGCTCAAAGGATTGACGATGAGACGAGGCTTGCATTGAATCAGCAGCTTTTCAACTCTATTCTTGAGTCTCTTAAGGTTGCCAAATCTGAAAGAGAGGTTGATGATGTTGATGCAAATTTTAATTTGCATTTCCCTCCAGGTGAAGTGGAAGTAGAAGAAGTGCAGTTTAAGAGGCCAAAACGAAAATCTCTATAAAGTATTTGCAGTAAGGCTGGTCTATGGGAGGTAGCAAACAAGATGTGCTCAAAGGTGCCAGGCACATGGTATGTATTCTACTTTATTGTTGCCCTGAATTTTAAGTTTCAATATCTGTGTGGAATTTACAGCATATTGTGCTTTGCATTTTTAGCATTTTTTTTTTTGCATGCTCCAGGCGGCAGTAGAGATCAGCTGTGAGCCATCTGTCAGGAAACATGATTGTTTGGAATGGTGTTGATAGCCTAGTGTAGGAGATAAAAATTAAAAATAGGACAAGTTGGATATTTTAAGTAATTGCATAAATGCACTGATTTTGTTACTCTCAATTCTTAGATCTCAGTTGAATTAATTAACTAAGTTTTGGAGGATCTCTTACATGTTAGGATGAAACTATAGGCTATTCAGGTGGACCAACTATGTATGTTATTCAGTAATCTGGCTGTCTGTCCAAACATTATCCAGTACTTTGTATTTGTATGGTAGGCAAGGTTGGTGCACCCAGATAAAAATCATGGAGATCCAAAGGCAGCTCACAATTCAGGTAATAGTCTGTTGGGCCTGATTGAGACTAGATGTTGCTTTCTTGCATCTTGATTGGTTCAAAAACAGTTTTCTTTTAACAAGATACGGTGCTCTTAATTTGGGTTCTTTTTATAGTTTTTTCCCTACATGATTTTGGTTAATTAGACCATAGTAAGCTCTCTGAATTACCTGATATGTGCGAATTCGCATGTGATTCTAAAAAAGATAGAATTAAGTCCTACAAAACCAAAATACAACAGATAGTTGATATGCTAAACAACTAAATTTTTAATAAGAACAGAATAGATAATCGGCGAGGGATGCTTTTGCCTTCAAGTTGCAAACAATCAGAAATTGTAGACTGAACAGCTGAGCAATTTAGCTGTGTCATACGGGGTCCCTCAGTCTTCGCTCTCTAAGTGCTAACGAGCAGTAGCGCAAGAAAAATGACCAACAATGTCTATTGAAGTTTATGACAGACCACCAGCCTCATGTTGTCATTTTGAGAGTAGTGAATTTGAATTGTAAACGTCTGAAGGATGACATCTATGAGGTATGCATTCCAAAATCCTGATTTCTGCTAAATTTATCTAAAGTGTGGCTTTATTACTAATGTGCGCGCGTGCTTGATCTGTATCTGTGCATCCGCACACATCTAAAATCATTAAAGACAAGTTCTAGCATATATTATATGAAAGGCTTTTATCTTTATTTGATTTTTGGGAATTGATGCAGTGTGAAGCCCCCATAGCACAGGCTCATGCATTTATATTAATGCTTTCATTGCACCCTTTTTTTCTTTTTCCCTTTCCTTTATCAAGAAACATCACAAAGGAAGTTGGACGTGTAAGCATGACTTTCACCATATCAATGTACAATGCTTCAAAGCTTCAGGTGAGTAGGTCTTTTGACTATAAAGGAGAATTCTACATGCTTCTTTCTTCATTTTTTTTCTTTCACCAGATGATCAGTCAAGCTTAATTTTTGGTTCATGACACATCTACACTAGATACCATAAGTTGTGCCTATGCCACATGTGCAATATCTAAGTAATTTATAAGTTCTCGTGTTTCACCCATAACATTGCCAGAGTATCCAAGTTTTTCTCATCTTCCATGTTCTAACTTTGGGTCTTTACTTTGTTATGCCATTGTTACAAAATCATTAGTTTCCTTTTGATAACTGCAGAATTTGTTGAAAGTAATGGAAAATCAGGTCCCTCTCTTGTTAAAATCAGGTCCCTCTCTTGTTGAGCATTGTTGTTAGTCATTGTTTTATTTTTTTTACATTACTTTGTGTTTCTATTTACAATATGTAAAATTGCATCATAGAAAGGGGCATGGGTTATGATTCATCATGAAATGAAACTGGCCACTAATATGACCATTTTGTCAATCATATACTTGTTTTACATGAATTAGTGCCAGACCTAGTGCTAGGTTTGACACTGCATATACATGAACATGCCTTGTACCTTTTTTTTTTTTGAAATAAAAAATAAGTTATTATCCTTCACCATCATGTCTTAAACCACACTTAAAATTTCTAAAATATAAAAACCAATAAAGAAAAGCTTATGCCATAGAGACTAAAATCCCAAATAACTTGAAAGCATCTCAACTTTCTAATAGTTTCAACGAATCTGATCTGGCATCACAAAGTCGCAGACATCATTGATCAGAATTACATGAACAAATTAGGCCTTGATGTCTTGAATGTTGTCATAAGCTTCCTAGTTGGTGGCCTAACCTTCTTGAACACCAACAAGAACTTGATTTTGGAATCATGAAATTGCTTGGTATTCTCTCTCTTGCAAAGCGAGTCAGGTATGGTAGCTGTCTTGATGATCTGAATGTAAGGAGACCTTACCCTATGGCGAGAAGCCATCTCATCATACATGTGCTCAGCAGCACCATTAAGAGTGGTGTCCCGGTATTCCTTGTACATATTGTGGTAACCAGTTCTGATCTGGTACTGCAACCAAATTCCGTAGTTCTCAACAATGGTGGGATTCCTCTCAAAAATCTCATTGATGGAAAGCACTTGCCCGATACTGATGGAACATGCCTTGTACCTAAATCCAGGTTGGTCCCAACCCTCAATATGGGCAATCCATCAAATGGGTCCATCTTTGATTGCCCCTCTCTCTCAAAAAAATCACTTTTGACTCGATGATCTTAACTATCCAATCAATGACTAAGGAAATTGATGGTTTATATTGTTCATACTACAAACAGTCATTAATCTAGACTTTCCATGATGTGGGTCCTGAGCTTGATTGTCCATTCATTTTTTCATATCATCACGGGTCATGAACCCAAAAATGAATGGGTGTTCAATAATCATTGTTTCATCTTATGTGATCCACATAAGGTGAGTTGTGTACTTTTCCTTCATTTTCTAAGAGGGATTTTTAAAATACTTGATGGTTAATTTCAATAGTTTCCTGGCTTCTTCTACTATCATTTGAGAACCTCAAAGGCCTAACTAACTTGAGATTTTTATATGCGGGCTCATATATTTTTAGCCCCACAGATCAATGTTGCCACTACAAGGTTCAATATTGAAATGGTAAAGTTTTTAACTATTTATTTTATCTTTGAAATGGTTATTTTTTCACTCAGATGTATTCAAATTTTAGCTCTTTATTTATATTTTCAGATACACAATTTTCTGGTTGTTGCTTCTGTGTTGCAAATTGGTATTCAGCTTTTACATCCAAGTAAATTTCTGTTTTATTGGTGTTGTTTATTAATCTGTCCTGCTAGTGCAGATAAAACCTTTGGTGAAGCCAATCAAAGACATAATGAAAGTTCGTCGCATTAAATAAGCTTGACATGAGTTTTTTTCTTGAGAGTACTCATCTTCCTCTTGGTCCATGATATCCTGGCTTTTGTCATTTTATTCATATAATTTTTTTTTGTTCTGTCAATGCAGCTAGGTACAACATTAGTGCAGTTATCTTGCTTTGGGCACTTGTAGTCTTGGTATGTCTCATTGTCCTTTAATAATTTAACATATCGAGATTTCTTTCCCATCATCATTTACATTTTTCTTCTTAATCGCTACTTGGAAGTTAATATAATCATTTACTCTGTTTTAGAATCTTTAAAATCTTTATATGTAAATCTGTGCCCATATGCATTGTCAGAGAAACTAAAAAACTTACTCATTCTCAAATTGCAATGTGGAATATGCATCCATTATTTAAAGAAAGGGCGACATTCCAAGCACTCACACTTTCTCTCCTTGCTAGCTAAATTGGTGAGTCTTCTTTCCTTCATACTATATGATTCATTGATGAAGTGGCCTGTCCATTTGGACAGGCCCATGTTTATATATTATCTCAAAATTGATGAAGTAGATCCGGATGTGCGTCGGAGCTATCTGGATATTAAGTGGAGGTCCCTGGAAGGTAGGAACCGTTGTTATAACCATGATAAAACTGTTTATTTCCTATGGACAGTAGTGGAGGGGCCTGACCATTTGGACAGGCCGTGTTTATGTATTTGCTCGAAATTAATGGAGTAGACCTGTATGTGCGTCGAAGCTATCCGGATGAGTGGGGGTCCCTGGAAGGTGGGAACCGCTGTTATGACCATGATGAAGCTGTCCATTTCCTATGGACAACATTGGAAGGGCCTGGCCATTTGGACAGGCCGTGTTTATGTATTTGCTTGAAATTAATAGAGCAGACCCGGATGTGCGTCGGAGCTATCCGGATGAGCGGGGGTCTCTGGAAGGTGGGAACCGCTGTTATGACTACGATGAAGCTGTTCATTTCCTATGGACAGCATTGGAGGGGCCTGACCATTTGGACAGGCCGTGTTTATGTATTTGCTTGAAATTAATGGAGCAGACCTGGATGTGCGTCGGAGCTATCCGGATGAGCGGGGGTCTCTGGAAGGTGGGAACCGCTGTTATGACTACGATGAAGCTGTCCATTTCCTATGGACAGCATTGGAGGGGCCTGGCCATTTGGACAGGCCGTGTTTATATCTGTTTTTGCAGGGACTACACCTTTAACCTAAACCACATCCAAAACCTATAACTTAAACCTATTCTTAATTCCCTAAAGCTATAACCTATAACCTAAACCTATTCTCAATTCCCTAAAGCTATAACCTATTACCTAAACCTATTCTCAATTCCCTAAAGCTATAACCTATAACCTAAACTTATATCCTATAACCTAACCTAAACCTAAACATATAACCTAAACCTATAAACTAAAACCTAAACCTAAACCTAAATGTATTCTCAAATCTCTAAACCTAAACCTATACCTAATCCTAATCTTAACTCCCTAACATAAACCTAAACCTAAACCTAAACTTGAAAACCCAAACCTAAACCCAATCAGAACCCGAACCCGATTTCCTAAACCTTAACCTTAACCTATTCTCAATTTCCTAAATCTATAACTTAACCTAAACCTATACCTAATCCTAATCTCAACTCCCTAACCTAAACCTAAACCTAAACTTGAAAACCCAAACCTAAACCCGACTTCAACCCGAACCCGAACCCGATTTCCTAAACCTAAACCTTAAACTATTCTCAATTCCCTAAATCTATAACCTAAACCTAAAACTTAAACCTAAACCTAAACCAAAACTAAAACCTATAACCTTAACCTAAACCAAAACCTATAACCTAAACCTTAACATAAATGCATTCTCAAATCCCTAAACCTAAACCTACACCTAATCCTAATCTCAACTCCCTAACCTAAACTTGAAAACCCAAACCTAAACCCGATCCCGAACCCGAATCCGATTTCCTAAACCTAAACCTTAACCTATTCTCATTCCCTAAACCTTAACCTAAATGTATTCTCAAATTCCTAAACCTAAACCTACACCTAATCCTAATCTCAACTCTCTAACCTAAATCTAAACCTAAACTTGAAAACCCAAACCTAAACCCGATCTTGAACCCCAACCCGATTTCCTAAACCTAAACCTTAACCTATTCTCAATTTCCTAAATCTATAACCTAAACCTAAAACTTAAACCTAAACCTAAACCAAAACCTATAACCTTAGCCGAAACCAAAACCTATAACCTAAACCTTAACCTAAATGTATTCTCAAATCCCTAAACCTAAACCTACACCTAATCCTAATCTCAACTCCCAAAGCTAAACCTAAACCTAAACTTGAAAACCCAAACCTAAACTCGATCCCGAACTCGAATCCGATTTCCTAAACCTAAACCTTAAACTATTCTCAATTCCCTAAACCTTAACCTAAATGTATTCTCAAATCCCTAAACCTAAACCTACACCTAATCCTAATCTCAACTCTCTAACCTAAACCTAAACCTAAACTTGAAAACCCAAACCTAAACCCGATCTTGAACCCGAACCCGATTTCCTAAACCTAAACCTTAACCTATTCTCAATTCCCCAAATCTATAACCTAAACCTAAAACTTAAACCTAAACCTAAACCAAAACCTATAACCTTAACCTAAACCAAAACCTATAACCTAAACCTTAACCTAAATGTTTTCTCAATTCCCTAAACCTAAACCTACACCTAATCCTAATCTCAACTCCCTAACCTAAACCTAAACCTAAACTTGAAAACCCAAACCTAAACCCGATCCCGAACCCGAATCCGATTTCCTAAACCTAAACCTTAACCTATTCTCAATTCCTAAACATTAACCTAAATGTATTCTCAAATTCCTAAACCTAAACCTACACCAAATCCTAATCTCGGCTCTCTAACCTAAACCTAAACCTAAACTTGAAAACCCAAACCTAAACCCGATCTTGAACCCGAACCCGATTTCCTAAACCTAAACCTTAACCTATTCTCAATTCCCTAAATCTATAACCTAAACCTAAAACTTAAACCTAAACCTAAACCAAAACCTATAACCTTAGCCTAAACCAAAACCTATAACCTAAACCTTAACCTAAATGTATTCTCAAATCCCTAAACGTAAACCTACACCTAATCCTAATCTCAACTCCCTAACCTAAACTTAAACCTAAATTTGAAAACCCAAACCTAAACTCGATCCCAGAACCCGAATCGATTTCCTAAACCTAAACCTTAACCTATTCTCAATTCCCTAAACCTTAACCTAAATGTATTCTCAAATCCCTAAACCTAAACCTAAACCTAATCCTAATCTCAACTCCCTAACCTAAACCTAAACCTAAACTTGAAAACCTAAACCTAAACCCGATCCGAACCCGAATCCGATTTCCTAAACCTAAACCTTAACCTATTCTCAATCCCTAAACCTTAACCTAAATGTATTCTCAAATTCCTAAATCTAAACCTACACCTAATCCTAATCTCAACTCTCTAACCTAAACCTAAACCTAAACTTGAAAACCCAAACCTAAACCCGATCTTGAACCCAACCCGATTTCCTAAACCTAAACCTTAACCTATTCTCAATTCCCTAAATTTATAACCTAAACCTAAAACTTAAACCTAAACCTAAACCAAAACCTATAACCTTAACCTAAACCAAAACCTACAACCTAAATGTATTCTCAAATCATTAAACCTAAACCTACACCTAATCCTAATCTCAACTCCCTAACCTAAACCTAAACTTAAACCTAAACTTGAAAACCCAAACTAAAACTCGATCCCGAACCCGAATCCGATTTCCTAAACCTAAACCTTAACCTATTCTCAATTCCCTAAACTTTAACCTAAATGTATTCTCAAATCCCTAAACATAAACCTACACCTAATCTTAATCTCAACTCTCTAACCTAAACCTAAACCTAAACTTGAAAACCCAAACCTAAACCCGATCTTGAACCCGAACCCGATTTCCTAAACCTAAACCTTATCCTATTCTCAATTCCCTAAATCTATAACCTAAACCTAAAACTTAAATTTAAACCTAAACCAAAACCTATAACCTAAACCTTAACCTAAATGTATTCTCAAATCCCTAAACCTAAACCTACACCTAATCCCAATCTCAACTCCTTAACCTAAACCTAAACCTAAACTTGAAAACCCAAACCTAAACCCGATCCCGAACCCAGAATCCGATTTCCTAAACCTAAACCTTAACCTATTCTCAATTCCCTAAACCTTAACCTAAATGCATTCTCAAATCCCTAAACCTAAACCTACCTAATCCTAATCTCAACTCCCTAACCTAAACCTAAACCTAAACTTGAAAACCCAAACCTAAACCCGATCTCGAACCCGAACCGATTTCTAAACCTAAACCTTAACCTATTCTCAATTCCCTAAACATTAACCTAAATGTATTCTCAAATTCCTAAACCTAAACCTACACCTAATCCTAATCTCAACTCCCTAACCTAAACCTAAACCTAAACTTGAAAACCCAAACCTAAACTCGATCCAGAACCCGAATCCGATTTCCTAAACCTAAACCCTAACCTATTGTCAATTCCCTAAACCTTAACCTAAATGTATTCTCAAATCCCTAAACCTAAACCTACACCTAATCCTAATCTTAACTCCCTAACTTAAACCTAAACCTAAACTTGAAAACTCAAACCTAAACCCAATCCCGAACCCGAACCCGATTTCCTAAACCTTAACCTTAACCTATTCTCAATTCCCTAAATCTATAACTTAACCTAAACCTATACCTAATCCTAATCTCAACTCACTAACCTAAACCTATACCTAATCCTAATCTCAACTCACTAACCTAAACCTAAACCTAAACTTGAAAACCCAAACCTAAACCCGATCCCGAACCCGAACCCGATTTTCTAAACCTAAACCTTAAACTATTCTCATTCCCTAAATCTATAACTTAAACCTAAACCTAAACCAAAACCTAGAACCTTAACCTAAACCAAAACCTATAACCTAAACCTTCACCTAAATGTATTCTCAAATCCTTAAACCTAAACCTACACCTAATCCTAATCTCAACTCCCTAACCTAAAGCTAAACCTAAACTTGAAAACCCAAACCTAAACCCGATCCCGAACCTGAACTGATTTCCTAAACCTTAACCTATTCTCAATTCCCTAAACCTTAACCTAAATGTATTCTCAAATCCCTAAACCTAAACCTACACCTAATCCTAATCTCAACTCACTAACCTAAACCTAAACCTAAACTTGAAAACCCAAACCTAAACCCGATCCCGAACCCGATTTCCTAAACCTAAACCTTAACCTATTCTCAATTCCCTAAATCTATAACCTAAACCAAAACCAAAACCTATAACCTTAACCTAAACCGAAACCTATAACCTAAACCTTAACCTAAATGTATTCTCAAATCCCTAAACCTAAACCTACACCTAATCCTAATCTCAACTCCCTAACTTAAACCTAAACCTAAACTTGAAAACCCAAACCTAAACCCGATCCCGAACCCGAACCCGATTTCCTAAACCTTAAACTTAACCTATTCTCAATTCCCTAAACCTTAACCTAAATGTATTCTCAAATTCCTAAACCTAAACCTACACCTAATCCTAATCTCAACTCCCTAACCTAAACCTAAACCTAAACTTGAAAACCCAAACCTAAACCCAAACTTGAACCCGAATCCGATTTCTTAAACCTAAACCTTAACCTATTCTCAATTCCCTAAACCTTAACCTAAATGTATTCTCAAATCCCTAAACCTAAACCTACACCTAATCCTAATCTTAACTCCCTAACCTAAACCTAAACCTAAACTTGAAAACTCAAACCTAAACCCAATCCCGAACCCGAACCCGATTTCTTAAACCTTAACTTTAACCTATTCTCAATTCCCTAAATCTATAACTTAACCTAAAGCTATACCTAATCCTAACCTCAACTCACTAACCTAAACCTTAACCTAAACTTGAAAACCCTAACCTAAACCCGATCCCGAACCCGAATTCGAACCCGATTTCTTAAACATAAACCTTAAACTATTCTCAATTCCCTAAATCTATAACCTAAACCTAAAACTTAAACTTAAACCTAAACCAAAACCTATAACCTTAACCTAAACCAAAACCTATAACCTAAAACTTAACCTAAATGTATTCTCAAATCCCTAAACCTAAACCTACACCTAATCCTAATCTCAACTCCCTAACCTAAACCTAAACCTAAACTTGAAAACCCAAACCTAAACCCAATCCCGAACCAGAATCCGATTTCCCAAAACTAAACCTTAACCTATTCTCAATTCCCTAAACCTTAACCTAAATGTATTCTCAAATCTCTAAACCTAAACCTACACCTAATCCTAATCTCAACTCTCTAACCTAAACTTAAACCTAAACTTGAAAATCCAAACCTAAACCTGATCTTGAGCCCAAACCCGATTTCCTAAACCTAAACCTTAACCTATTCTCAATTCCCTAAACCTTAACCTAAACGTATTCTCAAATCCCTAAACCTAAACCTACACCTAATCCTAATCTCAACTCCCTAACCTAAACCTAAACCTAAACTTGAAAACCCAAACCTAAACCCAATCCAGAACCAGTAATCCATTTCCTAAAACTAAACCTTAACCTATTCTCAATTCCCTAAACCTTAACCTAAATGTATTCTCAAATCTCTAAACCTAAACCTACACCTAATCCTAATCTCAACTCTCTAACCTAAACTTAAACCTAAACTTGAAAACCCAAACCTAAACCTGATCTTGAGCCCAAACCCGATTTCCTAAACCTAAACCTTAACCTATTCTCAATTCCCTAAACCTTAACCTAAACGTATTCTCAAATCCCTAAACCTAAACCTACACCTAATCCTAATCTCAACTCCCTAACCTAAACCTAAACCTAAACTTGAAAACCCAAACCTAAACCCGATCCTGAACTCGAATCCGATTTCCTAAACCTAAACCTTAACCTATTCTCAATTCCCTAAACCTTAACCTAAATGTATTCTCAAATCCCTAAACCTAAACCTACACCTAATCCTAATCTCAACTCTCTAACCTAAACCTAAACCTAAACTTGAAAACCCAAACTTAAACCCGATCTTGAACCCGAACCCGATTTCCTAAACTAAAACCTTAACCTATTCTCAATTCCCTAAACCTTAACCTAAATGTATTCTCCAATCCCTAAACCTAAACCTACACCTAATCCTAATCTCAACTCACTAACCTAAACCTAAACCTAAACTTGAAAACCCAAACCTAAACTCGATCCCGAACCCGAACCCGATTTCCTAAACCTAAACCTTAACCTATTCTCAATTCCCTAAACCTTAACCTAAATGTATTCTTAAATCCCTAAACCTAAACCTACACCTAATCCTAATCTCAACTCCCTAACCTAAACCTAAACCTAAACTTGAAAACCCAAACTTAAACCTGATCCTGAACCCGAACCCGATTTCCTAAACCTATAAACTAAACCTTAACCTATAGCTTATAACCTAAACTTATAACCGATAACCTAACCTATGGATTTTGCTATAGTTTAGAAGATTTGTAGGTACATTTTTGATTTCTTTATATATAATTGTTTTTTTCTAGCTCTTTTTTTTTTGTCTTTCTTCCTTTTGAGATGTGTACAAAGGCATGCTTGTTTGATTGTGTCTACAATTGTTGTTTTATACAGGCTGACAAGCTAAAGAAGTCAGTGGATGATGAAATTCATTTTCTGAAGGGAAGGATTTTAAAACTTGAAAGTGATCTTATGTCGAAGTCTACAAAAGTTACATATGCAGTTTCAAGGAAAAAAGAAGCTCTATCTTCTGTGTTTGCTGAATTTGACCGTCTGAAGAAAGAAAATTCAGTAAAGGCGCGAGCATTATTTAATGCATGAGGGCACGCCTTAGTTGTAATTCTTATGATAGGTTGAGCAAAGTGAAGTATTGTTTATTTAGAAATGTAAATGTAGGATGCATTGTAGATTTGATTGTTATTGAAATAAATGCATCATTTTTTTTCTCTGATTGCATTAAGTTTAGATGAGTTATCAATCATAGCAGGTTCTTGCAATGGAAACAGGGAAAATAGTTATGAAATATAATCCGTAGCAAAGCTACAGCTTTTCGTCATAGCTATTGCCATCTATTGCTACGGATTATATCCGTAGCTATTGGAATCTATAGCTACGGATTATATCCGTAGCTCTCCGTATGTAGTGCTGCAAATATCGTAGATATTGGTATCTATTGCTACGGATATAATCCGTAGCTATTGGTATCTATTGCTACGGATATAATCCGTAGCTATTGGTGTATATTGCTACGGATATTATCCGTAGCTAATGGTCTCTATTGCTACGGAAAAGATCCGTAGCTAATTGTATCTATTGCTACGGATATTGTCCGTAGCTAGATCTTTAGCTACCCCACCAATTGCGACGGACGTGATACGGACTAGTCTGTAGCAAAAGGCATTTTGCTATGGATCTAGTCCGTAGCCTTTGCCTGTTTTTCTTGTAGTGCGTTCATCACTGCATTCACAAAAAAAAGAGAAATCTTTGGCTTGAACTTCCTTAGGCAAAGATTCGAACCATGACCACTCGATCCCGCGCAGTCATGGCCTCTCTAGCCGCCCATGAAGAAGAGCATGCAGTTCAGCCAGCTCCCGAAACATCGACACCTACACCCCCATCAACACCCGCATTGCAACCAATTGCTCCAATAGATCACCAAGCCAACACAACCATGCAAGAGCTACTACTCTGAACAATGCAAGAGCTATTGATTCGCCTAGTGTCAAATGCCACACCAATTGCACAGGCAACCCAGCCTAGTGTACAAAACAGTTCACTCCCTCAAACCCCTTTTGCCTTCTCTCTCATTCCCCCAGTAAATCCCGTGCTCCCTCTCCCGAAAGAGTCAGTACACAACCGGGAGTAGCCCTCCCACACATCTCTACTCAGCACATCACAACAATCAGGTTACAACACAAGTTTCCCCTAACGAGAACCACAAATAAGAACTGGCGAATGCCCAAGAAGGGGGCCAGTTTCGAGTCCAATTCACTCCCCCTAACGGGAGTAACATTCCGGAATTGGCAGATACCCTAGGCGAAAGCCATTTTCGAACATCACACCCTCTTCCGAAAAGGAGCGGTGCTCAATTCCAGCTACCTCCCACCACCGGGAGTCCACCATCTTTCCAACAACATCCCGTCCTTGATCCATATGAAGAAGAAGCAACACAAGCCCTATAGCAAGGGGCAAGGTACCCGCAGCAAGGTAAGTCAGAAATTGAGGAGTTACGAGAGCAATTGCAAATGGTGCAAAATTAGCTCCAGAGACAGTAAGGAGTGGACCACCCATCCACCAAATTCAGGGATCTCTGTCCCTTCTCGGACGCCCGAGTGCCTCCAAACTTCGAGGTACCAAAATTCAAAAGGTATGACGGTAGTGGGTGCCCCACAGCACACCTAAAAGCCTTTTGTGGGGAACTCAATGCAATATCAGGGAATGATGGAGCCTTGATACAGCTCTTCCAGAAATCCCTTAAGGGTGGCACTTTGGATTGGTATACATCACTGGACAGCCATCAAATCAGAACCTGTGAGAAGCTTTCCTAGGCATTCATTGATAGGTTCTCGTATAACCTGAACATGGCTCCAAGAAGGTCTAACTTGGCTGCCTTGAGACAAAAAAGTGACGAATCCTTGTCAGCATATATAGGACGGTGGCGAGCCATCAGCTCGAATGAGAAACCCCATCGATGATGAGGAGCAGATATCCATGATCGTACATTCAGCAAATCCCAGCATTTCGGGATATTTAATCTCATATCCCTACGTAAATTTCTCCCAACTCATCCGAGCCGGAGAATAGGTCGAAGCCGGGATCAGAGCCAGGACCATTTCCCCATGGCCACACCAGCCCCCTCAGTTAAGAGAAACAGAGTCGAGGGGAAACCTGTTGGATAAGGGAATGGAAACGGTAGTGTTCCCGCACAGCGCATCATAGAGGTTAACAATATCATCACTAACACTCAGGGCAATCAATACGCTCCTCAACTGGAGCCACGCAGTATCAGCCACAGTCAAACAGACATTACCAACCACAGCAAGCCCAACAGGGATATCAGGGACAACCGTCTCAACAACAACCGCAACAGCTCAGGGGGAATACGCCTGGCCCTTACAAACAGGCAATGTTAGGGAGGAAGTTCACTCCTTTAGTGCAAACATACAATCAGGTTCTGACCATGTTAATACAAAAGTAACTCTTGACCGCTCCAACTGCGACTTCCCCCTAACCCCTTGCCACTTGGTTAAAACGAAAATCAATACTGCGTATATCACCAGGCTCCTGGCTATCTAACGGACCGCTGCTTCGCATTGAAACATGAGGTCCAAGATTTGATCCAAAGCCAGAAGATTGCAATCACCCCACAGGCTAACAATATGGCTCATGCCAACATTCTCCAAAATTCTCTGCCATCGCATCAAGCAAGACCCAGTACATCCGACACCTCTACCATCAACCATATTGAAGGAGGACAATCCATATAAACCTCTCCACATCATTCCACACAAGCAATCGTGTCCGATACAACAACTTGGACATGGGGGTATCAACCAGCACCATTACCTGTGTCACAAATATTCCTGAAAACAGCACCAGCAACACAACCCCTCATATCCCTTGAAGTAGCACCAGCTGTTTAGTCTCTTGTGACCCTCGAAGCAGCACCTAACAGGTCACACTTGCAGCATCCCGTTCCCTAAGGGACGCACCCAACACCAGTATATCCAAAAAGGTCGAATTCTGAACCTATCATTCTCCCAATAAGTCTCCCTGATCTAGCCTCGCTAACCTTATAAGGGGCACCCCCGGTTCAAATTCCAAAATTCCTGATGCCTCATCAACTGGCACATGCCCAGAGGGCCTCTCTCACACATCAAGAAGAGGAAGAAAACCCCAATGTCAAATCTCGCCAGAACTCGATGGCACCTCAAGAGAAATCACCGAGTCTACCACAAACGGTCCCAGCCACAACCTCTCAGCCTCAGGAACCATTAATATACCTGGAAAGGAAAACGGTTCCATCCTATAATCCAAAAGTAGTCCCATGGCATTACCCAGAATGCGATGAGGTGGGTAACAACGGGAGATATTTCAGGAGAGATAACCCAAACCCAAAGGAAACCTGGGGAACTTTGTCAGGAACCACATACAAAACTAACGCTGCTTATGACACAGCAGCCCAACTCAAAACCATCCCCGCATAAATTTTCATCTGAGAACTCTTATGCACATCAAGGTTGCATCGAGAAATCTTTACAAAAATGTTGAATGATGCCCATATCTCTCCTGATGTACCTCCCGAAATAGTGGCAAGTATGATAGGACAACTTCTCACACCACAGGCCATCACTTTCTCTAATGAGGAATTACCACCTGAAGGTCGTAAACATGGGCGCTCATTAAATATAGTTGTCCGTTATGAGAACTTTGAAGTTCTACTTGTACTCATTGACAACGGATCTAGCCTTAACGTATGCCCTTTAAGGACTGCTGAACAATTGGGGATAGAACCATCTTCTTTCAGACCTAGTACTATGAGCGTTAGAGCCTTCGATAATTCTCGAAGATAGGTTAAGGCAGAAATCGACCTGGAGTTACAAATTGGACCAGACATGACCCTTGTCATGTTTCAGGTCATTGACATTCATGCCTCATTCAACCTTCTGTTGGGGCGACCATGGCTCCATGTTGTTGGAGCCATCCCATCTACCCTCCATCAAAGGGTTAAATTCCCTTCGAGAAATCCAATCATTTCAATATTGGCCGAGCCAGAAACCATCTTACCGGTGACGGTCAATATCCTATAAACTGACATCCCTGTGATTGACGTTCAGCATACCGAAGGTGATGTATCGTATCACATTTTCGAGTTCGAAATTGTGAACTCAATCGTTAATCCACGCCCCCTCGCTGCTGAACATGTCATTCCCCCTGCCAAAAGACTAATCCTGAACTACCATACCGAATTCCATGAAAAAGGTATGGTGGTAAAACCAGCACGTGCTAATGTGTAAAAACAGGGACTGGGGTATCAACCGACGTCAAAGGATCAACTGAAAGGACAAAGAAGGGTCAACCGTTTAAGTGCACGCCCATCAAGCTCATCAAGGCTGGGACAGCTCGTAAAGACACGATGATGTCCCTTAAGGACCAACTCCAGCAACTCAAACTCATAGAACATGCTAACTTGGAGTCCATCTAGCCACCGATAAGGTGGGATAGGATCCTCAAGACAATGAAGGCACATCCGAAGCCAGGGGCGAAACCCCCAGACCCACCACATGAGGCTAGGGGCAAGGAAACAGGGTCATCACAGGAGACCCAGGATCAGGAGTGCCCCTTGAAAGGGACGCAGGCAAGATTGGAGAGACACCCATTTCCATCCACAATCAAGGGGATACGTCCCCACTACCAGCTCAGCAACACGAGGGGCAGAAGCAGGCCATTCATTGGGTTGACAAGGGAAAATGGCCTGCCCTTGATTGGACGGACGTCAAAGTCCCATCACCAAGAGAATCCAAGGAGCCAGAAGAACTCTAACTCTTGGGTGAAGAGATCAAATCAGACTTCGACTCTGAACCCAACCTAGCAGATATTATGGTCATCGAGACAGGTGACCCTCAGGAACAAACAGATCAGATCAACAGAATTGAAAAGGGGGAGGAACCACAATGGTCAGCTATCCTCCTAACGATTGCATCCGCCGGTGAACCATTCGTCGATGCTGGCCTTAAAAAAATGTTAATGTAAATAGTGGTGGATACCTCGAACTAGGACAGGATCAATCATGGTTTGCAACACCATCCTGTTAGGGATCTCTCGGTGACACAAAAAAATAAAAAAAATATTCAAAATACGAAAACATCACATATTCTCAAAAGTATAAAAAAATAAATATTTCTCAAAATCCCAAAACACTAGAAAATTTTCAAAAAATAAAAACAATAGAAAAACTTTCAAAAACCACTGTGCCAAACTCTTCACACACATTGCAGGGGTTTGAGGTTGACTCGTATGATTTCGATCTAGAGTTAGACTTTGAACTTATGGGTTTGGATGAAGCACTGGATGAGAAAAATGATGATACAGCTCTCGAATTCGAGGATTCCCTCAAAAAATTTAAAGCAAAGGCCAATGTTGTAGCAGACAACTTTGAAATTGTGAACTTAAGGTCAGCAGAATCTCCCAAAGAGGTGCGCATCAGAAGGTCGTTGTCTCCGGAACACAAGCAGAAGATGATGGAGTTTCTGAAGCCAAGGTTGTCCAACTTTTCCTTCTCTTATGAGGACATGCCAAGGCTTAATGAGGATCTGGTGGTGCACCATTTGCCAACAAAGCCAGACATGAAGTCTGTCAAATAAAAGCTGCGAAGAATGAAGCCAGAATGGGCCCTGAAGGTCCGTGATGAAGTCATCAAGCAATACAAAGCGAGGTTCTTGGTAGTCTTCAATTACCCGGAATGGCTCACAAACATCGTACCAGTTCCAAAGAAAGATGGGAAAGTCAGGATGTGCATCGATTTTAGAGATCTCAACAAGGCAACCCTAAAGACGATTTCCCTCTGCCACACACTGGTAGATAACATTGTTGGACACAAGATCTTCTCCTTCATGGACGATTTCTCCCATTATAATCAAATCAAGATGGCCATCGAGGATCGTGAGAAGACTTCTTTCATCACACCATGGGGAACTTTCTGTTACCGGGTCATGCCCTTCGGATTGAAAAATGTAGGAGCTACATATCAGCGGGCCATGACTGCTTTGTTCCATGATATGATAAACAAAGAAATGGAAGTCTATGTGGACGACATGATCGTCGAGTCTTGCACAATCGAAGGACACTTCGAAGATCTCAAGAAATTTTTCGACAGGCTAGAAAAGTTCAAGCTCTGCCTCAATCCGCAAAAATGTGTCTTTAGTGCAACCAGAGGTAAGCTGCTAGGCTTCATTGTCAGCGAAGATGGTATCCAGGTGGACGAGACCAAGACTAAGGCCATCATCGAAATGCCACCGCCCAAGACTGAAAAAGAAATTCGAGGCTTCCTCGGACGAATCCAGTATATCAGCCAATTCATCGCACGGCTCACCCCGATCTGTGAGCCCATATTCAAGCTACTACGAAAGAACTCGCCAAAGGAATGGAATAGCGACTGTCAAGCGGCCTTCGACCGGATCAAGAAATACCTGCTAAATCCTTCAGTGCTCATGCCACCTACTCCAAGTAGGCCATTACTGCTGTATATCTCCGTCGCAGCAGAAGCAATCGAATACGTTCTTGGCCAACACAACGATACAGGAAGAAAAGAGCAAGCAATCTACTATCTGAGCAGACGATTCACGAGCTACGAAGCCAAATACTCCAGCTTAGAAAAGACGTACCTCAACCTACTCTGGGAGACTCAACGGCTACGACAGTATATAATCACTCACTCAGTCCTTCTACTCGCTCGCATGGACCCATTAAAATACTTGTTCGAGAAACTAGCACTAACAGGCAGGATCGTAAAATGGCAACTATCGCTTTCTGAGTTTGACATTACCTATGTCACTCAGAAGGCAATCAAGGGGCAAGTACTGGCCGACCATTTAACAGCTCACTCCCTGCCTGACTATCAACCGCTGAAGACCTTCTTCCTTGACGAGGACATCCTCCTGATTAAGGAAGAAGAAGAAAGAAAGGCAAGAGAATGGACACTCTTCTTCGACGAGGCTGTAAACTCAAAAGCCAGGCGACTGACATTCCAATGTACCAACAACGTAGCTGAATATGAAGCATGTTTCGCCGGTCTAAGAGAAGCCATATTCCTTAACGTGAAGAAGTTACGAGTCTTTGGTGACTCACAACTCATCATCAATCAGATAAATGGTGACTGGAGGACTAAGGATGAAAAACTGACCCCTTATCATGTGTATCTGAAAAACCTAACCGAGGAATTCGAACAGATCATATTCTCTTACATGCCCCAAGCTAGGAACCAGTTCACAGATGCTCTGGCTACCCTGGCCTCAATATTGAAGATCCCAAAAGGAATTGCTAAATGGGAACTCACCGTCGAACTCCAGGAGGAACCTGCATTCTGCCTACAGATTGACGAAGCTGAATCTCCCCCAAATGATCAACCATGGTACATAAACATCAAGGAATATCTCAAACATCAGAAGTACCCGGAAGGAGCAGCCCTAGTTGATCGACGTACTATCCAACGCCTGTCATCACAATTCGTGATTACTGGAGGCATCCTCTATAAGCGATCCTTCAACCAAGTCTTTCTCCGCTGTGTGGATGAAGTAAAAGCGGCACAGATCCATGAGCCCGCTTCTGAGCTCTATAACCTGACATCACCATGGCCCTTTTCTGTATGGGGATTGGACATCATCAGCAAGATCAGCCCCAAAGCATCAAACGAACACGAATACATCCTGGTGGCAGTAGATTACTTCACTAAATGGATAGAGGCAGCATCTTACACCACCATCGCAGCATCTCACATGGTCAAATTTATGAAGAACAATATCATCAGCCGATATAGGATCCCTCAGGCCATTATTACTGACAACGGTACCCCGTTCGTCAATAAAATGATGGGCGATTTCCTCAACAAGTTCAAGATCCAACGTCATCGGTCAAGCCCCTACCGCCCTCAAATGAATAGTGGGGTTGAAACTGCCAACAAAACTATCATTTGTATACTGGAACAAATGGTGAAAACATATCGTGATTGGTCAGAAATGCTTCCTTACACACTCTGGGCCTATTAGACGTCTGTATAGTCTGCTACAGGTGTAACTCCATACGGAATTGAAGTAGTGCTGTCAGTCAAAATTGAAATCCCATCACTCCAGATACTGCTAGAAAGCGAAATCGAGGAAGGCGAGTGGCAACAAGCAAGATACGATCAACTGCATCTAGCTGATGAAAAGCACATGCGGGCGCTAAGCCACTCTCAATGTTATCAAAGAAGGATCGCCCGAGCTTACAACAAGAGGGTCCGAAAGAGGAGCTTTAAAGTCGGTGACATGATCATGAAATGCATCCTACCGCCGCACTTGCCAGATCCCAGAGGAAAATTCAAACCCTCGTGGGATGGACTACTGATCATTCAAGAAGTACTCCCAAGAAGGGCTCTTCAGCTCACCAATCTAAGAGGAGAGGATCTTCCCGAGCCCATCAACACTGACAACGTGAAAATCTATCATGGGTAACCACACCTAACCTTGTCAATAATTACAATCGCAAAGCTGTGCCCACTAAAAATAAAAATATCTGCCATCTCTCCCATCAGAAAAACCTATCATTTCTCCAAAAATAATAAAATAATAAAATAAAAGCACAAAAAAAGAAGAAGAAAGAAAACAAAAGGGGGGGAAGTAAAAAAAGAAAGGAAAAAAGAGAAAAAGAGAGAAAAGAAAGATCCGACAAAAAAGGGAGGGGGGGGGGAATTAAATCTATCCCTCATCCCCAAACAATCCACTCAAAAAAACAGCTTACAATTGTAATCAAAGACAAGGATAGGAAGGTAACCAGTTATCCCGCTATGAAGGAAGTCTCTCCATCACGCTCGACATTTCAAAAAAGAAAAAGAAAATGAGAGACATGTCTAAGCAAAAAGGGCGAGGTGAAAACCCGAAAGGGCGCCTCGAGTAAAAACAATGGATAAATAGCGGACTTGGTGAAAACCTAAAAGGGCGCCAAAGGTAAAAACAATATAGCTACCAAAGGGTAGGCAAGATCAAAAACCCGGGACATAGTGAAAATCCGAAAGGACGCTATGGGCAAAAATGACGGGAAGAGTCAGACATAATGAAAACCTGAAAGGGCGCTACGGGTAAAAAAAAAATGGTAAAAAAAATAATAATAAAAGTGCAGGTATAGAAGAGGTCAAGACAGCGAGCATCACAGCGAGATACAAAGGAAAGATCAATTGCGGATCAGTTCTCTATCAAACTCTACTTGAATCCAGGGATGTGATCCCAAACACCCTCTCAGGGAACCAAGACCCTATGAACACAATCTAGGATACCTATCAAACATCGTCGCATCCAAAGATCTCTGCCAGGAAATCCAGATTTGCCTATATAGAGCAGTCAAGTTAAAAGGAAGAGGAGTATGCCCAAATTCAGAAAAAGCAAACTCCGGAACATCCTGCCAAAAATCAAACTGGCAAAGGAACCGCACGGGATGGTAGGAGCAGTACCCTCAAAGGTCGAGCAACAATAGAGGGGTGCGAGTAGCGCTACAAATCAGAGGCGCCCGACAAAGCCAGGTAGCCTCCCAATTGATCTCTCACCCTCAAAGCTGAGTGAGCATGCAACGATAAAGCGACTCAATAGCCTCAGCACTAAGTGGAAGGCCATCAAGTAATAAGCGCAGCACGTCACCACGACGGGAGTCCAGCCATAGAAGCTAAGGAATCATAAACAAGTGCTCCCACAACTAAACCTACAAGGAGGTACAGGTCAAGCTCAGGTTGTATGCAGAAAAACCAAGCTAAACAGGAGAAAGGAAAAGAACAGGGAATACCTAAAGGAATGTGCAACAACTTCAAAGGATGCGGGTTCGCCCCAATGAACACTCGGTCAACCCGAAAAAGAGCTCCGCTAGCACCATGGAAATGATACTCCTACGATGCAGAATACGACGAAATACATCCAACAAGGTCGCCAACGATGATCATCTCCATCCTGAGAAGAGCAGCTCGGCCAAAACGCAAAATATCAAGGCATTCAGGCACTGAAGCTAGCGATCTGATCCAGGGGCACCTCAAAAAGTAGAGTAGTGATCGAACAAGACCTCGAGAGAAAACTCGCCAGCCCTACCCTCTACAGTGGAAGAGCAGTAAGGAATCCAAACCAGGAAATCAGATCAGAAGAACGGACTGGCTCAGATGCAGAAATGTAAGGCTCTCGGGTGAGGGGAAGACCAAATAGACGTGAGAACTCCTCCAGTAACGGGCCCAACTCCAAGTCATTAAAGGAGAACAGATTCAGAGACGGAACCCAATCATATAGCATTGCACTCAACAACCGCTAATCTAGGCGGACTCGGTGAAAGTGGAGAACTTCCCGGAAGCCCAAGGAACTCAACTTGAAAATCTCAGACTCGGTTAAGCTCTCAATCCAGATATGCAGTCACTCGGAACAGGTGCCACGCGGCAGCAATTAACAAGTCTGGACGGGCACACCCTCCACAATCTGGATCCCCGGGTCAATGTGCGAATCATCAAAAATAGGCATCCCCTCGTCCAATAAGTTTATCGCGTGATGGCGAAAAAATCCAATATCGCCCATCGCATCACGCATAGTGTCCTGAAAAGCTACAACAGGCGGGCCTGGGCTGCCAACAACCGTCACATTAGGAGCTGTCTGAAACACATGAGCGCCAGGAGCCACAGTGTCCCTATGGCTAACTGGGCCTATACCTTGATCCCCGACAATAGTCGCCTGCCCCAACACTGTCTCGAAATCCGTGCTAAAAATCTGAGCCAAGCCATCTGTAAGAAATCCCTCACCCGCCAAATCCAAACCGCTCGGGCCATCGAAGTGAGGGTCACCACCTATTAAGACCCGATCTACCCCATCTGCACCTTCCATCAATACCATACTATCATCCACACCATCCATAACCATCCCTCCATCAATCAAACCATCAGCCGCCGTCATCACACCATCCTCGCCATTCAAACCATCTATCACCATATTAACATCCGCGAAACCTAACGGCCCACCCGGAATGGACCCACCAAAAACATCCAATCCCATTAACCCATCCCCATAACCACCATCCATGGAGAAGGAATCTAAACCATAAATAGCATTTACCTCTCCAAAGGGAGCCATTACTCCTCCACCAACCTCCATCAATCCATCCATAAATGGATCTCTCCCATCATTTATGGGGCCACCAACTTCTCCACCATTTAAGGATCCATCAAAACCACCACCATTGCTCGCCATAATGATTGGAAAGGGAAGAAACAAAGGAGAAAAAGATAAAATGGAGAAAAGGGAAAAGGGCAAAGGGACAAGAAGATGGGACAAAGGGAATGATCGGATGGTCTGATCCGACAAAGAGGGATAGAAAGGAGGCAAAGAGAATGAACAGAGAAGACAAGTACTCGCTGGAAGAAAAGATGAACGGAGGCGGCGATCCGATTACCTCTAGCGATACTCCAACCACCGCCGTCAGATCTGACATTTTCATTGCTGTAGCACTGACAGGACAGAACGGGAGGAAAAAAGTCTCCAAGCGGCAGACCAACCACCGCCCGCGGCAGTCCGACTACCGCCTGGGCCCACTTTTGGGCGAATTTTGGGCAGGATCAGCTCCGGAGGGCTAGGACCTAGAAACAAACCTCTATGCACTCAATTGGGACTACAAAACTGATCAAAAGACATTGCGAGAAGGCAACATTGAACAAGCAAAATTTCATATAAACATTGGATTACACTGGCAAGGATACATGATTACATGATGCAATGAACTAATCATCATCAGGGAGATAAGTGTCAGTGTCCTTATGGCGAAAGTGGGGCCCCAAGATCCCTCCTCCAGCAAAACGTGCGCCGCCACCAAGAGCATAGACGGGCTGCAAGATCGGACCGATGCCATGCTGCTCGCACCAGGAATTATACTCTCTGTCCGGATCAACGAAGGCACTGACATCATAACCCTCCAAGGCGGCTGCTAACCCTCTCTCAGGCACCGATCTCCAGTTAGAAGGCCCAGACAACGGGCTAAGTGGCACCAAGGGACTGTCAGTCAACTGCCAAAAAAGTCTCTCTCCCAAGTATCACTTCGTCACACGTGGGTCATCCAGCATACGACGTTGTCATGAGGCTTGAAAAGCCTCCTGAGCTCCAGTAGAGAGCGCTGCATTCGACTGGAGATACGGCCTGGTATGGAACTACAAAAGAGGAGAAAGAGTTAAGGAGAAAGAGTCAAAGGCTGAGACATAAGCAGAAAATAGGCAACACATGGGTAACACAAAATGAGGCAAAGATGCTCACATCATCAGGAACAAGGGCATTAATGTTCGACCTCCAAGCAAGATCGAAAAACATACGCGTGCGGCTGCGGTTATCCTTGTACCACAGCATCATGCGGGGAAAAGTAGGCGAATGATCAACCAAGGTGGGTGCCAAGTAGAGAAAATGATCGAAAAAGCAGACCTGTACAAAACTGCAATCAGAAAAGACGCACCAGATCATCCCCAAGGAAAGCAGGGCATAAAGGAGGCCAAGAAATTACCTCAACGATTGGGTAAAAGCCAGTCAAATATCGGCTGATACAACGGCTGACCTTGTCCAACCCTTCGTACAAATGGGCCAAGAGGGTCGCATTCCAGTTGTATGGTGTCGGAAAAGTGATATCTGCCACGAGAGACAACAGGAGGGAACTCACAAGCTCATTCCCGTGGCAGAAAATCATCGCACCTATAGTGTACAAAATTAGGGCATTAGCCTTCACCACAGCCACAGCTTCGGTCTAAGGGATGCACCTGGCAAAGTTCGATGATAGCCAGAGAAGTTTGAATCGAGGACCAGTAAAGTCTCCAACATCTGGTATCATCCCCAATAATCTCATCCAATCATCCTCAGTGGGCACCGGAAGGTCATCCTCGAAAGGGACGAATCCTCTGTCATACGGAAGGCCCAGCTGCATGTATATATCATATGGGGTAATACCCCACTCTCCAAAAGGCAGCTGAAAAGTATGGGTCTCAGGGTGCCACCGCTCAGTTAAAGCAGACAGGAGAGACATGTTTGTTCTGCTAAAACGAACTCGGAAGAGGTGTGCAAATGGCGTCCGCTCCAAAACCTCAAAGAATAGTGGTTGCGAGTCATAGAACCAATCAGGCCAATACGTCCTGACCCCTCGCCCTCTCAGGACCACAGGAGAGCCACCTTCCCAAGCTATATTAGATAGGTGCCGCCCTTCTCGTGGCAAGTAACATGGATCGGTCGACTGACGAGAAGAACTAGCATCATTTCTGCCAAGGCGAGGCATGTTGCACAGGCAAGGTGTACACGTAAGTATCCATTTCAAGACCCAAGCCCATTTCAAAGCCCATCTTAAGGCCCATTTCAAAGCCCATCTTAAGGCCCATGTCAAAAAGCTCATCTTAAGGCCCATGTCAAAAAGGCCATTTCAGGGCCCAAACCCATTTCAAAAGGCCCATCGTAAAGCCCATTTCAAAAAGCCCGTCTTAAGGCCCATTTCCAAAAGTCCATCATGAGGCCCAAGCCCATTTAAAAAAGCCCATGTCCAAGCCCATCCAAGAAAAACCATGTCTAAGCTCATTTTCAAGGCCCATCCCAAAGCCCACTTCAAAAAGTTCATGATCCAAAGGTCCATCTCCAAAATCCATGACCAGAGACCCAGCTCCAAAAATCATCGTCCATGCCCATAACAAATCCATGTGTCTAGGCTTGCCAAAATCATGATGTGGGGCCCACTTAGAAAATCTCACCCGTCCATCATTCACCAAATGACCAACCATCACGATTTACATCATTCACACACACAAGTAGGCCCTGGATCATCCATCTAACGGCTCAGATCGTCGCCGCCAATTTCAAAAAAAAAGAAGAACACATAGAAAACACATAAAAAAAATAAATAATATGATGGGGCCCCTTTCTTATCACACCCCACTCCATTAAAAAAAAAAACACAAAAAAGGGCCACTTCTACGGCTCAAAATAAAATCCAATAGGATCCAACGGTTGAGATTTAGTATCAAAGATCAATGGCCCTGATCTTGGCCTCCACAAAAATAAATTTTTGATAATAAAACGCCAAAGCCTTCTTCCCAAAAATCAGCAAAACAGCCCAAGCCTCAACTATACAGTCAAGCTCACTTGGAAAACAAAGGAAAACACAAAAAATTTAAAAAAAAATAAAATGAGAGAGGAGGCTTCACCAAAATAGCTCCAGGGACCACAATGGAGTCCCTGGATGCCTATGGGCCAGTTTCAAATAGGGGAGAAGGTATCACCGGACGGACCAGCGCACCTGACGGACCACTGGGCCAAGCGATGGACCAGCGGTAGCCGGACTGCTGCCTGACCAAAAACTGCCATGGGACAGTGAGCTTGTCCCCTAGGGTGGTTGTGGGCTAGAACCCCTCTATCCACACCTAAATCCACCACTTTGAGTCTCAGAAATCCAAAACAGAGACCACCAGACGAACTAGAGCACCACACGAAGCCCACACATGCGAATCCGGCTCGAACCAGGCCCGGGCGGTAGTCTGACTACCGCCTGCGGTACTCCGATTGACGCCGCTCGCGGCTCGAGTGTGGACAGCTATCCCAGCGTCCAAAAGTTAACTTTCCTTCAAAATTACCCCCCATACCTTCGCATTTACCAATTTACCAGCCCCATAAGCCAATGAGAGTGTGTCATGTGGCATCTCTCTCCTCTCCACCAACCACCACTTGCCACATCAGCTTTTAACCCTCTTTAATCCAGTAATTGCAGCAATGTCATTGGAGAAGGCTATAAATATCCTTCTCTTCTTCTCATTTTGAGACACTACAACTAGGAGAAAGAGAGTGAGAGAGGAATAGAGTGGGAGAGGAAGAGAGTGAGGAAGAGAGTAAGAAAAAGGGAAGGAGCTCCCAAGCTTCCAAAATCCTGATTTTTCAGCCACCCCTTGGCCTTCTTCTCAACCTTCCAACCCATAAAACTCAGCCCAGACTAGTCATGGTTCAGTTTACATCTTAGCCTATTCAAGAATCAAGCCAAGGATCCATCATCTTACAAGCATTCATCATGACATTTACTCCCTTCTCAACCCCCCTGCTTCTCTAGATTCCTAGTGAATGTATGCTCTGTGATTTGTCGTACATTGGATCCTGTCATATCAGAAATTCCTAGTGATCTAGTCCATTTTCTTACCTCTTTGTATAAGCATCATCACATCCGCCTTCTAGACACGCCGTTAGAAGTATGCTCTATGGCTTGCCGAAGTCTCAGATCTTACCACATTAGAAGTCCACGTGTGTGCCTAGTCTTATCTCGACTACATCATCCATCTCTTGAGATTGTTTTACCACACAAAGTAGAGACCATGCATTTGTACGGGCAGAGAGGGTGCCTAACACCTTCCCTCTTTGTAACCGAGGTCCCTTACTCGGAATCTCGGATCGCAGATCAGGAGTCACTCTAAGGTAGGAGAGTCTTCAGATCACTCCAGCCTTACGTATTCCGCGGTTCTAGCCGACTGCGGGATTCTGAGATTATTCGGTTAGTGGCGACTCCAACATCCATAATCAGCCTAATCACCCTTACTAAAAATCCATAATCCACTAAACCAACATGGGCACCGATTTTCCAGTATCTACAACATCATCTATAAAAGTGATAAAATACAATGCCCCACCCAAGGTATTTGTTCTCATAAGACCACAAACATCAGAATAAACCAAACCTAATGCATGCATTTTATTAACATGGGAAGCAGATTTAACAAATGAAACTCTATGTTGTTTCCCTAATAAACAGTCAATACAGGTTTTGAGAGGTATACCTATCACTTCTGGAAGGAGCCGCCTCTTCGCTAGTAACTAAAGCCCTTTTTCACTCATGTGGCTTAGACGCCTGTGCCATATGTCAGTAGCTGAATCTTTCGCTGCGTTCAACCCACCCTTGCACACACAGACACTTGCCTTGTAAATGGTGCAACACTTCTTCCATCTAGCTGCGATCAACAAACCCTTAATGAGCTTCCAGCGCCCACCAACAAATCGACTTTCATATCCATCATCATCTAACCTTCCCGCCGACATCAAGTTGAGGGGAAGGTCTGAAATGTACCTTACATCTCTGAGAACCAATGTGCAGCCCACATCGGTCTTCACACAAATATCACCGACCCTGACGATCTTTGATACGCCAGAATTTCTTATCTTCACGGTGACAAAGTCACCTGATTTGTAGCTTGTGAAGAAATCTCTGCTTGAAGTCGCATGAAACGAGGCTCCCGAGTCTATCACCCAGTCGGTGTCCTGACTTGTAGCCGTGAGACAAACATTATGATCTACTGAAAGAATAACTACAACGTCGCCATCTGAAGCGACCATAGTGGAGTCTGATTCATCTTCCTTCTCATTTTCTTTTTCTTTCTTGTCATTCTTTTCCTTATGACATTCATGCTTGTAGTGGCCTTTCTTGCCACAATTCCAACATTCAACATCCTTCCTAACACTCGACTTGCCTCTTGATTTATCGCGGACCTTCCTGCCCTTTCTGTTCTTTCCTCTCCCCCGATCTTATGTCACAAGGGCCTCTTGTTGAGTAGACCCCTGAGACTTGCTCCTTGTCTCCTCATTGAATAGACAACTAGTTACCTGTTCCATGGACACTTTTTCATTTGGCGCAGAGTTACTCAGAGACACAACCAATGTCTCTCAATTGTCAGGCAATGAGCTAAGCAATAGCAAAACCAGTAGTTCATCGTCAAAGACCATCTTCATAGCAGAGAGCTGGTTCAATATGTTGTTGACCTCATTCATGTGCTCAGCCACAGAATCACCATATTTAAACTTGAGATTCACAAGTCGTCTTATCAGAAAAATCTTATTGTCAGCTATCTTCCTCTCATACAATCCTTGCAATTTCAGCCATAGGCTAGCGGCTGAGGTCTCCCTAGACACATGGTGGAATACAGAATCGTCCTGCCATTGTCTAATAAACCCCACCGCCTTCCGGTCTAACTTTTTCCAACCATCATCTGACATATCCTTTGTCTTTGCTAATAGGCCTAGAATTGGAGCATATAAGTCCTTACAATAAAGCAAGTCCTCCATCTAAGCCTTCCATATTGTCCAGTTAGAACCATTGAGACTGATCATCCTTAATGAGCCACTTTCCATAATTCAGAACTAATCCCACTTCGCTCAACTAACCAGAACGCTCTGATACCATTTTGTTGAGAGTGTTGCACAAAGGCCTTAGGATCTTGCCTCCTAAGAATACCAAAATTATGAGATATAATAAAGCAATCAAATAAATCAAAGCACAAACCACACGACACAAGAAATTTTACTTGGAAAACCCTCGAAAAGGTAAAAACCATGGGACTTATTCCAGAGCAACAATTTACTATGAAGTAGAATGTTACAACCGATCACAAGCACACACCTCTTAGATTAAACATTCTTCACTCATGTAAGAGTGGATGAACAATAAGAGAATAAAGAAAATGGAGAGATCTCACCGATCACGAGAACATAGAAGCGCTGAGACGTCGACTACACAATAGATCACCTGTACGAGCAAAATCCTCCATTTCACGAGCTTCCTCTCTCTCTCTCTCTCTCTCTTTCTTTCTCTTTTTCTCTCTCTATCTTCCTCTAGAATCACTTTAGGAAGTCTTAGCATGCCCTAGAATAACCCTGGGGACCTCTATTTATAGTTTAAGAAACTCCCTTTCCGCACCTCTTCGAAACTGACTCAAATTTATGTAGTTCGCACAAAACCCGTGTAGAATCTGCGTAACCCTCGACTAGTCGAGCCAGGTCCTTGACTGGTTAAAAGGCTCCATCGACCGGTTGAGCCTGACCCTCGACTGGTCGACGCCAAAAATTACTACTTACTGGACTTTGAGTCAAGCGAGCCTCGATCGGTCGAGCAACCCACTCGACCGGTTCAGCAGTGCAGTGTAACAAGATTTAAGACATCCGATCTGCACTACCTCTCCTCTGAACTGAGGAGGAAAACCCCATCAGATTGATCGCCCATTTAGTCACTTTGCCTATTCACCACCCGTACAAGATTGTTATTAGATGATTAGGCAACTGTTGGGAGGTGGGGTTCTTCCTCTAAGGGTCTGTTTGATTTTTCAAAGATAGTGTAAATATCCTATAAATGGGTAATTATTACCGTTTCACCCATTTGAAAATCCATAGGAATTTCTGCGTTGGAAACTGGTTCAAAAGAGCTAGTTTAAATTTTAAGACCCAAAGGTGATGTATATGATATATTCATTCTGTCCATCCATTTTATCAAAACATTTTGAGGCATGAGCCGAAAAATGAGGTAGATACAACACTCAAGTAGCGCACATCAAAAGAAATAGTGGCCCCAAGAAGTTTTTAACGGTAAGTGTTCGACTCCCTTTTTCCTGTGGCGTGGTTCGCTTAAGCTTTGGATATGCCTAATTTTTTGGCTCATGCCATAATTTCAGTTGGCATAATGGATGAACGCTGTGGATAAGCGACATGCGTCACGGTGGGGTCCACAAATATTTTATGGCATTCATTTTTTTCATCTAAAAAGTATGTGGTCAAATCAAGCATATGAAACAGTGATGTAAATATGCAAGTAAATAATTATTGCCCAGTTATAATGTATTTACCAAGGAATTAGAAAATCAAACAAGCCATAAAGATAGGTTGCAATTTAAATTATGTATGAAAGGATTTTTGATATACTAGGTAATAAAAACAATCACATAGGTTAAAAAAAATAAATCATAATTAACCACAAGGCGGGACTGTAAGGAACCTTTCTGAATGAAGAACTATTTGTACTAAAATGAAAATAGTCCATTGTAAGAGTGTAGACTTGGATTATAGCTAAACATTACTACTAATTAAGATTATCACTACTTCTAAAATAGAGATTTCATCATATCGACGGTCAAAAGTCCTATTTAATTTCATTTTTACTATAAATAGTAAGTCTTAATTCGATTATAAATTTTAATCCTTTGAGTTGTAGAAGTTATGCTCAACACGAAAAAGGGTTTAGAAAAGTTAGGAGAATAACATAGTTAGGCTAAATTGGACACTTACTTGGCTGAAAACCAGGAGTCTAGTAGGAATAGAGGCCCTCTATAAATAATAAGTTTATTATTTATAGTAAGTCACGTTTTTAGGGTGTTTAAATTGGAGCCTAAGTCTAAAACTCCATTATAGGTTTGAGTTTCTTAATTAAAGAATTATAATTTCATTTTTTATCATCAATCAAATTAATTTGAATTTATTAGGAATTATTTCCGCGTTTACTCCTAATGAATTCCGAAAAGGTCTACTAGCAGTCTAGATAACTCAATGAAATCCGAGTAGTTGTACCTTGAGGAAAGGGTAATCGACCTCATCACGTCCCTCCCTGCTTCACACCCGATATCCTGTGCGTTAATGCATTTGAGTTTTGTATCAAGTTGAGCTTGGGAGAGGGGGGTTTATCAGGTGATGGATCTAATGTACGGGTTGGATGTGACAGAAACAAAGGCGACGGAAACATCATTTAAGCTGCACATCTCAGTGCTGCCATAAGAGTGAGGTGTACCAATAGAGGATCCTCTTCAAGGAACCTATCCTGGAGGCATACCATCTCTATCTTGAATTCAAAGACGTAGGTGAACTGTCTTTGCAGTTGACCTGAGTCGGCCACTGATTATATATTTGGGCCTTTTTATTCGGTCGGTACTGACGCTGCCAATAGGGATGTGGCTGCTGGATGGTACTGTATGAGCCCCACCACAGTGTATATGTTTTATCCATGCCATCCAGTTATTTTAGACCTTTATTTTAGTGTATGAGCTAAAAAATAGGCAGATCCAATCTTCATATGGACCACACCACTGAAAAACAGTGATAGTTGAATACCCACCTTTAAAATATTCCTAGGGCCTGATGTAATGTTTGTTTGACATCTAGCCTGTTGATTAGGTCACAAAGATCTATATGAATGAAAAACACAAATATCAGCTTGATCCAAAACTTTTGTGACCCCAATAAGTTTTTAACGGTGGATGTCCAATCACCACTGTATCCTTAGCGTGGTACACTGAGTAGAGCTGGGCATCGGACCGAGTCGAATCGGATTGGGCCCAACTCGACCAGGTCCGAGTTCTGCATGGCCTGACCTGAACTCGGTCAGATCTGGGACCGAGTCCTGGTCCTCTGACCCAATCCGATCCTAACGCATGTTGCCCTGGACCTATCCGAGTCCGACTTGATCAGGAAAACCGAGTCGAATGGGATTGGCCCAAGTTCGGATCAGACTCGGATTTCCACCTACAGTGCTCGTTGGTCCCACGCTGTGGGGCCCACCTTATGTATTCTGTATCCACCCTACCTAGCGGGTGGGCCCCTTTGTCAAATTTAGAGAGTAGAACAAATGGCATGCAAATCAATAAACTCACCAAATAAAAAAAAAATCACAGATTCTGCATATATCCCACAACAAATGGATGAAAAAGACCCATAATAAAAAAAAGGGAGAAAGGACTCTTACCTAAGTAGATGCAGACGTCGGGCAGGCAGCAGCGAAGAGGAGAGGAAGAAGAAGAGGACGGACGGGATGACTAGACATCGGACGAGCGGCGGAAAGAAGAAAGAGAGGAGAGAGGAAAAAGAAGAGGGAGGACGAGACGAGACTTGGACGTCGTGTCGGGAGCAGCGGCAGCGAAGAGGAGAGGAAGAAGAAGAGGATAGGAAGAACCGATCGAGCGACGAGCAAAGAGGAGAGGAAGAAGAGAGGCAGCACGTTCTCGTTCGGGCGGGAAGAATTTGGAGAAAAAATCGAGCTAGGGTAAAAACGGGGGAGAGATTTGGGGAAAAAACGAGCTAGGGTAAAACGCTCGGGTGAAAAATATGATATTTATAGTATACCTGACATTGTTTCGGGTCGGGTCTGTTCGGTCCTGGAATTCGGGCCAGATTTGTTCGGATACAATGCTATCCGGACTCGATTCGAAATTTTGTCGAATCTGGGCGATCAAAATCGATCAGACCCGATCAGACCGTTAGTTTTGTTCGGAACGGTATCGAGTTGGATCTGGTTGGGTTGGATCCACCGGATCCGACCCAAGTTGCCCACCTCTAACACTAAGGGTTTTTTTTTTGGGCTCATATCCTAAAATGAGTGGATTGCATATTGAGTAAACTCCGTAGGGTCCACCATGATTTATGTAATTTATCCGGTCTGTCCATCCATTTTACAAGATAATTTGAGGGCCTTACAAGGTTAAAATAGACCACACCACAGGAAACAATGTGAATTGAATGTCTACTGTTGAAAAATTCTTGGGGGCAATAGAGGTTTTAGATCAAGATTATATATTTTTTTCCTTCATCCTTATTTGTTTGATCTTATGAACAGTTTGGATGACAAATAAACATCACTGTGGGGTCTAGAGAGGTTTCAATAGTGGAAATTATTATTTCCACTGTTTCATGTCATATGGTCCACTTGACCTTTGGATAAGCTTCAATTTTGGGCTCAACGCCTAAAATGAGATGGAAAAAGGGATGAACGGTGTGGATATACCACATACATTCACAATGGGCCCAACTAAGTTTACTCAATACGATGAGAGCCTACTCAGTGACTGAGAACGCAATCCGATTCCGGCCAGTAGGAGTACTGGCCAGTTAGTACTGACAACGTCAGTAGGCAATCCGCGTAGGCTGGATCATAATAATCAACCAAAATAGAATTGGTAATTAACCATCTACCACTCGGGAGTGGATTAGGTGCAGCCTTTACTGTGGGCCCACCTTAATGTATGTATTTTATTTTCGGGCTGTCCATTCATTTTGCTAGATCATTTTTATGGCATGAAACTGAAAAACAAAGAACCAAATCTCAGCAGATCATTCTTATATGAAATAGCGGTGATTGAGTGTCCAATCATTAAAAACTTTTTATCGGCTATTGTGATGTTTATTAGCCATGTAACCTAATAATAACGTCACACGTCATACAAACATGAATAAGAGGAAAAAAAAAAAAACAAATTTCATCTTGATTCAAAACCTTTGTGGCCCATTAATGGTCAATCACCATTTTTTCCCATGATATGGTCCACCTGAGAATTGGATCTTCTCTTTTGGGCTCATGCCCTAAAATGATCTGATTAAATGGATGGACGGTGTAATTATAGAATACATACATTAACGTGGGCCCCACGATAAGGACCACACTGTCTTAGGGGAGGCCCACCCGCACCTAATCCAGTCTCCAACCATACAAATGGCAAAGGACAATTAATGGCCTGTCTTGATGGAGCATTGTGAAAATTTTAAGTGAAAGTCCTAATTATTTGATTGTGCAGGTCTTAATTATCAGGTTGAATGTGAAAAGCTGACCATCTTATTTATCAATTCATTTCATCTGCCCCTGTTAGATGCTCAATAGGATTACCTAACCAGTGGGGGTCCATGATTTGGATGACTTGAATAACTTTACATATTTGCCCCTTATTGTTAAAATACCTGGCTGCGACTCATCCACAGTACACGTGATGGACATGTAGATCAATTTATGATTTAAATATTTCAATAAATAAAGAATTTGGATACCAAAAATTAAATTAGAAAAAAAGTTTCAAATCTTGTTGAAGCACACGTTAGATACACCATCTTTAAAAACGTAACTCGCCCCTTCTATTAAATTAGAGATCATGGGTGCTAATGGATTGCTTCCGAAATGCAACAAGCCATGTTTGGTTATGCATGCAACAATTATAAAGGAATTATCTTAAAAACTTGAAGTTAGTATCTCTTTTGTATTAAGTGAGTCCGTACTCAATGTGTTAAGAGGTGGGCATTGAGTCGAGTCAGACTAAATTAGGTCCAACTTGACTCGGTCTGAAATTTTCAATGTACTAATCCGATCTCAATCCGATCCAGGAGTGAGTCCGGGTCCTCTAACTCAATCCGATCCTTTGCATTGCTGACTTGAGTCGAACCGAGTCCGACTCGGTCAGGGAAACCGAGTTGGATCAGGTTGAGTACGATTTGGATTGGATCTTTTTTTTTTTTTTTTTAAATTAAAAAAAATTGATTTTCATCTTTAAAAATTTCGTAGAGCCCACAATAAACATTTATTTTTCATCCAATCTGTTAATAAGGTCACAACTACATGGATGAAGAGGAAAAATAAATTTCATATTGATCCGAAACTTCTGTGACCTCTAAAAGAGTTTCAATGGTAGACGTTCAACCCCCACTGCTTTTTACAGTGTGGTCCACTTGATCTTTAGATCTGTCTTATTTTTCAGCTCAAGCCTTAAGACGAGCCTGCCAAATGGATGGATGGTTTGGATATAACACATACCTCAGGATGGGACCCATAAAACTTGCTGGTGTATTGTGGCTTGGTGCGTGGTACACATGCCAATCCGCTTCCTTTATGAACTTTCTTTCTCAGGACGTGGATTTTCTGCAAAAGCCTTCCGCAGGACGTTCATTTGTAAGGATGCTATGTGGGGCCCAATTCAATGTATAAGAGAAATCCATTTCCTCCATCTGTTTTGCAAGTTCACTCAGGACGTGCTACCAAAAATGAGATGGATAAAAAAACTCAATTGGGCCACACAAGAAGAAATAGTGAGAAATCAGCTAGCACTGTTGAAGCATTCTTATGGCCATAAAAGTTTTGTATCAGGTTATCTTTTTCCTTTTTTCACTTCATCCCATTGGGAATGACCTTACAAACAGATTGGATAACATATAAACATCAAGGTGGAGCCCAGGAAAGTTTCAACGATAAGAATTTCTTTCCCCAATTTTCCCTCTCAGGTGACTCAATTTAGTTTTGTATCCTTCTTATTTTTTGTGGAACGTCCTTAAACAAGCTCGCAAAATAGATGGATTGAATGGATTTCTCACAAACATTGAAGTGGCCCCACATAGCATCCTTGTGCATAAACTTGCCTTTAGCAGGAAAATATGCGTCCCTTTTCTTTGCTTAGATTTGGTGCTCGATGCACCTTGAGCTATGAGCGGGACTGAGAGGACGGATTGGCTACTCCCCCTTCCACCAGCCAATGGCTGGTGGTTGGTGCTCTATGGACCCCACCATGATGTATTTATTTCATCCATGACATCCATCTATTTTTCTAGATTATTTTATGATATTAAACAAAAAATGAGGTATATCCCAATCTTAAGTAGACAACATTACAGGAAATAGTGTTGAATGAACATTGTGCGGATCGGATCGGATCCAATCGGATCGGTTCCCGGATCGGATCAGTCTGGATTGGCTATTGATCCGTACTCGACTCAATGTATAGTTGGATTTGAGTGGGCCTATTCGATCTGACCTAATTTTAGCATTCGGTTCAGATCGGGTCGGATCCGTCGGGTCGAATTCTGCCCAGCTCTAAATGTGTTACTAACTTGTTAAAAGAAAATGAGAGATTTTATATTTTTATAGAGGAAATTGATTTGATTTCTAACGTTCTGGATCTAAAGGGGTTCGATTTATAAACATGGAGGGAATGGACTGTTGCACTTGAGGCCATTAATGATTAAAATGTTATAAAAATGTTTTTGATCATTGGCCCATAATCCATGCATTTCAGACCGTTGAATTAAAGATCGAATCGTTTCTAGAAGTTTATATAAACTTGTCTTCTTACACTTTCCACCTTTCACATCGGGTACATTAGGTTGTGACAAGATGCGCATGTGCGAAGTACGAAGTAGACCACTAATACATCACTGCCCATATCCTCGACCATGCGCTTGTGCACATGTGCTCTGCACGGAATACACAACCCAATCTCTCTCCCTCTTTTCCAAGTAAGCTATTATCAAAATTATTTATAAACCTAAATTTAAAATATCTTGGAAAAAAAATAAATTTCCAATTTTGTTATTTGAATTTTGAATTTAAAATTCTAATTAATACATTTAATTTAACCACTAGGATCTCAACATTCAATCGTAGGCCCAGAGCCTGGATGAAGAATAATATCCAAAGGATCTCAATAAATGAATAATTTCAAGTTCTTAACCACTTACATCGGCTAATGAATCCATTTGCCTTCCACTGGTTAGATGGTTAGGATTCCCCAGCCGAAGTGATTTCCATCATATTCTCCATCCACAGTGGACCCCATCATCTGGAGGGTTTGGGTTGACATAAATCCTTCCCACGCACACCATGAATAAGTCACTGACCGCACGTGAGTCAAGATTGCCACTCACACGGAGCTGCCATGCGTCTTGATTCCACTTCTCCTGGGGTGTAGACTTGTAATCCACTTGAGCTTTGGATCCCCTCGTGTTACGGACCATGTCGGCCTGATTTTTGGGAAGCGGAATGGCTGATGTACCACACATCAGCAACCTAGCGTGGGTACGTGTCGTGCGAAGACGAGCGCTGACGCTCCTCCAGCTCGAGTGGTAAGAACGGTTCAAAGGAGATCAAAGTTACATGTGCCCACAATGATGTATTTATCATATCTACACCGTTCATTCATTTGGCAAGATTATTTGAAATTTTAATTCCAAAAATGAGAAATTTCCAAGGCTAAAGTGGACCACACCACAAATAGCAGTGGGGACAGTAATTTTCACCGTTAAAACATTCGTAGGTCCCACCATAACGTTTACTTTCCATCCAATCTGCTCATAATGTCACACAGACCTTGATGAAGAGAAAAAAACAAATTAATATCATATTGATCCAAAATTTCTGTGACCCCAAAAGGGTTTCAATAGCAAGCGTTCAATCTTCTACTGCTTTGTACAGTGTGGTCTGTCTTATTTTTAGCCCCGAGCCTTAATACTAGCTCACAAAGTGGACGGACGGTTTGAATATAACTCACACCTCATGATGGGACCCACAGAACTTGCTGACATCAACGCACCAGCCACATCAGTGGTGTGCGGTATACCTAGCCAATCCGCTTCTGATTTTGGTTCGTCTAACATGATAGTGGGATGCAGTTGTTGGTTCGATTGGATGTACCACACGTACGATGTGGGCCCATAATACTTGATCCAAAGCCTGAGAAAATGGTGGGCCACACCATGATGATGACTTGAAATGAAACTCAGGCATCTCATCAATCAGGACATAACATCAAAATTGGATCCTTGCTCTTTTTTTTCTTTTTTTTTTCTTTTTTTTACACAGGCACCCCACACACACACACTTACACACACACACCACACACGCACATTGTGGGATTTCACCACTGGTGGGTACAGGATACTCGAACCCTTGACCCGGTGTTGAAACTCCCGGGAGTCTACCACCGGGTAAGAGTAAGGACCCAATTGGATCCTTGCTCTTGCTCAGGTGGTAGACTTTCAGGAGTTTCGACACCCAATCAAGGGTTTGAGTATCCATGGGTGGTGAAATCCCACCATGGCGTGAGTGAGTGGTGGTGTGTGCGTGTGTATAAAAATAAAAAAAATAGACATAACATCAAAATCAATGACAACAAATGGTATGATGCATGTAGGGGTGTACACGAACCGGGCTAGCCCGGTTAGCTCGCTCGACTCGGCCCGAAAAAGCCCAACTCGGCCCGACCCAGAACTAAGTTCGGGTCGGGACGGCCCATTTCTTAGCCCGAAACTGAGTTCGGGCCCAGTTCGGCCTGACTCGATCCGAAACCCGACTCGGCCCAACCCGGTCGAGTTTATATATATATATATATATATATATATATATATATATATATATATATATATATATATATCATAACCTAACCCTACCCGTCCCTTTTCCCTTTCGCCTTTTGAGATCGCCCTACCCCAGCAACAGCGCCCGACCCCACCAAACCCTCCTCCCTCTCTCCCTGCCCGACGGCCCGACCCCACCAAATCTCTCTCTCTCTCTCTCTCTCTCTCTTCTCTAATCTCACTCTCTCCCTACTCCGACGGCTTAACCCCACCAAATCTGGATGAGTTTGTCAGGGCTTCTACCACAGTAGATTCCATCCGAGGTAATTATCTCTCCCCTTTTTCTTCTTTCCTTTGTTGCGATCTCTATACTATCTTCGTTGTTTTCTTCTTTTGTGTCAATCAACATTTGCTCCTCTTTTTTTTCCTTGTTATTCTTGTATTTGAATTATGTTTTTTTTTTTTTTTTAAATGGTGTTGTTAATTACCATTATGCATTCTAGAAATTGGCTTCGTGAGAAGATGGAAGTCCCGAAGATTGAAACTTTTATACAAACCTAAATGTAAGAAAGTTTCTAGGCATGTGAGTTTCTAGAGATCCTGCATTTCAACATTAAGGTCTCAGGGTCGAACCCAGCTAACCTATTATTAAGAAAAAATAAAATAAAATAATAATAATAATAAAATCTATTGGCATGTACTGAAGTTCATTCCTTTTCCATATGTGTTAAAACGAACAGGTCATTGTGGTTTTTTCCACACATTTCCTTTTCCTCAAATGTGATGTTTGGTTTTCCATATCTATGTTTTGGTTTTTTCCACACATTTCCTTCTCCATATGAGAAACTACCTAAAGTTTCTATAAACCCAAGAAATAACAATCTTATTTCATCTGTACAAACCCAGTTAAGATAAATTCTCACTCTAAATACTTGCCATGATAGTAATTTCCCAAATTTTAAAAAAACTTGAAACTACTTTGAAATTTCAGTTTAATTGCAATGTCCAATGCTAAAAAGATAGCAAATGAAGTATAGTGACATGTGAATGAAATATACATAGATGCATTGCGTTTTGAAAGCTCAATGGTAGTCTGACAATTCATTTGTCTTGGTCAACCAATTGTCTACTTTGGTAGCGCTATTGAGTTTAAAGTCTTTCTTGTAGGTCGGTCCATGTTCTGACATTTTAAGAAACAATTTAGACCAAAAAGATGTTAAAAGAGTCAGGGTATGTTGAACTCTTACGTTGGGTGATTCTTAGTGGTGCGGTTCTAGAAGAAGATCTTCTTTCATTAGTGTGTCATTTTATTTATTAAAAAAGCAAAGGAAAAAGAGGCAAGAGGAAAGGGAAGCGTGGGTTGAGGAGGGATTGAATCCCCACTACAGAAAATTACCTCAAAATGTCATCTTTGGCTAAAGAAATCCGATGTTTTTTTGTTTGTTTACGCAAGGACTTGGTTAAAGGCATTCTCTATGGTCATGTAAAGGTCATGGCTCTTATCCAGGCATGGTAGAATCTTGACTCCCTCTAACAAAGGAAGAACCTTGGCTAGAGTAGAATCTTTGGTACTCATAAGGCTCTTCGTAGGCAATTTTATTTGACCTTAGGAGAACTAAGAAAACCTCAAGTGTTGGTTAGATGTGGATCACTAAGGGAGAAAATCCCCATACTTAATTTGGTTGCCCCGTTAAGAGGCTCCTTCATACTTTTAATAGCCTTTGAAAGGCAATTATCATTTTTACTAGTGGGATACTATCATGGTGAATCAGCATAAAGTGTCAGAAATTGGCCTAAACTCAGGTTCAAAATTGGCCCGAACTCGAAGGTTCGAAACTGGCCCGAACTCGGCCCGAACTCACCCGATTGCTTCCGGGCCGGGCCGGGTTCGGGCTGGGTGTGGCTGGTGACCGAGCAGAGCCAAGTTGAGCCCAGTTCTACCCGGATCGACCCATGTACACCCCTAGATGCATGCAATGGTACATTCACTGGATCTGTCTCATTCTTATATCAGGTGATATAGTTATGGTGTGGCCCACCTTTTGCATGGACTGGACAGTCTAACATTAATTGATACATTGGTGGAAAAAGATAGTTGTATTATAACCTATGATACAGCCGCTGTCTGATCGTCGCTATTTTTCGAGAAGTGGAGATCGAGCAAAAACGTGCACTGGAACTTATGAGGCAGTACTCGTATAAAAATAAACTTACATGGCATATGTGTAAGACCGCGTTACGTGTGAACATCCTGACTCTAGGGCTATCAAATGCCAATGGACCAGGCTAGCCCATTGGGCTTTTGGGCTTGGCTGGCCTTCATCTGGGCTTGGGCTGGAATATTAGGCCCAAAGGCTGGGCTGGCTTGTGCTTAAAACTCTTAAGCCAAAATTTTAAACAGGCTAGACTTGGACTACATACAATAGCCCTTCAGCCCAGTCTGGCCCATTAGGGTATGGTAATATGATTTTTTTATTTTTTTTTATTTTTTGAAAAATTTATACTACCACCAACAATGCATGGCTTTCTCTCTCAAGCAATGGTAAGTTCCAATTCATTCATTGAGTGGGCACCAACACAGATTATTCCCGACATGCAAGAAATCTCTTGAAAGAGAAGGAATTACAATTGGGAGAGAGGAATTGTAGCTGAAGTACTACCAACTGGAAAGACGAACAGAAGAACAAGATCCGGAGCTGAAGAATTTCAAAAATCTTCTGTGATCAGTCTGAGTACAAGACGGCATTTCACTTTCTTTCTAGGGTTTAGAAATAGGGGAATATTTAAGAAATGTGGGTTTTAAGATTTGGTTTTAGGCCAAAAAGTAAAGGAAATGACAATCTCTCTCTCTCTCTCTCTCTCTCTCTCTCTCTCTCTCTCTCTCTCTCTCTCTCTCTCTCTCTCTGGTGTGGTCCAAAAAGTAAAGGAAATGACAAACCTAAACAGTTTGGGTTAGGTCGAGACTAGATTTTTTGGCCCGTCACGAGCCTGGGCGCTGGGCTCAGGTTGACATTAAATATTGTGGTCTGGGCTTGAACTGGGGCTGTGCAATCAACAAGGAGAGAATTTTTAGATCTCGACCCAGGAGTGACGCAGGGGAGGACGTGAGGTCGAGCACCGTCTTCCTCAAGAGGATAATTATTCCGAATCCACGGAACTTCTCTGGACTCCTCACAGAGACTTTCTCGAATCCACGAGAAAAGAGAGCAGAAAATAGAAATAAATTCTAAATAAATTCGAAATAGATTAATGAATGCATAAAAACGAGTTCACAACCCTTTAAATAAGGGTACTAAGCAATGGAAAAGAAATCAGAATCAAACTACAACTAAAACTCCTAGAATTCGCGACTTACTATAAATAGTAAACTTACTATTTATAGACGGTCGTGATGTCTACTAGTGCACAAGGTTTTCGGCCAAAAATAGTAAGTGTCCTATTTGGCTTCACTAAACCGTTTCCCTAATTATTCTAAGCTCTTTTCACGTTGGGCGCAACTCCTAAAGCCCAACGGATGAAGAGTTATAAGCAAACTAAAACTTACTATTTATAGTAAAAACGAAATTGAAACAGGGAAACGACCGTCAAATCAGGGGTTTCTCGCAATTCCGAGCGTCACAACCCTGCGTAGCTGGGTTGGTTGGCTAAAGTAGCTCGTTCTACTCCAAAATCATATATTTTTCGTCGGCTAACTCATCCCGGATTGTGAGATACGCCTGATTTAAGGTCTGATGGTCCAGATCACTTCTTTCGCCGACCAGGCCTTTTCTGATCCATCTTTGCCATGTAATTGTCCGCGACCCGCTCTACATCAGTCTCCTCCACTTCAAAAGAACTCGTCCTCGAGTTATCATTATGCGCTGACTCATGATACTCAGTCAGGTCCGCAACATTGAAAGTTCGTGAGATCGTCATATCATCTGGAAGATCAACAACATAAGCGTTGTCATTGATCTTTCGGATGATTGGTACCGGTCCAATCTTTTTATTCTTCAACTTGTTGTACGTTCCGGTCGGAAATCTTTCTTTGCGCAGATGGACCATTACTTGGTCGCCCACCTCGAACACTTTCTGTCGCCGATGCTTGTCCGCTTGCTCCTTGTACTTTTCGTTCGAGGCATGTAGCTTGTTCTGTACCTCCGCATGAATGCCCATGATTTTGTCTGCCATATGTTCTGCTGCGATGCTCATGCCTGGGAGCTTAGGCAGAGGGACCAAGTCTAGTGTATGGCGAGGTACTCGTCCGTAGATAACCTGGAACGGGGATTTTCCTGTCGAGCGGTTCACCATGTTGTTGAATGCAAACTCCGCTTGAGACAAGGCCAAATCCCACTGCTTCGGTTTTTCTCCTGAAATACATCGAAGGAGGTTTCCCAACGTGCGATTCACAACCTCAGTTTGACCGTCAGTCTGTGGGTGGTACGCGCTGCTGAACTGAAGGCGTGTATCGAATCGAGTCCACAAAGTCCGCCAAAAGTGGCTTATGAACTTCGTGTCACGGTCGGAAGTAATAGTCTTGGGAACCCCGTGTAGCCGCACAATTTCTCTGAAGAATAAATTCGCCACGTGTGTTGCATCGAGAGTTTTCTTGCATGGAATAAAGTGCGCCATCTTGGAAAAATGATCTACTACCACAAACACTGAATCCATGCCGCGTTGTGTTCGTGGGAGACCAAGCACAAAGTCCATAGATAAATCCTCCCAAGGGCCGTCAGGCACTGGTAACGGGGTGTAGAGGCCCGTATTATGAGATTGTCCCTTGAAAGTCTGACAAATATAACAGCGTTGGACTGCCTTTCCCACATCACGTACCAATTGCGGCCAGTAATATCGTTCTTCCACAAGAGCTCGCGTCTTGTCTCGCCCAAGGTGTCCACTGAGGCCACCTCCATGTAGCTCTTGGATTATCTGTTCCCTTAGCGAACTCTTTGGGATACATAGTCGATTTCCTTAAAAAGGAACCCGTCTTGTATATGTAAGTCACCGGGTGACCTTCCTGACATCTAACCCATGCGTCCTTGAAGTCATCGTCGTCGGCATATATGTCTTTGAGGCGATCGAACCCTACAACTTCATTGCTCATAGTGACTAACAAAGCTGCACGGCGACTCAGCGCATCGGCTACTTTGTTCTGTTGCCCTGACTTATGCTTTAGCACGAATGTGAATTCCTGCAAAAATGAGATCCATCTAGCATGCACACGGTTAATGTTAGCTTGACTATTAATAAACTTGAGGGCTTGATGGTCCGTGTAAAGTATGAATTCCCTTTGAATCAAATAATGTCGCCGGTGTCGCAGTTGCACGGACCACCGCGTACAACTCGATCTCATATGTAGACCACTTCTTGCGTGCATCACTAAGTTTCTCACTGTAGAAGGCAACCGGCCTACCTTCTTGAGATAAAACTCCCCCAATCCCGACATATGAGACATCACATTCGACTTCAAACAGTTTGTCAAAGTTGGGGAGTACAAGAACCGGGGTCGTGGATAATCTGCGCTTGATTTCGCCAAAGCTCTTGTCGGCTTCGTCAGTCCACTGAAACTGCCCTTTCTTCATGCAATCTGTTATCGGTGACACAATGCTACTGAAATTTTTCACGAACCGACGATAGAATGTCGCTAGTCCATGGAAACTTCGCACTTCGTGAATATTTTTAGGAACCGGCCATTCTCTGATTGTCTTCACTTTTTCCTCATCCACTCGAATGCCCGTGGATGTAACCACAAAACCCAGAAACAATAGGCTATCAGTCATGAAGCTACACTTTTTTAAATTGAGGTACAATTTATTTTCAGTGAGCACTTGAAGGACCTTCTTGAGATGCTCCATATGGGTGGTTTCGTCTTGACTGTATATCAAAATATCATCAAAATAAACCACAACGAACCGCCCAATGAAAGGTTTCAGAACTTGGTTCATCAACCTCATGAATGTGCTAGGCGCATTAGAAAGACCGAAAGGCATGACCATCCATTCGTACAATCCTTCCTTGGTCTTGAAGGCTGTTTTCCACTCATCACCTGGCCGTATTCGAATCTGATGGTAGCCGCTCCTTAAGTCCAATTTAGAGAATATTTTTGCGCCCTCTAGCATATCCAACATATCATCCAACCGTGGTATAGGAAACCCGTATTTTATGGTGATCTTGTTGATGGCCCATTTGTCGACACACATGCGCCAACCGCCATCTTTCTTTGGAGTTAGCAGAAAGTGAGAGCCGGTACAAAGACATGGGCTCATGCTTTCTCGAATAAGACCCTTACGGATCAGTTCCTCCACTTGTCCCTGTAGAATCTCGCACTCATTCGGGCTCATTCGATAATGAGGACGATTAGCTAAACTGGACCCAGGGACAAGGTCAATATGGTGTTGGATATCTCGCATAGGGGGCAACCCATCGGGAAGGTCCTCAGGCCAGATTTCTTGAAATTCATGTAACAAGGGCCTTAGTCTGTCAGGGATGATGGTAGGCTCGAGTTCTTCCCCTTTTACAATTAATGCATAAGTCTGTCCTGTTTCTTTGGATTCTTCCACGAAGTCCCGAATGGTTAAGAGAAAACGACCCTCCACTTTAGAAGTTTCAGGTGGTTCTTCTGGATCCATAGGGGCCAATATGGTCTTCCGGCCGTCCTTGACGAAGATATATATGTTATCTCGCCCTTTATGAGTGGCGTCACGGTCAGATTGCCAGGGTCGACCGAGTAGTATGTGACATGCTTCCATGTCAACCACATCGCATACTACTTCATCCTTATAATGTTTGCCAATTGAAAAAGATATAGTGCACCGTTCAGTTACCTTTGTCTCGCTGACCTTCTTGATCCAACCGATTGTATATGGAGAGGGATGACGCTCTGTTTTCAATTGCAATTTTTCCACCATGATCTTGGATACGATATTCTCGCTGCTCCCACTGTCAATGATCACGTCACAAACCTTTCGATTCACCGTACATCTAGTGCGGAAGATGTTATGCCGTTGTGGATGCACTTCTTTTCTTGGCGCATATATAATAGTCGCCTCACGATGAGCGACTCGCCATGATCTTGTTGAACCCAACCTGAATCATCTGTCTCATCCTCGATGGTATGCTCCTGTTCTTCAATATCTGGATCTTCATAAGCGTTATCAGCACCACCATCATTGATGGCGAGGTTTGCTACTTTTCGCTGGGGACAAGCATTTGATAGGTGGCCCGGTTAGCCACAACGATAGCAGTTGTCGGGCCTTGGCCGAGCATAGGGATTCGGGATTCTACTTGGACCAGCAGCAGTCGATATGCCCCTTTGAGGTCTAGTCTGATCTCGGTTCTCAGGCGTAGGAGGTTGAGTACGAGCTCCTACGGGCTCCTTCCCCTTGGGTACATTCGGTTCCCTGGGGTGGACCTGCCACAGGGATCCTTGCAGTAGGATAGGTCCGTGTGTTAGGACGTTCAAGTTGCGCTTCTGCCCGAGTAGCCAACTTGATCGCATCATTCATCGTCCAAACGGACTGCATCTGGACCCGATCCTGGATAGCCATACGTAACCCACCATTGAATCGGGCGACTTGCTGCGATTCAGTCTCGACTAAATCGTTACGCGCCGCCAGGCGGTAAAATTCTTCTGCATATTCTCTCACCGACCGACTACCCTGTCTGCAATTTTGGTATTGCTGGAATAATACCTGATCGTAATCGCTAGGGAGGAATCGGGCACGTAGTAGCTGCTTCATCCGCTGCCAGGTGCGGATTGGTGCTTTCGTCTGCCTGGTTCGCGCGAGTTGCAGTTGTTCCCACCAAGCTGAAGCTCCTCCTTTCAGCTTGTAGGCCACAAGCTTGACCTTCTTTGCTTCAGGGATGTCCATATAGTCGAAAAATCGCTCAACTTCAGAAAGCCAATCGAGGAAATCCTCAATGTGTAGTTGGCCATTCAAGTAGGAATATCAACCCGCATCTTAAATTCTCGATCCGTTCGATCTACTCGATCGGCGCCATGTCCTGGGGTGTTGAAAAATTATGTCGTCGATCTCCTCCTCACGGAGCCCCGTCCTCGGGCATGACCCTTGGATGCACCGGTACTATCCTCGCGATCGGGCCGATTACGAGTCTCAAGAATTGGCGGTGGAGGATTACCACCAGGAACACGGAGTTGCCCTAGGGTTTCGCAAGAGATTCGCTATGCGGTCCATGGAAGCTCTGTAGCCCTTGCATGGCTTGCCGATTCTCTTCTTCTTCATTGCTTGGAAAGCTTCCGCCGTTAAAGAAAAATTTCTGGAGCACCGCTTTATGGGATTGTTGCCCAACCCGTCGTTAGAAGCCATCGACCCGAGGAGAAACCTCGCTTTGATACCAAAGCGACGTTAGGGGAGGACGTGAGGTCGAGCACCGTCTTCCTCAAGAGGATAATTATTCGAATCCACGGAACTTCTCTCGGACTCCTCACAGAGACTTCTCGAATCCACGAGAAAAGAGAGCGAGAAAATAGAAATAAATTCTAAATAAATTCGAAATAGATTAATGAATGCATAAAAACGAGTTCACAACCCTTTAAATAAGGGTACTAAGCAATGGAAAAGAAATCAGAATCAAACTACAACTAAAACTCCTAGAATTCGCGACTTACTATAAATAGTAAACTTACTATTTATAGACGGTCGTGATGTCTACTAGTGCGCAAGGTTTTCGGCCAAAAATAGTAAGTGTCCTATTTGGCTTCACTAAACCGTTCCCCTAATTATTCTAAGCTCTTTTCACGTTGGGCGCAACTCCTAAAGCCCGACGGATGAAGAGTTATAAGCAAACTAAAACTTACTATTTATAGTAAAAACGAAATTGAAACAGGGAAACGACCGTCAAATCAGGGGTTTCTCGCAATTCCGAGCGTCGCAACCCTGCGTAGCTGGGTTGGTTGGCTAAAGTAGCTCGTTCTACCCCAAAATCATATATTTTTCGTCGGCTAACTCATCCCGGATTGTGAGATACGCCTGATTTAAGGTCTGATGGTCCAGATCACTTCTTTCGCCGACCAGGCCTTTTCTGATCCATCTTTGCCATGTAATTGTCCGCGACCCGCTCTACATCAAGGAGACGTCAGGGAGCTTCTCTGTTATATAAGTCAGCTTGGAATTTGGTTCGTCCCGCCATATCCATAAGGTCATGGGCCAAGTGGGGTTGGCATGTCAAGATGCCCTCCAAGATTGTTGTATTCGTGTGGAAGCTCCTCTCTGGTGTGGTCCAATTGAGATTATAGTACCAAGCAAAGAGGAGCTTGCCTGGCTTCGAGCTGTGTTTGCTGGGGCATGGATAGGAGTCAAGATGAGGAGTAGATGGAAACATTTCTCCTCCTTGCCCATGGTGTCCTTCTTAGAATGAATGCCCGTTGTGTTGTGACACAAAGAACTTAAATGAAACAGTACACTTAATCTGGGAGAATGACTTGTTATTGAATTCAACAAACTCTGGCTATCATATAGCCTTACAACTTTCTAATTAAAAGCAAAGATTACAACCCACATTTACTCTAACAGAAACATGGTTGTCAACAAAGGAAAGAGTCAAAACCTACTCCCTAGTCAACAGGGAATATTTAAAACAGAAGATTAAACAGAAACACCTACAAACTCGACACATTGTTTACTACCTTAGCATAAGTAAACTACAATAAAAGGTGAATAATACTTCCACAGAAAATAATATAATTAGATCATCCAAAGTCAACTTATTTCAAGAGTAAAGCTCTGGATTTGACAATCTCGGTGTGGGAATGGCGATAAGCGGTGTCGCTTTCTTCAGAACAAGTGCAAACTTCTCGGAAAGATCAAGCCTTGCATCGTCTGGCAATCGCCAATCGAATGAGTGCAAAAGAGAAGCTAACTCATAAGTTAGAATCCTCTCTGCCAGCGGAAGTCCTACACAAATCCTCCTTCCTGAACCAAAGGGAAGGTAACGGAAATCATTGCCATTGTAATCCCATTTGCTTGTGGAATTATAGAACCTCTCAGGACAAAACTCCAAGGGGTTGTCCCAAGCTTCAGGGTCCCTATGTATAGCCCATGCGTTAATTATGATTTGGGTGCCCTTTGGGACTGTATAACCACCGATAGTGCATGTTTGGCTTGGATACCTAGGGACCAAGAACACAAGTGGAGGGTGTAAACGTAGGGCTTCCTTAATGACTGCGTCCAAATAGCGTAGCTTTGGTACATGTGACTCTTCTACCATTTGGTCCATTCCTACCACTTGTTCTAATTCCTCTTGAACTTTTCCCATTATCTCTGGATTCTGCAGCATCTCAGCCATGGCCCACTCTATTGTTGTCGATGTGGTGTCCGTACCAGCTATCACCAGGTCCTGTTAACAGAATGAAAGTTGGTTTGTCAAACATAGAGCTGGCAGTGGTCTAAGTTGCCCATTGGGCTACTAGGAAGTAGAGGTGTACACGAGTCGGGCTTGGCACAGCTCGACTCGGCTCGGCCACTGGCTGACCTTAGCTCGAAGTCGGCTTGGCTCGGTCTTCGAGCTTGACTAGCCCGCTCGGCTCGTTTCAATAAACAGCTCAGCCCAGTTTGAGCTGAGTTCGAGCCTCTGCGACATTTTCTCAAACACATGGAGTGCACCTTCATTTTCTTATGGAATGTAAAGCAACAGCAACAGTTTACAGGTATTTTATCAAACAATCAGTAGTTAACATAAAAATCAAGATATAAAAGTATTTGTTTCATATCTATACCTTCTTTGCCACCAGCCAACACTTCATTGAGTCATTCATCAAACACTCGCTGAGCAACATCAATATCAAAATAACTGAGTCACCGAATTGGTTCGATTTGAATTCGATTCGAGTTAGGGTTCGATCCGAGTCAACTTTAAAATTTTTGGAGCTCAAAAAAGCAGTTCGACTCGGCTCGAACTCAGTTTTGAACCGAGTCGAATCAAGCTTTTTTAAGTCGAGTCGAGCAGGCTAACCGAGCTAACTCGGTTCATGTAGGATCATGGTTAAATGACTCGGTGACTCAGCTTAACTTGTTTTATCTGGAGTTGAGTCACGACTCATTCAAGTTGAGGGTGACTCAGTGGTATCAAAATCGGATTAGTCTATGGTCACCCTTAATCAACCACTCTTATCTAATCATGGGCAGGACTCGAACGGTCCAGATCTCATCCAAATGATCCGCATTGATTTCTTACCTACTTCAAGGACATACAAGTGTGACCCATCATCATACACCAGCAAGATCTAAAATTAATGTGCACAATCTACTTTCGGCAATGGAGGGTAGTGATGATACGCTGGACCCGGTGGAACTGGAGGATGTGATGATACGTTGGACCGGTGGATCCACCGAGAAGGGTGGGATCCCTGACTGTGGGGCCCACAGTGATGTATGTGCCTTAAATCTACACCGTCTAACCATTTTCAAAGCTCATTTTAGGGTTTGATCCCAAAAATGAAGCATGCCCAAATCTTAGGTGGACCACACCACAGGAAAAAATCATGATTGAATCCCCACCATTAAAAACTTCATGGAGTCCACCGAAATGTTTATTTGCCATCCAACATGTTGATAAGGTTACAAATACCTATATAAAGCGGCCACACAAATATCATCTTGATCGAAAGCTTTCATGGCCCACAAGAAGTTTTTAATGGTCAACTACTAATGTTTCCTGTACTATGGTCCATCTGAGATTTGGATCTGCTTCATTTTTGGGATCATACCCTAAAATGAAATTTCAATACATATGGACGGCATGGATATAGTCACATACATCAGAGATTTCAAAACTGCCCTGCCCAAAATTCAGGCCGGACCTTTGATGGGTCAGAGTGTACGACACAAATGGACGGCTAATAAACTTAGAAATGTTATTTTGATACAAGAGAAAAGTTGTTACCACAAAAATGGCCTTGATGTTGGTCAGAGTCAACGGCGTTTTAGTGTCTCCTTCCTCCTTAAGCTGCAAAAGCAACTGCAAAAAGTCCTTGCTTTCCTTCCCTCCTTCCCCTCTATCCATTTTCAACCGTTGATCTATAACCGATTCGAAGATCTTATCCATCCATGATGTAAGCTTCTTCATACGGCCCACCACTCCTTGTACATCAAACCTCGATAATATAGGAAAAAAATCAGAGAGGTTGGGCTCACTCATTATCTCGATAGCCTCATTGATAACCCGTTGAAACTCAAGACCCACCTTACGCCTACCCTCCCCATCAAGCGTACCACCCCAAATCATGTTCATCACCACATTCAACGCTAGTTGAAACGCTAGCTCGCCTATGTTAACTGTAGTGCCTGCTAATGTACGCACATCACGCACCATCTGGCGTACCTCGAGTCTACGTAGGCCATAGTACGAGTCAAGCACCTTAGAGCTCATCATCTCTCGTGCGCACACCTTCCGCATCGTCCGCCAATTTGGGCCGTAGGGACTAAACACGATTTCAATCCCACCGTACGTAAGCTCTGACATTGCTGCGGGGACGTAGTGGTTGGCGAAGATGGTATCGTGGTCCTTGAGAGCCTCTTTAGCTATGCTTGATGAGCTCAATATGATACATAGCTTGCTGCCTAGCCGTACCTTTATAATCGGGCCATAGGTCTGGGCTAATTTGACAAAGTAACGGTGTAGATCGGGCTCCAGAAATGGGAGGTTGCCAATCAACGGTAGACCTCGTGGGCCAGGTGGTAGAGGAGGTGACCCATTACGTGATCTCCTGATCAGAACCCATGTGCACCAAGAGATCAGAGAAAGTGTAAGGGAATATGCGAGTGCTGTTTTGGGACCATTGATATCTTGTGGCCACCAAGAGATTATCTGGTGAGTAAGAGCTTGAATCTTGGTATTAACAATATTGAAGTTGAACTCAAGGTTCAAGACATGGAAGCATCGTTATGCTTGTAAGGTCTTTTATAGCGGTCAATTTTTACGATGCCAGTTCACCATATTTTGGTATTGTACTTGTGTGGCCATGCCACACTGGTAAGAAAGAGAGCAGCCACGACTATTATCTTCACAGCTCTCTTGCTGGGACGCGGATTGCGTCCTACCCCCGCTCGTCTCGATCTGGCAGTTCTGTGGGTGGGCCCACTGTGATGTATCAGTTTATCCATACCGTCCATTCCTCCTCTCGGATCATTTTAAGATATAAGCTAAAAAATGAGATAGACCCAAAATTCAAGTGAACTACACCACAGATGACACTTGCGTTTATCTTCACAGCTCTCTTGCTGGGACGCGGATTGCGTCCTACCCCCGCTCGTCTCGATCTGGCAGTTCTGTGGGTGGGCCCACTGTGATGTATCAGTTTATCCATACCGTCCATTCCTCCTCTCGGATCATTTTAAGATATAAGCTAAAAAATGAGATAGACCCAAAATTCAAGTGAACTACACCACAGATGACTCTTGCGTTTATTTCAAGTGGCATTTAATGCTTTGTCTTTTCATGCAACCAAGCTTATTATTGTGTGGTCTATTTGAGGGTTGGATCTTAGTCATTTATGAGGACTTATCTTAAAATAATCTGAGAGGAGAGATGGACGGAGTGGATAAACCGATACATCACAGTGGGACTGGCCCACAGAACTGCACGTTCGGGGCTAGCGACGGGCGGGGTAGGACGCAATCCGCCTCGCTGCCTGTCAACGGGCCTGGCCTGGCCTGGGACAGGTCTTGACCGGTTATATTTATAAATAAAAGATTTTTCTATACGGCGCCTGCCTTTTCAGCTATGACCCCAGACCCGTTCGTTTGAACTTTTTTATTTTTTTATTTTTATTTTTTTCTTTTAACCTTTTCTTATTAAGGCCACTACCGTATAGACAAGATAGACTTATCAGTGTTATACTCGGATGTTCACATGGCAAAGTTACGTGGGGCCATCATTACATGTGTTATATTCACATCATCCATCTATTTTTCCAGATAATTTGAAGGTAAGCCTAAAAATGAGTTTGATCAAAAGTTTACCATAGAAAGCAGTGGGGACAATGGTGCCCACGGTTAAAAACTTTCTATAGCCCGCCATGATGTTTATTTGCTGTCCAACCTATTCGTAAGGTCACAAAGGCCATCATGGAGGGAAAACTCAAATATTAGCTTGATTTAAAACTTCCGTAGCCTCTAAGAAATTTCCAATGTTTGGAGTTCAATCTCAATTTTTTTTGTGGTGCGGTCCAGTCCACTTTTGCTTTGGATTGGTCTGATTTTGGCCTAATCCCCTGAAATGATATGAAAAAATGGATGGCCAGTGCAAAGATAAAATATACATCACCGTGAGGCTCACAGGACCTTTTCATGTCAACACAGTACACACGTCAGTGTCCTGTTCTACGCTGCTAAATTCAGACAATCTCTTCAATATTTTCCACCGCCACTGGTAGAATGCTCGGAAAGGAAAGTCCAACTGGTACGTGCATGGCAAAATTTTAGGGCATGGGCTCAAAAATGACAAATCCACCCCCTCCGTTGGATTTCCCATCTGATTGCAGTGGATAGGCTCAAAAGTGAGGCTGATACAAAGCTCAGGTTGGAGAAATGAACCACAAAAAAAAAAAAGATTGAACGCCCACCGTTGAAAAATTCATGGGGCCATAGGTTTTTTATGACAACTCAACTCCATTCATCTGTTTTTCCAGCTCATTTTAGGGCATGGGCCCACAAATGAGACAGATAGGAAGCTCAAGCAGGACACACAACAAGAAACACTGGATTGAATGGCCACTATTGAAACATCTTGAGGCCATCATCGGTTCCATTTTTAACATCTGATTTGCCTCAATTTTGAGCCATTTCCTAAGATGAGCTGTAAAAACAGATGAAAGGGGTGGATTTCTCACAGACATCAACGTGGTCTCATGTACAGTCAGGTTAGGTTAGCATGGCAATAAACGTGAATAAATGTGCAAGAGGTATAAATGGACATTTAAATCTAAAGCAGGAGGATTGTTATCCACAATGGGTGAGGACTACCATGATGTTTATGACTAATTTGCGGATCCAAAGCTATAGTAAGTGAAATGAACATGAAAAATCGGGAATTAGCCGTTGAAACATTCACGGGCCACAAGATGTTTGTAAAAATCCACCCTACCTATTTATGGCATGGACTAAAAATGAGGTTGATACCAAGAGTTCCAGTGGGCCAAACAACAGAAAACAGTGGGTATTGAATCCTACCATTGAAACATCTTGCGGCAGTGTGGTGCTCACCTTGAGCTTTGGATTTTCCTCATTTTTAGGTCAGTTGTTGAAAATCAATGGTTTTAAAAAATAATAAAAATGAAAATTCAAATTTTTCAAAATTTCAGGATTTTCCCGCCAAAATTCTTTTTGAATTTTTTAAATTAAAGGTGCGGTGTGGATGATTCCCACATGTAAATGCAAAAGAGGAGTTTTGTGGTTTATATGAGATGCGAGAATATTTTACTTGGAGCTTTTGAGAGAGTCAAACATGGGTTGCGTGCTTCCCCACACACACACGCCGCGCTTCGGCGTCCACGAGACGGGCGTGGGCGAGGGTGGGCAACGGTGAGCAAGGAGCGCCAGATGACGCACGGGGACCCACGCGCGACCTCGGTGTGATGGGTCTAGTATGATGAGTCTGGTTAGAGCTTTAGGGCGGTGTGGATCTGAAAGTTGGCAATGAGCCTGGGTTTTATAGGTAACTGAGAACGGTCAGATCTTAAATCCGAAATGTCCAACCGTTTCTATAAACGGATAGCTACCTTAAAAGCCACAACGGTTTGAAAACGGACGGGCAAGGATGATCCAACGGTCGATCGTGGGGATCTAATGACCGTAAACGATCATGATTAATGTTGTACGAAACGTTTTTCAACGTTCGACCATTGAATCTCTACACAAAGAAGTAATCGGTCCAAATCTCGAGGCCTATATAGTACCTGGACCATTCCACCGATTTCATCATCTCAACACACCATCTTCCCATCAAATCGATACACTTCATACCTCCTTTTTAGAAAGTGATCATAGGGATAAATCTAGGAAGAAATCTACTACTTTAATTGTTGGAAGATGACTTATCGTGACGAAAACGACGCTAGATCTGGATAAGGCTTGTCCTTATCCGGAGTAAGCGATTAATTACCAAACCCATCAACAATTGATAAGGGGCAAATCCTTTAAAGAAAGCATATTTTGACGTGATTTCAATTTGTGAAATCATATTTTGATTATTTATTTTTATATTTTCGGTGTATCCGATCAAATTTTTTAACATCAGTTCCCTAAGTTAGAAAAACAAATAGATGGGGTGGAATCCTAGAAATAAACAAATGAAAAAAAAAAAAAGTGGGCTCCACATACAGTAAGGGGTGTGGCACTGGATGATTAATCCAACGTAAATAAGAGGAGATTGCAACTGCAGCAAAACGAGAATAGTTTCATCAATACCGAAATACATAAACTCATTCGTACTAGTAACTAACAATAGACAGATTAATGTCTAACGGTGAAAATTATATGCGGATCTTAGAAAAGAGTTAAAAGCATGACCTTTTAGGTCCATAGCCCAAAAGGCGGCGACCATATGAGAAAATTCATAGAAGTAAAAAAAGAAAAAGAAAAAGAAGGGTGACATGAGATGCGCTCACCATAAGTAAAGATGGTGCACACAAGATGTGTGAAAGAGTACATCCAATGGGTCCATCAAATACATCACCATAAAATATCCCTATAGCCTAAAAAATAGGCCAATCAAAATAGATGAACCATATGATCAGGAATAAGGTGAGAGGGTTGCCCTAGATTTGAGCCTGTTTGAAGTATGGGAGCTGAGTGTTGTGGATTTAAACGTGATTGGAGTCCGGAAGCTTCGCGGAAGATGCTATACTTGTATTTTTGCTGGTGGCTACAGTAAATCCATACTGCAATAGTGACTGCTACGGTTGATTGCTATAATACTCTTGTCGGTTTGTTTTTTATGAAGCTAGCATGCTACAGTACTTTTTGTCAGTTTTGTCTTATTGTGGAGCTGACATCTCTAAAATATTCTTGGAAGATCCAATATGTGATTACTATTGTAATTTACTGCTAATGTGCTGTTTACAATTTGGGTATACCATCTATCCCATAACAATCACCTCCATTTTGTTGCAAATAGTGAGTACTTGAAACGTCAGAGTCTTCTTCTAGTCCTAAGGCTGATGTTGCTTCATTTAATATTATCATGTATTCGGCTTTTGTCTTTGCTGTTACTAACTTTGCTTGTATGGAAGTCTTCGAAACTAAGAACTGTTGATCTTAGATAGAGATTGATTGAGATTTTAAAAGATAAGGATTGTTTTGAAAAAAATTGTTGAAGAGTAGATTTTAAAAAGTCTATCTAATTTAAATTGTTTCCACCATTTACTTTTAAAATGTCTAACTAAATAAGGTACTAGAGATGAAGCAATTCCTTAAATATGGTATTCCCAAGTACTAATCCATACTAAAGAAAATAGTGAGAAAAAAAGTTAATAATTTTGGAGACTAGTTCTACTGGTCGAAAAATTTGTAGTTTTTTAAAAAATAAGAAAATCCTTCTTGTACTGCTGGAGGTAAATTTTTTGAATCTGGTTTAGAGTAATTTCAAAATTGATAAAACAATAAAGGAAAATTTAAGTTTGCTTTTTGATGAAAATGGAAAAACCATGAATGTCAAAGATTTTGATTTTAGTAGAAAAATGCATATAACCATGCCTTTTGATAATCATAATATGTAAAACTGGGTGGACTAAATTCTTGAGAAAATTGTAGTGCTGAGTTGGGATTAGGTCCCCAGTCTAAGAAAGTAAATACTTTTAAATTTTGACCTTTTAAATAAGTGATTTTTGTATCATCTTTCTTATCTTGTATATGGGTGAAAATATAGGAATCAGTATCTGCTAAAATAAATTCGTGGTACTTTTGTAGTACTTTCTTGAAAATTTTTTTAATGAGAAGATTAATGGAATTTTATTTAGCATGTAAAAATATTGTGGTTCTAGATTAAAGATGATTGGGGAATGGGAATTAGTGGCATGAGTCCACTTTCTTGAAAAGAAAAAAATAAAAATGGACTAAAAGTCTCTAATCTAATACTAGGTCTTAATCTTATTCTTATTGTAAATCCTAATTGTCCTCAAAAAGGACTCTCTAATCTTATTTTTTTGAAGAAGATGTGATTGGAAAAAGGAGAAACTGATCTTAAATTTAATGGTGGGGGCATAGCATAGTCTTGTTTGCTTGTAGGCTTCGGTCTATTAGCCATTGTTGCCTTTTAAATATTCTCTGGATAAGAAATCTAGTAAAGAATTAGAATCACTTTTAATAAATTCAATTTGAAAATCAAAACTTGATAAAATAGCTTGCCATCTAGCAAAAATCTGTTTATGAGCTAAATTTTTAACATTTTTTTAAAAATATATTTTACACTTTTACAATCTATTCGAAGAAGAAAATACTGATTTAGAATATCACTTTGAAATTTTGAAATATATAATACAATAGATAAAATTTCTTTTTCGATAGTACTATAATTCTTTGAGTTTCATTCCATGATCTCCAGAAGTGAATTTTATTAATCGTTCAAAGTCATTTTTCTTTTGTTTTAGAATTCCTCCGTATCCTAAATTTAATGCATATGTTTCTACGATTTTAAGGTTTAATGGATCACCTATATGTAATAACGGTAATTGTTTAATTTTAGGTTTTACTAATTTTACTATATCAGTGTGATGTTGTGTCCATGGAGGGGGATTCTTTTTTAACCTATCATATAATAGATTACATATTTTATGTAAGTCTTGATAAGATGGTAATCAGATCTTGAAAAATAGTTAAAAGCAAGACCTTTTAAGTCCATAGCCTCCAAAGAAGACGGACATATGACAAAATTCATAAAAAGAAAAAAGAAAAAGAACGTGACGTGAGATGCGCTCACCATGAGTTAAGATGGTGCACACAAGATGTGTGAAAGAGTACATCCAACGGGTCCATCAAATACATCACCATAAAATACGCCTATGGCCTAAAAAATAGGCCAATCAAAATGGACGAGCCATATGATCAGGAATAAGGTGAGAGGGTTGCTTGCATGGAATCCAAGTTGCTCGGTACATCTAGCCTAAAACGAAGGTGGTGCATCTGATGCACGGGTTGGATGGGATAGAAATATCATTTGAGCTACACATCTCCTGGTACAACCATTAGATTACGATATACCATAGGAGCACAACTCTCAATTAATGGGACCGGGCATCTCGATCTTCGATTAAAAAACGTAGTTTAACCGTCTTTATAGTACTTGAGGCGGCCACTGATTATTTATTTATAATTAGCGTTTCCATCAGGTGGTTGTAGCAGCATGGCTGGGCCGCCTGTTTTCAGATGAGCCTGATTTTGGTTCGTCTGCCATGATGGTGGGACGCAGCTGTTGGTCCGGTTGGATGCCTCACACACAATATGTGGGCCCATAATGCTTGATCAATCCTTGAAAAATGGTGGGCCACACCATGATGGTTGCTCGACATGAAACTCAGGCGGTCCCACTGATCAATCAGGAAACAACATCAAAATCAATGATTACAAATGATATGACTCAATGCACTGGTACGTTCACTAGATCTGCCTGATTTTAATATGAGGTGATAGTTATGATGTGGCCACCTTTTTCACGGACTGGATACTCTAAAAATTGACATATTGGTGGAAAAAAAAAATGTTGTATCATAACCTATGGTACAGTTGCTGTATCAGATCATTTCTGATCATTTCAAAGAAGGAAAGTACTCGAATAAATGAACATGGCTCTATGTGGCACACGTGTAAAGTAGAAACATTACAAACTACGTGTGAATGTCTTGACTCTAGGGCTGCTGATTAGCTGGGCTGGCCTGTCTGACTATCGGGCCTGACCCGCCTCCAATGGTTTGTGGCCGCAGAAGTTGTTGCAGTTTCCTTTGTTATTTTTTATCAAGTGTGGTGTGTGCAGTACTCCACAATCAACGACTTATTCAATTCAAACGTACCAATTTTGACCCCAAGATAAGCAAATACATTGAATGCAATTATATATGGAGCCTACCATCAAGGCAAAATAATATCTATCACTAACAGCTGAGACACTTGAAAAGATCACTAGTTTCTTTTTAAATTTATTTTTAGTTTTTTTTTTTTTTTTTTTTTTTAAATTATTGGTTAGCATATTAGTATATATACACACCCCACTATTAGCCACACCCTACCTAAGAATTGATGCTAAGACCTAGGTTGAAACGAGGTTATCTTCACTCAGTCTATGACTTTGTCTATGGATAGGTGACGGAGATAGATTGTCCATTCAGCCACTCCAGTTATTCACCACCACTCGTAAAAGATTGTTATGAGACGATCAGGCAATTGTCAAAAGGTGGGGTTTTTTCTCTAACTATGAATTACAATTTCACTTTCATACAAAAAGACTTTCGGTATACCAGTTAATAAAAATAATCACACAGAAAAATGAATATTCTTAGTCAACCGCAGGATGTAGTAACAACTTTTTTGAATGAAGAACTATTTTGTATTGAAATGGAAATAGTCCTGTGTAAGAATGTAGACTTGGATTACCACTAAAGATTATCACTAATCCTAAAATAAAAATTCCATCATATCAATTGTCAAAAACCTTATTTAATTTCATTTTTACTATAAATAATAAGTTTTAGTTAAGTGTAACTTTTAGTCTAGTGAAATGTAGAAATCACGCCCAACATTAGAAAGGGTTTTAGAAAGTTTAGGAGAATAACATGGTTAGGCAAAATTGGACACTTTTTTCTTTCTTTTATTTTTTATTTTTTATTTTTTTATTTTAATACACACAAACACAACACCACACACTCACGCCGTAGTGAGTATACCACCTGAGCAAGAGCAAGGACCCGCAGAATTGCAAGAGCAAGGACCCGCAAAATTGGACAGTTAAGTCATGTTTTTAGGGTGTTTAAGTTGGACCCCGTCTTCGCACGGTGAGGAAAAAAAAAAAAAAGTAGGAGCCCGTCATAAGTTTGAATTTCTAATTTAAAGAATCGTAATCTGGGCTTTTTTATTCGGTCGGTACTGACGCTGTCAATCCGGACTGATTATATATCTGGGCTTTTTTATTCGGTCGGTACTGACGCTGCCAATCCGGACGTGGCTGCTGGATGGTACTCCATGAGCCTCACCATGGTGTATATGTTTTATCCATGTCATTCAGATATTTTAGATCTTTATTTTAGTCTATGAGCCCAAAAATGAGTCAGATCCAAACCTCACATGGACCACACCACAGGAAAACAGTGATGGTTGAATGCCCACCTTTAAATTCTTCCTAGGTAGGACCCACTGTAATGTTTATTTGACATCTAATCTGTTGATTACGTCACAAAGAAATGGAGGAATGGAAAAAACAAATATCAGCTTGATCGAAAACTTGTGTGGCCCTGAGAAGTTTTTAATGGTGGACATTGAATCACCACTGTTTCCTTGGTGTAGTACACCTGAGAGTTTTATTTGAAATTGTTGAAGCTTATGTCCTAAAATGAGCTGGAAAAATGGAGGGCCTGGATAAAACACATACATTAGCGAGTAGCGAGTTAGGCCAGTTGCTACTGACAAGGTCAGTAGGCAATCCATGTAGGCTGGATCCATAGTAATCAACCAAAACAGAAATGTTAATTAACCATCTACCACTCCGGAGTGGATTAGGTGCTGCTTTTACTGTGGGGCCGATTAAATGTATGTATTTTATATTCGAGCTGTCCATTCATATTGCTAGATCATTTTATGGTATGAAACTGAATCAAGAAGAACCAAATCAGAGAGAATCATTCTATTAGAAAAAGTTGTGATTGTAAAAACTTTCTAGGCCCTATTGTAATGTTTATTAGCCATCCAACCTGTTAATAAAGTCAGGCTGACATGGATGAAAGGAAAAATAAATAAATCATTTTGATCCAAAACTTTATGGCCCATTAATGGTCAATCGCCACTTTTTCCTATAATATGGTCCATGTGAGAATTGGATCTTCTCTTTTGGGCTCTTGCCCTAAAATGATCTGAATAATATGGTCCACTTTCTTTTTTTTTATTTTTTAATAAAGGTAGGATGATGCCACCACCAATATATAAATAAATAAGGGCTGGCCTAACAAAATGGATTTGGCCCATACGAGATCTATACAAGACTAAACAGAAAATAGAGAGAAAGAAAGCCATGGGAAGGCAAGGCAGCGACGGGGAGAGCAGGAGCGACAGATGAAGGCGAGCCAAAGCACCGAAGAGAGCTGGTCCAGCAGGTTGGAGGAAGAGCGGCAGACAGCTCAAGCCTGTCAGGCAAGGACCTAGCCTACGCCCATCTTGGGAATGGATTTTCTGATTAGATCCAGGCCCGCCTTATCCAGAGTCATAGAGCCTCTGACCGATCGAGGGATCTGGGCACAGAAGAGAAAGGAGGAGTTGGGCCTCCCGCCACTAGCAAATTTGGCCAAGCCATCTGCTACTTAGCGCCGACTCATTCACTATACATGTGATGGAAATGTAGATTAATTTATTGTTGATAAATATTCTAAAAAATAAAGAATTTGAATACCAAAACATAAATTAGAAAAAAATGTTTCGAGTGAGGCAGAAGTACATATTAGATACACTATTCTTAAAAGCATATATAATTCGCCCATTCTCCTCTTAGATTAGAGATCGTTAATGAATTGCTAACGAATTGCTTCCAAGATGCGACAAGCCTTGTTTGATCATGCATGCAATAATCACAAAGAAACGACCTTTGAAACTCAACTAATGCAATTATTATCTCTTGCGCACTAAGTGAGTAATTGGACTCTAAAATTAGTGAGTCCCAATACTAAATGCGTTACTAAATTGTTAAAAGAAAATGAGAGATTTTGTATTTTCATAGAGAAGATTGATTGAATTTATGATGTTATGGACCTAAAGGGGTTCAATTTATAAAGATGGAGGGAATTGTCCGTTGCACATAGGCCATCAATGATTAAAACGTTACAAAAACGTTTTTGATTGTGGACTCATTAATCCATACGTTTCACAATACCGTTGGATTAAAAATCTGACCATTTCTAGAAACTTATATAAACTCTTCTTCTCACACTTTGCACCTTTCACATCAGATCACATTAGGTCGTGACAAGATGCGCATGTGTGAAGTGAAAGCTAGTTGTGCCTCACCGCCCACCCTCTTGCCCACATGTGCTCCGCATTGGAACACACAATCCAATTTATCTCTCCCTCTTTTCCATGTAAGTAAGCTATTATCAAAATCATTTATAAACGTAATAAAATTTCCATCATGTGGTACAAAGTGAAATTTATTTTTCTCACAATTTTCAAAATATTCCGGAGGAAAAATAAATTTCAAAATTTTTTATTTGAATTTTGAATTTGAAATTCAAATTAATACATTTAATTTAACTACTAGTTCTCAAGTCCAAGTTCAGTTCTTAACCTCTTATATGGGCTATTGAATCCATTTGCTATCCACAGGATAGATGGTAAGGATTTTCCAGCCAAAATGATTTTCATCATATTCTCCATCCACAGTGGACCCATCATCTGGAAGGTTTGGGTTGACATAAATGCTTGCACGCACGCACGCACGTGAGTCAAGATTGCCACTAACAAGTGGTAGTAGAGTGAAAGATACCTCGTTTCAACACCTACGTCTTGGTATCGATCCCTAGTGGGGGTGGCAAACAGTGAAGTGTGAACTGACAGTGCTTGTACTAACAAGCTAACAAAAATAAAAATAAAAGATTGCCACTAACACGGCTTATGAGCTGCTAACAAGCTAACAAAAATAAAAGATTGCCACAAACAAGCTAACAAAAATAAAAATAAAAATAAAAGATCAATCAGGACATAACATCAAAATCAATGACAGGTACATTCTCTGGATCTATCTGATTCTTATATCAGGTGATATAGTTATGGTGTGGCCCACCTTTTGCATGGACTGGATAGTCTAACAATTGATACATTGGTTTAAAAAGATGGCAGTATTATAACCTATGATACAGCCTCCTCTCTCTTTTTCGAGAGGGGGAGGGCAAAAACATGCACTGGAACTTGTGAGGCAGCACTCACATAAATAAACTTACTATGGCACAGGTGGGAGACCGAGTTACCTGTGAACATCCTGACTCTAGGGCTGTCAATGTACCAGGCTAGCCCATTGGGCTTCTTGGCTTGGCTCGCCTTCAACTGGGCTTGGGCTGGAATATTAGGCCCAAGTTCTTGCTTGAACTTAAAACTCTTTAAGCCAAAATTTTAAACAGGCTGGACTTGGACTACATACAACGGCCCTTCAGCTCAACCTGGAAAATTAGGGTATGGTAATATGAAATTGTTTTTTGAAAAATTCATACTACCGCCAACCATGCATGGCTCTCTCTCTCAAGAAATGGTTAGTTCCAATTCATTCATTGAGTGGGCCCAACGCATAGATTGTTCCCAACGTGCAATGAATCTCTTGAAGGAGAAGGAATTACAAATTTGTGTTTTAAGATTTTGTTGTAGGCCAAAAACTAAAGGAAATATTGTGGGCTAGACTTGGATAGGGGTTGTGTACTCAGCAAGGAGAGAATTTTTTTAGCCTAAGACCGGGAGCCATCAATTGTGGAATTCCGCCAGTGATATAACCAGTGTTGGGATTCTCTGAGGTCTGGCCCTTAGTGTATCTCGGGAAGATTTATAAACCAGAGAAGATTTCATCTCTAAGCGATGTGGGACAAAAACAAAATTTACTTTTCAATTTTCAAAATTATTTTAGAGGAAAACTGAAAATTTCATTTTGAAAATTCAAATCTATTTATTAGATTTAACCACCATGAGAGATATTTTTGCATGGGCTAAGCCAATTTGTTGATGCAAGATGACGCGGACCTAATAGGCCCGAAGGTTCAAACCAATAGAGCTTGGGTAATATAAATGCTAAAGAGATAAAGCATGACACACATGCAAGATCCACACCTTGCATTAGATGGGGTCCACATTGAACATGCACAAGCCTTAAAATCAAAATTAGGATGATCCAAACATGAAGCGGGCTGCAGAGGTGCATTGAAGCTACATAGTTGGGTGTGGACATCAGCCCGAGCCCAATTACATGACTACTCGGGCCAAAAACTCGTCACTCGCTGTCGTGTCCACCAATTTCAAGCCCAATACATTAAAAATCATAAATGGGCTTGCTCTTGATTTTGGGTCTACCGTTTTAATAGACAAATATATGGAATACAAGACCTGCCCATTTACCAGGTGGGCTTAAACTCAGGGCTATATCCAAGCCCTTAACCAAGCTCTAGCTAGGGCTGAAAGTCAGGCGGGTTGGTGCTCAACCCTAGCCCAACCCAATGTTCCTATATCTCAACCCTAATCCAACCCAACCCAACCTAACCTCAGGTTGAGAATTCTCAACCCAAGCCCAACCCAAGCTGGCTCGGTGGGGTTGGGGGGGTGGATGCAAGCTAATATTTCCGTACGTTGTTACATTAGTCTATTATATTTCAAAACACATATTATTTTTTATACATATGATTTTATTAATTATACATGTAGTTATTTATCGTAAAGAATTTATTTTTTTCTAAACAATGAAGCTAAAATATAGGAAAAGACGTGTCCTACAGTCATTGGAAATGACGTAAACCAATGAGACCTGAAGGCATTGGAATTTCTCATGCCTTCAACACAGACAATCCATACTCAATTATAATTTATAAGTGTGTGTGTATGTGTGTGTCTATATATATATATATATATATATATATATATATATATATATATATATATATATATATATATATATATATATATATATATTGATCGAGTTCAAGTTGGGTCGGGCAACCTGAGATCTCAACCCAAGCCCGACCCAAGTTTTATCGGGTTGGTGTTTGTATGGCCCAAGCTCGAGACTAAACCCGATACATTCTGCCCAAGCCCAACCCAATGTCGGGTTGGTCACGGGTCGGTCGGGTTGAACCAACCCAACTTTCAGCCTAGCTCTAGCTAAATCCGCTTCTTGTGTTTTTGAAAACTGTCGATGGCAAGGATTCTTTAAATAACCTGAGCTCATCAAAGATCTAGCAATTTTAAGAAAAAAGAGTATATGGAAGGAAAGAGGAAAATAGCAGGAAGAATGAGAAAAGAAGTGCGGGCAAGCCGGTAGCTAAGTCAAAAACTTCTCGAATCCTTGATTCACACAATCATTCATTCGGGTATATAGACCCCATTTGTTTTGAGAATCTCATCACTCCATTATGAATTAATTAATCAATTTCAAATTTATTAGAATTTATTTCTATTTTCTGCTTTATTTTCTCGTGGATTCGAGAAGTCTCTGTGAGGAGGAGTCCAGAGAAGCTTCGTGAATTTGAAGTAGTTATCCTCTTGATGAAGACGATGAGCGGCCTCATCATGTTCATACCTGCGTCAATTACTTTACATATTTTTCACTATTGCTAGAATACCTAGCATCGACTCATCCACCTTACATGTGATGCAGGGATGAACGTGATGAGGATAAATACTCCGAATCCACGGAGCTTCTCTGGACTCCTCACAGAGACTTCTCGAATCCACGAGGAAAGAAAGCAGAAAATATAAATAAATTCTAATAAATTCAAAATCGATTAATTGATGAATAAAAACGAGTTCACAACCCTTTAAATAGGGGTACCAAGCAATGAGAAAGAAATCAGAATCAAAATACAACTAAAACTCCTAGAATTCGCGACTTACTATAAATTGTAAATTTACTATTTATAGACGGTCGTGATGTCTACTAGTGCGCAAGGTTTTCGGCCAAAAATAGTAAGTGTTTGATTCAATTATTCTAAGCTCTTTTCACGTTGGATGCAACTCCTACAGCCCGATAGATGAAGAGTTATAATCAAACTAAAACTTACTATTAATAGCAAAAACGAAATTAAAACAGGAAACGACTGTCGATCCAGGGGTTTATCGCACTTATGAGCATCGCAACCCGGCTTAGCTAGGTCAGTTGGCTAAAGTAGCTCGTTCTACCCCAAAATCATAAATTTTACGTCAGCTAACTCAATTCGGATTGCGAGATACGTCCGATCTAAGGTCCGACAGTCTGGATCACTTCTGTCGTCGACCGGGCCTTTTTTGATCCATCTTGGCCATGAAACTGTCCGCGACCCGCTCTACATCAACATGTCATGTGACATGACGGACACTTCTCAATCCAGTTATAGACCCAGCATGGCGGAAGAATATCCAAAAGATCTCAACAAACTGATAATTTCAAGTTCTTAACCTCTGATGTCTGCCATTGAATCCATTTGCTATCCACTGGTCGGAAGGCTTGGATTCTCAGCCGATGTGAATTTCAGCATATGCCCTATCCACGGAGGACCCCATGATCTGGAGGGTTTGGATTGCCATAAATCCGTGCCACGAACACGAGGAATAAGTCACTGACCGCACGTGGGTCAAGATTGCCATATACATATATAATCACTGTGGGCCCCACAGAATTTACTCACCACGCGTGGTGAGCTCCTCGCGAAGAAATCCGCTTCCACTTTCAACGCAGGAGAACGCATTTAGTTGCTCTCCAGTGGGAGCGATAGCACAGTGAGATTCTGGTTTTCCGTGAATGTGTGGGGCCCACGTGGTGTATGTAATAAATCTAACCCATCCATCGGATGCATCGCCTTAGGTTACACCCAGATCCTGAAAATCAGCACGATCCAATACTCTGGTGAGCCACAGCATAGGTAATAAGGCGGGAGGGGACGCCTATCTTTATTCTCACGGAAACTTACCTGACTTGCAGAGAAGTGTATTTTTGTCTAACCCCTTGATCCATGGCAGATTAAGAGCATGGACGGCCTAGACTATGTATAAACAACAATGTGTGCTCCCACGCACGCAAATCAAGCAATTGCACAAACCTTTCATATTGTCAGTTGTGTAGCCCACCTAAATTTTCATTTGGGTTTATTTCTTATCAAGTAGTGGAAGGGAAGGTGAATCAGCTGATGGACGGATTGGATGTCTTGAATAAGTCACGTGAACCCTACTTCTACCGGGTACCACCGACTGCTCCTCGTCCAGAAAGGGAAATTATTTGATACTCTGTTTGCTCATGATGCTTGATATCCAGGCCCTCAGGCATGGCATATAAGGTGAGAGTCTTACATTAAAAAGGTGGGATGTAATGTATCTAACCCATAATCCCAAAATCAGATTGATCGAACAATCCTAAACTCTTATTCGTGGACACTCGTTAGTTGAAATAGGACCGTTGGATATTTCCTTCTTAATCATGAAATAAATGTCCACCAATAGGATAGTCAGCTAATACAACGAGGGTAGTTTTTCGGTTGATGAAATATGTAAACTGAGACCTACGATTACAGTTTGATTTTGAACTTTCTTATTCTAGTATGTGATTTTTAAGTATTTTATAAGTGGCTGCGTATCATTCATCACACTCTGCCAGACTATCTACGTATTTCTCATTCAAAAATCACGACATTCCATCAAAGAGGGCACGCACATCCGTTGAATATGGACCGTCGGACAGTTTTTATTGAGTTACTTATTCATTGTAAAATGTGCGAGTAGGGAGGCTGATTACGTGGCGCGTCCAACACCGTCACAGTGTTGTGTGTTGATGTGCTGGGTGCTGTGGGTCCAACGTGATTTTTTTTTTTTTTTAAATCCACGCTGTCCATCCGCTTTTCCAGATCATTTTAGGGCATGAATCCAAACATAAATCTGATCCAAATCCTAAGTGGACCACACCACAGTAAAAAGTGGGGGATAATGCCACTCTACGTTGAAACCTTTCTAGGGCCCACTGTAATGTTTATTGGACATCCAACCTCTCGATAAAGTCATCGGATTGGGATGAAAGGAAAACACAAATATCAGCCTGAAACAAAACTTTTGTGGCCTCCAAGAAGTTTTTAATGGTGGGCATTCAACCACCACTGTTTCCTGTGGTGTGGTCCACTTGAACTTTGGATCTGTTTCATTTTTTGGTTTATACGCCAAAATGAGTGGACAAAACGGATGAACGGCGTGGATTTAAAAAAAAAACATACATCACGTTGGGCCCCACAGCACCCAACGCATCAACGCGGCCTGCCTGCAGGACGTCTACGGTCTACCGGCTTTCAGTTTGTACATTGGTTCGGTCATCAGCAGGTTCCTCTGTGAATACTACATGGCCAAAGCTATCTGCTCCTAAGGTGGGCCCCGCATTTATCTAAGAAACGGATGTATGTAATTAGACGAACGGCCCCATTCATCATGTGGGCTACACCATCGAAATTAATAGCCAATGGTCTTCCTAAATGTATTGTATGTGGCCCACAAGAAGTGTGGATTCTTCCATTTTTTATTTTTTTATTTTTTTCTTTATATTGGTGACTTCATGGTATGATCCACCATTTTCACGGCTCGGATATTTCACTGAAGGGACATATGGTGTAAAATATAGCTGTTGCAAATTAAAGTGAACAAACAAGTCGGGGAGCATGTGTTTCCAACGGTTATGGCGAGGGGAGATTTAAAATGCACAAGTCAACGTGGCACGCTTTATGTGATCACATGCATCAATCGTAATCCACCGTTAAGCAGGCCACGTGTGTACGATCAAATTGGAAGATCCATGAAAGAAAGGCCAACCGTTTATATTCAACGGCCCGCATGATAAGTTGGCCAGTCTGATCTTTAGGTGATCCCCCAAAAGGCATTTTATTTAGCGTGCGTCATCCATCACCTGAGCCCCATAAGTCATTTTATTCAGGTGTGTTTGTTTGCACCAAATATCATGAAATTTTATACTAAATTAGGCTAAATCATAAAACATTATGACAATTGGTACGAGCAAACACACCCTTAGAAAATTGAGAAAAGAAGCATCGGGGCAAATCAATCATGTAGTTCTTTAATGGTTTCTTATGCTATTATCTATCGCGTTGAAATTCTTTTGTTTTGAAGAAAACTCTCTTTTGATCACTCTCTAAGAAGAGATGTCAATGTCCAATTGGTTAGACAGCTAATCGTATGGTGACCACTCACATTAGCCGCGTGTTGATGTTGATGTTGATGTTGTAAATCTCTGTAAGCCTGACCAAGATATATGTGTTACATCTGCATCCATTTTGCCAAATCATTTCAGAGCATGAATCTGAAAGAGTCCATTTCAAAACTTTAAGAGAACCATAAAATAGAAACTAGTGAGGAAACTTTTATAAGGCCCGCCGTGATGTTTATTTGCTATCCAACTTGTTCACAAGCCACCCAAACTTAAAAGAAGGTTAAACACAAATATCATCTTAATCCAAAACTTATATGACCTCCAAGAAATTTTCAATTTTACGCTGTCAATCCCCACTACTTTATGTGGTGTGGTCCAATTGAGGTTTGGACTTGTGTTATTTTTGAGCTTGTGTCCTAAAATGATCTTGCAAATTGGATGGAATGTGGATATAAGGCATGCATCATGGTAGGGCCCATAGAACTTTGCGGTGTCAATACACCATCAACGTGGGTGGTTTGTGGCCCACCACGCAAAACGCTTCCCCGCTTGCCGATGAGACCATGCCTATTTCTTATTGTTGCCATCAGTGGCATTGAGACTAGTTTATTTTAAACAAATCTGTCTTTGGTCACATTCTTATGTAGGGTTGAGATTCCTTAGTTTCTTTTTTTTTTTTTTTTTCTAATCCCTCTGATCTGTTCAGGTGATCTGAAGAAATCTCATACGCACCCGTACGCTTCTCATCTATTAAGAAATGATGCACCCCCCAAGTCCCCAACTTTGTGGAGCCCACCATGATGTATGTGTTTTATCCAAACTGTCCATCCATTTCTCCGGATCATTTTATGGCATAAACCGAAAAAATAGGTAGATACAAAGCTCAAGCAAACCACACAATAGAAACAGTAGGGATAAAGACACCACAGCTGAAAACTTCCTAGGGCCCACCATGATGTTTATTTGTCATCTAAAATATTCATTAGATTACAAAGACCTGGATGAAGGGAAAACACAGATAGTAGCTTGATCCAAAACTTCCATGGCTTCGAAGAAGTTTTCAATAGTAGGCCTTCAGTCCCCACTGTGGTGCAGTCCACTTACTTTGGATCCGCCTCATTTTTGGCCTCATGCCCTGGAATGATCTGGAAAAATGGATGGACGGTGTGGATAAATCCGATCTTTAGAAAATCCGCATCCCTATAGGTGATTTAATTTAAACAAGTCGTGCTTTGCAGTCGATTAGTGTTGACATTCCTTTTTCCAAAACATCTGTCTCCACAAGATGGTATCATATAAAGTATAAAGAAATACGTGGGTTGGATGTGGCCGTGCATCATTTTGAAACCTACAAACAGTGTTATTGAATAAGAGGAATAAGCTTATTCTACAACGTGGTGTGTGGGGCCCACATGATGTGTACATGACATCCAATCCATCTCTCACGTGATATCCCTCTTGGTCTACAATGGCCTGAAATTTGGGATGTCCATTCGTTCTGGTGGAGCATATCTGATGAGTGGATTGGATAGCATATACAAAACGCGTCCCTGAATTCAATCTTGGAAGGTTTTAATGGTGGACATCCCCACCCTACCGTTGGCTGTGGTGTGACCCACCCATGTTTGAGATCACTCAACACACTGCATTATAGAAAAAGCTTATCTATACCTATAAATGGGTTTACTTAATAAGGTTAGGTTTTTTATGTATAGCGGGTCGAGGACAATTTCATAGCCAAGATGGATCAAAAAAGGCCTAATCGGTGACAGAAATGATTCGGACCGACGGACCTTAAATCGGGCTAATCTCACAATCTAGAATGAGTTACGGACATAAAATATATGATGGAGTAGGCTTATTAGTCACCCAAATCTTGGGTTGAATGAGTTACGAAATATCAATCATTTTTCTATTTTAATTCCATTTTTACAAGTTTTAGTTTGTTTATAACTCTTCATCCATTGGCTCTAGGAGTTGCGGCAAACAAAGAGAAGTGCTTATCATACTTAGTAAACTCAGTTGGGCCCACCATGAATGCGTGTGGTTTATCCATGCCGTCCATTTGTTTTTACAGATCATTTTATGGTTTCAACCCAAAATTGATACATATACAAAGCTCAAGTGGACCATACCACTGGAAAAAGTGGAAGTATTGATTTCAACCATTGAAAACTTTCTAAGGCCCCCAGTGATGTTTATTTGTCATCCAACCTGTTTATAACATAAGAAATACATGGATAAAGGGAAAACACAAATATCAGCTTGATCTGAAACTTTTGTTGTCCCTAAGAATTTTTCAATGGTAGATGTTCAATTCACACTGTTTCTGGTGGTGTGGTCCATTTGAGGTTTGGATATACTCCATTTTTAGGATCAAGGCCTAAAATTATGTGTTAAAAGAGATGGACGGACTGAATATAATGCATGAATGACACTGGGGTTCGCTGAGTTTACTCCTATGCTTACCGTACCGAGTTACTCAGTACGCTTCCGCTTGCATTAATATATATTCCGCTTGCTGAATATAATGCATGAATGACGCTTGTTGAAGCCAAATAAGTTGCGAATTTTATGAGTTTTAGTTATAGTTTGATTTTGATTTCTTACTTGGTATCCTTATTTAAATAGTTGTAAACTTGTTTAATTATTCATCAATCAATTTATAAATTTATTAAAATTTATTTCTATTTTTTTATTTTCTTTTCCCCCAATTTGAGAAGTCTTTGTGAAGAGTCCAAATAAGCTTTGTAGATTAGATGTAGTTATCTTTGAGAAAGACGGTGATCATCGACCTCATCACGTTCATCTGTGTCAGTTTTTTTTGTTACCTTCATCCTAGTGAGTCACAACTTTTGAACGGGTTTGATGAAACATATACACAACGGTGGTCCCAAAAACAAACCAACAGTTGGGGTCACATCTCCAATTTTTTCCTACGGTGTGGTCCACCTGAATTGTGAATCTAAATGAGTTTTGGTCCCAACGCTTACCATCACGGAATACACCTGATGGATGGAGTTGATTTTACATATGCAACATGGTAGGCCCCAAAGAGTACTGTTTTACTACCGCCTAAAAAGTGTTGCAGCGGATTCCCGTCGAATGCTGGCGGCTAAATCTTGGACCCGAATCCTCTAAAACACCTAAGTTCTGTGGGGCCCATCAGTAGGGATGTACACGGGTCGGGCCGAGTCGAATCGCGGCCTCGGCCGTCCAGGGCTGTTCATGACCACACACGAATCCTCTAAAACACCCAAGTTCTGCGCGAGTTTGGGCCCGAGTCAGTATTAACCTTCGAGTTCGGACCGCTTTCGATTACATAACAAGTTCGAAGGGCTTTGGCGGTGTAATATCCCATTACAAGGCCCTCGATCAACGGTTTAGATAGTTGAACTATAGACTCCACAAAAAATCTAACTAGTCAGGACATTTACATACATTTGACAAAGCATAAAATAAAATATTTTATACATATTAAATACAGTCATACACGGGTTGGGCCGGGCCGGGGCGAGTCGGATTAATTCGGACCGAGTCGGGCCGAACTGGGAGATATCCGAACTCAGCCTAAACTTACTTTCGGGCTTAGAAAATTGGCCCGTCCTAACCCGAACTCAGTTCCGAGTCAGGCCGAGTTGGGCTTTTTCGGGCCGGGTCGAGCGAGCTAACCGGGCTAACCCGGTTTGTGTACACCCCTACCCATCAGTATGTAAAATTCGTTACGTAGATCAGGTTCCTCGATTATAAGATCCTAGAAAATAAATAAATAAATAAATAATAAGCGAGATCCACCACTCAGGTAGGCTATTCCACAGGAAACAATGAGGATGGATTGCCAACAGTAGGTTTGCATGTGGGGCCACCATGGTTTATATCTTTCATCAATACCGTTGATCAGGTGTAACTCACAGGATGAAGTGAAGATACAAAAATCAGCGGTCCACAACATGTGAACTAAGAAGGTTTTTAGAGCAATTTTACATTGTTCACGTTGGTGTGGCCCATTGGATTTTTTGTTATTAGGATGATCTTTTTATGGGTAAGGGTTCTGCTGATGTTGTATATGTAAATCTGACCCGTCAACCATGTTGTATAAGTAAACAAGTTGAGTAGGACTTGGGCTTAATGAATTTATTTAAATGGGCCATGAGTTTCTAGTCCAGTTTGGTTGATGGGCTACATGGCTTGTGGACTGGGCTTGTGTTTGAACTTTTGGCCCATTTGGTAAATGGGTCAGGCCAAGCCCATCACAGCAGGATCAAATACCAGCCCTAGATACACCTCCTACGCCAGCCCAGCTGCAATCTCAACCGTACCTGATGATCGCTTGTCCGAGGGCACTCGCCTCACACGTGTTTACATTCCAATTTGCTGATCCTCAGATGATATCTAAGACTAGGCAAATACCATCAGGTGGGCCCCACGTGCACATGGAACTTGAACCACCTGTCAAATTCCATCAAACATGCAGAGCACAGGAATATGGTAGAGCCGTCTCTGCGTAGTACAATTGGCAGGGTGCTAAATCAATCGGATCCATTAATCTAGTGAGCCCTATCATGGATGGCTTATGTTCCAACAATTGCAACTATAAGACAATCCCATCCATAGCTTTCCTTCAATCCATCCAATGGATATTGGACTGTCAGCCATTTCAATTTACTATCATTGCTTTGAGAACAACCAATCAGACGCTTACGATCATATCAACTGATTGTTCAACCGTTGCCCATTCATGGATTATTAGATGAACAGATCCGATTAACAAATCTTTCAACCATGTATACTGTGGAGAGATGGGCCTATGAATAGGTTGGACGGAAAATAAACATTATAAGTGGGCTATAGGAAGTTTTCAACAATAGAAGTTATTAACCCCACCATTTTCTGTGGTGCGGTCCACTTGAACTTTGGTTTTTGGGCTCATGCCCTAAAATGGGCTGGCAAAATGTGGATAAAACATGCACATTATGATGGGCCCACAGAGATTTGACATCAGCTAGCTGGCTGTTGTAGGCGTCACCAGCCAAACTCCGTCCTGCACTCCTGTCATCTGTTTAGAAGGATCCACCCCATCTACGATGGGAGGTCACTTGTGCCTTGGGTTGTGTACTGGGCTTGGGTCTGAACTCTTGGCCCATTTCCTAAATAGGTTAGACGCAGCCCCATTACAACCTGAACACCACCCCTAGGTGTATGCATATCATGCTAGGATGCCACTACTTGGGCCCGAATGTTGAACTATTTGGGCCAGGCTTATGAGCTGAGCTCATTCAAAAGTTCAGTTTTGCTTAGCTACCATCAATCCACATTAGAGTTGCAAGTAGCCATGCATATATACACCCCCTACTGTCGTGTGCCCCAATGGTTAATGAAGCATAACCAGAAATCACACGAAAGAAATGGTTTGTAGGGATGTCAATGAGCCGGGATGGCTTGGACTGCAATACTAGGCTTAGTTTAGTCTGTGGGTTGGGCTTGGGCCTCGCTTACATGGTCCAGTTAATTTTTCAGTGGGGCTTGGACTCGAGTTATCTTAGCCCAACCCAGCTCAACTTACCCGTTTATGCATTGGATCCCTAGTTCAACAACGCGGCGAGTCAACCCTTCGACAAGTCTGAATCAACTCGACCCAATTACCAACTGGGTTACTGGGTCGAGTAGAACTCGGATGTGACTAACTCTCCTGAGTCTTGAACGAGTCCAAGACCTGCTGAGTTAACATGACCGGGCAAGGAAAAACAATTAAAAAAAGAAAAAAGATCTCGAACGAGAGTCATGCGTCAATGGAATTATGGCGATTGTGGGATGCATCATATAGAAATAAAAATCAAATTTACCATTTATCTGTATATCCTATTTGTAAAGAAGAAGCAGCCAACAATAATGTAACATGCAATTGGTTTTTTATTGGACTTTTTTCGTGAGTAAATATGAGGTCCCAAATAACACTCATTTTTTAAATTTTATTTATTTTTTATTTAAAAGTGTGTTTTATTTTTCTTAGGATAAAAATGGTCCTTGATCTTTTTCACCATACATTCTTCCTTTATCATTATTCTTCAACTACCTCTTCTTTTACCACTACCCTCTAATAATCATTCATGCTTTTCGATTACTCCCTGGTAATCCATTTGTATTTTTTTTATTACTTTCTTTGGTACAAACTCTCACTTTAAAAAAATTGGTTGAGTTTATTTGAAAAAAATTGAGAAGAAATGAAATTTAAAAAAATATTACAAAAGTTTTACTTTTTAAAAATGAATTTTTCTTTCTTCAAAACATTTTGCTTAGATGGATATTTTGCTTAGAAACGGATATAATGAAAGAAAGAGATATAAAAAACGTCACTTTTAGAAATGAAAGTGAATGAAATATGGACTTTAAACCCACTTTTGAAAAGTGATACGGTGTCTAAATCAAATAATTACATTCCTATTTCAAACATCATCAAATTATCTTTCCAATGAGCACAAGATCATCTTGATTCAACCTACACAGAGACTTATAAGCATTTTTGTAAGATCGTATGATACTAAAATAACAATGATCACTCTTTTGTTACAACAATATTTGCTCCTACATAACAACAATGTTCTCGTGTTAGAACAACAATCTCAACTATGCACTCTTGTGTAACAACAACAATTACTCTTTTGTTACAACAATGACGCATGGATGGACGTGATAAGGTTGAGCATCATCTTCCTCAAGGATAATTACTTTGAATTCACAGAGTTTCTTTAGACTCGTTAGATAGTTCCTCAAATCCAAGAGGGAAGAAAATAGAAAATAATTTTTAATAATTTTGAAAATAAATTGATTGATAATTATCTAATATGTATGTGTCCATCTTACATCATTAATAAAGAAAAAAAATTAAACCAAAATTCGTAATTACCAAAAATAGCAAAATTCTAACTCTAATAAAAATCTTAATTCTAATAAAAGTCTTCTAAATCCTAATTTCTAAAAATAAAAATTTCAAATAATTTTTTCTAAAAGAGTCCTATCATAATTACAAGTTATTTCAAAAAAGAAAAAAAATCTAAAAATCTAAAAATAAGAAAATATTTAAAAACTCCGAATTACTAAAAATAATAATTTTTCCTTAAAATTTTGTTTTTGAGCTGAAAGCACGTGTTTTCTGATGAAACGAACATACACAACCTACTTTGTGGGTTGGTTCGCCTCAGATAGCCTAGTAGTAAAGATTGATAAGTTGTGTGCCCCGTAACGATACTTGGATCACGTGTTATGGCCAATTTATAGTTTGTCTTCTTTTGGTCCAACTATGTTAGGAATGTATCTGTGTCACGTCTTACATTAAACAATGATCACTTTTGTGTAATAACAACAATCACTCCTTTATTAAAATAACATTTGATGTTGGAACAAAACATAGATCATTAGTGTTATAGAAAATTATGATAATTCCCTTTACTAGTCAAATGAGGGAATCTTGAGCTTGTTGGAAAAAATAATTTGAAGATCTTTCAAATATATTTAGAATACATCTTCCAAAAGTAAAATTTTATATCTCATCTTCTTCTATCAATTTCTTCATAGGCTCATGTAAATAATAATTTTATTTTATTTTTCAAAAAAGAAGAATTCATTTTCTAAAAGTAAAATTTTTATTATCTCTTTTCTTATTTTTATTTATTTATTGACAAAAAATCTATTTACGCAAAATCTCTTGAAGAAAGAGAAGAACATATTTTTTAAAGTAAAATTTTTATAATATTTTTTTAATCTCACTTCCTCTTATTTTCATTTCAAACAAGTCAATTTCAATATAACAAAAAGAAGAGAGTTTCTGTTAAAGACAAGTTGTAAAGTACTAAAGATTATCTTGTAATAAAAATTAAAAATAAAAATTGAAAGATCGTGGGAATATGATGGTAAAAAAAAATGATTAAAAAAAGTATGTGTGGAGAAGAAAGTTAATAGACATTTTTCATCCAACAAATATTCAAAAAAGTGTTAGAAGTAAATAATAATAATAATAATAATAATAATAATAATAATAATAATAAGTATTTAAAAAGGGAGTCTATATATTCTGGGCCCTAGCAAATCACAGGTTTACTAGGTAAAAATGTATGTTTTTCTTATTATTATTACTGAAAATGTAACAGTGATGGTGAGTTAGAGGGCCGTGATTTACAATTTTACAAAGCGAAGGAGAAGGGTAAATGGAGATTTACTGTGGTAGAGTATAAGAGTTAATATACAGGCTGTTGTAAAATTGTACACATGACGCTTTAATTTGAAATAAACTGTCTAAATTGTGGGAGTAACTCAATACACTCAGGCCACTGATTTATTTCTTTTATCCAACCGTCCATCCACTTTATCAGACCATTTTAGTGCATGAGCCAAAAATTGAAGCATATCCAAAGCACTGATGGACCACACCACAGGAAGCGGTGTGAATTGAAATCCTACCGTTGAAAACTTCTTCAAGGCCACAGAAGTTTTGGATCAAGCTGATATTTGTATTTTCCCTTCATAAATGTCTATGTGACCTTATGAAAAGGTTGGATAACAAATAAACATCACTGTGGGCCATGGGAAGGTTTCAACGGTGCACATCATTATTCTCACTGTTTCCTATGATGTGGTCCAATTGAGGTTTCTATATGATTCAATTTTGGGTCATGCCCTAAAATAATCCGTTAAAACGGATGTATGGTGTGGATAAGATACATACATCCATGGTAGGCCCCACAAAGTTTATCATACTGAGTAACTCAGTACGCAATCCGCTTCCCCAGCTTGGCCCATGAGCTGGCTTGTGCCTCTCATGCATGGCCCAACCCACCTTAGCCATTTTTAATATCCTCCTCTATGTTGAATGTAGACCGATGGTTTCATTTATCTTAAATGTCTATTTTTTATGCATGTGTGCTCTACTTTATTAAAGTAAGACATAGGGATATTATCAATTTTGGACCCCACTGAGTCGGCTTGAACCAGGGCTCAACCAAAATTTTTGGGTTAGGCTGAACCGGCTGTGTCAGGCCATCCCCGGCTCAGGTCTTGGGTCAAATGCCTGGCTAGTGCTACCCCTACAGTAATTAGGATAGCTCAACTGCAGTAACTACTTGTGGGGCCCAGCAGCATCGAGAAATGATGGCAAGATCTCACACCAGATACGCATAGCTGTAATCAGTCAAACTTCGGTGGTCAAACGGGCCAGCGCACGGGCATGTCCAACGTGGCCGTCTAGATCACCAATCAAATCATCGGGTAAGATTCTTAGCTAGATGGCTGATATGGACGGGACCATGGCTTTCCGTACGCCTTGCTTTTGGCTTTTGCCTGGTTTGAGCGCGACACATCTCTCACGACCTGTCTTTCTTTCCCTCGCCTTTGATGGATGCCACTACACCGTCTAAAATCAGCCTATTCTTTCTTTCGTACTCTTGTTGCCTTTGCTGCTTGATACACAGGCACTTAGAATCCGTATACATGGTATATTTTAACTCAAATTAAACCGTCTAAATAGTGTAAATCACTTCATTTAAGTTAAATTCATAGACAAAAACTTTTTTGGACACTCCCTATTCTCTGATTCGGAGGTATGTTTTTTTTGAAATAAAGATCATTGGGTATTTTCATTTTTAACCGTCCAATATGTGTCCAACAATCTGATGGTCAGATAGAGAAATAGAAATATTTTCGTAGGATCTACATAATGTGGACGGTTTAATTTGAATTACTTATATGAAGCGTGCAGCGTAATTTTAAGCACCTGCGTATGATCTATCACACTCTGCCGTACCTTTATCCAAACGTCTATCCGGATACACATGAGGTCTTTCTCTTCTTTCTCGTTTTTTTGGTGTGAATAGTACGGAAGTGTCCTACTCTTATAGAAAAAGTAGAAAGAATGGCGTAGCATCAAGAAAGAGGGTATAAATATCATTGACTGGACTGAGCGCCCCATGTCATGAAACGACGCTTGATCGTTTTCCCGCCCGATTTACGAGCGAATACACTTGCGTGACTTTCGCAACGGACGGAATTACTTTCGGTGACGTGGTCGGAACGACCTCATGTGTATGTGATCGATTCCGGTAATAAGGGCACGTTTGGTTGGTGGGATTGAATGGTATTGAATTGAATTAACATCATTATTGTATATGCATGTCTGGAAATAATATGGTAAGGTAGCCATCTAATCTTATGTCTGTAATAAAAATTTTAAGCAAAATCATGTTTGGTGGACCATGAAATTATAATCAACTGGTCATATTCACATTAGATGTCATTTACTTACACACATATATAACCAAAATGTCACGCATATATTGAGGGATGACATGGATAAACGCATGCATCAATGTGAGCCCACATGTGTAATGGATTTTGATGTGGGCCCACATATATAGTTAATTTCAAAATCCACACGAGACCAAATGCAATTTCATTCCATCTGATCTTAACCTTTCCCACCCTGGAATTGCACCAGACCAAATGAAATTCTATTCCGCCTCATTAATCCCATCTGATTTTTAGGCAGCTAAAGTTGAGAATTTTTTGTTATTATGATTTTTTTTTTTTTGTCAGCTTGTTGGTAACCCATGTAGTACACACACTCCATGTTAGCCGCCCCCGCCAGGGATCACTACCAAGACCTCGAGTGTTGAAACGAGGTATGCCAGTTGAGCTATGGATATGGGTGTATTTCACATGTTAACTTGTATATGAAATTTCCTTCTATCATTGACGGTTAAAACAAAGCCCCTAGTTTTCTAAAAATCAAAAGCCAAAGTGACATTCTAACATCCTCCTAGGGCTGTCAATGGGTGGCCTTGGAGTAGATCTCTCGGCCCAGATTTTGAACTGTTTTGGGTTAGCTCTATTCAAATTCTGATTTTCAGGTGCGGCCCCGCCCCAATTGACACCCTTACATTTTCCTACTTTTCACATGCTAAATATCTTTTTTTTTTAATTATTATAATTATTTTAGTTTTAAAATATTTAATTTTGAAGTTAGTTTTATGGGCATAATATTCAAAGATACCTTTATGATGCATGGTTAAAAACATTCCAAATACATTCACTTTGTTAATGGCCCAAGTGAGATCACTAGTGTGAACCTTGGTGTTATGCATCAACATTAACATACTCCCTTCCATGCATTACGATGCTATCAATAGCATCTGCAATGGTTAGTAGAAGGGATAATGGACAAATTATGTCTAATTATACATTATACCCGACATCATGCCTTTATGAGTGGTTATTCCTATTATCTTTTATCCATATGCACCCATGTACAAACATATGGAAAAAATAAGAAAAAAAATTCATCCATGTATAATATCATATTATTTACACTGAAATTAAAAGCATCTTATAAAGTCAATTTTCTTTACATTCTCCTTATAGAACTTTGATACCAATCCTCTTGTCAAGGGATCCACAATCATGATCTTCATGTTTATACGTGCAATTGATACCTGACAATTCTCAACCTTCTCTTTAACAACATAAAATTTGACCTCTATGGCTTGTACCATTGAGTACTTCTCGTTCTTGTTAGTACATTGATCTATGCACCATATTTGACAATCACATGGGTCCTCATATCATGTAGTCGGTTGAGCCTTTAGAAGCTGAAGACCGAAGACACAAGTGAAGATGAAGCATCAAGAAGCAAATAACATGTAAAACGTGGTGCGTTTGTGACTATAACTCTTGACCTAAAACAATCTAAACCTCTAAATTATCTTAAATCTAATAAGTAACTGATCATCCTTTAAGTCATATGAGTCTAAATTGACCATCATTAGATTGGCTTTAAATATCCTATGTTGTTGGAAAAATTGCACAATTTCAGCAACCTTTGGTCCCATCGAATCCACCTTCAGTCCAACCGAAAATGACTAAAACATCACAGTGAGTTGAGGCAAAATTCTATGTAATTTAGTTACAACTGAGTGTCACATTTGGTCTCATTGAAGACTACTTTCAGTGTAATCGAAGACCACCCTCAGTGTAACCAAAAGTGCCCAAATCTGTTCAGCAGCCTTTGTCACACCCCGAAAATTGACACCTGACTACAGCGACTTCAGTCTTGAGTTCCCGAGTGTGAACCAAACGAAAATGCACATGTGATCTCGCTCAGATTCATATTCTTTTCACACACAAGCAATTAGAATAACACAATTTAAGTTTGTGGATCCAAAGCAAGATAGAGATAGCAAAAATCACTAAATGTATGACTAATAGTCAGAAGTACAATTCCAATAGTGGTGATCGCCTAAAATGAAGATTATATAAGCCAAAATGAACATACAACAAAATCAACATATGGAGCACAGCTAGTCAGGGACTCCAACACATATACAAGCAAAACAATTAAATAAAGGCAAGGACTTCCGGTTTCACCCGACGGTCCTAAGGCATCACGTTGAAAGTGTAAATCAGACCCAAGCTTACCGTTCAGAGGCCTCGATGACACCTACAACAACAATGACGCCTGGTTGGTGTTTTAAAATACCATCCCAGGTGGGAGTGAGTAACTAATTCCGTGGTTCTATTATTTCTAAGTTACGCATGTTATCAACCCAATCAGCGCATGTAATGATAAAATAATAAATTAAACAATTCTTAAATACTCTTATTAAATGTGCATATAAAGATATGACATGATGCATGCTCTTTCCAAACAACACTCTCTCCCAAGTGACTTCAACGCCTATTTCGCATATGCCAACACTTCCTCACAGATGGTTTAACGTAAAATCGTAAGTCATATCTAATGCAATACGATGAATGTTCATGTTAGTTGAGTAGTTATTAGGTTCCATTCATCCAGAATATTGGAAAAATTAGGGTACTCTTATTTTATTATGGCCTCAACCGAATCATGAGGCTCGGGGTGGCCAAAGCGGCTCCTTACCTGTCCCTTGATCCGTATTTGGGTTTATCAGCTAGACGAGAACTTCCCAATCAATGTGGGGCTAATACTGGCCCGACCGATCACTAAGGACCTGGATGACACAACTCGGACGCACAGGATTAAGCAGCCCATATACGGGTGAAAGGTGCCCATAAGTGATGTAAAAGTCGTCACCCAAACGTAATTGTGGGGCGGTCACAACATTATTCCAGATTGATGTAATAGGCTCATAGCCTTCTGATTGTTCATTAGTCACTACGGGGAGGCTCGTCATCCCAGTGTAGGCTGACAGTTCAGACACGTTTTCCATACCACCATGCCTGGCTCATGAGTCTGATGGATCGTACCACTAATAATTATAAGTAGACTCATTCAATGGAAACAAGGGTATCCTAGATTCAATTTAATGTTATCGCACTTCACAATTCCAAGCGGTTGGTCGATTTTTAGACTGGTTCGGTCGACTTGGGGCACTTTGGCTCAACCAACATTAATTGCTTGCGTCCTGTGTAGTCCATCTAATATCGGTCGTCCGTGTTCGACCCGAGTCGACTGAACAAGTCAAGAGTGGCCGACCTAAGTTGGGCCTCCCCAATTAGTTTGGGCAGTTAGTCGACCGACCCAACATTGCAAGCAATTCTAATATCATTATTAACCTAACAACTCATCATGTGATCATTGCGTGGTTTCATAAGAATCATAAATTCAATAAAGCAAACACTTAGGCATTTCATCAAACATGTGAGCCTTAATAGAGTAATACATTCACTAAAACATTTTAGCAAACACGTGAACATCAACAAATTAACACATTTAGGGCCTATTTGATTTTCGAATTACAGAGGTAATTTTAGGTAAATGGGTAATAATTATTTACCTCTATGTTTCCGATTGATTTCCAAGGTGATTTGACCGTCGCCTTTCATTTAGAGCACTCCTCAGTCACCCGATGAAAAATAAAAAAAAGTTAAATTGTGGGGCCCACCTTGATGTTTTTGTATTATCCACACCGTCCATCCCTTTAGCCAACTCATTTTAGGGCATTAGCCAAAAAAATATGTAGATCCAAAGATCAAGTGGACCACACTACTGGAAACAATGGGAGTTGAACTCCTACCATTAAAAGCTTCTTGAAGAACCTGGAAGTTTTGGATTAAACTGATATTTTTGTTTCCACTTTATCCATGACTGTGTGACCTTATTAATGGGTTGGATGATAAATAAACATCACCGTGGGCCCTAGGGAGAAAACAACTTTCAACCATTGACATTTTAATGATCCCTGTTTCCTCAGGTGTGGTCCACTTGAGCTTTTTATTTTCCTCAGTTTTGGGTTCATGCCTTAAAATGTATTTTTTTTTAAAGGATGGATGGTGTGGATAACTCATATATATAATGGTGGGGCTCACATATTTAAATCAGTAATAAAAACGTTTGTATGGACCGATTTTTGAAACGTAATTCCTGTCAACTTTCAAACAGGTGTAGTAAGCAATAATTAGGTAATTCCGTGTATTTACCAGGGGAAATCAAAAATCAAACACCCCCTTAATAGAACTTTCAATCAAATATATGAGCATGATTAGAATAACACTTTTAATCACACAGACATTTTATCAAACATGTATGCATACATAAACAACCAATGACACATACTACCAATCAAACATGAAAAATGGACATTCTAGCTATTTACAAACCATTCAGCATAAGACATCATTAACTGAGACCCTCAAGGGTCGATAAATGGAAACCTAAACATAATGGTCCGCACCTTATGACGATTTGCTCGACTCACGGTGCTCGTAGTGTAAGACCCGTATCCTAGTCCATATTGTTCCGTCGACTCCCACAATCTTTTCCATTGAAGTCTGGCAATCCGCGACCGATAACCGACGTTTGCGCACGACCCTAAGTCGTATCCCGTAAGATTGAGTCAGCTTAATCCGAGACTTAAACCATTGCGACCGCGCCGTAGCCGCGATTCCAACGACGCATCTCATACGCTAACCTGACGCCTAGATCATAAGATGTGGACCGTGCATTATAATGACCGTGGATCGTATATCACGGGACCCACCTACTCCATGTGGCACCAATTCCTAGGAAATTATGAGAGTGATGTCATCACCCTATCTATAGCCGCCCTACATTAGCTATAGCCACCCTAGCTTAGCTATAGTCACCCTACCCCCTAGCCTTCTTACAAGCACTTATGGCTAGTCACCCTACCCCTAGCCCTCTTACAACCATTTATTGCAAGCCACCCTCTCTTACAAGTAATCATGGCATACCTAAGCTACTCTCTCTCTCTCTTTACTACACTCTCTCCCTCATTTTTCAAACTCACATTCCCAAGCAAGGAAAAAAAAAAATCCCACGTCCATGGCATCCCAAGTGTGAGAAAAGTGAGTGTGTGTGCGTGTGGCCCACTTTTCCATCCCAAATCCTTCATCCTAGCCTCTCATCCCTCATCACCTTCCGTCAAAGTGAAGCACAAGAAGGTTGGCTTTCCAACGGACCAAGAAGATCGAACGGTGGGTGCTTATTAGGCTAGATTTTTCATGTTTTATGATGGGTCAAGTGAGGCCTACCGATCAATGGTATGGATCTCACATTGAACCCTAGGTGTGGCCGATGGCCCACCTTGATCCTCATGACCATTCCATGATGGGACCATTTTCCATGGACCCCATCATGATGTTTATTTTCCTTGTAGGGATAGGGTCATCTAGACCTTACATTTGGTGGAGAAAGGATCTCCACCTTTGATTTTCGGCTTGATGGGCCCATGAGTAATGGGACCCACTTGATGTATGATTAGATGCTTGAATCGGAGGGCCCATAGTGTCGAGGTCCCTCCATCACACGTGTCCCACTCCCTCTCTCTCTCTCTCTCTCTCTCTCTCTCTCCCTCTCTTTTTCATTTGTTTTGTTTGCAATGATGTGATTGTGTGGCCCACTTAATGAGTCATGAGGTGTCCAAACCGTTCATCAAATGGACCCCCCCTTGATGTGTGTATTATCCACACCATCCAACCATTTGGTGGCCCCCCAATAGCATGTCTATGGGTGGGGCCAACCTTAAACCTATGCTTGACCCAACCGTCCGGCGTCCATGGACGCTAGACATGAGTGAAGTATGAGCTGATAGTGGGCGTACTAGCAAGCTAACCAAAATATATATGATATTATTTTTTTAAATTTTGGGTGGACTACTTGTGTAGGCTCCACCTTGATATATGTATTCAATCCATGCCGCTCATTCCATTCAGTGGATTATTTTAGGGGTTGGGCCAAAAAATTGGACTAATCCGATCTTCTGGTGGGTCATAGTATAGCAAAATAATGGTTTTCACAGTTAAAATGCACTTGATAATTTCTATACGTCAAAATACCCTGCATATTGGGCTTGTTTGGTTGGTATTGAGCAATGAAACGCAATGGCTGGAGTGGATTCATCAGATGCGGGCCGCACACGTGAAAAACTGCGAAAATACCATAATTTTAAAAAAAGAGGCAGCGCCTGCTACGCTGCTGCGTTTTGACAGACGACCAACAAGGACCCACGGCTCCAGATGTGGGCCCCACCGTGATGTATATCTGTCAACCAAGCCGTTCATATAGTGGGCCCTTGGGGCAGCAGGCCGCCCTCCAAAAATCAGCCATATCCAATGCTCAGGTGGCCCACATCAGAGGAAACAGTGGGATTGAGCGTATGCCATTGGAACCTTCTTAGGTCCATAGAAGTTTTGGATCAACATGAAATTTATTTTCCTTCTCCATCTGGGTCTACGTGACCTTATTAACGGGTTGGATGGCGTATAAACATTATGGTGGGCCCCACGTGGGACCCACAGTGATGTATGTGTTTCACCGTCCATTGACGGTGGACGATGAAGCCCCTGGATGTATGTGTTATATCCACACCGTCCCTCTGGATGGTGTGTGTGTGTGTGTGCGCGCGTGTGTGTGCGGGCGTGTATGTATATTATATATATATATATATATATATTATATTATATATAGTATTGTGTGTATATATATATATATATATATATATATATATTATATGATATTATACATAGTATATACATGATGGTGGGCCTTCATGTGGACCCCACCATGATGCGCGTGTTACATCCAATCTGTCCAACCACTTTGAAAGTTCATTTTTGGGCATGAGCTAAAGAATGAGTCAGATCCATCTATCTAGTGGGACCCACACCATGATGCATGTGTTGCATCCAAACCATTCACCATTTGGCAAGCTTGCCTTACAGGCTTGAGACTAAAAATAAGACAGATCTATAGTTCAAGTGGACCCCACCTTGGTATGTGGATGAGGCTCGTCTTGATTCATTTGTGGTCGTCCATTGAGGCCCACTTAGTGTATATATATAAGGCCCAAGTGATTAGGCCCATCTTGCCATAATTGTGACCCATTGTTGAGGCTCACCTTAATGTGTATAAAGCCGTTGTTGAGGCCCACTTTGATATATAAGGCCATGTTACGAGGCCCATTGTGATGTACTCAAAGGCCCAAGGGTTATAGCCCATTGAAATGTACATAAGGCCCATTGATGTAGCTCACTTGATTTATATAAGGCTCATATGATGCGGCCCATTTGATGTATCCAAGGCCCATGGGTCGAGGCCCAACGGGGTGTCCTTAGGGTCCATTGCAATGTGTGATTTCTCATGGTTTGTGTGTTGATATTAGGCAGGCCATGCCTTGGGAGTAATGTTGGTTTGACGTCCACATTATAAGAAAATGTTGGTTAAATGTCCGCATTATAACTCTCCCTTGGGCCCATTGATAGGCCCATACTGGTTATGTATAGGCCGTCTAGGCCCATCTTCGGTGTAAGGATAGTTCATTACTTTATAACATACTTAGTACACTTCCATGATTCATGTGCATACGCATCATATGTATGCTTGATATGAGGAATGTTTGATCATAGCATAAGCCGTTGGGCTGAGGCATTTATGAGATTCCTTATGAGACGGAGTGCCCCATATGAGCGCGTAGTACGCGTGAGATTTCTACATAATTGTACGGTGTGACTCATGCATCTCGCATATGTGTGACTTGATCACTGCACGACCATGACACATCGTGGATGGTCGTATCGGATACCGAAAATATTGGCTCTAGCATTGTAGGCACTTAGGATGTCCTTGGATGAAAATTTCAGAACCTTTTTAGTACTAGAGGATGCTCCAATGTCTAGACCGAGTGGATACACGAGCGCCCAAGTGCCGAATACCATTAGGCCGCATCTCCCACTATGTCGTGGTCGGTTGGAAGGGGGTGTGGCCTTATCCGTCCGAGTGAGGGGGCTATAAGCTAGGCTGAGTTTGACCAGCTCGTAAATGAGTCCGCTATCGATGAGCCGGGTAGGTAGTGGCAGACTACTGGTCAGGCAGATAGTGTGGTCTCTTCCACTTGCTTAACTGTGCAGCTAGAGAAGAGGCAGTCAGTGTGAGGTGTATTAGACCCCGGTAATATCCAGAGAGGAACTGTACTGATATGTGTACTTGATGAGGACTGACATGCTTGCTCTGTATCTCGCATATGACATTTGGCTACATAGGCCTCACATCGCATGGTCTGGGTATGGCCGATAGCATTCATGTCTTGCATTGCATAGTTTTGGTATAGCTGATAGTATTCATGGACTTACCCACATACTTTCGCATTACTCTGATATCATATACTTGGCACTTGCCATTTGCACACACTTACACCACCCTCTAAGCTTTTGTAAGCTTATGCACGATAGATGCATGCAAGTGGTGTTAGATTGCAGCGGCGTTGAGCTTGGAGCGTGCAGCGGTCTTCTGGAACTTTGATTTTTTTATCATCTTGTATTTCCCTTTCCCGCATTGTACTTAAAGCATTTGATATAGTGGATATGTGGTGATGTTGTTTTGTGACTTGGTTATGCTTGTGGTTATGTCCCATTAAAAAAAATCATACTGAAAATTCTCCTTGTAGGATCCCAGGATCGGAATTTGGCGTATGGGTGCTGAGAGCTAAGAATGGGGTACTACGGAGGCTATCGGCACCGGATTCGGCGATCGAAAATTTTGTGAGCCTATTTTTCGAGTTTGGGGCGTGACACGTAGGATTATAGTGTTAGGAAATGATCATCGAAAGACCTAAACAAGCATACAAGCTTATGAGATTATGGATAAATGACTACTGAACCCTAAATTATAAGTGTAATTCAATACTTACCTCCAATCGTTGCCGGTAAAACTTCAACGATGGCTCCGGTTACGACAAGGTGACTAGAGAGGGGATGAAAGAGTGGAGGTGCACTAACACTCACACCCCAATCTCCCTCTCTTCTCCTTTCTCCTCTTTCTCTTCTTTCTTTCTCAATCTTCCTCTTGTTATAGGCATGATATTCATATGGGAGGAGGGGGTGCCCAAAGAAGGGCCTTATATAGTGCCAGAATTGGTGCGAACGGCTTTAAGGGCTGGGTTTTTACTATATTAGCCCTAGGGGAGTGTGTTTCTACCCTTTGGGGGCCACTATGGGACGTAGGAGTCGACACCTACCGTTGGATAGTTGGTCCCATTGATGATCTATGCATAGAAACAATCGACCTGCCATTTAGACATGTCGATCGACAGGTATGATCAGAAGTCTGTTCAACGGTCATCGATGGTCGATCGAGGCCATGGCTATACGGATGTGTGAAGAAATATCGTTAGTTGGTACCTTGACTTTGACCATGAATCAACGGTCCGAAAGTTACAACTTTGTGAAAGAACAAATTGGCTAGTTTCACTTAAGTTGTAGATTTCAGCTCAGAGGATTCGCGCATTTCAAGTACTTGGCTTTCGACCCCAAGTTGAGCAGTAACGGGTACTTTCTTGGTTCACCACCCATGATGGACATTAAGCCTAGTGAGGCAGACATTATTCTATAGTCTCGAGTTTAGTGGCCCACTAACGAGCGGTATAGAACTTGTTCAGATAATCAGGGCATTCTGTAATGAATTGGGTAGCGAGATTTCTTGTACACAATGATTAGGGTTTAGATTAGCTAAGTTCATAATGTGTCCTATTCACAACTAAAGGAAATGATAATTCAATTATTGTCACCTTAAACAGTCGGTTCTTAGGATAAAAGGATACTACGTTAGTTTGGTTTGTTAATTATGATCTGACCCCTCATTATCTCAACTTTAAGTAGATCTTTATTTAGTTATGGTTGTCTTGATTAGTCAGTGATATGTCAGTTAGATTTAGGCCCTAAATGAATAAGTCAGTCAGATTTAGGTCCTAAATGAACAAATACGAGGCTAAACTCAATGTTTAAGTGGTCAGGCAGATTTATTGGCTTCATACGGTTGATTAATCAGATTTGGACGGTTTTTTACTGTTACCATCCACGTATAGGCTCACCTCGAGCATTAAGAGTCAGTGACAACATAGGCTAAGTACATAAAAAAATTTCAAGGATTTTTTAATTTTTAAAATAACGAAAATCCAGGACGTTACAACCTTTCTGTCTAATTCGATTCGATCGAACTTAAATTCAGTACTACAGAACATAACTCGGTGTGACGGGACCTTCATTCGGTGCGATCGAGTATTAGCTGTTATATAACTATTGGAGACTTTTACTTATAAATTTAGCACTAGATCTTTATGGAGATAATAGATTTTGGCATTTTAAATACTCTAGTGCATCCTAAAGCTCAATCAAACCTCATAAGCTCTGCCCCAATGAAATTCTTTCTCTCTTCTTAGTAATTCTTCACTCTAATGAGCATTTCAATTACCTCTACAAGAAGATTATGATCTAAAACTCTCTCTAGAGTTTATACATCATTTTTCTTAGTAAACTCAAGTGTTTATGAATCTCTAGAGTGTCCATCAAGTAGAATCCCCTAGGCTTTTCAACTTCTCATTAGTTATAGGAGATTTTTCCCAACCTCCCAACACCTTGATCACCACATTGGAGCATCACATGAAAGGTGTTCGATCTTGGAGTTAAATCCTTAGCAAAGTATCGGCATCATGATTGAGGGAGCAAAGGGGAGCTGATTGAAGCATATGAGAGCATCAATCAAGCAACCTAAGAATATTTAATTCGACAAGTTGTTATGTATAAAAGTCCGTATGCACTTCTTTCTTGTGTAGGATTGAGTATAAGAGTTCGAATTGCCAAACTTGGATAGGTTCTTATGTAGGACCTTGTTTCTTGTGTAGGACCCAGATCAAAGTCCTTGTGTAGGCCACCCGATATGAGGGCGTATATATTAGTCTTCGTGGGAGCTTCCGGTGGGAGTAAACGTAGGTCCTTAGATTATGACCAAGATTGTCGGTTAGCCAATTGAAAACCAACTAAAGTCACTTGTGGGAGCCTCCGACGGATGTTCGTCAGTAGGTTCTTATGTAGGACCGAGGTTCGTGGAGAGCCTATAGAAAACCACATAAAGTCTCTTGTAGGAGCCGGTCCTTGTGTGTGATTTTAAAGATTAGATGTGAACTTAATTTAAAAGTTCTGATAATGAAATCTAGTACACTCATAAGTTAAGTGCGTCCGCTGTGAATGGAGTAGAAAAACTGAACCACTATACATACTCGTGTTTGAAATTATTATTTGAGTACTTGTTTAATTATGTTTATGTGGTGAATGTTTAATTATATAGATGTATGATTAGATGAATGCTAGGTGTTGATAGTTAGCACATCTCCCACACACATGTACACCATCATGTTTATATACTAGTTGCTTGATTGCCACATCCTTTGCAATTTATGTAATTAGATCCTCTAATGACTTAGAAGTCTTAGAGTTAATTATCTTCTTAGTTTAAATCACATATTATTTTAAGTAGACAATTGTGTTTTAAAAATTATTTAATTTCCTTATTATATCCAAAAAAAGATTTGCTACACCAATATCGTTACCATCTGATTCATGGGACCAAATTAAGCAGTCGAAGGCCATATCTAGTTGGAATAACTGTGGCCCATTATTATTGGGCCATTATTTTTAATTGATGGCCCATTATTGTTGAACACTTTTGAGACTTGTTGTTTATGAAAGAACTGTCAAGCCCTAAAATGCTCAATTTTTTTTTGTATTATTAGCCCTTTGTAGTTGGGCTGCTTATCACAGGTTTGCAACATGTGTTGCTCGAGCATGTTGGGCCCTTTTAAAAAATAAAAATAAAAAATCATTGATATATTGTAAAGGATTATTATCCTTTGCCAATTTACGTGGTTACCCCATTCATGGGGTTCATTACTATCTCGGATTTACGGGCTTATTTTCATTTATCGCCCTTTGCCCACATGTTAGGCCCATTACTGATTAATTTTTTACTTTTAGTTGGGACAAGATTGTTGCATACCTTGTATCGTTATGAGCCTCATGGCCTAAATCGCTTTATTCTAAACTTCAACACAAATCCACTATAGGGGCTAACAATGTTGTTATTAAGAAGGAGAATCCGAGTGCAATGACCAATCACACTTCCGTGAATCATCCTAAGTTAGCTAATCTTCTTACTACCATGTTGGGGAAACCTTCAAATATATCTGTTACTCACATCTTTCATCCATTCTCATCTCAATCTAGGGTGTCGTAGATCGACTTAGGTCTTACAGATCATGTGTTAGGTACCACATGTATTTTTTTTCACTAATTCTTCATTTCATGACAAATTTAAATTGGCAGACGCGTTATGTTCTATTGTCTCTAAAAAATGCTTTTCACAACTTAGTTAATCATTGACTCCTCTATCTATTCTTCATGTGCCTTCTTTTCTTTCAAATCTTCTTTATGCAAGTCCCTTAACTAAACAATTGCAGTGTTCTGATGTAGAACTGGCCGTGGATAATTTAATGGCCAAGATGGGCCAGAAAAGGCCTGATCAGAGATTGAGATGATCCGAACCATCAAAACTTAAAACGGACGTATCTCGCAAACCGAAATGAGTTACTGGACGTAAAATATATGATTTTGGGGTAAGACAAGCTACTTTAGTTACCCAACCTTGTTATGCCAAGTTGCGCAAGCTGGATTTGCAAAATACAATCAGATTGACGCTCGTTTCCCTGTTTTAATTTTGTTTTTACTATAAATAATAAGTTTTAGTTTGATTATAACTCTTCATTCGTTGGGCTTTAGAAGTTGCGCCCAATATGAAAAGTTCTTAGAATAATTAGAAGAAAATAGGACATTACTATTTTTGGCTAAAAACCTTGTGCACTAGTAGACATCACGTATATAAATATACTATTTATAGTAAGTTGCGAATTCAAGGAATTTTAGTTGTAGTTTGATTATGAAATTTCTTCCATTGCTAGTATCCCTATTTAAAGGGTCATGAACTTATTTATTTCATTCATCGAAAAATTTTAAATTTTATAGACTTTATTTTTCATTCTCTTGTTCTTTTCCTCATGGATTTAAGAAGTCTCTGTGGGGAGTCCAGAGAAGTTCCATGGATTCAGAATAGTTATCCCCTTGAGGAAGACAGTGCTCGACCTCACATCCTTCCCTGCTTAATGTTTAATACATTCTTTTCTAACTATTGTATTATTTAAGATCTAAAGACTGGAAAAAAGATTGGTGGGGGCACCAGTTTGATAATTATCCATTGATAATTGATCTAATTCATTAGATTATGTCCATAATGGGTAGTCATGATTTAAGGATGATTATTTTGCAAGTGGCCGCTTTATGTATTGTAGTCATTATCCAATAGATCTTTGATTTTCATGAATAGTTCGATTATTCACCGTCATTAGGCAAAAATTTTGATGGAGACATCACCCCCTCTCTCATGCACGTACGCAAGGAGGAGGGCCCCACCATTGATTTGGATCGATGATGACGTTCAAGGAGGGCCTCCTAATTAGAGGACTGCATTTGGTTCCTTAGAGTGGATCCAATCATCATGTGAATCCCACCATGGGTTTTCATGATCATGACCCACTATTCCAAAAAATTTAGTACTTTGAGTTTTGGTTATTAGTGTTATTTAGAACATCATGGACAGTTTAGATTACTTTGATTAGTTGTTATCTATGGTTACTTCGTCTCTAAGTAATAGGTTGTGCACATGGCCCGAGTTTTGGAGTATAAGATTTTATTATTAATAGGCATCCCTTGTAGTCTTTTTTCATTGAAGATTGAATAAAATTTTTGCATTTTTCTGCTCTTCTCTAAGTTGTGAAAGCCTAATTAGGTGCAAAACACTCCCTTCTACGAATGACTATTACCGTGGTGCGAAGCCACACCCATCTCGATTCGCCTCCATCTCCCACCATCTATATTTACCTTTTCCCACAACCATCTAACCTTCAAATCCATTATTATTTTGTAGTCAATCTTTCCCTACAGCAGATTTTTAGAATCTGGCCCTACAGGAGGGTTGAAACTTCAGTGGAGCACCATGCGTGGACTAGAACTCGGATCAACCTGAAACTTGGTGGTTATGTGGGCCAGCCTTGGCCGACCAGACCCAAGTTGGGGGCTTTTGGGTTCGTAAGCCCCGCACATGTGCGGACAACCCTCAGTGCATATGCGTCAAGCCTGACCTGTTGTCCACACATGCGGGCTGGCGTCAGGTTCACTCTCTCCTCTTTTACTCCTCTCTTACTTGATTTCCCTAACCCTAACCCTAGATTGTCTTAAATCTCAATTTTTATGCCCTTTTCTTCAACTCTAGGGTTCCTCGAATTGAAACCTGTGAATCCTTTGGATTGAGGCAATATTTCTGTGCATATGTGGATGAATTTACTCTCCTTTGAGCATCGTTTGGTCTATAACTTTAATTGATCCATCCCTAGCACGTGTAGGCCTGGATCCGCATAGATTCCCCTTGATTGAGTGCTTAACTTTATGTGGGATGTGAAATTTTATATGATTATTTTAAACTAGTATAATCTAAAGCTTGGAATCTCGCATATCATGTTTAAAATTTCATGTCCTGCATCAAATTTGGTATCAGAGCTTATGGTCTGTTTGGACGGTGAGATTAGAAGGGATTAGGTGGGATGGGATTCATCTGGTCCTATGCCAATTCCACTCCATATTTGGGAAGAATGGAAAAGCTTGGAATTACATTAAATGGAATTGCATTGGGTCCGTGTCAATTTCACTCAATATTTGGGAAGTTGTGTAGGTCCCACCATAATGTGTGGGCTATATCCACATCGTCCACCCATTTATCTATATTATTTTAGAGCATGGGCCCAAAAATCAGGTAAATCTAAAGCTCAAGTGGACCCCACCATAGAAAGCAACGGGGATTAAATACTTATCGTTGAAAACTTCTTTGGGGCCACATAAGTTTTAGATCTACCTCATTTTAAGGCCCATGCCATAAAATGAGGTTTCAAAATAAATGAACGGTTTAGATACAACACATGTGTTATTCTTAGTAATTTCAAATGATGGTGGGTATATTCATTCAATGTACCACCGTATTATCAACAAAGCATGGCATTAATTTTATACCATGGCAACAGGGGACAATCCTTGCCATGGGTAATAATTATGTTTTTTGAATCCCATCCCACCTAATCCCTTTTAATCCCACTGCCCAAACAGACCCTTAGGGTTCTTATAGGGAAATGCACTGCATGTTTAGTGTTTAGTCTATTCACGTTTAGTTTGCATTAACTCTCATCATAGAGTCTTGTAGGATTATTTAGTCTCATTTAGATGCATATAGTTGTGTTAGAGCATCTTTGAGTTGGGAACTAGTTGTATGCCCACACGTACTGGTCGCGGTTTTGGTTTGTATCCTACGCTAAACATGGAGCAATTATAGGAATCAATGGATAATGTAACCCAATAGTTTGAGTCTTTGGGTAAGCCATTGAAACAACGTATTGACCATTTCCTTGAACGAATTAATGTGTGCGTTACCTAATTAAAGACATCCGCCCAGGCAAACCTCACCATTGGGGAATATGCCCAATCTCAAACAGGTGGTCAGGAGGATAGACCAAGAAATGTAGGTGGTCAAGGAATCGGTCATGGGTGCGCACCCATGCACCCACCCCATGAGGGATATTAAGACCACTATGACCCCAATGTATAACTCCTCAAAGGAATTAGAGTAGATGCCCCCACGTTTGATGGCCAGTTGGACCCTAAAGCTTTTCTATATTGGTTGACGAATATGGACTACTATTTTGAGTGGTATAACATGTTGGACACTGGTCAAGTCCGATTCACCAAGATAAAGCTTGTAGACCAAGAAAGAAGATTTTGTGCTACTGCAGAGCAAAAGAAAGAAAGGGCGACGGAGCTCCCAATAGTCCATTAGAGAGAAATGAAAGAAACTCTTAAGAAAAAATACCTCCCTTTTTCTTGCCACTTGAGGTTGGTTGAGGAATGACAGTATCTTCAACAAGGTTTCATGAGTGTTGCTGAATACATTGAGAAGTTCAAAGAGTACTTGATCCGTTGTGAAGTTGATAAGGACCCCATACTCACCTTTGCTCGATTTAATACAGGCATCTGTTCTGACATTAGGAGAGAGTTGCTTGTTAGGGACATAAATACTCTTGAACAGATGTATCAAGTAGTGTTGGAGGTCGAGCAATACCTCAAAGCATTTGTGGGAAGGCGGTTTGAGTTTCACGATTCTGGCGCTAAGGTCAACCCTTTTGGGGCCAAGCCTAGCACTGGATACCAAAACAAACCTTCCAGTAGTTCTCAATGCAGGCCTAAGGATGATAAGGGTAAAGAGTTTATTGGGTCTAGTTCGCATAGAAGTGAGGCGACTAGGTGTTTTAGATGTTAGGGGTTTGTTCACTTTGCCCACCAGTGTGGCACGAAATAGGGCACCATTGTATTCCTTATTGAGAAGCAAGTAGAAGTAGTGCCCTCAGAAAGTAATAGTGAGGATTAAGAATATGAGCCAGCAGAAGCCCCTAATGATGAGGAAGAGGGAGTACAAGGGTCTGCGATCCTTGTGGTTATGCGTTGCACCTTTGCACAAGCAAAGAATATCGACGATTGACGCCGCAACACGATCTCTGATACTAATACAAAGTGTGGTGATAAGAGCAGCGAGATGATCGTGGATAGCGATAGTTGTGCCAATGTGGCATTAACTGGCACTGTGAGCCGTTTGAGCTTGAAACTTGAGGCCCATCCTCAACCCTATAGAGTGTCTTGGGTTGATGAAACTTTCATTCCAGTCTCGCACCATTGTCTTGTTCCTATACAGTTTGGATCATATAAAGGCACATTTTAGTGTGATGTTGTTTGTATTCAGTTTGGGACATATAAACCTAGGAAGCCTATTGATCTTGTCCCTATGTCACTAAATGCAGAATCATTTGTACATCATATTCATTCATTGCATCAAGAAATCAGGCAAAAAATTATTACTAGTAATGAACATTACAAATTTTCTACAGACCAGCATAAACGTTTCAAAGAATTCAATGTAGGGGACTGTGGTGGTTCGCATCAGGCCCGAGCGGTACCCTCGGGGGGCCGTTCATAAATTACATATGCATAGCGCTAAACCATTCAAAATTATAAAACGAAACAGTCTCTATAACTTTAATTGATCTAGCCCTAGCATGTGTAGGCCTGGGTCCGCATAGATTCCCTTTGATTGAGTGCTTGACTTTATGTGGGATGTGCAATTTTGTGTGATTGTTTTGAACTAGTATGATCTAAAGACTGGAATCTCGCATATCATGTTAAAATTTTTTCGCATATTGTGTTTAAAATTTCATGTCTTGCACCAATTTCATATCCATTCAACATAATCAGTATTGTCCAAAATATCAACGTGTTAAACCTAGCAAGCGCGATGCTCATCTAATGGACAATTTAGATATGACGAGTTCATAAACTATCATTGTTATTATTGGATAATGTAGATTTGTCAACTAATGTTCACTAAATGGATGATTCAAATCCATTCAATTGTCATCTAAAATGAACAACTCAGATCCTGCAACGACAATGGCCAATTTAGGTCTTACCTATTTTTAATTGTCCCATCTTTTTAGGACAAATGGTTTAGACCTGTCCAATGGTCATCCATATGACAACTTGGATCTTACCAAACTCATTTTCAGTTGAAGGAAAAACAACTAATCGTCTACAAACTACCCTTTGGCACATTCATCACAAACTTGTATTGCATCAAGGATATCATATCCTAACATCTGTTCATCTACAAACGACCCTTTGGCACATTGATCACAAATTTGTATTATATCATTATTCATAAGGTTGTTATTAGCTTCTAGAAGGCTAAACATCTCCTAGTACAACAAGTATTGTTGATCTTTTAAGGTATAGATTGATAATTTGTTAGAGATAACAAGATATTGTGCATAAATCAATTCCCTATGGGTGATGATCTCCAAGTACAACATGGAGACCTTGTATCATGGACATTAACCCAATATCCCACACAAAACAAACACAGACTAGAATCAATTGCAACCATACCTTTTGGATTATCACTGTAGATCTATGAATGGTGAGTCATCTAATCTGATATGTGATCTTAGATCATTAGAGATAGCCTCAGTCAAGTGGCTTGTACATGTGATTGAACCAAAATTATGATAAAGTTGTGCACGATGTGATTCTAAACACTTTGAATAAACAAAAGGCCGATCACACTATTTTCTTTACAATTAAACATCAATATGTCAATGTACAGTTTGAGGGCCTACACTCTAATACTACATGTTAATTATTATTATTTTAAAATCAAATCGGTAGTTATGATTCCGTTACTAGGATCATGAAACACATAAATAGACAATGATATCAACTAAAAACTAGGAATTAGAAAAGAGATTGACAGCATACAGTAAGCCATGTACAACCAATAATGTATGACACTCCTTTAGGCTATCAAACTTAATGATGAACAACTACAATTGTTGCTTACTCATTCCTACATGTACCGACGCCTTTAACTCCATTCTCCCCAATTTTTCATCAAGTGTATACAATAAATGGGTAGCCCCATATGTTTTGAGCTAGCTTGGATGGAGATGTCCAATAGCCTTTCTTATTTATACGATTGAAATTTGCATTACTCTCGTGTTTAATGATAAGCTCCCCAAGGAGAAAACAGTACATATAAAAACTCTACTTCAACTCATAAATATTCATGTATTTTAATACTTGCACACACACAATTAATTGAGACAGAAGAATAATCATCAATCAATGGAATAATGCCTAAATATAAAATATTAGCTTTTCAGGACATACAATACTAGAAGAGTTGTGGGGTAATATAAAATGGGATCCAATGCCTTCGAAGGCACAGGAGGCAGGTGCCTTGCGAACATGTCATTTCAGTACACATTGGATACTTGTAATTGATTGGTCATTTGGTAGGTAAAATTATTAATGGTGCATGGTTCAAAAATCAAATTGTTTGGACAATTACAACATGTGGATTGAGAATGGACACTTAAAAAAGACAAAATACAAATGGCTCACTTAAAAGGTCTATTTATTAGATGGTTAGGATAGTCAATTCAAAGCAAATATTTTTAGCAGCCAATCTATCAATCATATGGTGCGATCGCGATGGGCCAATTTTGGGCTGGATAAGACACTATAAAGCCTTGGGTCTTATTGTCTCTCATGGACCAAGCATAGCATACAGGAGCTGAAGCCCAAAAAATAGTTGATCCGTAGCTCAACTCATCATGGCATGAAAATTGATCCAATACCTTACTCACCCTAATGTTTCTAATCAAGCCAGTGATCAAGTGGGCCACACATTCATAGAGAAATAGACATTCAGAAGAATATTGAAACTAACGAATGACGATGGTGCGGTGAACCAAATACCATATAGCTTGGTGGTGTTGGGATGTAGTGGAATTTAATTGGCCCATATTCTTTTGTCTGAGATGAGCTTACGGAAAGCATGTTTGAAAGTTTTGTTAACTTGTTAGTACACAACACTGCCAGTTCACACTTTACTGTTAGCCACCCCCACTAAGGATTCATACCAAGACCTCAGTGTTGAAACGAGGTATCTTTCACTCAGTCTGCCACTTGAGCTATGGATGAAGGTGTTAAGCATGTTTGAAAGTTCTTAAGTTGAGTATGTACTCAATACTCTGGCAATAGTATATGGCCTAATCAAATCCAGCTGTATACCAACACTATTGAGCTTCATAGTGCAGGGCTCACCACACAATCTAAGTCAGAAACTATTGATCTAGGTACAAGATACATGCATTGCATAGACATTGTAGGATAGGACACACCTACATGTGGGGTGGACTAGGCCGGGCTAAAATGATTTGAGCCCAAGCCCAAACGGTCGGGCCATGGACCGGATTGCCTAGAACTTCCTAGGATTGGAAGATAGGTGGGTCCACCGTGATGTTCGTGAGAAATTCATCCGTCCATCCGTTTTATCAGATCATGTTAGAAATGGGACCAAAAATCAGGCAAATTCAAAACTCAAGTGGGCCATGTGACAGGAAACAGTAAGGAGTTAACGTTCGCTATTGAAACATTCAAAAGGCCTCTGGAAGTTTTGGATCAAGCTACTATTTGTCTTTTCAGTTCATCCCAGTAGTAATGAAATTATTAATGGTATGGATGGGGAATAGAAATTACAGTTGACCTGGGAAGGTTTCAATGGTAAGCATTTCCCTACCTACTTTTTCCTGTCGTTCGTTCCACTTGAGTTTTTGGATCTGCTTTATTTTTTGGGCCATATCATAACATGATCAAGAAAAATAGATGGACGGTGTGGATTTCTGACAAACATCATGGTGGGCTTTACCTAGGTTTCCATCGCACGAAGTTCTTCCGAAATGCTTTTGCCGGCCATCCGCATGCGGTCGAAACTCTGAAGTAGGCGTTATCATTACTGTGTGGTACCCACCTTAATGAATATCTTGTATATCCATACTGACCATCCATTTTTTCAGCTCATTTTAATACCTTATCTCAAAAATTAAAAAGATAAAATTCTTCAGTGGACCACACCACTGGAACAATTTGTGAATGACTATAAAAAGCTTTTTAAGCCACAAAAGCTTTTAATCAATCTGATCTTTATATTTTCCCTTAATCCAGGTCTATTGGACCTTATCAAGTGGTTGGATGAGAAATAAAAATCACGGATCAACTTACGGTCGGCTCTGAGAAGTTTTTAATGGTGGGCGTTCAATCTCCACTGTCTCATGGGGTGTGGTCCACCTGAGATTTGGATCTGCTTTCTTTGCCGAAAATGTCCTAAAATGAGCTGGAAAAACGGATAAATGGCGTGGATATACATCACATCGTCAAGGTGGGACCATGGTGAGGGTAACATACACAACACCTACGTGGGTAGTGTGTCTACATGGAAAAGCTTTATAGGTCGCACCATAATGCATGTCTTTTATCCAAGCGGTCCATCATTTTTTCAGATCATTTTTTAAATTTAGGGCATGAATTGAAAAGGTGAGGCAGATCTAAATTTCAAGTGGACCATACTAAAGTAAACGGTGGAGATTAATCGCTTACCATTGAAAACTTCCTAGGGCAACATAAGTTTTGAATCAATCTGATATTTAATTTTCCATTTATCAAAGTATATGTGATACTATAAACAGTTTAAATGTCAAATAAACATCATGGTGGGCACTCAGAAGGTTTCAATGATAAGTGTCAAGATCCCACTGCCTCCTGTAATGGGCCCGCTTGAGCTTTGGATCTGCCTCATTTTTTTTTTTTTTGTTTCATGTCTAAAATGATCTCAGCAAATGGATGGACGGTTTGGATATAACACATAGATCATGGATGCCCATATAATTTGGTGACGTCAACACACTACCGATGTCGGTAGCAATCCAGCAATCCGCTTCCGTGTTCTACACTACGCAATCCGAATCCGTGGACCCCGCTTGAAATAGGGCCGGGCTTGCCGGGCGGCGGCCCGTTCTTTGGCCCCCAATCCATCATGAATTCCACCGCATGCCTAATTCTCATTATTATAGACGTGTGCCCGTGTATGGTGCAAACGAACTTTTCAATGTTTACTAAGTAACTGGCACGTGCTATTGCACGTGGGAGAGATGAGATGATACGGTCTAGTCAGTGCAACCGCAAAATGAAGATAGCTCTTTCCACAGTACACTTAGCACAGTAGTTTATTGATCTGGACCGTACATCTACTTGTCCTAATTGTGGATGTCCAGTGGTTTAAACTGTTCAGTAATCAGAAAATCAAAACCGTCCAATCAGTGGTCTCCAAGGCAACGGCAGAAAACACAGCTAAAGGATTACCTTCATTGTGGAGAATTGAAGAAATTCACCAGATGCCCCAACGTGGAAGGCATCAGGATCTGACCATTCACTGGTTGTGGACCCAACTTAATGTATGTATTGTATATCAACACCGTCTATCCGTTTTTCCATATCATTTTAGGGCATGAACCCAAAACTAAAGAAGATCTAATAATCATGTGGACCACACCAGTGGTGATTGACCGTTAAAAATTTCTTCTGGGCCAAAAATTTTTGACGATCAAGGTGATATTTTCTATATCCCTTCATCCAGGTCTATGTGACCTTATCAACAGGTTGAATGGCAAATAAACGTTACCGCGAGCCCGATGAAGTTTTTAATAGTGGGCATTCAATGACCACTGTTTCCTATGGTGTGGTCCACCTGAGACTTTGATCTGCTTCATTGATTGGTTCATACCCTAAAATGATATGGAAAAACCGATGGACAGCGTGGATATACAATAAATACATCGGGGTGGGCACCTATTCTTCTCCCCAGTCTTCTCAAACAAGCACACGTGTATGAGATAGTAGACAGTCGTTAATTTATTTCCGGTGGACCCACTTGATTGCTATTCGCAGACCCACTTTCCAAAATTGGGGATGAAATCAATTTCAAGGAAAGTGATGGGACGGGGGGCCCTGAATTGGCCTTATCCGAATCGACTGGGACTCGATCAGAGCTGGTACGGGTCTGTACCATGAGTCACCCCAACTGAAACCAGTCGAACTAATTTGCCCCCTGACTCAATGAGTTGAGACTCCACTCATACCTGAATGAGTTAGGATGTCTTGCTGAGTCAAAAGATCCCTACTGAGCCAAGAGAAACTGAGCCCAACAAAGTAGACCCTAAACCCTAAACTCTAAAGAGTAAGTTGTTGGGTCAGATTAATAAATCACTTAGTTTTATGACCAACCATTTATATTTGTTTTGCTAGGCACTGCAATTTGAACTCATTAAAGCCTGATTTGCATGATTATGATTATAAAAAAAGAATAAGGGAAGCTCCAGTTAGAGTTGTATACAAACCTAGTTAGCTCGGTTAACTCGTTCGACTCGACTCGAAAAAGCTCGATTCGACTCGGTTCAAAACTGAGTTTGACCCGAGTTGAGCTGACTTTTTTAGCTCTAAAAAATTTCGTGCTAAGTTCGAGCCGAGTCGAGCTAACTTTTTTAGCTCGAAAAAATTTCGAGCTGAGTTCGAGCTTGCCCGAGCTTGACTCAACTTAGATCGACTCAGATCGAATCAGCTCCGTGACTTGGTTATGTTGATTTGATGTTGCTCGCCAAGTGTTTGATAAAATGACTTGATAAAGTTTTAGTTTGGTTGCATACATTCTCCGCAAGATCGACTAGTGGCGAAGAATGAATGGATACTAAACAAATTGCTATATATATAAAAAAAAAAAGATAAAAAGAATTTCATATTATAAAACTACACTCAAATCATGATTTTGATATTGCCTGCCCAATGTTTGATAAAATACCTGTGAGCTGTTGTTACTGTTTTGCATTTTGTGAAAATTTGAAGATGCCTTCTATGTGTTTGAGATAATGTCGCATAGGCTTGAATTGGCCCGAGTTGCTGATTGAACCGAGCTGAACTAGCCAGTTAGGCTCGTGGACCAAACTAAGCCGAATTCGAACTGGGGTTAGCTACTGCCGAGTAGAGCCGAGCTGGGCGAAGCTCGACTCGGTTCAACTTGTGTATAGCTCTAGCTCCAGTAGAAAAATATTAAAAAGAAAAAATGCTTCGAATATGAATTCCTTCCCATTCGATAGTCAAAAATTCTTGATAGTACAGAGCTAGAGCAATCTATTCTTCCCAAATACCCTATTTTAATCTCTATTATAATGGCATTAGAAGGAACATTTTCACCTCAACAATTAGTTTCTAGTAATATATGACTTTGTGTATTTAATGAATAAGAAAATACTTTTAAAAAAAATATAATTACAAGTGATTAAATAGTTTTAAAATGTGCATGTTGTAGGATGTGTGGTTACAATTTCACAACTTAAAAATGTGCATGCTGTAGAATGTCTTGTTACAATTTCATCTGCAAATGCTACTTAATAATTTATATTTGTGGAAGAAAAATGCCTAAAAACCTTAAGGCAAGCTAATTTTCTCTTTTGCTGTAGCTATCTTTCTCTACCCTCCTTTGGTACAATTAGGAACCTATAAGGGTTACTTTCATAAATAAAAAGCCACGTGAGTAGAGCTTTCTAGAGATCCACCCTATCCATCAAGTAATGCTATCCAATTCTAACTATCAAACTCAAAAATCATGATCATCCAAACTCAAGTAGCCAACATTGTATGAAATAGTTGAGAATGAATGCTCACTGTTAGTTTTGTGCAGGGGCCTACCACGGTGTTTATGTGCTGTCCAATCGATTCATTTGATCTATCTCATGATGACAAAAGAATTACTAAAAAATTACAATATTCCAACCTCACCACATAAATTGAAAGGCGTAAGGTATAAGTTTGCAAAGTGGCTCATTATTGAGTTGAAAAAGCATGATTTTCCAAATCAAGGCCACAAAAAAGGTATGATTTACCCTATAGATGATGTAAAATTTGTGCCTGATAAGTTGTTTGATCCACGTTAGTCAAAGAAACCCAATAGATACCTAGGTGAGATACTCAAGTGTTTTCTGACTTTTCCTTAACTGTACTCTCTTCCTTTCTCTCCATGTTTGCCCCACGTGTGCCCTATACCCTGGCCAAATCTAATAAATAATGATGACATATTACCTACAAAATTTGTCATTCAAAACTAATCTAACTTTTCAAAAATTTTCTAAAGTTAGATTTTAAAAGGTGATGTGAGTGCCTTTGCTTTATTAATTGATGCATTTCTTCATCTATTGTCCTTTTTTTTCTATGCAACACTAATGCCAATTATCAATAAACATGGGTTATAAGAATCTTCTGTAATTATTGATATAGTCCAATGAAAAAGTGTCATATGTGTGTATAGTAGAGGTATGACTAATAATGAAAGGTATAGATTTTCTAGATGAAATAATTATTTTACACTTTTCATTGTAAGCCTTACTTTTGAGATGCTTACATGGCACTTCGTTGTATTATTGTTTATGCATCTCAATTAAACTCAGCGATGGCTTGCATTCAGTTAATGCGTGCGAATAGGAAAGTACAGGCGAGCTAGAGTTCATTGATCTACATGAATACACCAGATTCTGTTGTATCTCACCACCAATGGACCGTGCCCTAAAATCTTTTGTGGGGCGCATTGGACAGCAATCAACCTGCAGTCGTGAGGAATGGTGCAGCACAACATTGGGATTTTTAGATGTTTATAATGGCTGATATAAGGTTCCCATTTTCTCTGCAAATATTCACAGCCTTGGGCAACAAGTTTTTACATCTAGGACCGATGGTCTGTCGATCCAGACCATCAATTTGGTGGGGCCCATTGTGGAAGAGGTATGTCTCACAATTCCCCCAGATTCGAAGATTCTAACCCTTAGATCAGCAGCCTGCAAATAAATCATTAACAAAATGCTACCCAATCTAGTCTGGGAGATTCAAAGGACATCTGCAGACCTTTGGGGCATCAAATCAATGGTCTAGATCACCAAACCACGGACCCACTTGTGTGCATTCTCATCCAATGGATACAAATGTGGGCACATGGATGACTGGGTGCATCATGCATTATTCTTCCATTAGATGGTTAAAGTGTATTAGGGATGAGATAGAGATAAACATCTCAATAGGTTTTAATAGAAGATACAAGAAAGAACTTTCTCTTTATTACTTTACACGTACCTACTTAAAATTTAAATTTGAGATGTACGTTTATAAAATTCCAACCGATTGAGATGTTTATCTCTATCTCATCTCTAATAATAAATTGAAGGATTGATTATCTTAATGTTTCCATCTATAAAAAATAATAATAATAATAATTCCAAACATGGGCCAGGGTCAGCCCATTTATCCATTGGGCCTTAAATTCAGTCCAGAATTTTAGATCCAAGCACATCCTGAAGCGGACCACACCCCCAAGTTTGATGGGCCAGCTCGGTCCATTGCCAACTCTACAAAAGGTGAGCTTTCACATTTTCTTGGTGGGGCCGCGGGTGGAACCATGTTCCCATGCCTCATTTTTTAAGGGGCACAGACCACCACAGATTAGTCCGATTAGCGTTTGAATTTAATTCGAATGGACAACAATTATTTTAATGGAATGGAGATAAGTAATTTATATATTTGGATTTTTATCTTTGGAGATGAGAACCACTCACAAGTGTCTTTAAACTGTCCATTTTATTTTATTTTTTGCTTTTTTTGATTAGTCCACTTAATGATCATACTGCGTGAATGAATGGCCATTTATCATTGGCCCTAACATGGCCCAACAAGACACCGTGCCTACATTCAAGCCTGAGTAGGGCCCACGGGCCAAGCTTAGAAGGCCCAAGCACTTGTCAAAAAGGGTTAGGCTGACAAGTCCATTGCCATCCCTAAGCTAAGGGAAAGTATATGCAAAAAAGGATAAAATTGAAAAGACTATGTTTAATGAGAATGTATCAAGTCCAACAGGTTGGACAGTAAGCTATGGTAGATGCAGCCAATAACTTCAAACCTTTCATATGTGTGACATCCAACCCGTCCAGTATTCTGACCTTATCATGAGGACCACCTTTTCAAAAAAATAAAAAATATTTACTCATCGACCATACCACACTTATTTTTTATTTTTTTAATGACTATAAATTGTTTTATATGGTGTGGCCCATGATAAGTAGATAGGTATGATTTTTACATAAAATGATCCTCATGGTGAGACCAACCTATTGGAAGGTTTGGATTTCATAAGAACTTAATAGATTGGATGTTATTCGTTAGTTGAACTGTTCTTTGTAGTCCAACCAGTTGGACTTGAGACCTACTCGTATTTAATTGTAACGTGACAAGGAGAGGTAGATATAAGAAAACCCATTTAAAAAACGAATTCACGTCACCGACGTATTCAGCCCAAATGATGATTCACAGTACTTCCATACACCACTTTGCCTTTTAGAAGAAAAGGGGAGCCATTTTTTTTCTTTTTATTTATTCTAATGACATAGGCTTATAGATTTTTTAGACATTTTTTAATCTCGTGGTCCACATAATGCACAGCCCATCTGCTGAAAAATATATAATGTGAAAGATCTCTCCAAAGAGAGACCCTACATCATACAACAATTTATTATTTTAGGCATAGTGCATCTTGGAGGTATGAATTGGGCTAGGTACTGTGGGCCCATTGGGTTTGTCCTAATCAAAGTTTGATGCGTCTCATTGGACCGTTGGCATGGATTTCAAATTGGTTTGGGGGTGGCTCATTAAATATTTAGATTAACTCAGTGGACCATTATGATTTCTTGATCAACTTTCGGTTTCTTTTTTGGGCTATGGTCCATAATGGTTAGGTGTGGACCATCCAAAGGGCAAGTGGGCCCGATCTCCAACACCAGTAGGGCCACATGCCCAACAACCCATTTGGGTTGGTCATGTGAAATCAGAGATTAGCATTTCGGTGCTGGTGGCCTGTTTGGAATTTAGGTCCGATGGATTGCTGATGCACAGATCCATGCATCTGCATTTTTGAGTGGTGTTTTTGTTTTTAAAAAAAAAAAAAATTTATTTTTTAAGTGGAGAGTGGGAGTGTTTGTCATGCCTCCCAAAATGTGAATTGCAAGACGTGTTGATCTGTGGGGTCCACATTGTGGGCCCATAATTGAATATGAACGAAAATGAGTAGCAGCCACTCTGTCTTCTCCGAATTTTACAGTGATCCAAAGCGTTGGTAAGGTGGGCCTTGGTGTGGATGGCTTATATGCACACGCACCCATTTGGTTCATGTATCCAGTGGGACACACATGAACAATAACGTTGGACCGTCTAAGAAAAGTTGCGAATTTTTGTAGACCGTCAATTGCTTCCGTCCTGGCGATAATCGGTCGACCTCAGTTCTCGATTAGACGATTACACGGCTTGGATGTAAGGTATATGTATGTAGAGGTGCGAGTGGAGGGATAAATGTGGGGGGCTGGCAATGATCCGTACGCACAGTGACTATCAAGTGGTTTAAATGGGACGCGGATGTACACAGATACCCTGCTGCAACCGACCTCCGTTATGGCACAACTCTCTGGCCCCCGTAATGTATGTGTTTTATCCACGCCGTCCATCCGTTTTTTCCAGCTTATTTAGGCCGTGAGCCCAAAATTGAAGCATATCCGAATCTCAAGTGGACCACCCCAGTGGAGTTTGAACGCTGACCGTTGAAACTTTTCTAGGAACTAAGAAAGTTTCTGCCAGGCTGATAGTTGTGTTTTCCCTTCATCCAAGTCCTGTATGAACAGGTTGGATGAAATATATATATATATATATATATATATATATCACCATGGGCCATAGGAAGGTTCCAACGGTCATCTCAACTGGTTCTAATGATTTCGACCACGGATCTAGTTCAATTTTGAGCACATAGCTTAAAATGAGATGGCAAAACGGATAGATGACCTGCATAAAAAGAATACAGCACATTGGCCCACAAAAGTCCTGCCACCATGAAGGATGGTGGTGGTAGGGTTACATGCAATCTACATCCGTTTAAATGTGCCAATCATCCAAATCATGGGCTCCACTTTACAACATGTCGAGCTTTAACCTGACACATGCTTATGGTGAGTAGCCTCATTTTTATTGTGCATGTGTATGTATGTCCTGTGCATATCAGAGTTGCATTTGACTCAAATCGAATCAAGTACCTTGTGGCCCCAGTCATTAAAATAGCTGGATTATAATAGATTTGATGAGCTAGACTACGTAGCCACCAATCGACAAAGAATTAAAGAATTTGTGAATGGGAAGATTCGTCTTTTGGATAATCTCTTTCTTTCTTAAAAATGAGTTTTATCGCCACAATTATAATTTTTCATGCTCATCAACAAATTAGGAAGTATAAGATTAAGAGTTGATTTTATCAATATGAAAGTGGATGTAGTACAATCAGCAAAATAAATAAATAAAACATTTAAAATTACTGATAACAATTTGAGCGAATGAGGTGACCATGGATGGTTGCGTTCTTTTAAACCTAGATGGTCGTGAGATTGTCATTTGAACCTAGATGGTCATAATCTGAGTAGTAAGTTGTAGTCGATGAAAATGCAAACTAAATCATGTAATTGATTCAAACTTACGGTAATATGATATTGGATAAAAGTGGAGATACTAAGCTAGGCTACACTAAGAGGAATATCTATCTTGGATAAATGATTTAATGAGTAGTGTTGATTTGAATAAAAGATTTGTTTGATTAGATTGGCAAGATACAAAGTTCTTTACTCTCTGTTAATTTTATAAACTTGGATTAGGTGGTGGCCTTGCGTATAATTCGTTGGCATTTGGAAACGGTCTGATTAGCTAGCGGCCTAAACTCGATATAATTGTATTTTAATAAGGAGATAGCCAACTATTACATTCCGTATGTACTCATGTTTTAGTTTTCAGACAACTTTCTCTTCTTTGTCAACAATTGCGCTTAGCTAATTAAATCTGGACACCTTAGCATTTTTTTGAATTATGTATGATCTCTAAGCACTTTGCATATGTGCAGCCTCCATTTTATTGCTATGTTTTATTGAGATAATGGCCACCTCTAAAGTTTTATCGGGGGATACATATCTGGGTGTCAATCATTCCTAACGTATACTAGATATATATTTTGGATTCTTAAGATTTTTTTCTTGGATTAATAGTTTATAAATACTATTTTTAGTTTCCATATGGGCCATTCATCAGGTAGTGGCATCCTATTTACTAAAACTCAGATGAGTAGAATGATGGTCAGGTGTAAACGTAAGAGGCACATGCTCAAAACATAATGAGAGAATCATCCTCACCTCTTATCAATGGACATTTGTTTGTTGAATCTAGACCATTAATCTTTTTTACTTTTGCACTGTAACAGTCCATTTATGGACCATCAATTGGAAAGAGGATCATCAGCTCCTTTTTGACTTATACCTCGTGATCAATCCACAAGGGGTCCGATGATGTGAATGGTCTAAACTGAGATACACGTATTTCAAGCCTACAATAGCTTTGGTTGTATGTGATCGAGTGACCCTTTCACACGTGCGCTTGAGTACTCCCATGGTTTTCAACAGGAGAGAAAATGCTTAAGGTTTGCTAATCCCACACACGTGCATGACCCACCTCCTGTACATGCTACTGATATGGCACACATCCAGCCATCCATCACATGGGCCCCACCATTTCAACTCCGTCCGCAAAATATCCAGCCAGTCCGATCATAAGTTGGACCACAACATAAAAAAAGGACGGTTAAAACAACATTTTCTAGGCCGTCCATTCATTTTCTATCCTACGTACGGTCCACCTGATGATTAAAGACCAGATCTTCCCATGCATGCCCAATCAGCACAACTGATGTTGCACGGATGGGCCAGGCCTCACACACGTGTGGGGATCATCAGCCCTTAGAAAAAAGAAAAAGCTAATGAGTTTTAACTGTAAAGGGCTTATAATAATTGCAGACAAGTGGCTATTGATTCTGACCGTAGAAATCCTAAACAAACCCAAAGGACCCATGATAAAAATCAGACAGATAAACATGATCTGGGAATCTATCTCCTTTTTTGAATAATGGGTTGGAATGTCTGTTGCCTTTGAAGAAAGCTCAAAGAGAAAAATCAGAAAAAAGAGGTTTATGGTAATGATGATAATGAATAGGAAGACAAGATGTGGGAGAGATAGAGATTGTCTAGTCAAACCAGAGACCTTAAATTATTGGAAAGCATTGAGCTGTTCTTTTTTGTACTTAGCAAGAGGAATTGCTAGTAGGGGACTTGCAACATACACTCTGCATTTAGTCCTGGCCTTCATCTACCTCAATCTGAACCGTACAAATAGTGGGTAGGAATATTCAATGAGAGATAAATTTAAGATCATGTTGATTGGATGTTTAATGAGAATTTGATCATTGAATTTGAACTGTTGGGTTTAATGGCTTCATATAGTAATTTTACAAACAGAAAAAACCCTCTTTAATGAGATGGGGCCTTTTGGACCGTTGAGATCCCATCCTGTATGGAATTACAGATGTCAGTCTGGGATTGAGCATCACCAACCTGCTGAAAGGGTACATTGAGTTTATGTCATGACCCCGACTCAACGGGGATGATCTGATCTTTTCATGATGGGCACTAAATGGATGGTTGAGAGCATCCATTAGGTTTGGTCTTTTATATTATGGCCCATAAACTGGGATCCAGGATCTGGACAGCTTGGATAGAATGGAAGAGGATTGTATAGTTGCTCATGGTTCAATATATATAAATGGCTACAAGTCACACCACCATTTATAGTGGGGCCCAATATTTAGACGGTTTGGATTGAGTAACAGGAGAAGCGCATGGCTATGCCATGTCAACCACTGGCAAGTGTATTGTGCAACTTCTTAGTGGTTAGATAGACATGGACCACCCACATTACCAACATCATTTTAATAAATGAAATGAAATCACAACCTTCAATTTCCACCCCCACAAAATGCAAGAAAATCTTTCAATGTGGCCAAAACGATCAGTTTCAAAAATTCAAATTTCTGGTTACAGATCAGACATGGGCCCCTACCTTGACCTTGATAATCTCCTTTGTCACCCACTAACACCTAAAACAAAAACAAAAACAAAACAAAACTTCCACCTTTTTTCCACACCACTACAATTTCCTTCCTTTTTCATTCTTTTGTTCATACAAATCTCTGTAGCTTCCTACCAAGAACAGGAAGCTAAGCATCATTCCAAGCAGCAAAAACTGGCATGTGAGCCATGGCCATTGCAGGCCTAAGCTGGTTTGATGGAATCCAAGAACTCATAGGAGTAGAACTGTTGAATTTGGTGGCAATGGGCCTCGCAAACTGCATCGGATGGCCGGCCTTATCGGGGCTACCTTCTCTAGAGCTGTTCAGACTGGTCACCAATGATGATGAATTCGATAAGTGGGTCGCCCCCATTTTCGCTGATTCGTCAATCCCATCTGCTGAATTGACTGTATCTATCCCTATGAGGTCATGTAGAGTGGAGGAGAAAGATGAGTTTTGGTAATTTGCAAAGGCCGTTGGTTTCTGATCTAGATGATCAGCGGTTTGAAGTGGTTGCTGTGAGGACTGGTAGAGAACCATCTTCCAGTCTGGGCAACCACCATTGCTTTCTTGCGTTAGCTCGACATCTCCACTGCTGTTTTGAGCTGATGTGCAGTTGTGGTCCATTGAATTGTCAGGGGCTTCAATCTCTTTGTTTCTCTTTGCAAATTCCCCTGCAAGTAAAGTACTGCTTGCCATGATCCGTTCCACGTCGTATCTAGAGATGTCGAAATTCGTAACAGCATTCACCCCGCGGAATTTGATTGCAGCAATGTCATACGCTTCAGCTGCCTCCTCTTGGGTGCCTGAAAATTCATTCTCATGAGAATTTGAAATTGTCTGAAACTAGTACTTGTCCTAAAGATAGGATAGATTGAGAAAACCACACTTTCTCTTTTCTTTTTCTTTTCTGATATGCTGATTTTGAATGCCTAAAAGATCAGCGCACAAAGTGCGTGGAGCGTTTGGAAAATCAGCCTTACAAAAAGCTCATGAGTTGCTAAAAATCAGCCTTATGGAACCAGAGTGGCTGAAATTCAGCCTTATAAAAGTATAACCACTGCTTGAGAAAGAACAGCCTTATATGATCTGAGAGTGCCTGAAAAAATCCAGCCTTTCAAAGAGCTTAAAGCTTCCAAATTCAAGATTCCAAGAACTTGAGTTTTGAATGGAATGTAACCAATAGATTTTGAATGAACTGCATGTCGGACTGTAATATAAGAACTACCCCTTTTCATTGCTGAATGTAGAATTCGATACGCTTGGAAAAAGAAAATCCAGGATTCAAATTATAGTAATGAATACTTTATTAAGATTAGAGGGGATTAAGCTCCAAAAAAGAAGGAAAAAAAAAAAAACACTTACTAAAGGTCCCAAGATAAAGATCCTTGTTTCCTGCAACCCGACCGATCCGTGCTTGCCATCTCCCATGTTGATGATGCCTGAAAAACAGGACAGAACAGAGGTTTCAGCATGTAATCACTTCCTGCCTAGAGAAATGGGTGTTGAAAACGACAGATATTTGAAAGACCTTGTGACGCCACGATACATTGAAGCGCCTCTAGAGAATCCACTACTCTTTCTGCAACAGAGAGAAGTAAAAGATGAGATTTATGGATAAAGAGACGGCTTGCTGCTGCCGTAGGATAAACAAGGATAATTCATACCTTCTCAAATGTGCAACATATTCCTGCCTGCTCATGTTCTTCATTTCTTCGAGTTCTCCGTGGTAGTTATCCAACTGCAAAGAATTCATTTTGAAGCCAACATCAGAAAACATGAGGTGAAGAGAGATTGACAGATTAATCTATTTCGCTTGTTATGAATCGTTTACCGGGAAGTTGATATGAGTTGAAGGTCCCCAATACTTGAGCGCCGCTAAGTCGTAAGCTCTTGCAGCTTTCTCTTCGATATCATACCCCCCTAAAATCCACAAATGGCAATAAAAGGTATAATAAATAAACAGAATGTTGTATTGGATGATTAAAGAAATTTTCAAAAAACTTGAAGGAATGAAAGAGAAGGCTCACCCAAATAAACTGCTAGGCATTCCATTGGATTGCAATTGCACATGCAAACAACCAGACAAACCACGTATGTCAGCAATCAGGCCAACAATTCAAAAAACTCAACCAAAACACACACACACAAAAAGAAAATCGAAAGGGAAAAACCAACAACGCTGAAAATGGTTATCGCCCTATTATCCCCCTTTTGTTTTACTAACCTTGCCTTCCTTTTCTAGTCTGGCCTTCCTTCTTGCAGCTGTTGTCCCATAGATGGGCTTCATATCTACCAGTCCACCTATGCCTGATATAAATAAAACCAATAGCCTTATTATAAGAAAAATAGAAAGCAATGAAAATAAAATAGAAATGGGAGCAACCCACAGGAAAATTAAAATGTATCATTGGAAGCATCAAACATAAAAGAACAAGACACCAAGAGAAAAATATCAACAACAAGAACAGCATTAAAAATTAGGGAAAAAAAAAATTAAGAGAGAAATAAACCCATAAGCACCCCACATGAATTTAGGGTGGAAAAACAAAAGCAAAAGCAAAAAACAAAAATAAAAACAAAACAGTATGACAAAAGGAACCAAGTTCAATTTATTTTAGTAAGGCAAAAAATAAATAAATAAAAGAAAGAAAGAAAGAGACTAAATGTCCCAAAAATAGTTACAATGACAAACCATCGTATGTGAACTAAAATAACCAAAAAAACAAAAACGATAAACAAGAGGAGGGAAAGAGGGCTCCTACTGACCTTGTAACACCTCTGTACTGTGATGTTCTCTGCCCAAATGTATCAATGGACTTCCTATGAACTGGCTGCTTCTGGCCCACCTTCCCACCCCCTCTCTTCTTTGTGTCCATGGCTACAAAATCAGCCCCACCATGTGATAGCTGCTGCACAGCAGCTGTAACACAGCTAGATTGAGAACCAGGGCTCATAGACAAGCTCAAGGACTGCAAATCACCATACCCCATTGCACCACCAATAGACCCTGGTCCACCTCCTTCACCATCCAAACGCTCACCCATCTTCTCACCCGTTGCATGGCCAGCACTGTAATGCCTGGCCACCCAGTTCTTCAGGCCTGGTATTCCATCTGCCATTAGAGGAATTTGGGCTTCCTTGGGCGCCACTTCCAAGGCAGTCTGGTACATGTCATGAGATGTTAATCCTGTGCACATCCCTTCCTGTAGTGGTTGGAAGTATTGGTGGTGGTGCTGCTGCTGCTGTTGGGCTTGAATCAGCTGCCTGAAGGGCTGGAGAAGGCCTAAAGAATGCTGCTGCCTGCTGTTTTCAGCTTGTGGGTTGTGCTGGTAATACATGCTATCCAAGCTTAGAGACATAGCTTCCCTATCAATGGATCCGTACTGGTGAGCTCCCATGGTTGCACCACCAAGGAAATCTTCAAGTTTGGGAGAGGAAGCTGGCATCACTCCTTCCATCAACAAAGAGAGACATGAGTTTTTTTTTTTTGAAACTATTTAAAAGAAACTGAAAGGAAGAGATGGAAGAAGAGAAGCATACCTTCACCTTGCTGTGATCTTGTAAGAGCTTCCATGATACAAAGGGAGCCATCAGATTTCAGTGGCATTACAGACAACTGGGAGTAAAGGGCCCCACCTTGTGTTTCCATCTGAGGAGGAGCTAGAAAGAAGCCGGTTGGAACTGAAGGAGAAACAGCAGCTGCAGCTTGTGTTTGATGATAATGATGATGATGTTGCTGACGATGATGGTAATGATGATGATGCTGATGTGGGTCTGTAGATGCATCCATGCTCATGTGAGGAGAAAGTGAGAAACCCAACCAGTTATTGTTATCATTATCATTCATGGCCTTCATCTCTCTCTTCTCTCTCTCTCTCTCTCTCCAAAGAGAGTTAGATTCTTACCGGGATCTGTTGTTGCAAGGAATCCCAATCATTGGAAAACACAAATACTAATCATATTCCCATAGCTCTTGTTTTCCCTCCGTTTTTGAATCTGGGTTCTTTTGTTTTGTAGCTGCAGCACCCATGCCATGAAAATCTCTCTCTCTCTCTCTCTCTCAAGAAAGAGGTTTGGAAAGAGAACAAAACAAGCTCCTTTAAACTAAGCAAAAGGAATGAGTTGTAGTAAGCAATGCTGGGATTTCTCTCCTACATTCCATAGGGATCTGTGTAATATATGGAGAAAGAGACCAATGCCTTTGCTTTTGCACCCCTCTCCGCCCTTTTTCTCTTCTTGAAGATTAAACACTGCCTACTAAAATCCATGTTATAAAACCAAATGGCCCACCCTTCTGATCTGGAGTTTTCAAGGCCTGGCATTACACAGATGAACCATAGACATTTAATTTCTGGCAACATGTGTCTAGTGTATGGGTGCAACCGCCAACTGTACAACTGGCATTCACACACATCGATCCAGACCGTCTGCTTGGTGGGACACACATTATATGATTCATTTCCCTGAAATTAAATTGATTCGACTTGTATTTATTTGTGGAGTCCGGGCTGCTGGCTATACCTTGTACTTATTGTCCATTTGATAAGAAATAACTGGACAGTTACGATAATCTGTTTGGTCTAACCTTTGGGTTACGATCCTTCAAATGCGGCACACTATTTGGATGGTCTGGATTCACTACATGCATTCCACGTGTACAGAGTCCGTTTGCGTGAGTATGGATACCCATACACCGCTAGCGCATCAAATAACCTGTCATAAAAGCAAAGGTGCTGCCGTGTGGAGAGAGAGCGAGCGAGCGAGACCGGAAAAGTCTCCGGTGTAAGTTCACCACTATTCTCAAAGTGGTGGTGACCTAATCACATGCAGAACGAATGTACCGATATCCAGAGATTAGTGGATAAAACAATACCCAGTCTCACACTGATCGAGAAATTTTAACCGTCCAATCTGCATCCCACCAAACTAGCGGTCAAAACATAAAATAGCTCCGATGGCCAGAATCATACTGTTACGTTCATCCTCCAAGCCTGATTTTTGGGTCACGCTTCATCCACAATAAGATCATAGATATGAAAGCGTTGGATTTCCGTACATCTATGCCACCTGTATAGTCGAGATTCACTTCCTTTTTTAAAACAGTGGTGAACTATAATAAAAGTCTTCAACGTCGTCCCGCTTCATCCAGCCTTGCAATCTAGTGGGAGATTGCACCAAGTGTTGAATAAGTTACAAGGAAATTGATATCTCTACCCACCCTAATTGATATTTGGCAGACATTTATTCTCCTTTTTATAGTAGAAAAAGTACACTTTTGTGTCATTCAAATTCTAAAATGAAAAATTAGGGGTACGTTATAAAAAACTATGGGTGTAAAACAGTAAATACAGTGTCCTAAACATATAGCCAAAAGAGGCTGCTTTTTTACAGAGGCAATAGTCTCGTCTCTTGGATGACAGATGGAGAGAGGAAGGACAAAACTGTCCAACCAATCACTTCATATCAGTACCCCGGCCGCTGTCCTTCGCAAGGATCTTATTAAGGGGAGCAGATTAGCTGTTCCCCGGGTAACACCTTAGTGGGTGTTACCCTAACCTTGTGGAGCCCACAGTGATGTATTTTTTATATATCCACGCCGTCCATATGCTTTTATATATCATTTTTAGTATTAATACCAACTTAAGAAAATCCAAATCTCAAGTGGACCACAACACTAGAAACAGTGATGAATGACCATTAAAACTTTTTGTGGGCCACCAAGATAATCTTTGCATTTTCCATTAATATAGTCCTTCTTAAAATTATCAACAGGTTGGATGGAAAATAAACATTATTAAAACCTTACAATGGGCCCTTTGGAATTTTTAATCTTGAGCACCCAATCACCACTTTTTTTCTTTCCTTTGGTGTGGTTCAAATATTACTTGGATCTGCTTAATTTTTGGGATTTTATGCTAAAATGGAACGGAGAAACGGATGGACGGCGTGCATATATAACGTATCATCAAGGTGGGTCCCACGTTAGGAGTAACACCTTAGGTGTTACCTGGGTAACACCCAATCCGCTCGCTTGAGTTATATGATACTCTGTCTGTGTACGCCGCTTGATACGCAGGCACTTCCAACTCGTACACGTGATAAAGCAGACTGAATTACGGAACTCACTGTCGCTAATTCACAATTCCAAGATCATATTTCCTAGCCTCTGATTCGTAGATGCTTGATTGCGGAAAAAGTACAGTGGGATGCTTTTTCATTTCTGATCGTCCATTAAATGTCCACCAATCCTCGACAGATGTTCAAATGAGTTTATAGTTTTTGGTACGAGATGCATCTATTCTACGAACCGTAATTAAGAGAGTTCTATTTGAATTGTTTTTTGGTATACTAAATATGCAATTTCTAAGTGCATGTGTACCATACATCACATACTCCCAGAGTATGGAAGTTTTTCTCCTTATTAATACGACTTTTGTTCGAGGTTCTCTGGATGCGGATTGCGTCCTACCCCGCCCGGACAGAAATCCATCCGGGCAGGGCTCTGTGGGGCCCACCGTGATGTATGTATTTTATCCACACCATTACTCGTTTTTATATGATCATTTTAATATTTGAATCAAAAATCGAGGTAGTTACAAAGCTTAAGTGGACCACAAAGTGGGGATTGAACGTCCACCATTAAATAATTCTCAAGAGCTGGAGAAGTGCCGGATCAAGCTGAAATTTGTTTTTCACTTCATCCTAGCCTCAATGACCTTATTAATAGGTTGGGTCGTAAAAAAAAAACATCACGGTGGCCCTTAGAAAGGTTTCAACGGTGGTGTCATTATCACTACAGCTTCCTTTAATGTGGTCCACTTAAGCCCTGTAACTACCTCAAATTTTGGCACTTGAGATCGCACGTTAATTCTGAAAGTTAGTTATTCTTCCAAATATTTACAGCTTTTATTCAAAAGGACTTTTGGAATATATGTACAATTAACTCAAAAGAAAAACTCACTATAAGTAATGGCGAGAATGTCCCTCGAAGGAAACATATGATATTGGGTAAGGTCAAATTATTATATTATTTTGGATTTGAATTACAACTAAAGATTACAATTAAGAGTCATCGGTACTCTTAAGATGAGTTGAGATAACAGATAATAGTTGGTAGATTTGTTTGGTCTGATTTGTAAATAATTGATGGTTGGGTTGTTTTGTTGAATTCATCTTCAATTTATAGAGTTCCATTGCAATTTGTTCTTCCAAATCCTTTTTTCCATTGCTACAAAGGTTACGTTAGTAAGAACAGACTTTCTCTAAGTTATTTTTTCTGTTACGTTTCTTCTTCATGACTATTTCTCTTTTCTCAACCAATCTCTACATTGGTCGCTAGTTGTTCATCGGCTACATTTCAGCTTCATTACTTTCATCGATTGTTTGACGATATGTAGTATTAATTCTTCTAGATGTTTATCTCTTTAATATGATATCTAAATCATTGCCACATAGTCTTCCATATCATTCTGTCTTTCTTAATGCGTTTTTCTCCGTTCGTTCCCCTTCTAAATGCCTCTTGGCCACTCGTTTTACTTTTGGATGCCTCTCAACCACTTGTTCCGCTCGTGAACGCCTCTAGGCCGCTTGGTTTACTTTTGGACACCTCTTGGCCGCTCGATATGCTTTTGACCATCTCTCAATCGTGCCTCCTAGATGCCTCTTTACCACCTTGTTTGCTTTTAAATACCTCTTAGCTGCTTCTTGTCTTATCATCTTACCAACTGTAATTCTGTGAAAAGTATTCCAAGTATTATCGAAGATCTTTAATATATTATATCTTTCTCTTGCTATAACATGTATTCTTTCCAATTGAATTTTCGAAGAACGGTATTTAAATTTTTTTTTTTTTTTTTAAAGGTATAACATTACCTCCCACATCGTTTCACCTTTGACAAATGTGATGTCAATTCGTTGTTTGGCGTAATATATGTGACTGCTTGGCCATGTAAAAATATTAATTTTGGTCATCTTGGTCGAACTCAGATATCTTGATCAGAAAACATCAAAGTCAGTTAACTTGGTAAGATGATCGAAAATTTAGCTGTATTGGTCGAACTCAATCATCTTGGTAAAAAAAATGGCAAATTCGGCCATCTTAGTCAAACTCGGTCATCTTAATTGGAAAACTGCAAATTCAGTCTTCTTCTTTTTTCTTTTTTTTTTCTTTTTTTGTCGAATTTGGCCGTTTTGGTAAAAGAAAACAACAAATTCGACCATTTTAGTCGAACTTGGTCATCTTTGTCAAAAAACGGCAAATTCAGTTGTATTGGTCTTAACAGTCTTAGTCAGAAAAAGGAAAATTTGGTCATCTTGGTTGAATTCAACCATTTTAGTCGAAAAACGACAAATTCGGCTGTATTGGCCGAACTCTACTGTCTTAATCGAAAAATGACAAACTTGGCCCTATTGGTCAAATTCGATCATCTTGAACGAAAACGGCAAATTCAGTCGTCCTGGTTGAACTCGACCATCTTAATCGAGAGATGGTAAGTTCGGTTGTCTTAGTCGAACTCAACCATCTTGATCGAGAGACAATAAATTCGTTCGTTTTAGTCGAACTCGACCGTCTTGATCGAAAAATGGCAAAGTCAGTCGTGACAATGAAGATTGTCAGTTAATCCATTCCGAATAGGACCTATGGTTGACTAAGGTATTAATACGGTTAAGAACTTAGCCTGCTACTTCCTCAAACATTTGAATAATTTGGTCATAATTCAAACAGCGAGATTCAACCATTTGAGACGATTCAAAGCCTACTAGATTTTGTCTTATATGATACGGTGGATTCCCAAGGAAGGGTTGCCCCCAAGTATACCATTGTTTCCTTATTCAAAAAAAACATTCCTGACCTCCTGTTTTGGTCACCTAAACTCATCAAGTGGGGGAAGATTCCACACTTCCTATACTTGAAGAGGCATATTCTGTTGCGAAAGAGGTACCGGTAATGTCGGCAATAGTGTTGGCACCATGGGTTGTAACGATGGTGCATGTGCCAGATTTCTAACAAAACTAGTATCGACCTATCGTTGAGGCACTACATATGTTCTTTCAGCAAAGATAGCCATCATCTGATTCATATTTTCGACATTACTGGCCATCCATCTGTCTAAAGTTTCAACCATAACTCATGACTGTTCAACGATATGCTGAATTCCTCTTTGCATATCGAGCATTTAGGCGGACAAAATCTCAAGAGTCTCAACCTGAGATGAGGATGCCTTATCCATATTTAATGGAAACGGTACCAAATTCGGTAGCAAACCTAACTACTCAGGTACTTGATGAACCTATTTTTAGCTCATGCTTTATTGGACCGATAAGTATGCTTGTAATTAGAGTCCAACTGGGCGTACCAAAAATGTTGGCACTTCGGTTTGTTTTTTGTAACGTGTAGTATGTGAGGGCGTGCCACAATCAATAAAGCACCTCGATCCAAACCGATCAACTTTAACACCAAGCGTTAAAATAAGTAGATGTGTCTAATATGAATGTATATGTCCATATTTTGACAAGATTAGTCGCCTACTCAGCCACTTGCAGATTTTTATAATGATGGTAAGGTTCTTCCTACGAAGATGAGTTGCTTTATGTCTTCCATAAGAAAGGACTTTCATAATACTAGTGTAAAAAAAAAATTTAAAAAGAAAAAGAAAAAAAAGAGGAAAAGCTCATAGTCGATCACTAGTAACAATTGCAAGAATGCATCTCTTGAAAGAATTGTATGATATTGGATAAATGACAAATCCATTGTATGAACGTAGATTTAAATTACAACTAAAGATTATAGCTAAGAATTACTATTACTCCTAGGATAAGCTGAGATAAAAGATAAATTAAAAATTTTTGCTTAGTTTGTTATGTAGATGATTGCTTGTTGGGTTGCAATGTTGAATTCCTCTATTATTTATAGAGTTTTATTGCATCTTGTTCTTTCAAATTATTCCTCCATTACTGCAAGTCAGTAGTCAAAAAGCCTTTCTCTAGATCATTCTTTCAGTTATGTTTCTTCTTCCTGATTGTTCCTCTTTTCTCGACCAAGCTCTACTTTGGTTACTAATCGTTCATCGGCCACACATCGGCCACATTGATTTTGTCAGTCGACTAATGACGTGTAGTATTAATTCTTCTAGATGTTTCTCTTTAATATGGTAGTTAAATCATTTCCACGTAGTCTTCTAGATCCTTTTGTCATTCTTGATATGTTTCCCTTTGTCCGTTCCACTTCTAAACGCCTCACAGCCACTCGTTCCACTCCTGAACACCTTTCAATCACTCGGTCTGCTTTTGGACACCTCTCGGTCGCACTTCCAAAATGCATGTTGGCCACTTAGTTTACTTTTGAATACCTCTCGACTGCTCCCTATCTTATCATCATGCCAGTTGTGATTCTATAAAAAACACTTTAAGTATCATTAAAGATCTTTAACATGCAATATCTTTTCCTTGTTATAACATATGTCATTTTCAATTAAGTTTCCCACGAAGGGTTAAAAATAGGGTATAATAGTGAATAACCAATGATGATAAGTTTTTGTTCATTGATTAAAAATGACTCTCAAATCCTAGTTTTACATTCCTAATTTTTTAATTTTGTTTGTCAGCATGGATAAAATCCAACTCGATTTTTTATTTTAAGGTGACATGGGCTGGAACCCATGGGAGCAGATTACCTGTTACCAGTGTAACACTTAAGTGGGTGTTACTGTAGACACCCAACTTTCAAAATACAACCACTTGGCTTTATAACTCGGGTGGGCCCATTAATCAGAGTGAGTGTACGGCTTAAAACATGTAAGACAACTACTAATGGACCAGATTGGGACAAACTTGACAGAAATGGCTTTGTCAGGGCTAGGTTTAACAGAACGGCCCTAAGCACTGGCTCAGTTGTTTTTGTGTAGAAACAACACTTGCTCTGTCGTTTGTGAGTTTAATGTGTTGCACGCATGCTCCATCTCAAGTTCAGTTACTCTTATCTCTTCAACGGGCTCGGTTGTTCTTATCTCTTCTGTGGTGTTTCAATTCTCCCAATCCTAACTATCATGATGAGTCAGCACTTCCATCTCAGGCTTGGGGCGACCAAACCTAACCATCCAGCCTTACATGTCCCTCTCCAAATACATATAAAAGGGGGCCCACATTCATAATTAAAAAAAAGGTTCTTGCGACGGAAAAAGAAAGAAAGTGAGAGACATGGGCAGAGCTTCCGCCCCTGACATTTATCATTTAAAAGCCAGGAAGCCCAACTTCCCGTCTATTCTCTCAATCTCTTCCTTTTTTTTTCAATCTCCTCTATTTTATTTCAACTGCAAAGTCAATGCTATTTTATTTCAATTTCAAAACCAATGTTGTATTTTTGATTTATCATTTTTCAGTTTGTATATTCTAACCCCATTACTTTGAACACCTGAGGTATTAGGCTCTACTTTGACATCACGTAAAGTATAATCTATGGTTGTAATGTCACAGATTTTCGCTATTTTGGATTTCAAAAAACCCTTAAAAAAACTCGATATAATTAACTTATCTTGTCACTTACTAACCATTAACACTTGATGTTAACCTATACTCGGGTGGTACTAATAAAGAACCGTACAAATCTGATTAATCAACAGTAGGAAACCAATGAATCCAGCCGATCACTTAAACACCAAGTTTACCCACTTGATTTGTTCACATAAGGCCAAAATCTAGTCGACCCATCACTGAATAATCGAGACAATCGTAACTAAATAAAGACCTACCAAAAGTCGAGACAATTAGGGGTCAAATCTTAATTAATAAACCAAACTGACCCACTCATCCTTTTAGCCAAAGAACCAATGGCTTAGGGTAATTATAACCGAATCGTCATTTCAGCTAGTTACGAATAAGTCACACTATAAACATAGCTAATCCAAACCCTAATCATTGCGCACAAGAAATCTTGCTACCCAATTATTCTAAAAATACATTGATTATCTGAATGAGCTCTAGACCGCTCGTTATTGGGCCACTAAACCTGATGATATAAAAATATGTTCATCTTAGTGAGCTTAACGTTCATCACAAGACATCAAGCCAAGGTCACGTGTCAAATTGCTCAACTTGGACCGCAAGCCAAGTGCATGCGATGTGTGAATGCCTTAGATGAAATTAAACCAGAAATTTAAGTGAAACAAGCCCATTGCTCTTTCGCGAAGTTATAACTTTCGGACTGTCGATTCATGGTCAAAATCGGGGTACAGACTAAAGATATTTCTCCACACATATCCGTATAGTCGTGGCCCCAATCGACCATCGGTGACCGTCGAACAGACTTCCGATTATACCCGTCGATCGGCACATCTAAATGGCGGGCCAATCATATTTATACATAGATCATCATTAGGGCTAACTATCATACGATGGATATCGATCACCACACCCCATAATGAGCCCCAAAGGTTAAAAACACACTCCCCTAGGGCTAGTATAGTAAAAATTCAGTCCTTAGGGCTATTTTCATCAATTCTGACACTACATGAGGACCTTATTTTGGCACCCCTTTCTCCCATACGAATTTCATACCCTAGCTTAGGCGAGGGAGAAGAGAAAAAGAAAGAGAGATATGAAGAGAAAAGAAAGAGAAAGAGAACGGAGAGAGAGAGAGAAAGAGAGAGAGAGAGAGAGAGAGAGAGAGAGTGAGTGTGTGTGTGTGATTGAAATCTTTGTGCTTGTAGAGTTAGTACTTCTTCAACCAAACCTTTGGTTACTACCAAATTCACCCATGCCAAGAATCGAAGGTAAAAATTATATCTTACCCTTCAATTAAGCAACCTAGTGTAGATTTCTAGTCATTAATGGTGTTTTCTTGATTTTGATTTAGGAATTGATGATTTTTCCCCAAATCCCTAAACTTAGGCGCTCAAAATAAGAGATTCCTTCTTAGAGGTGTGGACCATTTTTCCTACGTTGCTTTTTATCAACCTTTGAGGGTCTCAATTAATTATTTGTTGATGTAGATGGCTTGGTTTATGTTAATGTATCTACATTTAGATTCGATTTCAACATATGTTATTGGATGTTTATGGATGCTCATATGTTTGATGAAATGTCTAAGTGCTTGAGTAGTATTGTTGTTGCTCACATGTTTGATGAAATGCCTAAGTGATTGAATTTATTATCCCATTGGTGCTCACATGTTTGATGAAATGCCTAAGTGAATGTATTGCTTTATTGATACTCGCATGTTTGATGAAATGCCTAAGTAGTGTAATTAAACCTATACTATGATGGGATGGCGAATTGCTAAGTCCATAGTGATATTTAGGATTGCTATGATGTTGGGTCAGTTGGTAAATCACTCAAATCAAGGGGTGGCCCGAGTTAAGTCGGCCACCCTAGGCTTGTTTGATCGACCAGGGTCAAACACGGACGACCGATAGTAACTAGGTTACACGGGATGCTTGTGCCCAATGTCGTTGCGTCAGGGTTCTCCCATGTTAATCAAATTAGTCCACTAACCAACTGATCATGTATGTTCACAATGTATGACACAACCAAATTGAATTTAGAATACCTCATTCTTAAAGGACGAGTCCATTCATAACTAGAGCTGTACACGAGTCGAGTCGAGTCGAGTATTTCCTTACTCGTACTCGACTCTTAACGACCGACCACTGCTCGTACTCGGGCTCTACTCGACCGAGTAGCATGACCCCCTGCTCGTACTCTACTCGCCCGAGTACAAGCCGAGTACGAGTAGTAAACGAGTCGAGTCGAGGCCGAGTTTTCGAGTCGAGTCCGAGTACGAGCACACGAGTTGAGTACCGAGTGCGAGTTTTCGAGGCGAGTTCGAGTCCAAGTCTGAATTTGAGCCCAATTCAAGTAGGGTTTTCGAGTAACGAGTTCGAGCTTTGAGCCAAGTTCAAGTTATAAATTGAAATTAATTTGAATTTCAATTCGATTGTCAATTGAAAAGTTAAACGAAACAATAAAATATATAAAATGCACATAATTAGTAATTACATTACATTGTTACATAATTATATTAACGTATTTACATAATTACATTACATTGTTCAAAATGACAATTTATAACCAATAACCTCTATAAGATGAGTGTCTTCCTGTTCCTGTATTGTCATCTGATCCATCAGAACTGCTATCTATTTTTTCATATACAAATTGATTCACTTCTCTCGAGTCGAAGGTGAAGAGATTTTTCCTTCGTGCTCTTCTACACTTTCAACTAGATTTTTCAAACTTGCTTTATGTGAAGAATTGTATGTAGTACCCAATGCCCTATAAAATTCACCGAGACGAGTCGAAATTTCAATTTGTTACTCTTTTCTTCTTCTTATTTGTTGTCGTACTCGACGAGTAACTTGACCCGCTTCAACATCGTGTTGTCTTTGACTCGAATATATTTGAAGTCTAGAAGCATCTTCCATACTGCGTTTTATGGCGATTTGGAATTGTTCTTCCTCCAAAGCTTTTAATCTGGCTTCCTCCTCCGCATTTTTGTGGATGTCATTTGTGTACCAGATCCAGAAGCAGAAGGTTTGGATGGAGTGGAAGGCTTTCTAATCGAATCTAACAGGGCTTGAAAAAGAATTTGGACATCCTTAGGGGCATTGGGGCATGGTTTTGCATCACCACCTCGACATGACAAGTGTAGGCGAAAACGATTAGTCTTGTGCACAAACTTTGCGCCACACAAACCACACTTAATCTTTGTTTTTCCAGACCGTGGCGGTGATTCAACTAGGGAAGCATAGTCCCAAATGTTTGTCGATGGCTCAGATGACGACATATCTACATTCAATTTTTAATAAAAAAATCAGAATATTGATAAATAAATTGAACTTGATATAGCAACAAAAGAAAGCAATATAAATGTATCAAAATTCAAAAATAAAAGTAAATGAACAGGCATATGTAAATAAATATCAATGATTCAAAGTCTTCCAAACCACATTCCAAAAGGACCAACACTTTCGTGTTTGCAGTTGCAGTGAAATAATATTACAGATCATTCAACATTCAGCCAAAAAAATTGAAAAATCGAAAATAATTACTGATCTGTAGGTAGAGACTCATCACGAATCTCAATCTCCTCTTCTTCATCATCATCATTCATATCTCCTCCCCATATCGGGCGCAACCAATCTTGCGTACAAATCAACGCTTCAACTGTGTTTGGCGAAAGTGAGCTTCGATACTTGCTCACAACCCTGCTCCCTGTGCTGAATGCGGATTCTGATGCCACTGTTGAAACTGGTATTGATAATATGTCCCGTGCCATCACAGATAATGTAGGGTATTTTGATTCATTAACCCTCATCTTCCACCATTCCAACACATCAAATTCAGCTCGCACTACGATTGACTCCTTGAGGTACATTTCTAACTCTGATTCCTTAGTATCAACTCCCATTCGTGCTTGTGCCAAATATGATATGTATTCATTTAGCACATCCGGATTACCAGGTACAGAAATATCCGCATCTCTACTTTCTTCAACACCCACTGCAGGTAAAGTATTAACATATGATTTATATAGATCTTCAAGGGCTTCACGAACCTTAGACGTTTCTGCTGCCGCTCTTTCAGTAGGATAAAGCTTCATGAAAATAAAGCTAACCAATCCCATATTACAACGGGGATCAAGAACAACTGCCAAGGACATCAACAGATGACATTCGTGCCAGTATTTATCGAACTTCGTCTTCATACCAACTGTCATCTGACGTATGAAATCTGGACCCGCACTGGCATTTTTCTGCAGAGCATCCTTAATCTTCCAAAGAGACTGTCACGCCCCGAACTCGGAGACCGGGCTCACAAAATTCCCGATCGCCGAATCCGGCACCGACAGCCTCCTTAGAACCCCATTCTCGGCTCCCGGCGCCCATACGCTGGTTAGATCCTGGGATGCTACAAGGAGGATTTCTAATAATCCATTTGATTCGTAATGAGCATAACCAAGCATAACCCACGAACAATAACCACAAGAACACCATCACAAAATCCACTATGAACAAAAACTTTGAATACAGTGCGTAGAAAGGGAAATACAAGGTAGTGCAAATAACAAAAACTCCAAAAGCTCGGCGGCACGCTCCAAGCTGGCGAGACTACAAGCTGCGTCTGGCGTCACGCACGCATCAATCGTGCATAAGCTTATAGAAAGCTTAGAGGGCGGTGTAAGTGTGTGCAATCGTGCTCAGAATGCAATGCCGGAGTAATGCGAAATCATGCTGATGAGTACGAAATGCAACTAGCCGTACCAAGGCTATGCAGTACAAGATGTGAATGCTATCGGCCATACTAAGGCCATGCGATGCAATATGTAAGTCAAGCATGTCAGTCCTCATACCAATGCAACTCCTCACTAGAGCATCAAATCAGTACGGTTCTCAGTATGGGTAATCACCGGGGTTCAATACACTTCAAGTGGCACTGTCTCTCTCCAAGCAACACAGTCCAAGTGAGCATAAGAAACCTCACTATCCGCCTGGCCAATAGTCAGCCAATATCTATTCGGCACGTCGATAGCGAACCCATTTCCGAGCTGGTCAAACTCAGCCTAGTAATGCCCCCTGCTCTCGGGCGAGTAAGGTCACCACTCCTTTCCAACCGACCACGACACAGTGGGAGACGCGGCCTCATGGTATTCGGCCCTCATACGCTCATATATCCACTCGGTCTCGACGTTGGAGTCATCCTCTGGTACCATCGGGTTCAGGGACTCTCACCCAGGGACATCTATGGCGCCCCAATTGCTTGGAACAAGATTTTCCGGTATCCAACCAGCCACCCACGATATATCTGTGGAGGCTATGGCCCTGATGTCGCTAGGGCATATCTCAATCATACAGATGCAAATGCATGAACCACACTACCAATCATGCAACCATCCTGCGTGAAGCACACGCTCATGTAGGGCAACTCCGCCTATCAGGGGGGGCCGTAAACAGTCTGCCCGAAGGCACATGCTATGATCAGACACTCCTCATCTCAAGCATACATATGATGCGTATGATCATGAATCATGGGCTGTGCTAAATATGTTATAAAGCAATAAACTATCCTCTCAATGAAGATGGGCCTACATGAAACAGATACGGGCCTATCAGTGGCCTCAGGGAGAGTTATAATGTGGACATCGAACCAACATTACTCATACAATGTGGACGTCAAACCAGCATTGTCTCCAAGGCTCGGCTCACCTCAAATACCATTAAGTAAATCCTGTTAGAATCACAAATTGCAATATGCCTTAGGTACATCCCACTGGGCCCTAAATACATCAAATGGGCCGTATCTCATACGCCCTATAGTCATCAAGTGGGCCACCTCAATGAACCTCACCAATGGGCCTTAGGTACATTGCAATGGGCCATCATCCATGGGTCTGAGAATGCGTTAAAATGAGCCCAATCACATAAGCTCTATGTGTATCAAATGGGCCTAATCACATAGGCTTTATATATATCAAAATGGGCCTCAATATTGGGCCCATATACCTGCCAAGATGGGCCTAAATGCATGGCCCATATATACCAAAGTGGGCCTCAATAATAGGCCTATAAATATCCAAGTGGGCCTTAATAATGGGCCCAAAAAAAATACATCAGGATGGGCCCAAGTACATGGGCCCATATGCATCCAAGTGGGCCACATGTGAAGCCCACCATAATGTTTACTTGAAATCCAACCCATTCATAAGCCACGAGACTAGGGCCCACCGTGATATTCATTTGCCATCAAACCTGTTTATAAGGTCACACGTGACCTGGGCCCACGACCAGGGAGCCAACCGAACAGGGGCCACCGTAATGTTTATTTGCCAACCGACCTTTGATAAGGTCACATTAGCAGGGTTCCACCGTGAGGTGGTTCACAAATCCAGCCCATACATTATGTGTGTTTCCCCATATTGACCGTCCAGACCAAGTCTCATCCGCATCAGAAATTCAGGTAGGCCCCACCAAGTGTTTCTATATGGTTTATGCATGTCTTCACATGATTTAGATGGTATGGGCCACCTGAGATACGTATACGGTTGATTTTTGGAACAGGCCCATTTTTAGAAGTGGGCCCCACAATGGACGGTGTTGATGATCGAAATGCATCACAGTGGGGGCCCACAGCTGGAGCCGTGAGGCCCAGCGTCCCTACTCCCAGATGCATGCGGCCAGTGACGGCGCCTTGCTGTAATGAGCAAGAAAGCAGCCGATTATGCCTGCCTTTGAATTTTTATTTTTATTTTTTTTTAATTTTGGGGCCCACCCAAATGTGATTCACAATCCAGCCCATCCAATATGTGTGTCCCATTGTTCTACCCGTCCAGAACGAGTTTCATCTACATCCAAACTTCAGGTGGGTCCCACCGAGTACTTTTATACGTTCTGGCATGTCTTTACATAGTTTTAGATGTTATGGCCCACCTGATGATCAGATCGCCTTGAAATTTTGGCTCAACGCCTAAAGTATACTGGAGAATAGATTGGACAGCGTGGATCACATACATACATCAAGGTGGGGCCTGCATGAGCAGCCCACAAAAAGTAACTTTTTTTTTTTAAAACCATGCAGCACGCCTACGTCCAGCGTCTCTCGACGCTGGACGGTTTGGATGAACACTGCCTCACGGTGGGTCCCAAACGTGAGTGGCCCACGTTGATCAAGGTAGGTCCCACATGATCATGGCCCACCATAATATTTAAATATTAATAAAATATTATAATATATCATTTACTCTAAATAGGGGGGTAAATCTCTCCTAAAATGAGGTGGGCCACCCTATTTGATGGATGGAGTAGATTTAACATATTGGTGGGGCCCACTTCATTCTAAGGAAGAGAAAAAGAGAGAAATAGAGAGAGACACGGCGATGGAGTGGAGGGACCCCGCCACTATGGGCCCCACTTTAATTACAACTACATACATCAAAGTGGATCCCATCACTTGTGGGCCCAAAAATGGAATCAACGGTGGATCACCCACCTTGTTGGCCTCCTACTTGCTTCCTTGCACTCCTTAGCTCCTTGCCTATGAATTTGATGGAGGTAGATGGGAGTTTGATGGTGGGGATGAGAGATGAGAGGGGTGGGGAAAGTGGGCCACACTTGTTGTTGTGGTTTGGGAGAGAAGAGGGCTTGGACGTGGGATGCTTGGGAGAGTGTTTGAGAAATGAGGGAGAGAGAGAGAAGTGATGGGAGATATGAATGGAAGGGATAGGTGGAGTGGTTGTAATAAATGGGAATGAGTTAAGTTGAAAAATGGGTAAAGAAGGGATGGTGATGGAAGAGAGAGAGTGGACTTTTGAAAAAGGAAGGATGGGTTGTGTGTACTTGTTGTTGGGTGAGGTGGCATGGAGGTATGGTGGTGTACTTGACTTGATTGATGGGACATCTCATAGAGATTCCCTCGAGATTCGCAACGTGCGGCGTTTCTTCGAACCGAATGCTGACTGACATCTTCCCACCTAGGTATCGGTTCGATGCGCGAGTTGTGGCGTTGGAACCGTGGCGACGGCGCGATCGCTAAGATACAAGTTTCGGATCGAGCCGCCTTTGGTAGGCAGGACTCTGCTTAAGATCGCGCGCAACATCGGATATGAGTCAAGGATTGCCGGAATTCGACCGGTAGGATCGCGGAAGCCTACGAAACTGTACGGACTAGGGTACGGGTCTTACAGAGACGGAAGAAACAGATTCGTGGTTAGATATTGATTCCCAGAAAAAATCTTCGTGCAATCGTAGAAAACTTGGAGAAATGTGTGAACTTGTTGTGCTTTGACCCAATCATCTGTGCTCGGCAACCAAGAATACGTTCTGTCACGCGCCGCATATTCAGAAAATGCAAGCTGTAATTCTATTGCCGCATCTAACATTTCATAAGTCGAGTTCCAACGTGTACAGACATCCAACTTCAACGTTTTTTTAGATGGTACATTCAAACGTTGGATGATGTCATTCCATACACTCAGCCTCGATGGCGACCCCCTTATATATTTCACACTTTCTCTTATGTTCTCTATAGTGTCGTCGATTGCTTTCAGCCCTTCTTGTACAATCAAATTTATAATATGGGCACAACATCTAACCTGAAATATTTTTCCTTCAAAAATAAATTTCTGTAGTCCTGAGCTGGTTACGTAAGCATGAAATGACATTGTCATTTCTTTGAAGCATTGTCTAAAGTTATTGCTGAAATTTTCTTCTCAATGCCCCAGCCTTCTAGACAACTGTAGATGCAATCTGAAATAAGTAAACCAGTATGTGGAGGAGGAAGGTGTTTGAAGTTCAAAATTCTCTTGCATAGTTTCCAATCCTTATCGACATAGTGAGCGGTTAATGAAATGTATCCTTTTCTTTGATTGGACGCCGTCCATAAATCAGAAGTCAAAGCTATTCTGTTCACTGAAGCTAAAACTTCTTTCAGTTTCATCTTCTCCTTTACGTACATCTTCATGCTTTCTCTCTGCACTGTGACGCGGAGACATTCTCGACCCGAGGGTTAAGGAATTAATGAAAGCCCTAAACCCTTTACTTTCAATCATTCTGAAAGGTTTTTCTTCCAAAATCACTAATCTAGCAAACCACTCATTCAGCTTCTCCTTGTCAAACTTATGAGTGGACACTACGCCTTGGGAGTCGTCCCCTTCTGACTTCGTAAATGACAATGTCTGTTGGTAGGAGGAAGTCTTGCTTTCTTAGGACACGTCTTCAAATGTCTAATTAGATGTGTCGTAGATCCTCCTGGAATCTTGCTGAATAACCCTTTGCAGTTATTACACTTTATCTTCTGTACACCGTTAACTGTCACATCTTCGAAATCATCCCACACTGCTGATCTCTTCTTCTTCCCTTTGCATGCGGTTGACGTGTCTGTGTCTCCCTCTACTATTAGAGGAGATGTGGCTGATGCACCCATTCCAGGGGTATTTGGGCTTTCGTCTTGACTAGCCATCTATAAAATAAAATTCTTGATATGTTATACGGTTATACCTAGGGGCTAGGGTCCTAGATGGCTAGACGGCTAGACCGCTAGACGGGAATAATTACTTAACTGTCTAAATCAGTCACCCATTCAAAGTTAGATGGATTGTAATGCTTCATTTTCCAATTTAAATGCTACGCCGAAATTCCGGCAGCATCTCCCCTTATCTCTCCAGAATATATTAATCTTGTATTTGATTCTCATGTCAATCATCAACACAAAGTGTGGACATTTGACGACAAAAATAAATACATGAAATATATCCAGAGAGAAAAAGGAGAGACGAAACCAGAACAGGCATATGCATTTAAATTGGAATAAATGAAGACATTACAATCTATCTAACCCTGAACTGTCCAAAAAGGGACAATTTGAACGATTTCTATGCATCCAAGAACACACTGAATCTATGTCTGGCAACATAGAAATCTTCAAATGGGCAACTGATTATCCTATATACTACAAGTCTACAACTAGAACAATACAAATAATTCATATCTATGCAAACAAAGGAGCATGCTGAAATTGACATTTATCATATAGCTAACTAATAACAATTAACAATATGTCATATGAAAAGCCAAAGACATCTTAATGTGGTGCCATTTTAACACTAACAAAGTAAAAAGTAAATTGTCATTTATAAAGTAAATTAAGTCAATTCAATGTATGTATTGTATATCCATCTATTTTGCCCTCTCATTTTAATGTGTGCCAAAAAAATGAAGCATATCCAAATCTAAGTAAACACGCCTGGCCAAACAGGCCTTAAAAGTGGTGGGCGACTGGGCGTTCGCCCGGCCAAACAGGCCCTAAAATTGGATATAATCCCATCCAGTTCGTCCAGCCAAACAGGCCCTAAAATTGGATCCCATCCAGTTCGCCAGGCCAAACAGGCCCTAAAATTGGATTCCATCCAGTTCGCCCGGCCAAACACGCCCTAAAATTGGATCTAATCCCATCCAGTTCGCCCGGCCGAACAGGCCCTAGAAAGTTCAATCGTACCGACCGGGCGTTCAATCCTCCTCCATCGATCTTAATCCCACAATTATATTAACAATTTCTACTATATATTAGTAACAAAAAATAAAAAACCACCCTGTGCCTTACGGGGCGAAAGGAAGAGGAACGGCAAGCGGCAGCTGCGTGCAGGGCAGGGCGATGGCAGCGAAGAGCTGAGGCACCGGACGAGTGGCAGTGAAGAGCTGAGGCACCGGACGAGTGGCAGCGACGAGCTGAGGCACCGGAGAGGACGCAGGGACGAGCGGCAGGGTCTAGCACCGCCGGACAGGGGCGAGTGTGAGAGAGAGAGAGGGAAGAAGAAGGACACGGACAGGCTCGGCTCGGCCTCGGCTCGGGAGAGGGAGAGAGAGAAATTTTTGAATGCTCGCTGGGAGGGAAGGGGTCGGGCGCTACTTGAAAACGACGGGTGGGGTGGGGTAGGGTTTGAGCGAGGTGAGTGCTGGACGGGAAAATGACGGGTGGGGGTAGGGTTTTTTTTTTCGGGCGTTTATATAATACACATGTACGAGTCGAGTACCGAGTCGAGTACCGATAGACTCGTACTCTACTCGTAATGTAAACGAGCAGTGAAAACCCGCTCGTACTCGGCTCTAACTCAGGCGAGTCGAGTACGAGTCGAGTATTCCGAGTCGAGTCGAGCGAGTACTCGAGCCATAGTCTGCTCGTGTACAGCTCTATTCATAACCATTAGTGCGATACGATCCCACTAAGACTCACGAGCTGGGCATAGTGGTATAGGACACCGTGTCCGAGCTGTCGGCCTATGCCGGGGTGACGAGTCTCTCCATAGTGACCAGTGAACAATGATGGAGGTGATAAATCATTGTTCGAACAACCCCCATCAAATTACTCAGCCAATGGTTTCGTGCTAGAGAACCGTTCGAACGACCCGGGCGTGAATTGAATCGGGTGACGAGCCCTTTCCTTGTGGTGATTTGATTTTAAGTGATAAGCCCACACCTCGGAACGGAGTGATCATACTCGGTTTGGGTGATGACTCATACCAGGTTGATCCTCATACATTTAAGTATCATGCTACACCTTTGGAATTGTTGAATTGTGAGATTAACAGGTGACACCTAAAATTGGATCAATGGTCACTGGTGAGGAGCAGCTACGTGTTGCAACGAGCCACGTGATCTGGATAAGGACTAGTGATATGACGTCGGTATCCTAGGTTCGCCAATATATTGGATGAATAAAACTTAATAATTACTCGACTAACATACACATCAATCATATTGCATTAAATAGGATATGGCGATTTAGCGTTAGAGTCGCGTGATGAGGGAGTGTTGGTATTTACGAAATAAGCATTGAAGTCGTTTGTGAGGGAGTGTTAGATTGTGAAGCGCATGCATCATTTTATAATCTCCCTCATGCTTTTAACAAGAGTATTTAGGAAGTGCTTAATTTCTTATTTTATCATTACCTGTGCTGATTGGGTTAATAACATGTGTAAGTTAGAACTTATGGAACCACTGAGTTAGCTACTCACTCGCACCTGGGATGGTGTTTTAAAACACCAACCAGACATTGTTATTGATACAAGTTCTATCGAGGCCTCCGGCAAGTAGGCTTAGATTCGCTTGTGCTTTTCACCATGATGCCTTGGGAGCATCGGGCAAAGCTAGAAGACTTTGCTTTTATTTTTGTTTTGTGCATGTATATGTTAGAGTCCATGATCGAGCATGCTTTATGTATAAATTTGTTGTATATTCATTATGGCTTGTATAATTCCTATTTTGGTCAATCACCACTATTGGAATTGCGTTCTTTACTATTAGCCCTATATTTCTAGATTTTTCGCTATCTCTACTTCGCTTTGTATCTATTAAGTTAACTTGTGTTACTTTGATTATTTTTATATGAATCTAAATGAAGGCATAGACACATTTTATTAAGTTAATACCCAGAAACTCGAGATCGGAGTCTATGTACTCAGGTGCCGATTTTCAGGGCGTTACAATAGTTGCCCCTCTTAAGGATCTTCTGTATCAGAAAACACGACTTAAAATATTAACTAAAAACTCTATATTCTTTTCTTTTTCATATTTCTATTAGAAAACCCTTTTTTCTACCATTTGCATTTTTTAAAAAAAATTTATCTTTTGTAGTTTAAGACATCTAAATCTTAGTATTTTACTGAAAGTTTCATGAATCCCCTTTGAAAGCGTATAATCTAGCAAAGTAAAGACCGTATTTCACACGAGCAGTAAAAGAATGCCTAATCTCTTTATTTTCTGTAATCGAGGCCCTTACCCAGAATCCATGGTGCAGACCTATCTAAGAGTCACTCGTGTCAGAAAATTCTTCGATTTTCCCAATTTGTTAAAGATTCCATGAATTCTAACCAACTATGGATTCTGGAGCATTCATTTTAGTTAGTGGTGACTCATACAGTGTTGACAAATCATTTTGTCAACCTTGTGAAAGGTAGTATAAAATCAAACCGAACTTACAAATCATTCACAACCCCGTGGGGCTCATCAGTCAACTCCTCTACGAGGTTCAAGTATAAAGGTCTTGGCTATGGGTTTCATTGGATCTGGATTGAATTCAGATTTTGGCCTTTATATGATACGACCCATATCAATCAAGCATCTACAATCATTAACCGTCTCTTTTCATCCCCTCTATAAGGTTTGGATATGGAGGTCTTACTTATGGGTTTCACTAGATTTAGATAGACTTCGAATTTGAGCCTGCACATGCTATCGCATGTATCTACTAAGTATATAGTATTTTTTTGATTTATGAAAGACGTATGTTCTGTGGCTTGTTGAGTATCCGGATCTTATCACATTAGAAATTTGAGTAGATTCTAGTTCTATATTTATCATAGACACATACACATATCGTTTTACTCATGCAACCATCAGACACTCCGATTTGAATATCTAATGGGCAGGTCGGGGGGAATTTCTGTCAGCGTCCACAATTACCCTTACACGGGGTCCACCTTGATGATGTATTGTATATCCATGCCGTCCATCCATTTCTACAACTGAATTTAGGATGTAGTCCCATAAGTTAAGCAAATCCAAATCTCAGTTGGACCACACCATAGGAAATAGTAGTGATTGTTTACCTCACCATTAAAAATTCCAATGTGCCCATCGTAAGATTTTCGTAATGTTTATTTGCCATCCAACATTTTGGTAATGTCTAGCATGCCTGGAATAAGGGAAAATACAAGATAAGCTTGCTCCAAAACTTTTATGGCTCACAAAATGTTTTTAATGGTCATTAATTGATCAATACTGTTTCTAATGGCGTGGTCCATCAAGATTTAGATCTTCTTAAGGTTTGTGATCACATCCTAACATAGGATGGAAAACAGATAGAAAGCATGAATATACGACAAATACATGACGGTGGTCCCCACACAGTTAGGGTTACACCCACTAAGGTATTAGTAACAGTTAATCTGCTCCAAAACCCATGATCTCAATGTTTTTTTTTTTAAAAAAGATATTAAATTTTTTTTTTTTTTTACACAATCTATCAATTAACTATAGGTTGAAACCATCATTGAATTTATTTTGTGATATATTTAGAGGATGATGAATAAGATGAATTAAATGCTCTCAAATATTTTAAAGATGACAGATAATTGCAGTACCAGAGGATCATTGCATTTAGTTGGTTGTAAGGCAAAGCTTTTGTTGGCTTATAGAAAATCCTACTAATTTTGTAATTAAAATAAAATTTTATAATTTTTTAAAGTAGTTGTCAATTTTTGGTATTGTATGGTTCATGTAATGATTTTATAGACTTGGTTTTGTAGAATCCCATCATCTTATGGCCTAAATATAACTGAAACCAATCAATGTTGCATAAATGTAAGTGAAATCATTAAATGGTGTGAACCAAAGCAAACTACATGGAATAGAATCACATTAGATGGAACATGCCTAGAAAAGTATTTTAACTGATTTGGCTGAAACTTGTGTTCGGTGGATCATGAAATTATAATCAACTGATCAGATTTCACGTTAATGTTGGTCACATGTACACACATGCAACTCAATTGTCACGTGTAAATTGCGCATATAGTTGGACAGCATGGATGAAATGCATGCATTGACGTGGTACCTATAAATATAGTAAAATTTGAAATCCACTATAAATCTTACCGCATCTATGGTTGGCACTGAATGATATGATACCTGATTAATCCGGTCCTCGTTATCGTTTTGGAGCATAAATGCAAATCCCCACGTTCCAAACCCCCCCAATAATTTTTATAGTTTTAAAATTATAAAAGTTTTCCTTATAATTAAAAAATGATGAAATCCTGAAAATTAGAACTAAAACTGATTTTCTAATACTGCCCAAAATCCAATGAAATCTCGCTACTTTTGTTTTCGGCGTCGGGAAGGATGTTGAGTTCATACGCTTGGGTGAAATATGGGCTTCATAGAACACGTGTGGAAATGGAACTCGTGTGAGAGATGGGGAATTCATCAGTCAGGTCCTAGCACGGGAAATTTTTAATTTGTGACGGTTCGGGTACCTGACAATCGTACAATGTGTCTGGACTCGCTGTACTGTTTGTCTAACTGTCCATTTCTCCATTAATCACGTGTGGCCTGTAGGATAAGAGGAAAGGCCTGATTTTATGTATACAAAATGCTCACCGTGAGGGTTACATCATGGACGGCTTGGATTTGTAGATTTGAGCAACTATGGTGCGAGGCACGTTGGTACATCTCACGCTAGCAAGTACCACATCAGTCCAAACGTCGCTTCATTTGACGTCTACAAGCAGCAAACATGCCGACCTGGAAAGTGTGCAGGGAATCTGAGCAAAGAAAACAAAAGGTGGACCCACATCGAGATAACAGCTATATTCGAAAGTCAATCTGGTCCACTCATCAGGTGGTCCACTCTGTAAAGAAAAAGGACGGACGGTTATAATAAAATTTTGGACAGTCCACATTCAACGTAAACTAGTGACAGCCTTTCCTCGCATGGTTATCTTCAGGCTCGGGACGGGTGTCTGTGATGCGTGTAAACGTGTGCACGTGGGAGCAAAACTCCAGTTCGAGCACAATGAACATTCATGCATGGTTTGGAGACTCGGTGACTCAGTTTGACTCGTTCAGTCCCGCTCGAGTCTTAAAACATGTACCGTTTGGATATTCAAGTTTAAGATCTAGCTCATATCTGATCTTACTAAGACCACACAGAATCGTACACGCAGCTGATCTTGAAAAGCTTGCCACATATTGGAGATCCGAGCCGTTTATTGTGTTGGGGTTCACCTGCAGATAACTTAGAGAGGGAGAGAGAGAGTGATGTAGAGTGGGTTGCGGACAGTTTCATGGCCAAGATGGATCAGAAAAGGCTCAGTCGACGACAGAAGTGATCCGGACCATCGGACCTTAGATCGGGCATGTCTCGTAATCCAGAATGAGTTACCTGATGTAAAATATATGATTTTTGGGTAGAACGAGCTACTTTAGCCAACTAAGCCCACTACGCAGGATTGCGACGCTTGGAATTGCAAAAAACCCCTGGATCGACGGTTGTTTCCCGACTTTAATTTCGTTTTTACTATAAATAGTAAGTTTTAGTTTGATTATAACTCTTTATCCATCGGGCTTTAGGAGTTGCGCCCAACGTGAAAAGAGATTAGAATAATTAGGAGAACAGTTTAGTGAAGCCAAATAGGACACTTACTATTTTTGACCAAAAACCTACCGCATTAATAGACATCACAACCATCTATAAATAGTAAGTTTACTATTTATAGTAAGTCGCGGATTCTAGGAGTTTTAGTTGTAGTTTGATTCTAATTTCTTTCTCATTGCTTGGTACCCCTATTTAAAGGGTTGTGAACTCGTTTTTAGTCATTAATTAATCAAGTTCGAATTTATTAGAATTTAATTCTATTTCCTGCTTTCTTTCCTCGTGGATTCAAGAAGTCTCTGCGAGGAGTCCAGAATTCGGAATAGTTATCCTCATCACGTTCATCCCTGCGTAAGAGAGAGAGAGAGAATTGAATTAATTAGACAAATCCCACCTGTATAATTTAATTGAACGGGTAGCAACCTGATCTAGACATTCCCTTGTTTTTTAGCCCACCTAACGAGGAATTGGATTTACTGCAGCACCGGGCGGCCAGGAATATCCATGGTCCAAGGACTCTATGGGGCCAATGTGTCTGTTTCATCGAAGCTTTTCATCCGTTTTGCAGCTCAGGGCATGAGCTAAAAAAATAGAAATCGGATTGCGTAATGCTCTTATCGCACTGAGTAAACTCAGTTGGGCCTACCTTGAATGTATGTGGTCCATCCATGCTGTCCATCCATTTTTTCATCTAATGTAAGGGTTTGAGCCCAAAATTGAAGCATATCCAAACATCAAGTGGATTATACCACTGGAAACAGTAGGGATAATGATTTCCACCGTTGAAACTTTTCTAAGCCTCACAGTGATTTTTATTTGTCATCCAACCTGTTCATAAAATTATACAGACATGGATGAAGGGAAAACAAATATAGGCTTGATCCAAAACTTATGTGGCCCCAAGAATTTTTCAACGGTAAACATTTAATTCAACTATTTCTAGTGGTGTGGCCCATTCAAACATTGGATGTGTTTCATTTTTGGGCTTAGGCCTTAAAATTATCTGGTAAAATGTATGGACAGAAGGGATAAAATACATAAATCATGGTGGACCTCACAGAGTTTACTCCGTACGTTAAGCCAATGAGTTACTCCGTACGTTAAGCCAATGAGTTACTCGCTACGTAATCGGCTTCCTAGAAAATAAGGCAGATCCAAAGCTCAAGTGGACCATATTAGAGTAAAAAGTGGGTTTGAATACCTACCATCCAAAATTTTGGGGGGCTACAGAAGTTTTGGATCAAACTTATATTTGGATTTTCCGTTCATACATGTCTTTGTGACATCTTTGTGACCTTATGAACAGGTTGGATATGGCAAATAAACATCACGGTGGGCATTAGAAGCTTTCAATAGTAGGCATAGTCTCCATTGTTTCATGTGGTGTGCTCCACTTGAGCTTCGGAGCTGCCCCATTTTCGGGCTCACATGCTGAAATGAACTGCCAAAACGGATGATCGGCACTGATAAAACAAAAATATCACAGTGGGCCCCTTAGAGTCATGCCACTGGGACACTTCTGGTGACCGGAGCAATCTGCTTTCAGCAAGTGAGCCGCCGCAGATGCCTGGATTAGATTTTCCATGCACGTGTCTTGTGGGTAGAGGTGCGCCTGGGCGTAGTAAACGCATTTGAGGCGGATTGCCTGTTGACCCGGTCACAAGGGATATCTGTGGTACCTACCCTGATGTATATGTTTTATCATCCAAACCTTAATTGGACCCCACCATCAAAATAACTGTGATAATGGTGCCCGCCATTGAAACCTTCCTAAGGTCTATCAGTCGTTCAACGTACTTATAAGGCCACGTTGATTTGGATGAAGGGAAACACATGTATAAGCCTAGTCCAAAACTCATGCGGCACTTAAGAAAAGCTCTCAACGGTAGGTAGGCATTCAATCCCCACTGGTTTTTTATGGTGTGGTTACTTTGAGTTTGGGATCAGCTTTATTTTTTAGCTCATGCCTTATCATGGGATGACAAAAGAGACTGACAGATTGGATTAAATACATACATTACAGTGGGCCTTACAGAGCCAGTTCACTAGTGATGCAAGCGGACTGTGTGATGAGTAACTCAGTATATGGCCTAGGCATGTAAGCTAGAGCCGTACGTGAGTAGAACAGTGTCGATCTTGGCACGACTAGGCTCAGCTTGGCTCAGTAGTCAACTCCAGCTTGAACTCAGCTTGGCTTGGCCATCGGGCTTGACTGGCCAGCATAGCTCAATTCGGTCAGCAACTCGGGTCAAGTCGAACAGAGTTCAAGTCTATGAGTCATTTTTTCAAACACATATATTATATTTTCAATCTTCCATACTTCGAACGCAAATTATAAAACTAATTTACAAGTGTTTCATCAAACACTCAACAAGCGGCATTAAAATAAAAAATATGATGGCAGTCCTATAACATAAAGTTTTTTTTTATGAAAATTTGTTTCTTCAATATTCCCTTGAATACTCATTTCAAGAATACTTCGATATGAAGGCAGTTTAAGAAATAACACTTCGTTGAAGCATTTCTTCGAACACTTAAGGAGCAGCATCAAGATTAGAATGACCGAGTCACTGAGCTGAGTCAATCCGAGTCGATTCGAATCCGAGTCGAGTTGAGTTGACCTCGAACTCCGCTCGAAATTTTCTGGAGCTCCAAAAATTATCTTGACTCGGTCCGAATCCTATTTTGAACCAAGGCAGCTTTTCCTAGTCTAGCCGTGGAAGCTGATTAAGTTAACCTGACTCATGTACAACTCTAATGTAATCTTTGTGGGGCCCACCATGGATGTATGCATATTATCCACATCATCAAATCATCTTTTCATATCGTTTTAAGGGCACCATGCCAAAATTGACACATATCCAAAGCACAGGACAGGTAGGCCCACCACAGAAAGAGTGGGAATAATGATGTCCACGGATGAAACCTTTCTATGGCCATGTTTATTTGTCATCCAACCTATTCATAAGATCACACAAACATGGATGAATGGAAAACAAAAATATCAGCTTGATCTAAAACTTATGTTGTCCCTGAGAGGTTTTCAACTATGGTCGTTCAATTCACACTTTTTTCCAATGGTGTGGTCGACTTGAGCCTTGTATATGCTTCAATCTGGGGATAATGCCCTGAAATTATATGTTAAACTAGATGGATGGAGTTGATAAAAGACACAAATCACATTGGCCCAGAATTTACCCAGTACGCAATCCGCTTCCACCAGGGATATGCCTGGTGACTGAGTAACCAGCAATCCGCGTCCCAAACTCATAGCGAGTGGAATAACTGTATGACCCTTGAATCCTAACCCTTGGTTGGAGGCACTGTAAATAGATGGGTAATGATAGAAAAACAAGAATACAAACCGTCCATTTTCAGAGAAATTGTTGGATCCTTGACCTGGGCTAGTAGAAGACAGGTTTTTAGTTTTGACAAGCTGGGATTGACCACATTTTCAGTTTTGAGCATTAATGATCCTGACCATTGGTTTATGACTTCTCTCCATGGAAATAATAAATAAGACAATCTTTAAAAAGGTAAAATGAATAATAATAATAATAATAATAATAATAATAATAATAATAATAATAATAATAATAAGATGGGTAATTAAGAAATGGTTCAAAGTTAATAGAGATTCTAACGGCAAAATCTTCAGTAGTTCCGATTATTTTTATTTTTATTTAAAAAGGCTTGACTAATTCAAACTTCTAAATTATTCTTCTTGGAAGGTGAAATGATCAAATGCCTTTTCCATTCTTTTTTCTTCCAAAAAGTGGAGTTGGGCATTGTGGGGCCCAACAATTGCAACTCACTTGTGATAATTGTAACAGAATCTCAGTGGTACATTTGGGAGTATATATAATACATTGCAGACCTTGCCATAGAACAAGCTTTAAGTACAACTGATTTTAAAACCATTGATAAAAAGGGAAAACCTAACTTCTTTTATTTCATGTGCCATGCGTGTGCACGACGAGTTTTTAGTACTCCTAGTTAGATGTGGATAGTTCTTCTGAATCTTGTCGGTCCTCCTGTTCGGGTTGATGCTGACTGGCCATGATTCCTAGGCCCTTGTGAAAGTTAATTGCTTGGATGATGCTCAAGCATACTCCACCTGGGTTGATGCCGAGTTGACGCCCGGTCATCCGAAAGATCGAGGGTTTATGATGGTGCACACACATGTTTTTTCAGAGTTCATGATCATATATTAAAGGTCGAATAGGCACATTAATTGGCTGATTACGAATTCATGGTTTCAGTATAGGCAGCAGATTATAGAGATGGATGAGCACAAATTAATGTCAGATTGTGGCCTGCAATACACTCACATTGTTACGAGCTTTTGATCATGGTACTTACTGGCGATCAAAGGTTGGACATGCACAAGGGTCATACATCTCTAGCTTTATGAGCTCTTTATCTGAGGTTAGATATGCACAAGGGCTGGGCCGAAAGCGACTTACTTAAGGAGGGAGTTATTGTTGGGCAACCTAGCAACACAAAACCATAAAAGTAAATCAAAATCCCAAGAGGCTAAGCTAAAAACAAAAGACAATTGGTTAAAAAAATTATGTGGTTCAGCAATATATTTACTCCACGGGATATTAGCATTAAGCTCTCAACTTTAATAAAATAAGAAAAATCAAAAGTACAAGGATCACCTCTCACACCCACTCTTCTATTACACATGAAATCTCTCACTTAGAAGAGAGTAAATCTAAAAACTTAGTGAAACTAGGCCTCACTGTACATGAAAAAAGAGAAAATATCCTAATAAGAGACATGTAGTCTAAATGTCACCTGATAGGAGATGTCGCTCCTCAACATTCTTCTATTTGAAGACTAGTTTTTTTAATAGTATAAATTAAATTTGCTCAAATGTCACCAGTTATTACATAACAGTTATTTGTATTACAGTAGACTCACAGAGTTTGTTAATAGCCTAAGGAGCTATACAGCACCCTCTGCCTTTGACAGTAAGCGAACTACAGGTTCATTTAAGCATCATTATAAACTCTTCAGGTCAGTCCATGGCCCCTTTGGTACCATCAAAGGTCATCAAGAAGAGAAAGATGTGCTTAAAGGCTGCCTGGGTGTTCAGAGTGTGGCGTACGAAGGGTTTTGATGCATGTGATGCCTACTCAATCCTTACTTCAATTAAGGTTGTTTGGCAGCATAGTATAGGGAGGATGTGGGGATTTATTCTTTTTGAGCATTTGGTAGCTAGGAATTGAAGGTATTTGGATTGAGAGGAATCCAAATTCTCTTAAAGAGCTCTTTTTGAACTCCCACCTCCAAGCTCTAACCATAAGTTCACTCGCTTCCATACGGACTAAAATCCACCCGATTCAATGGTAGTTTGAATCCATACCACCAAACGAGCCCTTAGCTTTGATACATATTGCAAGGCAGTCGAGCCAAGGGTCTTAGACTCTATACCTGCATGCCCATGGTAGGCCGGCCCTTGGGTGTTAAGTGCCAACCTCGACTGCAGGTGTTTGAGCTGCAGTTAATGGTGGAGTAGGCGCAGGGTGCATAAATCACAGACACCTTTTGGGTTCTAAATGTGTTTTGTGTGTCACGAGGCTCACCGTCTTTCCGTCGGTGACGCCCCAGAAATCAAGCTTATCCAATCATCAGGTTTGACACAACATAGACATTGTACACCACCCAAAACCTCTAAATTCCAATTTGGCTGCCAGATAATTAGAATGGCCTAATCTTTGGGATGTCTAATCATCACGGTGGGGTGCCCTCATTAGACCATGACGTGCAATATGGTCACCGCAGCTTGGTTGTCTTATAATGATTTTAAAAATCAATTGTCAAAAGTAGCATGTACACTCCAATCATCACTATTACTCTAATCGCTATGACTCCGTTGGAACACTATTTTTGGAATGTAAATCAAGCACCTTCCTAACGCACATGGATTGGAAGAAGCCTGAGAAGAATTCGAGTAACTTCAGCATATGATTTGGCGGTCAAAATTCCACTAGAAATTTCAAAGTGATTGTTGGCTGATTTCTGCCAATTTAAACAGGTTGGCAAATTCGTTGACATGTCAAAATAATATTCGACAGGTCAACGGGTTGAAATTTATAGAATTTTCAGTTTTAGTCTCTAGATGTTTTTGAGCCATTTCAACAAGTTGACGAACGCAAAAATTTGTGCACTTTTTAGAATTTGTTTCCTTATTTGATTAGGACATTTTTAACTGTGTTTTAGGATTTATTTATAGTTATTTAAGGATTTTAAACTCATTTTTTTTCATAATCAATATATCATTCAATCAATAATTTTCTCTCATCGACTCGAGAAACCTCTTGTGGATTCAAGGTATTTATCGACCTCATCACGTCCTCCTTTACGTTAGTTGGTATCAAAGCGAAAATTTCTCTCAGATCGATGGCTTCTAATGACAGGTCGGGCAATAATCCCATAAACGGTGCTCTAAGAAATAATCTTATAACAACGACGATATTTGAAGCTTTCCATTGGGAGAATTAACAAGACATGCAAGGACCGTATGCATCGATCAACCGCACGACGAAAGCCGCAAGAGAGATCTATGTTCGTAATAATAAGAAATATGATATCAACAATGGAGCTTATAGTCATTATGTTTGTGGTGCAACACTAGTAATGAATTGCAAGCCACGACTCGATAATAGTGAATTGCAGGCCACAACTTTGCTCGTAAGGAAGCTATTGTACATGCCAAAGGTAGAAATAGATTTACAATGGTAAAAGATCTTTCGAACAAGGTGCACTGTAAACTAAAAAGTCTTTAATGTGATTGTCGATGTCAAGAGCAGCAAGAATCTCGTATCGAAAACAATGGTGGAAAAGTTGCAACTGAAAATAGAGAAGCATCCATCTTTGTACACAATTGGATGAATTAAGGAGATTAACAAAACAGAGGTATTCGAACGATCTCATATATCATTTCCATTGATAAATATTATAAGGACGAAATAATGTGTAACGTAGATGAAATGGAAGTTTGTCACATGTTACTTGGTTGACCATAACAATATAATGTTAATGTTACACATAGAGGCTGTGATAACATATTTATATTTATTAAAGACGCGCGGTATAAATATTATCATCGTCCATATGAGAACAGAGAACCAACCTAAGACTTGTAAAGTGGAGAGACAGTCTCTCGTAACCATAAACGAAATTTTGTCAAACAATTTGCGAAGACGGGAGATGTAGATGCATTAGTTGAAAGGACAAAGATGTGAAGCTCGTGAACATCTCAGATAATTTGAAATCAATGTTGTAGGAGTTCAAGGCAATTGTGCTCGATGAACTTCCTAAGGAATTGCCTCCCGTGCGAGATATACAAAACCAAATTGATCTTGTCCCATAGACAAGTCTACCTAATTGCACGCATTATAAAAAAGAATGTGGGATCTCGTGGGCACAAGTAGATGAATTAATCCATAATGGTCAAGTCAAGGAGAGCATGAGTACATGTGTTGTGTCAACGCGGGAGTCTAATGTTAAGTACAAGGAAGATGCTATAAACATTGGTGCCAGAAGGTGTTTTAAGTGGATAATAATGTACTAGTTCATGTGTGCGAGAAAAAAATTTCGACTATCGCGTATAACAAGTTGATGAATAAGAAGATAGAATCTGTTCTGATCCTTAAGAAAATCAGTGATAATGTCATTGTTCTTAATCTCCTAGAGGATAGACCGGTATACATGTCGTGAACCAAGTCCGTTGAAGAACTCAAGGGAGTTGAACACATGTCGTGGGCCAAACTCGAAGATGATTTTTTTTTTTTTTTTTTTTAAGTGGAGGGGTTTGATGTAAGACATGGATCAAGTAATTTCTTAACACACATGGACCAAAAGAAGCTCAAGGAGAATTTGACAAAATTCAACATAATTTGACAATTTAACAAATATAGTCGACAGGTTAAAATTTCGCCAAAAATTTTAGATTGCTTGCTAGTTGATTTCTGTCGGTTTAAACAGGGTGACAGTTTTGTTAATGGGTCAAAATATTGCTCAATAAGTTGATAGATCGAGTCGACAATTTGAAATTCACAGAATTTTCAGTTTTAGTCTCTACACGTTTTTTAGCCATTTTAAGAGGTCAATAGACACGGAATTTTGCACATTTTTTAGAATTTGTTTTCTTATTTGATTAAGACTCTTTTAACTTCATTTTAGAGTTTATTTATAGTTATTTAAATATGTTAAACTCATTTTTTTTTATATAGAATCAATCTATCATTTAATTAATAAATTTCATAAGAATTTTCTTATTTTCTCTTGTGGATTCAAGAAATCTCTTGTGAATTTAAGAGTGCCCTGTGGATTCAAAGTACCGTATTTATCGATTGACTAAGATGATGATCGATCTCATCACGTCCTCTCCTGCATCAATGGCCTATCCATGAACAATAACCTATCCATAAACAGTGGCCCCCACAAGAGGATACATCACGCAGACATAACACATGACCTTATCATGTTAAACAATCACTTGCTATAAAAGCTTAGCCATTGGAGGATGGTGTATTAATGTATATCAAGGGACTTTCACACTTATCATCCAATGGCCTGGATTAGCAGAATGTGGCGGGTCCCACATTAGGAGTGGTTCACATCTTGCCCCAATTACCAACGGTCCAGATGATTTAAGTGTAGTGGGGCTTCATATGATCTCCTGGAAAGGTTAAGATTGTCCGGCCATTGAGATTTTTGGGGCATAGTGTACATCTTAAACGAGGCTAGAGAGATGAGGGTAAAAAGGCATATTTTGGTCATCTATATGAATTTTCTTTGTGACTCCACCAAAGCGTATAAAAGGAAGTGTGTGTGTGTGTGTGTGTGTGTGTGTGTGGGAAAAGGTACTATGCGATCGAGCTGATGGGACCGTCGCATGAGGTCAAGCTGTGTGGGCACCACCGTGATGCGTTTCGAACATCTGCCCCATTAGTCAGATGCACCATTCCATCGTGGGCCTAGGTCTCAAAAATCAAGTCATCAACCCATGACTTGTGTGGGCCACACCACATACAGAAGTTGAGAGGGGTCGTGCACCATTAGAACATTCAAAATCATTTTCTGGGCCCATCGAGATGTCATTTGCAAATCTAGCCCATCCATTATGTGTGTCCCACTTGGATGAGGGTTCGAACCAAGTTTCAGATGTATGAAAATTTCAGGTGTGCCCCACCAAGTGCTTTTATATGTTTTTGACATGTCTTCACATGCTTTTAGATGGTATGGCCCACCTGAGTTTTGTATACGGCTGATTTTTGGGATATCTTATAATTTAAAGGGGACCCATCAAATGCACGGTGTTGATGGTCGACACGCATCACGGTGGGGCCCACATAGCTCGACCTCACAGGAGCTTATCGTGAGGTCGAGGGCATAGTACCTTTTCCTATATATATATATATATATATATATATATATATATATATATATATATATATATATATATATATGGAAAAGGTATATGCGCTCGAGTTGATGGGAATGTCCCATGAGGTCGAGCTGTGTGGGCCTCACCGTGATGCATTTCGAACATCTACCCCATCAGTCAGATGCACCATTCCATCGTGGGCCTAGGTCTCAAAAATCAAGTCAATCCGTGACTTGTGTGGGCCACACCACATACAGAAGTTGAGAGGGGCCGTGCACCATTAAAACATTAATAATCATTTTTTAGGCCCACCGAGATGTGGTTTGCAAATCCAGCCCATCCATTATGTGTGTCCCACTTGGATGAGGGTTCAGACCAAGTTTCGGCAACATTCAAAACTTAAGTGGGCCCCACCAAGTGCTTTTATATGTTTTTGGCATGTCTTCACATGATTTTAAATGGTATGGTCCACCTGAGTTCCGTATACGGCTGATTTTTGGGATATCTCATAATTTAAAGGGGACCCATCAAATACACGGTGTTGATGGTCAACACGCATCACGGTGGGGCCCACACAGCTCGACCTCATGGGAGCTTATCATGAGCCCGAGCGCATAGTACCTTCCCCCTATGAGGTCGAGCTGTGTGGGCCCCACCGTGATGCATTTCGAACATCTACCCCATCAGTCAGATGCACCATTCCATCGTGGGCCTAGGTCTCAAAAATCAAGTCAATCCGTGACTTGTGTGGGCCACACCACATACAGAAGTTGAGAGGGGCCGTGCACCATTAAAACATTAATAATCATTTTTTAGGCCCACCGAGATGTGGTTTGCAAATCCAGCCCATCCATTATGTGTGTCCCACTTGGATGAGGGTTCAGACCAAGTTTTGGCAACATTCAAAACTCAAGTGGGCCCCACCAAGTGCTTTTATATGTTTTTGGCATGTCTTCACATGATTTTAAATGGTATGGTCCACCTGAGTTCCGTATACGGCTGATTTTTGGGATATCTCATAATTTAAAGGGGACCCATCAAATACACGGTGTTGATGGTCAACACGCATCACGGTGGGGCCCACACAGCTCGACCTCATGGGAGCTTATCGTGAGCTCGAGCGCATAGTACCTTCCCCCCCCCCCCCCTACACACACACACACACACACACACATATATATATATATATATATATATATATATATATATATATATATATATATATATATATATATATAATGAGAAATGCTCACACACAACTAGTTGGACTGTGAGTTTTGGTCCAACTAGTTGGACATTTAATGAAAAAATTCCCTCTTTTAAACAATGCATACACATTTATTGAGGGATTTTAGAATGCATGTCATAGTTATGTAAAGTTGCACATGTGTTAAGATCTAAGCCATGCATCAGTTAGGATCCACTAAGGAGAACTTATATGCTAAAAACTAAGAAACTACACTTTTAAGAAAAGTACCAGTGTACATGTTAAATCTAGATCATTGGACTATTTTGTTAACAACCCATTATTTTCATAAGTATTTAACATGTTTGATCATGAGATCATCAATTTTTTTTTTTTTTGGGCCCCTAACAAGTTGATAATGTAATTTATCTAATTAATGTATGGATTTGATTTTTAGTTGGATGGTCCAAATCTATATTAAGTGTGTAGTTCATTCTACATTTAATGAAAAAAAAAAACTCTCTTAATTAATGTAAGTAAATGTTTCCATGGTAGACTAATTACATTTTGGCATGGAAAAGGGCCCACAGCTTGAGTGGGCCCATCATTGCGTTAACGTAAAATCAACTCCGTCCATTAGGTATGTCACTCCATGTTAGATTAAGGTCTCAAATTTCATTCCCATCCTTAGTTCAAGTGAATCACATGTTTAGAAACAGTGTATATGGAAAGGTTCACCCTCTAAACTATTTCCATCAGTGTGGCTCACATGAATCATATATATGGACTTCATTTTTGGGACTCAGACTTAATTTTGGTGTGATATCTAATGGCTAGAACGGATTTCATAGTTTCTTTACGATGGGCCCTGAAAAAAATCAAGAGCGGATGTCTCTCTCCTAATTGTTCCTATCTGAACCACCGATTAGCCCAATTTCTTTGCTCCGAGCCTATCACTGGATTACACGTTTAATGGTTGGAGTGGATCTTACATACATTTAAGAGTGTGCCCGTAAAAAAATCTAAGGTGGGAGTGCGTGTGGTACCTGTTCCCAAATTATTACCATTTGGCGTAATTTAAAGTTGTAATTAATGCTCATAATGTTGGCATAGAGGTGGCGTTGTTTTGGTAATTAATTCTCGTAATGCCGATCCACGAGTGATTTAAAGGCAGCTTTGAAAAATAGTGGCCCCTTGGGGTAGGCCGACTATGTTGTTAATTTCAAATCTACCCCGAACATCTGATGGGTCACCTTACTTTACACCTAGGGCTCAAATTTTAGGCCCATCCATACTTCAGGTGGACCACACAACTGAAAAATAGTTGATAAAGAAAAGTTCACCCTCCAAACTATATACGTTGGCGTGGCCTACTTGAAGGATGAATGGATCTGAATTTTGTCCCTGTATAAGTTCTCCTTAGTGGATCCTAACTGATGAATGGCTTAGATCTTAACAAATATGTCACTTTACATAATTATGACATGCATTCTAAAATCCCTCAACATAGGTGTATGCATTGTATAAGAGGGGTATTTTTTCATTAAATACCAAGCTAGTTGGACCAAAACTCGTGTGTGTGTATATATATATATATATATATATATATATATATATATATATATATATATATATATATATATATATATATAAAAAGAAGCCTTGACTTTTTTAAGTTGCAGCAGCCTTACTTGAGGGCTGAAATGCAAAAATCCCTTCTTCTATTTGTTTATACAAGAAGTGGTAGAGTTGAGCATTGTGGAGCCAATTTCACACCTAATAGTTGCATCCCACCGTAATGATCAAACAACCTGAAAATCAATCCCACCCAATCATCGCAAGGACCAAACATGAATTTACAAGATTTTTAGTGGTGTATTCTTTTTTAAGCTGTGCTCATTCGATGATTGGGTTTGGCTGAATTTTGGCGTGTCTAATCATCACGAGGTATGTGTTATATCCAAACCATCCATCCATTTGACTTTTAAGGTTTTGATTAGAAAAATAAGACAGATCCAAAGATCAAGTGGACCACATTGCAAAAAGAAGTAGGGATTGAGTGTCTACCACCGAAACCCTTTTGAGGTTACGGAAGTTTTGGATGAATATGATATTTGTTCTTCCTCTCCATCCAGGTCTTTTTGACATTATAATAGATTGTATGGAAAATAAACGTTACGGTGGGCCTACGAATGTTTTAACGGTGAGAATCAGTGTACCTACTGATATTTGCGGTGTGGTTCACCTGAGGTTTGGATATGAGTCGGTTTTAAGCTCATGCTCTAAAATGATTTCTCCAAATGGATGAACCGTGTAGATATAATAAATACATCATTGTAGGGCCCACGTAACTTTGATCTCTCTTGAACACTAAGTACAGTCCGGAGCTTGAGGAGCGGCTGCTCTCGCCTTCGCACGGCACGAATGGTACACACAGCAGCCAGGTCAGTGGTGACTGGTACACCAGCCAATCCACTTCCTATCGCTTATGTGTGGTACACCAGCCAATCCGCTTCCGTTCACCACCGTTTCATGCAGTGTCCTGTCTCATCCAGCACGGTACAAGTACCGTACATGTACTTCCATCCAGACAGTCCAGTCCGTACATTCCATTGTGGACGGAGGATAACTCAGAAGCTACATTCATTGTGTGATCTTAACCATCCAATTCGTAAATGTAAGGTTTGCTTAATGCAGACGATTCCACACATGTGGGACCATGATGCATTAATCCAAGCCGTTGAAACGATAGGCTATCCCAAGCTTGGAGAAGCCTCAAAAATCTCCCAAATTCTAATATTATAATCCCTCGTATCAATGGCCTACCAATATTTCTTTAGGAGAAAATACATCAACAGCCCACATTCAATGTCAAGTGGTCCATCGAATGGTCAGGATCTTCCTATCCTGGAAATGTTAGGGGAATCCTCCTTCCACACCATTCTATCAACGGTTTGGATCACCGAAACATAAGTCCACTAAATATACCGAACGTGCAATGGCACACTGTAGAGTTTGCTGATGAATTGGACCCTACGATCCCTTTGTACGGATGGACACTACAGTTTCCATTGACGATGAAAAACTCCGGCCAACTTTTGGCAAAGCTCCAAGCACAAAATTTGAGTTTCTTTAAGTTCTTAGGTCACAATTTTTCACATAGAAATCATTACGACCAAATGTGTTCTTCTATACGTGTTGTGTTTGCTTTTGTTGGTGGGCATTAATGATAAGAGTTTATAAAAGAGATGAGATGTGGTGTTTATTTCGTAGTTTTTTTTTTTTTTCGTAGTTGGGTATGAAGGGTGAAATTTTGTAAAAAGAAAAAGCATATATAAGAATGTTGTAATTGATAAATTTTTACAATTGAAAACTATTGTAATGGACAAATTTTATAATGAAAAAAATGTGGTAATGGATGAATGTATAATGTTAAAATGGATTAATATTATAATGAAAGACATAATCCAAATCAGGTGATTTTAAATCTATTGGAAAGTTTATCAAATTTCCTTTCCAACAAGTATAAGATTACCAAAATCGAACATGTAATGAGAGAGTTATGTCCATTTTCATGGGACCGGCGATCCATAATGAGTATCGATGACCGATAATAACTTTGAGCAATCAAATAATGTCCAAATGAGCTAATGTCAAAGTTATTTAAAATTTTATCAAATTACATTTCCAATGAGTACAAAATTGCCAAAATTAAACATCTAGCGAGGGAGTAATGACCGTTTTCATCATATCGATGATCCATAGTGAATATCAGCGATCCGTTATGAGTAATGATAACCACAATGAATATTAGTAAATCACAGTTAATATCGATAATCCTCACTGAATATCGGCGATCCATGGTTAATATCATCGATCCTCATTGTGGGTTGTTGATACGTACTGTGAATTGCTGATCTAACAAAAATGATCATAACTCCCTTGTTACATGTTCGATTTGGGTTATCTTATACTCATTGAAAGATAATTTGATGAAATTTCAAATAGCTTTAGAATAAGTTCATTTGGACACCATTTGATTACCGAAAGTGGGCCCAAAGTTCATCAAGGATTAGATCATCCTTCCAACGAAAACGCCCATAAATCCCTCGTTACATGTCCAATTTGAGCGATCTTGTATTCGTTAGAAAGGTAATTTTATTAACTTTCAAATGAATTTAAAATTACTTCATTTGGATACCATTTTATTACCTAAAAGTGAGACCAAATATATTGTTGGTTGTTAATACTCATGGTGGATCATCAGTCCTACGAAAACGGTTATAACTCGCTCGTTACATATTCGATTTAGGTGATCTTGTACTTGTTAGAAGTGTAATTTAATGAAATTTTAAATAGATTTGGAATAACCTCATTTGCACACCATTTTATTACTCAAAATTCTGCTCAAAGTTCATCTATTTAGATATTTCATTTGGTGATATATACCATAATAAACTTTGGGCTAATTTTTTGAAAAATAAATAGTGTTCAAATGAGATAACTCCAAATTTATTTAAAATTTTATCAAATTACATTTTTAACGAGTATAAAATCATCCGAATCGAACATGTGATGAGGGAATTATAACCATTTTTATGGGATATATGACCCATAAGGAGTTATCACAGCTATGACCATTCAACCATTTCAAGATTATCCACTACAGCATTCATCACATTCATCTATTATAAAATTCCTCCATTTCACAAGCTCCCACCATTCATACTGATAAAAAATAAAAAATAATTATAAAGAAAACCACCACACTCCCTCTCTTTTAAAAACTCACACCATTGATACCCACCAACAAAAAAAATAATAAAAATAATATACAAAAGCGATTATTTTCTTAACTTAAACCTACATTTGGCTATCAAAGCTTATACTTCAGAGTGTCGTAAAAAAATCTGTAAAAAATACTTAGAAGCTCGAGTGAATGGAAGGAATGACGCCATAAGCTCGTCGGAGTGGGTCCCATGGAGGTGACAACAGTCCTAACGGCCAAATGATCCCCTCTCGTAAAAAAAAAAAAAAAAAAAAAAAAATGAAGAAGAAAAGAAGGAAAATACCAAATGACTTTTTACACGTAAGGAACTCACCTATTGAAAGCATCTCGATTTTTATGTGAGGGCACATTGGATATCTTGGAGCATATCCAAGCTCTCCACATAAAAGGGATTTTAATTTCATCCCATTTATCAAAGTTTGAGGGAAAAACTTATCACGAATGTACCACATTGGAGAAAATAGTTTAGAATTAATCTATAATGTTAATGCAATTGTGGGTCATATGCAACTCTAAATTTTTTATTTTTTATTTTTAAAAAAACAAGCCTACTTTGAGTTTCTACAAGTCCAGTGAAAATGAACGAATCAAATTAACCAAGATGTGGCTCCAATCATTGATTCAGTGGAGCTCATCCTCTATTCTTAAAAGGCCTTTTCGACTTTCATAAAAAACTATCGTCATATGAGGGGACGCTACTAGAGGAGTATTTTCATCTTGGAAAAGCTAAATAGTGCTCGAAGGACTAAAACAATTATTGGCTTCGATAATGAGGTCATTGCATTTATGACATCATAATTAAGAGCTATTTTAATTAATACTCGTATGGACTCTGTGGTGACCGGACGTAGATTAGATGCTAACAGGTTGAGTAGTGAGACTCGCCATTGAAGTGACGTCACTAAGTTTTGTGGACCCAACTATGATCATCCATATGGAGATATCATTTTAAAGCTTTAGTGGACCCAACATAGAAAAGAGTGGGCCCACAGTTGAAACCTTCCTAAAGCCCACCATGATGTTTTTTGGGAATCCAACCTATTCACAAATTAACAAAGACATTAAAGAATGGAAAACACAAATATCAACTTGATCGAAAGCTTTTGTGGCCTTTAGAAGTTTTTTTTACCAAGGCATCGCTATCCGCACTGTTTACTGTGTTGTGGTCCATTAGAGTTTTGGATGTGACTCATTCTCTAGATCATACCTAAAATGATCTATACAGATGGATGGACGGCATAGATATAAAACATACATCATGGTGGTGGGACACACAGAACTTGTGATGTCACTTCAGTAGCAGTCATGATACTCAACTTGTCCGTGGCCAATCCGCGTACGGGGTGACCCCTTCACTTCAGTGCTAGAAAAGTAGGGTCTACATAAAGCACATGTTATATAGACCCTATCATAACATGTGTCTTATCCACTCCGTCCATTCATTTTTTATCTTATTCTAAGGCATAAAATTAAAAAAAGAGGAAGAACCAAATCTCAGGTAGACCACACCCCAGGAAACAGAAACAGTGGTGATTAAACGCCCACCATTAAAAACATTTTTTGGGACCACCAAAATTTTAGATCAAGTTGATATTTGTGTTTTCCAGTCATTTAGGTCCATGTGATCTTATCAACAGGTTAGGTGGCAAATAAACATTACAGTGGGCGCTAGGAGATTTTTAATTGTAGGTGTTCAATCACCACTTTTCCTGTGGCGTGGCCCTCATGATATTTGGATCTACTTTATTTTTTTCCCTCATGCCCTGAAATGAGCTGGCAAATGGATGGACGGCCTGGATAATACACACTCATGATGGGCCCACAGTGCTTTTCCGGCATCGAATCGGTCCTGGAGGGGAGGGGTCACTACCGAAACTGAGTCCGATTTCTTAAGTCTCGGATATAGTCAACACCAGCTTTCAGACAAAGCTGGGAAGTGGGCCACTGTGATAAACTGTAAATATTCGATGAATGATGGGGTAAGGGCCCAAAACAAGAAAAAGCTCCTTATGTGAATGACATTTGTACATATAAGAATTATCCACACTGAGCCAAGTGCATGGAAACCTTCCCATGCATGCACCTACTGCATTTGGACTCGTGGGCATCCACCCCACAAATCAAGACCGTCCATTAGGTCCATTCCACTCCTCCTAGGCTGCCTTGGGAAAAAAATATTGGCCTAATCATAATCCAACTATCTGGTCAGTGGCATGCAAAATTGGATGAACAGTAATCACTTATAGAGGATAGGTCCAATTGCTGAGATATATTATAATGGCAATGGAAGAAGAGTGGACCAGATCCAACGGACGGTCCAAATTCATGATGTGTATGGCAACTAGTCCAAATGCAATTAGGTGCTTAGCAAGGTTTCCATACAGTTAGCTTGCGTCATTTCTCTTTAAATTATTATATATATGTTGTCCAATTATGATAGTATCCAGATATCATGCGTTAAAAAATAATAATAATAAAATAAAAAGGTTGTGTTTTTATTTATTTTTTATTTCAAAGGTTGTCAACCACCAAACCTCCAAATGCAAAACCATCCAAGCATGTAGCAATTAGTGTTCACCTATGCTTTGATGGGTCCCAGTGCTTTTAGGGCTGTGGTTGCATGCAATGTGCTTGCTTCTATGGGGGAGTTGTGAGGGACAGATTTTCTTGCGGCAATGATTCAGTTTCGCAAAATGGGGAATTTGGGGAGCCATGCTACGTGCACACTCACACGTGGCTACATGACACACGTGCAGAATTGGAGCTGCTAGTCAAGTGGGCACCACCGTGTAGATTCCCTCGCACTTATCAAATGGAGCACAAAATTTACAAGGGCAAGGATAGTTAAATGAAATCAACCAACGGTCCACATTTGATGTGCACATGTGGTGTGCCAGACGATAATTCCGGCCCAATTTTTCACTCTGGACATCTAGGACGTTGCCTCCATCGGGTGAACGGATGGGATCTCTTACTTAAGTGCCACGTTGGCACATGTGTGCACTTGGCATTTGTGGGTTTTGGAAGGAAAAGGGTGGCATGTGGGACAAGTTAAGGGTATCTTTTGATTATGTGAATGATGGGTGAATCCACCTTACACTGCTACAATTCCAACACTTTGGAATGGAGAGGTGGGGGTAGGTATGGAGAGGCCAGGCCTGCCTTATAACATTTGGGTTCCTTTCATTTTCAACCTCTTAGTGGGAAGCAAATGCCAAAGGGTGAGGCTGCTCTTCCCTCTTTTGCTTTTCTCTTTTGTTTTGTTTTGTTTTGTTTTGTTTTGTTTTTTCAAAGCCATTCTTCCTTTGATGGCAAAGGGCTTTGGTTAGCCAAAGAATTACTAGATGCTCACGCGTGTGCAATTAAGCTCCTGTACAAGCCACACATGTGCCAGCATAGCACACATGTGAGATATCTACATGTTTCCCAAATATAAAGTCTAGCTAAGTCCACCAGCATGTGGCCTTAACATTAGAAACTAGCCTGTGATTTATGGACAGTTTGGATGCATACCAAATTTATGAATTCGGTAGATTTTTAATTGTCAAATTTATGATATTTGCAATTACTATGTTTGGGTTTCTTCAAAGGGATGAGATTTGGCCATGTCATGGATGGTTTAGATCAACAATTGAACTTCCTCCATTATAATCTATACATATTGTCTATCTTCCCACACAAGCAGCCACTAATTTGATGGTTAGGATTATCCAATTGAAGTGAATTTTAAGAGAGATAAACAATAAAAAGTGGGCCCACCATGATGGAGGGTTTAAATCAACTACCCGTACTTTTTTATTGCATCAATCACATAGCTAGAATCATCTAACCAAATTGATTTTTAAGAGGAATGATTTATCGATGGTAGGTTTGACATGATGGATATAAAAGAGGGGAATTAGAGGCCATCCCAAGATGCTGGACGGTCGAGATCAATGATCGAATATTGCTCTCTTATAATTAATATGAACATCTATTTTTTCTGACCATTGATTGGATGTTGAGAATTATCACGTCAAACGTGAGAAGCATGGAGGATGACTTAGATCCATTTTCTAACCATTGATTAGATTTCAAGTATTAATTTTGACGACAATGATTTGATGTTCTTAATAGTCCAATACTATGTGATTTCACACGAATTGTACCTACCTCCCAAAATGTAAATCTTATTACCTCAGCTAAGCAACAAATCTAAATAACAATGAATTTGACCAGCAAATTCTCAAATAATTTATTGGCTAATTAATGAACTTACAATTTCCTGAAGCAACCAATTAATAAACTTCCAAATTCATGATTTGACTAATTTCATGCATCAAACACGTGATTAGAACTTAGAAAAGTTCGTCTTTCATAGCTGTAATCTTTTTCGCAACGCCACTCTCATGGATGGATTGCATCTTGGACCTGTCATGGTATGTTGGCAGATGTGGTGTGTACCTAAGCTTTCTTACTAGGGGTGTACACGAACTGAGCTAGCTCGGTCGGCTCGCTTGACTCGGCTTGAAAAAGCTGATTTTTAGAGCTCGAAAATGAGTTTGAGCCGAGTTCGAGCTAGCCCCAGCTCGACTCGAATCGGTTCAATATATATCTCAAACCCGGCTCGACTTGGGTATTCTCTGATGTTGCTCACCAAGTGTTTGATGAAAATGAAGCATCGGCTGGTAGCAAGGAAGGTATGTTTCATCGAACAAATCCTTTTTTTCTTGATTTTGATGTTGCTTACAAGGTGTTTGATTAAATACTTGTAAAACTGATGCTAGTGTTTTACATTCAATGAGGATTTGAAGGTGTAATCCACGTGTTTGTGAAAATGCTACATAGGCGAACTCGGCTCAAACTACCCTAAGCTGCTAACCGAGCCGAGTCGAGCTAGTCAGTCAAGCTCGAGGACCGAGCTGAGCCGAGTTCGATCTGAGGACAGCTAGTGGCCAAGCCGAGTCGAGCTGAGGCCGCTCGACTCGGTTCAACTTGATGTACACCCCTATTTATTACACATATATGGGCTTATCAAAGTGAACATGTATTAGAGGGAGAGATTCATGCATGGAATTGGCTAGAGATGTACGTGAGTTGAACTGAATCAAGCTTGACTCAACTCGGCTCAGGTCAGGCAGCAGGCTACCCTAGCTCAAACTCGGCTCAACTTAGTCCTCGAGCTTGATTGGCTAGCTCGGCTCGGTCAACGGCTCGGGCCAGCTTGAGCTGAGCTTGAACTCGATCTTTCAAGCCGAGTTCAAGGTCGAACGTATGAGTTGAGTTTGAGTTTAGATTTTAGGATTTTTAATCTCTCTCTCTCTCTCTCTCTCTCTCTCTCTCTCTATATATATATATATATATATATATATAATTTAAATATTTATATATATTTAAATATATAAATATTTACAAATTATTTTTATTAAGTGAAACTGATCCAAGTTAAATTGATTAGAACCGAGTCAAGTTTGAGTAAAGTTCTGAGCCGAGTCAAGTCGACTTGAAAATTTTTAGAGCTAAGTCAAATTGAACTTTTCTAAACCGAGTCGAGCAAGTTAACTGAGATAACTCAGTTCATGTACAGCTCCAGAATTGGCACATGGAAAAAAGAAATAGCCTGCAAGTCACGGGTTGGAAGGAGAAGTTGTAAAAAAGTATATATTTCCGTGCAAACACAACTTCATCCTAAATTACCTAAATTCCCTTTTAATTGCTATTTATAATAATAATAATATTTTTTAAAAAAACTTCTTATGCACCATGAGTTAATTGTTTTAATTGACTAATCATGTGCGCAAATTTCTTTTTCTTTCTTGCCCCTAGTAATTCTCATTGTATATGGGGAGACGCACCACTGTTTGCAGCACAGGGCGTTTTCCGGCACAAAATGCAAAATGTTATTACCAAAAAAGCCCTTTCCTGTAGGTGATCAGTTCTCATTAAGAGAATAGAGAATAATAATTAAATCTCATCTTTAAAACGTGTGGCGTGTGTGATTTGATTAATTTAAGATTTTTTATTTATTGAAATTAAGAATGTAAAACCTTGTCTCGAGGTGCCCGTCAGTTGTAATTTCAATCTTATTTTTGTTCACCTCCCATGACAAACTGTATAAATCCATAAGTTCATGTGTGATTTTCGGTTTCTTTTTGTAGCTATTCATTTCCAATCCAACCATGGGTTGGACGTGTGGAAACATTTTGAGAACAAATACATGGACGGTGCTTGAAAATTTTCTTGAGGGCACATTTGTTTTTATACAGTACATCAAAGTTGAAAAAGGATTATATGGAATCCTAATTTCTCCAACAATTGCAAAGGAAAGAGAAGATGTGAGTTTATTTTGGCTTTTTTTTTTTTTTTTGGAGAAAAGCACAAGTATCAATTCCTCTAATAATAATAGATATATTCGGCTAAATAGGTAAAAGGAAATAAAGCGATCATTCAACTATTGACATTTTTATAAATTTATATCAATGTATATAAGAAAACTGCATTGTAAGCTAAATGTATATGTTTTTTCATGAAATGCATGGTTTTTCATTTAATGTTTATTTTCATCTATAAAGCGATTTTAACAAAGCAAACATATGAAAAAATATATATAATACTCTTTCTTTCTTTTTCTTTTTTAGTTTACAAACATTCCGTAACTTTCATTTTCTCCATCTTTAGTGATCTAAGGTCGCCCAGAGTAGAAAAAGTGAAGGAAAATAGCTATGTGCATTATAAACATGTTTGGTGATTGATATTGACATTTTCTTTTTTGCATTTCACTCAATGAGATAATCGGTGCCTGAAAATTATTAAAGATGCTAGGTGTCACACGTGTTTGAGAGAGGAAACATGTACACCTTCGCCCAAAGATCAGGTCCGTCTACCCATGAGCTAGGTCACCCTTTTTTCCCAATGTGTGACCATCTACCAGCCAGTTTTTTGGGCCAGGCCTTTTTAATGGTTATTTTCTGTGATTTACGGTCCCAATTTCACATTTCAACTTGAAATTAGTAAGTTGGGGCTCACATTGTGTATGTATGATATCCAACTTGTCCAAATTAAGATGGAGCCCATTATGATGATCAGATGAGCTAAATCAGGTCCATTCAACCATCAGGTGAAACCATACCATATCACAAATGCAGACCAACCAGATCAGTTGGTGGAGACAGTGTAGTTTGTGTGAGTGATTCAGGTGGTCAATCCACGTAAAAATAGTCCAGGCATCGTTAAAAAACAAAAAACAAAAATCCACGTAAAAATCTCTATTCACTATTTTATAGGGAGCTAGACTCCAATGGTAGCTTTGTACCACTTAAAAAATTATTTTGACGCATTCTCCTCATGTGATGCACTGATCGATGTATATATATTCAGACCATTTGATTTCCCATTGTGCATGAATCATATCTTTAAAATCACACTAATCATGTAATCATAACCATGCTATTAATGCCTATCAAATGTAAAATAGCCAATGGCAAAATATCAGACGGTTAACATTACATTTTCAGTGCAATATTTGGACCATGCTGATCATTGAATCAGCAGTTTGGACGGTCTGGATTACCTTATACTATGCCACGTGTTTATTTAAAGAGTCGCCACTGATGAGATTTTTGTCCCGTGCTCGACCGGTCGTGAGCCTCGCTTGACCGATCGAGGGCTGGTGCACAACCAGTCAAGCAGGGCTCGACTCAAAGTCCAGCAAGTTGAGGTTTTGAATTTTCGACGTACTTGATCGATCGTGGGATGTGCTCGACTGGTCGAAGGTGCCACTCGACCGGTCGAGGGATCCACTCGATCAGTTGATGTTACGCAGATTCGTTCCGCGATTTTGTACGAATTGTGGATTTTCAAGTCTTTTCGCAACAAGGATGCGGAAAAGAGTTTCCTAAAACTGTAAATAGGAAGTCTCTAGGATTTTCTAGGGTATGGAAAAGATATAAGAGGGGTTCCTAAAGCTTTACAAGGGTTTACTAAAGGGTTTAGTGCTATCAAAGGGGTGAGAGAAAGGGATAAAGAGAGAGAGGAAGCTTGTGGAATGGAGGTTCTGCTCGTAGAAGTGATCTACTGTGCACTTGATATTTCAGCGCTTTCACGTCCTCGTAATCGGTTAGATCTCTCCGTTTTCTTTGTTTCTCTTATTGTTTATCCACTCCTGCCTGAGTGAAGAAGGTTGTAACGTTCTACTTCATAATGGATTGTTGATCTGGACGAGGTCCCGTGGGTTTTACCTCTTTGAGGGTTTTCCACGTAAAAATCTCTTGTGTGGTGTGTGGTTTATGCTTTGATTTATTTCAATGCTTTATTATTACATAATTCTGGTTTGTTTTGGGAGGCTAGATCCTAAGGTTTTGTGCAAGGCCCCCAACAAAGTAGTATCAAAGCTAAGTTCATTGAATGGGTAAGATCAGTTTTGAATTATGGAAGGTGGCTCATCAAGGATGATCAGCCTCAATGGTTCTAACTGGTAGGGGTGCACACGGTTCGGTTTGGTCCAGTTTTGGGGTGAAACCGAAACCGAACTGTTCCCTATAGTTCTAGGATTTTTGGAACCGGAACCGGACCGTTAGCACCCTAGAACTGAACCGGAACCGGACCGTGAAAAATGGTTCGGTTCCACGGTTTTAGGCTTTTTAAAGCCTAGCCCAAATGGGCTGACCCATCAGAATGAAGGCCCACCTGATACACCCTTGATTTCTTACATTAACATTGACAAGCTACAAAACAACAAAAAATTATCTTGAGAATAAAACAAGTGATGCGTCTCGAATCTCTGGGGAAAAAGGAAAGAAGAAAAGACCACAACCACAACTTGAGGAGCATGAAAACATTTTATTTATTTTTTTAATTTAAAGACCAACAAAACAGGAACTGTCATGGGCATTTACGTGTACATTGTAGAGTTTACTTGAAGGTAGACAGCGTTGGAAGATTGTCCCTCAGATAGTACAGCCTTGCCCTCCTAACCTTCCTATGTTTAACAACTTTTATCTCTTTGATATTAGGGGAGTACCTAAAATAAATGCACTTTTTTAACAACAGTCCGTGGCATGGTTCGGATCTACGGTTCATGGCACGGTTCGGTTCAACGGTTCGGATCTACGGTTAGGTTCAACAGTTTGGATCGGTTCTACAGAGCCCTAAACTGGAACCGAACCGTAATCAACGGCTTTGAAATTTTTGGAACCAAAACCGAAATCGGACCATTAGCATCCTGGAACCGGACCAAACCATACTGATCCAACGGTTCGATGTGCACCCCTATTAACTGGACCATATGAGATGGAGGACCTGCTTTATTGCAAGGACCTATATTCTCTAATTTTAGGCATATCAGCAAAATCCAAGGATATGTCTGATGATGATTGGAAGAAGATGAACCAAAAGGCAGTAGGGTTTATTAGACAATGGTTGGACGATTCCGTATTCCACCATATGTCTACGGAGACCTTAGCCGCTAGCCTATGGTTGAAATTGGAAGGGTTGTATGAGAGGAAGACAGAAGGTAATAAGATTTTTTTTATAAGGCGACTTGTGAATCTCAAGTTCAAAGATGGTGGTTCTATGGCCGAGCACATGAATGAGAGCAACAATATAGTGAACCAGCTCTCCTCTATGAAGATGGTCCTGGATGATGAATTACAAGCTTCATTATTGCTTAGTTCTTTACCTGACAGTTGGGAGACATTGGTGGTGTCTCTAAGTAACTCTGCACCAGATGAAAAGATATCCATGGAACAGGTTACTAGCTGTCTCTTCAATAAGGAGACAAGGAGGAAGTCTCAGGGGTCTACTTAACAAGAGGCCCTTGTGACACATGAATGAGGGACAGGAAAGAACAAGAAGAGTGGGAAGGCCCGAGATAAATCAAGAGGCAAGTGGAGTAATAAAAAGGATGTTGATTGCTGGAATTGTGGCAAGATTGGCCACTACAAGCATGAATGTCGTGGTAAGAAGAACGACAATAAAGGAAAAAGTAAGGAGAAGGAAAATGAATCAGATTCCACTGTGGTCGCTTCAGATGGCGATGTTGTAGTTATTCTTTCAGCAAATCACGATATATGTCTCACAGCTATGAGTCAGGACACCAACTGGGTGATAGACTCGGGAGCCTCGTTTCATGCGACTCCACGTAGGGACTTCTTCACAAGCTATAAGTTAGGTGACTATAGGACCGTGAAGATGGAAAATTCTGGGGTATCGAAGATCGTAGGAGTCGGTGATATTTGTATAAAGATCGATGTGGGCTGCACATTGCTTCTCAGGGATGTGAGGCATATCCCAGACCTTCGCCTCAACTTAATGTTGATAGGAAGGTTGGATGATGATGGCTATAAAAACTGGTTTGTTGGTGGGAGCTAGAAGCTCATTAAGGGTTCGTTGATCGCAGCAAGAGGAAAAAAGTGTTGCACCTTTTACAAGGCAACCGTATGTGTGTGCAAGGGTGGGTTGAACGCAACGGAAGATTTAGCTATTGACATGTGGCACAGGCGTTTAGGTCACATGAATGAAAAAGGGCTTCACTACTAGAAAGGAAGCAACTCCTTCCAGACGTGACAGGTACACCTCTCAAAACCTGTCTTGATTGTTTATCAGGAAAACAACATAGAGTTTTATTCGGTAAAACTGCTTCTCATGTTAATAAAGTGCATGCATTAGATTTGGTTTATTCTGATGTTTGTGGTCCTATGAGGACAAAAATCTTGGGTGGGTCATTGTATTTTGTCACTTTTATACATAATGCATCTAGGAGGGTTTGAGTTTATTCTTTAAAATCCAAAGACAAGGTCTTTAGTGTGTTTAAATTGTTTCATGTTATGGTCGAGAGAGAGATAAGTAGATCATTGAAGTACATCCGCACTGACAATGGTGGTGAATACATTGGCGACTTTCATGAGTATTATAAGTCCCTAGGTATACGGCATGAACAGACGGTTTCCAAGACCCCCCAGCATAATGGTGTAGCTGAGCGAATGAATCGCACTATTGTAGTGAGACTCAGATGCATGTTATCCCATGCGAAGTTGCCCAAGACGTTTTGGGGAGAAGTAATGCACACGGCAGTATATTTGATAAACAGGTCTCCATTAGCCCCATTGAATGGAGAAGTACCTGAGAAGGTATGGACTGAACAGGATCCATCGTATAATCATCTCAGGGTGTTTGGATATAGGACATCCGGTCATATACCAAAGGACGAGAGGTCTAAGCTCGATATAAAGATCAGGCAGTGTGTGTTCTTGGGGTACAGTGATGAAAAGTTCGGTTACAGATTGTGAGATCCGACCGAGAAGAAGCTCGTCAGGAGTAGAGATGTGATTTTCTTTGAAGATCAATGTATAGAAGATATTGGTAAGCCAGAGAAGAACCAGCCTAGTTCAGATGAGCTAGAGAACATGGATCCTATTATTCCTCCCGTGATGCCTAATGACGGGGGAGTACAATAAGGTGTAGAGGACGGGGGAGTTTCTTCGGAAGATGGACCAGGGGAACAGCCCCCACTTGATCCACCTGTTGAGCCACAGGTGAGGAGGTCATCTAGGGACAGACAGTCGTCTAAGAGGTACTCGCCGCACGAGTACATTATGTTGACTGATGGGGCAGAGCTAGAGATTATTCTGAGGCCTTAGCCGACGAGCATAAGGAGTGGTTGAAAGCTATGCAAGAGGAGATGGAATCCTTGCATAAGAACCACACCTATGATATGGGGAAACTGCCTAAGGGCAAGAAAGCTCTGAGCAACAAGTGGGTGTTCAGAAAGACGGTTAAGCAGAAGAGTTCACAGACGAGGTTCAAGGCCAGACTTGTGGTGAAAGGGTTTGATCAGAGGAAAGGTATAGACTTCAAGGAGATATTCTCACCAGTGGTGAAGATGACATCCATACGGGTATTGCTTGGGTTGGCGGCTAGCATCGATCTGGAGATAGAGCAGTTAGATGTTAAAACTACCTTTCTCCATGGTGACCTGGAAGAAGAGATCTACATTGTAACATCCCGAAAATCAGGGGTCGAGCATAAACTCAACTCCCAAGTTCCAGAACATCACTTATGCAACAAAATGAATGATGATTGAATGTTGACTGTATTTGTGCATTGAACATGAGTGAGATTAAGCCAAAACAGCATATCATACTCCAGAGACAATTACATTGCAAGTGGAAGACTGTGATAGTTAAATAACATATAAAAACTGTACGTGGTGAGTCTCCAGAGTGTGATAAAGTTACCAGGTTAAATAATTACAATACAATTCTAAAATATACCTAATGTGAGGAAGTGTAATGTCTACTATCTCAAGTACCATAGCCTCGTCAATACAATACATTAGTCTTCATAGACACCTGGAGAAAGATACATATAGGAGAACTCTTCCTCATCATCATAGAAGTAGTCATGGATGTAGGCTCTACTTCATAAGCATCGCCATCACACGAAACTCAACAAATCTGGTTGGTGTGTATAACACCGTCCCGTAACATGGGAGTGAGTGATCAACTCAGTGGAACAGTAAAACATAGGTTAACATGTTATCAATACAGTCAAGCAGTAATGATAAAGAAGTAAAATCAAACACTCCTAGCTACTGTTATTAATGCAAGTATGAATGCAGCCATGATGTATGCCCTCACCACACCCTCTCTCGTGCGACACAATCTCACGTTCGCGGCATTCTTTCATCCCTCAGTGCTCCACATCTTCCAAGCACATGCAATGCATGATGAGCATGATTACCGAGTTGTTATTAGTCCATTTCAAATAGCAGGATTGGGAAACTAAGGTACCTCCCTTGTATCATTCCCAAACATGATCCATTCTAGGGTCGTCAGTCCTAGTTAATCTCAGACGATGGTACATTTTCTAGGTCACTACAAAGGCTGTCAGGGCTGTTACGTACAAAGATTACACCACTCCCCCATCACCTCTTTAACGATTCATCACTATACAGAAACAGGCCTAGTTCATACTCTATATACCGCGGCAAAACTCTAAGGCTCACCACAATTTCAGAGTATGCTCGAGGTCACTACAAAATTTGTCGGGTGGTTTTGCTCGCATTCGTTGCACCACTCCCTATCACCTTATCAATGTAAGCCGACAAAGACGAATATAGTATCCCATACCACCATAATCGGCTCACGAGTCAACGGTTGGTCACAGTCACTACTGGGGAGGCATGTGGCCCCAAGCGTGGGCGACGGCTACCTAAAAACCACGGTGTCCCATACCACCATGCCCTGCTCATGAGTCTTAGCGGATCGAGGTACCATGGTTAAAAGGGATTTCACTGGTAAGTTTGGTACCCTAGGTTCAAGCAGTAGCGATCAAACATGGTGAACATACATTAGATATATCAGGTTACATGACGAGCCTGGCTAGCTCGAGCGCACAATCAATTAGACGACATGAAGTGCATAAGCACTTCGCGTGGCCTAACCACTGTCGCCAACTGACGTACGACTCGGGTTCGTCAAACACATCTTACGTGGTGACATGAAACTTAACCACGATCTCAAGTCTAGTACCGACTGTCTGGACTATAAACATAGTCCCAAACTCAATCAAACCATATTAGTAGCATGTGGAATAGAGCATGGTAAACAAAGTAATTCAAGCATATTAGTAAGCATGTCATAAAGCATGTTATAAAGCATGTTGTAAAGCATGTTATAAATAGGAATACAAACACATATATTACAAAAGTAAGCGGTTTAAGTAAACAACCTCATGGAGGTAATCATACATGTCTCTAAGGTAGTTGAGAATCCCATCTCAACATCCTCCTAAGGCATCAACATCCCAACACTTACTCACACAAGCATTTCCACAAACACATAACATACACTATTTCAACATACTTAGTGTATGTTAGCAAACATGTATTAGGGTGAGTCCTTTCGCCAAGCAAGTATTTTACGCATATATAATATATTTATACAACAAATAATCATAGTAAACACATCTCTAAAATATATACGTATATGGTACTTTCTACAATACAGTATTTCTACATACATAGTGTATATTAGCAAAACATGCATTAGGACGAATCCTTTCACCAAATAAGTATTTTATCCATATATATTATATTAATACAGCAAATAATCATGTCAAACATATTTTCAAAAAATATACGTATACGGTATTTTCTATTAATACCTAGAATATGTAAAATTCCATATTCTACGTCTTTAATCGAAACAGAAAATAGAAAGCACTTTATACATGTGCAATTGCATGCAGATCATGAATCTATTATTATCTGACATTGAAAGCATTGAAAACCATAACCTATACACCTAAAGTCCGCACCTTGTGTCGTAGAATCGTAACGGAGTCGATAGGTTTGCTAAGCTTCCGTATTCGGCAGTTTGGCAACCTAGAGAACGAAATAGGTTAGCTATTTCATAACCTACAACCTATACAGCCCCAAAACAGATTAGGGTTAGGGTTTCTTACCTAGAAACGGAGATGGAATCGCCGGGAAAGCGACGAGAATGGAGCGGTTGAGCTTGGATCTGGAGGGCATAAGGGAAGAACAAGCAAAGGAAGAATCTCCCACTTCTCTCTCACTTTCTCTCTCTTTTTCTAGGATTTTTCTCAAATTCGGATGGCTGAAATGAGAGAGGGTTTAAGGTCCTTATATAGCCTAAAAACTCACCGAAATAGACTCCAGGTCAAAGTATACTTAGGTTATAACCAAAGCGGGGCAGTTTCAGCTCAACAGAGGACTTCTGGCGGCCCCCTTTGAGTCAAAGGTCGGACTTAAGCTCACTAACACTGGATCTACGTACTATTAAGTTTTCATTCCAGTAGGGTTCTCAGATCACGCGTGGCAGACCAGTTTCAGTTCGACGGTCAGTGGATCTCGATCGGAGATTCCCAGTATATGTAAATGTGTATGAAATTTTTCCTGATTCGAGGGTGTAATTTGGTGGTCGACGGTCTAGTTACTATCTTGATCATCAGTAGCGGCGAGTCTTAGATTACTATTCAAGATATTTATTTTGTAAAGAAAACAAGAGTTCTCACACTCTCTCGCTCCGGACTCAAGCGAACAGCCGTGGGACACTATCTAGATTTGATTTCCAAGATGGTTGTCAAGCCCAGTGAGGCGGTCCTATTTCCTTAACTTCGTGTTAATCGGATTTTTGACGCGCGGTCAAGATCTGATACGGAGTTTCAGGATGCTCTCGAGAGCAGCCGGGTAATGAGATTGATTCTAAATTTTAGGGTAACCTAGCGTCAATGATTCTACAAGTTTTAGGTCTTGAAGATCGTATTTAAAGCGATTCTAGCAGATTTCGTAGCTAATCTGGTTTCGCACTTAGTTACTTTGTCTTATTTCTAAAGGATTTAGTCCTAAGTGATTTCTAGTCGAGGTGGTACTCAGGCCTTTGTAGTTTGTATATAAGGTGATCCAAGTTATAATACTTAACTAGTTTAAGATAGAGTCTAGGGTGAAAGTACTTAGGAAAATTGAAAGAACAAGGTGATGAAGGGTGAGATTTGTGAAGGAAATGGGTTCAAAGGCGGCTTTAGACTTTGGGTTTGAGTTCTGATAGGTTAATAAGGTGTTAGGATCGACCCATTGCCTAAGGACGTCTTATTCCAGGTTGGGAAAAATTTGGGCTGTTACATACATGCACCAACCAGAGAGGTTCGAAGTCAAGGGCAAAGAGCATATGGTGTGTAGGTTGAGGAAGAGCTTGTATGGGCTGAAACAAGCTTTACGGCAATGGTACAAGAAGTTTGACTCGTTCATTTTATAGCATGAGTATGACAGAATGGAGTCGGACCACTATGTGTTCACGCGCAAGTTTTCATATGGTGATTTCTTAGTTCTGATATTATACGTTGATGACAAGCTCATTATGGGAAAAGACATCAAGAAGATCAACAGGCTGAAACAGGAGTTGGGCAAGTCTTTTGCGATGAAAGATGGCCCAGCTAAACAAATCCTAGGAATAGAGATAACCCATGACTGAAGCAGCAGGAAGCTTTGGCTGTCACAAGAGCGGTATATTGAGAAAATCCTAGAGCGATTAAATATGAATGCAGCGAAGCCGGTCAGTACTCCACTGGATAATCACTTCAGACTGAGCGGCAAACAATGTCCCAAGATGAAGGCAAAGGTGAAAGAGATGCAGAAGATACCCTACGCGTCAACTATAGGAAGTTTAATGTATGCTATGGTGTGTACACGCCCAGACAGAGCATATGCGATTGGTGTTGTCAGCCGGTATCTTGCAGATCCTGGTAAAGAACATTGGACAGCAGTTAAGTGGATACTGCGGTATTTAAGAGGCTCATCCAGGTTGAGCCTATGCTATAGCGATGGAAAACCTGTGTTAGAGGGCTACACGGATGCAGATATAGCAGGTGACATAGACTTCAGGAAGTCTACATCAGGGTTCATGTTCATGTTTACAGGGAGAGCGATTTCTTAGCAGAGTAAGCTACGGAAGGTCATAATATTGTCGACGAAAGAGGCTGAGTACATTGCAGTCACAAAAGCATGTAAAGAGATGTTTTAGATGAAGAGGTTCTTACAGGAACTTAGCCTAAAGCAGGAGGAGCATGTGGTCTATTACGACAGTCAAAGTTTATACTCTTGAGCAAGAATCCAAGTCAGCATTCCAAGTCGAAGCACAGAGAGATTCGGTATCGCTAGATTAGGGATACTTTGGAATAGAAGGTGTTACAGCTTGAGAAGGTCCACACGGACGATAATGGGTCAGACATGATGACTAAGGCTTTGTTCAAGGGCAAGTTTGAGGTTTGTAGAAATCAGACTGGCTTGAAGAAGGTGAATCCCTCCTGGGTCAAAAAAGGAGGAGATTTGATGGGATTTTTGTCCCGTGCTTGACCAGTTGTGAGCCTCACTCGACCGGTTGAGGGCTGGTTCATAACCAGTCAAGCAAGGCTCGACTCAAAGTCCAGCAAGTTAAGGTTTTAAATTTTTGAGGTACTCGACCGGTCGTAGGATGTGCTCAACCGGTCGAAGGTGCTTCTCGACTTGTCGAGGAATCCACTCGACCAGTTGCGGTTACGCAAATTCGTTCCGCGATTTTGTGCCGATTACGGATTTTTGAGTCCTTTCGCAACAAGGATGCAGAAGAGAGTTTCCTAAAACTAAAAATAGGAAATCCCTAGGGTTTTCTAGGGTATGGAAAAGATACAAGAGGATTTTCTAAAGCTTTACAAGGGTTTGCTAAAGGGTTTAGGGCTATCAAAGGAGTGAGAAAAAGGGAGAAAGAGAGAGAGGAAGCTTGTGGAAGGGAGGTTCTGCTCGTAGAGGTGATCTACTATGTACTTGATATCTCAGCGCTTCCACATCCTCGTAATCGGTTATATCTCTCCGTTTTCTTTGTTTCTCTTATTGTTTATCTACTCCTGCGTGAGTGAAGAAGGTTATAACATTTTACTTCATAGTGGATTGTTGATCTGGACGAGGTCCCGTGGTTTTTACCTCTTTGAGGATTTTCCACGTAAAAATCTCTTATGTGGTATGTGGTTTATGCTTTAATTTATTTCATTGCTATATTATTCCATAATTCTGGTTTGTTTCGGGAGGCTAGATCCTAAGGTTTTGTGAAAGGCCCCCAATAGCCACCATTTAACATAGGAATCTAGCCCTCTTACTAATATCCCCACGCAATCCAACGATACATTGAACCTTCTGTCCATCCCCTCACTCCTATTAAAAATTACACATATGCAAAACTCAACCACGTTATAAGAGAACAATGAAAAATCACACCTAAAAACTCTGTATCCATGTGATGTAGAGCGGGTCACGGACAATTTCATGGATAAGATGGATCAGAAAAGGCCCGGTCCACAAAAGAAGTGATCTGGATCGTCAGACCTTAAATCGGACATATCTTGCAATCTGGAATGAGTTCTCGGACGTGAAATATGTGATTTTGGGGTAGGACAAGCCATTTTAGCCACCCAACCCTGTTAAGCTAGGTTGCGCAAGCTGGATTTTGTGAAATACCATCAGATTAAACAGTCGTTTCCTTATGTTAATTTCATTTTTACTATAAATAGTAAGTTTTAGTTTGATTATAACTCTTGATCCGTTGGGCTTTAGGAGTTGTGCCCAACATGAAAAGTGCTTAGAATAATTAGGAGAATAGTGTGGTGAAGCCAAATAGGATACTTAGTATTTTTAGCCGAAAACCTTGTGCACTAGTAGACATCACAACCGTCTATAAATAGTAAGTTTACTATTTATAGTAAGTTGTGAATTTTAGGAGTTTTAATTGTAGTTTGATTATGAAATTTCTCCCATTATATAGTATCCCTATTTAAAGGGTTCTGAAGTCATTTATTTCATCAATCAATCAAATTACAAATTTTATAAAATTTATTTCTATTTTACTTCTTTTTTACCTCATGGATTCAAAAAGTCTATGTGAGGAGTCCAGGAAAGCTTCGTGGATTGGGAGTAGTTATCATTCGGGAAGACGGTGATCGAGCTCATCACATTCTCCCATGCGTCACCATGCCATGTGGTTAATTGATTTTTAGGTTATGCTGGCTTCTGAGCCATGCACCCTTCATCCTCCTTAGGCCTACCTGATGAATGTGTTAGATGGAATACAGACACCACGGTTGATCTTATTTACAAAGTTATGGTTAGGTATCCGCTCCCTATTTTGTTCTTCATGGTGTGGACAACCTAAGTTGTAGATTGGGCTAATTTTTTTTTCCAAGGCTTAACATCAAAGAGGCACACATGATTGACAAAGCAGATGTTACACACATAATACATGGACCCCTTAGATCTCGAGGCCTTGTAAAGGACTCCGGTCCATGCAACTGACTCAAACAGATAAATGAATAAGAGAGGGAGTGGATGTTACTATTTGGATGATTTAGTGGGAGGTCCTTTGGCACGGATGACCAACAAATGGCGCCATGTTTTCCTCATTTATCTACATTTTTAAAAGAAAGATGGTTAGTGTATTTGCTTGATTGCAAAATCTCTGTCCACAATCACCTCATTTGTGCAAATGATACTAGCAACTTCGTCTAAATATCAGGTTGTTATGACAATCAGGTAGGCCACGCATTATTAACCAACAATTTGAGTGGGAGCTTTGCATATGTTAATTTCTCTCTCACTTCATGATCATGACTGGTCTGATTTTTGTGACATGGCATCAACAGTGGAGGCCACTAACAAACATGTGTGATATCAGTGTCTTAACAAAGTGAGATCCAAGCATTCCTTTAATAGCCAAAAGAACAAGTCCATACTTTTTTTAATTCTTTGAGAAAAATCACATGGACCGTATGTTTATAAGATTTAATAGTAAATAGTAGATTGATATTAATTTGATTGTTGATTCCACTGCTAGGCTATGTACCCAGGCATTTTTTATTGAGAGACTTTTATTGATCTGGAAAATAAAGAATTATTTCAGATTGTCGTATTGGCATAAGCTCTTAATTACAGTTCTTGAGGAAAAAAAATCTTAATTAAAAGATAAAAGTAATAGCATAGGGAATTAGTTTGTTATATGATATACAATAGTATAATAAAAATAATGTATAAAGTCCTAATGTATGGTCATTCATCTTTAGAGTGTTTAGATCGTTTATTAGGTAAAGAAAACCCGTGATAGCCTTTCGCATTTAGGTATCTCATATAGCCAACTAGGTGTTGAGATACTAATAGATAATGCGTATTATATATCTTGAGTGACATCGATTTAAGATAGCCCTGTAGCCTTATGGTATACATATGTGTGATCATTCCAACATTGTTGGGGTCTGATATGCTAGAGATAATAAAGAGAATGCACTAAACTGCATAGTAGTGCCTAACACCTAGTGATAGGATCCTTTACACTAAACTACACCTAGTGTAACAAAATTGATTGTCCCTTAATAATGGTTGTGGGAGTGATATTCTACACACTATCACAAATGTTGCAATACGTCTATGATTAGATGCAAAGCCCCGTCTTTAGGAGCTTAGCACCCAGTATTAAGGTTTTCCCATGAAGGTATAACTATTGGATTTTTTTTAATCTAAATGTAATGGGAAAAACATAATCAAATAATTCAATTTAATATTCCATCTAAAATCATTGCTTGTGATAATATTACATTTCTATGATAAAAAATAAAATAAAAAATCTAAGAAAAATAGTAAAGATCGCAACTTATGCAATTTAATCGTATGATACTTTTTTACGATGATTATGTTGATACTAGTTTTTAACAAAAGAAGTCCCTCCCCAAGCTCTTATAGATGAAAGAAGTCGAGCTACCGTCTAAGGGCTAAGGGAGACCCATACTATGCACTAAGTGGACCACATACTTTACATGTGTGAAGGAGAAGAGAAAAGAAGGTGAAAATAGAAAGGAATGAGTTAAACTCTCTCTCTCTCTCTCTCTCTCTCTCTCACTTTTCTCTTTCTCCAAGTGATGCCTAAGGGGAGGGGAACGTTCAGGGTTCTCTCTCTCTTTTCCTCTCTGTAATAGAATCCTTAAGTAGGGAGGAGGTTAAGGTTTCAGGAGTTGCACTAGTAAAATTCACCATCACCCTATAAACTTTTTTGTACCTTACTTTAAGGAAAGTTCATTGATCCACCTCATATATGCATACACTCATGATCTAATCATTCTACTTTCTAGGCTATCCACCACATAACTTGATCCCATATTGATCAAGTATTGAACCATCAGATCTAGATACTTAAGTTATTATCAAGTGCATTGAAAATAATTTTAATAATTAAAATAAAACTTTAATAATTGATAAACTTTGTAAAGCTAATTAAAATCTTTTATGTTCGGCATTCAGCGGTAAAACTATTTGATAAGTCATTGATATAATCAGATATATTCATAAATAAGTCTCTATATAAATTTAATAGATCTCATGTTGACCTGAGCAAGAATCAATGACTCCTAATGGACATACTTAACTTCACCCACTTTCAGTGATCTCTAAGAAACTTCGCAAAGTAAGTCATAGTCACCTATCTAAAATTATAATCATTACACATCCTCAAGTCAAAAGATTAATCATCTGTCATGTAACATCAACTCCTTAGATAAAATTATTATAGTCCAGGCAAATGAGCTCGTAGACTATTAACTTAAAGTTGGCCCTCCAATGCAAGTGGCCAAAGGTCCAATACCAAGATCCTATGTCCATGACACACTCCCGTACACGGTAAGAGTAAAGAAATAATCAACATCAAGTCAACTCTCGATAGTAGAGGTCATCCATCCTTACTAAATCAATCCCCTTACACAGGAAGACCATACATCTCAAAGTATGATATTCACAAATGTGTCCTAAGCATATATGACAATCATAGTACATCAAAGTACTGAGATCCATGAATTACAATACTCCTCAATCAATGACCACTATGTTCAATCTCAAGTTCCAAATGACCAAATGAATCACTCCTCACATCACCCATTATTAGTATAGCTGTAAGAAAATACTATATATTATTTAAGGCATATTACGATGGTCTAAAAGAACCGTTAGTCATCAAATCAATGAATGAGATTGACTCTATCATATCCATATGCCTTGTGGATTAAGGCGCATATTGATTTTTCGAGGTATAACTCCAACATTAGTACCTAGTGCAAAGCCTTTCCAATAGGAGTGCAAATTTTTACTGAAGAATTTCTCCCACTATAATTAAGGTACACTCCCACTCCTTCCTAGTGTAGAGTGGAAGTATTTTAGGCAGTGAAAGTGTGCCTTCCTGCATTAACAATGACATCATTACATGAAGAGGAGTGGGAGTAGAAAATATTAACGATAGTTTTAATTCAAAGTAGAAATATTCCCAAAGAATATAACATCTTTTAAGATAAAATATAGTTTAGTGACTAGAGAGTAACACATGTAGCCTTTTTAAGTTCTTAAATATTCTAGAAAAACTAAGTAAACTAAGTAAGGTATGAGTTTATTATGAGCATGACCAACTATATATATAAACAAAAAAGACATATCCAAATATGTGTGGGGGTAGAGATTAAATACTAAAGCATTAGGCTTTAACATTCAAATATGATAACTATTCTCAATGATTAAGATCACATCTGATTAATCATATAACTGACAATTAAAACTATTTCATTCCAATAGGCCATAGGTACCTCTATTCTAATTATTATGGACGTAGTTACCTCTAACGGGTAACAATTTTCTTTCAGCTAGCCTATTTTATTAAGGGGGAGTAGATGTATGAGGTTTGAGCCTTGATACCATAATTAATATAAAAAAATGTTTGTAAGGCATCATGAAATACTCTTTAATATTGTTAGACCAAAAAAACTTTAATAATTTTTTAAATTGAGATTTCATGTATCTAATAAATCTTAGTTTTACTTTTTTGAAAATAAAGTTACGTAAACTTTTAAAAATCATCCATGAATATATAAAATAATGATCGAGACATATACATAACTGGGTTAGGACCTCAAACATATAAATGAATTAACTCAAAAGGAAGAGTACTTTTGGTTACACTATAGGGATAACTGGTATATAAATGCTTTAACAATTCACATTCACATAACTAAATGAAGAAACAATACTAAACGTATTAAGAAATAAACTATAAATGAATCTCGTACTAATATATAACCTAGGTGAGAGTTCCGGAGATAAATGTGCTCCTCATTATTACTTATGGATGTAGTAGCATAGAAAGGGGACAACATATCCACATCAAGTGAGTAGAGACCTCCCAACTTATATCCATCACTAATCTTTTACTCAACCTTAAGATCCTAAATAACACAACAATTTAATAAAAATGTAATAGAGTATTTCATCATTTGATTAATGCACTTACAAAAAGGATATTAGACAGGAAAGAAGAAACATGGAGAATAAATGGAAATATAAAAGCAAAAAAAAAAAAAGTTAGCAAGTTCCTCTTTCATAAACTTTGAATACAATATTTTTATCAACTTAATCTTATATGAAATAAAGAGAATGTTAGAAAATCGCATTTTTTGTTTGTGACGTGATTCATATGAATCAATAATCCATGATATATAAATTTAGATAATATTAGAAAGTTCAACTGCTTAAGCAAGTTCATGAAAGTGAAGTATGCTAGAGATCTAAAGTTAGTGGGAGGAGCAAACCTAGCCTCTTTTGCCTCACCAATCTGAAAGTAGATTTGCAAATTGTGCCTTGATGTTACTGCCCGCATGCGCTGGCTAATCATTCGAGGGGATTATGACTTCTGGAATGGGACTGGACCAATCTGGGTCTCCTCAACAGATGAAAATTACAAACATCTACCCCTTCCCCTCAACCAGCCAAGGTTGGTGATATGATTGGACCTAACGCCTGGCCATCACTAACCCAAGTGAGGCATCTCCTTCCACAGGCAGTGTTAAATCATATTTCAGAAGAGGAAATATGAACATTTGCCACCGTTGATAAATGTAACTGGTCGGGCTCCGTCTCATGCGAACTCACTACTGGACTGTCTTGGCATAGTATCAAATCTCGTGGCGATAGGAAAGCTTGGTCGAAGTGGGTGTGGCATGTTAAGCTCCCTCCCAAGCTCTCGCTATTTGCTTGAAAAATCATCCACAAAGTAGTCCCAGTGGATGCCAGAATTCGGAGCAAATGAGTCTGCATCGCTTCAATGTGCGTCTGTTGTGCTCCAGTTTCCACGCCTCAAATTGAAATGATTGACCACTTTTTCTCCTTGAGTGTCACGACTAAATAGGTTTGGGAGCATTTTAGAAGGCTCTTCAACATCTAAGGGTATACCCTCACTACAGCAATCGATAGGGCCAATTCATGGTGGACCAACCCTTCCATCAAGAATTTCTAGAAAATCATGTTTTGTCTTTGGACAGTTGAGGTGTTAGTTCGATGCCATCGACAGGGCTTCGATGCCATCAACAGATTCTGCGCAGATTGTTCGCAAAATTACGAAATTACGGGATTTATTTTCAGTTTCGTTTGGGATTCTTTCCAATGCTATATATATGGGTGTAAACGAGATTGGGAGGAATGCTAAGGGTTTCTAAATCGTCCTAGCGTTTCAAAAAAGTGTAGCAAAGAAGAGATTCAAGGTTATTCAAATCGGGTAAGCTTTCTCTCTTTGTAATTTCTACTTTCATAGTGATCATCTATGGTTTTTTCCCGAAAGGATTTTTCCACATTAAAATCCTTGTGTTCTCTTTGTGTTTACTTAGTGTTATTAGATTACTATCCTAGATTTATCTTTATGTGCTTCTACGATCCCCCAATAATAAAATATGTTTACAATTGTATACCAGAGCTCTTGGGCTATTGAGTACATCAATAGTTCACTTATCTCAAGTAACATGTAATGAATAAACCAATCCATAACTATTAAGTTATCACTTTTCCAACCCCCCAACATGGGTCTCAACAAGTGGCGCTAGCTTGGTCTTAGAGACAAAGCACAACTTGCATTTTTCCTCAAGGTATATTTTCACAGATTATGTCCCTATGAGATAACTTGCGACTATTCCACTTAACTATTGTAATTAACGCAAAGGTTAAGATGCGGGTCCATTAACAAATCAAGTTTCTGACTAGCCATATTGATGTAGAGCAGGTCGCAGACAGTTTCATGGCCAAAATGGATCAGAAAAGGCCCGGTCGGCGACAGAAGTGATCCAGACCATTGGACCTTAAATCGGGCGTATCTCACAATCCGAATGAGTTACCTGATGTAAAATATATGATTTTGGGGTAGAACGAGCTACTTTAGCCAACCAACCTTGCTACGCTAGGTTACGATGCCCAAAATTGCAAAAAACCCCTGGATCGACAATTGTTTCCTTGTTTTAATTTCGTTTTTACTATAAATAGTAAGTTTTAGTTTGATTATAACTCTTCATCCGTCGGGCTTTAGGAGTTGTGTGAAAAGAGCTTAGAATAATTAGGAGAACAGCTTGGTGAAGCCAAATAGGACACTTACTATTTTTGGCCGAAAACCTTGCGCACTAGTAGACATCACGACCGTCTATAAATAGTAAGTTTACTATTTATAGTAAGTCGCGATTTCTAGGAGTTTTAGTTGTAGTTTGATTCTGATTTCTTTCCCATTGCTTGGTACCCCTATTTAAAGGGTTGTGAACTCATTTTTATTCATTCATTAATCAATTTCAAATTTATTAGAATTTATTTTTATTTTATGCTTTCTTTTCTCGTGGATTCGAGAAGTTTCTATGAGGAGTCCAGAGAAATTTCGTAGATTCGAAATACTTATCCTCTTGAGGAAGATGGTGCTCGACCTCACGTCCTCCCTTGCGTCAGTTTGGTATCAAAGCAAGATTTCTCCTAGGATCGATGGCTTTTAACAACGAGTTGGGTAACAATCCCATGGGCGCTGCTCCAGGGAATTTACCTTTAATAGCCGAAGTAGCGTAACAAGAGAATCGGCAAGCCATGCAAGGGCTGCAGGCTTCCATCGACCGCATAGCAGATCTCTTGGTGAAAAACTTAAGGCAATTCCATGTTCCTAATGGTAATCCTCCACCGCCAATTGTTGAAACTCGTAATCGCCCTAATCGCAGGATAGTACCGGCAGTGCATCCAAGGGTCATTCCTGAGGAAGGGGGCTCCAGTGAGGAGGAAATCGATGACATAATCTTCCAACACCCCAGACCTGGCGGCGATTGAGTAGATCTAACAGATCGAGAATTCAAGATGCGGGTTGATATTCATAGCTTCAATGGCCAACTACACATTGAGGATTTCCTCAATTGGTTTTTTGAAGTTGAGCGATTTTTCGACTATATGGACATCCCTGAAGCAAAGAAGGTCAAACTTGTGGCCTACAAGATGAAAGGAGGAGCTTCAGCTTGGTGGGAACAACTACAACTCGCGCGAACCAGGTAGACAAAAGCACCAATATCTTACCTTGCAGCGGATGGAGCAGCTACTACGTGCCCGATTCCTCCCTAGCGATTACAATCAGGTATTATTCCAACAATACCAAAATTTTCGACAGGGTAGTGATCGGTGAGAGAATACGCAGAAGAATTTTACCGCCTGGCGGCGCGTAATGATTTGGTTGAGACTGAATCGCAGCAAGTCACCCGATTCAATGGTGGATTGCATATGACTATCCAGGATCGGGTCCAGATGCAGTCCATCTAGATGATGAATGATGTGATCAAGTTAGCTACTCGGGCATAAGCGCAACTTGAACGTCCTAACACACGGACCTATCCTACTGCAAGGATCCCTGTGGCAGGTCCGTTCCAGGGAACTGCACAGCCCAAGGGGAAGGAGCCCGTAGGGGCACGCAATCAACCTCCTACGTCTGAGAACCGAGATCAGGCTAGACCCCAAAGGTAACTGAACGGTGCACCATATATAATCGGTTGGATCAAGAAGGTCAGCGAAACAAAGGTAACTGAACGGTGCACCATATCCTTTTCAATTGACAAACATTATAAGGATGAAGTAGTATGCGATGTGGTTGACATGGAAGCATGTCACATATTACTCGGTCGGCCCTGGCAATCTAACTGTGACGCCACTCATAGAGGGCGAGATAACATATATATCTTCGTCAAGGACGGCCGGAAGACCATATTGGCCCCTATGGATCCAGAGGGACCACCTGAAACTTTTAAAGGGGAGGGTCATTTTCTCTTAACCATACGGGACTTCGTGAAAGAATCAAAAGAAACAGGACAGAATTATGTATTAATTGTAAAAGGGGAAGAACTCGAGCCTACCATCATCCTTGAAAGACTAAGGCCCCTGCTACATGAATTCAAAGAAATCTGGCCTGATGACCTTCCCGATGGGTTACCTCCCATGCGGGATATCCAACACCATATCAACTTTGTCCCTGGGTCTAGTTTACCTAATCGTCCTCATTATCAAATGAATCCAAATGAGTGCGAGATTCTGAAGGGACAAGTAGAGGAGTTAATCCGTAAGGGTCTTATTCGAGAAAGCATGAGCCCATGTGCTGTACCAACTCTATTAACTCCAAAGAAAGATGGGAGTTGGCGCATGTATGTCGACAGCCGAGCCATCAACAAAATTACCATAAAATATAGGTTTCTTATACCACGGTTGGACGATATGCTGGACATGTTAGAGGGTGCAAAAATATTCTTTAAATTGGACTTAAGGAGCGACTACCATCAGATTCGAATACGGCCGGGTGATGAGTAAAAAACTGCCTTTAAGACTAAGGAAGGATTATACGAATGGATGGTTATGCCCTTCGGTCTTTCAAATGCGCCTAGCACATTTATGAGAGTGATGAACCAAGTTTTGAAACATTTCATTAGGCGGTTCGTTGTGGTTTATTTCGATGATATTTTGATTACAGTTAAGACGAAACCACCCATATGGAACACCTCAAGAAAGTCCTTCAAGTGCTCACTAAAAATAAATTATATCTCAATTTTAAAAAGTGCAACTTCATGACTGATAGCCTATTATTTCTGGATTTTGTCGTAACATCCACGGGCATTCGGGTGGATGAGGAAAAGGTAAAGGCAATCAGAGAATGGCTGGTTCCCACAAATATTCACGAAGTGCGAAGTTTTTATGGACTGGAGACATTCTATCGTCGGTTCGTGAAAATTTTCAGTACCATTATGTCACCAATCACAGATTGCATGAAAAAAGGACAGTTTTAGTGGACTGACGAAGCCGACCTGAGCTTTGTCGAAATCAAGTGCAAATTATCCATGACCCCGGTTCTTGTACTTTCCAACTTCGACAAACTATTTGAAGTCGAATGTGATGCCTCATATATTAGAATTGGGGGAGTTTTGTCTTAAAAAGGTAGGCCGGTAGCCTTCTACAGTGAGAAACTTAGTGATGCACATAAGAAGTGGTCTACATATGAGATCAAGTTATACGCGGTGGTTCAGGCACTGCAACACTGGCAACATTATTTGATTCAAAGGGAATTCATACTTTACACGGACCATCAAGCTCTCAAATTCATTAATAGTCAAGCTAACATTAACCGTGTGTATGCTAGATGGATCTTGTTTTTGCAGGAATTCACGTTCGTACTAAAACACAAGTCAGGATAACAGAACAAAGTAGCTGATGTACTGAGTCGCCGTGCAACTTTGTTAGTCACTATGAGCAATGAGGTTGTCGGGTTCGAGCGCCTCAAAGACATATATGCCGATGATGACGACTTCAAGGACGCATGGTTTAGATGCCAAGAAGGTCACTTCGGCGACTTACATATGCAAGACGGGTTCCTTTTCAAGGAAAATCGACTGTGCATCCTGAACAGTTCGTTAAGGGAACAGATAATCCAAGAGCTACATGGAGGTGGCCTCAGTGGACACCTTGGGCGAGATAAGACGCGAGCTCTTGTGGAAGAACGGTATTACTGGCCGCAATTGGTACGTGATGTGGGAAAGGCAGTTTAATGTTGTTATATTTGTCAAACCGCTAAGGGGCAATCTCATAATATGGGCCTCTACACCCCATTACCCGTGTCTGACGGCCCTTGGGAGGATTTATCTATGGACTTTGTGATTGGTCTCCCACGAACACGACGCGGCATGGATTCGGTGTTCGTGGTAGTAGATCGTTTCTCTAAGATGGCGCACTTTATTCTATGTAAGAAGACTCTCGATGCAACACACGTGGCGAATCTATTCTTCAAAGAAATTATGCGGCTACAAAGGGTTCCCAAGACTATTACTTCTGATCGTAACATGAAGTTCATAAGCCACTTTTGGTGGACTTTATGGACTTAATTTGATACACGACTTCAGTTCAGCAGCGCCTACCACCTACAGACTGACGGTCAAACTGAGGTTGTGAATCGCACGTTGAAAAACCTCCTTCGATGTATTTTAGGAGAAAAACTGAAGCAGTGGGATTTGGCGTTATCTCAATCGGAGTTTGCATTCAACAACATGGTGAACCACTTGACAGGAAAATTCTCGTTTCAGGTTATTTACGGACGAGTACCTCGCCACACACTAGACTTGGTCCCTCTGCCCAAGCTCCCAGGCATGAGCATTGCAACAGAACATATGGTTGACAAGATCATGGGCATTCATGCAGAGGTACAAACCAATTTACATGCCTCGAACGAAAAGTACAAGGAGCAAGCGAACAAGCATCGGCGACAAAAAGTGTTCGAGGTGAGCGATCAAGTAATGGTCTATCTGCGCAAAGAACGATTTTCGACTGGAACGTACAACAAGTTGAAGAATAATAAGATTGGACCGGTACCAATCATCCGAAAGATCAATGACAATGCTTATGTTGTTGATCTTCCAGATGGCATGGCGATCTCACAGACTTTCAACGTCGCGGACCTGACCGAGTATGGATGAGAACTCGAGGACGAGTTCTTTTGAAGTGGAGGGGACTGATGTAGAGTAGGTCACAGATAGCTTCATGGCCAAGATGGATCATAAAAGGCCCGGTCGGCGACAGAAGTGATCCAGACCATCGGACCTTAAATCGGTCGTATCTCACAATCTGGAATGAGTTATCTGACATAAAATATATGATTTTGGGGTAGAACGAGCTACTTTAGCCAACCAACCTAGCCATGCAGGGTTGCGACACCTAGAATTGTAAAAAACCCCTGGATCAACAATCGTTTCCCTGTTTTAATTTCATTTTTACTATAAATAGTAAGTTTTAGTTTGATTATAACTCTTCATCCGTCGGGCTTTAAGAGTTGCACCCAACGTGAAAAGAGCTTAGAATAATTAGGAGAACGGTTTGGTGAAGCCAAATAAGACACTTACTATTTTTGGCTGAAAACCTTGTGCACTAGTAGACATCACGACCGTCTATAAATAGTAAGTTTATTATTTATAGTAAGTCGCTATTTCTAGGAGTTTTAGTTGTAGTTTGATTCTGATTTCTTTTTCATTACTTGGTACCCCTATTTAAAGGGTTGTGAACTCATTTTTATTCATTCATTAATCAATTTTAAATTTATTAGAATTTATTTTTATTTTATGCTTTCTTTCCTCGTGGATTCGAGAAGTCTTTGTGAGGAGTCTAGAGAAGTTCCGTCGATTCGGAATACTTATCCTCTTGAGGAAGACGGTGCTCGACCTCACGTCCTACCTTACGTCACATATCAGCATGTTACGCAACAAATGATGACTACAATATACGGTAGAAAGTCTCCTACATTTGCGGTGGAACACCACTTCATTTGACTAAGACACTACCTGTTGTAGCACAAAAAATTAATTGAAAAAAAGAAAATTAAAGGAAGTAAGAATTAATGATTTTTTTGTTACACGACGCGCAACAAAGCTGTGAAGGATCCATTGCGCAGTCGCGCAATGGAAGTGGTGTTTACGTAATAAGAACAACTACGTGATGGAAGTAATGAACGCACAATGAGGATATCAGCATAATAGGGTAAGTCATTGCGCCAATATGAAGATTCACATGTGAGGAAGACTATAAATACCCCTCCACTCTCTTCATTTGGGGGATCCAGAGATTTTAGGAGCTAAGGAGAAGATTTCAAAGACTTCGGAAAAAGACCAGGTACGAGACATACTTGTTGCGCGCCATGCAATGGGTTGGCCGCGCAACAGCTGGTAATGACTCACTTGTTATCTGCGCAACGAGTCTATTGCGCAGACAGCAAGTCTCTGGTGAAAGAATTGTCATTATGAAAGAGTGAGGAGCTCATTTCAAGATAAGGAATTGAAGTTTTCGAAGTCTACAAGATCGATCGAATAATATCATTTATGCACAACGACTTCCATGATCGGAAGATTACTTCTCGATCCGAAATGCCGCCGAAATTAATATAGAACTTATTTGATTCTCGTATTTACCACTATATGTATTTTATTTTGGAATCAAGGGATAAAAAGATGATGTAAACAAATTCAGAATTAATAAAATACATTGTGATAATTGTTATCTATATCCCTCTTTGTTGTTATTGAATAAAATAATTCTCCGAATCAAATACCTTTCATTTCTTGTCGAAACACTACCTTATACGGCTCAAGCACATGACCACCTAAAGAGAGTACACACACCTACCCACATAACTGATGACTGGAGAGAGAAGTTGAAAAAATATAAGAGGATATATAGTTGTACTACAATGAAAATCAAGATGCACAAAAATATCTCAATCCATGTATCAAGTGGGCCCCACAGGCTGCTAATTGCATATTTTTCATTATGAGGCAGCCATGTTGGATGGATTGAATGACATACATATGCCTTAGTGGGCCCACATATAGCTACTTACATGTTTTTCATCCATTTGTTTGTAACAGTCCGGATTTTTTCTAACTTGGAATTAGACGTCTTTAGGCAATGGGCCGCTCCTAACACCTTATTAACTTGTCAGAACTGAATCCCACAGTCTAAAATCGCTTCTGAACCCATTTCCTTCCCAAATCCAACCTTTCACCACCTTGCTCTCTCAATTTTCCTAAGTACTTTCACCCTAGACACTATCTTAAACTAGTTAAGTATTATAACTTGGATCGCCTTATATACAAACTACAAAGGCCTGAGTACCACCTCGACCAGAAATCATTTAGGATTAAATCCTTTAGAAATGAGACAAAGAAACTAAGTGTTAAACTAGATTAGCTACGAAATCTGTTTGAATCGCTTTAAATACGATCTGCAAGACCCAAAACTTGTAGAATCATTGACGCTAGGTTACCCTAAAACCTAGGATCAAACTCATTACCCGACTGCTCTCGGGAGCACTTTGAAACTCCATATCAGTTCTAGACCGCACGTCGGAAGTCCGAATAATACGAAGTTAAGGAATTAGGACTACCTCGCTGGGCTTGACAACCATCTCGAAAATCAAATCCAGACAGTGTCCCACGGCTGTTCGCTTTAGTCCGGAGCGAGGGAGTGTGAAAACACATGTCTCTTTACAAAATAAATATCTTGAATAGTAATCTGAGACTTGTCGCTTGCGGGTCAGTATTAAGCAACCTGACCGTCAGAATCAGGCCAAATTACACCCTCGGATCAGGAAAAATTTCATACACATTTACATGTACTCGGAATCTCCGATCGAGATCCACTGACCGTTGAACTGAAACTGGTTCGCCACGCGTGATCTGAGAACCCTACTGGAACGAAAACTTAATGGAACGTAGATCCGATATTAGTGAGCTTAAGTCTGACCTTTGGCTAAAGGAGGCCCGCCAGAAGTCCTCCGTTAAGCTAAAACCAGCCCACTTTGGCTATAACCTAAGTATACCTTGACCTGAAGTCTATTTTGGAGACTTTTTAGGCTATATAAGGACCTTAAACCCTCTCCCATTTCAGCCATACGAATTTAGATTTGAGAAGAGAGAAAAGAGAGAGAAAGTGTGGGAGAAGTGGGAGGATCTCCCTGATGTTCTTCCCTGCTGCTACACAAGCCCAACCACTCCATTCTAATCGCTTTCCCGGCGATTTCAGCTCCGTTTCTAGGTAAGAAACCCTAACCGTAAACTGATTTGGGGTTTTAAGAGTTGTAGGTTATGAAATAGCTAACCTATTTCATCGTATAGGTTGCCGAATCGTCGTATACAAAGCCTTAGCAAATCTACCGACTCCGTTACGATTCTACGACAAAAGGTGCGGACTTTAGGTGTATAGGTTATGGTTTTCAATGCTTTCAATGTCAGATAATGATAGATTCATGATCTGCATGCAATTGCACATGTACAAAGTGCTTTCTATTTTCTGTTTTGATTAAAGATGTAGATTATGGAATTTTATATATTCTAGGTATTCGTAAAAAATACTGTATACGTATAAATTTTGAAAATGTGTTTGACATGATTATTTGTTGCATGAATATACGATATATGGATAAAATACTTATTTGGTGAATGGATTCGCCCAAATACATGTTTTACTAATATACACTATGTATGTAGAAATACTGTATTGTAGAAAGTACTGTATACATATGTATTTTAGAGATGTGTTTACCATGATTATTTGTTGTATAAATATATTATATGTGCGTAAAATACTTGCTTGGCGAAAGGACTCGCTCTAATACATGTTTGCTAACATATACTAAGTATGTTGAAATAGTGTATGTTAAGTGTTTGTGAAAATGCTTGTGTGAGCAAGTGTTTGGATGTTGGTGCCTTAGGTAGGTGTTGAGATGGGATTCTCAACTACCTTAGAGACATGTATGATTTCCTCCATGAGGTTGTTTACTTAAACCGCTTACTTGTGAAATATATGTGTTTGTGTTCTTATTTATGTAGTGCTTTATAACACGCTTTATAACATGCTTTATAACATGCTTTATAAATGCTTTATGACATGTTTACTATCATGCTTGAATTACTTTGTTTATCATGCTTTACTTCACATGCTACGAATAAGGATTGATTGAGTTTGGGACTATGTGTATAGTCCAGACAATCGGTACCAGAGTTGAGATCGTGGCTGAGATTCATGTCGCCACGTAAGATGTGTTTGACGAACCCGAGTCGTACTTCAGTTGGCGACAGTGGTTAGGCCACGTGAAGTGCTTATACACTTCATGTCGTTCAGTTGATTGTGCGCTCGAGGTAGTCAGGCCCGTCAAGTAACCCGATATGTCTAATGTATGTTCACTATGTTTGATCACTACTGCTTGAACATAGGGTACCAAACTTACCAGTGAAATCCCGTTAACTATGGTACCTCAATCCGCTAAGACTCATGAGCCGGGCATGGTGGTATGGGACACCGTGGTCGAGCTGTTGGCCTACGCTGGGGCCATGTGCCTCCCTATAGTGACCATTGAGCAACCAAACTCGTGAGCCGATTATGGTGGTATGGGACACTATATTCGAGCTGTCGGCCTACACTGGCGTAGCCTGGCTATGGTCCCCAGTCGGGTAGCATCTGAGTCCCATTGTCAATAAGTGGACTGGTCGAGCTTTGAAAATAGACTGCCAGTTGGTAGGACGTTAGTGGAGTGACCTCGAGCATACTCTGAATTTGCGGTGAGGCGATGAGTTTTGCCGCAGTGTAGAGAGTATGGACTAGGCCTGTTTCTGTATAGTGATGAATCGTTTAAGAGGTGATGAGGGAGTAGTGTAACCTTTATGCGTAACAGCCCTGACAGCCTTTGCAGTGACCTAGAAAACACACCATCATTTGAGATTAACTAGGACTGACGACCCTAGAATGGATCATGTTTGGGAATGATATAAGGGAGGTACCTTAGTTTTCCAATCCTGCTGTTTGAAATTGACTAATAACAACTCGATAATCATGCTCATCATGTATTGCATGTGCCTGGAAGATGTGGAGTACTAAGGGATGAAAGCATGCCACGAACGTGAGATGGTGTCGCACGAGGGAGGGTGTGGTGAGGGCATACATCATGACTGCATTCATACTTGCATTAATAAGAGTAGTTATGAGTGTTTAATTTTACTGCTTTATCATTACTGCTTGACTGAATTGATAACATGTTAACCTATGCTTTATTATTCCACTGAGTTGATCACTCACTCCCACGTTACGGGACGGTGTTTGCAATACCAACCAGATTTGTTAAGTTTTAGGTGATGGCGATGCTTATGAAGCAGAGCCAGACTATTTTTATGATGATGAGGAGGAGTTCTCCTATCTGTATCTCTCTGGCAGGTCTATGAAGACTTGGTATTGTATTGACGGGACTATGGTACTTGGGATAGAAGACATTACACTTAACATTAGGTATATTTTAGAATTGTACTTGTAATTAAATAACCTGGTAACATCATCACACTCTGGAGACCCACCATAGTTTATATATGTTATTTATCTATCACAGTCTTCCGCTTGCAATTTAACTGTCTCTGGAGTATGATATGTTGTTTTGGCTTAATCTCACTCATGTTCAATGACGAATACAGTCAACATTTAATCATCATTCATTTTGTTGCTTAAGTGATGTTCTGGAACTCGGGAGTTGAGTTTATGCTCGACCCTCGATTTTTGGGATGTTACTGTAACGCCCTGAAAATCGGGGGTCGAGTGTAACTCAACTCCCGAGTTCCAACGCATCACTTATGCAACATATTTGATGATATTTGAATGTTGTCTGTGTTAGAGCAGTAAACATGAATGAGATTATACCAAAGCAGTAATTCATACTCCAGATCAGTTGTATAAAAGCAAGCGGAAGACTGAACTGTATAAATATGTATGTAAAGAAACAAAATAATCGGTTCATTATCCAGAGTATGAATCCTTCTGAGTCACAATATACATGTCTGTCTATATAAACAAAAGGTCAAAATACTAGGTACAATCTCTGTAAATCCCATCAGTCCCGGCAGCCTAGTCGAAGCCGCCAGCGAACTGCATATACGAGAACTCCTCCCTGGTCCTCGTCGTAATCGGCTCCGCCTCCGTGAATAGCCAGGATCGCCTATACCGAGACAGAGTCTGGTTGGTGTGCGCAACACCGATGCCCCGTAACGTGGGAGTGAGTAGCTAACTCAAGTGGAACAATAAGATATAAGTTATCATGTTACCAATACAAATACAAGAATGATAAAGCGATAAATCAAACACTCCTAGCTACTCGATTAATGCAAGTATGAATGCGGTGTATGATGGATGCCCTCTCCGACATACTCCCTCAAGCGACACCATCTCACGTTCGCGCATGCTTACATCCCACAGTGCTCCACATCTCTTCCAGGCACATGCGATGCATGATGAGTATGATTACCGAGTTTTTAATTAGTTCATTTCAAACGGCAGGATTGGGAAACTAAGGTACCTCCCTTGTATCATATCCAAACATGATCCAATCTAGGGTCGTCGCGTCTAGTTAATATCGACGATGGTGTGTTTTCTAGGTCATGCAGAGCGCCAGGCTGCGTTACGCACAAAGGTTGCACCACTCCCCATCACCCCTTAAACGATTCATCACGATACAACTATACGAGAAACAGCCTAGTTCATATTCTATATGTCGCGGCGAACCCTAAGGCACGCCGCAACTTCGAATATGCTCGCGGTCACTACAAAGGCTGCCGCTGTGGCCTGTACACACAAAGACCGCACCACTCCCCATCACCTTATCGGTGTAGGCCGACAGTGCGCGAATATAGTGTCCCATACCACCATAATCGGCTCACGAGTTGAGTTGCTCATGGTCACCACGGGGAGGCACGTAGCCCTGGCCAGAGGCCCGACAACTCAACCACGGTGTCCCATACCACCATGCCCGGCTCATGAGTCTTAGCGGATCGAGGTACCATGGTTAACGGGATTTTCACCTTGGTAAGTTTGGTACCCCAGGTTCAAGCATTAGCGACCAAACATGGTGAACATACATAAGGCATACGGTTTACTTGACATGTTCGGTTAGCTCGAGCGCACAACAAGTTGGGCGATATGAGGCGCAAAGCACCTCGTGTGGCCAACCACTATCGCCAACCGAAGTACGACACGGGTTCACCAACACATCGTGCGTGGCGGAACGAATCCCAACCACATCTTCAACGATCTGGGATGCTGGACTACAAACATAGTCCCAAGCTCACCAAACCCTAACCATAGCATGTGAAATACGGCATGATAATGTGGTAATTCAAGAACACTAGTAAGCATATTAAAAGCATAACATGAAGCATGTTAATAAACAAGTCACAAGGCATGTTCAAAGCATGTTATAAAGCATTATGTAAATATGTATACAAATACTTACATTTCGTAGGCGAGTGGTTAGAGTGAACAACCACATGGAGAGTGTCGTATGTGACTCTAAGGTAGCCGAGAATCCCATCTCAAGCACCTACCTAAGATTCGACACTTAAGCACTTACACTCACAAGTGATTTCACCAACACTTGGAATGCAATCTTTCGACATACATGACGTATACTAGGGAAGTGTGTACTAGGGTTGTCCCTTTACCAAACTAGTATTTTATACATATACATCATATTCATACAGCAAATAAACATAGCAAACACATCAGCAAATTTTATACGTATAGGGTACTTTCACGTATTCCCAATTTCGTCATACATAGTGTTTACAAAGGAACATAGATTTCGGCGATTCCTTTCGCCAAGCTAGTATTTTAATCATGTATTGTATAATCATACATTAAATACATATGTCAAACATCATTCCAAAAGAAATACGTATACGGTATTTCTACAATACGTAATTTCGACATACGGCGCATTTACAAGTAAACATATATTTTGGCGATTCCTTTCGCCAAACTAGTATTTTATTCATATGTTATATAATTAAACATTAAATAAACATGTCAAGCATTTGTCCAAAAAAAATACGTATACGGTATTTCTACGTATACCTAGAATATGTGAAATTCCATATTTCACACCGTTAATCAAAACAGGAAACGGAAGGCACTTTGTACATGTGCAATTGCAAGCAGATCATGAATCTACCATTATCTGACATTGAAAGCACTGAAAACCGTAACTTATAAGCTTAAAGTCCTCACCTTTGCCTTTGGAAACGGAACGAATCAGCAAGGGTGATGGATCTTCCGTCTACGGGCGATTTCTAGCCTAAAGAGCGGAATCGGTTAGTCGGTATACATCCCACCTCGATTCCACCGCAAATCAGACCTAGGGTTAGGTTTTCTTACCTTCAAATGAGGCGGAAAACACCGGGAAAACGCCGAGAATAAGGCGGTGTAGGCCGTGTAGCAAGCCAATGCAAGTGGAGGAAGATCGGCAACGATCTCCAAGTCCTTCTCTCTCTTTTCTCTCTCTCTCTCTAGGGTTTCCACCAAAATTCGTATGGCTGTGAGAGGGGCTGCTCTAAGCTCCTTTTATAGCCTCAAACATTACGGAAATAGACTTAGGTTCATGGGGTACTGCTTATATAGGATATTCGCCGCTTTTCCAGCTCAAAAGGGAAGTTCTGGTGGCCCTCTTTGAGCCAAACGTCAGACTTAAGCTCACCATCGATGGATCTACGTGGGATTACGTTTTTGACTCATTCGGATACGCAGATCGCACGTGGCGGACCACTTTCAGTTCGACGGTCAGTGGGCCACGATCAGAAATTCCAAGTACATGTAAATGTTCCTGAAATTTTTCTTAATCCGAGGGTGTAATTTGGTCTGATTCTGACGGTCAGGTTGCTTAATACTGACGCGTCAACGAACGATGCCAGATCACTATTCCAGATATTTAATTTGGCTTATGAATAGTGTTTTTCACACTACCTCGCTCCGATTCGAAACGAATGGCCATGGAACATCGGTTAAGGCTGATTTTTGAGATGATTGTTAAGCCCAGTGGGGCGGTCCTAGTTCCTTAGCTTCGGGTTAATCGGACTCCCGATGTGCGATCTAGACCTAATACGAAGTTTCGTTTCATTCCCGAGAGCAGACGGGAAATGAGTTTGGTTCTAAACTTTAGGATAACCTAGCGTCACTTGTTCTGCAAGTTTTAGGTCTTGCAGATTGTATTTAAAGCGATCCTAACGGATTTCATAGTTAATTGAGTTTAGTACTCAGTTAACTTTGTTAAATTTCTAAGGGATTTAATCCTACGGGATTTCTGGTCGAGGTGGTACTCGACCCAATGTACGGAAATTTTCAGGTCGTTACAGTTACATTGTTGCCCACACAAAACAAACATGTTGATGAGTACATTCGATAAAGGCTGCAATTTGCAGGCCATTCACCTCATTGTGCAAATGATGGGAGCTACTTCGTCTCAAAGATAAGGCTGGTATGGAAATCAGGTGCGTCACACTATATAGTATAGGACAATGTAAAATCACACCTAAAATAATTCAGTTAATTAATGTCATTTGGCCCAACTGAGTTACAAATTAGATCGACTTTCAGAATAATTATTAATCCTGACGGGACTCACTCCATATACAAATTATATCGAATATACATACCATGTATGGTGCCTCCCACCAACAGCCTATGATTGGCCTTCCCTATAATGTGACCGACCTATGTCATGGAACAGGCTGAATTTTCATTGCAGTCCTTAAAATCGTCGGACCAACCTGATGTCTGGAGTGGATGTCACAAATGAAACAAAGTAGGCCCACCAAACTCGATTATTTTACCCCATGGAATTTATCTTTAGGGAGTTATTTGCAATTCAAGGAAAAGCATGAGACCCGATAGACAAGCTCTAAAAATTATATACATGGCGTACAATAATTCAAACGGAAGGAAAACACATGCCTTTGTGGTTAATAGCTAAATTGCATGTTTTTGGTTGGTGAAATTTGAGCCATACATTAATAAACAATCACATTTTTTTTAATTCTCAAAATATCATTCATTTTATTTAAAATATCTTTCACATCCTTTAAATATTAAAAAAATTCTACCCATAAAACTAACTCTGAAGATAACATAGGGATTAAACTTACTAAATGGGTCTAACATGTAGGTCCAATGTTTGAAGTATTGTTCAGAACTGTTGCTCATTCGCCAATATGCACCTGTACCGAACATGACTCATATGGTTACATCAGCCCATATCGTAGGGCTCTCATTGGAGCGGGTCAAATCTAAGATCCAATTCTTTCCGAACCTGTATAATGCGAAGTTGGATCTTAAAATAGGTATGATTAATTAAATAAACCAGATTCAGGTTCATAAAAATAAATCTAAATCATATTCGTAAGATCTGATCAGATCCTCACTATAGCATGTTTCAAGTCATCAGCCGTTTTGACTCCACAATAGTGAGTTCTATATGATTGTACGACTTCTACTCTTCAAACTTCGATATTCTTACATGATTTAAATTGAAAATATTCAAATTGTACCATTTTATTATTAAATTAAATATATTATTTTATATATTTTTTGTTATAGGGAAAAATGGACCGACCTATAATGAAAGGTCAGGTCGGAACCTTGTGAGCTAAGCCTCGCGAAAGACCAAAATAAAGCTCTGATTCTACGAGGGCCCACTCCCTACTCCCAGACCGTGACAAAGCAACATGCACGCAAGAGCACCACCTCTGTCGACTCCAAGATCTCCAAAGTTTGTCAAGACCCCATGTCTTCCTACTTGACCAGGAAGGCAGGTAGGCACGACCTAGGTCCGCATTATCCAGGTCGGCCAAGACCACCTTGGCCTCCCACTGCATGTCTCCAATGGTTCAATGGTTCCGGGGAGTTAAGCCTCATCCAAGAGAGATCCGCTTGAGGTCCTCCCCAAAGATCTCGGGGGATATTTGTGACACGCTCGGAATTTTCTACTAGTCTGGGATCTGAATACCTTTACAATACACACCTACTAAATCGATAGATCGCATCTGCACCACCACCTCTCTTAAACTATAAATAGAGGTACTTCTGAACACCCTGTACTTTCCAGTACTCAAGTGTTACCGTGTAACCAAATTTGGTATAAATACAATCCTAGCTTAAGTAAAATCTGACCGTTAAAAGTAGCCCCAATCCATACATCAAACTATATATCCGTCAATTTCCAAGATGGACCATCACACCACTAAAGATACCTACTTTCTTAGGTTCCCAACTTCATTGATGGACAAATCAAACCGTCCATTATGAACATTAACTCCTGGATCACCAAACCCACTGTTCAATCTCAAGGTATACCATGCATTTGTAGTAAGACTCCTCGGAGAAACCATGGATCAATCATTGCCACCAGATCCATAACATCTCGTTGAATTATGGCCTGACAATGGATATCCCTAATTCAATCATCGAATTATAAGATCAACCACTAGATTGCTGCTAGACGACCTTAGAAACCATTGAAACAATATAACGTGGAACTATAGAAGGCCCCGACCTTAGATCATTTTAAATCGAGATTCAAATCATTAGGTCCACCATTTATCAGGTGATGAGGGTCGAATATTGCATATCAGACCCCAGTTATTGCATGATTTTATGTACATGATAATGTTTAATGTCGTATGTTAATTGTGTTTTTGTTGCAGGGAGTAATCAGGAGCGTGGATTGAAAACGAGTATTAAAAGTGTGGATTTGATGTTCCGAAGTCATCAGAGTAAGGGACGGACTCCAGAGAACCCATATTGAAGAATTTACATGCTGGGGATCCGAGGAAATCAAGCTGTTCGCATTAAACGGGCCCGAAAACCAGCCAGAGTGCAAGATCACAGGGTTCCCGCCATCCGATTGGCTCGAAACTTCATACGTGACCTGGGAACCATAAATTAACCGTACATATCAAATTTCAGTCCTCAAATCACTATGGAAGTACCCCAATAGACAAATTAGCCCCTTAATTCATTAAGTGGGGCCCGATTGAGATCTGGATATGCTTCAGTTTTAGTCCCAACGCCTTAAATGAAGTGTTAAATTGAATGGACGAAGCGGATTATGGATACAAGTATCCGTCGGACCCACACACACATTGAAGGTGCAACGTGCATAGATGCACCTGACGTACACCAAGAAAATCAAAAGTTGGTCAGCAGGCGCTGACTAACTCTCCCTCTCAAAATAAAAAACGGCAAGTGTGACGCCCCGATCACTGCTTCATGTGGGCGGGCACACGTGAGCGGGCACATATGTGGGCGGGCCCCCAAGTGTGGCTGACAGGCTACTATGTGGCTGGCAGGCTACTGTGCTGGGCGAGCTACTGTTGCAGTTGACTGTAGCGTAACTTGTCCCACATCGGAAGAATTGTCTGGAGTTGTGGTGGTTATATGTTGGGTTTCTCCCTTAACAGATATGACGCGTTTTAAAGCCGTGAGCTTTGGCAAAGTGGACAATATCATATGCTGTGGGGGTGGGCCTTACAAAGTTGCCGTTTCCTATTTGAAACAGGGACCACCGGTCCTTTGTTGTGGGCCACCATTAAGACCCTACGGTCCAATCTGGATCGTCCATCAGAGCCCAAGGAAGCCTTTCATCACTTCCTAGGTGGCTGAATTTCAATAAAAAAAAACAAATATAAAAATCCAGCCGTTCAGAAACTGATTGAACGGCAGAGAAGAATATCAGGTGGGCCTCATTAACAGAAGGTAAAAATGGTATATTCCTGACTGAAATCTCGCCTCCATCCAATGGACGAAGTAGATTGCCAAAATAAGTGAAGGAGTGGGCCCCACCAGCGGTACAGCGGACGAGACCACAATCTCTGTTACTGCGTCCGGAACCGACCGAATTTGGGGGCAGTTGCGCAATCAAAATTTTGACCAGATGGTTAATCCAAACCGTCCATCGTGTAGGACAGCCAAAATACTTCCAAGAGACATTGATTTTATGGATAAAGTGCAAAGAACAAGGGATTTGTAAAGCTTCGATTTTCACTGCGTAACAGTTATACACGCATGCGAACTCTGCTGCGTAAACAACTTTCATCCAATTTCCACCAACTCCGGTGCTTTCCTCTTGTGCGTGAGAGCTCTCCACCGACGGTAGCAGCCTATAAAAGAAATAAGAAAGAGAGAAGAAAAGGGGGCAGCCGTGGAGGCATCATCAGCGGCTGGGAGACAGAGAAGTTTTTCTTTTAGTTTTCTTTTAGTTTTTATTTTGTTTCTCTTTTTTCTTTTCTTTTGAGATTAAGTATAATTATGTTGAGGTCAGGCTAAACCTCTTAGCTAGGGCTAAGAGGTGAAGCTTGTGGCGTGATGGGACTGATTTTAGGGCTCTGATTCATGTTGATGAACCTTCTATTTAATCCTAGTTTGATTTTAAGGAACACTTCTAGTTTTTATTGATTTGTTGTGACTGAAATTACAATGAGTCTGCGATAGCTTTGAGTATTTCTTTTCCATTATTTGATTATGAAATCAGGACGCCCTGTTGTTCACCATCGCCCCTTGGACATGGTGGAATGACGGAACTCTTCCTGACATTCATACATCACTCAGATTGGCTGTGGATTGGTTTAATCCTGTTGTTTGTCTTGTCTCATGGGCATGATTTTGTGATGGAATCCATTCTAATTTACACATGTCTGATCTCTTGAAAACTAGATTAAATGAAGTTCAGAATTGATTTACAGGTTATATTTTCCAACTGGATGAAGATGGGAGTCGAAGTCCAGTTGTGTTCTTGAATCAAGCGTAGATCTCCCTGATCTCTACAAGTGGATCCTTGGCACCCTAGTTCCCTACCTTTGAATTTTACATATTTTAGTTTACTATTTCACCATTATTCCTCGAATTCACCTGATTTAGATTTTATCTTATTCTAGTTCTAGTCCTAGTTAGTTTCAGATTACGTATAGGTTTCAGTCCCTATGGATTCGACCTCGGTCTTATCGAGTTTATTACTACATCACAACCCTATACTTGGGGAGTGAACAAGTTTTTGGCACTGTTGCCGGGGACATCACTCAATGTGGAAGTCCATTACATAACCAGATAACCCAAAGCATAGCAGAACTACATCGATTCGCTAACCAGTCTTTAAAACTCAATTGGAAAACCCTATCTAGATGGTTATTGGGTCCCTATGACTTGTAGAAGCAGGTTGATTAGAGTTGGAAGTCATCCGACCATCAAAATATCTAGAGAGGATGCTTACAACGGATTTCATGATATGTGACCCATTAATGCATGTAATCCACCCTGAATCCGGGCTCGAGGCTTGGTAAGGATTTATAGATTTAATAGAGGTCTCCAACAGAAAATAGAATAAAATAAAATAAAGAAGATAATAACTAATAATAATAATAATAACTAAATATTTAATAATATAAAAGCATAAGGTGGATGGCCCTAATAACCTGGGGCACATATGTGTGTGTGTATATATATATATATATATATATATATATATATATATATATATATATATATATATATAGACACATACATGCAATAATAATAATAACAAAAGTTAAAAAATTAAAATTAATATGATCGTTAGACAATAACAAGTATTGAACTTGCGGGTGACCCATTAGAACCTTCTGACCGTTGATGGTCAGATTGGAGTTTATCTAACTGTCGGATCAATGTAATCGGCACCCAAAGGCCTTGATTCAGTTAGCATGGCCCACCTAGGCATTTAATCTGTTAGATTTGTTATCAAGGGCCCTTCTTGGGAACCCTCCAAGTGGAATGGACGGTGTGGATTTCATCAGATCCACTCGTGTGGATTCAGTTGCACGTGTACACAGTGCAGGAGCGCTCGCAGTGTACCAAACCATAAGGGTGGTCAAATCGAGTTTGACCCGATTGTTTCCAAAAAAAGAAGATCTCCCGCCAGCGTTCGTTTTAAACGAACTGAGACCATTTTCTTTCATCAATGGCCCACCATCTGACCCAGGCACTTGATCCAATCCACCCATCTTGTAGATGGGTCAATTTAGAACGAAACTTGGATGTCTCACATGAAGATGTGTACTCTTGAGGGCACAAATCCAGGTCGCACACGGACTGCGAAAAACCATGTTTCTAAAAAAAAAAGAAACTGTCTCTGCGGCTACTAGCTTGGCGATCCGCGTGATTTCCTCTCCTTTAATCCCAACCTTCCATTCAGGGAGATCTCGGCAACCCAATCCGTGCTTTAGGGTTTTCTCCTACAACAAAACCAAACCGACCGTTCCTCCCAGTTTTTCTAGAAAACCAGTCGTTCCCTTCTTCCATCGAACCCACCAAGAAATGTTCGTTCAAACCTCAAAATCCTTCTTTTACGAGCTCTCTCATACCCATCCAAGTCAGCCATCGTCTTCCTCTTGAAGAAATAACCCTTATATGGAGATCTGCCATTGCCGACCACCTCCTTCTTCCTCGTTCGAACCACACGGAGTTGGCGCATTTTAAGTCAAGTCGTCCTAGGGTGTTGGACCTTCAACAGAGAGAAAGGAAGGAAAAGGAGAGAAAGAAATAAAGAAAAGGAGAGATTTCTAGAGAGAAGTAGGTAGTCCTTACTCGTAGTGGGTGTCGCTGCCGCACTCCCACTCGAGCTCAGGCCAAGTCGGACCGAGTCTGTGGGTTCAGGTCTGCTCCGGGCTTTGCAGGAACTCTAACAAAAGTAGATAGAGAAGGAGGGATGGCAGAGGAAGAGAAACAAGGGAGAAAGAGAAAGGCAGGGAGGTGCGGCTACTGCTGCCGCACCAAGTCGAGTCGAGAGGAAGCTGTTGTATTGCAGGACCAGGTGTTGGGTGTGGTCTGGTCCAGTAGCTGCTGGATGTTCCAGCAAGAAGAAAGGAAAAGAGAAGCAGAGAGAAGAGAAGGATAGAGAGGAAGAGAGTTTGGATTTTTGGTGACTGCAGAGTTAACTCAGTAGTAACTGAGTCCAGCTAAGTCTGACTGGGTCATGTAGGGCCTAGTCCAGTCAGGTTTCCAGCATGGAAAGAAAGGGAGAAAGGAAGTAGAAAAGAGAGAAAAGGAAAGAAAAAGAAAGAAGAGGGAGAGGGAGTGAGTCAACTCGGTGTGGTAATGTAATAGCCTAGCTGAGTTGACCCAGCTGATAACTTGAGACCAGGGTTGATGTGGGGATGATGGACATGTGTTACAAGAAGAATGAGAAAGAAGAAACTGGAAGGAAGAGAGTGTGTGAGTGCAAGTTTCACTCATTGCCGAGTGGAGTTGTAACACCCCGGATTTTTGCCAACCTGGAATTAGACGTCCTTAGGCGATGGGTCGATCCTAACACCTTATTAACTTGTCAGAACTGAATCCCGCAGTCTAAAATCGCTCCTTAACCCATTTCCTTCACAAATCCAACCCTTCACTACTTTGTTCTTTTAATTTTTCAAAGCACTTTCGCCCTAGACACTATCTTAAACTAGCGAAGTAGTATAACTTGGATCACTTTAGATACAAACTACAAAGGACTAAGTACCACCTCAGACAGAAATCACGTAGGACTAAATCCTTTAGAAATGAGACAAAGTAACTAAGTGCGAAACCAGGTTAGCTACGAAATCTGTTTGAATCGCTTTAAATACGATCTGTAAGACCCAGAACTTGTAGGATCATTGGCGCTAGGTTACCCTAAAACCTAGGATCAATCTCATTACCCAGTTGCTCACGAGAGCATCTCGAAACTCACGTAGGACTAAATCCTTTAGAAATGAGACAAAGTAACTAAGTGCGAAACCAGGTTAGCTACGAAATCCGTTTGAATCGCTTTAAATACGATCTGTAAGACCCAAAACTTGTAGGATCATTGGCGCTAGGTTACCCTAAAACCTAGGATTAATCTCATTACCCGGTTGCTCACGGGAGCATCTCGAAACTCCGTATTATATCTGGACCGCACGTCGGAAGTCCGAATAACACGAAGCTAAGGAACTAGGACCGCCTCACTGGGCTTGACAATCATCTCAAAAATCAGGTCCAGCCGATGTCCCACGGCCATTCGTTTCGATCCGGAGCGAGGGTGTGTGAAAAATACTATTCCCATCCCAAAATAAATATCAGGAATAGTGATCTGGCACCTTTCGAAAGCACGTCAAGATAAGCAACCGACCGTCGTAATCCGATCAACCAAATTACACCCTCGGATTAAGAAAAATTTCAGGAACATTTACATGTACTTGGAATTTCTGATCGTGGCCCACTGACCGTGGAACTGAAAGTGGTCCGCCACGTGCGATCTGGGAATTCGATCGAGTCGAAAACGTAATCCCACATAGATCCATAGGTGGTGAGTTTAAGTCTGACGTTTAGCTCAAGGAGGGCTACCAGAACCTCTCTTTTGAGCTGAAAAAGTGACAAATATCCTATATTAGCAGTAACCCTTGAACCTGAGTCTATTTTGGGAATGTTTTTGGCTATAAAAGGAACTTAGAACAGCCCCTCTCACAGCCATACGAATTTGGGATTAAAACCCTAGAGAGAGAGATAGAAAAGAGAGAGAAGAGCTTGGGATTTGTGGGAGATCTTCCTCCTACTGCTTTCGGTTGTCGCACGGCCTACACCGCTCCTTTCCAGGTGTTTTCTCGGCGGTATCCATTCCGTTTGAAGGTAAGAAACCCTAACCCTAGGTCTGATTTGATGTAAGTTCGTTGTAGGTTATGTAAAGGCTAACCGATTCCGCTCTTTAGGCTAGAAAACTCTCGTATACGGAAGCTCAACGACCCTTGCTGATTCGTTGTGATTCCAAGGGCAAAGGTGAGGACTTTAGGTGTATAGGTTGCAGTTTTCAATGCTTTCAATGTCAGATAATAGTAGATTCATGATCTGCATGCAATTGCACATGTACAAAGTGCTTTCCGTTTTCTGTTTCGATTAGAATTGTAGAATTTGGAATTTCACATACTGTAGGTATTCGTATAAAATACCGTATACGTATTTTTTATGGAAATGTGTTTGACATGTTTATTTGTCGTATGGATATACGATATATGGATAAAAGACTTATTTGGCGAAAGGATTCGCCGAAATACATGTTTTACTAATATACACTATGTATGTAGAAATCGTATTGTAAGGAGTGCCGTATACATGTATATTTTGGAAATGTGTTTGCCATGATTATGTGTCGTATGATTATATGACATATGGATAAATTACTTATTTGGCGAAAAGAATCGCCATAATACATGTTTGTTTGTATACACTATGTATGTTGAAAATGCGTATTCTAGAAAATACTGTATACGTATAAATTTTAGAGATGTATTTATGACGATTATTTCTGTAGTAATATATTATACATGGATAAAATACTCACTTGGCTAAAGGATAGCCCTAATACATGTTTTTCTAACATACACCATGTATGTTGTAATAGTGTATTCTAAGTGTTGTGAAAATGATTGAATGAGTATAATTCTCATTCGTTCGCCATGACTAATTGTCATGGATAATTGATTGTTGTATTGGCAATACCCCTTTGACGAAAGGATTTGCCCTAAATCACGCCACGGCCAATACACACTATATATGCTAAAATGTGTGGCCCAAGTGTTTGTGGAAATGACTGAATGAATATGGAACTTGGTTTTCACCTTGCCATGACTATCCGTCATGGGTGTATGTGTGTTATGATTGGGGTAACTCCCTAGTGAAAGGATTTGGCCTTATACCTTTGTGATCAATATATGTCATGTATGTTGATTCCTGTATTTTAAAGTGTTTGTTGAAATGTCTGAATGAGTAGTAGTTAGTAAATTGTAATGTTTAAGGGTGTTGAGATATGATTCTCAACTCCTTTAACTATGTGTATGATTTCCTTGAATAGCTATGTGATTAGGAATTGAATATGTACAAACTCATGCTTGTGTTGTGCTTTATAACATGCTCAACTGCTTTTATGATTTTATTTATGTAATGCATATGTTAAATTCATGTTTACGTTGTACGATCCGTCATGGGTGATGGAGGAGTGGAGCAACGAATGCGTGCAACAGCCCTGGTAGCCCTAAACGGATATTATCAAACTTTGATTGTATGATCTGAACCTTGATCCATTACCGCTTTACTATTTGAAATTGATTGTATTTGGGGCTATGTTTATAGTCCAGACAATCGGTACTAGATTGGAGATCGTGGTTGAGTTTCATGTCACCACGTAAGATGTGTTCGACGAACTCGAGTCGTACTTCGGTTGGCGATAGTGGTTGGCCACGCGAAGTGCTTATGCACTTCATGTCGTTTAACTTGTTGTGCGCTCGAGCTAGCTGAGCTCGTCAGGCAACTCGATCTGTCTTATGTATGTTCACCATGTTTGGACGCTACTGCTTGAACCTAGGGTACCAAACTTACCAGTTGAATCCCTTTTAACCATGGTACCTCGATCCGCTAAGACTCATGAGCCGGGCATGGTGGTATGGGACACCGTGGTCGCGTTGTCGGCCTATGCTGGGGCTACGTGCCTCCCCGTAGTGACCAGTGAGCAACCAAACTCGTGAACCGATTATGGTGGTATGGGACACTATATTCGTGCTGTCGGCCTACATTGATAAGGTGATAGGGGAGTGGTGCAACATATGCGAGCAACAGCCCTGGCAGCCCTTTGTAGTGACCTCGAGCATACTCTGAAATCGCGGTGAACCTTAGAGTTTGTCGCGGTATATAGAGTATGAACTAGGCCTGTTTCTGTATAGTGATGAATCGTTTAAGGGGTGATGGGGAGTGGTGCAACCTTTGTGCGTAATGCCACAGCGCCTCTCTGCAGGTGACCTAGAAAACACACCATCGTCTCGATATTAACTAGGACCGACGACCCCAGAATGGATCATGTTTGGGAATGATACAAGGGAGGTACCTTAGTTTCCTAATCCCGTGTTTGAAATGGACTAATTAAAACCTCGGTAATCATGCTCATCATGCATCGCATGTGCCTGGAAGATGTGGAGCACTTGTGGGATGTAAGCATGCCGCGAACGTGAGATGGTGTCGCATGAGGGAGTATGTCGGTGAGGGCATCCATCATACCCGCATTCATACTGCATTAATCGAGTAACTAGGAGTGTTTGATTTATCGCTTTATCATTCTTGTTTGATCGTATTGATAACATGATAACTTATGCCTTATTGTTCCACCGAGTTAGCTACTCACTCCCACGTTACGGACGGTGTTGTACACTGACCAACAGTTTTGTTGAGTTTCGGATGATGGCGATGCTATAGCGGGCTGAGCCGCACTATTTCTATGGTGATGAGGAGGAGTTCTCCTATCATGTAACTCTCGCGGGTCTCTCAAGACCCGGGATGCGTATTGTCTGGGGTCGTGGTACTTGGGGATAGAAGACAATAAACTTACACATTTGGTATATTTCAGAACTGTACTTGTATTGATTTAACCTGGTAATGTTATCACACTCTGGAGACTCATCATAGTTTATATATTTTATCTATCTATCATAGTCTTCCGCTTGCAAAATTAAATGTCTCTGGAGTATGATATGCTGTTTTGGCTTAATCTCACTCGTGTTCAATGCACGAATACAGTCAACATTCAATCATCATTCATTTTGTTGCATAAGTGATGTTCTGGAACTCGGGAGTTGAGTTTATGCTCGACCCCCGATTTTCAAGGCGTTACAGGAGTGGACTCGACACGCTAGAGCTTGAATCGAGTCGAGAGTCGGTCCAACGAACTTGCTAGGCAAGTTTGGGAGAAGAAATAGAGTAAGAGAAGGTAGTTAAGTGGGGAGGTGAGTTGTTGCTAAGTCTGGATGAAGCCAAAAGGCGGGGGTTCATATCCAAGCCACACTAGATCACGTTGGGTCGAGCTGCTCAATCAAATAGTGTAAGTCAACCTTCTCCCCAAAGTGGATTGTTTTCCTTAATCATTTATCTTTGACATTACGAAAAGTATCGCGGTATTAGACTTGATTAGCTACTAGCATATTACATATAATAGTGTTAGTTGTTATAAATAAACTACAATTATTAGATAGTAGAACTTATTTCATCGTTCCTAAATATTACTGTAACAGTAGAAGCGTACAAATTACTACCATCATAATGATTAGTATTACCATGATTAACTAATATTAATACTATCATTAATGCTAATAATTAGGTTATGGTTAATGGATTAGCATGGTGATTAATTTTATATTAACTAGCATACAAATCCTAAAATATAAGCCTAGCCCTAAACTGTAGGATAAAACCCAAATTCTACATTGAAACCCTAAGTAATCTAAACCTTAGATTATAATCTAGATTATAAATAGTTTTGTAGAACCTTGATTTAACCATACAAGTTCATAATATGTGGTAGGATCTAAGTCTAAGGGCGTGTGCACTTCCTAATAACATTAGAAGGCGAGTCGACAAATAAGGTGATGATTTCTTCCCCTTGAGCTTTCCATTTTTCCATTAGCTTAAGTTATAGTTTTTATTTTAATTTATAATTGATATCTCTATTTCATAGTCACATCTGTTAATTGTTGGAATTAGATTGCTACATTACATGCTTGATGTTTATCCTGAATATTTATTCATGCTTGTGTATTACTTGTAGATTGCTTATGAAACTTAAACTGGTACATCAGTGGGAAACCCCCACTTATAAATGTACACCCATACTTGGGATGTAACTCGATTGATTGTGATTGTAATGGTCCTTCGACTTAGTGGTTATTGAATGGTGGTTTAAATTGGATATTGATGTGGGCCTACCATCTAGGGGTTGTTGTGTTAAGTGGTTTTTAAGGATGATCTTTATCGCATGGTTTTGATATTGGCCATATGTGGCTTAGTTTTGATATTCGCCCTATGTGGCTCAGTTTTGACATTTGCCCTATGTGGCTCAGTTTTGACGTTTACCCTATGTGGCTTAGTTTTGGTATTTGCCCTATGTAGCTCGATGTGCCATTTCTATACAATCATGCGATGATAAGCCCCATATACTGAAATATGATCAGCCACTAGTCGACGGGTTTCATTAAACATCCTAAGGTGGTAGCCTCATGAGCCGAGGATGGTGGTATGAGACCTATGCCCGAGCTGTCGGCCTACGCTAGTGACGAGCCCCCGTGGTGACCTTTGAGCTTATTTAAATTGGCCGGTTATAATTAGACTAATAATGGGTTAGCTAATCATATATACATGGCACTGACCAGCATCTATTACTATCGTACGTGATGTACGTATTTGTCCGACTGGATGCTTTTCCCAGGTCGATGTTTGCATGGGTGACGAGCTCATTGTTCGCACGGATGAGTATCCTTGGGACAATGACTGCATTCACGCATTTATGCATATAATAAGACTATATTTACTCTGTTTTGGTTGCCTGGATGTTTTATACTATTTCCTACCTAATGCGGCGATGTGTAATCTTGAGGGGAATTCACATTGAGTTGGTCACTTATCCATCAAAAAAATAACCGTACAGGTAGCACGAGTGGCCCAGACGACATTCATGTTCATGTTGATGAGGAGCAGGCTATGGTCGATAAGGGTGCATGACTATATTTGTTAAGGGTTGCTACAGGATTTCACAGCTCAAGATTGTTGTAAATTTACTTTGTTTCACATGTAATATGATTTCATTTCGTAACTGTAAGAATAGGGACATTGGTTTTTATAAGTTATTATGGGCAGCTCTTGTATATTTAAATGATAATGCAAACTTCCTTTATGTTTGATTTATTCATACTACGCTAATCTGCTAACTCTGAAAGAAAATGAAATGAATATATATATATATATATATATATATATACACACACACACACACACACACATATGGATGAAAATTGGCTCTCTTTAAGTTAACACTCGAGTTTTTGGAAAACGGGTCGTATACTCAGGTCCTAAAAAGTCGGGGCATTGCACCTTCTAATGGTGAGAAGTACGCATAATCTCTAGCCTAAAACCCTTCACTCGACTAGACCCAAATTCCCTACATGACTTGGGCATCGGAGGGTCCCTTGTACTAGCCAGGGTCTCCTTTGTCCATCTCTTGTGTAGGTACACAAAGATCCAGGGAAGGCTAACTAGATTTCTGCATCAACAGTTTGGCGTCGTATGTGAGAATTGGCATTGAAAGTCACTCTCATCTCACCATAAGTTCAACAATGGCGAAATGGAAGAAAAAGGCCCAGGCCTCCTCTGTTGTGCTCGACCTTAGATCGCAAGTTCGGTCTCTCCTGCCACCATCGGATTCCTTCACACCGTTAGGTCGATTCAGCGCCCTACGGGGGCTGATACAACAATCCCGTAATCGAGGAGGATAGCTGGTCTCCCTCGAACAACAAGTCAAAGTGTTGAACAGTAACATGAATTTCATGAAGCAGCTACTGGAACAGCTACAGCCCCGACCCACACAAGGGGTCGACCAGGCAGTGGAACCAACAGTCCAAGAGCCCCCAAGCCTTCTGACGGACCCGTTGCCTCCCGCAAAAGTCGGTAACTCGGAACATCAAGGCTGACACCTTCTCATATCTCTGGCACCACAGTACTGGCTGCTTCCAACCTCCATCACGATTTGGATAGAAGAAGTGCGACAAAGCTCCGAGGTAGCAGTTGAGGCTATGGCTGAAAAAGGCTACCCTTGGGAAGCCGAGCTGAACGATCTGCAGGGCTAAATTAACGACATACAATAGGCCTACCATGTGAACTATCCGACCTCAGTATAGGCGATACTGGAAGAGACCGAGACGTCGTTCACTGCCGACATCATGCATTCGCAATTGCCACAAAGATTCTGTATACTGTAGATCACCCAATATTCTGGAACCATCGACCCAGCCGAGCATTTAGATCCTTCAGAACTTGGATGGAATTATACGGTGCATCGACCGCAATCATGTGCCGCGCATTTTCACTAACCTTGACAGGAGCAGCCCAGAAGTGGTTCCGATAACTAAAGCCACAATCGATTAGTTCTTTCAGGCAGCTCAGTAAAGCCTTCATCACCAACTTCATCGAGGGGAAAGAAAGTCTCAAACTGACCTCCCAGCTCCTCTGCATCGTCCAGAAAGAAGGTGAGCTGCCCAAGGACTACATCAAGTGATTCAACTTGAAAACGTACGATGCAAGTGCAAGCGCATTCAGAGGATATTGCCCTAACCGCCATGATGGGAGGACTAAGAGAAAGGAGATTTCTCTTTTTGCTCGACAAGAGCCCTCCCACAACGATGGTCAACCTCCTCAACAGAGCCTAGAAATACTCCAACACGGAGGAAGTCACTAGCCTGTGGAGAGAGACTCAGTGCGAGGAGAGCTCGGCCAGGGATAAACGGCCCAAGGAGGAACCGACCTCGACCAACAACAATAATAAGAGAAAAGACGACGAAACTCTCAGAGGTCAACGCTCGAGCAGATGACCTAACATCCCAAGCAATAACAATCATACCTGACCGGGTCCGACCTACTTCTCAAGCTTGTTCTACTGAATTGGAAGTAGGAGGGGCCTACTATTATGGGGAAAAATGGACCGACCTATAATGAAAGGTCAAGTCGAAACCTTATGAGCTCGGTCTCGCGAAAGATTAACATGAAGCTCTAATCCTACGAGGGCCCGCTCCCTACTCGCAGATCATGACAAAACGACATGCCCACAAGAGCACCACCTCCGTCAACTCCAAGATCTTTAGAGTTCGTCAGGACCCCCTATCTTCCTACTTGACCAGGAAGGCAGGTCGACACGATCCAAGTCGGCATGCTCAGGTCAACCAAGACCATCTCAGCCTCTCACTGCATGTTTCCGATGGTTCGATGGTTCCAGGGAGTCAAGCCTCATCCAAGAGAGATCCGCCCGAGGTCCTCCCCAAAGATCTCGAAGGATATTTGTGACACACTCGAAATCTCGAGATCCTCACCCAGGATCTCAGAACATTCTCCTACTAGTTTGGGATCTGAATCTCTCTATAATACACACCTACTAAAAAGGTAGATCGTCTCTGCACGATCGCCTCTCTTAAACTATAAATAGAGGTACTTCTAATGGTGAGAGGTATGCACAATCTTCAGCATAAAATCATTTACTTGACTAGACCCGAATTTCCTACCTGACGTAGGCATGCGAGGGTCCTCTAGTTTTCTTTATTCTTGTCTTGTATGGGTACACAAATGTGCCAAGAAGGCTAACTAGATTTATGTGTAAATATTTTTAAAATTCATGGTAGAGTGGTTTCATGTAGGATTTAGATTTGAATAGTTATAGATTTTATGCGTAAATATTTTTAGGGCCTGTTTGGCCGGGCAAATCCCATGGGATTAGGAGGGATGGGATGGATTTTAAGGTAATGATGGTGGTGTCAGTGGATTGGTTTAAGATTCATGGGATTGCTATATCCTGAGACAAGTTTGTGGGGTCTGTTTGGCTAGCCCAGCATATCCCGAGATTTTACCTTCCAAACCATCCAACCCAGGGATGGGAACAATTTTAAGGTAATGATGGTGATGTCGGTGGATTGTTTTAAGATCCATGAGATTGCTTATACCCGGGACAAGTTCACCGGGTCTGTTTGGCTTGTCAAAGATATCCCAGGATATCTTGATCCCATCCCTCCTAATACCTTGGGATTGGTCCGGCCAAACAGGCCCTAAAAATTTATGAGAGTGGTTTCAGTAGGATTTACATCTGAATCGGTACAGATTTTTTAGACTTGAAGTTGGATCCAACCTGATCCAACCATTAAGAGCCCTACCATATCAGCCCATGTGGCTTATCTTGGAACACCCAAGTAATGGAGATGTGACGTGTACAGCGCATGGCAAGGAATCTAAAAATACCACGTGGCATCTGTACAAGGGGACAAGTTGTACACATTCCAGTTCCGTACTGGTTTCCTTTATGGATACATGCTGTATATTGAATTGGTGCAACTAACTGCCCTTCTTGCAAACCGACGACGTAGCGAATTCCGACAGCGATGAGCCTGGTCTGAAATTACTATTGCAGTCCCCTCCTCGACGTGCCATGGTACTAACACACCTCCCCACACCAAAACATCGATCCAACCATTACTTGAGAGCGATGTTTCATAACACGGGTGGTGGACCAACCCCTTCTCTCTCTATATTTAGTTTTAGATGTGACTCGGTCCGAACCGTTCCAACCTCACTCTAACCGGCTCACTCAATAACGTTATTCTGATGTCATGATTAGCTCCATTGCTTTCATGGAACTCTCTTTATTGAAATATCATATCGTTCGACAATTATGACCATTTGATCAATGGTCTTTAATGTGAACGGTCAAGATCACTTATAAAATTTTGATCCATCTATTTATGAGGGGGCATGGTGAATTACTTATGATGATTCTAAAGAATTACTTTTGTTAGATAAATAACCATCTTGGCCATGGCTTCCAAAACGGATGGCCATATAAACAAATTAGACCAGATTAAAGGTTGATTCGATCACCTGATAGGTACGATATTTTTATTACAGTCTATAAAATGTATTCCGGACATAATGGATGGTTCAGATTGATTCGATTGGACCATCCAAGTGAACTGATGAATCTAGGAACACTATCTTGTGCATCTCTTATTTAAAATCCTAAGAGAGCAATGCTCTCTGCCATCCAACACAGCAATAAGATGGACTCCATGTTTGTCTCAAAGCCCAAAAATCAGACTAATTCAAAACTCAAGCAGGCCACATCTCAAAGGTAACTAGGGGTAGCAATGATGCTATTATAGAAACTCTCATTTAGCGCGTGGGGCCAAAATGGTGTTTGATGTCATCAGATCTGTTCATCAGACACAATGAAGGAACACCCAAAAGATCAGGGCATTTCATAACTCAGGTGGGCTATATCACGTGAATTTCGAAGTTTTAGAAGTGATTTACATTGCTCCCTTGGTCTGGTTTTGCTGGATTTTGGATGGCCTTCTTTTGGGATTTATGGTGAACATGGCACGGCTACATGGGATTTTTTGGGAAATTTATGAAGAACTCTCTAACTAATATTGAATATACACTATGCTACCTTCTTAAACAAAAAGGTTTTCAAACAACTGCCTCATTAATTGATATCACTATCATTCCACTATCTTTATTGCCGTGGGTTGGGTGGGTGTGCAAGCACATGAGCCGCTTGGGTGGGCCAGCCCAACCGTTAGATGCTTCACCTCAAGTTAAGTCAAAAGCTTAGAACTCAACCCATGATTAGAAACAGTGAATAGTGCAAGTCACTTTCCAAACTGTATCTCTTGGTATTAGCCACTTGAATCATATGGCCTAGATTTTTTTGGTGCCTTCCAATAGTTGAAGTGGATTACATATAATCCACGCGTTGAGCACTGAAAATCAAGGGTAGACATCTCTCTCTCCTAACTGCTTTCTTTGATGTGGCCTACTTAACCACATGTCAGCCTTTTTGTCGTTTGGGTACTAAATAAAGATTACACTTCTAATGGCCCAAACAGATCGTACATAAGTAGCATGGTGGGCCTACCAAATGTGAGGTCCCCCTTATACCTCTCCAACTATATATAGATATATAATTGGATAGGAAAAAAGATTGCATGAGACTTTGTCCTTGATTTTGAGATAGCTCGTTGCGATGTTTCCATAAAAATCACTATGATTAATAGATATTTGGTACCATATTAGGATTAGAGATTTTTAAAATAATAATAATAATAATAATAGGTTGACTGGTGATTCAGGTGGGACATACAAACAAAAAATAAAAATAAAATTCAGAGAAATGTACACCCTTGATTTCTATAAGACTTAATGTGATAATTATATGAAATTCACTCAAATTATTAGATTTCGTACAAACATTTAAGCCTGTATCCACAAATCATATCCATCCATGATTCACGTGGGACATACTTATGAAACTACTTTGGAGGGCAAACATTATCATATACATTGGTTCCAAACATGTGGCCTACCTGATGAATATATCTATTTGATTTTTGAGTTCTTGACCTAACATGACGTCTCTCATGTGATAGTCAGGTTGGATTTAACATAAACATCAGGGTGGGCCCACCCACCCATTTACTCTCACCACCTTCAAGGAAGGCAGTGAAATGATAATTATAACATTAATGAGGCACTTTTTTACAATTATTTTGAAAAAAGTACAAGGATGTAAATTCTATATTTACGCGAGTACCCAGAGCTTTTTTCCAACAATACCATGAATACATCAAGCAAAGAAGGCTTGACACGTGTCCACGTGGGATTGGTGGATGGACAATTTGGAAGGGTCTTATTCGGACACAAGTCCAATACTCAACGTTGCTTTGGTTGCGGCCTCTCACACAAATGTGTGAAATGTGAACGGTCAGGAACGAATGTTTTACCATTTGAGAAACGATCCCATGCAGTAGCTGTACATGAGCTTTCACGTACAGCCATTTATTTCCCACAAACATGCTGCGCATGTAGAATATCCAATCCGTGCATAAGGTGGGACAGGCCATGATGAACACCTGGCAATGAAAAATAATCGATTCACAAGCTGACCATGACACAACATCAAAATCAATGAAAAGACAAAGGGAATGACCTACCTGCCTGATTTTCATACCAGATAATCTCAATGGTGTGTCCCACCATTTTCCTGGATCGGATATTCTGTACATGTGACACTTTAGGGGCAAACGAATGGCTGAGTATGAATATTCACATTCAACCGTTGTATGTGATTGTTCCTCTCAACATTTCGGCCTTTATGATTTGGCAAAAGTAGGCCCCAGAAGATCGAGAAAGATTTCTCTCTTCAAAAAATCCAGCGAAAGCGACCCCAAACGTGAACGGATTGGCTACTCCCCCTGACACCAGCCCCGTGGCTGATGGTCGGTGCTCTGTGGGCCCTATCATGATGTATGTATTTCATCCTTTCCGTTCATCTATTTTTAAAGATCATTTTATGTCTTGATACGAAAAATAAGAGGTTAATAAATCTCAGGTGGACCACACCACATGAAAACAATAGTGATTGGATATCCATCATTAAAATCCTCCTGAGGCCCACTGTACTGTTTTTTTGACATCCAATAGGTTGATTAAGTCATACAGACCCAGATGAAGGGAAAAAAACAAAAATCAACTTGATCCAAAACTTTTATGGCCCCAAAATATTTTTTAATGGTCAACGCTCATTCAACATTATTTCCTGTAATGTGGTCCACTTAAGATTGATATATAATTCATTTTTATTATCACAGAGTAAAATGATCTTTTAAAATAGATGGACGGCATAGATGAAATACAGACATCATGGTGGGCCCAAGCAGCACCGACCACCAGCCATTGGCTGGTGTCAGGGGGAGTAGCCAATCCGTTTCCACCCCAAACCTGGGGATATTTATTACAGATATAACCTTGTCCTTCTCTCCACCATCTGGAAATTGGAAATTGGACCAATTCACTCATTAGGTGGGCCAAATGCTTGAATTAAGTCAGAATATAGGCCGTCCATTGAGAAATGTAGCTCATCTGATGAATGGACAATTCAGGTTCTCTGCAGGGATTTTTGCGGCGTGGCCCACCTTTTGCGAGTCTTCGGATGTTATGCACAAGTGACACGTTGGCAGAAAATAATAAAACAAAGCCTTATATGCCAAAGCTCAAATACAATACAACATTGTAAATATTTCCCTATTTGGTGTATATGATAAGCGAGACTTCTCTTCCTTACTGGAGCACAAGCGTGAGATCCGAGCCTTCCATCAGGTGGGCCACATTGTTTAGACCTTCTGGCCTAAATCACTCCTATCATGGTTACAGTGTATAAAACGATGGACGACCTGAGAAATGTTGTTACCCTCCTGTTTGTACGCTGTGGCCCACCTGAGGAATGAAACCAAATGATGTTTTATGCAGAAGATCACCTAACGGAAAGCTCATACCTCACACACGTGTCTCGTGTTGGCACATGGGAGGACTTTGCATGCACGTGGGCTTTAGGAAAAGCTTCTTGTGTCATGGAAGAACTAGTTAAAAGACGTTTAGATTAAGGAATTAAATAACTAATGTGTTAAAATATTCCAATATGAGGGTCCCATTACTAGATATCCTCCATTGATGGTGTGGCCCATCATGTAAACGGTTTGGATCACCGAACATGACCCAAACCCAAACAATGGCTATAGTCCCTAAGCAATACGTCTACAAACATATATATATATATATATATATATATATATATATATATATATATATATATATATATATATATATATATATATATAATTACACTGAACGGAAGACCCTGATCATCTGATTGTGGGCCACCAATTGGACAGTTAACAACACAGACAGTCTATATTCCGAGTTTGACATAAACACCTAATGATTAGAATCCTTAGGTCTTCGGCGTGTGTGGTTTTAGATGTTTGCCGTCGTGCAATCAGGCCCACTTTTTGGATGGCCTGGATTGAGTACATCATGCCACGTGTATGATCAACAATATACCGCCAAAGCATGGCATATTCTACATTTACTATTTTTAGAGGCAAGACAACAAGGAAGATATCCCGAGGGAGTGGATTAGGTGTTTCCATGACCGTGGGGCCCACCTTGATGTATGTTTTGTATATCCACGCCATCCATCAGTTTTTCCAGCTCATTTTAAGGCATGGTCCCAAAAATAAAGCAGATCCAAATCTCAAGTGGACCACAAAAAGAGTTACAAGAAGTTCATTGAAATTACCAGATCTATTTTCCTTTTCTTTCGTTAGCTTGTTAGTACGCCCCCACTCTCAGTTCACACTTCACGGTCAGCTACCCCACTACCGATACCAAGACCAAGACCTCAGTGTTGAAACGAGGTATCCTTGACTCGGCCCACCACTCGAGCTATGGATCATGGTGTTGAAATTACAAGATCTTCATACTCAAGGCATTCGACAGTACCCTCTAGCCTTTTGTTCAGACGATCAGGGGTCATGGATGATCAGGACTGTTGGTCTGATGGACCCCAATGCAGATGATGCATTCCAAAAATGAAAGGAAAAATAAAAAATAAAAAGAGTCCCTGAACATACTTGAATTCAATACACACTCAAATCAAGCCGTCCAACTTGCAGTTTACACCGCAGATAGGGCATAATCCAAAAACTACATTGAATGGGCAAAACCAACTTGTGATCGATCAAGAACATTAATTCCTCGAATAGGACCCGTTGACTTTACACGTCAATAACATTCCTCCAATCCGTGAGTAGTCACTTCAATTCAGTGTAATAGTCAGTTTTGATCCATCCAAAAAGTGGGCCGGTGATATGGACGGCATGGCTGAGCTACGTGCACTGCAGTGGCTACAAGTAGAGGGAAAGCATGCGTATGAAACATCACAGTCAGGCAGTGTATTAAATTGAAGTATTATGTAGTGGTATTATTATAGAAAGTGGGACCACAGAAGAAAAGGTGACAAACAAAACTGGCTGGGAATGGCATAGTCCATTTCGAAGGGAGGGAAATAAAGGGTCCATATTGGAAAAGTGGGAGATGGGTCTAATGCATTTAAATACAAGGATTTGTCTTTCCATGTGGGAACATGAAATCCAAACAAGATCTAAAGAAAACAAGAGGCAGGGAAAGGGTTGTATTGATAGCAACTGTTTGAAAGTGACTTGAGAGAGAGAGAGAGAGAGAGAGAGAGAGCTCACATTCTACTCACCATTAAAGTGCCCATTAAAGCTCTTGTGCAGTTTTTCTTCAACCCCACGTATCACGTGCTCTCTCTCTCTCTCTCTCTCTCTCTCTCAAATAACATTATTGAGATTTTGAAAATCTCGGAACTCTTGAATTTCTCACGATTTTAATGCCAGAATTATCTATCTAAACGTTTATCAAAGAATTCATAATATACCTGTATTATCTATGTTAAAAAATTTTAATTTAATTATTACCTTATAATAAATATTTTTTAATTTATTTTACAAGAATAACATCACATTTGAAAATAGCTCAGAAATTGCAGAAGCATTTCTCACCAGGACAGGAGAAATTGCAGTGGAGAAATTGCCGACAAGATTCTCAGGTTAAGAAATTGCTGACAAGATCTATCTCTAGCCATCTCTCCTAAGACAAGTGTTTAGGTGATGTATTGATACGGTTCACCCATATATGGGGAAAGGTTGGATGGCTTATGATTTGAAAATAATACGATCGTATCTATTGCTTTTTCTACAATTTGCCTAATTATAGGTTTAACCATTAATTACATTTGTTTTAGACCATCACCTTATCAGGCATATGTCAAAAGATTAAGATTGCGAATATGAATGCTTTTTCAAATATAAACCTTATGTTGATGATATATTGATTCCATATATATATATATATATATATATATATATATATATATATATATGGAAAAGGTACAATGCGCTCGAGCGGACGGTAAGCTCCCGTGAGGTCGAGCTGTGTGGACCCCACTATGATGCGTGTCGACCATCAACACCATGCATTTGATGGGTCCCCTTTAAATTATGGGATATCCCAAAAATCAGCCATATACGGAACTCAGGTGGGCCATACCATCTAAAATTATGTGAAGACACCGTTAAAACATATAAAAGCACTTGGTGGGGCCCACCTGAGTTTTGCATGCGCCTGAAACTTGCTCTGAACCCTCATTCAAGTGGGACACACATAATGGATGGGTTGGATTTGCAAACCACATCTCGGTGGGCCCTCAAAAATGGTTATGAATGTTTTAATGGTGCACGGCCCCTCTCCACTTCTATATGTGGTGTGGCCCACACAAGTCACGGATTGACTTGATTTTTGAGACCTAGGCCTATGATGGAATGGTGCATCTGACTGATGGGGTAGATGTTCAAAACGCATCACGGTGGGGCCCACACAACTCGACCTCATGGGACGGACTCGTGAGGTCGAGCGGATAGTACCTTTTCCCATATATATATATATATATATTGAAAATAAATTCGTTGAAGTCTTTGTTAAGCAAAGAATTTAATATAAAAGATTCAAATATTGACCATAGAAATAGTAAAATAAGTGGGAAAGATATGGCTTTCTCAAAAGAAATATATTAAGGTCTTAAAGAGGTTAATATGGAAGATGCTAAATCAGTAAATAATATTCCTCTAAAAAAAATTAAATTATCTACTTAAATATGTGTTACTATAAATAATGAGAATGTGTAGATATGTCCCAGGTGCCATATATGAGTGTAGTGGGCTGCCTTAAGTATGTAATGGTGCATACTAAGCAAATAGTTAGCGTAATTGGTTTGCAGATGGCGATTCCAAGAAAGTAGCATTGTAATGCAATAAAGTGATATCTAAAATACTTGATAGGCATGATAGACTTCAATACTTTCATTTAAGAACAACATGTTTTAGAACAATTATCACGCCCCGAAATTTGGTACGCGAGTTAGCCAGGCCCGAACCCTAATTACAGGACTCTGAGTTTTGCTTAAACAAAATATACAACGCAACCCACATAGTTTCTATACATTTTCAAGGTAACCAGAATCAAACTAAAAGAGTCAAAATAATTATCATTAAATAGCATCAACAAATCAATCTTTGAATATTTAATTACACTGACATTTAAAAATAAATAATAACAACATACATTGAATTTTAATTAATTTCTAAATTAACAAGGGAAAAAGTCTTTAATCTTGTCCAGTTGATTCGTCATATACAAATCCTTTAAAATAATCTATATGCATGTGAGCGCGACGACTTGTAGGGTCACATCCTTTCCAAAATTGAAAATTATACAATAATATCAATATAACTCAATAACATAAACATAATCAATGATAAGTATTAAATTGATATTTTACAAGGCAATAATAACGATTTGGTATTCATAATAATAAAATAAGATAAAAACAATCATCCAACATCTGTTTTTGTTCAATTCAGGGCAAAGCACCCGTGTGTGCTGATCCTTTTAGGGAATGACCCTCGGCAGAGCACCGGTGTTGATCCTTTTAGGAAATGACCCTCAGCAGAGCACCTGTATAACCTTTTAGGGTAAATACCCAGGGCAGAACACCCGTGTATGCATATCTTTTAGGGAATCACCAAGGGCAGAGCACTTGTTCCGATTCTTTTAAGAATGACCATGGGCAGAACACCCGTACTGTGACGATCCTTATGGGAATGACCCTAGACAGAGCACCTGTAATAAATATAATATAATGATCCTTTTATGGCATAGCACCCATAACTTAAATATACGATAATCATCAAATAATTCCATTGTTCAATATATAACAGTAAACAACTAAATTTAATTTACAAAATGTAACAATGATGAAATAACTCTAATTTATAATTAGTAAAGATAATAATAAATGCAGTCCACCACATGTTATTATAATGAATTAAATCCAATCTACACATGTAATAAGAGTTAAACAAATTTGATATACAACATGTAAATACAATTTAAAGAATTCATTCTACATAATGATATATTAAGACAAGAATGTAAATCCACATGCTAACATAAGGTTGCATCATAACCGGAGGGTTTTCAATCGGGAATATCACCTACCTTGTTTAGGCATTAGAAGCTAAGCGACTTTACTTGAACTAGCACGAATACAATTTATTATTCGAATCAGTCGGCTAGAATGAAGAAATAAACACCTCAGTTGGGTGATGACTTTGGAGAAGATTTGTCCAAGCTCATGATCGATCTACACATGACAAACTGAGGCTAGTATCTACCGGAACCTCTAATAGTGATTTCTAAATTGATGTTTCTCCAGAGGTTCCGGCTTATTTAAATGATGAAGATCGATATCCAGGAACTTGGTGTAACGAGAGACGAAGCTGATGATTTTCTAATGGATTCGGTAGTTTGTGGCTTTGTGGCGGCTAACGCATGTTGTTTATTATCTTTTCTTTTTCTTTTTCTTTTTCTTTTTTTTTACGAAATTTGTCAGATGGACGATTTTGACAAGATCGGTGTGAAACAATTCTGTTGTGAAGCGACGAAAAAGGAGAGTGGGAGAGGAAGCCGACGATCGGTGTGAAACAATTTGTCAGATGGATGATCCCACCACATGTTCTACCGATTTTATAAAAATGTGCGTTGCACATTGAGTGTATGGTTGTGTGTATTTTTTTATATGATGGGTCAAAATGGTGGGACCCACCTACTGAACGGTTTGGATCGGGCAGTAAGCCCACATTCCTAGTGGTTTGGAGGGGACAGATGGGTTCAAGAAACCCTTCTGTTGACGCGGAAAAGGAGGAGATGGGAGAGAGCCGAGGAAGTGGGAATGTTGTTATACATAGTGACGTACGTCAGCACATCACTCACTACTTTTATTTTTTTTATTTTTACAATGGGCCCTATAACAATGTTGCAGTAAATCCATTCCGTTCATCTGTTTTGCTTGCCTATATTAGCTCACGGACCGAAAAAAATTCCGATGCCCAAGTGGGCCACACAAAGGGATCAACAGGGTTTGGAATACTTACTGTTTTTTTTTTTTTTTTTTTAAGAAAAAAAAAGGGGGATGTTATAACAATTGTTGGGTACATGGATGCTAACTATTTTGGAGATTTGGATAACATGAGGTCTACTATAAAGTATGTGTTTTCGGTTGTAGATAAGCCCACGTGTTGTAATTTTATATTGCAATCAACTATAGCACTGCCTACAACAGAAACTGAGTCTATTACCACTACAAAAGCAGCTAAGAAAGCACTATGCATTATAGGATTGGTGAAAGAGTTTGAATTGAAGGAGGATGCAATTTAATTCTATTATGACAATCAATATGTCATTTATTTGGCAACTCATTAAGGGTTGTTTGGTTGACGATTTACTAAAGTAAATGCTAGTAAATGTGTAATAATTATTTAGCTTGTTAAATTCATGTAAGTTGGTCAGCCATTGCACTAAAATCGATGAGGAGAAAAACCAAACATGCTAAAATTTGTGGGGACACTTTAATTTATGTGCCTGATCCACAAGAGGAAAATCCAAAGTGTATGTGGACCACACCATGGACTACAATGGAAATCGAGCACCTACTGTTGGAATCTTTTTAAGGGCCACGAAAGTTTTGGATCAAGCTAATAGTTGTGTTTTTAGTTCATCTGACCTTTTGACCTTATTAACAGGTTGGATGACGGACACACATCAGTGTGTCTTATACGAATTTCAGTTTTTAACAGTGGACTATATTATTCCCTCTGTTTCCTATAGTGTGGTCCACTTGAGCATACAATCTGCCTCATTTTTGGGTTCATATCCTAAAATGAGCTAGTAAAATGGATAGTGTGGATTTTTAAAAAAAAATTACATCATGGTAGGGCATGGATTTTACAAAGGCAATCCCGTCCAATGTAATTTCAGTTTTCAAGGCAAAATTACCTTCCCCTTTTTCTTCCAATCTAAACAGATGTTAAAAATAATTATTATAATGATCCCCACATTTATCAGCAATTACTTGGAACCAAATGATTACTTTAGACAAAATATTATTCAAAAGTATTCACACAAAAGACAATGGGATTGATATGTTCACAAAGCCAATTTCTACCATAAGTTTAAGCATTTCTTGGACCTAATAAATTTCACTTAGTGTTAAAGGTTCCAACACCTCATAGTTGATAGGAGGGGGTGCAATAGGTACCTCAAAGGAAGTAAGAATAACATAGCTCCTACAAAGGTAAAGATGGTTGTGATATATATCTTGTATTTTACAAAATAGTACAAGGAAAATTATAAATAAAGTTCCAACGAAGAGACATGGGATATAAATATTCTCTATGACAACTTGTTAAAGTTACATAAAAAAGTTCTGAATTTTTTGTCCAAGAAAGATTTTTTAGCGATATAATACTTTTTTAGAAGATAACAATTTCGATACGAACTCATCCGTGGAATAAGCACAACGCCGAACTATATAAATCCTTATTTTTTATGTGTTTGGTTTTCTTTGTTTCATCGTACTGTTTTCATACTGTTTTCTCACACCATCCATGCTAGGCCCCTACATATCAGCTGATTTGATTGGCACATCAACTTGAAATGTGTCCCGCTAAAAGATGGCTCAACCGTAAAACGGTTCGTCCTACACATCCATTATATTATTTTCCCTCCATCGCGGCTTAGAATCCAATGCATGTTGGCCCATGGTGATAAAGTTAGTTCCCGGCAATTTCTTAGCCAGGCACGCAATTTTATATTATGGGAAAAATCTCGCTGAAAATAAAACATTTAAAAGTATTTGTTATAAATTAATTTTAAAAAAATAACTTTTTTTAAAGATGATATCTATACTATACATAATGTGAGTAGCTTTTGGACATTTTTTCCACCTCAATTAATTTTTGTAGCAGACAATATTCCAAGATATCAAAGACCCTTTAGCTAAAGGGTAAAAATGAAGTTAGTGTATGTTGGAAAGATCAGATTTCACTTTCACCTACAAAAGCTAGGCAAAGGCTTTCATTTTACCCTCAAAAAGCCATTCCTTGCCTGCTTTTTCTCTCCTAAAGTTTTAGGCATGGACCCTTCCTCTCCTTAGTTTTGTTCTTCATGCCTCTCTGCATGTGTTTTGCAGTGTCACATCCCTTAATTTATATAATAAATTGTTTAAGATTTTTAGTATCTTGGGGTTAAAATTACAATATAAAAAAATCTGATATTTTGGAATAGGGTGATATTTTGAAAATCTAATATTAAAAACATGATAAAATTATTTTCAAGATTTTTCATGAAATTATTGCGATTTTTCAAAATCTCGACGATGTTTGTTCCACTGATGGGCCCACATACTTAGTGGTTTGATAATTAGAACTGACCATACTATGAATATTCCCTAAGGGGAATGGCATGATCACAATCAGTACGGTTAGATGAGTTCAAATCAATGAAAAGAAAAATTCAAAGGATTCTCATTCAACTTTAAAAATCAAAGGTTAGGATCATCAGCGACTCATGGTCATGGGACAATAGATTATTTATGCTAGTGACAAGAACCCATGAGAATCCTAAGCTGTGATGGAGGTAAAACAAACTCTCTAAAAGATGTGGTTACTATAATTTAGTATCCATGGGTCCTACATATGCACTAGTGGGGCCATGTTTTGGTGGTCCAAACAGTTGGTATGATGATTTCATGATGAATGGATCTTTCTCTGAAAATTTTAAATCCTAGCCATCAAATTCCTGAGGCTGGCTCCTTTACAGGTGCTTGTAATACAAACTATTTTACAAGCATTGTGTGTGGTGGTGTGTACATGACATCCACTCAGTCCAGGAGGTGGCCCCAAAAACCAGGCCCACCCAGTAATCAGGTGGGTCCACCATGTTTAAAACCTTTAAAATCACACGGTCAGACCTAGAATAGGTTGATTTTTGGGGTGTCCAATCAACTTGATGGTGCTCATCTGAGGAATGGATTGGATAGCATACACAAAACATAGTGGGTCCCACACACAATCTGGAAGGTTTTAATTTTAGGTGTCCTCTTCCTATCTGTTCCCTGTGGTGTGATCATCCACCTTCATTTTGGATGAAACTGTGATCTATATACCTTCATTTTGGATGGACCTGATGGACGAAGTGGATGTGGGCCTACATCATGGGTGGGCCCACACACCACTTCTGTAGAATAAGCTATTATTCTAGTTGTAGAGTAAGCTATTCTGGTATTTGTAGAGGCACCGGCCTCCAAATTTCCGGCCTTTTTCACGTTTATTTTGGACTATGCTGCATTTCTTCACAACTATTAGTTGTAGGCCACCATTTGAAGGGCTAGGGTTGTCCCATCATGGCAATTTTTCTTCTTAGCCCCTCTCTCTCTCTCTGTGAGTGACAAATGAAAAGAAAGATTAATATTCCAGATGAGGGAATTTTGAAATCCATGCTCATGCACACTGACACTGTACATCTACCACACATGCGAATCAATCCAAACCACCCAATTTGTGGGACACTGCACATTTCCTTCACCCAACAAACCAGATCAATGATTGCCGTAACCTCCAACTACACGATATTTGTTAGTAGAATCTGGACTGTTTTAACTATTTTCACATTTAAAACCATAGATTTCATGGCCATCAATAAGATGGTTAGGATATCTGTTTACCGTAATTTTTGGGTTCTGGCCAATCAGTAAACAGGTCTCATGATTTGGACGGTGTGGATTGAGTTACAAGTGTATCACATGTACAACATCTCCAGGCAAGCTTATGCGCCATCCTACACTGCCTACCAATCAAATAACTCCTCTTTTGGCAGTCTACATACAGCAGCTTCCAATAGTGGGTTTGCTTTGCTTCTAAAATTCAAAGCACAAGAGTCCCTCTCCCTTGTGAAGAAGGAAACCTTGTGAGGAGCCTGCTATCTAAAGGTATCTTTCATGTCAGCTACCTGGCTCGGTATAATTCGTTTGCTTTTCTTCTTTTGCTTTTTCCCATGGTGAAAGGGTCATTTCCTAATGGTGATAGGAATTTAAGTTAGACATGACATACTAGGAATGTGACACAAACAAGGACTGGACCCTCTCAGTGGTTGCCTTCAATTGGGATTTTGCTTTTGTTAGTTTATAGAAAAAGCTATGTATATTATATGTAGATTGATTGATGATGTATCAAATAATTTTAAATTGGATGAAAGAAAAATTATTTTTGGACCATGTCATGTTGTCTTGGATAAGCTATCTAAGTTGTCTTGAATAGGTTCTTTCATTCATTGTTTGTTATACACCTATATCCAATAACTGTCACATGCATGGTGAATGAAAATATCTCACTTAAACCATTCATTCTAATTGTATAATGGTGGCCAACTTGATGATTGGCCAGGGCCTAAACCCTATCCCTATAGGGCTGATTTGTTGACCACTCGAGTAGCTTGATGAATAAAAATATGAAAAAGGTGTTTTGATTTAAGAAAAGAAAATGCAAAGTGGGAGATGATGATTCAAACGCCCACTCCTACAAATTAATATGTTATTTCATACTCATACTATTTTAAAAATCTATTGGACATTTCTTAGTTTTCACTAATAAACATCTATTCGAGTCGAGACGAGTCTTTGGGTTGACCGGAACATGAAGTCAAGTAGAGTATTTGAGAAATATGGGCCGGGCTGTGTGGTCCATTGCCACCTGTAATTTTAACCATCAGATAAACAAGTTATAAAATGATAGACAAGATTGACAACTATAAAACGATGAAAAAGTAGGTTCAATTGACAATTTGGGTCATTCATTTGCAAGGCTGTCATGGATCCACTATGGCTCTAAAGAATCACTTCATCAGCCAGTTCTAACCATCCCATATGGAAATGGATGGCTATAAAAGAGAGCCAAATTGCAAATGCATTATGCCATCAGGTAGGTGTGATTTGTGCACTTAGATCACATGATGATGTTGTGGGTCTCAATACAGATATGGGCATTGTTAGAATTTTGGACCTGATCATCAAAGATACACTGTTTATCCCATTCCCTGTTTAGGAACAAGGGTTTTAATGTAAACCCTTGTTCATTTTCGGGTAATGGGGTAATATATATCCTATGAAGCATGTAAATCTCAATGTTGAGAGCTACTTTGTTTTTTGCCTTCGAGAATAGTGGATCAATGTAGGCGGGTAATTGTATGCATCCACAGGGAATAGTCTCACCTCCAAAGAAAATGGGTAATCATATAAAAAAATTATTGGATCGATGTAGATTCATGGGCGTACCGAAAGGGAATCATATAAATCTCTATGATATAGATTATACTAAAAGGTAATCATATAAATCTCTATGATATAGATTGTACCATATCTTTATTTTCTTTTGATTTGGATACTGCTGTATGTGTGTACACAAAATTGTAGTGCTTGTTCTTTACACAAGCAGAGTGATAAATGGGCTGCAGGGGACCTGCCCAACCCAAGTCTAGCCTGCGCTGGACTGGATCAGGGCCTGAGTTTTGGGTCTTTGTAACTAACTAGGCGTTAAGGCCCACCCAACTTAATTCATGGGTGAGGGATATTATCTGGATGGTGGGCTAAGCACTGACCACCCTGTTTAAGGATTGGACTGGGTCTAGACTCCGGTCCTTGGACATGCTTCGGCCTGGTTAGGCCACGCCCATTTTCCACCCAATGCACAAGACTGCAACATCTAGCTCGCCCTTGACCCGTTCTGAATGAGCCACCTAATGATATGTTCGATGTCCTAAAAACCCAGAACGCCAGATGGTCGGACCAGTGTGGACCAGATCTGGTGGATTTTCTGGAGTGGGTTGCTCTCGAACCCATTCTCGATGAGCCACCCGGGTCACACCTGTTTTCTAATCCAACCGTCAAATCATTAGACCTAGATGGTTTGGAACCCTCCAATCAGGTTTGTAAAACATTATTTTCTATCTCACTAATAGCCCGGATACCCACCAGCAAAGAGTACTCAGCCCAGTAGTGTTATATAGGTTGGAATAGGCAATTTCTTACGATGCCAAGGCCCACCAAAACTAGTTTTCTTGCCCTGGAAACCATCATGCTTAGGTCCAGTTAGTCAGCATTTTGGCTCAGCCCAACACCAGCAAGGTCCATGAACCGCAGTGTTACCCTCGCCACCATTGAGCCCCAACGGGCTATTGTTTCAAATAAAGAAAGCTCTACTGGAAAAAGGATTATTTGTTCCTCCAGCGTTTATTATCTTTACAGGTATCATTAGGTTCTCCTGGCCCAAATACTCAAATAGTACCGCCCAGATTCTGAGCTTGTACAAGTGGGGCCCATGGTTTAGTCACCAAGCCCAGCCTCTGATCCGACTTCCAAGTCTAGCCCATCCGTCATTGCCCTGCTCACCCCCGTCCGGCCATCCTAACCTCTGATCCGAGCTCAGCTCATCATTACCCTACCTGTCCGTCCAGTAAACAATCAAACCCTCTCCCATTTTTCATTATATTTGGGCAGTCGTGCCAGCCAGGGCAGCCCGGCCAACCGCTGTCCATAGCTTGAAAGCACAAACTCGAACTCAGCTTGAGCTGCCCAACCCAACATGCATTTTAGAGTGCCATGCCGGGGTGATAGGCGCGCCGCAGTCACGCATTCAAGCAAGAGCCTTTCTTCGCTATGTAAATAGAGGGCCGGAATAAGTGCCAGACCCTCAACCCTAGGCGTGGGTAGGTCTTTGTCAGACCAAGTGATGGACAGCCATACCAGAATAGGCCAACAGGAGCTGATTCAACTGTCTGTCCTTTTAGGTCAGTTCCTTCAGTAAAGTTATTTGGTAAGTCAGAAGTGAGCCTGATTCTCCCCATGTTGGTTGCTCAAGCAAGGCGTCAGTTCAACTTCTTCCTAACTTTGCCAGACCCTCTTCCTCCAAGGTGGAACCTGAATGTATATTGTCAATTCCATCAAAATGGGGGGCACTTACTCCCTAGATTATACCGCACACGTTATACGTATGATGAAAACCATATATGGGTGTCATGGAGACAAACATCACAGGCACACTTCCAAAAATTGCTATGCCAGAATCCACCACCATTTCGCGTGGATTCAGCGATCCAGACATCATCGATGATGCCACGAGTATAGGGACAGCAAATAAAACTTTATAGAAAAGATGATAATATGTCAATCTGTGGCCTATAAATAGAAGGTAAAGATCTTTCAGTTTACAATAATTCTGGGACATACCCCATTCATGGTGGACCATCAGATCAGATGACAAGTAGGACCAACATGTACAGAACTGGAATTTGTTTTCTTCTCAAATTCATTTCCTAAAATAGAAGCGCTGGTACATGGTACATTGGCTATTCCTTTCCCTTAAAATCAAAATTCAGAAGGGGAAAAAAAACAAACATACAAACAAACAAAACAAACACTTTGGTTATCACCATATGAATCTGTTACTATAATACACTGAAAGTAACAGAAACGTGGAGATTTGAGTTACCTGGCACATATTGTAACGATCGAATGCGGCGGGAACATGAGCTCAGGACCGCAGATTCATGTAAGTGAGCCATCACCACCTTCTCACCAATGATGTGAGTAACTGCAACAATTCATTCGGAGTGGTTAATATGAGAGTCATCTGACAGCAAAGCTTTCAGTTCGACTTTCCATTTCTATGTTTGATTAGAAAAATCTGTCATTAAAGTCTTGCTATTAACAAAGTTTGGAGAATACTCCCCTTCGATTATACAAAAACTAGGGTATGGCACATGTGCCGCACATGGACGAGGGGATGAAAGAGTGAGAAATTTGGAGAGGAGAGAAAATCAGAAATGGAGGCAGAGAGAAAGGTGAGGGCTACATGCAAATGCATGTTATTATGTTACATAGAGAGAAGGAAAGAATGGGTGACCCATACTCACGGTTTCCCTTGTTGTGTCCCACCCGAGTTCCTGATCCACCCAATTTTTGGGCTGAGGACACAACAAATGTACTGAGTTAATGTGACAGTCATTTAATAGGCAGCACAAAGTCTTTGTCACAGGATCTCCCTCAGGCTGTACACGGAGAACAAGAGAGGTTGGTGCAGGCTACACGCATTAAAAGAAGTGAAAGGAAGTCGGTTCAATCTAGACCATTAACAGTGCCTCATGCAGTAAAATCTAAACCGTCCCTTGCCAAGCAGCTACATTTTAATGATGGTTCTTCTCTCTAATAATTAAAATTCCTAAGACTAATTGTGGGGCAGAAATGTCCAAAACTACTAGTATTGCATGTCGAAAGAAGGATTTTACCATTCCTACTTGAGATTTTTCCTTTTTTTTTTTTAGTGAATCCATGGCGTCTTAGTTTCACAATTCATGTTTGTTTCTTCTTAATACAGTAGCCTAACCATCAATGTCACAGTGCCCTATCGTAGGTGGACCATGCCCCAAAGTCACCCCAATGGGACATTCCTAACCCATCAGTTGGAGGGGGTTGACAACCGTTGACATTCTATGGTGATAAAAATAAAAATAAAAAAAAGCAGGAAAAAAAAAAAAAAAGGAAAGGAAAGAAAGAAAGAAAAGAAAAGAAAGGGCGCCAAATGGGGCACGGTCCATGCACAACAGTGCCAAGCCAACGCTATTTAAAGGCCTTGAAAAGCTTCAAATCACACAATCAAGCAAAACGCGGGGAAGGCAATAGAAACTAAACGAACATGACAGTAGCATGAATAGTAGAACGTGAAAAGTAACTCATACAATAGTTTTATGCTAACACTAACTTGGACTCTTAACTGCAACAACCACAAAATTCAGAAATCAAATTTCAATCAACTTTGATCAAACCCTAAATTTCCAAATCACATCCAAAAACTCTCTTAAACTTCGAGTCAAGACGTTGACTAAAACCCCAACTTAAAAACAGCCCAAAAGACATCCCCTGTTGTGACCCACATGACATTAACCCTCCTTTGTTTTCTTGTTGTGGGAGTGACCCACATTATTGCAACCACTCAGAAAGTCCACATGCATCAGGCCCATCAAATCAACAGTCTGGATGGCCAAACCATAAGGCCAACTTGAAGTGATTCTAGATGCAAGGCTTTCATACATATTCTTGAGCTCAGGAATATAGTTCCTCTTGCTAAAGCTTACAAAGATGTTTATGTTTGCAAATGCCATTTTGATCAAACACCCCGCTTGAGGTCCCCTGGTGGAACCAAAAAAAAAAGACTATCAATCATGAAGATGTCTGCCTAAATACATTTCTAAACAAAGATGTCCAAATTCCACCAAATTTTTTGTGTCTACAATAATAGGTAGGCCAGTAGACACAGATTTGCATGTGTTAGAAGTGTATTAGTGCATTGAGTGTGCAATGGTAATCCTGCAGCAACAAAGTTCAGAACTCCTGCAAGACACTATATGCTATAGCTTATCTTTTTATCCCTTTTATTCCCTATCACTGGTACACAGTTGTAACCTCTATCTTCTGCAATCTCAATGATTATAAATAAAGGAAAGGAGAAGAGGATTGGAAATCCTCTTCAGTTTTTCCTTACTCCCTCTTATCTTCTCTCAATCTATTATTCTTCTTTCCCTAATTATACAGCATGTAACATATCAAAGCTTTTACATCATCATCATCATCATCATTACCAAGGTATTCCGTATCGGTAATGGTGGCCGTAATGGTCACCACCATTACCGATACGGGTATCGGTTGTAACGGACGATACAAGGGCGTAACGACTGTTACGACCACCGTAACGGTTGAAAATTTTCTTTTGCCTGAAAAATTCTGAAAAAAAAATATTTAGAAAATCAAAAATAATGTAAATATTCCAAATATGTATTCATTTTTTGTTTTAAACATGTTTATAGTAGTCTAACGGTCTACTCTTTAGTGAGAGTGTTGTATCGGGCTGTCTAGTGAATTTGTGAACATGATTATATGTATCTAATGTTTACACATCACAATCAAGCATTAGAACTAGAAATAAGAAATTTTGCATAAATACGACTTTTTCAATTTTTTGAAAAAAAAAAAAAAAAAATCGGAGCTTCTATTTGCTCAAATCACTTCAATCTACGATTTTAATATTAAAAATTATAGTAAGAGTGGTCGAAATCTATTGTAAAATGATCTAGGAGAATTTTTGGAATGAGAAAAGTATATTTTAAAGAGAGAGAAGAGAGAGAGAGAGAGAGAGAGAAGAGATGGATTTAAATAGGAAAAAAAAAGTGGCAGTTTTTCAACCGTTACAGGGGTAACGGTCATTATGCCCCGTAAACCGTTACAGGGGTAACGGTCGTTATGCCCCGTAATAGCCTTTACGGCCACCATAACAGCCGATACGGTCCCAAAAAATCAACTGTCCCGTTTCACCCCCGTATCGCGTAACGGTCATGGCCGTTACCTATACGTATTGACCTTTACGGGCGTATCGTAACGAATACGGAAAACCTTTACCACCATAGCCTTGTTCAAACTATTTGGCTTGGCTTGCTTATGAATGCTTGATAGAAGTTCAAGAAAATACTGCTCCCCAAGACCCAACTTCCTTTTCTTGGGCTTAGAACTAGTTGGTGCATCAAAAACAGGGCAAGGTTTCAATAACAACCACACTCTCTCTGATTTTTTTTTAAGTCTTAATTGAGCTTGCAAACAACAAGATCTCGACAAGAAGACACCTTGGTTGGAGCATTACCAGTTTTGCATAGAATATGGAATATGGAATATGGAGTGTAGAGTTAATTTGGAGGGTGTTGGGAAAGAAACAAGAAGAAATACTAACATGATATATATATATATATATATATATATATATATATATATATATATATATATATATATATATATTGGAGCGGTAACAAATGTGATGACCACTAGTGGAGAGACAAGTGAGTTCTCAATCACTATAGGCTTGCACTAGGGGTCAGCATTAGCCTGTACCTTTTCGCATTGGTTACAAACCACTTAACGAGGCATTTGCAAGAAGAGAACCCATGGTGTATGTTGTTTGCAAATGACACATTTTGATTGACAAGATGAGAGATGGTATAAACGCAAAGCTAAATATATGTAGGAGTGCTCTAGAATCTAAAGGATTTAGAGTTAGTCAGACTAAAATAGAGTATACGGAGTGCAGTTTTAGTAACAATAGGAGTGAAAATGAGGAATTAGTTAAGATTGCTAACCAAGAAGTTTCCCAAGATGACCACTTTTTTATTTTTTTAAAGGGTCCAAAATGACCACTTTCGATACCTTGAATCAATAATTCATGAGAATGGAGAAATTGAGAAGGATGTTGCCCATAGAATTCAAGATGGTTGGAAGAAATGGAGATGTGCCCCTAGAGTTTTAGGTGATCATCATGTATGACTCAAATTGAAAAGGGAAGTTTCATGGGATAGCTATAAGACCAGCCTCACTTTATGGGACGGAATGTTGGGGGAGTTAAGGAATAACATTTTCATAGGATGAGTGTAGCTGAAATGATGATATTGAGATGGATGAGTGACAAGACGAGGAAGGATTGAATTATAAACAAATGTATTCAAGGGAAATTAAGAGTAGCACTAATAAGTAATAAGATGAGGGAAAGTAGACTTAGATGGTTGGGTCATGTGCAACGGAGGTGACCAAGAATCACACTAGTTAGGAGTGAATTGGTACAAGTTGAAGGTTGTTCTAAAGGGGCAAGTGGAAGACCCAAAAGGACATGGATAGAGGTGGTAAGAAAAGACTTGATGACCTCTGGTCTTATTAAAGGTGGAATGGCAAAACAGGATTCAAATAGCCGACCCTAAATAATTGGGATAAGGCTTAGATGATGATGATGGAGTCTGGACCCCTTGGCCATCGGGTTTATTGACTTATTATAGCATTATATTGGATACATTGATGGTAAGCTCATCTTGTTTCTTTAACTAAAACAAATGAAGTAAAATAAAAAAGAACAAAAAAATTTGTGCCAGAATATGAATAAAGAAAGAAAGGCAAAAGAAAAGACATAACGAAGTGGAAGGAAAAGAATTCACTGGAAGGGATAAAAGAAAAGGAAAACAATTTCAGACCAAAAGTTTCCAACCATGGACATCGACAAACACACGTATATAGCCGAAGACAGAAAAGACACACGCCAGATATGATAAAGAAATGTCATGTGGAGAGTATGATTCATATATTAAAACTCTTAACTCTGAATCAAAAGTCTGTCGAGTCTAGGCAAGTAACTCAGTTTCTTTCTTTCTTTTTCTTTTTTTTCTTTTTTTTTTTTTTTTGTGTGTGCGCGGGTGTGTGTGTGTATGTGGGTCTTAAATACTGAAGCTCAATAATATTAGTATTTTATAGTTGAAATATTGTATAGTGTCTGTAAGTCAGCTCAAGCTTTGATAAGCGTTTTTGAGCATTGTGTCGAGTGAAGTAAGTCTTGACCAAATCAAGTCTTTTTTTAGAGTCAACTAACCACTACACTGGAACTGCTTTCTAATTCCATTTATTTAATGATTTAATATTAGAGTTTCCCGGTCAAAACAGATCACAACAGATCTGAACAGTTCAACAGGCCGTTGGAACAAAACACCCACAAAAATGGGTTTGGGTCTGGTCCAGGTTTTTAAAAATTGGTACCTTTCATCCCAAAATTCTAACTACTAGTAAGTCTAAGATTTCAATATCAAGGTAGATCTAGGGTTCAAGTCTCGGAGAAGGGCAATCTTTTATCTGAGCATCCAACTTGAGTCTTTGATTTTTTAAGGATACAAATGTCACAAGGTGACTCTACTTTGCATGCGCAAAATCTATTGGAAACACAACACAATGAATTTGACCAAGTCACGTGTTAAACTCTACCTTGTAGGAGTTTTGATCAGTTCAAGAAATCTGAATCTGTTTCGGTCATTCTAAAACGAGAGACATCCCAGTCATATATGGGGCATACTTACCTTGTTCGTGGACAATCTGTTTAGAATGGCACAGTCAGCTCCATCATTAGTTTGTTGGGTCAGTTCAACGAACATGTAACTAAGGAGCATTTACATGCAGTGTTATCAAAAATCGTACTATTCACAATATGAATTGTACTATTCATATCGTATCGTATGGGTGTACGACTTGAATCGTACACCCAAATCGCAAATCCCAAATAATCGTACGATTATCGTACAAATTGTATCGAATCGTACAATAATCGTATCAAGTTATATGAATCGTACGATGATCGTAGATTACATAAATGGGCCCAAAAATTACTTAAAAATCATTTTTTAAATTTTTATTCAAAATTTTCTTCTTTTTTTGTACACTTTTGCTCATAAAACATGAAAAAGGCCTCCCTTATTAAATATATCCTCTCTTTTTTTCTTGTGTTAGATAAAGAGAGAAAGGCAAGAGGAGATTTGGAGATTTTGATTTTCAAAAACCCAAAACAAAGAAATCAAGATACTATTCACAATGGAATCGCATGCCATTTTTTCTAACATGATTATACACTTAAGAAAGGTACAAAAGAACAAAATTATTAAAGGACTCTTGTATGGTTTTTAAGGGTTTTTTTTCCAAAAGACAAGAAAAGAAAACAAAAGAAAAAGACTAGAATCCTGTAATATCATGACATGTATACCATACACATTTTCTCAATTGCTAATATCATGATATGTATTACTTTTTTGGTACATGTTGATGGGAAATGGATGATTAATGAGTTTTTAATCTTTTCTGATTTACATATATTTTTCATTTGTTTTTTGTCTATTTTTAAAATCAGAAAAAATCTTACAATTTGCGATTTGATACAATTCAAACCCTTTTACGATTTCGATATGATAACGATTTTGACAACATTGTTTACATGTAGTATGGTTGCACAATGTGTGAAACAAAGCGGCAACATATTTGGGTGCGAGGGAGAGGAAGAGTTTGTGTCCATAATGTTAGTAAGTATAAATGGCTAGGAAGAGGGAGCAGGAGTGGCACCTGGTTAGAAGGATCATGCAACTATTGTAGAGCCAAATAGTGGTCCAGGACATCCAAGCCAACAAGCTGTAACTAGAATTCATGGCAGCAAGGAAAACCAAACACATACATTCTCCACCACAGCTCACACGTGAGACATATATGGGAAGATCCCCAAACATATTTCACTTGCATTTTGGCAATAATGAATCGTTCTGACCTTGGAACTGGGAACTTTCAAATTTACCCTAAGATCTTAGAAACATAGAAGCTTATGGCAGGGGCTTTTGTGGTTTTTTGAGAAATATGGTACTCTGCAACCAAGATTTCAATGTGGATTATGTAAAACAATTAGGTCTCTCACCTCAAAAAGTTCGAACGGGCTCCCACGCCTGTACACATCATTCTTTGTTCTTTGATCATTAGGAAGAAGAGAAGTAAGCAGCGCTCTCCATCCAATAAGCAAAACAGCAGTGCTTCCCATGCTTACCAATACAAAACTGGATGATGGAATATGGCCTGACGTTGCCACCCTGATGATCAATCCCAACTGCCAAAGAAAACAAACCATGTATACCATATCAAGACCAGAGGGCCAAACAAGGAAAAAAGCTACAAAACCTCAGGAGAGAAAAGAAGGCAGGAAATGGGATTCTTGAAAAATACAGAATGGTGAGGATTTTTGTTCTATATTATTTTCTCATGCTTCTTCTAGCATCTTTTCATGTGTCGATTCATTCTCATGCTTCCGTACTTTCCAGGGATCACGTTTCAAACTGTTGCTTCACATATTCATTTCTCATGCTTCACTGTAGAATTTAACACAATGTGGCCTTGTGGAAAACAGTCAAGCAATTTGGACTAAGGGCAACTCTATCCTAACCATCAGCCAATGAGTCACCACCTCTATGATTGGAAGAATTATACAGTTTGCTGAAGTTGTGGGGCCCCTGGTTTTGATGATCAACACCATTCATCCCATAAGATACAGACTGGAAGGCCATAAGGCTCTGATAGGGTGGCCTACAAATAGATGGTTAAGGTGAAAGTATAATTCACCGAGAAGCTAATGATTCCGTCATAGTCACCTCAATTGCATTACGCTACTCAAATTCACTTCATTTACTATAACTGCAATGCATCTAATTCAAATCCATGATAGACACTATCACCACACTGATTCTAGTTCACAAACATCTCAGATATATCCCACAAGAAACTAACATAAGCAAAACCTTCATACCTTTTCAATACTTCTACATAACCAAACAACTTGAAAGAAAATTCCGACTCACCGGGATTCCCACTGCCCATGACTTGGCAGTGGCAATAATGGCTTTATTCGAACCATTGATTCCTTTCCCATCATCCCCATAACCCCCAAGAAAATAAGCTGCCAAAAACCACCCTGCCAAAAGCCATTCAAAGCCGCAGTCAAAACAACAACCTTGCCAAAATGCTGAAATAAGAAATATTCAATGCTCAGCCAGAACTAGCAGAATTCTAGTTTGGATCATCATCCGGTCCAGGTGGGGCCCACCTCTCAGTGATCTAGACCATTTATCTGATACGATAAAAGAAAGAACGCCCTCATCGTCATACCATCCATCCATCCAAAGCGTTTGCCAGCAAATGGATGGTTAAAGAAAACAAAGCCAATGGTCTAAATGCAACAGGAGTACGTCCAATTGGCCGGCTGGATTGTTCAATGAAGGAGATTTTCCACTCATCAACCATCTTCTCTATGGCACATCAAATGAACGGTCTGGATCACTCAAAGGTGTGTCCCCCTGTACAGACTACTAACGTAGAGACAACGACCATAATTCAGCCAGAGCATTTTATTCCACCTCTACCAAAATTTTAAAAATAAATAAATAAATACCAGCAATAAAAGGGTCTGCAGTATGAAGAGTCTCGAAATCGAGAACCGGAAACCCATGGTTATATCTTCCAATCGCAGCGAACAGAAGCAAAACCAGAACGTCCCCACCGGCAAGAAGCGCGACCCGCCTAATACCCAAAACCCAATTTCCAAAAACACAAAATCTTCCAACAACATCCAAATTCAAAAATTCAAATGAAAAGAAAAACAAAAGACAAATTCAGTCCAAAATCTACATACGCCCACGATTCGAAGCGGGACGATGAGGTGGGCCTCTCGATCTGGATCACGCCTTCGAGCGGGACCCTGTCTTCTTCAACGGAAACGATCTCGTCGCTGGGAAAAGGAGGGGACTGAGAGGTGGGGTTGGAAAGGGCTGTTTGGCTTGGTCTGGATTCTGCATTGGCAATGGTGAGATTGGGGTTTAGGGTTTTTCTAGGATTGAATTTGGGTCTGTTTGGATGAGAGAAGAGGTGGGGTTTTGGATGAGCAATGCAAAGGGGAGGAGGTGAAATCGCAGAGATTGCTCCGTTGGGAGCTCTGCTGAGATGAAACATGGTCGGAGATGGAATTCTTCTGGGGTGCCACATATCCGTTATATGTGGATGTGTTGTCGGGTGGTGACTCATCCACCGTACACGTGGCAGATGGACGATCACCTACAACCGGTTGTATAAGGTACATAGAACCATCGTAGATGCATCTAATGGCTACGACAATCTGAACGGTGCATGAGGTGGGTCCACAATGAGGATGATGAAATTGAAATCGGATTGCGTATTGAGTTACTCAATAAGCTTTTATCGTAATGAGTAAACTCTGTTGGGCCCACCGTGAATATATGTGGTTTATCCACGCCGTCCATTCATTTCTTCAGCTCATTTTAGGGGTTAATCCCGGAATTGAAGCTTATCCAAAGCTCAAGTGTAACACACCACAGGAAACATTGGGAATAATGGTTGCCACCGTTGAAACCTTGATAGGGTCCACATTGATGTTTATTTGTCATCCAACGTGGTCAATAGATCACACTGACATGGATGAAGGGAAATCACAAATATCAGCTTGATCCAAAACTTCTGTGGCCCTGAGAATGTTTCAACCGTTGACGTTAAATTCACACTGTTTCCTGTAATGTGGTCCACTTGATCTTTGGATATACTTTGTTTTTGGGTTCAAGCTCTAAAATTATCTCGTAAAACGAATGGACAGAGTAAATAGATAAATGATCCCACAGAGTTTACTCAGTAACCGAGTATGCCATCTGCAGTTAGAGCTGGGCAGAAAGGGACAGATCCGACGGATCCGACCCGATCCGTCTCAATCCGACCCGAATAGATCCGAATCGAAGGTCATGATCGAATCGGATCAAGGTGGCCCAGCAAGATCCGACCATTAATCGGATCGATTTCGGATCAATAATCAACCCGGACCGACCCGATCCGGAATCCGATCCGAATGGATCTGATCCGATTCGATTCGATCCGCATAATGTTTATTCACCATTGTTTCATGTAATGTTGTCCACTTGAGATTGGGATATACGTCTTTTTTTTTAATACCATAAAATGATCTAGAAAAATAGATGGACGGCATGGATGAAGTAAATAAATCATGGTGGGGCCCACAGAGCACTGACTTACCATCATTTGAATAGTGGGATGTGGAGTATCCAATCTATCTTTTCTCACAGTCTTGAGGTTCCTCGAGCAGAGCTCCCTGACGACAAGGGAGCCCATCATGTCCTTGCTTGGGATGTTAGGTGGGTCCCACCATGATGTTTGTGATAAATCCACACCGTCCATCCGTTTTGGGAGCTCATTTTAATACATACTGCCAAAAATGAAGTATAATTCAAGACTCAAGTGGCCCTTACGAGAGGAAATAGTGTAGATTTAATGACTACCTTCCTCTGTTTTCTCTCTCGTCCAGCACACTTGAGCTTTGGATCCACCTATTTTTTGGTATCATGTCCTAAAATGAGCCCTCATAATTGATGGACGGTGTGGATTTCTTACAAATATCATTGTGGGCCCACATAGCATAAAATCCACGTCCCAAGAAAAAACCTTGGGACCCGGATCAGCAGGTGTACTACGCACCAGCAGACATGGTTTGGTCTGTTGCGATCAGCAAGTTTTGTGGGTCCCATCATGAGGTATTTGTTATATCTAAACCGTCCACCCACTCGGCAGGCTCGTCTTAAGGCTTGACCTGAAAAATAAGATAGATCTAAAGATCAAGTAGACCACACTGCAAAAAGCAGTGGGATTGAACGTCTACCATTGAAACTTTTAATGTCAATAATATTCGATCCAAACCTTATATAACCCGATCTGACTCGATTTTTCAGACCGAGTCGGACTCGGTTCGGGTCAAGCCAACAGCACAACGGTTCGGATTAAGTAAATGGACCCGGACTCGGTCTCGGATCGGATCGAGTTCGGATCAGGTGTTAAAAACTTCGAACTGGGTTGAGTTGGGCCCAATCCGGTCCGACTCGACTCGATGCCCACCTGTGTCCGCAATCCGCTTCTGATGACCTTTGAATTTGGAAATCAGGCCGGTCGAATCATCTGGGCCACATGTATGGTGACCAAGTGAGTAGATTGTCCATGAGACTTGTTCAAACCAGGATGCAATATGGAGGGGTCTCGAGCAACAAAAAGGTCCATGGGGCCCATCGTGATGTGTACGTGATATCCACTCCGTCCGTTGTCTGCACATAAGCCCAAAATTAAGGACGATCCAAAGCTTAAGTGGACCTCACAACGAGAAAGAGTGGGATGAGAACCACCACCTTTGAAACATTCCTTGGGCCCATCATGATGATAATATATCATCTAATCCGTTCATAAGGTGACTCCCACAAGGATTAAGGAAAAGCAAACATCAGCCTCATCCAAAACCTTTCTGGGCCAAGTAGTTTCGATCATAGCCGTCCACATCCCTACTTCTCCATCTGGTTTGGCTTAGTTGAGTTTTTAACTAGCCTTCTATTTAGTCTTTGTCACTACCATGAACTAGCTGAAATTTTTTTGTTGCATGAGCTCTATTGGCTCCTTCAAACCATATATTTCCATATGATAATGTTGTATTGTTAAATCTCGATTGAAAAGTACACTTATTTTAGTAAGGAAAAGATATAATGTACTAGAAATCTTTAAGAATACTAAAAGTATTTTTTACAGAATTACAATCGACAATATGTAATAATAGGGCGCAGTTGAGAGATATTCAAAAGTAAACCAAGTGGCCAAGCGACATCTAAGAGGTGCGGCCCAAAAGTGTCCAAAAACAAACTAATCGGCCGAAAGGTCCAACAGCAGATCGAGCGATTGAGAGAAGTTAGGTAAAAGAATGCGGGCGAGAAGTTCGATCAAGCGGTCTAAACAAAAAGATGCAGAAAGTGGTTGAGTAGAGCATGAGTGAACGACCAACAAAATAGATGCGGCAACTATGTGATTGAAGGGTGACTGACGACTGATAGAAACTCAACTTGACCGAACGAAAGATAAACAATCACAAAAAAAGGATCTAGAAAGACTTTTTGACTACAATAACTATTTAAATAATGAAATAAAGATCTTGAAGAATAAGTTACAACAGAAATCCATAAGGAAAGTCAAATCATCTCAAAAAATATAACCACGCAGCAACAATAAACAAATTTATCAATTTATCTTTTATATCGTATCATCTTAAGAGTAGCAGTAATTATTAGTCATAATCTTTAATTGTAATTCAAGTCATCACTCATACATTGAATTGGTTTTTTATCCGATATTAAGTAATTCTTTTAAGAGATGTATTCTTACAATTACTTTTAATGATTGATTATGAGTTTTTTCTTTTGTTTGATTTGCACTAGTATTGTGAACGTAATTTTTTATAAATGTCACGAAGTAACCTATTTTTGAAGGAAAAATCACACATTTCAATTATCACCTCTTCATTATAAATTTCTATAAATGGCTAAGTAACTATTATTTTTGGAATCTGATCATATAGGTAACACATGGGATCCAAGTTGATTGATTTTGAGCCATTGTTGTGAACGTGACATGCCCATGCAATATAAAACAAATCGAGACTAATAAACGATTAGACTAGCTTGAAATTTGGTGGCTGTTTTTATGGCCAACCACATGTTAGACGGCTCGGATGCCACACAAACGTAAGCAAACATCCATCTCGTTGAACAATCCAGATGTTGTACTTACAAATCACGTGGACAAGTACCCACCATTCATGGAAATGGTGCTAAACTAACAACATAGTCCTACCGTCGACCCATTGCCATAGTGATTTAATACTCGAGGATGAAGACGGTAATCTGTACGCATGCACACAGGCAGTGTACACATGGTCTAGACGTAACTCAGTCCAAAAGGTCTACATCCTACACTAATGTGGATGGATCATAGACCACAGATCAAATGGATTGAACGATCCTGACCTCAGATTGATGGACTTTTGTTTGTTGCATTATCTTAACGGACGTAGATTGCATCCTACCCTCGCCCATCTCAAGCCACTAACGAGCAGATTTGTGTGGGGGGCCATCTTGATGTATTTGTTTATCCACACTGCTCATCCCTTTTCTTAGATAATTTTAAGGCAGAAACCCAAAAAGTGAGGCAATCCGATGCTGAGTAGACCACATCACAGATGATTATTGCATTTAATGCAACTTACGCTATGTGCATTTAATGAGACCAAGCTTACTATTTGGTATGGTCCACTTGAGCATTGGATCTATCTAATTTTTTGGACCATACCTTAGAATGATCTGAGAAAAGGGATGGACAATGTTGATACACAAATACATCCCAGTGGGCCCCACACAAATCTGCCCATCTGTGGCTAGAGATGGGCGCAGATAGGACGCAATCCGCCTCGCATCTTAACCATCTGTTAGGCAACACCAATCAAACAGTTAACATCATCCATCATCCATGCAAGGTGGGAGTAACAATTTTCAATTGTTGGATATTCAGCTTGACGCATATGCTGCTGTCTTTACATGGGCTATATGCATTCCATGAATTCTCTCATTCGATCTCCTTTAAGAGCTTCTAAATGAAGGTAAATGAATTGGGAGTAAATTTAAATATTATGTTTGAATGAAGTAAATGAGAGGAATTGAAATGCATTTGAATTTTCAATATATTCATATAAATATATGTAATAGTCTAAATCTGCTTTAATATCTTAATCTGGTGTGCATATGTGATATCTAATGGAATGATTGTAACAAATATCCATTGAAATATATACTTTAGTAAAAATGAAAAATTTTTGAGCTTCGAGTAGGCCATGAATGTAAGAATCATAAATAAGCAACTTGTCAATGTTTTTTAACCGTCCGTTTAGATGGTCATCCTTTGGATGGTTCAGACCATTCTTTTGATGTGATTTTTGTGAGGTAACTTATAATTGAATTTTTTTCAAAGTATCATTAGCCTAACACGTGTAGGGCGTACATGTGTGTAGCAGCACCTTTGTTTACACGTGCGACTCTCCGGGGAGTTCAAAAAGTCATTTTAACCCCCATTTACTTCCAAATCATCTCTCATGATGAGGGTTTCATTTACATATACATTTACTCTAATTTCATTACATTTTCATACATTTACTTACATCCAAACATACTTTAAAAATCATTTACTCCCAATTACACCCATTTATCTCCATTTACTCCCATCCAAATGGCCTCTGAAGTGCATTACGTGGTTGTCATGTGGAAACTCTACGTGGCAGGACTTGATTGGGCCACGAGCTACCATGAAAGATGGAACAATAAAGTACATACTCAATTGAACACCTTTCCACATGCTTTGTCGTGGCCTTTTCTCACGATAATGACACATGGTCTATCCCTGGTGATTCACTACTAACTAGGCAATCTGCTTGCCTCTTAGAATTTGTAGAGTGGCCATCTTGGATGTCGAAGATGACCCTACTGGTGGGATTTGATGGGGGCCACATGTTGTTGGTGATGAGGGCAGTTTGGTACCATACTTGACCTAACAACTTTCAAACATGCATGAATTGGCCCCATCTCTAATCACAACACATGACGTAACTAAATCTCACTATGGTGGGCTGCCACGAACATCAATGATGGCAAGGTCACCATGAAATATTCTTGAGCTTCTTTACTACCTATCACATGATGGTTGCCTTAGTAGTCTTGAGTCTCATTATCACTTATCTTCGTAATTGCATCTATATGTCATTTCATACATTGATACTATCTCATTTCCCATATTCTATCTTAAGTTTGTTTTTATTAAATTCATTGCCTTTATTACCTTCTATAGAAAGATAAAATAAATTCAAATTCAAATATTTAAAATCATAATTCAAATTCAAATTATTTGAATTTGAATAACTAAAAGTCGACCTTTTATTATCCACATAACTAGGTTATGCCTAGCGATAAGCATATCATCAACATAATATACTAAAATAATAAATTATCCATCACCCAACGATCTAAAATAGATACAATGATCGAACTCACTTCTGATAAACTGTTGGCTCAACATGAAAGAATCAAACTTTTTATACCACTCTTTAGGTGACTATTTCAAACCATATAACGACATCTTTAACCTACAAACATTATTATCTGATCCCTGCACGTTGAACCCTTCATGTTGCTTCATGTAAATCCACTCTTCTAGTTCTCATGTAGAAACGCAGTCTTAACATCTAGTTGTGCTAATTGTTGGGAATTTGTGATGCGGAATCACACAGATCTAGATCTAGGATAGCAATCCAATGGCACCAAACACACACAAGAGAACACAAAGATATAATTTGGAAAACCCTTACGGCAAAAAACCACGGCACAAAGTGACAGAAATCCACTATGAAAATAAAAATTACAAAGAGAGAGGACTTACCCGATTCGAACAACCTCGAATCTCACCCTTGTTACACTCTTTGATAACCCTAGAACCCTTTAGAATACCTTTAGGAAGCCTTAGAATTATTTAAAATAGCCCTAAGGACTCCTATTTATAGTTTAAGAAACTTTCCTTTCGCACCCTTACGAAACCGCCTCAAATTTACGTAGTCCACACCAAATCCACGCAAAAATCTGCGTAACCTTGACTAGTCGAGCCGAGGCCTCAACTGGTAGAAGGGCACCCTCAACCGGTTAAGCCTGACCCTCGACTGGTCGAGCATCTTGGACACCCAAAACCTGTGCTCGCTGGACTTCGAGTCGAGATGGCCTCGACCGGTCGAGTGGACCCTCGACTAGTCGAGCCAGTCCCTCGACCGGTCAAGCGTACCACAAAACAAATTTAAGACATTAATTTCAACAATCTCCACCATGTCTTCATTCTTCAACCATGTAGCTTGTTCACTCCCCAAGTATAGGGTTGTGATGTAGTAATAAACTCGGTGAGACCGAGGTCGAATCCCAAGGGACTGAAACCTGTACGTAGTCTGAAACTAAGTAGAACTAGAACTAGATTAAGATGAAATGTAAATCGAATATAATTGAGGGAATAATGATGAAATATTTATCTAAAACTTAGAGAAATCAGAGGTAGGAAATTAGGGTGCTAAGGATCCACTTGTAGCAATTGGGAAGCTACCTTACATTGATTCAAGGACACAATTGGAATTAGAGTCCTATCATATTCAGTTGGTAAGAAGAGATTTGTCAGATCTCTGAACTTCTCGTGGATCTAATCATCAACAGATACAATTGGTGCAGATTTGAAAGTGATCCCGTCACCTAACCATGCCCAGGAGACTATGGCTAACAACAGCAATTTACAAATCTCACAGCCAATCATGAGAGAATTGTGAAAGTTATGAAGGATTTCATCACCCAACCATGCCCATGAGACAATGGTGAACAACAGGGTTTCCAAGTTCACAATCTCAATACATGAAAAGAGATTATCTCAAGCTATCGCAAATCTATTGTAATTTGAGTCACAACAAACCATTAAAACTAAAAACATTCCTTATAATCAAACTAGCATCCATGAGAGTTCAATAAACATAGATCAAAGCAAAGGTAATACCCCAATCACACTACAAGCTTCACCTCTTAGCCTTATCTAAGAGGTTTAGCCGAGCATAGACATGGCAAGGCTAAACATCTTAAACAAAAACATAAAACTAAAAGAAAAACAAATTCTAATCTATCTTTCTCTTTCTCTCTTTCTTTCTCAACTTTCACTACGCCTGCCCCCCCCCCCGCAAAGATTTGGTAGGCCCCATGTTTGACAATCTCTGAGAAATCCAGTCCGTTCATTGGATTACCCTTGGAATTTCAGCAAGATGTACGATTTGTAGATCGAATTCGGTGTGTCCCATGAGATTTATCATTGTACCGTCAGTCCTCTGTTTAGATGATTGAAAACCGATCTTCGTGGTTTCTTGAAATTCATCACCTAGGCTGGTGTAACACTTCGTACCTCTGGTAAATGGGTGTTACCTCAAAAAAAAAAAAAAAAACTACATCTAGGAAAAACCAAGATTTAATTACTAAGCGACTTGAACTTCGACATGTGCAGGGAGAGACTTCCAGTCAACATTGAGGCCATCCATCAGAGTCGGCAGGAGCCAAGTTTAAACCTAACACCAGTCAAAGAGGTAAGACCCAATAAACACCTGAAATTAATAAAGCTTATAAATAAATTAAGCGAGTCATATTGGAACAATGCACCCACTAGCTGCTCTTGGGGATAAATAAATGTTCAACCAAACAATCTATATACTCTAGAACCCCATTTAACAGTTGAAACCAAACATCAGGACAATCCAACGATTGGGTCGACATACACCAGCCAAATGAAACCCCAGACGTGTGATACGGCCCACCTGGACCTCACCTCCACCCCAAACTGGGTTGAGCCCCCTGGATAGGACTCCTGAGGTGAATGGATGGAATAGATTCGTCACAAACATCACAGTGGACCCCACACGAGGTGCATGTACATCACATGCATCCGTGCACGATGTGCACTAGGACGGCGGGCTCGATCAAACAGCCTTTGATCGAGCCAAAAATCAAAAAGAGGAAAATGAGTAGATTTCCCGCCCGTTGGGGAAATTCAAACTACTCGCCTTTGGACTCCAAAGTGGCCCACCACGGCCATTTTCTGAGCCATCTAAACTATCCCTCTGGTTCATGGGCCTCATCCGACCAAAATCGTATAGCTGTTTGGGTCCATACATAGGAACATGGGAGATTGAACGGGGCAGTTTAGAATCCTCCATGCAGCTAGGATCCGAGATGGTGGGCCCATCTACAACCACCTGGGTGGCTCATGATCAGCATATTCAGACGATCCCATCCATTCGTCCGTTAAATGACTATTTTGTCCTTTGCCAAAAACGACCGGACAACTATCTGTAGCAGGAAAAGGAGAGAGGGAACATCTCCCTTTTTGGAAAATAAAGTTCCGACCATCTGATAAGCCACGTAGAGTAATCTTAGCCACCCCTGGAGGCGGTGCGAGATGGCAGAGGAGAAACAACCCATTTCATGAGAAAATGCCGAGAATCAGACTTTCTCATGCGTGAGAATGAAATGCACATTTGCAACCCAATAAGTAAGCCCCACACTGATCTAGGGCCTCATCTGAACCAACCAGATGGACTGGATCATGACCATACACATCCGAGGGTAATCCGCCATTAGAGGCCAGATCACCTTCCCCATTAAAAACCCATACGAAATGACGATTTGGGCCCCACTAAATCAGAAAAACTACTTTTCTAGTGGGCCTCTGGGTCAGCTTTCCATCCAGAGGAATGGATGGGCCCCATGTAAGAGAAATATCCAATCTCAGCTGTGCACAATGGGGGGCATTTCCTAGCCGTTGTTGTTCTCTCTCTCCCTTTAATAAAGAGCCCTGTAGCTCTTGGGATTCACGCCAAGGGGGAGAGAAAAGAGAGAGAAAGAGAGAGAAGGAGAAAGAAAAGAGATAGCGAAGTGTGCAGCCAACCTACTGCTCAACTTGGTCGAGCACCGAGTCACAAGCCAGGTGCATGATTTGCTCTAAAAATCTGATTCCTCCTTCAAGCCATGAAGGTAGGCCATGCCAAGCTCTAATGGGCCATTAAGTCAGGTCCAGGACCAAGCCAATCAATAGCTGTGGACTAGGAAACTGGTCAAAATAGGGTCTTTGTTTTGAACCGAAGATGAGTTGATCAATGGCTCTGCTCCGGGCTGAAACCAAACCATGTTGTAGTTGTGCCTTGGGACTGAAATCAGACCCAACTAAAGCATCTGTTTTGAGCCAGAATCGGACCAACAATGGTCGTATGTCAGGCCAAAACTAGGTAGTGTCAAAGCTCTATTTTGCGTTGGAAACAGGCTAAGCAATGGCTGTTTTCCAAACTGAGAGATCAAGCCAATCCATGACTATTGTTTAGACCTAATCAGAGCTAGAACGACAGCATTTTGAGGACTGGAAAAAAGCTCGTTTAATGGCTGCAAAACCAGGCCTAGTGATGCTTTGTTTGGGGCTAAATGGCTGGCTAAAATCCATAGTAAGAAAGCCTCTGACCAGGCCTAAGAAAATGGCAACCGTTCAGGTTAGATCACGGTAGAGTAGAAGCTCTGCTTATGCTGGAATCGGGCCAAGTTTGGGGCCACGTCTTGAGCCCGAATCGGACTGATGTGGGACCTCCCATCTGTGCCTGAAACCTAGCCTAAAGCAGACCCTAAGCTGGGCTCCAAAATGTCCCAAGGCAAGCCTACGTGCAGGCCTTACACACTGCAGTAGGCTGCTCATTGCAGTGGGCTGCACCTGAGCTTTAAATCTCAGTGGGCCGCACCCTGTAGAGCCATAGGCTTGCACCAGACTGAGAACAGTCCTCCAGTAGGACAGTCACTTGGATAGAAATCAGTCCAAGGATATGGGCTGAAAGCACCCTCAAGCCGGGCTAGGAATGAACTCCAGCCGGTCTCACCATATAAACAGGGGGACTGCACCTCACTAGGACGGTGGGCTCCACCATACATAACACTGGGCCCCATGGTAGCCTCAGGTGGGCCGCACCATGCTAAGTGCAGGTGGGCCACACCATGCTGAATGTTGGTGGGCTGCAACATGCATAGCAGTTGGGCGCACCTCGATTGAGAGCAGGGTGGGCCGCACCACGGCCAACCTAGTGGACCTCACCCGACCCAAACTTCGGGTGGGCCACACTCTTTTATGGGTCCCACTTCAATGCCAGATGGGCCACACCCCAGACCTAGTGGGCCTCATTCATGCAGCTGGTGGGCTGCCGTGTTAGGGTCAAATAGGGCCCACCATGGCTCGGTGGTTGGGTCAACTAGGGACAGCAGATGTGGACCCCGGTGGGCCCAGTTCAGGCTGAAATTGGGAGCTAGAGTGGGCCAAGGGCAGACCCAGATCAGGCCTTGATTTATGGGCCAAGTCCGACCCAAAGTTTTATGTAGGAAGGTTTTATCCATTTGCTCAAGTAACCAACTTATTGATACAACTCTTACTTGAAAATGATCGTTGGTAGTCCCTCGCATGGCATTGGACCACTAGCTAATCTTAGGGAGCGGACTCAAGAAGGGAGCTATTACAACCTACCTGATGATGATTCTTTTCCCCTCGAGCTTTCCATCCCTAACTAGATTAAGAGTAGTTTTTTTCTTCCCTTTACAACTATGACTAATAGTTTAGAAATATAAAGGCACTTAATGGTTACTTGGAGTTTATGATGTTCAAGTGATTGGGTTATTCATACACTGCTTCAAGGAATGATTAAATAAGCTTAGCGATGGAGTGTATTGGTTTGACGAATCTGCTTAGTAAATGATCTATATGCTTTAGAAATGATAATGAAAGTAATAGGGTTGTTTAGTATATTTTCGGGATTGAAAGCATGCCATAGGTTCACATCTATACTTGGTTAACTCTCTTGAACATGTGTACTAAACCTGTCAAAGTAATTTAACTAGTTGTCCATTATATGCACAACATGTTAATCCATTGAGTACGTCTGTTTAAATTGTAAACTTATGATCATGTGACTCGTAGAAATACCAGTACTGCTATTTAATTCCTTATTCTTGATTTAGTTCCATGATATTGTATACAACACACACGTTGTTGAAATCTCTCCTCGGGAAACTCTAGTTAAGGAGAGTCCACGCTTGGGGTGTAACCAGACTAGTTGTGGCGTAAGTAGACCCCTAACATGGAGGTTGTGGATTGTGGCAATTGATTTTGGGGTTTACTATCTATATGTGGTTCCGCCTATCGGACTATGGAGTGAACCTTACAATATTTATGATTACCGATGTCTCATCTTTTAATCATACATGCCGTCATGTTTTAATCGTCATACTTAACAAATTTGATAATTCACTCCAAGTCAGTATATGGTAATGGCCCTTTACAGGGGAACTGATTGACCACGTGTTAGTGGGTTCTACACACACCCCAAGGCGGAGCCTCATGGGCCAGGGATGGTAGTCATGGGATACTATGCCCGAGCCGTCGGCCTACGCTGGGCCATGTGCTCCCCATAGTGACTGTGAGCTTATTTAAATCGGATGAGTGTAATTGGACTAATGACGGATTTGTTAATCATGCATGCATTGCATTCGAGTGATGGCAGGTGGCTAATTCTGGATGTTATAACACGTGCCTAATAGAAAGTAGTTGGGGTATCGTTTCGCTAGCTCCCAGACCACCGGCTATCGACCCACCATTGGTGGATTTGGCACTACGCATGTACTACGTACTTTCGTTGGTGATCGGCCACATTACATGGGCTTTGCCCAAAAGCCAACTGGATGAGCATCCCTAATTGATGTCCACTCATACATCCATGCATTTAATAAAATTGCATTCCTATATTGTTTTATATGCTATGTCATTTTATGCTACCTCTTGTCTAGGGCGGCGGTGTGTAATCTTAAGGGGAGATCATACTAAGTTGGCCACTCATTCATCAATGTTCAACCGTACAAAGGATGTAAGTACAGAAGCCAATGAATACGCGGCAGGCTTAGAGGTGGTGGCCGTCGACGAGGAGCTATACGACGAAGAACCGTAACAAGAGGCGGCCGCCTATTTTTGGGCTGAACCAGTAGATTAGCCCCCTTATTTCTATTCCAGTACTTTTAGAATTTGAGAGACTTAAGGATTGTAATTGGCCCCCAGTTGAGTGGACCTGAATATTGTTTCTATCTTTAGATCATATCTATGCTACGTTTTCATTTTCGCTATATTGCGCTTTGATTCATTGGTTGATCATTGTTATCAATAGCTAACTCCTGAATTTTTGGAATATGAGTTGAGTACTCGAGTTCTGAAAACCGGGGCGTTACAGCTGGGGTGTGAGGGCCCGTGGGCTCTTGTAACGTCCTAAATTTTCAGTGTTTTGGATTTCCAAAAATCCTTTAAAATTTTTAATGTAATGAACTTATATTTCACTTACTGACCATTAGCACTCAATTTTAGTTTATACATAGGTGGTACCAGTAAATAACCGCACAAGTCCGATTAATCAACCGTATGAAGCCAACGAATCCGCCCGATCACTTAAACACCAAATTTATCTACATGATTTGCTCACACAGAGCCTAAATCTAACCAACCTACCACTGATTAATCAAGATAATTGTAACTAAATTAAAAGATCTACTTGAAACCGAGTTAGATAAGGCTCGGATCTTGATTAATAGACCAAATTAACCCCATTACTCTTTTAGCCTAAAACCGACAGTTTAGAGTAATTATGACCAAATCTCCACTTTCACTAGTTATAAATAGGCCACACTATGAACACAGTTAATCCAAACCCTAATCATTGCCCATGAAAAATCTTAATACCTAATTCATTCCAGAAATGTCCCGATTTTCTGAATAAGCTTTAAACCGCTCGTTAGTGGGCCACTAGTTCCAAAACTATAGAATAATATCTGTCTTATTGGGCTCGACATCTATCGCGAGAGTCGGACCTGGGTAGTGTCCAGAACCGCTCAACTTGAGTCGAAGGACGAGTGCATAAGAAATGCAAATACCTTAAAGGAAGAAACTGAAACTTAAGTGAATTGGGTTGTCCACTCTTATACAAAGTGGAGAATTTTGGACTGTCGGTTTATTACCAAACTTCACACGTGGAGTAAGGATATTTACCTGCTTATATCCGTATAGCCGCGGCCCTGATCGACTATCGATGACCGTTGAATAGACTTCTAATCATATCTGTCGATCGGCACATCCAAATGGCGGGCCGATCATATCTATACATAGATCACGTTAGGGCTAACTATCCTATGGTGTATATCAATATGTACACCTCATAGTGGGCCCTAGAGGTTAGAAAGACCCTCTCATAGGCTAGTATAATAAAAACCTAGCCCTTGGGGCCATTTACACCAAATCTGGCACTATATAAGGGTTTCTTTTTGGCTCTCTCTCCTCCCATACGAATTTTAATAAAAAAAAGGGGGGGGAGGGAGAAGAGAAAGAGGAGAAAATGGGAGAAAGTGAAGGGAGAGAGCTTGGAAGCATGAGGGTTTGTACACCTTCACCCTCTCATCTCCTCTATAGCAACATTATCCTTCATTGGTGTGGATTCGACGACGATTGAAGGTAAGTATTGAGTTATATTTATAGGTTTAGGTCTTGTGTTTAATTTCTTCCAATTCTTACAAGCTTGTATGCTTATTTAGGCATTTCAACGATGATTTCCTAACACCCTAACTTTACGAGCGCCGTGAATCGAGCGGTTCGTCACAAGGTACCGACTATTATCCTTAGGTGGCCAAGTATCAATTTTAGGATGAATTTAATGATTATGGATATTAGGGTGATGTGCATGAGTAATCTAAAGAAAACCTAGTTAAGAGCCTACATGATAGGTCCACCCAACTTGTAAGCAATGATTAATTATTGTTTGATTGGTCTTTAACATGTTTGGGCATGAAATTAGGGTTACATGTTCATTTGCACCTTTGATTTTTGCATGATCTTCCCTATAGCATGTATGACATTATTTCTTACTATATTTATTTGTACTATGAATGATGTGTTGTTCTTGGTCTCTTAGGTAATCCAGCATCACACGTACACATGTCTAACTTATGCTATTATGAGTAGTTGCATTTATTTTAATGACCTGAAATTTTATACTTGATGTATTGTACGAATGATTCCACCTGTGCTAGAAGATAAATTCTTGATTGCTAGAAGTGTTATAGAATACAACCAATTCTCGGGGTTGGTCAAGGAACTGAGATTTGTGAAGGTGGTTCTGTTAGTTAGACCATCTTTTGACAAGTCCGACTGATTTGGGCGGATGCAAATGGGCGATGGTAGCAGGACTACATGTGTTGCTTGTACCCGATGTTGTGTGTTGCGTGTTCGCCTGAACTTGGGCAGTCTAGTCCACCGACTGACCAACTATGTTTGTTAACCATATTTGTTCATGCTTGTTTGGAACCTGGAACTCCTCTCGCCCACTGACGCTCACTGACAACAGTTAGAAACCGATCTACAGTCTCGTGAGCCGGGCATAGTGGAGTGGGAAGCTATGTCTGAGCTGTCGGCCAACGCTGGGGTGACGAGCCTCCCCGTAGTGACCGCGGCGATCCCATTTCCCAGCACTCCCTACATGCTTGCAATTTAGGGTGGGGACTCCGATGGGATCAAGGATAGCGAGGTCTTGACCTCGCACATTGAGGGGTCTTGGCCTCGCAAATGGATGATGGCATTAATATTGTCGGGGTGTACCAGTTTCTCTAACTTGTTGGATGAACGAAATTAACCAAATACTCGGTTAACATTATTCATGTATCGTATTAGCTAGGATTTGGCGACTCGGCGGTTGAGGTCACAATGAAGGAGTTTTGGTCATGCACAACCGTGAGACTAAGTCGCTCGAGGGAGTATTGTGGGTGAGGTTATGCATCATACACAACTCATGCATACGCATTAACAAAGACTAGTTAGTGATTTATGAATTTATGTTTTTCATTAAATTCATCATGGAATTGTTATTTGATGTAACATATGGCTAATGGCACCCACTGAGTTAGCTACTCACTCCCACTTTGGGACGGTGTTTTAAAACATCAACCAGACCCTTTACTAGATGCAGGTGAGGCGGAGCTTGACGAGTCAAGCGGGGTAAGCATGGATAAGGAAGAGGAGCTTCCCTGCTTTCAGACTTTTGACAGATCTTTTAGTCTGAGTTCGGGCTACCGCGGGCTAGGGTCCAGGGCTCTAGTCACTTTAGGTCATGTATGGGTGGGACTAGTTCCCTGTTTAAATAATTTAAAATTTGTGGTTTAGATATTTTTATATTTAGTGGCACTTGATACTGCTTTATGACTTACTTATGCTTCATGCCTTTCTAAACTCTCCATTATTTATGAGATAATCCAAATGTAATTAAAATTCGAAGCCCATTAGGGCACCCGTGACACCTGAGAATTCGGGAGCCGAGTTCATACATGGCCCCTAAAAACTCGGGGTGTTACAGCTCCTGATAGACGGTCTGGATTAGACTGTTGGTGTACGGTGGTAGCCCACAAAGGAAAACCGCAAGCTCTATTTATGGTCAGTGGGCCCCACCTTGATATTTATGAAGAAATCCATTCCATCCACTGGGGTCCCCACGGAAAACCGTCCGGGAAGGCTCGCTTTTATCTAATTTCGATATGGTCCACTGAACTTTGCTCGCTGCCATCCATCCTGCGATTTATGATGTAGATAGCCTGAGTGCATGCGTGAGACCAAATGAGCACCATGGCTATGGTCGTCCCCACCGTCCGGGCACAATGCACGATCCTGATCTTCCAAATGATCAATGTGTGGGGCTCACTACATGAAAACAGATGAACAACGTCTGTCCACTGCCTGGTTTATGTATGGGCTCGGGTCAGTGCCTGCTGACTAAGTGCCTTAATTTGGTGCGGCTCGGGAGTGCACCGCACGGTGCACTCCCACCTCATATGTAGGGTCTGCTCGTGATGCTCATGAAAAATCCACACCATCCATCATGTTCCCCATATACTTTAAGGGGTCGAGACCAAACTTGAAGCATATCAATGGATCAGGTGGGCCCCGATGCACCAGTTTATGGGTTGATCTGTCCGTTGGGCCACTTCCACAATGATCCAATGGCTGATTTTTGACGTGTACGGTTAATTTATGGTCTCCGGGCCATTTATGAAGTTGCTAGCCGAACGGATGGTGGAAACCCTGTAATCTTGCATTCTGGATGACTTTTAGGCCACTTGAGCTTCAGTTTCTCGATTTTCTTAGATCTCTGGCCTGTAAATCCATCCATCTCGGTCCCCTAGGGTCCATCCCTTGCCTTGGTGAATTTTGAGCATTAAATCTATGCTTTAAGCACCCTGTTTCAATACAAGCTCGTAAATACATCTTGCATCACAAACACGATTAACTTGGGCCATTAAACAGTGCCATGTTCGTAAATCCAGGCAATAACTGGGGTCTGATATGCAATATTTGACCCTCAACATAGCTTTTAATCTCTTCTTTTATCTCTGCATCACATCATAGCTTCTCGTGCACACTCTGTCTTTCTTTTCCGTCATCGCCAAGACCAAAGAAGTTGCATAGAACTTGAAATTCTCTTCAGAAACGTTCTAGGTAAGCATGTTTGCCAGATCAGAATCCACGTGCCCAACCACCTTTGCTCTTATCTTCTCCAAAGAAAAGATGTAGTCTTCTTACTATCTCACCACTATCGAATATTGCTTAGCGGGGTATTTGCTCACAACACTGATAGCTTGTGAAATAACCGGTCTAATCCAGACCATAGCATACATTGCCAACCGCATTCGAATAAAGCTCATGAGATATCTTGTTTTTCCTCATCTGTTTTGGGACATGTACTAAGAAAAACTTGAGGAGAGACGCATAAGGAACGCTCTCCAGCTTTACCTGGCCCATCACATCCTTGATCAATACCTACACATAAGGTATTCCTCATGTGATTTTCAAAGCCTACTCCTCCTTCAGTCTCAATGCCGAGAACCATCTTTGCAACCCCCCGATCCTTCATCCTGAATGTCCCACTTAATCGAGTCTTCAGTACATTAATTTCAAACATATCATAATTGGCGATCTACATGTCATCAATTCCTGACTCACCATAAAGAAATCAAACCACTGCCTAGGCGACAGGTCGAACCACGACCTCCTACAAAGTCTTTTCTCAGCCCCTTTAACTTCGAACCGCTCTGATTGCTTCATGAGATCTGTTCTTCTAATTTCCCTTACTGAAGTGCAGACTCCACATCCATCCTTCCAGCTCAAGATCATATTGGCCAACCAGTGCCAATCACAAATCTAATAAACACCTGCTATACTATCGGCGCGAATATCTATGAGAAGCATATCCCTCCTCTCTGAATATAACCCTTCGCCACCAACCTCGCTATGTATCTATGTTTTATCCTCCTGAAGATCCACCTGCATCTAACCACTCTCTGGCCCACTGGAAGCTCCACCCGCTCCCATATGTCAGTCTGGTACAACGAATCCATCACATCGCCAATAGTCACCTTTCACTTCTCAACACCAAGCTTACCTAGAGCCATCTGAATAGAAGATGAATCCCCTACGATATTGGAGTCATCCATGTACCTCGCCGATATCCTACGATCATGCCGTGTGATTTTTCTCATAGGTGGTTGCTCCACCTGCTCTGTATCCCTGTCCACACGTCTCAGCTTTCTTACCCTACCCGCTCATATGGCCATGGCCAACATGCCACACACGTGCAGAGGTGGAATCAGCTACATCCACTGCAACTCCACCTTTTGAAGTGCTCCCGATCAACCTGTACAAGTTACCGAGTCGTTGCACTTTCATGATTACCCGTGCCGCCTTAGATACCTTAAGAGCACCATCAATACCTATGTACTTGCATCCTTTTGCCTCAAGTACACCAAGAGAAATCAGATTCTGCTTCAAATCAGGAACGTGCCTGACATCAGTCAAGGTACGCTCCACCCTATCAAACATCTTGATGCGCACCAAACCAACAATCACAACATTATAGGTAATGTCATTGCCCATAAATACATGTCCACCATCGCACTCCCTATAGCTGGTGAACCAACTCCGATAAGGAGTCATGTGAAAAGATGCTCCTGTGTTTAGCATCCACTCGCCCTTAGGATCATCGTATGGTCGTTTGATCGTAGAAACAAACAAAACATTACCATTACATCCACTCGATCCATCTGATGTAGCAGATTGACCTCCCTATATAAAGCCTCAGAATTTTCCCTCTTCGATTTAGGATTTTCACAATCCTTCTTCACATATCCTTCCTTCCCACAGTTCCACCACTTTACCTTTCCCTTGCCCTTGCCCTTAGATTTGGAACCTGTACCTTGTTCAGAATTCCTACCCCTTATAAGCAGTGCCTCAGAAGATATCCCAATGTCGACGTTAAGCTTTCTCATAGCCTTCCCTTGAAGGGCCGAGATAACGGTGTCGACACTCAGGGTTTTATTTGTTGAGCATATTGTGTCCTTGAATGACTCATAAGACGTCGGAAGAAAATTCAACAACATACATATTTGTTCTTCATCTTTCATCACTTCCTCTATATCTAGCAATTTGCAAACTAATTTATTAAAATTGTTGATGTAAGCCTCCAAATCTCCACCCTATGACATCTTAAAGTTATACCACTACCACTTCAAGTGTAGGCGATTTGCAAACTATAAGGTACATACAACCACCGACACGTGTAGATGCATCTAATGGCTACGACAATCTGAACGGTGCATGTGGGTCCCACAATGAGGATGATGAAATTGAAATCGGATTGCGTACTGAGTTACTCATTAAGCTTTTATCGTATTGAGTAAACTCTGTTGGGCCCACCATGAATATATGTAGTTTATCCACGCCGTCCATCCATTTTTTTAGCTCATTTTAGGGGTTGATCCCGGAATTGAAGCATATACAAAGCTCATGTGGACCACACCACAAGAAACAGTGGGAATAGTGGTTTCCACCATTGAAACCTTGATAGAGCCCATAGTGATGTTTATTTGTCACACATTGTGTTCATAAGATCACACGGACATGGATGAAGGGAAATCACAAATATCAGCTTGATCCAAAACTTCTGTGGTCTCGAGAATGTTTCAACGGTAAACGTTCAATTCACATTGTTTTCTGTGGTGTGGTCCACTTGATCTTTGAATATGATTCATTTTTTGGCTCAAGCCCTAAAATTATCTGGTAAAACGGATGAACAGAGCGGATAGAATAGATAAATCACGGTGGACCCCATGGAGTTTGCTCAGTAGCCGAGTACACAATCAGCAATCGAGCTTGAAAATCAGGCCGGTCGAGTCATCTAGGAAACGGACTCGCTACTCACCTGCAACTAGCCAATGAATAATGGTCAGCGCTCTATGGGCCCACCATGATGTATGTGTTTCATCCATGCCGTCCACACATTCTTATAGATCATTTAATAGCATGAACCCAAAAATGAGGCTGATCCAAATCTCAAGTGGACCGCACAGTGTTTATTGAACGCCCACCGTTAAAAACTTCCTAGGGGCCACAAAAGTTCTAGATCAAGCTGATATACTTTTTTCCCTTAATCCAAGTCTGTATGACCTAATCAACAGGTTAGATGTCAAATAACCATTACAGTGGGCCCTAAGAGATTTTTAATGGTGGACATTCAATCACTATTGTTTTCTCATGGTGTGGTCCACCTGAGATTTAGATCTACCTCTTTTCTGGGATCAAGCCATAAAATTATCTTTCAAAATGGATAGACGGCGTGGATAAAACACATACATCATGGTGGGTCTATATAGCACCGACCACTGGTTATCATTCACTACTGTACGTCCTGGTACCATAAGGGTTTAAGGACTTTCACCCAGGGATATCTATAGCACCCCATGTAGAACAAGATTTTTGGTATCCAATCCTCCCAACCATGATATGCCTGTAGAGGCTACGGCTCTGATGTCACTAGGGTGTACAGTACACATGTCACACAATGCAAGATGCATGAATCACACAATCCAGTCATGCAGCAATCTTGTGCATATCGCACGCTCATATAGAAAAACGCTGCCTATCAGGGAGCCCATAAACAATCTGCCCGAAGGCATGTGCTATAATCAATCACTCATCTCATCACAAGCATACAGATGATGCGTATGGACATGTATCATGATGCTATCTTGTCATATACTCATAATCAAAATCGAAAATCGGAATCGAAAATCGGAATCGATTATCGGAATCGAAAATCGGAATCGGTAGTCGAAATCGATTATCGGAATTGGTAATCGAAATTGATTATTGGCCTATAAGTAAGGTGGGTCCCATATACGAACTGCCGATCAGACCATAATATAAAGATTAGTCTCTTGGCCGTGGTTGTATTAGTTCCGATAACACGAAACCATCTGTCTATAGTGAATGGGGCCCACTTATTTGGGTTAACCCACGAAGAGAATGGGCCTAATAAGGCCTAAGGGAAGGTCATAATAAGGACATCTAACCATCATTGCCCATCAATGTGGACGTCAAACCATCATTACTCCCAAGGCATGATCGCCAAAAGCATCATCACATACATCATGGTGGAATCTCAATCAACGGGCGATTCAAATTGGGCTGAAATCAATGGGCCGATTCAAATGGGCCAAGTCAAATGGGTCGAATCGATTGGCCGAGTCAAATAGGCTGAATCGATTGAGCCGAGTAAATGGGCTGATTCCATGCATCACCATGGGCCTTACATGTGGGCCTCATATACAACAAATGGACCACGTATCTGGGCCTTGATTACATCAAATGAGCCACACGATATGGGCTTAACCATACAAGTCGGTGGGCCCCGTCTATGGGCCAAAATACATCATGATGGCCTCATGGATGGGCCGCACCCATGGTCCTCAAGTGGGCTTGGACCACACCAAACTCATTTCTATAGTTGTAGGTGTAACACGTGTATTACTATACACTATCAACCCATGGGGCACATGGCCCATTAATGATGACAGCACTGCCCAAACATTGCCCATATACATCAGCACCATCCAAATTTTGTCCAGGTGCGCCAGCACCATCCATACATTGCCTAGGTGCGGGTCCCACTATCAGGACGGCTGGGATGATCATACACATCATGTGGGACCCATGGAACTTGCTGACGCCAGTCCAGCAGTGGGTCCCACCATCAGAAAGGTTTGGAGGCATATATACATCACGTGGGACCCATGGAGTGTGCTGACGTGAATGGACAATGGGTCCCACCAGCTGGACGTACACAACAGCTACATAGTTGTTGTACGTTGCAGCTACAACTGCTCTAAAGAGAACAGAGGTGGGTCCCACATAGGGCCCACCCTCGTATATTGTTGAGGGTTAAATATTGCATATTAGACCCCTGTTATGGCCTGGATTTACGTACATAATACTATTAACGATCCACTTTAATCGTATTTGTGATGCAGAGTGTATTTGCGAACATGGACTGAAAAATTATGGTTAAAGCCTAGATTTAATGCTCTGATGACACCAAGGCAAAGGACGGACTTCATGAGATCAAAATCAACGGAATTACACGCCAGAGACCCGAGAAAATCACGAAACTGAAGTTCAAGTGGCCTGAAAGTCAGCCAAAATGCAAGAACACAGGGTTCCCGCTATCCAATTGACACAAAACTCCATACGTGGCCTGAGGACCATAAATTAACCGTACACATCAAAAATCATCCATTGGATCGTTGTGGAAGTGGCCTAACAAGCAGATCAGCCCCTTAAATCTCGATTTGGGACCCACCTGATATCTAGATCCGCTTCAATTTTGGTCTCAACTCATTAAATGAGCTGAGGAAATGAATGGACGGAGAGGATTTCTCATAAACATCACGATGGACCTTAATTTGAGGGTGTGCGTGTGCACAGCACACTTACACACGAAGTGCACCGGACGGTCAGCCCGGTCAAAGCCGGGCTGACCCGTCTTCCTCTCTCCTCTGCGCAAAAAACGGACAGCGTCTTTACGCTGTCCGTCGGTTTCGGCTTGTGGACCCCACCCATGGTACATACGATCAATCTGAACCGTTCATTCGTTCCTGGGGGCAGCCAACACCTATGCCTAGCTGACAGAAAGTGAAGAGGTGAAGTTCTTGGAGATCTCAGCCGTTCAAAAGCAAGTCGGACGGTAGAGTGGAAGAATCCGTGGGCCAGACTGAAATCAAATAAATCTCGCCCCTCCTGGACGGTTTTTCGTCCTGAAGCGAATGGACGGCTTGGATTTCGTTAAAATGCATCACAGTGGACCCCACCATTTCCGCAGCGAAGCCACGTCCCTCGTTTCATGGCGTCGGCGAAGGACACACGTCTGTCCGTTTTTGCGGACGGCTGTGGGCCCCACACGTCATCCGTACGGCAAATCCGATCCGTCCATCGTGTAGAGGGCCATGAATACTACAAAACCATGCTGATATTTCACTCCTATACGTACACATGTGTGCGGTACAGAGGCCAAAAGTGGACTGCCCCGGGACGTTAAAAACTGAGTTGTTTGTGATTTCTTCAGTGGGCCGTGCTAATGGACCTTCAAAACCACCCATTCTGACTGAAATTTCGTCCGAATCCAATGGACGGGGTGGATTTTCCAGAAAAACACCTCTGGGGGCCCACCGATCACGGTTGCGAAAATCAGACTCGAGTCCTTCTCGACGACTGCCACCAATTTCACCATCCAGCATACTATAAAGGGGAGTTTTGGACGTGGGGAAGGCATTGAGTGAGGGAATTCGAGATCCAGAGCCAGGAAGAGAAGAGAGAGAGAAAGGAGTAGAGTTGTATTTTTTCTTTCCTTCTTTGCTTTTAATTTATTTATTTTATTTTGAGAGATCTAGTCCACTCATGTCGGGCTAAACCTCTTAGCTAGGGCTAAGAGGTGAAGCTTGTAGCGTGATGGGACACCTCTTTGCTTGTGCCTTTGTTTAGACTGAATTTGATGTTGATTTGGGTTTTTATTAAAGGAATGTTTTCAGTCTTTAATGGTCTGTTGTGACTGAAATTACAATGGGTCTGCAATGGCTTTGAGCATGTTCTTTTCCTCTTTATGTTTATGACGTCAGGAAGCCCTGTTGTTCACCATCGTCTCCTGGGCATGGTCGGATGACGGTACCCTTCCTAACCTTCATAAACACGTTGATTGGTTGGTAATTAGATTAATTCTGTTGTTTGCTTTGTCTCCTGGGCATGGTTTGGTGATGGAATCCATTCTAATTCATATACTTTTCATCTCTTGAAATCATATCAATGGCAGTTCAGTTAATCTCCCTGATTTTTAATCCAGGCATAAGATCTCCCTGATCTCTACAAGTGGATCCTCCGAATCCCTAGTTTCCCTTCTCTCGATTTTTCCTAAATTTTAGTTTAATTATTTCACCATTATTCCTCAAATCATAATTGGTTTAGATTTCATCTTAGCCTAATTCTAGATTTGGTTATTTTTAAAGCGTACAAGTATCAGTCCCTTGGGATTCGACCTCGGTCTTACCGAGTTTATTACTACATCACAACCCTGCACTTGGGGAGTGAACATATATATAGATTTATATATATATATAGATATATATATATATATATATATATTAGCTATCAGTGCAGCTTTTATGCAATAAAGGGTCCAGAGGTGAGACCCACACCTCATGCATAAATATATATAATATTATAATAAATATATTATACATGTCCAGGCCCTTGGACGGCCTGGACGGTCACATTTATCAAGGAGGGCCCCACATGTGGGGTGGGTCCCACCGTCCAAGGATGGTGGACACCAAACACACCTGATGGTGTGGCCAATCTGAATGGATGGACGAGGTGGGTGGGTCCCATGGACCCACTGCACGTACACACTTCACTGTTAGCCACCGCACTAGGGAATTAATCCCAAGACCTCAGCGTTGAAAGGAGGTATCTTTCACACAGTCTGCCAATTGAGCTAGGGTCTGGCCCCACGTTGAAACGAGGTATCTCCACTCAGTCTGCCAATTGAGCCATGGAGCTGGGCGTAAATAGCAAACCAAGGAGGGCCCCACACGGATGTGGTCCCACCGTCTCGAGTTGGATCAAACACATACACCATGGTGTGGCCCATTTAGATGAATGGACGGTGTCGTGCAAACCATACAGCAATGGGCCCCACGTCCAGTGCACTGCACACATGCAGGCACGTCAGGTGGGTCTCACGTGCAGGCCAACCTCATGCAATATTATATTATACATATTAAAAAAAATATCAAAAAAGGGTAGCTGGATGTACGCCCTACCATCAGTTCACACTACACAGTCAACCACACCTCACTCGCCAGTTTACACTTCACGGTTAGCACACCCACGTCAGTCCACACCCACTGTCAGTTAACACTTCAATGTTAGCCACCTCCACTGACGGACGATGTGGCATGCCTCATCAAGGTGGGTCCCGCATGGCCCACCTGTTCTGGATTAACCTGTTATTTGTGTTCTCATCATCCAGGCCCACTAGATGGCCTGGATAAAACAGATGGACGACGCCGATTAAAGGCATGATCAAGGGAGGCCACACCGTTTTGGATGGGTGAACGGGGTGGATGATATCATGTATCAAGGTGGGCCATAAGCCGTCACACACAAGAGAGAGAGAGACACACACACACGTGAAAAGGGGAGGGACCCCGCCACTATGGGCCCTCCCTATACAATCCATACATCAAGTGGGTCTCACAATAAGTAGGCCCTTAAAAATTGAAATCAACGGTGGATCACCCACCTATTAGCCTCTTCTTTAGTCTGATAGAACGTCGATCTCCTTAGCTTCGATTTCAATGAAAGATGATGAAGAATGAAGGGTTGAGATGGGAGATGAGAGGGTAAGAAGTGGGCCACACACAAAGTTCTCTTGGAGGGCTTGGGAGGCTTGGACGTGGGATTTTTTTTCTTGCTTGGAAAGTGGTTTGAAAAGAGAGAGAGAGAGAGAGAGAGAAGAGAGAGAGAGAGAGAGAGAGAGAGGGTTGTAGAGAGAGAGAGAGAGAAATAGGTGATGGAGTGATGGATGTGGTGAGTGATGAGTGTAAGAGCTTTTTAACTTTAGGGGTAGATGGTGTAAAAAAAGGTATGGGTGTGTAAGAAACTTTTGACTTTAGGGGTTGCTTGGGGATGGGTGAGAGGTGATGGTGTACTTGATCCTTGATGGGATTGATTGATGGATTAAGGTGACATGTTGTAGAGATTCTCTTAGTTTTCGCAATGCGCGGTGTTTTCCTCGAATAGAACGCAGGCCCACATCTCCTGGCCTGGGTATCGCCTCAGTGAGCAAGACACGGCATCAGAACCGCGGCGACAACGCAGTTGCTAGGGTACAAGTCTCAAGTCAAGCCAACTCTGATTGGCGGTGTACATCTCAGGGTAGCGCGCAAACGTCGGATAAAGGTCGAAGGTTGCCAGAATTCGACCAGGAAGAACGCGGAAGCCTAAGGAATGGTACGATCTAGGATACGGGGCTTATAGGCCACATATGTACGGTGACCAGGTGAGTAGCTCGGGACACGGATTGCGTCCTACCCACGCCCGGACGGTAATCAGTTCGGGCAGGGCTCTGTGGGGCACACCGTGATGTAAGTATTTTATCCACACTGCTAATCATTTTTATATGATCATTTTAAGGTATGAGCCAAAAATTGAGGTAGTTCCAGGGCTTAAGTGGACCACAAAGTGGGGATTGAACGTCCACCATTAAAAACTTCTTGGGAGCGGGAGAAGTGTGAGATAAAGCTGAAATTTGTGTTTTCACTTCATCCAAGTCTGCATGACCTTATTAATAGGTTGGGTGGTAAAAAAATATCACGGTGGCCCTTAGAAAGGTTTCAATAGTGGGTGTCATTATCACTGCAGCTTCCTTTGATGTGGTCCACTGGAGCTATGTAAGTGCTTCATTTTTTGCATAGTATCTTAAAATGATCATATAAAAACGATTAACGGTGTGGATAAAATAATTACATCATGGTGAGCCCCACAGAGCCATGCCTGGACGGATTACCGTCCGGGCGGGGGTACGACGCAATCTGCGTCCGAATAGCTCGTCCATGAGTCTTATTCAAAACGGGACGCAATGTGGAGGGGTCTCGTGCAACGAAAAGGTCCGTGGGGCCCATCGTGATGTGTGCGTGATATCCACTCCATCCGTTGTCTGCACATAAGCCCAAAATTAAGGACGATCCAAAGCTCAAGTGGGCCTTACAATGGGAAAGAGTGGGATGAGAACCGCTACCATTGAAACATTCATGGGCCCCATCTTGATGATAATATATCATCTAAACCGTTCATAAGGTGACTTCCACGAGGATTAAGGAAAAGCAAACATCAGTTGAATCCAAAACTTTGCTGGGCCAAGCAGTTTCGATTGTAGTTGTCCACATCCCTACTTCTCCATCTGGTTTGGCTTACTTAAGTTTTTAACGGGCCTTCTATCTTGTCTTCGCCTCTACCATAAGCTAGCTCAAATGATGGACCAAGTGGACGTCACGCACACTTGTTATAATAAGGGAAAGATATAGTATAACAGAGATCTTCAATAATACATGAAGTATTTTTTATAGAATCACAACTGATAATATGATATAATAGGGCGCAATTAAGAGGTATTTAAAAGAAAACTAAGTGGCTAAGAGACATCCAAGAGGTGCGGCCCAGAGGTGTCCAAAAGCAAATTGAGCAGTTGAAAGGTGTCTAATAGCAGATCGAGTGGTCGAGAGAAGTCAAGAAAAAGAATGCGGATAAAAAACTCGATTGAGCAGTCAAAACGAAAAGATGCGGAAAGTGGTCTAGTAGAGCACAGGCGAGTGACCAACAGAAGAGATGCGACGGATATGTGATTGAAGGGTGACTGCCGACTGATAGAAACACAACTTGGCCAAGCGGGGTCCTTATTCTTACTCCAGTGGTAGACTCTCAGGAGTTTCAACACCTGGTTGAGGGTTCAAGTACCCATAGGTGGTGAAATTCCACCATGGAGTGAGTATGTGGTGGTGTGTGTGCGTGTGTGAAAATAAAAATTAAAAAAAACTTGGCCAAACGGAAGAGGAACAATCACAAAAGAAGGATTTGGAAAGACTTTTTTACTGTAAAAACTACTTCAATAATGAAATAAGGATCTTGAAGAATAAGTTACATCAGAAATATGTAAGGAAAGTCAAATCATTTCAAAAAAATAATCAACCAACAATAATAAATCAAATTTATCAATTTATCTTTGATATTATATTCTCCTAAAAGTAACGGTTAATATTAGTCATAATTTTTAGTTGTAATTCAAGTCTACACTCATATATTGAATTTTTTTATTTGATATTAAGTAATTCTTTTAAGAGATGCATTCTTACAATTACTTTAAGTGATTGACCATGAGTTTTTTCTTTTATTTGATTTACACCGATATTATGAATGTAATTTCTTATAAATGTCATGAAGTAACCCATTTTTAAAAGAAAAATCACACATTTCAATTATCACCTAATCGTTATAAATTTTTATAAGTACCTAACTAACTGTTCTTTTAAGAATCTAATCACACAGGTAACACATGGGGTCAAAGTTGATCAATTTGAATTGAGCCATTGTTGTGATCATGACATGCCCATACAATATAAAACTAACCGAAACCAATAGACTATTACACTAGCCTGAAATTTGGTTGTTGTTTTTATGGTTAGCCACATGTTAGACGGCTCGGATGCCACACAAACGTAAGCAAACATCCAGCTCATTGAATAATTCGGATGTTGTACCTACAAATCAGGTGGACAAGTCCCCGCCATTCATGGAAATGGTGGTAAACTAACAACATAGTCCTACCGTCGACTCATTGCCACAGTGGTTTAATACTCGAGGATGAAGACAGTAATCTGTACGCATGTGCACAGGCAGTGTACACATGGTCTAGACGTCACTCGGTCCAAGAGGACTTCATCCTGCACTGATGTGGATGGATCATAGACCACAGATCGAATAGATTGAATGATCCTGAACTCAGATTGATGGACTTTTGTTTGTTGCATTTCAACTTTTCACTGTATATTACTCATCTTATTGAACGCGGATTCCATCCTACCCTCAATCGTCGTCTCTAGCCACTAACGGGCAGATCTGTGTGGGGGCCAACTTGATGTATTTGTTTATCTACACCGTTCATCCCTTTTCTTAGATAATTGTAAGGAAGAAGCCCAAAAGTGAGGCAATATGATGCTCGAGTAGACCACACCAGATATGATTCTTGCATTTTATGCAACTTACGTTTAATGCTCTGTGTATTTAATGCAACAAGCTTACTATTTGGTGTGGTCCACTTGAGAATTGGATCTATCTAATTTTTTGGACCATACCTTAAAATGATTTGAGAAAAGGGATGGACAGTGTTGATACACAAATACATCCCAGTGGGCCCCATACAGATCTACCCATCCGTGGGTGTAGGTAGGACTCAATCCGCCTCCCATCTTAACCATATGTTAGGCAGCACTAATTAGACGGTTAACATCATCCATCATCAGTGCAAGGTGGGAGTAATAATTTTCAACTGTTGGATGTTTAGCTTGACGCATATGCTAGTCTATACATGGGCTATGTGCATTCCATGAATTCTCTTATTCGAGCTCCTTTAAGAGCTTTTAAATGAAGGTAAATGAATTGGGAGTAAATTTAAATATTATGTTTGGACAAAGTGGATGAGAGGAATTGAAATGCATTTGAATTTTCAATATATTCACATAAATATATGTAGTAGTCTAAATCTACTTTAATATCTCAATCACATGTGATATCCAATGGAATGATTGTAACAAATCCAAAATATATACTTTAGTAAAAATGAGGAAATTTTGAGCTTTGAGTAGACTACAAATGTAAGAATCACAAATAAGCAACTTGCCAATGTTTTTTAACTGTCCATTTAGATGGTCATCCTTTGAACCATTCGGATCATTATTTTGATGTGATTTTCATGGGTGACTTATAATTGAATTATTTCAAAGTATCATTAGCATAAAACGTGTATGGCGTACAAAACACCTTCATTTACATAGGCGACTCTCCAGGGAGTTCAAAAAGTCATTTCAACCCCCATTTACTTCCAAACCCTCTCTCATGGAGAGGGTTTCATTTACATGCACATTTACTCTCATTTCATTACATATTCATACATTTACTTACATCCAAACATACTTTAAAAACCATTTACTCCCAATTACACTCATTTATCTCCATTTACTTCCATCCAAATGGCCTCTGAAATGCATTACGTGGTTGCTGTGTGGAAACTCTACGTTGTCATGCCCCAAACCCAGAAATCGGATTCACAAGAATTCCAATCGCCGAATCCGGTACCGACAGCCTCTGTAGTACCCCATTCTCGGCTTCTAGCATCCATATGCCAGATTCCGATCCTGGGATCCTACAATGAGGATTTTTTTTATTTTTTTTATGCTCAATGCATATTTAACTCGTAATAAGCATAACCACAAGATTACCCAATTCACAAAGGTAACATCATCATCACATATCCACTAATATAATCATTTAAGTACAATGCTGAAAGGAAAAATACATAAATCGAAAATCAGGCTCCAGAAAATCGCCGCACACTCCAAGCCCAACACTGCTGCAACCTAATATCACCTGCACGCATCTATCGTGCATAAGCTTATAGAAAGCTTAGAGGGTGGTGTAAGTGTGTGCACAAGGTAAGTGTCAAATATTCAATACAATGTCATAATCATATAATACCAGAAATATTGATAGTCCATAAATCATATAATGTCGGAATAAATAAAAATGCTGACAAGATTATGAATTATCAGAATAAACAGAAGTATTGACAAGATTATATATCATATGATAATGGAGTAAATGGAATGCTGATTAGACTATGAGTCATACAATATTAGAATACGTAATACAAATCAACTATGCAAATGAGGAGTCATAAAGAGCTAAATATCAGATGCAAAGGATGCGATGCAATATACATTCCTGATGAGTAACATATGTAGCGTCGGCCATACCTAGTCCATGTAAATGCAGAAGCACAATAACCCAAATTGCTATATGCACAGATGTAATGTAACATGTAATGCGAATGGAATGACCATGCTGGAGTGTGAAGTCTGGATGGTAGTATGTAGTATCATAGGCTATGGGGTCCATCACAATAGACTTCTATCCAAACTAGTCTCATACCTAATTTGGATAGTCAGACTCCATGTGGTAAACTCCTGATCTCAGGTCAGTCGCGCGCCCCAACCGAAATCCTGACCATCGTGAAGGTACACGTAACAAATAGTTGCACACCACCAGCCCGAGTGGATAGTGAATGAATGAATGGATGAGTATGCAACTCCTACTCAATAAGTCCACATATCAGCACAGTTCATCTCTGGGATCATCACCAAGGTCTATTACACTCTACGCCAACTTGTCGCCCCTATCCGATCGCACAACTGGGTAAGTGGAAGAGACCTCACTATCCACCTGCCAATATCAGGCCCGGCTAGACGATAGCGGACCCATTCCTCAAGCTGGTCAAACTCAACCTAGACATTGCCCCCTCACTCGGGAGGGTAAGGTCACACCCCCTCCCAACCGACCACGACACAGTGGGAGACACGGCTGATGAGTGTCGAATGTTGCATACCAGACCCCAGTAATTGCCTAATTTTACGTACATGATAAGGTTTAATGGAGTATTTTAATTGTGTTTTTGTTACAGGATGAAATCAGGAGTATTAATTACAAAATAATGTTAAAAGCATGGATTTCACGTTCTGAAGTCATCAGAGCACGAGAACGACCCCAGGGAACTAAGATCAATGCTCGAGATCCGAGGAAATCAAGAAACTGAAGTTCAAGGGGCCCGAAAAGGGTCCAGAATGCAAGATCACATGGTTCCCGCCATCCGATCAGTTCGAAACTTCATACATGTGATGGGGGCCATAAATTAACCGTACATATTAAATTTCAGCCCTTGCAGATCTTGGGAAGTGGTCCAACGGACAGATCAGCCCGTTAATCTACAATTTGGGACCCGCCTGATATTTGGAACTGCCTCAAATTTGGTCATGACGGCGGAAATAATATGAGAAAGAGGATGGACGGTGCAGATTTCTCAAAAATATCTCGGTGGGCCCTATGTATGAGGAGTGTACACCGAGTGCACGTGCACCGGCCGCCATTGCTGCCAAGCCGGCCGCCCGGACGGTGGGAGCGCCGCGACCGCGCCGTCTTCAAAATCCGGAAGAGACGCAACAGCGTCCGCGGAACCGATTTTTGGATCGAGTTGTGGGCCCCACCTTGTGTCCAAATGGACAATCCAAGCCGTCCATCCGCTTTCTGGGGCGGACATACCCCACGCCTAGGTGGAAGTTTAGTCCCATGCATGTGTACGGACGTAGATTGATGAAAATCGCAGGATGGACGGCGGAACGAAAGATCAAGTGGGCCGCACTGATTTCACTCAAAACTGACCCTTCCTGGACGGTTTCTCGACGTGAATCTCATGAACGGAGTAGATTTTTCAAAGCCGTTGTGAAGTGGGACCCACCATCACGTCAGCGCCGGTTTGGCGTCCGCGTAACCCGGCCGCTGGCCGTTTTTGCGAAGGACAGTGGGCCCCGCTCGTCAACCTTCCGGAAGATCTGATCCGTCCATCGTGTAGAGGGCCATGAATACTACAAAACCATACTGATATTTCACTCCCATGCGTACACACGTGCGTGATACAGAGGCCACAAAAGGGCTACCCGGCGACGTTCAAATCTGATCTTTTTGAGATTTCTTCTGTGGGCCACGTTAATGGACCTTCAAAACCACCCATTCTTGACTGAAATTTTGTCCTGAATCCAATGGACGGGGTGGATTTTTCAGAAAACACCTCTGTGGAGCCCACCGATCACGGTTGTGAAAGTTTGTACTCGAGTTAGTCACGACTGTTTGCCACAGGCCCAGCCATCCGGCAGGCTATAAAGGGAAGTTTTGGACGTGGGGAAGGCATTCAAAACCAGGGAATTCGAGATCCGTGAGCAGGGAGAGAAGAAAGAGAAGAAAGAGAAGGAGGAAGAGAGAGATCGATTGGTTTGGTGTTTTGATTTTATGAATTTTATTTAATATTTTTTATGGATTTTATGGGTCACTAATCTCTCGGCTAGGTGAGATGAAGCCCCTAATTTGATCACTCTTGTATTAGTTGATTTACTTTGAATTTTAATTAATTTGTTTCTTTCTCTGAGTGGGCTTTATGGGTTTAAATTCCATACTTCTCCATCTATGAACTTGACCAAAGTATATATATGAATGTTGTTTGGATGCTTATTACAGGTGCTTGTGTCTGATCAAGAACAGGTTTCCTATAGAGGAAGGAACAGGGTACTTTAATGAATTATACATACCATGTGCCCGACCAAGGATATGGGATGTATTGTTCATGGCATTGCTTAAAGGAATTAGACATTGCAGATATCCAGATTCGGGACACAATGTGCTTTCTCTAATAAGTGGTATCAATCTAGATCAAGGTGAATCAACAAACAAAACAAGGGTTAGGATAGTTAGGGGTGGATTCGAAAGTCCTAGTGCTCTCTCTCTGATTGAATTTTCTTCCCTGTTCTTAATTGTTTTATTTTTTTTTCTAGAATTGTGCTTAGTAATTAGTTCCATTATTTGTTGAATTAGTTAAGGAGAATCATAGATTTGAATTGTGACGTCCAGTCCTCGTGGGAACGATCTCGTAATACGTACCATATTTGCATCTGATTCGTATACTTGCGAGTTTAAAAATCATTTAAATCATGTTGGTTTAAATAAAACATCAACGGCCTACTGGTATACGACTTTCATGCGCTCATATATATCCACTCGGTCTCGACGTTGGGGCGTCTCCTGGCCTGGAGGTTTAGAGATTTTCACCAAGGGACATCTATGGCGCCCGTATGCTAGAACCAAATATTTTTGGTGTCCCATCTAGCCATCCACGACATGCCTGTGGAGGCTACGGCCCCGATGTTGCTAGGGCGTACAGTAATCATAATGCAAGATGCATGAGTCATACAATCCAGTCATGCATCAATCCCGCGCATACCGTGTGCTTATGTGAAACAATCTCCACCCATCAAGGAGTCTCATAACAGTCTGCCCAATGACATATGCAATGGTCAACCACATCTCATGCAGATGATGCGTATAGGCATGAATCAAGATGCTATGCAGTCACATACTCATAATCGGTATCAATAATCTGGCATCGACAATCGACCTCAACAATGTGGACATTTAACCAACATTGTCCCCCAAGGAATGGCCCACATAGGGCCAAACATATAGTGGGCCCATGGCCTCACACAATGGTCTCATAAATCAAGTGGGTCGCATCACATGGGCCTAATGCACATCGCTATGGGCCGCATCACATGGGCCGGAAATACATCTCAATGGGCCTCATCATATGAGCAGGAATATATCATAATGGCCTAACTAAATGGGTCGAAAACACATCTCAATGGGCCACATCGTATGGGCCGAGTATACATCTCAAAGGGCCTCATCATATGAGCAGGAATATATCATAATGGCATAACTAAATGGGTCGGAAACACATCTCAATGGGCCACGTCGTATGGGCCGAGTATATATCTCAAAGGGCCTCATCATATGAGCAGGAATATATCATAATGGCATAACTAAATGGGTTGGAAACACATCTCAATGGGCCACGTCGTATGGGCCGAGTATACATCTCAATGGGCCATGACCCATGGGCCTTAGTACATCATAATGGGCCGCAACCAGTGGGCCTCAAATACAATAACTGGGCCACATCAATGGGCCTCATATATACACTTCAGGTGGGCCCTGCTCATGGGCTTCAAATACATAACATGTGGGCCCTACACATGGGTCTTATACGCATCAAATGGGCCACGTATTTGAGCCTTGAACACATTAAATGGGCCACACATCATGGGCCCAATACATGTCACAATGGGCCTTGCTTCAATGGGCCGCACTAATGGGCCTCACACACATCAAGTCGGTTGCACCAATGGGCCGCACTAATGGGCCTCAGATATATCACAATGGGCCACATCTCATGGACCTAACAAGACAAGCAGGTGGCCCGCACATGGGCCAAACGCATCATGATGGGCCACATACGTCACAATGGGCTGCACTAATACATCAAGGCGGGCCTCCAGGATGGGCCACAAATATATCAAGGTGGATCATAAAACATCATATTGGCCTCGACAAAGGCCATATATACATAATAGGTGGGCCATATTCATGGGCCCTCAAATACACCACATGAATGGTCATAAATATATCAAGGTGGGCCTCATTATATGGGCCGCACCAAAAATCATTTCAATAGTTGTAGGTATAATATGTGTATCACTACACCCATGGGCCATGTACGATGATCAGCACTGTCCAAACATTATACATGTACATTGGCGCCATCTAAACATTGTCCAGCACTATCCCAACATTATGGACGGTGTGGATACAAAATACGTACATCTAGATGGGCCGCACAAGTGGACGGTATGGATGGAGCACGCACAACATGGTGGGCCTGTACAGTGTAGGCGGGCCCAGCACATGCAGTAAGCGGGCCCTGCGCCATCAAGATAGGTAGACAGTGCAGATATAAAATACATACATCGGGGTGAGTCCCACCATCCAGCGGGCTAAATGGTGCGGATATACAATACATTTATCATGGCGGAATCACACACTGAATTGGGCCTTATATACGCCTTATTGGGCCTCGACCCATGGGCCTTGAATACATCATAATGGGCCTCATAACATGAGTTTCATATATATTGAGGTAGGTCTCAACAACGACCACAATTACATCAAGATGGGCCTAGTCACATGGGCCTCATATATATCAAAGTGGGCCACACCCAACATAAGTGGTGGTAATAGCTTCCACCATTAAAATTTCCAAGACCTTACAAGGATGGACGTCATAGATAAAGTACATGCCTCATAGTGGGGCCCACACCAATAGAAGGTGTGGATTACAAAACATACATTAGTGGTTCCCATGCCGAGCCCACCATAATATTTATTTTCCATCCAGTCCGTTGACAAGGTCATGGGGGCCCACCATGATATTTATTTTACATCCAAACTATTCATAAGGTCAGTCAGACCTGGGGTGGGCTTGGGGCCCACCGAAATGTTTGTTTGACATCTAACCTATTGGTGAGGTCACCCAGACCACAGGTGGGACTGGGGTCCACCGTAACATTTATTTGTCACCCAACCTGTTCACAAGGTCACACGGTCAGGGGGGGCCACTAGGATGTTTATTTTCCATACAACCTGTTGATAGGGCCACACGACCAGGGAGGGGCCCACCGTAATGTTTATTTGCCAAACAACTTGTTCATAAGGTTACGTGGGCCAGGGGCCCACAGTAATGTTTATTTCCACCTAACCTGTTGATATGGTCACGTGGACCAGGGAGCCCATAGTGATGTGGTTCACAAATCCAGCCCACACATTATGTGTGTCCATCCTGGCTGAGGGGTGAGACCAATTTTCAGCCACATCCAGAATTCAGGTAGGCCCCGCCAAGCAATTTTATATGTTTAAGGCATGTCTTCACATGATTTTAGATGGTATGGCCCACCTGAGTTCCGTATACGGCTGATTTTTGGGATAACCCATAATTTAAAAGAGAGCCATCAAATATACACGGTGTTGATGGTCGAAACACATCATGGTGGGGGCCACCGTCCACTGCCGTGGACGGACGACGTGAATGAAACACTTGCATCATAGTGGGTGTCACCACCCACTGTTGTGGACGGTGTGGTAAGCCACACATACCACAGTAAGTCCCATGTAGGGTCCACCAAAATGTTTATGTGCAATCCAACCCGTCCATTATGTGTCCCACAAAATTAAGGGTCCAAACCAAATTTCAGGTGGGTCCAAGCTTCACATGGACCCCAGCAATCATTTTCGAGTGGTTTAACATACCTTTGTATAAACGGTGGTGATGTGGGCCATCTGAGAACTATTCATGGCTAATGTTTGGAACCGACGCCTCCATGAAGGGGTCCCAACAAATGGACGTCAGGGATTTAGAAAACACATCACGGTGGGGTCCACAACTAGGGCCAATGGAGACCCACCCCTTTTACGTGTACGCCATGACAGCAAGGTGTTTGCCACCTTTTTGTCATATGTATATTTTCTTTGTTATCCTAGGTGGGACCCACATTAACCAGATCTACTCTGTCCATTGTATGTGTCCCACAAAATTAGGGGTCCAAACCAAGTTTCAGGTGGGTCCAAGCTTCTTGTAGACCCCAGCAATCATTTTTCCCAATTTTTAACGGAAAATACTAGCATTCTCGATGCCACGGCCCGCCAGATAATGGGATCGGTCTCATTTTTCAGGTCAACGCTTAAAATGATCTGAAAAATAGAATGGACGGCGTGGATTATGTATATTCATCAAGGTGGGGCCTGCATAAGTGGCCCACCCCAAAAAAGCACATTTTTCCTTTTTCTGTCTTTTTTTTTTGTTAGCTTGTTAGTACACCACCATGTCAGTACACGCATTCCATGTTAGCCTTCCTCTACCACGTCCAGCGTCCAGAGACGCTGGACGGCATGGATATAACACAAACCTCGTGCTAGGTCCCACACGGATGTGGCCCATATTTCATCAAGGTGGGTCCCACATGAACGCAGCCCACCGTATTTGAATCAGTCTGATACTTGTGTGTTTCCACCACCATAAGGTAGGGTCTACATGACTTGGACGGTTGGATAAGACATACATCAAGACGGGGTCCATCCAAGTAGGCCACACATCACACAAAAATGAGAAAGAGAGAGAGAAGCACCCACTTCTAGATCTTGATCTCCTCCTTCCGCCAAAGCATGCTAGAGCTCCAATGGATGGACTTCAATGGTAGAGATTGATTTTAGAGGGTGAGGATGGGAGATAGGAAGGTGGGTCACACCAAACTCTCTCTCATGGGGGGTGGGTCGTGAGTTGCTTAGGAGAAATGAGAGGTAAGAGAGATGAGAGAGATGGGAGATGTGATGTAAAGAGAGAGAGAGAGGGATGGGTGAGAGAGTGATGGGTGATGGGGAGGGTTGACTTTGGGGAGGGTAGTTGTACTTGGGGATGGGTGTGAGTGATGGGATTGATGGGATTTGGTACTTGATTGATTGATGGGATTGATTTGATATGTTGTAGAGATTCCCTCAGTATTTGCAACGCGTGGCATTTTATCGAATCGAACGCGGGCCCACATCTCCTGGCCAGGGTACCGCATCGGTGTGCAAGACGCGGCATCGGAACCGCGGCGACGGCACGGTCGCATTGGTACAAGTCTCTGGTCGAGCCAACTCAGATATGCGGTACACGTCTCAAGTCACACGCAAATGCCGACAGTCGGTCGCGGGTCGCCGAAATTTAATCGGGATGACCGTGGAAGCCTACGGAATAGTACGGGCTAGGATACGGGTCTTACATACGTGGCAGGACTTAATTGAGCCACAAGCTACCGTAAGAGATGAGACAATAAAGTACATACTCAATTGAACACCTATCCACATGCTTTGTCGTGGCCTTTTTCTCACGATAATGACACATGGTCTATCCCTGGTGATTCATTACTAACTGGGCAATTTTCTTGCCTTTTAAAGTTTGTGGAGTGGCCATCTTGGATGTCAAAGATGACCCTACTAGTGGGATTTGATGGGGCCACATGTTGTCGTTGGTGATGAGGGTAGTTTGGTACCATACTTGACCTAACAACTTTCAAACATGCATGAATTGGCCCCATCTCTAATCGCAACACATGACCTAATTGAATCCCACTATAGTGGGCTGCCAAAAACATCAACAATGGCAAGGTCACCACGAAATATAGTCTTGAGCTTCTTTACTACCTATCACATGATGGTTGCCTTAGTGGTCCTAAGTCCCATTATCGCCTATCTTCGTAATTGCATCTATATGTCATTTCATACATTGATACTATGTCATTTCTCATATTCTATCTTAAGTTTGTTTTTATTAAATCCATTGCCTCTGTTGCCTTCTACAGAGAGAGAGAGAGAATAAATTCATATTCAAATATTCAAAATCATAATTCGAATTCAAATTATTCAAATTTGAATAACCAAAAGTCGACTTTCTATTATCCACATAACTAGGTTATGACTAGCAATAAGCATATCATCAACGTAATATGCTAAAATAATGAATTTTTTAACACTCAGCAATCTGAAATGGATACAATGATCAAACTCACTTCTGATAAACTATTGGCTCAACATAAAATAATCAAATTTTTTTATACTACTCCCTAGGTGACTGTTTCAAGTCATATAACGACATCTTTAACCTACAAACTTTATTCTCTGATCCTTACACATTAAACCCTTTAGGTTGCCTCATGTAAATCTATTTTTCTAGTTCTCATGTAAAAACGTAGTCTTAACATCTAACTGTTCTAATTCCATATTGTATTTAACAAACAACGCAAATACAAATCTAATAGATACTTGCTTGACTTCATACACGAATATCTCACTGAAGTCGGTGCCTTCTTTCGGAGCATGACCCTTCCCAACTAGTCTCACCTTATACCTATCAAGTTTCTTACAGAAAATTCACTTACACCTGATTGTTTTTCGCCCAAAGGGTAACTCTACCAACTCCCACGTTTCTTTTTTTGTATAGAGAATCCATTTCATTATGCATCACCACCGTGCACTTCGTAGCATCTGTGCCATTTAATGTTTCCTAAAAGGTAAACACATCCCCTCATCTGTAATGAGGGCATATTCAACATTTGAGTCATCTCTGTATTTTAACAGTATCGTACGATTCCTTGGTGGATTTCTCTTGACAAGTGATGGCTCCACTTCTTCATGTACCTCTTCCTACAGCTTAGCTTTTTTAAGTGTTTCAATTTTATCTATTTTAATAACAATCATTGATTTCTCCGTTTCCTTATGCTCATCCTTGCGAAATAAAGAACCACAATCAAACTTGATATCCCGGCTAAATATCATCTTGCATGAAATCTGGTCATATAATTTGTATCTTTTCAAACCTTCACTATAGCCGACAAAAGTATACTTTTTCGCTATTTGGTTTAGCTTATCTCTCTCAACTGATGGTACATGAGAGTAAGCATCATAACCAAATATGAGCAGCCCCAAGTAATCAACTTCATGACCACTCCATACTTACCTCTGAAATTTTGTAACCAATCAACATAGGCGAAGATCGATTCACTAAATTGCAAGCTGTATTTACAGTCTCAGCCCATAATTCATTGCCCAACCCAGCATTACTTAACATACTTCGAGTTCTTTTCAAAAGAATTTGATTCATATGTTCCACCACACCATTCTGCTCTGGTATATGCCCCATTGTGTTATGCCTCACGATCCTTTCATTTTTGTAATACTGATTAAATTCTTTAAAAGTAAACTCTTCGTCGTTATCGATCCTTAGAATTTTCAACTTTCATCATGTCTACTTTTTAACCATTGCCTTCCATACTTTGAAGTTTACGAAAATATTATATTTATATTTCATGAAATAAATTCATACTTTTCTATATAAACCGTCAATTAATGTAACAAAGAATGACGACTCTCCTCCAGAAATAATGGGCGATGGGCCCTACGCATCCAAGTGCACATAATCAAGTTGTCATTTACTAATATGTTTCTCAGTTTTAAAACTCAACTGTAATTATTTCTTGTATATGCAGTTCTCACATATATTTAAATCAAAAAAATTTTAAAGCTAGGAATCAAACCACGATCAAGAAGTACCTTTATACTGCACTCGCTCATGTGGCCTAGGCACACATGCCACACACGTGCTAACATGGATTCCGCTATAGATGCTATTGCTCCACCCGATACAATGCTCCTGATCAACTTGTAAAGGTTTTCGCTCCTTTGTGCCTTTATAATAATAAGTGTCCATTTAGAAAATTTTAAGGTATATTCGAACCGGTGAATTTGCATACAAGTGCCTCAAGAGTTCCCAAAGATATCAGATTCTTTTTTAAATTTGAAATGTATCTTACACCAGTCAGATTATGCTCCATCCCATCAAATATTCTAATGCAAATTGAACTAATTCCGATCATCTTACAAACATGAACGTTGCTTATAAGAACCAAGCCACCATCATACTCATTGTACATGGTGAACCAACTCTAATGAGGACATATGGGGTACGATGCCTCCATATCCAAAATCTGCTCGTTATACAAGTATTCGACCTTAGGCACAGACAATACATCACCACTTGTGCCTTCGTCAGATTTCGCTGAATTGACTCCTTCGGCGAATCATCTGATTTCTCATATTTCTGGGTTTTAGAATTTGTACAGTCGTTCTTCATATGTCCCGTCCTACCACAATTCTAACACTTTAACTTCCCTTTGCCCTTGACTTAGACCTATATCGTGACTTTCCATTCTCTTACTCAAACGATCTTCTCCTAGCAACCAGTACACCTGTAGAAGTACCTTCCCCATCGTTATTCATTCTCAACAGCTTCGATTGAAATGATGAGATAACAATATCAAGGTCCAAGGTTTCCCTACCATGGCCTAGAGTATCCACCAGATACTCGTAGGAATCTGAAAGAGACGTCAAAAAAATTAGGGCTTTGTCTTCTTCATTAATCTTCACATCCGCACTTGTTGGTTTGCAAATCAGTTTGTTAAAGTCATTTATGTGCTCAGAGAGATCTGACCCTTCCACCATCTTCAGATTGTACAGTTGTCTTTTTAAATATAGACACGATTGGAGAGCAACTTTGTCATGTAGATACTCTCCAACTTCGTCCATTGGCCCATAAAAGTCGTCTCAATAATGACATTATATTTATGCATGACTTCATCGGCCAAGCACAATTGAATTGCGCTAATCATCCTCTAATCGAGTTCATCCCAATTATTTTCTTTTATAGATTTAAGATGTTTCACTTTACCAAAGAGTATTTGTTGCAGCCTTTGCCGAATTATGGGGATTTTTATCTTCAACCTCCATAATTCAAAATTCTTTTTACTCATGAATTTGTCTCTAACTTCACATTCGAACCCATCAATGCCATGTCTTATATTTTATCTGAAAACTCAACATTCACTTTGATACTATTTGTTGGGAATGCAACAAGCTCTAACACGACTTATTGGGTGCAAAGGCAACCTCATATGGAATCAAATAATGCAACAGAGAACAAAAATTCAAACAATCACAGGTAACATACAGATTTAACGTGAAAAAATTCTTGCGGGAAAAACCACGGCACCGAACAACAAACAATCCACTATAATTAGAAGGTTACAATAGACGGAACAACTTACAAATGAGAAACCCTAGCTTTTCCTTCAAAACCCATAAAAAATGTTATAAGCTCCTTTCATTCTAACATAGGGCCTGTTTGGATTCGTGTATAATGTTGCATTGTATTGTATTTTGAGACTGTTCATGTATACGTTTGACCATTTTCAGAATACATCCAAATCAAGATGCCATTAACCAATGTTTGGATAGGAGGTATTGTTCGGGCAAGTATACAATTTCTTATACAGATCAATGTTACAAGGACTGGGTAGGATTGCTTGATCAGTGTATTTTAGTGATATGCTCCACCAACGCCGTGCCCCACATCTTGGAGACCGGGTAGGATTGCTTGATCAGTGTATTTTAGTGATATGCTCCACCAACGACATGCCCCACATCTAGGGTGGTCTCGGGGCCATAGATGAATGCCACGTGTGAGGAGTCAGCACGTATTTCAAGAAGGTGGTGGCCCATTTGTTGAGTTTGGATAGATGGCCGTGTTAACCGTCCATTCAGTCACCACACAATTTTAGTGGTGGCCCATTTATGTAGAATGCGCCGTACAATTTTAGTGGATGAGTTCCCACTCACCACAAACGGTAATAAACGGATGCGGATTAGGTACCGCTCCCACTTATCCCGAGATCAGCACACGAATGGACTCTGAGGGTTTCATCCACACCGTCCACACATTTTTCCATACTATTTGAGATTTTATGCATAGAAATGAGGAAGATCAAAGGCTCAAGTGGACCACACAGTGGTGATTAAACGTTTACCGTTGAAACTTCTTGGGGGCCACAAGTTTTGGATCAAGCTGATATTTGCGTTTTCCTTGCATCACGGTATATGTGACTTTATGAACAGGTTGGATGGAAGATAAACATCACGGTGGGCCCTAGGAAGGTTTCGACGGTGGGCATCATCGTCACTACTGCTTCATCTGGTGTGGTCCACTTGACCGTTGGATCTGATTATTGTTTGGAAATATCTCTTAAAATAATATGAAAAAAATGGATGGACTGCATCCATACATCAAGGTGGACCTCTCAGAGCCGCTGACTGTGCCGAGGCCGGTACAGTAGGGTAGTGCCGAATCCGCGTCTCTGCATGCGAAAATAAAGCGCATTAAAGACGGTGCAGTAGCGTCTTCGCATGTGTACGTTCGGACACCAGCTCCTATCCAAACACAGTACATTGTAAAAACTGACCCTTAATACGATACAATATGCGAATCCAAACAGGCCCTAAATGTATAATTAGAAGCCTATTTATATACTTTCATATGAAATTAGAAATAAAAATCGCACTTATATCGCTGAGTCGCACCTTCGGTCGACCAATACATCAACAAAGTGTCTCGGTCAACCAAAACATTCCTCAGTGGACCGAACAACATTGCACCATATTAAAGGCACTATCAACAGCACTTTGCCAAAATATCAAACAACTCTCTTTGCTAAAAGCTTTCATCATTCCCCGTGTTACCGATTTTATTTGTTTATTTACAATTAAAAGAACCAAAAAAAGATCATTTCTTGTAAATTATTTTCTACCGGATACTTTCCAAGCTCCAAAACACACCCTTACAAGATCACGCAAGATCGGTTGAATAGCGGGGCCAAGTCATCTTGTCAGTCAACTAGCACAACCTGCTTTTGAGATGGGTTCAGACCAAGCCAAATAGGTAGTGGGCCATGCTTGGCTAAGAAAACGAGGTTCACTTAACGTACGTAGATGAGTATGGGTTGGGTTGAACCCTACCGACCTCACCTGCCGACTTGTGCAGGTCATCAATGAGACGGGTGAATCTCTGACCAACCTGGCCCAAAACCCGAAACAACCGAATGGTAGATGGTGTTAACCCAACTACCCATTCCCAACCCTACTGATAATCCCACGCATGCACGTTCGCCAGCCCCAATAAGTGCCTCCATGTGTGCTAACGGTGCACCCATGCAAGATCTGATCCATCCACTGAGTAGGCGTAGTAGTGGATTTCTTGCCCAAAAAAAAAACGCCAGCCCAGCTGAGGCAAGATAGTCCAAATGAAACCAACATCCACTTAAAAATCAAAGGTTGGAAATGGTTCAAAATCAACGTGTACATGTGCCTCACATTATAAGCAGACAGTCTTGATTCTTCAACACTTTACGCCACAAGTGCAGCAAATGGTACCTCCAACCTATCATGATGAGGGTGTGACATCAGTTCATGTATATCCCACACCTACTCAGTCATAATTACACTCTCCATCCCTCTTCCATAATCTCTCCATGCACATTGACAGACCATATAAATTGTACTAATCTCTTCATGGACTGTGGCCCATCCTTACCAGGACGGACGTGAATTACCTGTGCCCCCAGTTTAAAAAGGACGCAGATAGCGTATCGAGTGAATTGTGGGCCCACCATGATTTATGTCTACCCTCCATCCATAATTCCAGCTCATTTTAAGGCATGAGCCAAAAATTAAAGTATATCCAAACTACAAGTGGACCACACCAGAGGAAAGTAGTGCCCAGCCCAGGACATATCTGCAGTATTATTAACCACGAAGAGCCAGCAGGGAGAATTTCAGGGCTGGCCACTCATCAGCCCAGCTACACTAATGAGAAGATCGACAATCAAGAAAAGTGACAACTTGCCCACAATCAGCATATAATAAGTGAAGATTACCCCCATGAATGGGTGGTACTTTGGAAATTTCGGCAAGGGTATATTGAAGGCTGGGCATCTGAAAGATGGCTCGAATCTAGTGCACATACAAGGGCACTGCCTTCTTAATTCTATCAACGATAACCTTTCTCATGGTGGGTCCTATCAGCCATGGGCAGACCCAACGAGAGAACTGCACATTTCAATAAAGGCGGGCAAACTGATAAAAAGCGGCAATTTTTGAGCAAGCCAGAAAGAAAATCTAAGAATACAGGTTACCATAAAGACATGCATATCTTGCTGAATTTTACAATATGGCTGTTTCATCTCCATTGGACTGATTATTGCACTTCAATTCAATTGTGCATCCAAACACACCCAACATTGAAAACATGAAAACATTCATTGTCCCATCAACAAACTTCATACACCCAGATAGGTATCTGAGTCAGTTGTGCACAACTCCTAATTGAGCCTTGCCATGGGGCGTTATGGAAGCCAGTAGCCCCTGCACTGCTACCAAATAACGTACCACTCATTCTGCTACACTAAAATTCAGTCCAAAATAGTGCTAACCCATCCCCACATGCCAATGCCAATGCCATTCATCAGGGGACCTCTCCATTTAAAGAGCCATGGCCCATGAATCAGACCAGTCAACTCCCATTAGCCACACTGAATGTTCCAAAAAGAAAGAAAGAAAAAAGTATGCAAACAGTCTACATTCAACCAGCATGTGTGGTCCACTTAGTCAACTCATCAGGTGGGCCACAATGTATGTTTGAAAAAGAGAGGGAACCAAAAAATTTAAAAAAAGAAAAAGAAAAAGAGTAGCCTGAAATTTCACCCACGACATGCTTGTTTGGCCTGAGGGGCGAACAAGACTTATTCTTTAGGCCACGGCATGCCCATACAGGCAAAATCAAGCAAAGAATAGGAGACTTCACTACTTCAGACTCAATGGTCACCCATGTAAAACCATTCCAAAGCAGCCATCTCATCGAGAAATGCAAGAAAAATGGGGGGAGAAGATAGTAGTGAAGGACCAATGAAACAGGACACCCTGCCTTTGACAGGCTGGATCAGCAACAAGGTTAATAAGAGACTGCCCATCTAGTTGGTCGAATCAGTGGATGGCCTTCAGCTGAAAATAGCAATGAATAGCTATCCTAGTCATTCGGAGAGTGCTCTTCAAATGAAATGGCAAAATCAAAGTGGTTAACGGTCAAAGGTCCACCAGGAAAAACAGATGGTTAGGATCAACCTTTTGGTGTAATTTTCACCTGCAGCCATCAACAGATAGGACCATCAGATGGGCAGTCTACATTCACTGCCTCACCCACCACATGTCAGCAATTGGACCACAAACATAAGCAATGATTGACCATGGGTATCCCGTAGGAAATTGCAAAAGGGGATCACAGATGCTCAGTAAAATGAAGAAACTAGGAACCATGTAGCCTACATCCACAAGACTTCGGGTCAGGTCTAAATCAGATTGTGACACAAGCAAGGTTATGAAGACGCACATCAACCGATACATACATACATCATATATGGATACATACATACTGCTATTTTCTTTACTCTAAACATCAACCTAGGCTCTGTTAGATGCCTTGACTTTAACAATGAAATGTTTGAATTGGTATGAAATGCAAACTTATTTCTAACGAAAAAACAAAACTCAAAAGCCTTCTTTAGGAGTCCTTTTGAAACTAATAAAGGGTTTTTTTTCTTCTTCTTCTTCTTCTTCTTTTACAAGAAGTGATGAATTTTTCATAAAGCAAGGCCTGTTTGTACAGCTGAAACCTTTCAGGAGGGAAAAGGGCAGCTAAGCAAACATCCTTTTTTTTTTTTTTTCTTTTTTTTTCTGGTGATGACATCTGAGCAAACGTAATTTGCTTCATCAATTGTAAAAATGTAGCATATATGGACACATGTATGCGCAATCAATTTTTAGCATGCACACACACACAAACATAGGCAAATACTATACTGAGCTATTGTGAGCGCAAATTGTGTGTGACATCCAATGACCCAAAGGGTGTCCACACAATAAAGAACAATATAGAGCCACCTAATAAAACTGTAGCATATATAGACAAACATGCGCATCATCAATTTTTAGAATGCACACGCGCACAAACATAGGCAAACGCTCACATGATACTGTACTGAGCTATTGTGGGGCACACATTGCGTGTGTGTGACATCAAATGCATCCAAAAGGTGTCCATAGCATAAATAACAATATAAAGCACCTTAAAAAGAGAATTTTACAAGCAACTACCTAATTAATATGTAATTTACATTCTGAAACCTTTTTCAAAAAGGATTTCATAAAGCTACCTAATTAATCAATGTAATTATCACTCGACCACCTTCCGTCACATTTATAAATGGCTGGGCGGGCAGGCGAGCAAATGGGTCAGCTGCTTCGGTGGGCCCCACCATGATGTTTATGTAAACTCAACCCAACCACCAGGCGCATTGCATCATGTTAGACTAAGGGACCAAAAATAACCTCCTGCGATTCAGGTAGACACATGATAGGAAACAGTGTACAGCGCAAGCCTTCCAAACTGTTTCCCTTGGTATGACCTGAATCACAGATAAGCCTATTTTTAGGACCCAAGCCAAAATATTAGTGTGACATCTAATGGTTGGAGTGGATTTTATATTATCCTGTAAAAATCAAGGGAACATGTCTCTCTCCCAGCTGTTTTCGTTAGTGTGACCCACCTAAATCACAAGTTTGACTAAATTTTTGGCTCTAGAAGTAAATTAGAATTAAGCATCTAATGGTCGGAGTTGATTTAGCATAATCATCATGGTGGGCCATGCCAAAAATAAGTTGGGACATTATATATAGATTATTGAGAAGAAAAAAGGAATGGCATGGGAAACAACTCTTAATTTTGAGTGGCCCAACGTGATGTTTATGTAAGATCCACTCCGACCATTAGATATTTAATACCCCGTGATGTTTATGTAAAATCCACTCCAACCATTAGATATTTAATCCCTCGTGATGTTTATGTAAGATCCACTCCGACCATTAGATATTTAATCCCATATTAGGCCAAGAAACAAAACATCAGGTGAGCCTATGATTCTGGTGGGCCACACCAAAGGAAAGGACCAAGAAACAGAACATCAGGAGGTGGGCCACACCAAACAAAATCGTTGGGAAAGAGATGTCCACCCTCCGTGATAATTACATAAAATCCACTCCAACCATTGTATTCCGGAAAATAATAAGCATGTCGCCGAAAAATCATAACTATCCGCGATTCACATGCCCACACTAATGAAAACCATTTGGAGGGCGAGCATTGCCCTATAAACTGTTTCCAATCACATGGTCCATCTGAATCATAGATGGAGCTAATTCTTAGACCCTTTACCTAAAATGGGGTGACACATCTGGTGCTCGGGTGGATTTTACGTCAACATCAAGGTGGGGCCCACCCGAATCACCCACATGCTTGCAGGGCTGCCGTGACGGAAGGTAGTGGAATGATAGCTATACGGACCCACAAAAGCCCTGTCGCACCATTGAGGGTGGTTGCACAGGTACCACGTGAAAGCAACAATATATGCGTGTGCATGAACATGTGATAGGTAAGCTGGGTCCTATCGATGAAGAGTTTATTTACTTGCTCTAGTTAGATCAAAAGGAAAATCTTATCTGCAATCAAAAGCAAGTGACCAGTGTTGGTTCTCTTTAAGATTTATATTTGTTTTGCAGGAAATGTTTGTTTAAGACAAAGGAAAACCAACAGGAATATATATATATATATATATATATATATATATATAGAGAGAGAGAGAGAGAGAGAGAGAGAGAGAGTCCCTCCCTCCATCTACCATTAAGCTACGGGCTCGAACCCAGGGCCAATCTGAATTTTTGGTCAGAGCAAGCATACAGTGGAGCCCACCTGATGAATATCTTGAATGCGTACCACCCAGCATTTCTGCCGACAAGTCATACACGCACGCATGAATAGCCTTTGCTGGGTTTGCATACAAATTAAAACCAGATTTTTGCTCTCCCTCTTATCTCCCATGTACATGTGACAATCCAATGTTTCGAATAGCTCTCGTAGCATAGCAGTAGAGCTAGCAAATAGTGTAAATCTCATGTAGCTTTCGTAGCGTATGTAGCGTTGTAGTGTACGCATAGTGTATGTGGCATATGTAGCAAATGCTACAGTTTTTTTAATAAAAGATAATTGCATTTTGTATTTTTTTACTTAATACTCTCAACCTTTGGGATTTTAATTTCTTTTCATACTTGTGACCAGAGGTGGGCACGATCCGACTCAATCCACCCAACTCGACTCGTCCGACTCGACCCAAACTGAATGGGTGAGTTGGTCCGAACCGAGTCGAGTTCGAGTTACCCAGTACCTCAACCCGAAACTCTATCCATTTAGACTCGACTCGATCTGAAACCTGACTCGACCCGACCCTCTAACCCTACCCGCCGCACCCTACCCTGACCCGATCCCAAACTCTCTCTCCCTCCCTCATCCTCCTCCTCTTCCAAGCCACACCCTACCCCGACCCGATCCCAAACGCTCTCTCCCTCCATCCCTCATCCTCCTCCTCTTCCAAGGCCAGCAACCACCCACCACCATCACCCTCATCCTTCTCCTCCTCCTCTCCCTCCCTCCCTCCCTCACCTCTCAATCCGACTAGGTACTTCTGACCGGATCGGACTCAATCTGGATCAGTCTAGACCGAACTCAGATCGAGTCAGCCGTGTTGGACTCAGTCTCGAGTTGGATCGAGTTTGGGTCGGGCCTATTTCAAAACCGGATCGAGTCGAGTCAGCCCTAACTCGGTCCGACTCAAATCGATGCCCAACTCTACTTGTGACTTGTGGTTTCAATTAAACATTATTAATTAAAATGGTTTGCTTAGAAAGTTGTTGATGTGATAATTATTTGATTTGGTTTATATATGTGAATGGGCTTTTGATAAATGATATAACTTGTTTGAACAAGCTTATACTTGAAAAATGAATAATCTTTTCAGCTTTTTTTTTTTTTAAAGTTTTTTTTTCTAGTTTTTTCTTAATATTTATCAGTGTTTCAAATAGCGCCCGTAGCGTAGCGGTAACGTATGCTACGTAGCGTAGCGTGGCCGTAGTGCTACGTAGCGTCCCAAATAGCGTATATCCCCTATAGCGTACCGTCCCAAACAGCGTAAATCCCCTGTAGCATACGCTACAGGGGTCGTAGCGTGCGCCACAATGTATTTTTTTACTAATGTTTTTTATTATTTTTTCACATTTTCTTTGTTTCTAATGTTGAGGAATGTGACACTTGTATTGTACTTGATACTTTTAACCTATAGAATTTTTATTTCTTTTCATAATTGTTACTTATGGTTTCAATTAGACATTATTAATTAAAGTGGTTTGCTTAGAAAGTTGTTAATGTGATAATTATTTGATTTGGCTTATATATGTGGATTGGCTTTTGATAAATGATAACTAGTAACTTTTTTGAACATGCTTATAATTGATAAAATGAATCATCTTTTAGGCATTTTTATATTTTTTTCCTTTTTTTTTCACTATTTATTATGTCCTATTTTTAAATTAAAAAATAGAAGTATCGTGTAGCTTACGCTGCACGCTACGTATTTACGCTACACACTATAGAGGGTTGAGCGCTGCGCATCACACTACCGCTGTTTATTATATTTGTCCTATTTTTAATAATTAAAAAAAAATAGAAGTATTCTAGGGAGGGTTGAACGCTACAGAACACGCTACCACTATTTAAAACATAGATCTATAGTCAACAACACTGTAGAACTGGTGGACAATCACAAGGTTAGTTCTTAACACAAAAAAGGTGGTAGGATTGTTGGACAATCCTAGGCACCTAACTGTTTGGGTGCAAATTCCATCCATTGATTGGACACAGTAGTCTTACTTTTCATTGTGCTGAACTTTTTCAACCATCATGGATGTGGCAGCTAAGATGGTGTGATCACAATACTTTTGGTCAGATCACATATGGCACATCAACATAGTGGCCCACTAATCAAACCCGTGGGCACCCAAAACATGCAACAGTACTGTGGGGATGAAAGGGACAGCAATATGCACAGTTAAGGTGCCAGCTACATGGACAAAAACCAATTGTCTCCATACATCAAACTGATTGGATTTGATATCAACTATTCAATGACGGGATGGCAAAATAATCAGTTAGACCAAATTGTCTAAAAATCTATTTTGCAGTCTGCAATTGGTTGGTTGCAATCACACAAGGACATTTTAGGACCATGTGCAATCCACAGTAGGCATCCAATATCCAAAAGGTCCACTGTGATTACAGGTAGGTCGACATGGATTCCGCATAGATTTTCTACTAGACTTCTTCTAAATGAGACAACCCTGTGACTAGACCAACTCACGTGACATCAACATTCATCTAGTGGGCAACCACAGGAATGCCCCAGAAAAAAAAAAAAAAATGCACTCATCGGACAACCCTAAGATTACTAACCATCTGATTAAACTGACTTCGTTGTGGAAAGCATGCTTGTTCTCTAGGAGTCCAATAGCAGGCCATGACCATGCAATTAAGATCCACTAAGTGTGATTTTTAGGCTGACAACTCTATGTAGAGGTTACTAGATGAACAGCTCAGGTTATCCTGACTTCATGTAGAGGACGGCATCTCTCAGAGTGCCACGTATAAGTAAATCTGAGAGTTATTATTGCCCATACATGCATATATAAGATAGGTAGATAAGCACACACTTACGGAAAATTGACAAAACTAATCCTCTCTAAAGGAAGTAACCTACATCCCCCATGAGCTTGGAAGCCAACCTGGCAATACATGTCAAGACAGTGAACCTCGCACGGGCTGCCTGCAACAATGTTGCAACTGGCAAGGAGTCGCTTACCAAATCAATCACACATCTACAATCAAAGTCGGAAGAAGCCTACTCAATGGTCCAGATCACTGTCATTTTCATATCTCAAAACTATGGGATTGAGGGCATTATAGAGAACTTTTGATTTTTAACTACTGAGCAAAAACCAATGATAATTATGAGAAAAAAATTCTGTTGGTTCAGATCAAAGCCATGTAACATGGAGAATTTCCACAGCATCCACTATTTTATGAATGCTTGGGAGGCTTCTATGGAGTGGCAAGGGTCACTGAAATAGAAGAGAGATGAAGGATCGGATACGGAAGCTCTGCTTTGTCCACTCTCACAGGAAATCTGAACAAGCAAAGGATAAAGAACTGACGAGTGCGAAGGCTGCTCATAAGAGCAGGATTCCTAACCCTACCCTCCCTGCACGTGGTTAATGTGAGAGATTCAGCTTGATCAACAGCAGGCCCCCACCAAGTCTGTGATATGCTAAGAAATCACACCAGTCTGATCATCAAGGAGGATTATGTCCATGAAAGAAATGGACAGTTAAAAGGAGTTCATCGATGATTGACATTTGATGTACAGGAATTCAAGAAGAAGAATGCTAGATGCAACTACCCATTAAGGCAATGGAAAAGTACAATCCAAGCAGAGCACAAGTCGAGCGACTCAGCTGAGAAATCCACTCAGGAGTCAGCATCTCCAAACACATCAGAAAAGAATCCTAAAAAAGATGAAACCAAAATACCATGAGATATCCTATTCAGCAGCAATCGTAATAGGCTAATAGCATCACTCCTGGGAAACACAGTTATGCCCAAAGTTCTGTGATCCAGACTGCTGATCTAATGGCCTGCACCATGTATGGGAGATGAAAGAGGACTCTGAGATTTGAACATCATAATGCTCTGATGGATGGCCTACAAGTAGCGGTAAAAATAAAGCATTCTGTATTAAACAGAATTTGGGCCAGATATCGAAGGAATAGGATCTTCCAATCCATGAGAGTTTTGGGGTATCCCTCATCAAAAGTAGGGTCCGCCCTGTGAGATCAACGGTTTAGACCATCAAACCATGTTCCTTAAATGTAAGGAATCCAGAGAAGCAGCAAAATGCACATTTATTGCTGACCAGAACCCTCTAATTCCAATATCATTTACGATAGAACTATGTTTCCAAGGAGTGAAGCTATTAGCCTATCACTAGAGGCCCAATCTATGGCCCACCTAGCGACCAAACCACTACAATTATAAAACCATCAGAGAGACTGTAAGACCCACCTGATGAAGGGATCAGATCTTACACAAGACATGCACATTGGCACATGGAGGAAGAGTAAGATTCAAAATCCCACTCTTAGGAAGCTCTAGTAAGACTCTAAAATCTTGGACATCATAGCTGAAGAACTTCCTTTCCCAACAAGGATGAGGGCATCCCATCAAGCACTTTCGACCCCACAAGCTGATAATAAGAGGGACGTTTTTTTTTTAAAAAAAAAAAAAAAACGAAATGAAACCCGTGAAAATTCCTAGCAATCTTGAGCTTCAAAATTCGAGTAAATGTAGTGACTTGGTATAAGTTAAACGCTCTAAAATGGCAAGGGAAAGGCCCAGAAGGACGTGGATGGAGGTAGTAATAAAATATTTGATGACCTATGGCCTAGCAAAGGCCTAGCCCTTGATAGAGTGGAATGGCGGAACCATAGTGTGCCGTAAAGGCCGTTACAAGGCCATAAAGGTAACGGTGGCAACCGTTACACGTTACGGGGTTGTAACGGTCGTAACAGCTATTAAGACCTGTAATTGCCGTTAATGGCCCATTATGTCCCATGTAAAGGCCGTAATAGCTCCGTAATGGTTTGTTATGGGGCAAATACAGGTTTTTAGATTTTTTTTTTCAATGTTATGTGGGAGATACAAGTTTTTTGGGTTTTTTCTTTCCATAAAAGAGAGAGAGAGAGAGAGAGAGAGACCGTTACAGCCGTTATGGGGGCCGTAACAACCTTTACGACCCGTATCGTAAAGGTAACGGTGGTGGCCATTATGGCCACCGTTACTGTTATGGAATACCTTGGGCGGAACAGGATTCATGTAGCTGACCATAATTAATTGGAATAAGCCTTAGATGATGATGATGATATCCTTTACATCTAGCTAGATTGGACGAAAAGGATACCAAAACTTGACAACAATAGAACAAGAGACTCAAAACCCACCGCAGCAGGATTCCACTACTTTGAAGAGATTTAAGTGTCAACCAAACAGTCAACAGCAGCAAACAACCCATTTTGGTAAAACCATCTTCTTGGTAACCCAATGGAGTGATGACGCTATCAGAAGTACGGAAGAAAAGAAAAAGAAAAAAATAAAACAGGGAAGTAATTTGAAATTCAGGGGCAATTATATTACAGCAGAGGACAGAATGCAGCACTGAGAGTAACTGAATAGAATCATAAACAAAGATTATGCAAAGAAACTGACCTTTTTAACAAAGAAACGACCATCCAAACACTAACATAAGAAGGAAAAAAAAAAAAAAACTCCAACCCAATTCGTATAAAAATTTACTGACCTCAAATGACCGTGGTAAACATCCAAAGAAGAACAATGGAATTACACATCAGCCAACGCGATTCGGGTAAGGCCTAAACTGCCCATCATGTCCTCTCTGATTCTGCTTATTACCAGCTCCAGCTCCATAGCTCCCACCAAAACCAGACGCGTCATCATCCAAATTCCCACCATCCGTACGTGTTGGCGTTGTACCTGGCACACCACCATAACCAGCACCAGCTGTCGTCTGCGCTTCTGCACCACCCTGATTCCACTTTCCATTGGCAGCACCAACGACCCCACGATAAGCACTGCCGGTCATCCCCATGAACCCACCAACACCCCCGTTAACATAACCCGGGTAGGGGGCAGCATTCCCATAAGGCGCCGGGCTCCTCCTTGCTCCATACATTCCCATGCTAGACCAAGGGCTCCTCGGCGGCATGATCGGAGCAGCTCCATAACCCACTCCATCATATGCGCCCATCGGGGGGTAACCAGGAAAAGGGTAGCCTGCTGCATTGCCATAACCCGAAACAGGCGGGGGCAGATAACCGTGATAAAGCCCATACCTAGGATATTGCGTAAAAACCCCACCCGGGTAACTCCCAAAAACAGAACCTCTTCCACCGCCGCCACCTCTCATATTATAACTATTGCCACCATTACTGCTATTCCCATTGCTACCATCTTTTGGCACAGCAAGCTTGACCTCCACACGCTTATCATTTAGCTCATGGAAACTCTTCTGCAACACGCTTTCAACCGCCTCATCTGAATCGAAGGTGATGAACCCGAACCCACGCGGCCGGTGTGTCACAGTGTCATACATGACCACGACGTCAGTGATCCTACCATACTTCTCAAAGTAAGCCCTGAAATCCTCCTCAGTTATATTAGCAGACAAACCCCCAACAAAAATCTTCCTATTCTTAAACTGACTACCACTATTATTACCACTAGCACCCCCACTACTACTATTTTTACACACAGGCCCCCTACTCTGTTGTGGGTGTTGTTGTTGTTGTTGCTGTTGTGGTTGTTGTTGTGGTTGTTGTTGTTGTTGTGCGTGGTTTTGTTCACCTCTTGGGACTGCCTTTTTCACTTCTACCTATCAAAACAAGATGGAATAGGATACAATAAAAGGAACGCCAAACAGAACCACAGGAGAGAGAGAGAGAGAGAGAGAGAGAGAGAGAGAGAGACTGACTGTTCTTCCGAGGATGACATGCTTGGGTTCTTGGAGGGCTCTGTCAGCGGCAGAAGGGTCTGAGAAGAGAACAAAACCAAAGCCTCTAGCATTGCCTGTGCTCCTGTCCCGCATGATCACAGATTCTAGTACAACCCCATATTTACTGAAATGCTCTTTGAGCGACTCTTCATTCGTTTCCCATGAGATTCCTCCCACAAAGAGCTTCGCCTGGTCAGAATCCATCGAAAACCCCAACACCCAAGAACAATAAAACCCAAAAGAACAACACCCAAGAGAGAGAGAGAGAGGGAGAGGAAGACTCAAAACCCTCAAGAGGGTGAGAGAAGGAGAAGCTAAACGAGAAGAAGTGTGTTGGGTTTTAGAGAGTCAGGTCAGCTGTGATTGATTTTATTGCTTTTTTGGCTGTTGGGGGAGGGTCGGGAGAGAGATGAATGGCTGATGATTGATAGAGGGTTTTGTTTGGAGACTCTCAGCCCTTGGATCTCTTTTTTCCCACACTGATTGGGGAAGAGGAGTCTTTTCTTTTTTAACTGATCTTTGTAGTCCACTGGACTACGTTAGAATCGTAGACCGCGTGTGCTAAGCATGTATTGTGTCAGGCTTCCTGATCATAATTGTCCATCAAGGGAACCCTACATGGAGAATGGCCCAAAAGTTCTTCTGGTAGAGTAATCCGGTCCGTCCATCATCCTTCCGTACTGATTGTGGAAAATGCGAACGGCCCAGATTGGCAATATACCCGTAGAAAACAGGTTGGTTCATCTAACCGATATGACTTAATGCACAGTGGGCAGCCCACGGTGGGACCGCAGTAAGATGCATAACCCGATAGGGCGGGCCTAAACGAATTACGTTGCAGGCTACAATTTGGACTAGTCACGCGGACTACATTCTGGTGGAGCTTGTGAGTGTAGCTGGATGCGCAACTAGGTTTTCGGGTACTTAGAAGTGAAGACGAGATGGTCTCTCTTGTGGGCCCCACAGGGATCTAGATGAGGGAATTAGGGTTTCTCTCGGTCACGTCTCCTGGTCATAACTTGTATTAGGGTTTGGGGACGCGGATTGGTCACCAGGGATATCCCTGATGATCCTACGTGGAGGGATCTGATTTGACCACGTACTAGTGACTCTCCTAGGGTCACCGGGGAATCTGCTTCCTGGGTTTGGAGATTGGGGAGTTATTTGATACTCTGGCCGCCTAATATCCTTGATATGCGGGTGCTTAGAAATGGTAAACGTGGCAGAAGTTAAACCGTCTAAATTGTATAACTCACTATTAGTAAGCCACGTCCACGAAATCGTTTTTATTGAATAATCGTGTCCTCTGATTCGGGGACACTTGTTTGTTGAACTAAGACCATAGGATATTTTCACTTTAACGGTCCAGTAAATTTCTAAAAATCTGATAGTCAGATAACGAAATGAACTTTATTTTTTTTATTAAAACACATCTACACCGATACTCATTATTTGTACAGTTTTATTTCAATTAATTTTATGCCATGTATGAAATTTCTAAGTGCCTGCACATAGTCTATCGCACTCTTTCAGAGTATAAAGTGTTTCTTTTGGAGGTATTATCTTTTCATTGTACTCAGGTTGTTTGGTTTGAGTAGGATTAGGGTTTTCTATTCCGGGAATTACAATATTTGTTTGCACAGTACACATTAAACCTCAATTCTGACAAACCGGGCTAACTATTTTGTAATCTGGACCATTGATTTGTTGTGTCCCATCGTTTATTAACTATAGTTAAAAAATTAATACATAACTCTTAAAATTTTGACACATAGTATGCAGATAGGCGGTCGAGAAGATAAGTAACGCGATGACCCACATTCCACTGAAACATGGTCCTAATATCGGACTTTAATATATTTTATTCTCAAAATATTTTTGTACCATTACTATAAGTTGTGAGAGTAAACAGATCAACGGTCTGGATTATAGAAATATGGGTCCCACTTGTTAGAATTGAAAGTCCGTGTATACACTTTTCAATGATGCAGACCATGCGTATCGTGTAATTTCTCTTCCCTTTTGGGTTTTCGCTGGAGAGGATTTCTCGTTTCTAGGGTTAGGGTTTGGGAAGATAGGGATCGAGAATGGTGTAATAAATGGGAAGGTGTGTGTCGGTGGGTGACATGGTTTAGTGTGTGAAATGGAACGGATGCACATGTACACGTATCACATGTGCGAGAACTTTGAAGGTGTATGGAACATCTTAGCCGTTCATTAGGTGAGTCCCACCTTAAGGATAAACTATAGTGCAAAAATCATGCAGATTGTTCGCTGATCGTGTAGACTAAATGATTACGAAAGAAACGGACGGTCTAAATACTTGCAGAGAGTCCACACTCATTGCATGAAAGAACCTTCCAGGTTTTGCACCCTGTCATCTACATGGTGAGATGGACCTTCTGCACCGGTCAGATGTCCTACATATGGGCCGAGTTGGCACGTGCCTATCGTCTGAAGGTGCGAGTGTAGCTGTTTAGGTGTTACCCGGGAAACATCGTAGTGGGTGTTTTCCTGACCGTGGGGCCCATATTGATGTATAATCTATATATCCACGCCGTCCATAAGTTTTTATAGATCATTTTATTACATGGTATCAAAAATAAAGTAGATCCAAATTTCAAGTAGACCACACCAGAGGAAATGTTTTTGATTGCACGAACACAGTTAAAAACTTCTAAGAACCAACCGTAATGTTTATTTGTCATCCAGCCAGTTGATAAGCCCCCGCGTATCTGGATTAAGGAAAAATACAAATATCAGCTTATCCGAAAGCTGATATTTGGATATACTTCATTTTTTTGGACCATGCCTACTTTGTGGTCCACTTGACATTTGGATCATCTTCATTTTTGGACCCTATCGTAAAATGACCTGGAAAAACGGATGGACAGCATGGATATACAACACATACATCAAGGTGGGCCCCACGGTCAGAGAAACACCCACTACGGGTAACACCTAATACGCTCCCCCTTGTGTGCGGTATGCGCCTGGATGCAGACTCGGAGTTGTTTTTACTTTTAGATTGAGTGCCGCTTATCAACCATCACTGCCAGAGTAACAAATAATCCACCTTTAGGATTTAATCATATTTAGTAAAAGGTCAAACACTAGTTTGACCGTATGAATCGGGGTACCGTGCGGGGCCGATACGGCGGGATTATTAAAGAGAAATGCTCCAGTGCACTCCGAGCATTTTATAAGTTATGGTGCTCTTGTTGCATTGAGATAATTAGGAAGTCCATTCGACTGATCTGGACCGTCCATTAGAACCATTACCCATTTCATGAGCTACCATATAAATATAACCTTGATCTTACAATCTTACTCATCTGATTAATGGCCTCTAATATCAACAGCCAAGATAATTTGTGAATAATGAGTCTAATCAACAATCAGGTCCATCTATTTGATGGTTTCCATCATGTATTGTTTATGATACTAAAATTTACTTTTTAAGGCTACCCTAGACATCCCGTCCATGTGTTGAAAAGGGATGGGTAAAATAAATAATGATAAATCAAGGATGGATTTGATCATCCGATCATATTTTCGAATATTAGCTCTTGAAATATGTTATAAACTTAATGGACGGTTCAGATCAATCTAGAGTAACCTGATGCAACCAGGAGCACCATAATTTAATAATGCGCTAGAGCATTGGGGCATGTATCCAGACTCCTTATTAAAATAGGAGAATCCAGATTTAGGAATGTTCAAATCCATCATAGTGGACCGTAAAGATACCATCCAGTGAGTCAGCACAGCTAACCCTTCAAGTTTTTATGAAATCTCAGCGGTTGGAATGGTTTGGCCCACCTTGAAGATCAGATCATAGAAATCAGGAAAACCCATTTCCCAGATGGACTGCAGTGTAGAAAATTGTATAAAATAATGGACAGCCATTAGATTGGCCTGATTTTTTTGCATTCATTGACCTTGAAAGCAGGGCCTACCTTATGGACGATCCGGATTTAGTACAGGTGATACCTTGGCCGTAATTTCTCGGTGGACAAGTAACATAGGCTCCAGCGAGATGAACACTCCGCTTAAAATAGTGATTTTTAGATACTGAAAGCGAGTCAACGGAAAACAATATCGAAAAAAACTAGAGAGTAGACTCGGACGATTCACAAGCAATGTCTGCATTCAGTGCCGGTTCGGTTGCCGATGCATATCTAATAAGTAGTTTCTTTGGATATGTGGACCAGTCTAATGATAGATCTGGACCGTCCATTCATTCCAGCCACTATAAGGCAAGCCACGATTGAAAGTGGTATCATCATCTGACCAAGTGTTTCTTAAACATCATAAGTAATCCAAGTGGGGTCACTCTAACAGATGTTTGATGGGACTTATTTCTTCTATGGTTGATCTCAACCATTAATTTTTGTATTTTATTTTGATGGTTAGGATCATCATGTCGGTGGGATTCTTGTATATTTCCCTGAAAAATAGTTGGTTTGAAGAAATTGACAGTCCAGATCTATGATTGGACTGTCCACGTGCCCAGAGGTACTAGTTGTGTTTTAAGCATAAAGTACAACTCCAACTTCATGTTTCCCGTACGGATTGGTACAAACCATACGAACCATTCAGTCATGTTTATGGTGATTGATTGGACTATCTAATCACTGGGCCAGATCTTTTTCTAACGGTGATGCAATGTGTATATGATATCTAAACCGTTGAAAAGGTTGGCCTGTGAAGATTACTAAGGGAAATCGCATCATTTCAAATCTTGTCCAAATTATAGGTGTGTCCCACCCGATGAGTGGATTAGCCTCATTTTTGTAGTTGGTGCTCTCGGCAGTGGGGCAAACCTTTTGGACGGTTGGGATGTTATACACGTACGACAAATGGGCAATCTCGCATTAATCAGACAGTAACACTTGGTTGGAGTAGTTGTGTGTGAGACCAGGGGATAAGGAAATTCATGACATTGGCTTTGTGGTACAAAGGAATCAAGGTTTTACTTTTCTCTGTATTTTATTATTATTATTATTATTATATTGTGAAGGCACTTTTTTCTTTTTTTAAGACAAAAATGCTGCTTTTGCGTGGGGCTGTAAACAGGTCAGCGGATCCAATGGGGTACTTAAATCTAACTTGTTTATTAAATGGTACGGGTTTGGATAAAAAAACAGACTAAGATGTTAAACTGGTCTAGATCTGGTTTACTTTATGTTAGGCCCGGCCCGACCTGACTCCAACCCATTTAAAAGTATATGGATGCGTCTGGTCTATGTTGCAAAGGATCCATCTAGATCTAGACCAGTATAGATGCTGCATACCTTGACAAGTTACATGCAAATACAAGATATTCACCCCATGTTGAATATAGGGCAATCCGAAGAAGTCCGATGCATCGAAGTTGGTGAGATTAGTGAACCAGGATGTATGCGAATTACACATGAAATGCTTTTGTAGGAAGCTCCTGCGCCGGTATGCTAAGTTGGACCTATCGTGATATTTGTGATAAATTTGCCCTGTTTATTCATTTTGTCAGTTCAATTTAAGACATGAGACCAAAAATGAGATGGATCAAAAACTCAAGTGGGCCATGTAAGAGGAAACAATGGGCATTGAATGACCATCATTGAAACATTCGTATGATTGCATAAGTTTTATATCAAAGCTAAGTTTTCTGTGTTTTCAATTCATCCCAATAGACATGACCTTATAAACAGTTTGGATGGCATATAAACACCAAGGTGGACCCATGAAGGCTTTAAACGTAGGCATATCTTTCCGCACTTTTCCCTCTTGTGTGGCCCGCTTGAATTCTAGATTTGCCTCATTTGATACGATAAAAGTGGATAATGATTGCAATGAGTTAGAGGACTGGTTTAGAGTTGAAATCATAAGATATATATCTTATTTAAATTTTCAAATTATTGATTTTATTTCTTAAAATTTTAACTTTTATAAATATTTTTCTTTAACTGATATTTAAAGATACTTTTAAGTTTCTGTATAAGGCTTGCATCAAAATTTAAGATATAACCCACATGAAGGAAAGTTCATAGAGACTATGTACCATGACCAAAGTGGAGCAACTAATCAAGTAAAGATAACCATCTTTATCATTCTGACCTTTACATGCGTTATTATATGCATTTTTGTTATTATGAGAATTTGATAAATTTATTTTTTTATTATTAATTAGCATTGATTAATTTTAATATAAAATCAAGGTGACCCAAACTCATTAGATCCAACCAAAATTGTTAAACCTGTTTATAAGTAGGCCTAGTTTAGGTTCTGGATATCACTTAACAATGCACGTTAGACCCGACCCATTTGTAAACGGGTCTGAGTTGATCTTCCTCTACTATACCCAGAGTCATTTATAGATGGTTTTGATGGGGTTGACTCATACCTAACCTAGAATTGCCTATTTAGTAAGAGAATTTGGATCTAAAATTTAGACCCATGCCCATTTAGTAAATGGATGGATTTGGTTTTGGCTAAACCCGACCATTTACAACCCTACTTTTGTCGGTACAATGGTTGCATTGCCTAGGGAGTGAAAGTTTTTTTTAATTCAAAATGTGAGTATAGCCCCACTAAAATAAAGATTGGGCCTACTTCTTGGGCGATCTGATCTATTCATTTTAATTAGATAGTTGTGAGCCACATAATAGTATTTTTCAATTTTCTTATGAAACTCTCTGTAGCCCATAATAGCATTAGCGTTGTTCGTTAATTTTTCCTTCAATGTGATCCATCTATGATAATTTTGTCCTCAAACTTGGGCCAATGACATGAAATTAAAACCCATTTGATTTGGACGGGTTGGATTTGCTTCATGCATGACAAGCTAGTGGGTCCCACATAAGATGTCTGATGGATTCTTATGGTGGGGCCTGCCACATAAAAGCTATCTGGCTATTTCATTCTTCTTTCCTTATTTTTTGTTCCAAAGGTTTCATATATGACAGTTGGTACTTGTACAAAGTTCCACCATATTCTCAAGGGCCACGATAATCTCCGGCGAAGCTCCAACAAAGCTCAGTACAATCTCTAGGCAGAAAAATGAGGGTTTTTTTTTTTTTTTAAAGATTTTCGGCAACACTCTACGGCATAAAAGTTATAACACTGAAAGGTAAGTTTATGTTAGGATAATAGTATCTTTTTATTTGTTGTTTTTATTTTTGTTGGTAGATATCAATAATAGGAGTTTGTGAAAGGGAGGAGGGTATGGTGATTCCCCTTATAGTTATTATTATTATTTTTTAATGAATGGGGGAAGTTTGTGAAATGGAAAGGATACGTGGTTTCATTTATAATTGTTTTTAGTTAGGTATAAATGATGGGAGTTCGTGAAAGGAATACATTTTTATAATGGATGAATGTTATAATTGATGAATTTTAAAATTGAAGAATGTTATAATGAATGATGTGATGAATGTTAAAATGGATGAATGTTGAATGGATGACTATTGTAATGAATGAATGTTGTACTCTGCATTGCCGATATTCACAATGGATCTTTGATTCTATGAAAACGGTCACATCAATGATGCACACGGAATTGCATAAGTGCACGATTTGTTTCTAATTCCGATGTGATAATATATATATATATATATATATAATATATGTATATATATATATTATTATATATATATATATATATATATATCAGGTGTAATCAGGATTAGGGTATTCTAAGTGAATGTTAAGACATTCTTAAGGTGTTGAAGAGCAAAGTTAGGGTTTTGATAAAAGATTTTTAGGTTGTTCGGATCAGTAATTCCATCCATCTCTTGTAATATACTTTCATAGTGGATTACTTGTCGCTTTGTATCGTACTTTTTTCCCGTGAGGGTCTTTCAATGTAAAATTCATGTGTTATCTATGTGCTTTTATTTACGTATGATTTCGCCTTGTTTGATGGAATTCAAGTTTGCTTATGCGTGATCCCCCAACACATGGTTGATAACTCTATTCATTAAGATCTCAATAAAGGGTAGCCGGATTCCAGTGAATTACAAGGGATAAAACCTGATGTAGAATGTGTCACAGATACGTTCCTAACATGGTTGGGCCGAAAGAAGATGGACCGTAAATTGACCATAACTTTTGATCCAGGTATCGTTACAAGGCTCACAACCTATCAATCTTTATTGAAACGGGCCATCCGAGGTGAACCTTGCATCTGTCCGTTTCGTCAAAAAACACTCGTTTTCAGCTCAAAAATGATTTTTTAGGAAAAATTTACTATTTTTAGTAATTTCGATTTTTTAATATTTTTTCTATTTTTAGAGTTTTAGATTTTTTTTCCTTTTTAGAAATAACTTTTAGTTATACTAGGACTCTTCTAGAGAAAGTTTATTTGGAATTTTTATTTTTAAAAATTAGGCATTAGAAGAGTTTTATTAGAATTAGGATTTTTATTAGAGTTAAAATTTTATTATTTTTGGTAATTACGAAATTTAGTTTATTTTTTCTTTATTAATGATGTAAGGAAACACATTAGGGAATTATCAATTATTCATTAATCAATTTCAAATTTATTAGAATTTAATTATATTTTCTGCTTTCTTTCCTCGTGGATTCGAGAAGTCTCTGTGAGGAGTATAGAGAAGTTCCGTGGATTCGGAATAGTTATCCTCTTGAGGAAGACGGTGCTCGACCTCACGTCCTCCCCTGCGTCAAAACCCCATTGAGAATTCTAGTTGCTGGAGTACTGATTGGCAACTCTTATGGTGCAAGCAACTCAACCCTCTTCCAACTTCCAACCACGGTGCCGGCTTGGGCCGCCATTAATGTCGTCATAATGGTCTCAAAGGATTTCTCAAAACCTATTGAAATAAAAAAGAGGGGAAACCAGATGCGGAAGGTGGAGATGGCACTTAAGAGCCCTATTGTTGTCGGGAAGAGACCATCATTAACAACGATGTCTCTGTTATGTTTAGGCATGTGACTTTTGTCATCTCTCCACCAATAACATTTGAGTAATCAAAAGCGGTGCCTTGTTAGGGTTTTGAAATCTCCTCTCGATCGCAACCATGGTCTAAATGTCAGATTCCATGGATCAGACCTAAGATCACTCAAAATCAACTCTGGTAAAGTAGTACATTTATTTATAAGTGTATACACTTTGAACTATGCATTTTCTTTTTAACTAGTCTTTTGATAAGATGTGTTTTTTGTTTATATCAAGCTTTTAGATCAGGCTTATTTTTATGTTAGTCGTTTAGATCCAACTTGTTATCGTGTTTGGTGTTTGGACTAGACTTGTTATTGTTGGGCATATGGATGGGACTTGTTAGTGTTGTGAGGGATTGCATTGGACTTTTTAGTTCTTTGCTTTCGAAACATCTATAGCTAATGAAAGAACAAGGTTGAATTCCCAACCACCAGAAATGTATATCCATCAAAAGAGCAATAGTTGAAATCCAAGCTACCAAATGTTTCGCTGTATTATTCCTTAATTGTTGAAAGTGACCATGTTTTACATCCCACAAGACAATAAAAATGTTTGCTTGCCTTGTGCTATTAGTTGTTTTGTCGCCACATGTTATTTCTCATTTCATCATTATGTTACCATTGTTTTTTTTTTTTTTTGAATAAATATTTACTATAATTTTCAAACTCAAATTATTTCTCTTAGATCACCTTTCGTAGTGATATTAGAATATTTATGAGCACTCTGCTTAAATTAGGATATTTTCTTTTCTATTTTCTTCTTTCTAAGATGTGTATCTCTTAAGACCTATATGGATCTCTCACAAATCTTTCACATTTTTTATTTACACTATAATTATTAGTGAAATAAACAAGTTATAGTCTTCATAACATGGTATTTTATAATCTAACAAACTCCACCGAACCTTTAAAAATATCCTATTTAAACACACAATCTAGATTAACATTCCAAAAAAAGTCTTTAGGTAGGCTATACTAAAATATAGTGCAATCGGCATTTGGATATTTTTGCCACCACAAATTGGTCCACGGTGTTTGATATTTAGAGAATTTGAAAAGGCCTTCTAATTAAAGTTAGGGGTATTCCAAGAATTTGAAAATGTGACGATGGTCTGATAGAGTGTGACTTTCATACGAATATAAGAGATATAAGAGCATTACTTTTGCTGACATGGACAAAACAATTTCATGTGGATGAGGTCCACCCCACCCATCAACTGCACCATCTTGTGTTTGGCCTGCTAAAAAATCAGGCTGATTCAACACCCAGGTGGGCTACACCATGGGAAACAATTGAGATGGGAACTCAATGTTAAATTCATTCAAATTGTGTGCCGGGCCCACCCTAACATATACCTGCCATCTAAACCACTCTTCTAACATTACCCACCTAAGATGAATGGATTCTTTGAAATCAAGATATTCCAACACTGATGTGGGTCAAATCATATGAATTTAAGTATTTTAGACCTGATTTTACACTCTTCCCTATAGTGTGGCCCATCTAAGCTTTGGATTTGAGTGAATCGGTGAAAATGTGACAGCCCATCTAATGGATAGGGTGGATGTGTAGCTATTAATTGGTACAAGTCAAGCCCTCTGAGCACATAATCAATTCAGAGCAATCCTTGATTTCTACCTTTACTCATACTAACTAACCTATCCCAATTTTTTTTCTTATTTGAATTTGAATTTGAATTTTGAGAAAAATAAATTGAAAAAATAGATATCCAAATAAAAATGTATCAAAGATAGGACCGTCAAAGGGCCGGGCCGGAGTTGTTCGGCCGGATTTTGAACTATTTGAGCCAGCCTATTCAAAAATTTGATTTTGCGATACCCAAGCCCAGCCCATTGACAGCCCTAAAATTGTGGGACCCAAATACTAGTGGTTGCCCACATATGCCCCCAAAGGGCCATATGTGACATCTAACTTTCCACAAGCTTTCAAATAATGCTTGGATCTTTTTTTTTTTTTTTTTTCTAGCCAGTCATATGTTTTGATATATAATTCCCCACCATAGATGAAATGGCCTTACCTTTATGCCAGAAGATTTCTACAATGTAGCTCATTTGAGGGAAGCTCGTATCTCACACACCTGTTACATTGTTCCAGGTGCCTAAGTGGAAAAGGTACGGATCCCAAAGTGTGTGAATTTAGCAAACCTGATAACTAGGAAGTAGTTTTTTTCAAAGGTTTCAGTACTTTGGGAGAGTATGATGGATGAAGCACATGCACGTAGGAGTTACTTAAAAATTACATTAGCTGCATACAAATAATTCAAACTACCCCCTTTCTTAGTTTAGATGTGTCATAAAGTAGATATTAGAAATTAATTCAATGGTCCTACCTCAATAAATAAGTGTCCATAAATTGGAGGTTATAGTATTGTTTAAACCATCTAATTTTGGGACACTGATTTAGACAGTGGGCTCCATGGTTCACTCGGCTTAATTAAATTAACATACATCACGTGTATCAAGCATCATACATTGCAAGAGTATCAAATGACTCCCCTCAAATCCAAATGGAATAACCTTTCTTCAGAAAATGAGTTCGTTTGGCCTCTCTCACCACTCTGGCATCATGTCAACACTACGGTCCTTCAAAACATGAGTTGGACGGCTGTTTTTGTCATGAAGGCCGAAGATGGTAGAGATGAGAGTTCATACTCACTTTCATTAAGCATTCTCTTATGACCTTTGATGACTATATGTAGATTTAGATTTTTTTTTTATTTTTATTTTTTAAATTTCTTTGATTATCTATAGGTGAAAATGGTTTATTAAATATCGTTTTCCCTTTGATATCTTCTTAAATTCTTCTCAAGTTTATCTAAGATAGTAAATGACCATGTATTCTTAATCTTATTAGATTTAAACCTGAATACAACAAGTAAAATATTTAAAATATTATTTATGTGAGAATTCACTTAAATTTTTATACCATACCCATGAGATAAACAGGTGGGGTCCTAGAGTAGACCCATAAATAAATGGGTCCTTTTTCTTTCCTTTCTTTCTTTTATTTTCTAACTTGAGCTCAACCGGTTTGTGATCCAAATTTTAATGGTTTGGGTTGGGTCGGGTTGGGTCGGGTGAGGTCCGGGAACCCCTTCCATTTGATTTGACCCAATCCATTTCACCCTCAAGGGCTAGACTTCAATTCTAGTTATGGACCATTTTAAAGGGGCATTTTATGAAATGTCACACATTTTTTTACTTAATTAGATAGAACCATCTAAAATAATTTCTTTAGATCTTACGATTTATATTTTGAGAGATTTATTTATTTTACCGCTTTCCATCGGATTTCTGTTAACTTACTTTTGAATAATCTATATCATTATCCACCATCTTAGAATGATCTAGATCATTGTCCAAAAACTTTTGGATGATATAAATTGCTAACCACCTTGTGTTGAATTGTCTACATCACTGTTCACTATCTTAGGCTCCTTGGGATCACTGCCACATACTTTTGAACGATCCAAATCGCTGTCCATAATAACTACCCTTACCAGTATTTTTATCATTTTAAAAAATAAGCTCACCTTTATTATTCAGATTGGATGAAAACTGGTAAAATAAATAGACCCCTCAAAATGTGGGCCGCAATTTCGAAAGAATTTTTTTTAGATGATTCTACCTAATTAAGGGTGGCATTTCCTAAAGATCCCTTTAAACCAAGGTGGGTGACTCATCCTTCTTACATGTTGTGCTAATGTATATTTATTGGGACCATCGAGACCGTGGATCCCACTGTGGATGGAGTATATCTCTAAAATTCTACTGAATCCTAACCATCCAATTAATGTGTATGAAATAGATGTTTCAAAGTAAAATAGTAAATGTCTAAAATTCAAAGGAAAATTTCAGATGACTAATATTAACATCTTATTGCAAATTTTCAATTATGATCCATCCTCTATTGGTACAGCAATTTCAACAGTCTAGATTTCTGTACAATTACGTAGTACAGTTGAGGAGTCACCACCATCTTTTGAGTCTAGCCCTGCACATTTATTGAGAAAATATTCAGTGCTCTGGAAGATTATGATGGTTGATGCGCATGCACTTAGGTATTGCACATGCAGAATGCATTTAACTGAAATTTAACTGTCCAAATTGTGAGTCCCAACTTAGATGGCTAGTAAACTAAATATTACATTGATTTGATTTCTTATCTGGTGGAATAGTGGACATTAAATTAATGGTCATGTGCCCTTTAATCAAGGTTTAGAATCCTTCCATCAAATTGAATTATGGATGATGACCTATCTGCATTGAATTCTACAATTTTGGAGCTTTCTCATTTTTAAAATCCTGCCCTAAAATGAACTCGCCAAATGGATGGACGGTTTGGATACAACGCATACATCATGGTGGAACTAAAGGCAACACACTAATAAGGTCACACCACACAATCTCACGCTTGTTCTTCTTTTATCTCTTTCTTCCTGGAGAGAAAAATGTTCCAGCCGTCTTATAGTTGCATTGCATGCGCTTGACTACATAGTACCATTTCCCACACACATATATATATATATATATATATATATATATATATATATATATATATATATATATATAGTCCCAGAACCTAAAAAAATGTTTATGATGTGTAATAAACATTTCTAACGCACATATATACCTCATACTGGATTATAATAAGTGAATACAGAGGTCCTTAGTGTGACTCATTAACGAAACTGACACATATCGGCCAATACACATTAGACGAGACTTCAAAACTTAATTTTAATTGGTCCCTTTTCCTCAGAAACAGATCTGAGCTATCCATCAAGAGGGCCATACTGATTAGATCCTGTCCTAAAAGCAAGGCCATTTCAAATCCTCAAGCGGGACACTGCATAAAAGAAATGGATTGCTAAAAATTGTTTTAGCAGTCTGTTTGGTATCTGCACAATGGTCTACTTGAAGAGTGAAACGATCTATTTTTAGGCCAAAAGATCAAACCATGTGGCCCGCGTGATGAAAGACCAGATCTTGCGCGCGTGTGTGCTACATTTTGCAAGAGGATTCATGCCACTGCATATTTTGCACATTACACACCTCCCTCAATCAAACCATCCAAATTGTGGGCAGGCAATAGATGGGTCATGGCCCTAAATTCATACTAAAGTCATGATCCTAACTATCTGATTGGTGGGCATCTTATGAACAGTCTAGAAAAAAAAAAAATCAAGTTTAAATTACAATTAAATGTGGATCCTCCGGGTGGTAGAAATTCAGTGAAGCGGTTGAGTGTGTGGGGGTGTGTGTAAAAAAAAAAAAAAAGTAGGTACCACTTGAATGATCACCTACAACTGCCTGCATGAAGACTTGTCATGCCATTCCATCCTTCCAGCTAACATGCCACTTGTGTGGGATATCCATGCAATGCAAGTGGGTAGGCCCCATCATGAAGACATACATCTCAAAAAATCAGGCTGATCCACTCATTAGGTGGGCAAAACTCGTTTGTTGATTGATTCCAACAGTGTTAGCCCACCCTCATGTTTGAGATGAGTGCTCTTGACGATGAGGCTTATCATTTGCATGGCAGGGATGTCCTACACAAGTGGCATGGTGGGGCCTACCATTTCACCCACTGAAAGAGTACATCTGCATCATCAAATGTACTTGAATCAACACTCTCCTGACTCCTCCCACGCCATGAAGTTCACCTTCGCGGCATTTTTTTCTGCCTTTTATTTTCTTCTCTCAACTGAGTATTCCAAATCAATGTAGTTTTTCTGCTTCATCGGATGGACGGTATTTTAAAAATGAATGTTTTATTCTTTCTTTGGTAATCAATTACTACAAATTGATGCACATTATACTATAGACAGGAATACATATATAAAAATAGTCGATACATGTCATACATAATATTAGCTTCTATTCCATACTATCATTCTAAAACGCATGTATCCTTTGATCTATTTCTGGATCTAATTCCGTTAATCCGATTTTGGTATTTCTTCCCTTCAAACATCATGCGACTGGGGTGTTGCAGCAGACAGCAAGAATATCATCTAAAGGAGCATGATCGCCTGTACCTTCGTCTTTCCTTGCATACAACAGCTTTTTCCCTTTGAAGACGAGCATCCCTCCCTAATGAACAGGAAATGTAAAATCACACACAAAACAAGATCTCATTACTAATTCAGGGGCCTACAACTTAGTTAAGATTTAAAAGGAGAAAGCTCTTTACATCTCTAGAATACTGACAGTACACTTGGGTTTTCAGTTTGTACAAGTGGGACCAACCGCTCAGTCATTCAGACTGTTGGTCTAATGCAACCTACCATGGATGGATCGTATCCCAAGAATTTCCTCATTAAGTTAATCCCAAACTTCTGAGCTGTGGTCTGAAAATAGGTGGTTAAGAAGAGAAATGAAGCAATGGTCCACATTCAACAAAAAAAAAGGCCCAGAGATTGGTGTCTGGGATCTTTCTATGTGGGAGATTTTTAGGGCATGATCTATCATTGGACCAAGATCTCGATCACCGTACAACATGTCTGACTTGTATAAAATAAAAACTTGAATTTGATGTTCGTATCTTGAGGGTGGGGATCATTAATTCCTCAAATGGACTAATGGATGAAAACAGACCTGTTGCAAGACGCTGCTCCTATCATCTGGAGTAGCTGAAATGGTATAGTTCTTCACAGCTCTCTGCAGTGATTCAAACCTCGAAAACACCTTGGCCTGTAAAAATGGAAGTTGGAAAGAGTGTTGGAAAAGGACTAGTGAACCGCTAGATGTGAATTCAATCTTAAACATTCAAATTTCGCATCTAGAGATGATAATTGCTTTTGTGAAATACAGCACGAAAATAAGAAAATTACACTGGCAGGGTTGAAGAATGTGCGGCCCAATCCATAATCTAAGCCCAAAACATCATATGCCTGAAAACAGTCAGCAGGTAAGGACACTAATAGAAGATCTAGGACAAATTGGCAAGCTTGTATAATTGAGTTCTTGCCTTGCGCTCTGGGTCTGCATAAAGACAATCTGATGGAAATGGTAACTGCCCCAATAAGATGAGAAAGCAATTGATTAGTCCGGTAGAGGAACGAAACTGCCATAGAATAATGGTGCAAAACCACAAAATTTTCTGTTCTATTTCTAAATGGAAATGGATTACTCAGGGCATTTATGGCTCCTAGACAATTAAAAAAAGAAGAACAATATATCCAACATTTCTATCATTTTACGGTGGGGAAATCTATAAGGTCGTTCTTCCTCGATTCAAGAAGGATGAGATTTTCACATAGCGTATATCAGTTCAAAGAAGAATATTATTGAAAGGTACGCCAAGTCCTGAATACCCAAATACAGAACTGAGCATGATCTCATTTACTATGACTCTCTTGGGCTAAGCACGAGGCTTTAAACCTTATTTCTAATGTTTGGTGGTCAGCAGATTTGTTGCACAGATTCTTTCATGGAGTATTGATTATTAACTATCCTTCAGAAAAATAAAAATAAAAAAATCATTAATTAGCTATTTTCTTCCAGAACACTAAACAATGGGTAACCACATTGATATAAAGGTTAAAATTTGATTTTTACCGATTTATTTTATGAAAAGAATCAAGTCTATGGGGATATACTACTTGAAAAGACGCACATCAAACACAAGCACCCCATGCACAATTATGCAAGGTCCGAGGTGTTCATAAGGGAGCCTTACAGTGAATGTGCTGTTGTTCAAGACCAGAGCAGTTGAATCTTCAGGTGGGTCACATGCAAGGTTACCTGGATCACGGGTGCTCGGATACATGGTACTGGAACAGTGACAAGAGTAGATAATTGGTAACTTTGGCTATAAAAAAAAAGAATAGCGATTTGGATCACAGATGACCCATAATCCATAACTAAGTGATTCAGAATGGAATTTGCACCTGGTTGGCAATCTAGGTAACAATGGTTACATGTCGAAGTAACAATGCACGGTTAAAAAGGATAGCCAATGGTCCACTTTCAACTTACCTGTGCGGCCCACCAGAATGGTCCTACTTTTTGGGTTAACCACATTCACTGTGGGGCCAACTTGCCTGGCTCTCGCACAAAAGTTTTTCTGTGCGTGCAGATAGGTGCCAAAAAGGATTATTTCTCTTTAGTAGATATGGCATTCACAGAAATTCCAAAATCAGGAATCGTTGATGCTACCTGGGTCAGGTGATCTGATGAAGAAAGACACCACAAGCAGCTATTCTGAAACAATCGATTTTTAGGTTCATATCTGGGAACCTTCTTAAACACGTGCATATTCTCCCTGTCTAATACGCATAATGCTTTTACTTGTGCCAAGGAATTCCACTTTTAGGAGGTTAGATGATTGTTCGGGGAAATCCTTCACTGGAAATGTGAACGGATGGCTTTTCTATCAACTAACAAATGGAAAACAACTTTCATGGATATTTAATTGTCAGTTTCCAAACTAATTTGGTTTTGTAGCTCTTATAATTTTCTTCCTTCGAGAAACTTTGGAGATTGCAGCTTTTACTCTTTATTTCCGAGATCTAGCAATTTTGTCTAGAGCATTGCTTTTCTTGCTTGTAGTTTGAATACTTTATATCTTCTTTTGGATTAAAGTGGTAGGATTTGCAACATCTGTTGAACATATCAAAATTCAAGTAACTTCTAATAATTCTCTTACGAGTTGTTTAAGATATTAAAAGGCCTAAGAGTGAGAAGAAAGAAACAGCAGCTACAAAACAGGATGAAAATGGTAGCTTTCAAGAAAGTTCAACCACGGTACCCTATAGAACTCACCACCTAGCTTTAATTCCTTCCATGAGATGTGATCTTCAACTTTGTTAAAATCTATCCTCAAGAACATCGTAAGTTTTTTTTTGAAAGGTAATGAAATCCTCAGAATGTCCTGAAGTTGCTACCATTGTGCTTTAAAGTTCGAACATACACATGCGTGAGAGATTTACGTGTATTCAAAGATCTTCCAAACAGAAGCATGTAATCAGTAGATTGAATAAGGTTTGGCATGTTTTTCTGATAGTAGGACCTCATCTCCAATTGATGAATTACAAGTGGTACAAAATCTACATACTCTTGTGGAGAAAACACAAAAGAATACCCAACCATTTGATGCAGAAAAACCAACACCAGGGAATTTTCAATTCGGATCACAACAGGCTGAACTATCTGACAAGCCCCAAAACCCCTTCATTTTTCATTAAAATTTAACTAGCTTTAAAAGAAGACGCATCCTATCCTTCAAATGCTTTTGTTTTTCTAGTTGGAAAGAACCCATTTTTGGGTGATGCTTTTCCCTCTCTCAAGATAAGTACTACTGTTTCTATGCATTACCTCTAGCATTTACAATAAAAGAACTGAATCCGATTAATTCTTTTTTGCTATGTCCTCACAGCCAGACATAATTGTAACCCTACTGAATTCAAGCGAATATTCAAAATCATGGAACAAGCTTGACCAGGAGAGTGTTGCAGAGAAGTTGAATTTCTTTTTGGTACCGTCTATTCCACCGCCCTGTGCTTCTCCTAGCATGTCTCCATGTTTGCATCTGATTTCATGTAGATGCATCTCATAGTTTAGGAAATTCTGAACTCTAAGATCCAAAGAATACATGGTAGAGATGTAGCCCCTCAATTGACTACTGTTGCTGAATATAATAAATCCCAAAACCAAGATTCAGTTTCTCTGACTTAGATTGACTAGGTAAGACTGCCTATAAAAACATCAATGGAAAAGCAACCATCTACGAATCAGACCCATGAAGGCCTAATGCTACCAACATCACAATTCCGACAATTAAAGCCAACCCGCACAAGAATTCTCACAATGCATTTTCCCTGAATGCACCAAAACAATCAAACCCAGAATCAAGTCAACTTTTTAGGCTAAAAATAAGCAAGTAAGATAGATCCCATTATGCATTGGCAGGATAACAATTTACCCTAAAATCTTTTGACGCAGGACAATTAACCACTTGCTCTAAAAGCTCGAACTATTAGAGTGTGTTCTCAAATCACATGGGTTTAGGACCTCGACCGAACTCCCTTTGTGGGCCCTAAATCACATGGGCCGCCCACCCCAAGTGTGTCCCCGCATCCCACGGGCTACCCCACTCGAGCCCGGTGTGAAAATGCCCTTGCATTAATCACTTCCGGTGAGGAGTCTCGAAAACGAGACCTCCCGCTCTTATACCAATTTGATGTAGGACAATTAACCACTTGCTCTAAAAGCGCGAATTGTTAGAGTATAGCGAATTAATCCCTTTATCTCATAGCCCACATCTCATGGGTTTAGGACCTTGGCCAAACCCCCTTCGTGGGCCCCAAATCACATGGGTCGCCCACCCCAAATGTGCCCCCGCATCCCACGGGCTACCCCACTCAAGTCCGGTGTGAAATGCGCATTAATCACCCCTAGTGAGGAGTCTCGAACACGAGACCTCCCCCGTGGGCCCCAAATCACATGAGTCACCCACCCTGAGTATGCCCCTGCATCCCACAGGCGACCCCACTCGAGCCCAGTGTGAAAATGCCCCTGCATTATCTTTCTTCAGACTAGATTGGAAGCTAGTGAGGGCATGGATCGTGAATGTAAAAAGAAAGAAAAACACAACCAGCAGACAAAAATTTCATTGGAATCCAGCATAAGTATAATAAGAATAGCAATCTACAAAATTTGAACGGAGATAGGGTAGCCAATATGGCCAAATTGGTTAAACTCCGTGAACAGGCTATGATGACATAGTTCCTCCGTCCCATTCAGAAACAAGAATGCAAACAAATGGAGCATGAAAAATCAAGTTCTACAGATACAAGAGAAAGAAACCACACAACTGCAACTTGGTGAACATACAATGAAAAGAAAACAAAGATGAATACCCGCTCGGCAAGAATACGAGCTTTATCAGGAATGCCGACACCAACTGCAATTAATTTCACGCCAGCAGAATCAAATGTTGGTTTTATTTCTTTCAGTGTTGAAGCAAGTTCCCAGCTTCAAAAAAAAAAAAAAATGGTTGAAGGAAGACATGTCAGAAACATATCCTGCTTTTCAAAATGAGTAGCAAATCCTCATGAAAAAAAATAAGCATTTAATCAATGTAAGCCTCCGACCTTACCAGCAAGGGCATCCAAAATGCCTTAAAAGAGCAACCACTGCCATTCCCTGCAAAAAAGGAAAAGAAAAAAGCGTGCTACTAGTTATTACAATCTCCAATATTACTGAGGAAAACATCTAACCAAATAGTGAGCATGTCATCCTGTATGCAAAATCCAATGTCTGATTTTCGTTCCTCAAAGAACATGCAACGATAATCACCTGCCATTTACTTGTCTCAAGAAACTCATTAACTGAAAAAGGGAGTGTAATTGGGTGAAGACACGAACCAAAAAAAGAAAGAAAAGAAAAAAGAGAAGGGAAAACAGCACACTCTCAATGTAAACCTTCAAACAATTCCCTAACCCCCCATAACCAACAAGCAAGCAATTGTTACTCATCAACAATTCTCAATTCCATAATAACCAAAATGTGAATATGATAAAAAACTAAGAAGCCCTTCTCCTCCATAGTTTCCAGGCCACAATTTGGTCTGATTCACCTTTCTAATTCACCAGGCGCTCATGAATCTAAATCGTAGCATTTGGTTCTCGATCAATCCAATAAATTCGTGCTATCGATTCACAAAGGGTGCTAGCAGCGACGCTACCAAATTAAATAGACACTAATCTAATAAAGTCGAAATGACCAATTGCAGTTTCCCTCTTCAGCATCCAAAACGAGGAAACATAACTGAAACTTGAAGACCACTTCTTCATGCATACTAGGAGACAACATTGAATTATGTCCTTATCTCTTTGATTCACTTTCACATCCAAACGTGTACTAAGTTTGCAGACTCAATTTATTTTATTCATGCATCTGATTCATTCGGCTCATGTTTGGATGATCTAGATACTTGGAATTGCAGAACCAAGCAACTGTGTTAGAGCCTTAGAGGCAGTACGGGTAATGGAATGAGTGGGCACCTGTCTTCCCTGCCCTGAATCACCAGTGACTTATCTCATTCATGATTAGCCAAGAGTGCATTCCACAGAGTGCCAAGAGGTGAACTTTGAAAGGCACCCTCAGTCTGCAAAGCTGCTTTAAGTCTTATGACATGCCATGTATTCATGAACCCAAACTTAAAATCCATGTTGTGATTCAAGCCATGCAAGCTCCACATCAACAAGTGAATTTGTCCAAATCAAGGATTGGGATCTCAAACCAAGTATATTAAATGGTTGCAGATTCATAAATTCAAATAAGTCGATTTGTGGCAAACTAAATCTTACTTGAAGTAGGAATTAATTCAATTTGCATCAGTTACAAGCACAAGTTTTCTACACCATAAGGGAGTGTTAGCAACCTATCCACAACACATGCATACATGTAATGGAGCATATTCAAGATCTCACTTTCACTGGATGATCTTAAACCGTTGATTTTTCCCATTTAGTAAGGAACGCTGACAATTTTCTTTCCAATCTCCATCCGATGGCGATGATCATCAGAATGCTGACAATTTTCTTTCCAACCTCCATCCGATGGCGATGATCATTGGAATGCTGACAATTTTCTTTACAACCTCCATCCAATGGCGATGATCATCTGATTGGTACAGCCCTCCTTTTTACCATGCTCCATTCACGATGGTACCCACAATTTGGATGTCCTGGATCGACATACATGTATACGACGTGTCTTTTGGATGGATTGATCACACACCTTAGCTTACGTGTTAGTAAAATAATATGAATTTTCGAAAGGATAGCAACCCGAATTTTAGAAATTGTAGGAAATTTTCAGGTAAATCGAATCGAAGATGAATTCAGTGACGATTACAGAAAGATAAAACTGCAGAAACAGAATTTAAGCTGAAAACATGCTCAAACAATCATATCTTTTTTTTTTTTTTTTTGGAAATTCAGATAAGAATTCGAAAGAAGGACGGATTCGTGGATTTCTTGTTCTACCTCATTCTGATCCCAGAGATTCTTGAACGCGATGGGTTCACCTGTCGACGCGGAGAAGATGCTGACGTCGGAAAGGATGTCGCCGATGCTCTGATTGAAGCCGGAAAGAGAAGGAAGAGAAGGGGAAGAAGAAGCAGCTGCGACGAACGGACGAGATCTCTTTGTGCTCTTGGTGAGGATCGTTTGAGGCCGTTGATTGTATGGACGAGATGGAGGAAATATAGAGAGAGAAGAAGGTTGAGGCAGGAGGGCTCTTGCAGAAAGAGCGGCCATTGCCTTTTCAAGTCTCTCTATCTCTGCAAGCAAAACGAGAGTGGGATAATCGACGAAGATGACTGTAAACACCGCTCAACAGGTTTGGATTATTACAACAACAACCTCTGGTTTATAGATTATTGCAGATTAGTCCTCTCTTTACGAAATTAACTGTTAACCCCATCTCATGTGTAGCTAGCTGTAGATTCGTGGGCCTTCCAAAGTGTGTGTATATCATCCAATCCGTTCAGCATGGAAGCGGATTGGCTGGTGTATGTAATGCCCTGGAAATCGGGGGTTGTGCATACAATCGCTCTCGAATTTCCGGGGTCACTTATAACCGGTTTTCATTAATATGCGTTTAAATCAAGTTTAAATGCGTAGCCTGGAATTTTCTGGAACATGAAGTACAAACACACAAGCCTACTGAAATAAAAGATATCAAGTATATATACAAGTCCAAAAGAATGTATAATGGGTCGCACAAGCGTTACCCAACAAAATCACCAAAAAGAATAGTATGCTCAAAAAAATAAAGCTGACTCCACGACTCATCGGTCCAACGTCTCATCTACTGAGCCGGTGAAGACTCGCTCATCAACTGGAAGTAGGAGAACTCGTCCTCCTCCTCGCGGCGTGCATCGCCAGGCTCCTCGAAATCTGCATCTCCTGCATCTACGGGAGAGTTTGGTTGGTGTTTTAAAATACCGTCCTAGAGTGGGAGTGAGTGATCAACTCAGTGGGTGCTATTAGTCTTAAGTTGTAACAAGCATCAATTATATTAAGAATTTAATGAAAAACAAACATTCACAGTTACTAAACTAATCTTATTAACGCGTATGCATGATGAATGATATGATGCATGCCCTCGCCACAACGCTTCATCGAGCGACTCCATCTAACGATCGCGTATGACCAACACTCCCTCAAAGCGACCTCAACTGCCGAGTCGCCAACCTATCTAATGCGATGCGATGATAATGTTATCCAAGTTCTTAGTTAATTTCATTCATCTAGCAGGTTGGAGAAACTGATACACCCCACGTATCAATGCCCTTAACAGGTTGCGATACCTGGGGCCCCTCAACGTGCGAGGCTAAGGCACCGCGATCCGTGATCCCGTTGGGTTCCCCATCCCCGACTTCAAGCACATGGGGAGTGCTGAGAACTGGGATCGCTCGCGGTCACTATGGGGAGGCTTATCGCACCAGCGTAGGCCGACAGCTCGGACACAGTATCCTATTCCACCATGCCCAACTCACGAGGCAGTGGATCAACTTCAAGTGGTTATCGATGAGCTGTAATGGTGGTAGGGTGTTCCAGGTTTCATACATATGTGAGTAAACAAGGTTAACAAATGGGGCTAGTCAGTAAGTAGGCTAGACCGTGCGAGTCAAGAGAGCACGCAACGAGCGACATCGGGTACAAGGGACCCATGTAGTCGAACTACTGTCGCCCGTACACACCCGCCCAAATCCACCGGTTTAGCCCTAGCATAGTCCTACCGTTTCTCCTCATGTTCCCGACCATCCCAAGGGTTCAATGTTGATTCATAGCATGCCAACCATCAAGATTATCAACTACTACAATAGTATCATGTTTACATACATCACAACATACGATGCAAATATTCCTAACAAGCATGCTAAGTTATCACGAATAAGGTGCATGTGAGTTGTGTGAGTTAGTGAGGAAGTTAAGCACTTCCTACATCTCATGGAATCAATGCACAAGAGTAATAACTCCTATCCACTATGAAGCAACACCCTATGAGAAAATCAACAAACAAGAGCATATGATCATCCATGTACTAAATCATATGAGAGACAAGATCAACATCAAGATGAGAACTAATCATGCAATTCCATACGATTCCAACAAACCTACAATTCCCAGGGTTTCTCTAGATTCTCCAATACAACAATCGAGCAAGCAAATTCATTAGACTCATACTATAATTGGTGCTAAGCCACATAAGGATAATAGTCCGCACCTATGGATCGTTGGAGAGTTGGAAAATGACATAGGAATGCGGATTTCGAGGTCGATCGGCCGGAATCCCTAAAGCAAACATTTATATGTTAGATTTCAATGTAAATCCCTTCTCATCACAAGGGTTTCAAGAAAAAAGGGGTGATAGATCTTACCCAGACGATCAACGGAATGAAAGGGTGGTCGTGGATGAGGGTTTCTTCTTAGAGAAGAGGTAGGGAGTTGTGGGGTTTGATTTCCTTGGGCCTCACCTCGATCTAGGGTCCACCTTGCTCTCCCTCACTCTCTCTTTCTCTCTTTACTCTCCTTGGTTGTTGGAGAATGGTGGAAGTTACGAGGGAGAGAGCTTTGTTGTTGGAGAATGGTGAGAGTTATGAGGGAGAGAACTTGGTTGTTGGAGAATGGTGGAGGTTATGAGGGAGAGAACTTGGTTGTTGGAGGATGGTGGAGGTTATGAGGGAGAGAACCTGGTTGTTGGAGAATGGTGGAGGTTATGAGGGAGAGAATGGTGGAAGTTATGAGGGAGAGAGCTAGGGTTTATTTCCTAGAATTGGGCCTATTGGCCCCAAGTTTCCTAAAATGCTCACAATGTCCCTCTAGGACTCCCTATTGGCGTTGGGGCGACCCTAACACCCCCCTTGGCCACCAAATTTGGTCGGTAGGTGACTCATGGCCCGATGAGGGGTCATACAAAGTTTGGGAACAAACGGATTAACGGATATGGGGTTTGATCATATGGTTCCGGTCTCTAAATGACCCTGTGTGGTCCATTCTGATTGATGGGGCAGTTCTGGTGGCCCTCTGGCCATGAAACTTATAGGATAGATGCTCCATAACCCGATGAAGCGCCATATAAAATTTGGGGACGATTGGATATGAGGTTTGGTCGCACGGGTCCGATTCGCGATCAACGGTCACCGTGCCACAATCAGGACCCAGATTTTGTGGGCGGGTGTAGACAAATACATTTGACCTTTACCGTAAATTTGGAAGAAATTCAACGGCTGAAATACCTGAAATTCCAGTTTTATTTACCATTGCCAGATTCCAATTCTAGCATTGGTGGGTTGCATTTGGCAAGTGCCGCTGGGACGGCCTAAATAGTTTATTTCTGGATATCCACTGGGTCCGTGGTCCGCGATGAACCACAAGCCTGGTGAGATCTATGTTTTCCCAAAATTTTAAATTTTTCTGACCTTCCTCGGCTGCTGCACGGCCTGTACAAGCTGTCGCCGAGTACAAACCGATTATCTGACTTGATGGCCTGTACATGGTCTGATCGTGACCAAACTGGACCACTTGTGTATAAGCTAACGTTGAGTGCTAATGGTCAGTAAGTGATAATATAAGTTAATTAAAAAAATTTCAAGGATTTTTGAAAATCCAAAATAGTGAAAATCCAGGATGTTACAATCTACCCCCCTTAAAAACAATTTCGTCACCGAAATTGCCTAAGGGTAATAAATAAAGATATTATCAATTCGTTTGCTTAAGTTTTGTTGGTTTCGGGTTTATATACGTTTTAGGGTATATAATAAATACGCTACCCTAGCTCATTGTGATCTACCCCCCTTAAAACTTTTTCACCCTGATTTATTTACCTATTTATTTTTAAAGATTTAGATTTATGGCGATGGCTTCCCTCTATCTAGAGTGAAATATTTATTTTCAATGTTAGACCAATACGGAGAGACGGTTGTAGTGGGCTTGAACTCGATACGTTAATCATCTACTTGACCAGGATAGAAGGCTCATCGTATCCCTTCTTCGTCCTCGTGGATCCCGGTCTTCTGCTTAGTCAAAGCAGTGAGTCCATTGCTAGTCGCCTAGGATTGAGAATTGGGTTAGGCCGCTAATACTTCGCAAATGTATGGTTCCGTAATTCCGTAGTCCGATTATTCTTAACATTTAGAAGATATCAAAATTTATTTTAAAGTTCAAGTTTCTCATTTATAATATTTTAGTGGGTGGTGAGTCTTCCACAGTGCTTATGATCAAATGACTATTGTAGAAAGGTTTCCATGAACTTAAGGTTCCTCTCGACATTACCATTTTGATCCTATGGTTAGTGAGTTATGGGCAAATCACGCTATGATTTCATAAATTTTAACAGGGAAGGAAGAATAGAAAGTTTTAAAATATTTTGGTGGTTTAGAGTGCTAATAACGCTAATATGGACGCGGTAAGGCAATTATTCATACAAGCATTCACAAGACAATAAGAAAAATTCAAAACAATCCATACATTTATATTGAATTCAAAATGCCATTAGTATGACCAGTTATATCCTACAGTATGGATTTACATGTATTACTAGATACTCTAAACATATAAAAAAAAGCAAACAAATCAAGCAGGAGTTTTAACTATCTTCAATATATGGTAGTAGTCCTAACTAGCTCAAAACAACTACTAATTTCTGTAAAGTTAAGCTATTATTCTTTTAGGTCGAACGAGGACGGGGGTGCCTCCTCCCCTTTACTGCAGCAATTCAAGGCTCAAGAAGTAATGAGGGTGATTTGAAGAGAGCTAATGGAGTCAATCAAGACTCAACTTCTACTACAGCTCCAACAGGACAACAAAGACAACTTATCGGATGGAATACCTAGCCCAAACTATTGAAGGATCAGATTACACCATCTAGGTCGATGTTTTGGATACTACAGGCAACTTAAATCCCATTGATTATGTGGACTACATAGAATCCATAGCAACTTTCTTTATCTGGAAAGCTTTGAAGAATGGAAAGAAATTAAGGTCTGTGGCCGCGAAACTCAAAGGGTATGTGTAACATCCCGAAAATCGGGGGTCGAGCATAAACTCAACTCCCGAGTTCCAGAACATCACTTATGCAACAAAATGAATGATGATTGAATGTTGACTGTATTTGTGCATTGAACATGAGTGAGATTAAGCCAAAACAGCATATCATACTCCAGAGACAATTAAATTGCAAGCAGAAGACTATGATAGATAAATAAAATATAAAAACTGTGGTGAGTCTCCAGAGTGTGATAAAGTTACCAGGTTAAATAATTACAGTACAATTCTAAAATATACCTAATGTGAGGAAGTGTAATGTCTTCTATCCCAAGTACCATAGTCCCGTCAATACAATACCAGGTCTTCATAGACCTGCCAGAGAGATACAGATGGGAGAACTCCACCTCAACATCATAGTAGTAGTCCGGCTCTACTTCATAAGCATCGCCATCACCTGAAACTCAACAAATCTGGTTGGTGTGTAAACACCGTCCCGTAACGTGGGAGTGAGTGATCAACTCAGTGGAATAATAAGGCATAGGTTAACATGTTATCAATTCAGTCAAGTAGTAATGATAAAGCAGTAAAATCAAACACTCCTAACTACTCTTATTAATGCAAGTATGAATGCAGTCATGATGTATGCCCTCACCGACATACTCCCTCATGCGACACCATCTTCGTTCGCGGCATGCTTTCTTTCCTCAGTGCTCCACATCTTCCAGGCACATGTAATGCATGATGAGCATGATTACCGAGTTGTTATTAGTCCATTTCAAACAGCAGGATTGGGAAACTAAGGTACCTCCCTTGTATCATTCCCAAACATGATCCATTCTAGGGTCGTCGAGTCTAGACAATCTCATACGATGGTGTGTTTCTAGGTCGCCGCAAGGGTCAGTCGGTGGATCATTACACGAAATCGTTGCACCACTCCCCCATCACCTTATCAATACAGGCCTAGCTTATACTCTGTTACTACGAGAAGGCTCATCGCCTCACCGTAGATTTAGAGTATGCTCGAGGTCACTACACCGGATATGGTCGGGGTACGCTGTGGCTGTTACATGGAATCGTTGCACCACTCCCCCATCACCCATCAAGTAGTGTAGGCCGACAGCTCGAATATAGTGTCCCATACCACCATAATCGGCTCACGAGTCTGGTTGCTCACTAGTCACTACGGGGAGGTACGTGGCCCCAACGTAGGCCGACAGCTCGACCACGGTGTCCCATACCACCATGTCCGGCTCATGAGTCTTAGCGGATCGAGGTACCATGGTTAAAAGGGATTTCACTGGTAAGTTTAGTATCCTAGGTTCAAGCAGTACCGACCAAACATGGTGAATATACATTAGACACATCGGGTTACATGACAAGCCTGACTAGCTCGAGCGCACAATCAATTGGACGGCATGAAGTGCATAAGTACTTCGCGCGGCCTAACCACTGTCGCCAACTGACGTACGACTCGGGTTCGTCAAACATATCTTACGTGGCGACATGAAACTAACCACGATCTCAAGTCTAAGACCGACTGTCTGAACTATAGACATAGTCTCAAACTCAATCAAACCTTATTCGTAGTATGTGGAGTAAAGCATGATAAACTAAGTAATTCAAGCATGTAAGTAAGCATGTCCTGAAGCATGTTATAAAGCATGTTGTAGAGCATGTTATAAAGCACTACTTAAATAAGAATACAAACACATATATTTCACAAGTAAGCGGTTTAAGTAAACAACCTCATGGAGTAAATCATACATGTCTCTAAGGTAGCTGAGAATCCCATCTCAACACCCTCCTAAGGCATCAACATCCAAACACTTACTCACACAAGCATTTTCACAAACACTTAAGATACACTATTTCAACATACTTAGTGTATGTTAACAAACATGTATTAGGGTGAGTCCTTTCGCCAAGCAAATATTTTACGCACATATAATATATTTATACAATAAATAATCATGGCAAACACATCTCTAAAATACATATGTATACAGTACTTTCTACAATACAGTATTTCTACATACATAGTGTATATTAGTAAACATGTATTTGGGCGAATCCATTCGCCAAATAAGTATTTTATCCATATATCGTATATTCATACAACCAATAATCATGTCAAACACATTTCCAAAAAATATACATATATGGTATTTTCTACGAATACCTAGAATATGTAAAATTCCATAATTTACATCTTTAATCGAAACGGAAATCGGAAAACACTTTGTACATGTGCAATTTCATGCAGATCATGAATCTATCATTATCTGATATTGAAAGCGCTGAAAACCATAACCTATATACCTAAAGTCCGCACCTTTTGTCGTAGAATCGTAACGGAGTCGATAAGTTTGCTAAGCTTCCGTATTCGGCAGTTTGGCAACCTAGAGAACGAAATAGGTTAGCTATTTCATAACTTACAACCAACAACACCCCAAATCAGATTAGGGTTAGGGTTTCTTACCTAGAAACGGGGCTGGAATTGATCACTCCCCAAGTATAGGGTTGTGATGTAGTAATAAACTCGGTAAGATCGAGGTCGAATCCCACGAGGACTGGTTGTCACAATTCAAATCTATGATTCTTCTTAACTAATCCAATGAATAATGAACTAAACTATTAAGCACAATTTTAGGAAAAATAATTAAGAATAGGGAAGAAAATTCAATCGAGAGAGAGTTTAGGACTTTCGAATCCACCCCTAATTATCCTAACCCTTGTTTTGTCTCGTTGATTCACCTTGATCTAAATTGATACCACTTAAATAGAGAAAGCACAACCGTGTCCTAAATCGGGCATACTGACCGTCTAATTCCTTTGAGCAATGCCATGAATAACAAATTCCATGTCCTTGGTGGGCACATGGAATGTACATTCATTAAAGCATCCTGTTTCTTCCTCTATAGGAAACTGTTCTTGATCGACACAAGCACTGTAATAAGCATCCAAACAACATCTATCTATATACTTTGATCAAGTTCATAGATGGAGAAGTATGGAATTTAAACCCATAAAGCCCACTTAGAGAAAAAAAAATAAATTAATTAAAATTCAAAGTAAATCAACCAATACAAGAGTGATCAAATTAGGGGCTTCATCTCAGCCCTAGCTGAGAGATTAGTTACCCATAAAATTCATAAAAAATATGAAATAAATTCATAAATTAAAACTCCAAACCGAAAAATCTCTCTCTCTTTCTCCTTCTCTTTCTTCTCTCCCTGGCTCTGGATCTCCAATTCTCTGGACCTGAATGCCTTCCCCACGTCCAAAACTTCCCTTTATGCTGGATGGTGGAATGGTGGAGTCGTAGAGCGGACTCGAAGTGCGATTTTCGCAACCGTGACGGTGGGCCCCACAGAGGTGTTTTACGGAAAATCCACCCCGTCCATTGGATTCGGGACGAAATTTCGATCAAGAATGGGTGGTTTTGAAGGTCCATTGGACGTGGCCCATGAAGAAATCTCAAAAGATCGATTTGAACGTCGCCGGCCGAAAGCGAAACTGTTTGTAGCCTCTGTACCGCACACGTGTGTACGCATGGGAGTGGAATATCAACATGGGTTTGTAGTGCTCGTGGCCCTCTACAAGATGGACGGCTCGGATTGGCCGTACAAGTGACGGGTGGGGCCCACAGTCTTCTGAAAAACCGGCCAGCAGCCGTGCGTTACGCGGCGAACACGCGGATCTCCTTCCGCATTGCGAAGATGGTGGGGTCCACTTGTGATGTTATGTTGAGAAATCCACTCCGTCCATTGGATGGAGGACGAAAATCCGATTCGAAATACTGATTCGGCTCTCGTTGATGAGGTTACACGAGATTTTGAACTCGTAGTCCATCCTGCGATTGAATGGTTGAAAATCCCATCACTTGATTTCTTTACATTTCGTCAGCTAGGCGATGGTTGTGGCCGCCCCAGGAAGTGGATGGACGGTCCGGATTGTCCATTTGGACACAAGGTGGGCCCCACAACCACGAACCGCGGACGACAAGGTGTTGCGTCTTTGAATTTTTAAAGACGAAGAGAAACGCGGGTCGGCCGCCGCGCCGCCCGATTTTGGGTTGATGCACTCCCGTGCACGTATGCTTGTGCACATGCATGCCCTGTAAATGGGTCCCACCGTGAAGTTTTGAGAAATCTGTTCCGTCCTTCCACTCTCTCATCTTATTTCCACTGTCAGGACCAAAGTTGAGGCATATCCTATTATCAGGTGGGCCTGAAATCAGCGATTCATGGGCTGATTTGTCAGTTGGAGCACTTCCCGAGATCAACAATAGCTGAAATTTAATATGTACGGTTAATTTATTGCCCTCATCTCATGTATGAAGTTTCAAGCTGATCGGATGGCGGGAACCATGTGATCTTGCATTCTGGACTCTTTTCGGGCCCCTTTGGCTTGCTTTCCTCCGATCCCAAGCGTGTAAAATCGTCACCATTGGTTTTCTGGAGTCCATCCCGTGCTATGGTGACTTCGAAACGTTAATTCCACGCTTTTAACATTAATTTTCAATACACGCTCCTAATTTCCTCCTGTAACAAAAATATAATTAAAATCTGACATTAGGCCTTATCATGTATATCAAATTGTTGGGTCTAATATGCAATATAGACCACGATCACAACCCCAAGTGGACATTTTGCTAGTCCCGAGCAAAACATGCGAAAAATAATTTCAGAAATAAAAGACAATTCCTGTAAATTCAAGTGACAAGTGAACAGATAGCTGAGATGTGAAAAATCTAAGATTCATGATTGGTGTGTGAAATTTTTCTCTTGGAATCAAGCTTATAGTAAACTTCATAATCAAGTTCAAAATATTAATCCATCAATTAGAACATTCCTAAACATTGAGCTCCATGAATGTCAAGTGTGATCTCGACTTACAATCATTAAGAGATCCAATTGTCAATTTCATGATATCATTGGTAATTTGTAACAAGTTTGGAAACCAACACTTATCGTACAGATTAACTTTTCATCTTTACCAGCCTTTGAATTCCTTTATGAGCAGAAACACAAATGAGGGGAATCAAATTTCTCACCTATAGGGAGCAAACCTATGGCGAAAACTTGTCACATAACTCTTTTTTTTTTTTTATATGTCAACTATGGAGAATCAAATCCACACCTATAGGGAGCAAACCTATGATGAAGATTTAGTCTTTTAATTCTTCTTTTTACCAAGTTAATCATTCAGCTATTGAACCAACACTTAATGTGTAAGCGAGATGTGATATGTGAAATCATGGCTCAATCAATGTTTACAACTTGTAATCATGGACTAACAATTTAAAATTAACTGTGAAATCAAGCAAATATCCGAATCCAAGAGTCATAAGTTACCAACATCACATATCTTATAATGTTAAAATCACAACTATCCTTCAAAATCACTTAGAATTCAATAGAAAGTCTAGCAAAAAATTTTAAAATTTTCCAAATTTTGCTCAAGACCAAGAAAATACTGATTAGGTAACCTAATCTCCCACCCCCAACCTAAAATCTACATTGTCCTCAATGTAAAAGAAATAAGCATACAATGCATATGGGACAACGAAAATAAAAGAGGAATGAGAGAAAGATAGTACCTGGACGGAGAATCAAGAAGCTTTCTAAAAAAAATATCATCATAAAACAAAGTTAGCTCAAGAGAGAAATCAATGAGAGAAAAAAAAAATAGCAAAAAGAAAACAAAAGAAGATCCTACCTATACCACTTTCGCGGGTGCTCTCGATTGCATTTAGCGTATGCAACAAGCCTTTAAACCCCTAGGTTACCCCTAGTGGACGAGTTGTAGTCTCGTGAGGGTTTGCGAGAATGTTACCCACAAACATTGATGGAACTCACTTGATTAACCGATCCCAGGACAAGTGATGTGAGTTCCCATAAGCGGTCTATATCTCGCAAGGAGTATGCTCGACACTGTCGTCAAAGAATTTAAGAACTTCTACTCGCACGACTTCTTCCATATGAGGATCACGCTTCCTTTGTATTTCACGCGACATTTCCACAGCATGATCCATGCATATGGGGCATACTCCTCGTATTTCCACTATCTTCCTTTCAATTGCTGCCTTATATGTTCTAAGAAAATTAAGCAGCCTGCTTGCCTTTGTCTTCTCAGAGTTCGAAACTGTGCTGTCAGGAGGTGTCTCAGAGGAATGAAGAGGTTCCACTTTCGCTCTCCATTTTTCAGTCTCCAAGATAGGAGTAGAGTCGAGCAGTGCATTGACTTCATGGATGGGACTATCGATGTCAAAGTCCATGCCAGCTTGTGCTAAGCAGGTCTCAAGTGGATCTTCAAAAGATGTACGGAAGGAGTCCTGCACAAGGCTCTCGATCATGTCCACTTCAAATATGTCATCCAAATCTGCGGATTGTGGTCCTGCATTAAAAACATTGAGTTTAATATTCATTTTACCAAAGGACAATTTCATAACTCCATTCCTGCAATTGATAATAGCATTAGATGTGGCCAAAAATGGACGACCCAAGATGACTGGGATCTGACTGTGAAGATTCTGGACAGGCTGAGTATCTATGACTATGAAATCCACTGGAAAATAGAATTTATCAACCTGAATTAACACATCTTCAATAACACCCCGGGGCACTTTGACAGATCTATCACCCAGTTGTAATGTTACCTTAGTCGGTTTCAACTCACCAAGTCCTAGTGCTCATAAACCGAATAAGGTAACAAATTGACGCCGCCCTAAATCAAGTAATGCCTTCCCGATCTTATGATCTCCTATGCCGCAAGAAATGGTGGGAGCTCTTGGATCCCTAAATTTAGGAGGAGTGTTATGTTGAATCATGGAGCTGAGTTGCTCGCAATGAAGACCTTCTTATGAACATTTTGCTTACGCTTTTGAGTGCATAAATCTTTGGGAAACTTAGCGTAGCGAGGACTTGTTTAATAGCGTCAAGCAACGGGATGTTGACTTGCACTTTTGAAACACATCCAAGATTTCATCAAAATTATTTCTTTTCTTTATTGGTGCCGACGTTCAGAAAAGGTGCTTTGGGCACGTACGGTGGCACATTAGTGACTCTTGGAGAGTCGAGAGGGCTCTTGGACTTTGGATGCATTGGTGTGTCCCTCGCTTCATCTTGATCTTCGTTTTAGAATTTGAATCATCCCTGTGCATCTCTATTCCGTTATCAATGCTTGCACGACCTAAGGGTAATGATTGATTTGGCTTGCTCATGATATTGCCTTTGGTTGGAATTAGAGCCAATCTCATCTTGTCCCTTTGGGTTAGCCTCAGTTGGCTAGGGAACTTGCCCTTCTCTCTCACTCAATGTGGCGACTAGTTGACCCATTTGAATTTCCAGCTTAGCAATGGATTGTGCATTTGCATGTAAGCTTTCTGGTTGGCCAGTAAGGTTTGTTGGGTATCTTTTTGGAATTGGAGAGAACTCTGCATGAAAAGATGAAGTGTATCCTCAAGAGATGGGTTCCTTGATTGTGTAGGCAGTTGTTGATATTGCGAAATTTGTTGATTTGCCAACTTGGAGGTGCGGTTGCATGGGAGGATTTCCAGATGGTCCTCCTTGATGTGGTCCTTTGCCCAAGAAAAATTTGGATGCCTAGCCCACCCCGGGTTGTATGTGTTTGAGTAAGGATCATTCCCAGGTTTTTGAAAAGTGTTCATAGCATGAACTTGTTGAAGAGAGAAGTTCTGGGGATCTTTGCCCCGATGGACAAGATGGGCAGACTAGAACATGTGGCACATGCCTCCACTTGAGCGTGTTTGTGGAGGTCCATTATTTAATACCGAGCATCAACTTTCTTTGTCGGTTATCAAGTTTGGCGCACAACTCGCACGACTCCTATCTCATATATACCACCTCTCTTTTGTGGTTGGGAACTTCTTTCACCTCTATCGAATAGTCCCATTCTTTGGGAGTTTTCACACAAGGTTTCAAAGAATTTCCATGCTTCGGTATCGCTTTTGGTCATGAAGGACCCTCCACCTTGGTGGCATCAACCATGCGATTGTCTGGGGTGTCGGACCGTCATAAAAGTATTGCACTTGTTGCCACTTCTCAAACCGTGGTGTGGACATTTAAGAAGCAAGTCCTTCCATCTTTCCCAACATTCATGAAAGTGCTCTCCTCTTTTTGTGTGAAATTAGTGATTTCTCTACGGAGAGCATTAGTTTTGTGAACAGGGAAGAACTTGTTTAAGAACTTTCTAGACAATTGGTCCCATGTAGTGATAGACCCAACTTCTAGAGAATTCAACCATGCTTTAGCCTTATCCTTCAAAGAAAAGGAAACAGACGTGGCGGATTGAATCGTCGAGAAGTTTTGGAACTTAAAAGTGGAGTAAATGTCTAAGAATTCTTTCACATGATGATATGGGTCCTCCTTGTCCAATCCATAAAAGGATACAAGAATTGTATGACCTGCAGGTTTAAGTTCAAAGTGTCTTCCGTAGTAGTGGTTGGCAACACTATGCATGAAGGCGCATTAAATTGGACAGGAGCTGAATAATCTTTGAGAGCCTTAACTTCGGTCTCATTCGCCATTTCAATAGAATTATTTCTCAATCTTTCACGCAGTGTTCTTTCTATTTCAGAATCAAACAGTGCTAGTTCTATATTCAGAGATCTACGTCCTAGCATAAACTATGTTATTGCAATGGAAGAAGGAAAACTAAACTAAGATGCAACCAAAGAGAAATAAAACTAGACCTAGAACTATGAGATTTTAAAACAAGTTAAAACTATGTAAGTAAGAATGGGAAGAAAGAACCCGGAAAAGGAGATGAATGATGTCAGAAAATTTAAGATGTTCTTCCTTCACTTAGTAGCTTCCTTCCTCAATTCCTGTAAACAAAACAAAAAAAAAAAAACAAATTAGGTTTCCTAAAATAATGATAGAAAAATCCTAAGCAACGGTTAATTTCTAAAAATATAATAAAATTAAAATAAAATAAAAACTTTAACCTAAGTTAGTAAAATCCTAAGACTATGAATTATGATAAGAGAGAATCCTAAATTCAATTTGGAACGAATCAGTCCCCGGCAACGACGCCAAAAACTTGATCACTCCCCAAGTATAGGGTTGTGATGTAGTAATAAACTCGGTAAGATCGAGGTCGAATCCCACGAGGACTGGTTGTCACAATTCAAATCTATGATTCTTCTTAACTAATCCAATGAATAATGAACTAAACTATTAAGCACAATTTTAGGAAAAATAATTAAGAATAGGGAAGAAAATTCAATCAGAGAGAGAGCACTAGGACTTTCGAATCCACCCCTAATTATCCTAACCCTTGTTTTGTCTGTTGATTCACCTTGATCTAAATTGATACCACTTAAATAGAGAAAGCACAATCTGTGTCCTAAATCGGGCATACAGACTGTCTAATTCCTTTGAGCAATGCCATGAATAACAAATTCCATGTCCTTGGTCGGGCACATGGAATGTACATTCATTAAAGCATCCTGTTTCTTCCTCTATAGGAAACCTGTTCTTGATCAGACACAAGCACCTGTAATAAGCATCCAAACAACATCCATCTATATACTTTGATCAAGTTCATAGATGGAGAAGTATGGAATTTAAACCCATAAAGCCCACTTAGAGAAAAAAAAAAACAAATTAATTAAAATTCAAAGTAAATCAACCAATACAAGAGCTGATCAAATTAGGGGCTTCATCTCAGCCCTAGCTGAGAGATTAGTTACCCATAAAATTCATAAAAAATATGAAATAAATTCATAAATTAAAACTCCAAACCGAAAAATCTCTCTCTCTTTCTCCTTCTCTTTCTTCTCTCCCTGGCTCTGGATCTCCATTCTCTGGACTGAATGCCTTCCCCACGTCCAAAACTTCCTTTTATAGGCCGCTGGATGGTGGAATCGGGTGGAGTCGTAGACGGACTCAAGTGCGATTTTTTGCAACCGTGATCGGTGGGCCCCATGTAGGTGTTTTTTCGGAAAATCCACCCCGTCCATTGGATTCGTGACGAAATTTCATCAAGAATGGGTGGTTTTGAAGGTCCATTGGACGTGGCCCACGAAGAAATCTCAAAAGATCGATTTGAACGTCGACGGGCTTTGTTTGTAGCCTCTGTACCGCACACGTGTGTACGCATGGGAGTGGAATATCAACATGGGTTTGTAGTGCTCGTGGCCCTCTACAAGATGGACGGCTCGGATTGACCGTACAAGTGACGGGTGGGGCCCACAGTCTTCCGAAAAACCGGCCCGGCCGGCCGTGCGTTACGCGGGCGAACGACGCGGATCTCCTTCCGCTGCGAAGATGGTGGGGTCCACTTGTGATGTTATGTTGAGAAATCCACTCGTCCATTGGATGGAGGACGAAAATCCGGTCGGGAATACGATTCGGCCTCTTGTTGATGAGGTTACACTGCATTTTTGAACTCGCCGTCCATCCTGCGATTGAATGGTTGAAAATCCCATCACTTGATTTCTTTACATTTCGTGCCTAGCGATGGTTGTGGCCGCCCCGGGAAGTGGATGGACTGGGTCCAGGATTGTCCATTTGGACACAAGGTGGGCCCCACAACCACGAACCCGGCTGGACGCTGTTGCGTCTTTTGAATTTTTAAAGACGAAAGAGCAGCGTCGGGTCGGCCGCTGGCCGCGGCCGATTTTGGGTTCGGTGCACTCCCGGTGCACGTATGCTGTGCACATGCATGCCCGTAAATGGGTCCCACCGTGAAGTTTTGAGAAATCGTTCCGTCCTTCCACTCTCTCATCTTATTTCCTTTATCGGGACCAAAGTTGAGGCATATCCTATTATCGGGTGGGCCCGAAATCGGCCGATTCATGGGCTGATTTGTCGGTTGGAGCACTTCGAGATCAACAATAGCTGAAATTTAATATGTACGGTTAATTTATTGCCCTCATCTCATGTATGAAGTTTCAAGTGATCGGATGGCGGGAACCATGTGATCTTGCATTGGACTCTTTTCGGGCCCCTTTGGCTTGCTTTCCTCCGATCCCAAGCGTGTAAAATCGTCACCATTGGTTTTCTGGAGTCCATCCCGTGCTATGGTGACTTCGAAACATTAATTCCATGCTTTTAACATTAATTTTCAATACACGCTCCTAATTTCCTCCTGTAACAAAAATATAATTAAAATCTGACATTAGGCCTTATCATGTATATCAAATAGGGCAATACTCGGGGTCTAATATGCAATATTCGACCCTGATCAGGAATCGCCGGAAAAGTGAATAGAACGGAGTGGTGGAGCTCGGATACGGCAGGGAAGAACGACAGGGAAGAATCTCCCACTTCTCTCTCACTCTCTCTCTCTTTTCCTAGGGTTTTTCTCAAATTCGTATGGCTGCAATGAGAGAGGGTTTAAGGTCCTTATATAGCCTAAAAACTCACCGAAATAGACTCCAGGTCAAAGTATACTTAGGTCATAACCAAAGCGGGGTAGTTTCAGCTCAACAGAGGACTTCTGGCGGGCCTCCTTGAGCCAAAGGTCGGACTTAAGCTCACTAACACTGGATCTACATATTAGTAAGTTTTCATTCCAGTAGGGTTCTCAGATCACGCGTGGCGGACCAGTTTCAGTTCGACGGTCAGTGGGTCTCGATCGGAGATTCTGAGTACATGTAAATGTGTATGAAATTTTTCCTGATCCGAGGGTGTAATTTGGTCGATTCGACGGTCTGGTTGCTTATCTTGATCCATGGTGCGAGTCTCAAATTACTATTCAAGATATTTATTTTGTGAAGAAAACAAGGGTTCTCATACTCTCTCGCTCGGACTCAAGCGAAGCAGTAGTGGGACACATCCTGGATTTGATTTAGAGATGGTTGTCAAGCCCGGCCCAGGCGGTCCTAAGTCCTTAACTTCGTATTATTCGGACTCCCGATGTGCGGTCTAGACCTGATACGGAGTTTCAAAGTGCTCCCGAGAGCAGTCGGGTAATGAGTTTGATCCTGAGTTTTAGGGTAACCTAGCGTCAATGATTCCACAAGTTTTTGGTCTTGCAGATCGTATTTAAAGCAATTCAAATGGATTTCGTAGCTAATCTAGTTTAGCACTTAGTTACTTTGTCTCATTTTTAAAGGATTTAATCCTAAGTGATTTCTGGTCGAGGTGGTACTCAGGCCTTTGTAGTTTGTATATAAGGTGATCCAAGTTATAATACTTAATTAGTTTAAGATAGTGTCTAGGGTGAAAGTACTTAGAAAAATTGAAAGAACAAGGTGGTGAAGGGTTGGATTTGTGAAGGAAATGGGTTCAGAAGCGATTTTAGACTGTGGGGTTGAGTTCTGACAAGTTAATAAGGTGTTAGGAGTGGCCCATTGCCTAAGGATGTCTAATTTCAGGTTGGGAAAAATCCGGGCTATTACAGCATGCTCGTTTGGTGGTAACAACACCAATTGACTATGAAAGGAAGAGAATAGAAAAGATTAATAATTGGGCTAAAATGAAGTTGAAAATGGACAGTAAATTATTGCCTCTTAATTATTATTAAACCTTATATAAAAATTTTCAATTGCAACAATCTAATGATCAATCTATGCTAAAGTATATAAAATTAATTTTTACAAATTGTTGGGTTTTGTGAATGAGCTTATGGGAGTGAATGAGTGGATAGTTTTGAATGGGTTTTGTTGAAGGGGAAGGTGATGAGAATGGGTGGATGAATGGGTTTGAGATGGTGTTGAGAATGGATTTGGTGATGGGTTTGTGAATGAGGAGAAGATAAGTTTGTAGATGTTGAGTGAGGTGAATTTGGAGATGAGTTTAAGAAAATGGATTTTAGGGATGGAAGTTGAGAAGTGATTAGGAATGAATTGAAGAAATGATATTGAGAAAAGTTTGGAAAGGGTTTGAGAGAATGAGGATTGAGATAGGTTAGAGTGAAGAAAAAGATGGTGGGTTTGGGGATTGGGTTTTGGGATTGGGAGAGGGAGAGTTTTCTCTAGGGTTTAGAAGGGATGGTGGAGGGTAATGGGAGTAGTAGAGATATGTTTTTATGGACTCTAGATAGTCCTAAATAGCAAGGGAAATGGGCCCCACTCGTGTGTACGTTAAAAGGGAGGAAGGGACCTATCTTGTAACGTTTCTTATACTTTTAGTAACTGGATTATTTTTCAAATTTTTATGATGATTTATCATCAAGTTTTAAGTCATCCCACCAAATTTCATATCATTTGGAATTGTAAAGAAATTATAAAAATTCTAGAAGTAACCACTGTCCAAAACCAACAATTTTTGGACAGTTGTCAATTCACTCCAAATATAACTATATTATAAATTTTATTTTTATATGAAACTACACTTGTTAAGCTTTAATCTGGCTTTTGAATCACCTAAATCAGAGTTATATCGAAGGAGATATGGATATTTGAAGTTGACTAAAAATTATAGGAATTTTGGCGGGGGCTACGCGGTCCCCTGGACTGTCGGTGGGGGCTGCGGTGGGGGCAATGCGAAATCGGCGGGGACTACGCGGTCCGCTAGATAGTTGGCGGGGGTAACTTGCCACGACCATATCTTACAAACCGGAATGAGTTATTCGACGTGCCATATGAATTTAGGGTAGGAGAAGCTGATCTACGCAATGAGCCTACTAGTTTCACGAGATTCCCCCCGGTTAGTGGTCAAAATTCGATTTTTCTATAGTTTCACTAATTTCGTTAAATTTTCCTTCACCTCTATGTCTTTATCACTGAATGGGTTGGAACTATTAAATTTGGTCCAATATTAACTCATTTGGACTTGGACAGTGGTCTCGACCGTCTAATCATTCAGTTCCGGTTCGTTCCTATCATCAAACTAAGGTATTGTAAGTCTCTCAAACTCATTTCTTAGCGCCACTACCCTCTCTCACTCCCCAATCCTAACTTCTTGGAAGTCTTACCGTTCATCTAAGATTGCTAGTTCCAGTTCTAGGAGGGTTCCTACCATTCTAAGTCTTTGTTGCGTTTCTTTTATTGCGTATCCTCTCAAGTCAGCGGACGCGTTAGTGAGTTCATGACCCATGATCCAATTGATTCCAAACTATTACTCTGATACCATCTTTTAACGCCCTAAAAATCGGGGGTCGTGCATACACTCAACTCCTGAGTTCCCGGGGTCACTTATAACCAGTTTTCATTAATATGCGCTTAAATCAAGTTTAAATGCGTAGCCTGGAATTTCCTGGAATACGAAACACAAATACACAAGTCTACTGAAATAAAAGAGATCAAGTATATATACAAGTCTAAAAGAATGTATAATGGGTCGCACAAGCGTTACCCAACAAAATCACCAAAAAGAATAGTATGCCAAAAAGAATAAAGCTGATTCCACTACTCAGCGGTCCAACGCCCCATCTACTGAGCCGGTGAAGACCCATTCATCAACTGGAAGTAGGAGAACTCGTCCTCCTCCTCGCGGCTTGCATCGCTAGGCTCCTCAAAATCTGCATCTCTAGCACCTACGGGAGAGTCTAGTTGGTGTTTTAAAATACCGTCCCAGAGTGGGAGTGAGTGATCAACTCAGTGGGTGCTATCAGTCTTAAGTTGTAACAAGCATCAATTATATTAAGAATTTAATGAAAAACAAATATTCACAGTTACTAAACTAATCTTATTAATGCGTATGCATGATGGATGATATGATGCATGCCCTCGCCACAACGCTTCCTCGAGCGACTCCATCTAACGATCGCGTATGACCAACACTCCCTCAGAACGACCTCAACTGCCGAGTCGCCAACCTAGCTAATGCGATGCGATGATAATGTTATCCGAGTTCTTAGCTAATTCCATTCATCCAGCAGGTTGAGGAAACTGATACACCCTACGTATCAATGCCCTCAACAGGTTGCGATACTCAGGGCCCCTCAACGCGCGAGGTCAGGGCACCGCGATCCATGATCCCGTCGAGTTCCCCATCCCCGACTTCAAGCACATGGGAAGTGCTAAGAACTGGGATCGCTCGGGGTCACTACGGGGAGGCTCGTCTCTCTAGCGTACGCCGACAGCTTGGACACAGTGTTCCATTTCACCATGCCCAGCTCACGAGGCAGTGGATCAGCTTCAAGTGGTTATCGATGAGATATAATAGTGGTAGGGTGTTCTAAGTTCCATACATATGTGAGCAAACAGGGTTAACAAACAAGGCTGGTCAGCAAGTAGGTTAGACCGCACAAGTCAGGCGAGCACGCGACGAGCAACATCGGATACAAGGGACCCATGTAGTCGAACTATTACCACCCGTACACACCCCCCCAAATCCACGGGTTTAGCCCTAGCATAGTCCTACCGTCTCTCCTCATGTTCCCGACCATCCCAAGGGTTCAATGTTAATTCATAGCATGCCAACCATTAAGATTATCAACTAGCACAATAGTATCATATTTACATACATCACAACATATGATGCAAATATTCCTAACAAGCATGCTAAGTTATCACGAACAAGGTGCATGTGAGTTGTGTGGGTTAGTGAGGAAGTTAAGCACTTCCTACATCTCATGGAATCAATGCACAAGAGTAATAACTCCTATCCACTATGAAGCAACACCATATGAGAAAATTAACAAACAAGAGCATATGATTATCCGTGTACTAAATCATGTGAGAGACGAGATCAACATCAAGATGAGAACTAATCATGCAATTCTATACGATTCCAACAAACCTACAATTCCTAGGGTTTCTTTAGATTCTCCAATACAACAATCGAGCAAACAAATTTATTAGGCTCATACTATAATTGGTGCTAGGCCACATAAGGATAATAGTCCGCACCTATGGATCGTTGGAAAACGACCTAAGAATGCGGATTACGGGGTCGATCAGCCAAAATCCCTAAAGCAAACATTTGTATGTTAGATTTCAATGTAAATCCCCTCTCGTCACAAGGGTTTCAAGAAAAAAGGATGATGGATCTTACCTAAATGATCAACGGAATGAAAGGGCGGTCGTGGATGAGGGTTTCTTCTTGGAGAAGAGGTAGGGAGTTGTGGGGTTTAATTTTCTTAGGCCCCACCTCAATCTAGTGTCCACCTTGCTCTCCCTCACTCTCTCTCTCTCTTTACTCTCCTTGGTTGTTGGAGAATAATGGAAGTTACGAGGGAGAGAGCTTTGCTGTTGGAGAATGATGAGAGTTATGAGAGAGAGAGAGCTTAGTTGTTAGAGAATGGTGGAGGTTATGAGGGAGAGAACTTGGTTGTTGGAGAATGGTAGAAGTTATGAGGGAGAGAATGGTGGAAGTTATGAGGGAGAGAGCTAAGGTTTATTTCCTAGAATTGGGCCTATTGGCCCCAAGTTTCCTAAAATGCCCACAATGGCCCTCTAGGACTCCCTATTGGTGTTGGGGCGGCCCTAGGCCCCCCTTGGCCACCAAATTTAGTGGGTAGGTGACTCATGGCCCGATGAGGGGTCATGCAAAGTTTGGGAACAAACGGATTAATGGATATGGGGTTTGATCATATGGTTCCGGTCTCTAAATGACCCTATGTGGTCCATTCTGATTGATGAGGCAGTTTTGGTGGCCCTTTGGCCATGAAACTTATAGGATAGGTGCTCCATGGCCCGATGAAAGGCCATGCAAAATTTGGGGACGATCGGATATGGGGTTTGGTTGTACGGGTCCGATTCACGATCAACAGTCACCGTGACACGATCGGGACACAGATTTTGTGGGCGGGTGTAGACAAATACATTAGACTTTTACCGTAAATTTGGAAGAAATTTGACGGCTGAAATGCCTAAAATTTTAGTTTTATTTATCAGTGCCAGATTCCAATTCTGGCATTGGTGGGTTGCATTTGGCAAGTGCCGTTGGGACGGCCTGAATAGTTTATTTTTGGGTGTCCACTGGGTCCGCGGTCCGCGATGGACCACAAGCCCAGTGAGATCTATGCTTTCCCAAAATTTTAGATTTTTCTGACCTTCTTCGGCTGCTGCACAGCCTGCACAAGGTGTCACCGAGTACAAACTGATCATCTGACTTGATGGCCTGCATACGGTTTGATCGTGATCAGACTGGACTACTCATGTATAAGCTAATGTTGAGTGCTAATGGCCAGTAAATAATAAAATCAGTTATTTAAAAAAATTTCAAAGATTTTTGGAAATCCAAAACAGTGAAAATCTAGGATGTTACAGTGTACCACACTATAGCTACTGTAGGTACGTGTCGTGCGAGGACGAGCACTGACGCTCCTCGACCTCCGAGTTGTACGAACGGTTTAAAGGAGATCAAAGTTACACAAGCCCCACAGTTCATATATTTTTAGAGATCATTTTAGAGCATTATCCAAAAAAATGAATCATATCCAAAGATCATATGGACCACACCACAAATAGCGGCAAAGATAATGATTTTGACCCTTAAACTATTCGTAGGGCCCATCACAACGTTTATTTTTCATCCAATCTGTTCATATGGTCACAAAGACCTGAATGAAGAGGAAAAATAAATTTCATATTGATCCAAAACATGTGTGACCCCAAAAAGGGTTTCAATGGTAGACGTTCAATCCCCCACTGATTTTTGCAGTGTGGTCCACTTGATAGTTATATCTGTCTTATTTTTCTTCCCAAGCCTTAAGATGAGCTCGCCAAATGGATAGATGGTTTGGATATAACACATACCTCATGATCAGACCACAGAACTTGCTGATGTCAATACAGCAGCTATATTGAAATGTGATCAGACCACAGCCTTAAGATGAGCTGGTTTTAAGTACACCAGCCAATCCGCTTCCGTTCAGCATGCTCACAGCACCATTAAAATGTGAAAAACAAGAAATGAGGATGATCCAACTATCAAGTGACCGACTAACTAATTAAATTTGGAAGATTTTGGATGGATGTCGCCCACCCATTATTTGATTAGGTTACTTTTTTGGCATCCAGTATATATTGTGGAGGGACCTGATGGACGGGCGGGATACAATTTATAAATATAAGTATATAGGTGCCCCACACATGAGCAAAAACGGAGCTTCAATGAAGAGGGTATTTTTGTCTAACGTTGCTAATGCTGGCAGTGAAGCAGATTAGGTGCGTTCCCGCCTCACCCAAAATGGTGCGGCCCTTACCGTGGGGCCCACCTTGAAGTATGTTATTCAACATCTAAGCCGTCCATCCGTTTTTTCAAATAATTTTAACACATGATCGCAAAAAAGAAGCAAATCCAAATATCATGTGGACCATACTATCAGACACAGTGATGATTGAATTATCTACCATTAAAAATTCCTAGGGCTCACCCTAATGTTTATTTACAATCCAACTTATTGATAAGGTCACAAAAATTTGGATTTCAGCTTGATCCACAGCCCACGGAAAGTTTTTAATGATCAATCACTACTTTTTCCTATGTTATCGTCCATGGTCCACCTAAGATTTAGATCTGGTTCATTTTTGGAATTATATGATAGAATGATCTGGTAAAACGGATGGACGGTGGGGATTTAGAACACTTACATCAAGGTAAGAGGAACGGATTGACTACTCCCCCTGACCCCAGCCAGTGGCTGGTGGTCCGTGCTCTGTGGGCTCCATCAGGATCATTTTACGGAATTAGACCAAAAATGAGGTATATCCCAATCTGAAATGGACCATATTACAGAAAACAGTGTTGAATGAGCGTCAACCATTAATAACATTTCGGGGGCCATAAAAGTTTTGGATTGAGATGGTTTTTGTTTTTCCCCTTCATCTGGGCCTGTATGACGTAATAAACGGATTGGATGCCAAATAAAAAGTACAGTGGGCCTCAGGAGGATTTTAATGATGGATATCCAATTACTATTGTTTTCATGTGGTGTGGTCCACCTGAGATTTATGTACCTCTCATTTATGGCATAAATGCCTAAAATGATCTATAAAAATGGATGAAATACATTCATCATGATGGGGCCCACAGAGCACCGACCACCAGCCACAGGGGAGTAGCCAATCCGTTCCCCAACGTAAGCCCTATGCTAAGGGCTGCACGCCTGCACCATCTTGGGTGAGGCCAGGGCTACACCTAATCCACTATCCAAGTAGTACGTAATCAAAGAATGGTGAGGTGTTTAGAACAGTGAGAAACCTGGGCCCATTATTTTTTTCAAATGATCATATCCACAGGCTGTATCAGAAGTTCTGGTACACCCATTCTTTTCCAAGAAACATGTCAAATGCGTAGTATATTGTCTACATGTGACTATTAATGGAGAAACAAATGGATTTATCAGGACTTCGTATACAGCCGCTGTATTTGACATTCACTCTGGGGAAATTTATGAGGTGGGAGAAGAGTTCCAGTCAAGTACGTTTTCGTTAACCCACGTAAGCAAGCAAGAGCCATGGAATCAAGAGGCGAATTTTCTAGATAGGAAGCTTTTCAACAAAAATATGTGGGTCCACGGTGATGTGTGTTTGACATCCACTCTATCCATCGTTTGCGCTGGTTTACACTAGAAACTAAGTGCAAAATCAGGTCAATCAAGAACTCAAGTGGGCCACACTATAGGAAAGAGTGTAGGCCACCGTTGAAAACTTCTTGATGCCCACCGAAGTTTTGAGTCTGGCTGATATTTGCTTAGGTAGACTTGTAGGAAAAAGTGTTAACAGGTGTGAGATTAGACCTGTTTTATCCTTTTACCATTGGGTTAGATGCTAGTTAGTAGAGGAGGGAGTGTAGGGGTTTACTAAGGGGGCTGGACGGGGATCTATTAGCTGATTCATGGTGTATGTGTGTGTGTGTTGGGAATTGCGTAAGCACACAGACATGAATCAAGCAAAATACTTACGATCATATTAAGTCAAGACGCGACCAATCCAAATTTTTAGTAGAAAAATTTATTTTAAAAAAATTCACATCACAAAACAATAAATGATGCATTATGAAAATAAAACTTATAAGAAATAGTGCGACAATTTGAATAAGCCTCAAAGCCGCCTCACAAGACCTAAATATACCCTTAAAACTTTTAGAAATGAATTAAAAAACCATTTCTATCCCAAATCTCCATTACAACCTGTATAAAGTATCACAGCCAGAGTAAGAAAATAATCCTGCACTTATGCAATTCTGGGTGCATTTTCAATAGGACTTCAAAGACATTGACCACGTATTGAGGATATGTCGATGACATCGAATTTACTTCAATGATACCAAGTTGCAACACTTAAATATTCCAGCAACCAATATGAAAATTTTCAAATTTGCTTGATGGGATGGAGCACCTATCGATGGCATTGAGTGGTAGGTTGATCGATGGCAATCGATAGACCTAGTTGCTCACAAATTTAAAACATCAACAACAATGTGGTTGCATAATCAGGACCTTCCATCAGGGACGGCCCATCCATGGGATATGCGATTGGGTTGGGCAATCCAATTCTAGCCTACTTTGGGTCAACATTTGGGGTTGGGCCTGAGCCCATCCCAGCCCAACTTTGTAAGGTGGTTTAGTACTTGGAGGGTGGCCTTTTGATCTGGGCCTGAGCCCCCTGGCCTGGCCATCAGATAAATGGCAAGGGTCTTTTCGAGTCTCCTTTCAGGCTCAGGTGTTGTTTTATGAGGACCCAGACCCGGATCCGATTGGGTTACAGGTACGCATCGGGTATGTGCACCTTATTTTCGGCTGAGCTTCAGGTTGGGCCACTTGAATGGATGGATTGATCACACACGTGTGCCAATTGACACTTGCAAGGCGTTGTGGCTTGGCGATCATGGTTCCTTTTGCTAGAATAATTAAAGAATGTGTAAGATATATAATTAATCGGATCCAACTGGTGGACCTAGGCCTGACCTGACTAGAACTGGTTTTTAACCGGGTCCAAAATGGCAAACCCGAACCTGATCCAATTTCCGTGGGGCCGAAGAATTTGAATCCCAAGCCATTAACATTGGATCGGGTCCATCGGGTACGACGCACCATTCGACAGCTATAGTCTTGTATATACATCTCTGATACCATTAATATACGTTACGTGCACAAATCTTGTAACAAGCTGGGCTTGGGCTCCATTAATCCTTAGTTGGGTCGGGCTCATCATCACTTGGCCCAGGAACAGCTCATGTACAACCCTAACTGAAGTCAGATTACAAATCACGTTGGGGCCATGTGACTCATCCAAAAATCTCTAATTTACACGTGGCAAACGGATATGTGATCAGGATCCATCTCGGTAGTCCATCAATGGTCTGTGCATCTTGGCATTTTGTATTCAGAGTTTTGCTAATTGCATATGCCAAATCGTAGGCAGCAAGTCAAGATCAAGTCGTTCATCGAGTGGGTCCTACCCTCTACATGCCCATCCGAGAAATCACGACCGTTCATTCATTACCGGAGTACAGGATGTGTGATGGAAATAGAAAGTTAGAAAAAAAGACAAGTTTTCTGGCCCACCTGCTGAATTAACTGGCAGTCAGGGCACTCACAAGGTGGAGCCCATCTTATAAGCAGCATGGATCTTTGCAAGCCACTGATTGGATGGTTAAGATCATTTGATGAAATAGTTCTTGAAAGGAAAGGGAAGTGTAGGGTGTGGCCCACTGGATTGAGTGGGAACATGCACTCTCTAAAATCTAGTCCATCATGCAGTGTTGTTAATTGGGCCGAGCTTGTATTAAGATGAAGTTTATCCAAGCCCGTAGAACCTAGGGTAGAGTGGGCCAAGCCAGGGAAGCCTGAGGCTGGTTGGAGATTTTTATGCCTGGCCCCACCCCAACCTCATTTCCCTATGTGTTAGTAAGATCTAGGGTGAAGGCGCGTTGATCAACCGTAAGAATCATACCGATTAATTGCAAACCCCAAATACCAAAAGAGATTGAGAAAGTGATGGAATATGGATATTATGTCAAGGTAGGTGACTTGGCTGACTGATGTAGAGTGGGCCGGTTTGCGAGATATGTCCGTTCTGATGGTCCGGATCATCTTCGTTTCCAATTGGGCCTTTTCTGGTCCATCTTGGCCATGAAATTATATGTGACTCGCTCTACATCACTGACCCATTTCCACACGGACATGGTGGCCCGATTTGGCCAAACCTAGATGGAAAGAGATTCTAATAAAGACCACTACTATAGCGAAGAGATATATGAGAGTTTGGTTTGAGAGAAAAATAGAAGTTGTCCCTCTCAAGTAATACGTGAATTGCTTGATAGTGCTTCTCTAATATTGCATCGCTTCACTGTGTCAGTTGGACGACCATCCAAGAGAAAGACCTATGATGAATCTTCATAACAAACTGTTATTAAACCATTTTTCTATATTTTTGTTTGATATACTACAAAAATACCCATGAAAACCCATACAAGCCAGGTTGGTCGAGCCTAGCTTTAGGCATTGCTAATCAGGTTTGGGTCCTCTTAAAATCAACTTAAATCAACCTGGACCCAACTTTTAAATGAGCTCATTTTAGATATGAATCCAATCCAAATAAAGAAAAAGTAATTAATTAAGCATGTAGTTTTTTTTTTTTTTTTTTTTTTTTTTTAAATTTTTTTATTTTATACCTTTCTTAAATTAAGTTGGATTAGGATAATGGTACGCCACCTTTATATAAGATGCAGTTAACAATCACATGTGAAGGCTTGTGACAATTGTGGGTCCATTGTAGATGGAGAATATACTAAATATAATACTAAATTGCCTATCTTAATCATGTCATTATATACTTATTAAAGTTTTAGTTGGTCATTTTATTCTTTACTATTAAAATTGATAGCTATTATTAATTAAATGGTTTTGAATATTATTTATGTGAAAACCTAATTTTGAATTCTGTATCTCACCTAAATCCAACTCAAACTCACCCCATGTTATAAATGTGTTGGCTTGGGCCCTCGTGTACTCATACCTAAACCATTAAATAAATGCATCGTCTATTTTTGACTTGGACCCAACTAGACCTAACCAAGACTTTAGTGAGTTGTGGCTGGGTCCAAGTTTCTGACCTGATTCTTAAATGCGTTGGGTTTGGGCTACTTTTGACCCTACCCGAACTGACCCATTTGCACACTGTGTTATAGATGGATAAGATCATCTCATCTATGCGTAACCATCATTTGCCATTCAGAGGTGGTCCCACTCTAAAAGGGGTGCTCTAGCAAGATGGGTCCACTGCATTTGGATTCTTCTAGCTCTACAGCCTCATTTTAGTACCAAAAATAAGAGAAAATGATACTTTGGTCTGAAAGTTTAGAGGTTAGCCTGATTCATTCACCAAGGGTCTATGAAAGTACACACTTTTCAAAAGGAGTGCATTATTATAGTCATATAGAAAATAAAAGGTATGTACAAAAATTTCTGAAGTCATTCATGTACAACCAATATTAATTAGTGGATTTGATGCATAGATCTTGTATAGGTGGGGCCCATTATTCATTAATATATTTTGTCGATCTGATGGCCCCCACCATAAAATTTCCCAATTGGAAGCTTGTAACCTTTAAATCAGTACTGGCAAAATATTATTTACACCTAGACACTAAAAAGGCCAAAGTTTGAATGCATGGCTAGGAGCATCCTATTTGGAAGATACTTGGAGCAGTCTCCTTCCCTGGTGGGTGCCTCAAATTAACGGTCCTCATCACCAAACCGTGGACACTAATCACCTACTAATGCATCAATTCCCAATAATTCCTCTTGATTTGTTCTCTCTCTCTCTCTCTCTCTCTCTCTCTCTCTCTCTCTCTCTCTCTCTCTCCTTTTTAGGATTTCGGGCTGTGTTATTATCAAATGAGAAATCATCTTTAGATTGTTGATGTCATGAGTACTAGAGCACAAACTCCAACTAATGACAATTGACTATGCATTAGTGTATTGAAATGATACAAAGGTAAACAAACACCTATTAATCCTATGTCTAGAACAGCATCTCATGTGGCATTGCATGACCCCAAGGTGACATGGATTTTTATTATAAAAAAACTTAGGAAATTGCCACATGGGACCGGGGATCATCGATGAATCATGTAAAAAGCCACGTCACTCCATGCGAAGCTATGTCACGTGGAGAATGAGAAGCATTTTAAAAAAAGAGAAACAATCAACTATATTAATTAATCACATCGAATCTTTAGCCCGAGCAAGGTAAGCGACTTTGATATCGTTTCGCATGGTCGCCGCACGTGGTGGGCCACCAACTGAAAGAGATCGAATGTGGGGCCCACCGTCTCGAAGATGGTGGTCCACATGTGACAACTGTTCAGACCTGGTTGTTTATAATTGATTACACTAAAAGTTTAACATAAGTGATTACAGTAAGATAATTCCTCTTTAAAATAATAGTGATCTTGGGGTGGAACCTCATGCTTTGGTGGCTTGGTCAAAGGTCCAATGGCCCATCACACCTTCCCCACAATAAAAAAGAAAAATAAAATAATCTAGAAGAAAAGGTTAAAGAGTAGCAAACATGGGCCACACTTCTAAGGCAGTTCACCAGCATTTTGAAATGGTGGCTTATCTATCCATCCATCCAAACTGACTGTGAGATACATTATAGATCGAGAGTATCTGTAAAATCACACTGATCAAGTTATCCTGTCCATCCAATTCATGGCTATCCATTGGATGATTAAAACCAATATGATGAGTGGTCCATATTCCAGGGGTAAAATCAGATGGTTACTGTCATATTCTCAGTGTAATTTCAAGATATGATCCAGCCACAATTGGGTCAGCAATTGGATTGTTTGGATTGTCATATAACTAATCCATGAGTACAGTTGAAGAGTCACAACTACTTTTAAAATGGTGGTAAACTGTCATTGAAGTCTTGTCCAACAAACATGCATGGATACTATGGTCTCCACATGCTACAAATTATAAAATTCACACAAGAAAACAACCCAATCTTACGCTTTAAGAAATATGATAGTGTGCTGAAGGTAGAGCTACCAGATACGCTGACAGTTCACCACCATCTTTTAAACTATCATCTCTCATTTACCATGATCATGGAGCACATTCACTTCAATCCATACCCATAGAAATGTTGGCCACATTTTGAATGGAGCATGGTTCGAACTTCACATTGATCTGAAGATCATAACCACCATTGGTTGAATTTGGACAATGAACATTTTAATTTTAGCCTTTCATTTTATATAAATGAATTAGATTATTAAGAAAAGCCAATGACAGTTACTTTACGTTTGAATGGAGTTATTCGCTCAACTCCCTTTTCAATGTGACAACTAAAAATAAATAAATAAATAAGGTAACAACGTTGCACTGCTAGTTTCCCACCATTTAATATGACATATGCAATCAAGGGACCCACTTTTAATGGGCATGCTGCAAAAGTTACAGAGATCAGATCCCTTGAATTGATAACCACCAATGAGATAGTAAGAACCATTCGATCGACATAATTTTCGGGCTACCTCAATCTACAAATGGTCCCTACAATTCCAACGGTTTGGATTAATCTACATTTGTGCCATGAGTAAGGTGGTCAAGTTCACCACCATTTGGACAATGGTGGTAACCATCACCAGTCTTTTATAAAAAATGAAAAAAACACCAAAAGTAAGCATATGATACCTGGGAGATTGGGTTGGTTTTGAGAAATGATGAAAACCTTAGATGGAGGGGGGACACAACGTGCCGACGGCTCCTAGAAATTTACAAGATTGGCTTAAAAAATACAGACGTTAGCGCCCATCTTAATGCACCTAATGACTAGGACAATACAAGGACAAACATCATACCACTTGAAGAGGTTTGCTGCAATACATCCGGATGTATTACAATAGAATACATTGGAACTTTAATCATTGGATCTGAGGTCATCTTTTAATGATCCACACCGTTAAAATGATGTGATACACCTTGGATGAGTGATAACGAAAACAAGTGCTCATGGATTAGAGTATTTCAATGCTTTGATCATTTGACTATCTTCCTTTGAATATGGACCGTTAACTTAATTTTTTAATAATCGAAGGGTTCAAATATTTCAATTTGGGAGTGTTTTTTTTGGTATTTTTCATCATGATAAGAATCATGATATAAGTTATATGGGTCATTGAAAATGATCCAGATCCAACCGATAAAGTTGCCACGTGTGCTATTGAAGTACGTGGCAGACGTATTCCACCGAATGCCAAAGTTCATGTGAAGGCATATCATATTTCCTTTGACCAAGAAAGTGATGTATCATGTGCCATTGGAATTTGTTTTGTGGGCCAGGCTCCAATGGTAGTACAATAGTAAAAAAAATTTGGTGACCCATTAACCAGATTTATGGATCATACACACGGCAATCCAGACCGTCCAAATCTTCAGCACCATTGTGGATTAAGCATTGCCCAAAACTAGATCTGATTCGACAATCATAACCATCTGATTTTGTCCATTGAATTCGGATGGATGACCAACACATTTCATCAATCCAATTACATACACATAGTATAGTATATTAGGGGAGATGATACGGTGAAGATGGTAGGACCGTAACATGGTAGAGATATCTCTGGACAGTACATTTTTTTTTTTGTTAGGTTGTCAGTACACCCACTGTCAGTTCACACTTCACTGTTAGCCACCCCCACCAGGAAATGGATACCAAGACCTCATTGTTGAAACAATGTATCTTTCGCTCAGTCTGCCACTTCTGTGGACAGTACATGTGGGAGGGTGATGCATGGATAGCTTATGCTTAGAAAATAACATTTTAAGGGATGATTTTTTGGACAATAAATATTAGCGATTAACCAGTTTTCTTCATTTTTAGATGCCAATTTTTAGATGGGTGGATTATCCAATTTATGTATTTGTGAAAATTTTCCTTTGGAATTTGGCCTATGGGAACTGAATGATATTGCCATTGGAATTTGTAGTAGTCATGCACTAACTTTTAACGATCCAATCTAGAAATCCATTGAATGGTTATGATTTCTTGATCATTTAGATTTAGACAATATCCTCCATCTATAATGGTAGCTCACAACTTGGATGATATACATACATATGTGGCATATGTGAAGCACTTTAGTCGCCCTAATTTTTCATAAGGTGATTGACAGCCCCTCTGTTATTTTTGGCCATCTAGATATATGCCTATGACTTGCCTTCATTTATGGATGTGGAGGTGAACAGGTCCATTGACTCTTGTCCACCACATAGTAACTAGTAAGGATAGCAATGGGTTGGGTTCAGGTTAACCCAAGTCCAAACCATTTGCGAAACGGGCAAAGATTTATGGCTCAAGCTTAACCTGTAACCTGTTACAATGTGATTTGACCTGACCCATTAAAAATTCATCAAGCTCAAGCCCAATCCAACTCAACTCTTATTGGGCTCGCCTGACCTGACCTAACCCAGCACAACCACACTTGGGCTTAAGAATAAAATATGGGCTAAAGGTACATTAATAATACCCAACTAGGAAATAAAAACACACATTATGTGTATCCCAACTTATTCCCTATTTATTTATTTCAGCCGTCCACCAAGAAGCTATTTAGGCAGCTCAACTTGGGTAGAGTTCAACCTAAGCAATCCATGGGGGAGAATTTTACTACCACTATTATTTAATATTCCAAAGGCATGAAAAATACCTTTTAAATAAAGATGAAGTTGTCTTTGTTTCAATGTAAGTAAATGTAATTGTATGGTAAAAGCATTATAATTACATTCATTCTGAGTTTGTAAAGAGAAATTATTCTAGCAAAACTCAACTTTATTTCGTCATCCAAACTCTATTATATCCAGGCCATCCATCCATTTTTTTAATATCATTTTGGCACATTGTCCTAAAAATGAGACAAGTCCAAAGCTCAAGTGGGCTACACTAAAGAGAACAGATGGTTCAATGGTGGCACGCCATTATTCCCACTACTTCCTATGATGTGGTCCACTTAAGCTCTGGACCTATCTCTTTTTTTGCCTCATGCTTTAAAATGATCTGAAAAAAAATGAATGGATAGTACAGATATAACGAATACATCATGGTGGGGCCCACATAGTTTGCCTTGTTTTCTAAGTCAAGATTTACCAAAAAGTGTAGATGCCAACATGATACATTAATTGCCATTGACATTTACCATTATAGTTACTAAATGTTAATTAAATTAAAAAAAATACAAGTACATTGAAATAAATAAGCCCTTAAGAACTTAAGAATGTGGTCTTTGTCTAACAAAATGGATCAGACTTTAGCAGTAAAAATTTTGATTTGTAATCGCTCAAACACTCCCTTTTCCATCTTTGCATGTAGTCCGCATAGACAATATTGTGTGAGGAGTCTATGCGAGAAAAGCTCCAAAGCCCCACCTTGATGATTGTATAACACCCACTTTATACGTGTATCGGGTTGGCTCATGGTAGAATATAATCACAAAATTAGGCAGATCTAAAAAATAAGTGGACCACTAAAAAAATTTGGCAGCAAAATTAGGCAGATTTTAAAAAATAAGTGGAGCACAAAATTAGAAAAAGTATAGGTTGTTAACTATTGACTCTTTTATCTCTTTCTAATTTCTGTTTGTATCATTCACTTTAAACCTAACCTTCAATTTCTCTCTTTACTCTCTCTACTGGCGTTGTACATTTCGTACTCCATAGTTTACTTAAACAGGCTATATTTTTAAATCAGAGACCTACTTACTATGGATTTTGCTTGGCTAAATCTGGGGCTGTACATGAACCGAGTTAGCTCGGTTAGCTCGCTTGACTCGACTCAAAAAAGTTCAATTCGACTCGGTTCGAAATTGAGTTTGAGCCAAGTCGAGCTGATTTTTTGAGCTCGAAAAAATTTCGAGCTGAGTTCGAGCTTGCCCGAGCTCGACTCAACTCAACTCGGATCGAACCCAACTTGGATCGAACCAGTTCAGTGACTCAGTTACTTTGATATTGATGTTGGTCACCAAGTGTTTGATGAAATGACTCAACGAAGTATGGCTGGTGGCAAGGAATGTACGTATATGAAACAAATACCATTTTTTTCTTGATTTTTATATTACTTACAAGGTGTTTGATGAAATACGGCTTGTAAAACCACCACTACTATTTTACATTGAGATTTTGAAGGTGCAGGCCATGTGTTTGTGAAAAGGCTGCACAGGTGAACTCGGCTCAAATTGGCCTGAGCTGTTGACCGAACCGAGCCGAGTTGGCCAATCAGACTCGAGGACCGAGCCGAGTTCAGTTCGAGCTGGGGTCAACAGGACGGTTCAACTCATGTAAACCTCTAGCTGAAACTACCTATGAAGCAGGTGGGGCCACTTGACCTGCCAGCCGAACCCGACCGGTTTAGTAGCTAGCTTGGACTATGTGCCTCTGCATGCTCTAAAGAAAGCCTATGAAAATGGGGTTTTGTTTTTATGTTCTCAGGCCCTTTTTTTCTCGCATATTATAATGATTGAGGAGCTGCAATCCAAATGAACCCCACCCATCATCCCAATACAAGACATTTGTGACATAAACAGCCCTAACAAACAAGTTGTATTTTAGTGCTATTTAAACAATACTATATACATCCCATCCAAGTCCCTAGGCACAGACATGTATATAGCTATTATATGTAATTGCATGTATGGGAAACTAGCACTGTTCCCCACCTCAAACTTCGTGATCAATGGCTGAAAATGAACCTGTAATCATAGCCTCATTCCACTAACCCGTATCATTCTCTCACAGCCCACGTGATCTTTTGAGTCAGCATGCCCCATGTCACGTGACCTTATGCCCTTCTCTAATTATTGTGTTTTGCTCTTTGAGAGTAAAGGAGAGACAGGGCTAGCAATTGCTTATGCTTCATATGTGGATGTGAGAAGCATGTGTAAGAGATCTGAACCGTTCGTTAAGAGAATCTTACTGTGAAGGTACGAAGTCTTTTTAGTTTTGGTCAATCTGATCATGTGGTGAGCCACATTTCAGATGGAATTTAGACCATTCAATAACTTTTGTTAGCTGTGCTATGCATTTATTTTGTAACTGGCTTGGTGATCATGTCAGATTAATTTTAGAGACCATATATCCAGTGGGATGACTGACGAGCGGCTCAGATCTTTTCCAATGTATGAGGCGAATGTTCTTTCAAGTGCACTTGCATTCCTCGACCGCGAGGAATTGTTCAGTGCTCCGGCCCAATGTTTGTATGGTGCTGTACATGGTTCCAGTTTGAACATGTGCGGTCCATGTTGAGTAATCCAAACCGTTGATATGATAAACTCCAATTGTAGATGCCGTATACACTGATAAATTCCAGATGGGGAGATCCTTACCCTTCAGAAGGTGACCCATTAAAGCAACCGTTTACATTGAATCCAAAAGTGTACTATTATTCTATACACATGATCTTCCAAACTGGAGGATTTTCTGTACATGAACCATCCATGTTACAGCGTATCACGACAGTGGCTTTGAAGGTTGGACGCCACTTGAAACCCGTGGCCCATCATCCCATGATAGCTCGAATCAAAGTCAACTGAAAGGTTCGAGTACCCACGGTGGTGAAATCCTACGGTGTGTGTGGTGTGTGCGTGCGTGTGGTGTGAGTGTGTGGGTGTGTGCGTGCTTAAAAAAAAAAAAAAAAAAAAAGAGAGTCAACTGAAAGGTTGGGTCCTTGCTCTTGCTCCGGTGGCAGACTCTTCGGAATTTCAACACCTGGTCAAGAGTTCAAGTACCCATAGGTGGGGAAAATCCTGCTACGGCGTGAGTGTGTGTTTGAAAAAAAATAAAAAAAAAGTCAACTAAAGGGGACTTGCCCCTTTGATTTTTTGATGGTAAATTGATCATCCCCGTCGATCTAATTCCAGGGCTATACTCAGTCTATATTGTATCCCATTGTTTGGATAGTTTGAGTTGAGGTACTATTGGCGTGAGCTGTTCTGTGATTAGGCGTGGGCTGTTCTGATTGAAGATATACAGGGACAAAAATCCCTTAATTATAGGTCAGATTCTATTTAGGTGCAATCTTTGTATAACCATATATAGTCCCTTGTAATGTTGTTAAATATGCGGTTTTTCTTTGTAAAGATATATTGAATATATACGGAATTTGAAATATACAAAAATCTGTCATGGTATCAGAGCCTTTCATTCTAATTTGATCCACCGATCGCTTCTGCTTCAATGGCCGACGCAGATTCACTGACCCCTGCCATACGAGCCGAGCTGACTACGAAGATGACAGTGTTATAGACAGATGTCTTAAATCTGTCTGGTGGTCTGTCGATGATATCGACAGGGCCGTTGATGATATCGAGGCTGTTATCTACAGGGTCTCGATGCCATCGATAATTCACAGTATTTTGCACCCCTGGTCGCTGGACAGTTTTTGGTCGTGTTTCGATATGATCGAAGGACTGTCGATGATATTGAAGCTGTCATCGAGAGACCTTCGATGACATCGATAAGTTCCGCAGATGCGATTACGGAAACGCAAATTTTACGGATTTTGTTTTCTATTTGGATTCTACTTCTTTCTATTCTTATTTAAAGGAGTGTATCCGGGATTGGGGTGTATTCAAGGGATGCTAAGGCTTTCTAAAGTAGTTCCATGGGTTCCTAAAGAGATTTTATGATTTCTAAAGGGTGTAGCAAGGGTGAGATTCGAGGTTGTTCGAATCGGGTAAGTCCTCTCTCTTTGTAATTTCTATTTTCATAGTGGAGATCTGTCGCTTTGTGCCGTGGTGTTTTCCCGCAAGGGTTTTCCACGTTAAATCTATGTTCTCTTGTGTGTGCTTGGTGTCATTGGATTGCTATCCTAGATCTAGATCTGTGTGATTCCGCAGGTCAAAATCCCTAATATCAGAGAAATTGGTTGGGGCACAGATCTGAATCTGTAGGATTAGTAATAATGGCGAGCACCAGGTATGAGATTGAGAAGTACTCAGGGAAAAATAATTTTGAATTATGGAAGATCAAGATGATGAGTTCCTTAATCAAGCAAGGAGAAGATGGTGCTCTTGAGGAGCGAAAGTCTACTATGAAAGATGATGAATGGAATACTCTTGATAAGAAGGCATTATCATCGATCTATTTATGTCTCACGGATAAGGTTCTCTACAACGTCATGAGGGAGAAAACTGCGGCTAAGTTATGGGCGAAGTTAGAGGATGTTTATGCGAAGAAATCATCTGAAAATCGCCTGCACTTGAAGTGGCAGTAGTATAACTTCAAGATGGCAGAGGGTGGAGATCTGGAGGCTCACATCAGCAACTTTAATAAATTGGTTTGCAAATTGCTGGATATGGAGGAATTGATGAAAGATGAAGAACAGGCATGTATGTTGCTGAATTCTCTCCCGGCGTCTTTTGAGGCATTCAAGGACACTATGTGCAGCACGAACAAAACCCTGAGTGTCGATACCATTATCTCGGCTCTTCAAGAGAAGGCTATGAGACAACTAAACAGCGACATGGGGACGTCTTCTGATGCACTGTTTACAGTAGGTAGTTATTCTAGACAAGGTACAGGTTCTAGATCCAAATCCAAGTGCAAGGGCAAAGGAAAGGTAAAGTGCTGGAATTGTGGGAATGAAGGACATGTGAAGAAGGATTGTGGAAATCCTAAACTGAAGAGAGAAGATTCTGAGGCTTCATATAGGGAGGCCAATGTTGCCACGTCAGATGGGTCGAGCGGATGTAATGGTGATGTTTTATCTGTGTCTTCGCTCAGACGGTCATACGATGATCGTAAGGACGAGTGGATGTTAGACACAGGGGCATCTTTTCACATGACTCCTCATCAGAGTTGGTTCACCAGCTATAGCGAGTGCGATGGTGGAAAGGTGTTTATGGGCAATGGCTTTACCTGTAATGTTGTGGCTGTTGGTACGGAACGCATCAGGATGTTTGATGGGGTGGAGTGTACCTTGACTGATATCAGGCATGTTTCTGATTTCTCTTAGTGTGCTTGAGGCAAAAGGATGCAAGTACACAGGTATTGATGGTGCTTTTAAAGTATCTAAGAGGGCATGGGTAATCATGAAAGCACAACGACTCGGTAACTTGTACAAGTTGATCGGGAGCACTTCAAAAGGTGGAGCTGCAGTGGATGTAGCGGATTCCACCTCTGCACGTGTGTGGCATGTTGGGTATGGTCACATGAGCGGGCAGGGCAGGAAGGCTGAGACGCGTGGACAGAGATACAGAGCAGGTGGAGAAGCCACCTGTGAGAAGAATCATACGGCATGATCGCAGGATATCGGCGAGGTACATAGACGACTCCAATATCGCAGGGGATTCATCTTCTTTTCAGATGGCTTTAGATGAGCCTAGTGTTGAGAAGTGTAAGGTGATTATGAGCGATATGATGAATTCATTGTACCAGACCGATATATGGGAGCGGGTGGAGCTTCCAGTGGGCCGGAAAATGGTTAGATGCAGGTGGATCTTCAGGATGATACAACATAGATACAGGGCAAGGTTGGTAGCGAAGGGTTATGCTCAGAGAGAAGGGATCGGCTTCTTAGAGATATTCGCGCCGACGGTATAGCAGGTGTCTATTAGATCCGTGATTGGCGCTGGTTGGCCAATGTGATCTTGAGCTGGAAGGATGGATATGGAGTATGCACTTCTGCAAGGAAAAGTGAAGAGCAGATCTACATGAAGCAACCAGAGCAGTTCGAAGTTAAAGGGGCTGAGAAAAGACTTTGCAGGAGGTCGTGGTTCGACCTGTCGCCTAGGCAGCGGTTTGATTCATTCATGATGAGTCAGGAATTAATGACATGTAGATCGCCAATTATGACATGTCTAAAATCAATGTACTGAAGACTCGGTTAAGTGGGACATTCAGGATGAAGGATCAGGGGGTTGCAAAGATGGTTCTCGGCGTTGGGACTGAAGGAGGAGTAGGCTTTGGTAATCACAGGAAGAATACCTTGTGTGTAGGTATTGATCAAGGATGTGATGGGCCAGGTAAAGCCGGAGCGCATTCCCTACGCGTCTCTCCTTAAGTTTTCTTCAAGATATGTCCCAAAACAGATGAGGAAAAGAAGCTGCATGGATGAAGATTGAAGACATGGTGGAGATTGTTATAGACAGATGTCTCAAATCTGTCTGGTGGTCTGTCGATGATATCGACAGGACCGTCGATGATATCGACAGGACCGTCGATGATATCGAGGCTGTCATCGACAGGGTCTCGATGCCATCCATAATTCACAGTATTTTACACCCCTGGTCGCTGGACAGTTTTTGGTCCTGTTTCGATATCATCAAAGGACTGTCGATGATATCGAAGTTGTCATCGAGAGACCTTCGATGACATTGATAAGTTCCGCAGATGCGATTGCAGAAACGTAGATTTTGCGGATTTTATTTCCTATTTGGATTCTACCTCTTTTTATTCTTATTTAAAGGGGTGTATCCGGGATTGTGGTGTATTCAAGGGATGTTAAAGCTTTCTAAAGTAGTTCCAAGGGTTCCTAAAAGGATTTTAGGGTTTCTAAAGGGTGTAGCAAGGGTGAGATTCGAGGTTGTTCGAATCGGGTAAGTCCTCTCTCTTTGTAATTTTTATTTTCATAGTGGAGATCTGTCACTTTGTGCCGTGGTTTTTTCCCGCAAGGGCTTTCCACGTTAAATCTGTATTCTCTTGTGTGTGTTTGGTGTCATTGGATTGCTATCCTAGATCTATATTTGTGTGATTCCGCAGGTCAAAATCCCCAACAGACGGAGGTTCTGACCAAAGCCTCCGTTTCGACCACAACCACAGACGCTGCTGTTGCACCAATCGACATCAAGTTGGATGGCACCAACTATGCCCTCTGGTCCTAGGTTGTTGAGATGTACATCTCCGGCAAAGACAAACTAGGATATATTAATGGCGACCTCTCTCAACCTTCTCCGACCGACCAGACCTTTTGACAATAGCACACAGACAACGCTGTTGTAAAAGGATGGCTCATTAATTCCATGGATTCCTCCCTCATAGTAACTTCATTCGTTTCCCTACTGCCAAGTTAGTCTGGGATACCATTGCCACCATGTATTTCGACGGCAGTGATGCCTCTCAACTCTACGACCTCCAGCAATGTGTAACAAGGCTCAAGCAAGGCGGCAGCTCCCTGGAAAAATTTTATAATGAACTTTAGGGCCTCTGGCATGAGATAGACTTCCACCACCCCAATCCGATGGAGTGTCCCTTGGATATCAAGCACTACAACACATTGCTTCAGGAAGATCGTGTTTATATGTTTCTGGATGGGCTTGATGACCACCTCGATAACATCCGCAATGATGTTCTGCAGATGCAACTGTTCCCCACGGTAGAACAGGCCTACACTCACGTCCGTAGAGAAGCAGTTCGTCAAGCTGTGATGACGGTGGGAGATTCCAATGGGTCCTCGGGTGTTTTTTTGGCATCAAAGGCTGGAAAAAATAACATGCCTGTAGGGATGCCTACCACTGGTTTCCTTTCCTTAAAGCAAGTGATAAACTCTAAGCCAAAGGTTACGGGGGACAGAGCTAAATGCTCTCATTGCGGAAATGGCAAGCATACCCGTGAAACTTGTTTCAAACTTCACAGGTACCCTGACTGGTGGCATGAACTCCAAGCCCGAAAGCGTCGTGATGGAAATGATGGAGGTCAAGGGAAGGCTGCATTAGCTACAGCAGAACCAGAGCTCTCTTTTATTCCTGTTAACTCTTCAGGCTCCACCACAGGTAGTGTTCTTTTTTGTTCCTATAACTATGGTAATGGGAGCACTTGGATACTTGATTCTGGAGCTACAGATCACATGATGTTTGACGCCAAGGATTTTTTCCCAACATTCCCCACCACGGCACACTAGCATTGCCAATGCTAATGGGGTTATTTCCTCAGTTATAGGGGCTAGCACTGTAAAGTTGTCACCAGCTCTATCCTTGTCTAACACTTTACTTGTGCCCTCCCTTTCTCACAAATTACTATCTGTAAGTCAAGTTACCAAAGACCTGAATTGTTTGGTGTTAATTTACCCCACCTTTTATCTTCTTCAGGATATTCTCACCAAGGAGGTCATTGGGCGTGGTACTAGGGGGGGTCACCAAGGAGATCATTGGGCGTGGTACTGGGGGGGGGGGGGGGGGGTATATTACATGAATGACTTCGGTGTAGGTCGAGCATTTCATGCACACCATCAGAGGGACCAGAAAATACAACAGATTTTACTTTGGCACTGTCGGTTAGGTCATCCGTCATTTGGATATTTGAAGCATTTGTTACCTAATTTATTTTCAGGATTGTCAATTTCAGACTTTACATGTGATACTTGCATTTTAGCTAAAAGTCATCGAGTTACATATCCATTGAGTATGAATAAAAGTGATATTCCTTTCGCTTTAATTCACTCTGATATGTGGGGTCCTTCGCCAAAACCCTCTATGTCTGGTGTACGGTGGTTTGTGATATTTGTTGATGACTGCACTAGAATGACTTGACTTTACTTACTAAAAATTAAAGATGAGGTCTTCAGCATTTTTCAAGCTTTCCATTCCATGGTTTGAACTCAATTTTCTGCTAAAATTCGGATTCTGCGGTCGGATAATGGTGGCAAATACATGAACAGTCGATTTCAAGATTATTTTCAACACCATGGTCTGCTTCACGAGACATCTTACCCTCAAACCCCTCAGCAGAATGGTGTCGCTGAGCGGAAAAATCGCCATATTCTCGAAACTGCTCGTGCCCTTCTACTAGGAACTCATGTGCCCAACACTCATTGGCCGGATGCGGTTACCACAACTGTTCATCTCATCAACTGAATGCCTACCAAAATTCTTGCTTTCAAGACCCCTCTACAGGTCTTGTCGACAGTCGTTCACTTACCTACGGTATTGATGCTTTCACCAAAAGTCTTTGGCTGCGTTGCCTTTGTTCATCTTCCCCAGAACCAGTGCATGAAACTCGATACCTGTGCCATTCGTTGTCTGTTCTTGGGATATGCTGTAAATAAAAAAGGGTATCGCTGCTATGCTCCCTCCACCCGGCGTACTTATGTGACGATGGATGTCACGTTTCTAGAATGTGACATGTTTTTTTCTCCCGCCGCCTCCAATTCTTCCCTTCAGGGGGAGACCAGTGGTGAAGAGATGAATTGGCTACTCAATCACACTACTGGAGGATCTTCAGTTCCTTCTCAACTAGCCCTTGAGGAAGCAAATACTGCAACTGAACTAACGACATCATCTACTGCAAATACTGAGCCAACGACATCGTCTCCTGCAAGTATTGAGCCAACGACATCTTCGAAAACTGAAGACGAAATGACAACCCCCCACTCTCCTGTATCCAACAACCCATCTCCTGAGAATATCGTTGAGGTAAGCACTCCACTCATATCTTAGATTTCTAACAATGTGGATACTCCAGTTGGTTATGAGCTCCCTTTCAGGCACAATCGTGGAAATCCACCTAATAGATACTCTCCAGAAGTCAAGGAATGGAGGTCGAGGTATCCAATTGCCAACTATGTATCTACAGAGAAACTATCTGAACCTCTCAAGATCTTCGCAAATGAACTTTCCTCATGCCATATTCCCACTAGTGTTGATGAAGCTCTGCAAGACCCTAGGTGGATTCAAGCCATGAAGGAAGAGATGGAAGCATTACTGAAGAATGAGACATGGATTCTCGTGCCTCTAACTGAAGGACAAAAAACAATGGGATGCAAGTGGGTGTTCTCCATCAAATACAAAGCCGATGGATCCGTGGAGTTATACAAGGTGAGACTAGTGGCGAAAGGCTATACCAAGATGTACGGCGTGGACTATCAAGAGACGTTCTCACCAGTTGCCAAGTTAAATACTGTCAGAGTTCTACTGTCCTTAGCAGCAAACCTCGATTGGCCATTACACCAATTCGACGTAAAAAATGCTTTTCTCCATGGTGACCTCAAAGAAGAAATATACATGGATATTCCTCCAGGATATGTAGCGACCTCTGAGACCAAAGTTGTATGCAAATTACAATGGACGTTATATGGACTAAAGTAATCTCCTCGGGCATGGTTCGAACGGTTGAGCTTGGCAATGATGAAATATGGTTTTCATCAGAGCAATTCAGACCATACGCTCTTTCTAAAGCATCGACAAGGAAAGATCGTTAATAATCTATGTGGATGATATGATTATTACGGGAGATGATTCAAAAGAAATATCAAAGCTACAGAAGCAGTTGGCAACAAAATTTGAGATGCAAAGTTTGGGAGGACTCAAATACTTTCTAGGAATCGAAGTCGCTAGATCCAATTAAGGGATATTCTTCTCCCAACGGAAATATGTCCTTGATCTATTATCTGAAGTTGGATTGTTGGAGTGTAAGCCTGTGGATACACCAATGATCCAGAATCACAAACTCGGAGAGTACCCAAATTAAATACCAACTGACAAAGGAAGATATCAGAGATTGGTTGGTAAGCTGATTTATCTCTCTCATACACGACCCGATATTGCTTATGCAGTAAGTGTTGTTAGTCAGTTCATGCATTGCCCAAGTGAAGATCATATGGAGGCAGTGGTTCAAATCCTTCGATACTTAAAGTCCTCTCCTGAAAAGGGACTTATGTTTTTTAAGAATAATCACTTAAGAGTCGAAGGCTATACTGATGCTGATTGGGCAGGGAATGTCACAGAGATAGAAAGTCCACCTCAGGTTACTTCACCTTTGTTGGAGGAAACCTCGTGACTTGGAGGAGTAAAAAACAGAAGGTAGTGGCATTATCAAGTGCTGAAGCTGAGTTTCGTGGAATGGCTAAGGGTCTTTGTGAGCTTCTTTGGCTTCGAAGGCTTTTGACAGAGATTGGCTTTGCTCCGGACTGTGAGATGAATGTCTTTTGTGATAATAAAGCAGCTATAGAGATCTCTCATAATCCTGTCCAGCATGATCGAACCAAGCATGTGGAGGTGGATCGACATTTTATCAAATAAAACCTTGAAGCAAAGATAATCCGGTTTCCTTTTGTTAAGTCCGAAGACCAACTGGCAGATATACTAACGAAAGCAGTGTGCAGCAAGGACTTCCACAACTCACTTGACAAGTTGGGCCTCAGAAACCTATACTCACCAACTTGAAACTTATACTTACCAACTTAAGGGGGAGTTGGCGTGAGCTGTTCTGGCGTGAGCTGTTCTGATTGGCGTAAGCTGTTCTGATTGAAGATATACAGGGACAAAAATCCCTTAATTATAGGGTCAGATTCCATTTAGGGGCAATCTCTGTATAACCATATATAGTCCCTTGTAATGTTGTTAAATATGCGATTTTTCTTTGTAAAGATATACTGAATATATACAGAATTTGAAATATACAAAAATCTGTCAGGTACATGCATGCATCCCATGAGTGAAATAGGGTATATAAAAGTACCAATATTTTCAATATTTTTAATGGGTTGTTTGGATTTGATATGTTAAATTATTAAAGGCTACTTTGTGAAATTATGACTGATTTATTTCAACAAGAATAATAAAAATATATAAAAGAAATAAGAGATTTGTATATATGGTTGAAATTTATAAAGATATATTCCTTAGGTAAAAAAAAAAAGAGATATCCTAATATAAAAAGATTAATTTATTCTAGTTTATCCCCACAAATTTAGGATACTCTAAAATGAGTGATTTGAGTTTGAAAGATATATTGAACATTTATTTAAAAGAATAAGACAAATTTGATAATAACATATAGAGGAAACGATGAGTAGCATGAGGCAAGTGTGTTGTCATCTTCGACACTGGGTGCGCCGGCGTGCCAGAATTGAAATTGTGGCTTTAATTCAAACAGAACAACAATGATCCCAAGTGCTAAGATAGGCAGACACATAGTGTATGACCGGGATTTGGGGAGATCGGTCGTCTATTCAACCACTTGCTCAATGTGTAAACCGGATAAGACGATATTTAAAGGGTGAGGTTCGTCCTTTGATGATGGGTTACACCTTTGCCTTCCGTACAGAATTACTTTTCAATACAGATAAAGTGAAATGAAAAAAGAGATTCTTACAGTCGGTCGTGAATAACAGTTACGGAGCACCTTTTTGATTGATGAACTGAATCCATCGTGCGAGCATAAACTCAAATTACTGCTAAATTTACCAGGTACTTTATTAACACTACGGATTATACTATGAAATGTAAAACAGTAGGCTTGAAAAGTAAAAGATTACACTAAAAAATGTAACTTGCTTGACAAGGAAAGTAAATGATTACACTATGAAATGTAAGTTGACTAGTAATTGAAAGATAAATTTGGTTTGTTTGAGTTGGTATGAAATGCCTTTTCCTACTACATTCATTTCCTATTTATATATTTGATCTAACCATCTAAATCTTTCCCACATTCTGATGGTTACCGTAACCGTTCGCCAGTACTTCGAACTTCTCTGTTTCTCCTCTTGCCACATGTCCTATAACCGCTTTCAGATGATTGCTTCTTCGTCGGCAACTCAAGCAATATACGACACCATTTAATACGCTCTAGCTACGATTATAGAGAAATTTTCTCTGTACATATCTACAGATCTTCGAATACACTATGCAGATCTATACAGATCACATGTAACTCTCGCTGTTTGGTTTTAATAGGGAGTGACGATAATGGGGATAAACAACAAGCAAGTAATTTTGATAATTTTGTATACATGAATCATTAACACTTACAATGATTGACAAATGATTGAATGACGCTTCTAGTGGTTGGAATTTAAGGCTATGAAGATGACATAATAACAAGGTTCGTTCTAAAATCCCAACGTAATAACAAATTCAATCTAAAAGGCGAACACTAATGAAGATGGACCATGGCTAAAGTGGGTTGGCTAAAAAATGGTGGCATGGCAGTGATCGATTGAAAAGGATTATGATAGGGTGGGCGCATGTACTGACAATAAACTGCCATTTATTTTTTAACGGATAGTGAGAGAATATGGGTGATGGGAGTTGTAATGATTATGGGCAATGGTAAAGAGAAATAGAAGTTGTTGGAATTAACACTACTCTAATATTATGTTAAACTGCAAGAGACTACATTATGAAAACTATAACTTATTTGTTTCGTTGATTATTTAAAGGGAGTGTGTGGAAATATACACCTCAATAAAAAGGAGAGATCTTAATCTACGAATATTATCCTAATTTATTCCAACACAATGAAATGTAAATTGAGAAATCAATTTAGAAGCAATGTTTTCATTGTTTATTTTTGTAAATATTCGAAAACAACATTTCTCCTTTCCATTTTCCGTAAAATGCTTCTTTTTCATTTCCTAACTCATATTCAAGAAAATCAAGTTTCAAATATTTACAAAAAGTAAAGGAACTAATCCATCTTTCTTATCAAGTACCCACATGTTTACCATATATGCCACCAACCATATGCTGGTGCCCCACGAGTGCCACTGCGCACCTTCGATCTCCTCGCACATGCCAATTTCCCACATATGACACAAGCTCCATCCATCACCAATGCTATAGATGTTCTACTTTTTCTTTTTAAGTAAATTTTCAATCACTAAAGTTCCTTTTGTCAATCAACGAATTTGATAACAAAGGAAATACTTTTAAGAAAATTTTATTGAAAAACAGCAAGAAAAAACAACTTTTCCTTTTCCAATTTTGGAAAACCTTAATTTTCCCAGAAGCTACATATTCTCCTTTAAAAAAAAAAAAATAAAAAAAATTCAACGAAATCCAAAAGGCTTAAAATTAAAAAAAAAAAAAACAATTAAAAGCTTATCATGAGATGGCTTCGTTGCTGCTGCTTGATGTATAATGCAAAACATGCCAATTCTTGCAAGGGAGATAAGTGTTATTTTCAAGGGAATGAGCATGACAGAACATCCATTTTGGAAGTTCGATGTGGGCGATGCTATATTGGATGTTGATGCTAAGTTGGCGAATAGCTTCGACAGCTAAATCTGTTACATATGTGTGGGACATTGTCGGTACTGTCTGTTATACAGTAAATGGCTTTAAAAAAATATATAGGGCTTTTAAAGCGCCTCAATTTGTTGCACTGGTACAGTTTGACAGTCCAATCCATTGATCCTAAATCTCCATTGGGTCTAATCTTTATGACTGCTTATTTAGTAATTTAATGATCAATTAGCTAATTAAGGGCTTGTCTAGATAACTGATTATGATTGTAATGAATTATAAAAGTTAAATGATTAGAAATTACAATACCTCTTGGTCAACAACTAATTTTACTAAGAATTCTTGAGTTTGGATGAACATGGTAAAAGTACAATGATGATATTTTTACATTACTGAAATATCATATCAATATTCCTTATATATATATATATATATATATATATATATCAAATTAATAAAAAAAATATATTAATTTTTTATTCTTATATTTGGATAAGAGATTTTTACTACGGTATTATTATATATAAAATTGTAATGATTACAAATTTTATTTGCTAGTCTTCTATTATATCTTCATTTGATTATTGAATTTCATGTGGAATTAGAAGCTTATACAAACACCACAAAATCATGCTAATGGCATCCTAAGGGCATGTTTGGACACACTAGGGTTCGTTTGAATGCCACTAAATAAGATACATTTTTTTAAAAAAATTATTTTATTATTTTATTTATTATTATTATTATTTTACTTACAACAGTAAATAAGTTAGTTTGACATAAGTAAGTTTGGTGTAAGATCAATTCTAAACAACTCTTTTACTTAAAGGTATTTAATCTACTTCAACTTAATAAGTATAAATCAAGATAAGGTACTTGAGGCATAAGTAGCTTATCTTTAGTAACTTAGGATCCAAACGCCCTTTAGATTGATTTAAAGAAAAGAAAGGACAAAACAATAATAATCGAATAACAATTTTCATGAGAAGTATTAAAACATAGGTTTCAATTTTGAGATCTTGTTTAAAATGCATACTTAAATCCAATACATACTTAATCTATTATACAATAAAATCCAATTATAAAAAAGTAGAATGATTGCTTAGTTAAACCCATCACTTTTTGTTTTTTGTGTTTTTTGTTTTTTTTTTTTTCTAACCAAATACCATAAATAGGCGCATCAAAGCAAAATATTTTTTCTTTCTCCATTGTTTGGGATGAAATCCATGGTTTCTAAAGATAACCTAAGAGTAGGATGAGTTTCATGCGACTCTTCCGAGTTGACCTGAATTTGGTTGGACCTAATTTGGTTTGACACCATGAGTCAATTGGCTGGGTTAGGACCCTTTACACTTAACTTGAAGGAGTGGTTACTTGACTCAAAATGGGGATGGATCATCAAGTCCCCAAGTCATTTAGGGGAGTTTGGATCTTAAGTTGTTTAAGATTAACTACTTATGCCACAAGTAGCTTATCTTAGTTTCTATTTCTAAGAAGATAAGTATATTTGATAAACAACATACTTATGATCAGCTTCTTCTTTATTTAATCTCTCTCGATGCCTCTTTTCAGCAACATGTGAAAAGTTGAAAAATTAACAAATTATCTGAAGTGATTAAGTACTTTTAAATAAAAAAATTACTTATAACTAATTATAAACCAAACTTACTTATCCAAATAAGTAACTTATCTACTGCTGTAAGTGGAAAAAATAACTTATTTGGTGGTATTCAAACGATTCACTTTGAATGGATGACATCTGAGTTATTATAGTGATTCTAATCATCGATCTGATTGGCACTGCACTAGATCTACCATAGCTGAAAATTATCATCACTTGAATGATCCTAGCCATTCAATCACTAGACATTTTCCAATTTAAGATGGGAAGATCTGGGGAAAGCTACATAACCAGGGAAAAAGCAACCCACGAACCTACAGATTGGCCCACCTAAGAAAACATAGGTGGGGCAATGAGCACAAATCTCCCCCTACTTTCTCCTATCGTGATGAAGCCTAGCATTCTCTAGGGCTTATGGGAAAGCAAGTAGAGTCATGTACCAGCCAAGTTGATTGGGGGCTAGGATAATAGGTTAGCCTACCTGGCACAATTCGGATTGGCAATTTTTTTTCAAGCATGGTGCATGCGCATTTTCTGTTGGGCACATGTGGAATTGGAAAATATATATAAGATAACATGTGGCACATGTAAGGTATTTGATATACAATGGCATTTCTTTAGAAAATTTAATGATACATGATGTCATATATGGCACATGTATTGCATGAACAACTTAGCATACATGTCATATGCAGTATATGAGAGGCACCCGAAGATTAAGAGTTTGTTTGTTTCAATGTAATTACTTGTATTTGGGTCATGACTCATGGCTTAGTGGCAGATTCACAAGAATTTCAACACTAAAGTCATGGGTTTGACCCATTGTCGTGTGTGTGGATGTGAGGGTGTGTGCGCTAGGGTGCATGTATTTTTTTATATAGCATTTATTAATTGCAGTGGTAAATGTTATTAGCAATTAATGTATGATGTTGACATCTACACTTTTTGGTAGATCTTGACGTAGAAAACGAGACCGGCTATATGGGCTCGATCATGATGTATGCATTATATCATCACTATCCTTTCATTTTTCATATCATTTTAAGGCATGAGCCAAAAAACAGGTAGATCTAAAGCTTTTATGAACCACATCATAGGAAGAAGTGAGAATAATGATGACACCATTGAACCTGTCATTTTCTTTGATGCGGTCCACTTGAGCTTTAGATATACCCAATTTTATGCTCATACATTAAATTAATCTGAAAAAAAAAAATGAATAGATGGCGTGGATATAACTCATGTATTATGGTGGAGCTCACAGAGCTTCAATGACATAACAAGGTTGAGTTTTGCTAGAGTAATTTCTCTCTTTCCAAATAGAGAATGAATGTAATTATGATTCTTTTACCATATAATTACATATACTTACATCGAAAAAAACATGCTCTAAATGTGTCAAATTCTTATAATATGAATGGTACCATTTTTGGGAGATCTGCCAATGTGGTACATTTGTTTGGTAGCCAAAAAAGGTGTGTACTATGATACCAATAAGTAACTCTAAAACATTTAGCAGAACAAGAAGGCCTCTTCAATGTTTAAAAAAATAAAAGAGAGTCTGTAAGTTGTTTTTATTTAACTCATGCAAACTTGAGCTTACAGTAAAATCCAACAAAATCTAGACCCTAACATGCTTGACCAACAGTTATCTTTTGTTGCTGTCAAATATCCCTCACATTCCCTTGAAATTTGTATATATTAGCATTTTGGGAATTTAATAGATACTCACTCATATTGTTCTATGTGAAGTCTACAAAATGCAAGGCTAACTAAGATGGTAGGCTTTTATGCTAGTGTAGCAGGTGTGTGGTGTAAGAGGAGGATGAAGAGACCCTAATCTTCTTTCATAGAACTTATATAAGCCCAAAGACATAAATTCATAATATTTTCAAAATAATGAAGTTTACTTAAATTAGTAAACAATATTTAAGCTCACAAAAATTAAATTACATTATTTAAACAAAGGTTTTAAGCGCAATTGAGCTCTTTAAATCCTAAAATACTCTTAAATAGTAAAAAATAAATTGTCTTAAGCGCCTTTTAATTTAGTCAAAATTTCCAATTAAGTTAAAAAATGTATAATAATTATAAATTATGTCTCCTAACATCAGTTGAATTTGAGTGCTAATTTCCTTGCTTGATTTATCCATAAAAACACTGAAATGATAGAATTTTAACATGGTCTAACTCAACAACTCAACTGTAGATACACTTTATTTCAAAACTAAGATAATCGGATCCAATGCCCATATAAAGTGTGTGGTGTAAAGGTGTTATATATATATATATATATATATAGCACTAGTTCTCCCTAAAATTGGTGGAAACCTTTTGAGAACTCATCTTACATTATATGAGGCTAAAATCTGAATGGTTCATGTGATATAGTGCCCCATGAAATCTCAGGTGCAACTTGTATCCATGTTCAAAACTTTGGTAGGCCACGACAAATAAAAACAAAATTTTTCATTACTCTTTCTTCTATCCTTTTACTTTTTATTTTTTTTTATTTTTTTTAAATGACTCATCAAAGTTTTGGATTACGATAAAAGTTAGCCCCAAGAGTTTCACTGAGCGATGCATCACTTGGACTAATCAGATTTGAGCCTCACATCGCTGGAGATAGTTCTGAAAAGCTCTTCTGCAAACGGGTATATATATATATAAAACCTACCTTTAAAATGGAATCAACCTCACTCCCCTGAGTGATTTAAGGTTTTTATCCTAATTATATAGGAAAGTACAATGATCACAAATGCATCATGCGGCCCTGAAAATTCAAATTTAATTCTCTTACTTTAAAAAACCGTTAAAGTAGTTTATATCGTGTCATCCCAGCCGTCCATGAACATTCACTTTCCCTTTGTCCTGCATTACATTCCTCGTGATTGGTGTTGATGGTTTGCCAGACCCTATCATCACATGCAAGCACAAGAGATTTACAATCTAGTATAGGTATGCGAAACTTACCTCCCACTGTACACGTGGAAAGGAGGAAGGTGAAGGTGTGCTTGGAACAGTACATCTGGTGGGTCCTAATGGTGATGGACCCCAGTTCAAAATCAATACTCGTTGGACAATCCTGTTCATCACTTTCTCCGTGACTATGTACCAATACGATCATCAGATGTACCATACTTGTATCAGATGTACCATACTTGTACAAACCACATAATCGACCTAGAGAATTTGACCAATGGTCCTGATTCGACATGTACCCGAGGTCCACCTGATTATGGTACACTCCTGATTTTTTAATCACGGCTTTATCTTGCGTGGATGTTCTGATGAACTGCTCTAGATTATACACGCGTGCTCCCTTTACACGTGCAAGGCATCTAGCGAGTCACTTTGGTATATCTCTTTGGTAAGGATAAAAAGTTGGATAGTCACGATTGATTATACGTTTACATTACACGTGTCACTCCACCATGGCCCACGTGACGCGCGGGGCAGTCAATATGTGGACCCCATCATTATGTCGGCAAGAGGGAGGCGAACAGCTTTTCCCTAATAGGTGGGGCCCACCTAGCGGTCCTGTCTTACAGGGGAAAGAGGACAACGATTCCGTTTTGCCTCTCTTGCGATCCAGTATCCAGCATCTCCACCCACAAGGGCCCACATGCTAACTGTTCTGATGATCTGAACCGTCCATATTTCAAATCCCAAGAGTTTTCTTCCGAAAATTATGTTGAACATGTGATTGTGACCATCGTTCTCTGTAGATGAATTTATAATGAAAAGAAAGTTTTCAACAGTAGAAATTCAACTCTAAAAATCAATGTGTAGAATCATAATTGAAGCTTGATCATCAGAAAAATACATTACTCACTAAGGTGAAGAGAATATGGACGGTTGAAATCTTCGGGAAACTCATCAAGTGGGTCCCATTGGATGGCGGAACACGCTCGAAAGTGAGTCGCGACAGAGGCGAAGCGAACTCTCCTCGAACAAAACCACCGGTGGTTTGCAATCTTCAAAATTTGAAGTGGGTTTAGAAGCACGTGGCGGGGCCACGAGGAGCGACCGCTACCGCCGACACGTCACTGTCGCGTGTATGTTCGATCATCCTTTTGGCAAGTGGTAGCATTCGCGCGTGTGCGCTTTTCCGCACGAGCATCTCACATGAGAGACTTGGAAAACGTGTTGGTGATCCATGCCGCTCAAGAGGCGTGCATCGCTGTAGGTTTCAATTCTAGCATATGATTAACCGATGGTTTCGTGATTGGCACGTATGAAAGGATTGCGCATTGCATACGAGTGAGGTAAGTTTCGATGAACTAGTCCCGAGCTCTTAAAATACGCACTTGAGTGCATTCAGTGTCCGTTTGGAAGGTAAATAACTTTACATGAACTACTTATCTTGAGTTTTGCTTATTCAGTGAATAATATCTGATCAATTGCGATACTTATCACTGAAAAAGTGATGATCAAACGCCCACCATTGAAAACGTTTTAAGGCCTTCTGTAACGTTTTTCTGCCGTCCAACTTATTGATAAAGCCACGTAAGCCAAAACAAGCGAAAACACAAATATTTGATTCAAAACGGCGCGTGATAAGAGGTCATGGACTTAGATAGGGACACTAGCCTCTCCATGTTCCAACCTAGATCTTATGAGTTGGAGGGGGTACCCATGTGGTGTCAGCGGGTGAAAGTATCTTTAAGAAAAAAAGTTTTTATATATATATATATATATATATATATATATATATATATATATATATTTATATATATATATAGGTGGGAAAAGGTACAGTCGCTCGAGCTGATTTTAACGCCCCGTGAGGTCGAGCTGTGTGGGCCCCACCGTGATGCGTTTCGAACATCTACCCCATCAGTCAGATGCACCATTCCATCGTGGGCCTAGGTCTCAAAAATCAAGACAATCTGTGACTTGTGTGGGCCACACCACATACAGAAGTGGGGAGGGGCCGTGCACCATTAAAACATTCATAACCATTTTTGAGGGCCCACCGAGATATGGTTTGCAAATCCAGCCCATCCAATATGTGTGTCCCACTTGAATGAGGGTTCAGACCAGGTTTCAGGCGCATGCAAAACTCAGGTGGGCCCCACCAAGTGCTTTTATATGTTTTAACGGTGTCTTCATATAATTTTAGACGTTATGGCCCACCTGATTTCCGTATACAGCTGATTTTTGGGATATCCCATAATTTAAAGGGTACCCATCAAATGCACGGTGTTGATGGTCGAAACACATCACGGTGGGGCCCACACAGCTCGACCTCACGGGAGCTTATAGTCAGCTCGAGCGCATTGTACCTTCTCCTCTCTCTCTCTCTATATATATATATATGAAAAATGGTACTATGAGGTCGAGCAGTGTAGGTCCCACCGTGATGTGTGTCTAACATCTATCCCCATTGGCTAGATGCACTGTACCATGGGCTTAAAAATCAAGTCAATTCATGACTTGGGCAGGCCACACCGCATACAACATTGGAGAGGGGTTACCCTCCCATTAAAACATTTGTAATCATTTATTAGGCTCACTGAGATGTGGTTCACAAATTCATTCCATTCATTGTATGTGTCCCACTTGGATAAGGTTTAGACCAAGTTTTAGCCACATTGAAAACTCATGTGGGCCCTACCAAGTGCTTTTATATGTTTTAGGCATCTTTTTGCATGGTTTTAGATGGTACGGCACACCTTAGTTCTAGATACGGCTGATTTTTGGGATATCCCATAACCTAAAGGGGACTCATAAATTGCATGATGTAGATGATTGACACACATCACATTAGGGCCCACACAGCTCAACCTCATGGAAAGTTCCCCCAAGGTATCTCATAGTACCATTGCCCACACACACATATATCTATGCTCAACTGTGCACCGTGAGCACCTATGTGCACCTTTGCACATGTGTCATGGCACAAAATCCGAACAGTCAACGTGATGTGGCACCCTTTGAAATTCCATGGGCCCAATTTTTAGCTCGATAAAAAACTCTGATATGCTATTGCAAAAGGAAATATTTTCCTCCATTTATTTGCATTTCTCTTTGCCATGGCCTACTAGAGTTTTGGATTAGGTTGAAAATTAGGCTCATAAAGTTTCAAGGGGTGCCACATCATGTGGACTGTTCAGATTATGTGCCCATGACACATGTGAAATGGCTCACATAGGTACTCATGTAAGAAGGTGGGTACGCTAGCATTCCCCTCTTTCTCTCTCAACCCGTGACCCCATTTTGAAACTCTTGTAAGTCTACTGCTAAGGCATGAGTAAAGACCCATATGCTAATTGACCAATGAGATACTTTCTTCTCATCATCTAACACAACTTCCATATGAATGATACACAATCTACAATCAGCCCGCTTAAAAAAAACCCCCACAATTCACATTTTTTAAAAGTTAAGCGACATTGTGACAGATTAGATCTATTGTTAAATCAGGCCATTTTCATTTGGGACTTTTTGCACATATCTTGATCGTCATTGGGCTTTAAAGAATTGTTCGTATTAGGATTACTCTTGTTTTTAGATAGCCTTTGAACTACAATAACTTTTGATGCATAATTGGTGGTGGTGTCATCTTTCATTTCTAAACTAGACTTCTTCGATTCGAATGTGTTTCTACCTTCTTTCTATAGTCTTTTCACATTGGACGCAATTTGGTGATATTGGTGCCAATTTAGAAAGATTCGGCTATGACCATCTTTCAAGCCTTAATTTCATTGGATATTACCCGTAATTCAGGCACATTTATTATTATTATTATTATTATTTTTAATACATGCACACACACCACCACACACTCACGCCTGCCTTGGTGGGATTTTACCACCCATGGGTACTCGAACCCTTGACCATGTTTTGAAACTCCTGGGAGTCTACCACTGGAGCAAGAGCAAGGACCCTGTAATTCACGCACTTGTGATAAGATAAGGTTGGTGTCTACCATAACAAAATCAAAATACCCAGCGATTATGAATGTCTCTCTTAGTACATTTTTCATTGGCCTTGTATTTGATTTAATAACATTCCAAATGTCCTTGGCCGAAGATGTGTTCATAGATAAATCATATAGACGGTTGAATAGGGCATTGAGAATCTATCCACCGCAGATCAATTTGTCTCTCTTTTTTTAATTTTTTTTTGGCAACTCTCTCTTGTGTATGTTCTTCACTTAGCAGAGGAGTTGTAGATATGTCTGAGTCTAACGCATAGAATAGTTTCATCATGAACTTGAGTTTATCTTGCCAATTGGTGAAATTTGTGCAATCGAATAGGTCTAGTTTGACTAGATCCTGGTTCATCAACTTAACAAAAGTAATACTAGTTTTGGTTTCCAACGAATAATTCTTTAAGATTTCTGAATAATATAGACAACGGGTAATGAAAACCGAAATGAAACAAACTTCAAACCAAGGTCTAAAGCACATATCTGATACGTTTTCCTTATTCGTTATGAGATCATTGTCGAATTGCTAGGAAACCGCTTTCAAGATATGACAAGCTTTGATGGTTCTCTGTGCAGCAATCACGAAGAAATTATGGTAGGAACTCTACTATGTATTTTTTCAATTGTGATGGACTGTTATTACGAACAGATAGCCTACTTCAAGTGCTTGTAGAGAGAAAATTATAGAAAATCAAAATAGAGGATTGTGATTTCTCGAAATAGCAATGAGAATATGTTTAATTCTCAAATTTCACTGAATTTTATAGAGAATAAAGGGCCGTGTGAATTTGCAAAAAGGCACTTCTAAACAATTATTTTTGTAATAGTTTAAACGATTACGTCTGTTATTTTTGAATGAAGATACACAATTCAATTCAAATCGTCCAACTAGAGGTGCATGTGCAAAGTGTAAAGTGTGCCACTAGCACTTCTACGATATCATTGCCCATGTCCTGCATACCATACTAGAATACGTGAGCTAGCATACTTCTCTCTAAAAACTTCAAGTAAAAATACTAGAGAACTCAATGCTCATAAGCCCTTATAGTTTCTACAAGTAATGTGGGACTAAAGAGATTTAGTTTCACTTTTACAAACTAAGTTTTGAAGGAAAAATAAAATTTAAATATTTTTGAATAAATATAGAAATATGTATGTGAATAGACTCTAATTTAACATTTATATTATATTATTTTAACTAATCTCAATTGAGATAAAATCTTAATACCAAGCTTAACCCAACCTCAAAATAAGTCAAGCAAAGCCTATCCTTACTTGATACCTAACCTAAGCTAGCAAGCTCAAGCTCAATTGAGATGTTTAATACTTAACCGTAATCCAAGCATAATGCGAGGCCTAGCCCAATTCAAAATCCATCACAGCGCTAGTGTTTTCCACATATTATAGTACATGATTATATATGTAGTATTCTACATATAGGATCAGTTTTATCAGGTAGAGTTGCTCCGGTAGTAGACTCTTAGGAGTTTCAAAACCCGGTCAAGGGTTAAAGTATCCATAGGTGGTGAAATCCCACTATGGCGTGAGTGTGTGGGGGGTTTGTGTGCCTGTGTAAAAAAGAAAAAGAAAAAAGGTAGAGTTGTGTTGGCCTTCGCAGAAGCCTAACTATACTTTAGTTGGGTTAAGAATTTCCAGTTGAACCCACTTTCAAGTTTGGTCACTTAAATATGGGTTGAGTGTACTCTTTTAGTTGGTTAATATGCCACAAATATCAATGGTGGAACATGTTGTATTTAAAATGAATTTTAAATAAAAAATGTGTTTCAAAATTTTTCATTGTTTCTTTTGGTTTGCTAAAAGGCAATTTGTCTTTAGTAGCTATCTTTACCCCACATCATAAATGAGTAATGAAAATTTCATTTTTATAAGAAGGGACTTTTATACAGGGCTGGCTGGCTGGCTATGCCTTGGACCACGCGCACGCGCTGCATCAAGCTATATGGCGAGTCCAGGTCTATATGTGGACTGAGAGTACACTTGCATATTTTGTTTTACTCAGAGAGTATACTTGCAAGTTTGGTTTTATGCCTTTTCTTTCCAAAGACCATCTATTCGGGTGGCCGCAATAGTTGGGTTTAAACCCAATAGACTTAACTCATTTAAAATGGTGGTTTAAATACCTAATCGATGTTTTTAAATAGACTTACTCCTAATCCATTTTTAATTCACAAAAGTTCAATTCTCTCTCTCTCTCTCTCTCTCTCTACTTCTTCAAAGAGTGTCTGGCTTTTATGCAACTGAGTTCTCCGCCAAGTCAACTCACTTCAATTTAAGTTCTACATACTTGTTTGAGCTTGTGTATGATGAGTGCAATATTGGGACCAGGTCATAGTCATTGTATCGCGGTCCAACGAGGAAAATGTGGTTGCAAGCCGAGTGACTCAGTCACATCTCGACTTAAAACAATAAGTTCTTCTTACTTCATTTTAATTTTCTATTTATTTTAATTTCTGTTTTCAAATTTTTGTCTATTATTTTCAACACCTATATCTAACAGAACATTGCTATTGCAACAGGAAGAGATGGATGCATATTGCATAGTGACCTTGTCATCATGGACATTGCCATCATAGATATTTTTGGTGACCTGACATGGTGAGATTTGATTGTGTTATATGTTGCTGTCTAAGATGGGCCTAGTACATACTCAACATAACAACTTGCGTGGGTCCCATCTCAGAGGCTAGCACATGGCCCACCCAATTAAATTAGGACACATTGTATGTGCCCCTGCTTCAACTTCTTATGGTCAGAAGCTATATGGGGCCCATAAAGATTTCCACGAGAAATCCACTATGTCTATTGGTTTCTCAAGCTCACTATATATACAACATGAGTCCAAAATTAGGCAAATGTATAACTTAGGTTCCCCAGACCATACCAAACAATGTGGATCGAACACCCACCACTGGGAAATTTGTGGGGTCAGATAAGTTTTGGATTAGGATGGCTTTGTTCCTACAATATATCCTGGTATATAGTATATCCTTATGAACGGTTAGGATGTGTGGATGCTGGATTGCAGGGCAGCGGATCACGCTCACGTGATGATGTTTTTCGTTGATGTAAGAGGAGTGTTTTATTTTGTTGGAGTTGCCACTAGCCGGTTACTCCAATTCTACAGTTGGCTTGATTTTCTTATAATTTCTGCAAGGTCAAGGGTTTGAAAAGCGTTGGATGGCTGAGATTTCAGATTGCCACATGGCATGATCTTATTGGCTAGATGGATTGGTAAAATGGTGATTTCGGCTTGAAGAAGGGATACCAGTCTTTTCACAACTTCACACACTAGCACCCCAAACCAGGGGCACCTCCACATGTGTTGCACCCCTCTTGCAAAGGTAAGGGGTGTGCCATGTGGCAGCGGACACACAGGATGCTGCCCAGGCCTCCCCGCACCCTCTACTTTAGCAGGTGGGCAACTGTACACCTGTGGTGGCCTTGTCTCCCTTAAAGCCATAATGTCGTAGCTCCAGTTTTCTTCTAAGCTTTGGGATTGAGCTTATTGTGGGTTCAGTTTTAGGTTTCGTTTGACTCAATCGGTTGACTGGGTGAATTAACTAGATAGGTTGAACGGGTGAGTTGACTTGATAAGTTAAGGCAAGACTAGATTTTGGCTGGACATTAACTAGGTTTAACTGGGTTGAAGCAAGTTGGATTGGGTTCAATTTGATCAGGTTGGACTAGGTTTGACTAGGTTGGATTAGGTTGAGGGATCAGGTTTAGGTTTTCAAAGTTTAGGGTTATGTTAGGGTTTGGGGTCAGGTAGGGTCTTAACTACTGAGCTTGGTTGGGTTGAATCCATCTAATTCAATAAGCTTGTCGCCTGGGGTGGGGTGTCTACTAGATGGCATATAAACATTGTGGTCAACTCTAGAAAGGTCTCAACCATGTACATTTTCATTTTCACTTTTCCTATCTCGTGGACCACATGAGTTTTAGAACCACCTGATTTTTGGACTCCTGTCCTATTGTGAAACATATGGACAGATTGGAACTTTCACCTGATGAGTTTTTTTGACCCGTAGTCGACCAGTCGTGAGCCTCGCTCGACCGGTCGAAGGCTAGTGGTCGACCAGTCATGGAGTCAAGTCGTGGCACGACTCAAAATCCAGCGACTGTGGAATATTTTTCTCCGTTGTGCTCGACCAGTTGAAGGAGGTGCTCGACCAGTCATGGACTCGGTTCGACCAATTGAGGTTACACAGATTCGTTCCGCGATTTTGCGCGAATTTCGTGTCGCAAGTCCTTTCGCAACTGGGATGCGGAAAGAAGTTTCCTAGAACTTTAAATAGGACTTCTTAGGGCTTTCTAGGTACGACAAGAGAGTTTTCTAAAGCTTTACGAGGGATTTGCTAAAGGGTTTAGGGCTATCAAAGGTGAGAGAGAGAGAGAGAGGAAGCTTATAGAAGGGAGGTTATGCTCGTGGAGGTTATCTACTGTGCAATCTATATCTCAGCGCTTCTATGTCCTCGTAATCGGTGAGATCTCTCTGTTTTTCCTTTTGTTTCTCTCATTGTTCATCCACTCCTGCGAGAGTGAAGAAGGTTGTAACATTCTACTTCATAATGGATTGTTGATTTGGATGAAGTCCCGTGGTTTTTACCTCCTTGAGGGTTTTCTACGTAAAAATCTCTTGTGTGGTGTGTGATTGATGCATTGATTATTTTCATTGCTTTATTATCCATAATTCTGGTTTGTTCTGGAGGGCTAGATCCTAAGGTTTTGTGCAAGGCCCCCAATAAAGTGGTGTCACGCTCCAAACTCGGAAACCGGGCTCACAAAATTTCCGATCGCCAAATCCGGCGCCGATAGCCTCCGTAGAACCCCATTCTCAACTCCCAGCGCCCATACGCCAGGTTCCGATCCTGGGATGCTACAAGGAGGATTTTCAACATCAGTTTAATTTGTAATAAGCATAACCAAAGGCATAACCCACAAACAACAACCAAAAACTCCATCACATTTTCACTATGATCAAAAACTTTACAAGTACAATGAGCATAAAGGGAAATACAATGAGAATGGACAAAAGCTCCAAAAAGATCTGCTCTGCACTCCTGCCTTAGCGTTGCTGCGTCCTCGCGTCACCTACACGCAACGATCGTGCATACGCTTATAGAAAGCTTAGAGGGTGGTGAAAGTGTGTGCGCAAGGTAGTAATGCAGATATGCAGTATCAGAGAAATGCGGAACATGCTGGTGAATCCATGAATACCATTAGCCGTACCGAGGCTATGCGATGCAAGGCATGAATGATGTCGGCCGTACCAAGGCTATGCGATGCAAGGCATGAATGATGTCGGCCGTACCAAGGCTATGCGATGCAAGGCATGAATGATGTCGGCCGTACCAAGGCTATGCGATGCAAGATGCAAGTCAAGCATACAAATCCTCATCTAAGTCCACATATCAGTACAGATCAAATCTGGAATATCACCAGGGTCTAGTACACTCCAAACCAGATTGCCGCCCCATCGCACGCAATAAGGTAAGTGGAAGAGATCTCACTACCCGCCTGCCAATATCGGGCTCGGCTCGTCGATAGCGGACCCATTCCTCGAGCTGGTCAAACTCAGCCTAGCATTGCCCCCTCCTCTCGGGCGGGTAAGGCCGTACCCCCTTCCAACCGACCACGATACAGTGGAAAGCGCGGCCTTCTGGTAATCGGCCCTCGGCGCTCATGCACCCACTCGGTCTAGACGTTGGAGCAACCTCTTGGTACCATAAGGGTTTAGGGACTTTCACCCAGGGATATCTATAGCACCCCATGTAGAACAAGATTTCCGGTATTCAATTCTGCCAACCACGATATGCCTGTGGAGGCTACGACCCTGATGTCACTAGGGCGTACAGTAACCATATCACACAATGCGAATGCATGAATCACACTATCCAGTCATGCAGCAATCCCGCGCATCTCGTGCGCTCATGTGGGGCAACACCGCCTAACCGGGAGCCCCTAAACAATCTGCCCGAAAGCATATGCTATGATCAGTCACTCCTCATACCAAGCATACATATGATGCGTATGATCATGAATCATGGGGCTATACTAAACATGTTATATGGGATAGATGTTGTTCATAAGGAGATGGGCCTAGACGGCCTACAAGTATGGGCCTAACAATGGGCCCTAGGGAGAATCATAATGCGGACATTTAACCAACATTATTCTACAATGTGGACGTCAAACCAACATTGCTCCCAAGGCATTTCCCGTCGTAAACATCATTACATAAACTATGTTGGGATCACACATTGCAATGGACCCTAGGTACATCCCATTGGGCCTTAAATACATTAAATAGGCCGTATCACATGGGCCTTATATTCATCAAATGGGCCGCATTAATGGGCCTTATGCGTATTGCAATGGGTCATAACTCGTGGGCCTTAGATTGCATCAAATGGGCCTGATCTTATGGGTCTTATATGTATCAAATGGGCCACACCAATTGGGCCACATATTGTACATCAATTGGGCCTCAACCTGGGCCACAAATACACCGAATGGGCCCCATACATATATCAAAGTGGGGTCCACTTGATCTATAGATCTGATTCATTCTTTAGCTCATGCCTACAAAATGAGCTTCCAAAAATAGATGGACGGCTTGGACGTAACACATGCATCATGGTGGGGCCCATGAAGGCCCACCATCACACACACACACACACACATATATATATATATGAAATATAATATATATAACATATATAATATTTATATGCACAATATATATACACACTCACGCACACACAGGTGCACACACATGCACGCATACACGCACACGCATGCACACACGCACGCACACAGACACACGCACGCTCCCACGCACACCCACCGTCCTTGGACGGTGGAGATATAACAAATACATAACTGTGTTCCACCGTCAGCGGACGGTGGAATTTAAAACACATAATTCAATGTGGGCTCCACGTGGGGCCCACCGCAATGTTTTTAGGCCATCCAGGCCGTCCATAAGGTCACCCAGGCCTAAATGAATGGTGAAAACAAATTTCACCTTAATCCAAAACTTCTGTGGGCCCAAGAAGGGTTTCAAGGGCAGACCTTCAATTCGTACTGTTTTCTTTGGTGTGGGCCATTTGAAACTCAGATCGGCCTGATATTTGGAGGGAGCCCACCTTAGAAGGTGGCCCACCAAATAAACGGTTTGGATGGCGAATAAGCATCATGGTGGGGCCCACGGCAGGAGCCGTGGATGGCTGTTAGACGTCCGCCGTCCGCGGCAAAGCAGTGCAGCAGGCGCGCCGCCTCTTTTCGACAATGCATGGAACTGCGCGAATCTTTCGCCTCATTGTCCCTTTTTTTTTTCCTACGAAAACTCGCATGTGGGGCCCGCTACCGGAGAATCCACTCCATCCAGTGGATTTTATGGCTCGGAATACACCAAACCAGTCTAATGGTGGGTATTTTTGGCGTATAGAAACAGAAAGGTGGGTCCTAAACCCTTAAACGGTATGAAATGTAGTCTTCTATGGTATGGCCCGCCTGATTATCGTATTGACCTCATTTTTCGGCTCAACGCCTAAAATGAGGCAAGGATTAAGATGGATGGCGTGGATTGAACATATATATCAAGGTAGGGCCTGCATGAGTGGCCCACCAAAAACCCTTTTCTTTTCTTTGTTTCTGCTGCATGCACCCACCTCCACAGGGTCGAGGCTAAGACCTCTAGTGTGAAACGAGGTATCTCCACGCCGTCTGTCGGTTGGCCATGGAGGTGGGCCCACGCCCAGCGTTGAAATGAGGGATCTTTCACTCAGCCTTCCACGTGAGCTATGGAGGTGGGCCCCACGTCATATCACACTCCACTGGCAGCCACACCCCACTGATAGCCGTCTCAAAGGTGGGCCCCCAATGGGTGGTTGGGATGGTACATAAACCTCATGGTGTGTCCCATATGGATGGGGTCCACCGGTAGATTGCATGGATGAAAGACACACATCATGGACAGCCAAGATCATAGAAAGAGAGAGGGAGAGAGAGACACCGGTAAAGATGGAGGGGCCCCGCCACTATGGGCCCCTCTTTGATACAAAAACTACATCAAGATGGGTCCTACATGAATATGGACCCTTAAATCAAATAATGAAATGGAATGCAAAATCTAAGATCACCCACCGTTCTTCTTGCACCCTAGGCTTCCTATGCTCCTTTGCTTCAATTCTGATGGAGGAGATGGGGTTTGGATGGTTGAGATGGAAGATAGAAGGGTTGGAAGAGGTGGGCCACACTTGTTGCTTGGGAGAGGTGGGGAAGGGCTTGGACGTGTGAGGCTTCTCTTGCTTGGGAGAGTTTTTTTTTTTAAATGAGAGAGAGAGTGTTTGTTGTAAAGGGAGATGGGTGATGGATGTGGTGTGATGGATGTAAGAGCACCTTTTTGACTTTTGTGGTAATTTGTGTAAGAAAGGCATGGGTGTGTAAGAGCCTTTTTGACTTTGGGGCTTGCTTGGGGAAGGGTGTGAAGTGATGTGTACTTGACTTGATAGGATTGATTGATGGTTGATTGATGTGACATCTCGTTGAGATTCTCTTGGGTTTCGCAATGCGCGGCGTTTTCCTCGCACCGAACGCTGGCCCACATCTCCTGGCCAGAGTATCGCCTTGGCGCCCGAGTCGCGGCATTGGAACTGCGGCGACGGTGCGGTCGCAATGACACAAGTCTTGGGTTGAGTCGACTCGAGTTGACAGCGTGTGAATCAGGGTCGCGCGCAACGCCGGTTAAGGGTCGAAGGTTACCGGAATTCGACCGGAAAGACCGCGGGAACCTACGGAATGGTACGATCTAGGATACGGGTCTTACAAGTGGTATCAGAGCTAAGTTCATTGAACGGGTAGGATCAGTTTTGAATTATGAAAGGTGGCTCATCAAGGATGATCAGCCTCAATGGTTCTAACTGGACCATATGGAAAGCTAAGATGGAGGATTTACTTTATTGCGAGGACCTATATTCTCCAATTTTAGGCATATCAGCAAAATCCAAGGATATGACTGATGATGATTGGAAGAAGATGGACCAAAAGGTGGTAGGGTTTATTAGACAATGGTTGGATGATTCTGTGTTCCACCATGTGTCTACAGAAACCTCAGCCGCTAGCCTATGACTGAAATTACAAGGGCTGTATGAGAGGAAGACAGCCAGTAAAAAGATTTTTCTGATAAGGCGACTTGTGAATCTCAAGTTCAAAGATGGTGGTTCTGTGGCCGAGCACATGAATGAGGTCAGTAATATAGTGAACCAACTCTCCTCTATGAAGATAGTTCTAGATGATGAATTGCAGGCTTTACTATTGCTTAGTTCATTGCATGATAGTTGGGAGATATTAGTGGTGTCTCTAAGTAACTCCGCGCCAGACAGAAAGATATCCATGGAACAGGTAACCAGTTGTCTCTTCAATGAGGAGACAAGGAGAAAGTCTCAGGGGTCTACCCAGCAAGAGGCCGTTGTGCTACAGGAACGGGGGAGAGGAAAGAACAGGAAGGGCGGGAAGGCCCGAGATAAATCAAAAGGCAAGTCGAGTAATAGAAAAGATGTTGATTGCTGGAATTGTGGCAAGAAGGGCCACTACAAGCATGAATGTCGTGGTAAGAAGAACGGCAAGAAAGGAAAAGGGAAGGAAGATGAATCGGATTCCACTGCAGTCGCTTCAGATGGTAACGTTGTAGTTATTCTTTCTGCAGATCATGATGTATGTCTCACAGCTACGAGTCAGGACACCGACTGGGTGATAGACTCGGGAGCTTCCTTTCATGCGACTCCACGCAAGGACTTCTTCACAAGCTACAAGTTAGGTGACTATGGGACTGTGAAGATGGAAAATTCTGGTGTATCAAAAATCGAGGGAGTCGGTGATATTTATGTGAAGACCGATGTGGGCTGCACATTGGTTTTCAGGGATGTGAGGCATATCTCAGACCTTCGCCTCAACTTGATGTTGACGGGAAGGTTCGATGATAATGGCTATGAAAGCCGGTTTGCTGGTGGGCGATGGAAGCTCATCAAGGGTTCATTAATCATGGCCAGAGGAAAGAAGTGTTGCACCCTTTACAAGGCAAGTGTCGGTATGTGCAAGGGTGGGTTGAACGCAGTGGAAGATTCAGCTATTGACATGTGGCACAGGTGTTTAGGTTACATGAGTGAAAAAGGGCTTCAGCTACTAGTAAAGAAACGGCTCCTTCCAGACGTGACAGGTACACCTCTCAAAACCTGTCTTGATTATTTATCAGGGAAACAACATAGAGTTTCATTTATTAAATCTGCTTCTCATGTTAATAAAGTGCATGCATTAGATTTGGTTTCTTCCGATGTTTGTGGTCCTATGAGGACAAAAACCTTGGGTGAGGCATTGTATTTTGCCACTTTTATAGATGATGCATCTAGGAGGGTTTGGGTTTATGCTTTGAAATCCAAGGACGAGGTCTTTGGTGTGTTTAAATTGTTTCATGCTTTGGTCGAGAGAGAGATAGGTAGACTATTGAAGTGCATCCGCACCGACAATGGTGGTGAATACATTAGCGACTTTCACGAGTACTGCAAGTCCCTGGGTATATGACATGAACAGACGGTTTCCAAGACCCCCCAACATAATGGTGTAGCTAAGCGAATTAATCGCACCATTGTAGAGAGAATCAGATGCATGTTATCCCATGCAAAATTGCCCAAGACGTTCTGGGGAGAAGCAATGCACACGATGGTGTATTTGATAAACAGGTCTCCATTAGCCCCGTTGAATGGAGAAGTACTTGAGAAGGTGTGGACTAGATATGATCCATCGTACAGTCATCTCAGGGTGTTTGGATGCAGGGCATCCGTTCACGTACCAAAAGATGAGAGGCCCAAGCTCGATATGAAGATCAGACAGTGTGTGTTCTTGGGGTATGGTGATGAAAAGTTCGGTTACAGATTGTGGGATTCGACCGAGAGGAAGCTCGTCAGGAGCAGATATGTGGTTTTCTTTGAAGATCAGTCTATAGAAGACATTGGTAAGCTAGAGAAGAATCAGCCTAGTGTTGAGGGTCAAATATTGCATATCAGACTCTAATTATTGCCTGGATTTACGAGCATGACACCGTTTAATGGCCCGCTTTAATCGTGTTTATGATGCAGAGTGTATTTACGAGCATGGACTGAAAAAGGAAGCTTAAAGCATGGATTTAACTCTCTGATGATACCAGAGCAAGGGAAGGACTCCAGAGGACCAAGATCAATAAATTCACACGCCAGGGATCCGAGGAAATCAAGCCGTTCACGTTAAAAATGGCCCGAAACTAGTCTAGAATGCAAGATCACAGAGTTACGACTATTCGATTGACAGGAGACTTCATACACTTAGGGAGTGAACAAGTTTTTGGCGCCGAAAACTTGTTCACTCCCCAAGTATAGGGTCATGGCGCCGAAAACTTGTTCACTCCCCAAGTATAGGGTTGTGATGTAGTAATAAAACTCGGTAAGACCGAGGTCGAATCCACAGGGACTGAAACTTGTACGTCTTCTGAAATTGACTAGAACTAGAATCGGAATAAGATATAATCTGAATCGGGTGATTTGAATGAATGATGGTGAAATAATTAACTAAAGCTTAAGAGAATTTAGAGAAGGGAACTAGGGATTCAGGGGATCCACTTGTAGAAATCAGAGAATTCTACGGTAAAAGATATCAAGTTGAACCTTGGTTAATGCAGTTTCAATAGATCAGACGGTTATAAATCAGAATGGATTCCATCACAAAACCATGCCCATGAGACAAAGCCAACAACAGAGTTAAACCAATCCACAACCGAGCTGTGTGATGTATGAATGTCAGGAGGGGGTCGGTCATCCAACCATGCCTAGGATACGATGGTGAACAATAGGGCTTCCTAATCACACAATCAGAATAAGAGAAATAAAGAAAACTCAAGCTATTACAGATCTAATGTAATATCAGTCACATTAAACCATTAAGAACCCGAAGCATTCCTAGTAATTAAACTGCAATCAATCAACAATTCAGTCTAACATGAATCATATCCATAGAAGCAGACCCATCAAGCTACAAGCTTCACCCCTTAGCCCTAGCTAAGGGGTTTAGCCTAACATGACTAGATTAAACTCCATAGGATCCATAGAAGAAGATGAACAAAACAGAAAAAATAAAAGAGAATAAACTTCAAACTCTGGCTCTCGCCCTTGCCACTGTAAACTCCCAGCAGTCGATAGATCCTTAACTCTTTCTCTCTCTCTCTTTCTTATAGAGACCCCAATGGGTTGTAGAAAATAATAAAAGAGGCAATTTACCAGCCAGTGCGTAAGAGGTTAAGCATTCCCTCTTGAAGTGGGAAAACGACTTCCGTCCTTCATTGATGCTCGGCATTACGAATCTTTTTTTTTCGTTAAAGAAAGATTTCTATTCTGCGTAAGAAAAATGCACCAACTAATGTTGCATATGGCCCGAGTTTGGGAAAATATCCATCTGCGCTGCGTTCATTCTAACTCCATAGGAAGGGTTGTGGCCCCCTTTCCCAATGTTTGGACGGTTTAGATCAGAGATCTGGCCTGTCATGATGGCCCACAGCTGCACGGCTACGTCCGGTTTTTCCGGACTGCGAACAGAGCCAACGCTTCTTGCGCTGGCCGTCGGTGGGACCCACTCCTTTAGGTGTCTACGGAATCCACTCCGTCCATTGCATTCACCTCGAAAAACAAGCTAGAAATGGATGATCTTTTACCAAATTTGGTGTAGCCTACTGAGCTTTTTAAACCGTCGTCCGAATTGCGTTTGAACGATGAAAAACCGGTCATGCAACTCTCTTTAAATTCGATCTCCTAAGTCTACATTAGCTGGGTCGTTGGAGTCCATTGAACGGTCTAGATCATTTACATGGCTGATGGGTGGGGCCCACAAGCATCGTGCGGCGGTCCCTGTTCTCAGCATAGTTCAATTAGGAAACCAAGTCGGGTCAGCGTTGGCTAACCGACTTGGTTAGTTCGGTGCATGGCTAGTGCACATGTGCACTTTGCACATGCCACTCAAGATGAGACTCACTATGATTCTTGTGGAAGATCTGATTTGTCCATCCCTTTTCTCATCTCATTTAAACCGCTGGGACCAAAATTGAGGCATATCCAGATATCAGGTGGGCCCTGAATTGAAGATTAATGGGCTGATCTGTCCGTTGGCCCACTTCTTGAGATCTTCAATGGCTGAAATTTAATATGTACGGTTGATTTATGGTTCACATCCCATGTATAAAGTCTCGTGTCAATCGGATGGTCGTAACCCTGTGATCTTACATTCTGGACCAGTTTCGGGCCATTTTTAACGTGAACGACTTGATTTTCTCGGATCCCTGGCATGTGAATTTGTTGATCTTGGTCCTCTGGAGTCCTTCCCTTGCTCTGGTGTCATCAGAGCATTAAATCCATGCTTTAAGCTTCCTTTTTCAGTCCATACTCGTTAATACACTCTGCATCACAAACACGATTAAAGCGGGCCATTAAACGGTGTCATGCTCATAAATCCAGGCAATAATTAGGGTCTGATATGCAATATTTGACCCTCAACACCTAGTTCAGGTGAGCTAGAGGACATGGATCCGGTTACTCCTCCCGTGGTGTCTGATGACGGGGGAGTACAACAAGGTGCAGAGGACGAGGGAGTTCCTTCAGAAGATGAACCAGGGGAGCAACCCCCATTTGATCCACCTATTGAGCTACATGTGAGGAGGTCATCTAGGGACAGACAGCCGTCCAAGAGGTACTCACCGCATGAGTACATTATGCTCACTGATGGGGAAAAGGCAAAATATTATTCTAAGGCCCTAGTCGATGAGCATAAGGAGGAGTGGTTGAAAACTATGTAAGAGGAGATGAAATCCTTGCATAAGAACCACACCTATGATATGGTGAAATTGCCTAAGGGCAAGAAAGCTTTGAGCAACAAGTAGGTGTTCAGAAAGAAGATTTAGCAGAAGAATTCACAGACGAGGTTTAAGGTCAGACTTGTGATGAAAGGGTTTGGTCAGATGAAAGGCATAGACTTCGAGGAGATATTCTCACCAGTGGTGAAGATGACATCCATACGGGTGTTGCTTGGGTTGGCGGCTAGCATAGATCTGGAGATAGAGTAGTTAGATGTTAAAATTACCTTTCTCCATGGTGACCTAGAAGAAGAGATCTACATACACCAACCAGAGGGGTTCGAAGTCAAGGGCAAAGAGCATATGGTGTGTAGGCTGAGGAAGAATTTGTATGGGTTGAAACAAGCTCCATGGCAATGGTACAAGAAGTTCGACTCATTCATGTTGAAGCATAGGTATGACAGAACGAAGTCGGACCACTGTGTGTTCACGCACAAGTTCTCAGATGGTGATTTTTTAATTCTGCTGTTATATGTTGATGACATGCTCATCATGAAAAAAGACATCAAGAAAATCGACAGGCTGAAACAAGAGTTGGGTAAGTCTTTTACGATGAAAGACTTGGGCCCGGCTAAACATATCTTAGGAATGGAGATAACCCCGTGTAAGAGCAGAAGCTTTGGTGTCAAGAAGGCATATTGAGAAAGTCCTAGAGCGGTTCAATATGAATGCAGCGAAGCTGGTTAGTACTCCACTGGATGGTCAATTCAAATTGAGCGACATACAGTGTCTCAAGACGAAGGCAGAGGTGGAAGAGATGCAGAAGATACCCTATGCGTCAGCTGTAGGAAGTTTGATGTATGCTATGTGTTGATGGTCAAATATTGCATATCAGACCCTAATTATTGCCTGGATTTACGAACATGATATCCTTTAATGGTCCGCTTTACTCGTGTTTATGATGCAAGGTGTATTTATGAGCCGGGATCGAAATAGGCAGCTAAAAGCATGAAATTAACGCTCTGATGACACCAAGGCAAGGGACGGACTCCAGGGGACCAAGATTGACGGATGTACATGCTAGAGATCCGAGAAAACCAAGAAACTGAAGTTCAAGTGGCCTGAAAGTCAGCCAGAATATAAGATCACAAGGTTCTCACCATCCGTTTGGCTTGAATCTTCATACATGGTCCGAGGACCATAAATTAACCGTACACGTCAATTTTCAACCATTGGATACTTCGGGAAGTGAGCCAATGGACAGATCAGCCCATTAATCTTTAATTTGGGGCTCACCTGATATCTGGACATGCTTCAAACCTGGTCCCCATGGTTAAAATGAGGTGGAAAAACGGATGGATGGATTGGATTTCTCACAAACATCACAGTGGACCCCACGTGAGGGTGGACGTGCATATAGTGCACGCACACCCGAATTGCACCAGGCCATGCAGTCCGGTCAAACCGACCCTTGACCGTATCCTCCTCAAACACGGCAACTGCCGTTTTCGCCACTGCGTAACGAGCGAAAACTGAGCTGCATTATGGGCCCCACACATCCTCCAACTTGATGATCTGAACCGTTCAAATGTCTCAGGAGGTGGGTGTTACCCTAACCTAGGCGTCTCTTTGCCACCATGCAGTCTAGTACAAGATCCTAGCCGTTAAACAGAGGATGGACGGCACCAAGCGAAGTTCAGTGGACCACATTGAAATTAAACAGAAGTGGGTATTCCCGGATGGTTTTCAGTGGGGACCCCAGTGGACGGAATGGATTCTTATTTAAACATCAAGGTGAGGCCCACCGACCATCACAGCTAATCGAACCCTCTGTTTCCGTTTGCGAAACAGAGGTTGCGGACGATCTGAGTGGGCCATCATCATGGCCTAAGAGATCAATCTGAACCGTCCATCATGCAGAGGGCTGCGAGCTGGTCAAAACCATGTTGATCCTGTGCATTCATGCTCACACACGTGCTGGGTTCAACGGTTACAAATGGACAGTCCTGCACCGATTTCAGCGGAATTTCGTACCTGGGTCGTGCCAACAGGCAATCAAAACCACTCTTCTCTGGTCAAAATTTTGAGGGCCAGACAATGGATGGAGTGGATTTCACAAAAGTCAACTGAAGTGGGCCCACCAACACTTCAGCACAAGAGGCACACGTTCTGCTGCGGAAATAGGTAAGATGTCCTGCGTAAACAGAGAAGCTCGCCCTGCTACGTAAGATGTCCGGCGTAAACAGAGGTTACGAAAACCTAGCAAGGACTCCAGCAGCCTATAAAAGGAGAGAGAGAAAGGGTATGGAAATCATCGACGGCAGGAAGGCAATCGACGGCCGGGTATTTTCTTCAATTGGCAGCAAGTGGGAACGTCAGGAGCAGAGAGAGTTTGTAGTTTTTTTTATTGTTATTTTAAGGACTTAGCCACATCATGTCCATGCGTGGCTGAACCTCTTAGCTAGGGCTAAGAGGTGAAGCTTGTAGCGTGATGGGCCGATTTTACGACTTGGATTATATTCGATGAACTATTTTTCTATTAGTTTGATTATAAGAAATTACATAAAGTTTTTAATGATTTTTTTGTGACTGCAATTACAATCAATCTATGATAGCTCTATGTAATTCCTTTCTTTTATCTTGATGTTAGGTAGCCCTGTTGTTCATCATTGCCCCTTGGACATGGTTGGATGACAGAAGTTCCCTTAACATTCATCCATTGTTGATTGTTTGTGGATTGGTTTCATTTCGTTGTTTACCTTGTCCCATGGGCATGGTTTTGTGAAGGAATTAATTCTGATTTTCACACCTTTCATCTCTTTGAAAGATTAATCAAAAGTAGTTCGATTCCAGTGGACGTTGTGAATCAAGCGTAAATCTCCCTGATTCTATAAGTGGATCCTCTGAATCCCTAGTTTCTCATCTCTGAATTCTCTTAAAGTTTTAGATAATTATTTCACCATTATTCATTCAGATATTCTCTCATATTTACCCCTGATTTAGATTTCATCTTAATCTAGTTCTAATTCTACGTAGTTTCAGATTACGTACAGGTTTCAGTCCCTGTGGATTCGACCTCGGTCTCACCGAGTTTATTACTACATCACAACCCTATACTTGGGGAGTGAACACTATTGTATGTACTCGCCCAGACATAGCATATGCGGTTGGTGTTGTCAGCCGGTATCTTGCCAATCCTGGTAAAGATCATTGGGCAGTGGTGAAATGGATACTGCGGTATCTAAGAGGCTCATCCAGGTTGAGCCTATGCTATGGTGACGGTAAACCTGTGTTAGAGGGCTACACAGATGCAAATATGGCAGGCGACATAGACTCTAGGAAGTCTATCTCGGGGTTCATGTTCACATTTGTAGGGGAAGCGGTTTCCTGGCAGAGCAAGCTACAGAAGGTCGTAACATTGTCGACGACAGAGGCCGAGTACATTGTAGTTATAAAGGCATGTAAAGAGATGCTTTGGATGAAGAGGTTCCTACAGGAACTTAACCTAAAGTAGGAGAAACACGTGGTCTGTCGCGATAGTCAAAGTGCTATACACTTGAGCAAGAATCCAAGTCGAAGCACATAGAGATTCGGTATCACTGCATTAGGGATACTTTGGAACAAAAGGTGTTACATCTTGAGAAGGTTCACACGAACGATAATGGGTCAGACATGAAGACTAAGGCTTTGCTCAAGGGCAAGTTTGAGGTTTGTAGAAACTTAGCTGGCATGAAGAAGGTGGATCCCTCCTGGGTCAAAAAGGGAGAGATTTGATGGGTTTTTTGACCCGTCGTCGACCGGTCGAAGGCTAGTGGTCGACCAATCGTGGAGTCGAGTCGTGGCACGACTCAAAATCCAGCGACTGTGGACTATTTTTCTCCGGGTGCTCGACCAGTCGAAGGAGATGCTCGACGGGTCGTAGGTGGCTCTCGACCGGTCGTGGACTCGGTTCGACTGGTCGAGGTTACGCAGATTCGTTCTGCGATTTTGCACGGATTTCGTGTTGCAAGTCCTTTCGCAATTGGGATGCTGAAAGGAGTTTCCTAAAACTTTAAATAGGAGTTCCTAGGATTTTCTAGGTACGACAAGAGGGTTTTCTAAAGCTTTACAAGAGATTTGCTAAAGGGTTTAGGGCTATCAAAGGTGAGAGAGAGAGAGAGAGAGAGAGAGAGAGAGAGAGAGAGAAGAAGCTTATAGAAGGGAGGTTATGCTCGTGGAGGTTATCTACTGTGCAATCTATATCTCAGCGCTTCTATGTCCTCGTAATCGGTGAGATCTCTCCGTTTTTCCTTTTGTTTCTCTCATTGTTCATCCACTCCTGCGTGAGTGAGAAGAAGGTTGTAACGTTCTACTTCATAGTGGATTGTTGATCTGGATTAGGTCCCGTAGTTTTTACCTCTTTGAGGATTTTCCACGTAAAAATCTCTTGTGTGGTGTGTGGTTGATGCATTGATTATTTTTATTGCTTTATTATCCATAATTCTGGTTTGTTCTGGAGGCCTAGATCCTAAGGTTTTGTGCAAGGCCCCCAACATCACCCACATATCTATGGGCCCTACATAGCTTTTCCAACCGCAAGAACTTCGTGCCTAACTGGCACAATTAGTTCACGTCTATCAAATCCCACCATGTGGGACCAATACAGACGTCCGTGGTGATAGAATCACCAGACAATCCACCTTCGGGAAAGACGGTAATCGGGATGCAGATTGCACTTGCAATCTTGCTGTTAGAAGCTAGGTGGGGGCCACCATGGTGTTTGTGAGAAATCCATCCCTTCCATCCATTTTAGGACATGAGCCTAAGAATGAGGCATATCCAAAACTCAAGTAGAGCACACAGCAGGAAGAGAGAGAGAGAGACCTATTGTTGTAACCTCCCCCGTCCACCGTGATGTTTAGATGCCATAAAACCGTTCATAAGGTTATTCCTACCGTGATGAACTAAAAGCACAAAAATATTTCACTTGCGTTCAATCTCCATTGTTGTTTTGTCATGTGGCCTACTTCTGTTTTAGATCTACTTTATTTTTTAGGCTCATGTCTTAACAGAAGCAGGCAAAACATATAAACGGGGTGGATTTCTCACTATCATCTCCCTAGATCCCAATTAGCTTCTGACAGCAGGAACTTCACGGGAAGCAGGCAATCAGCTTCTCAGCATTGGGCATTAAACTCCAGCTACGACACTGGAGCTGCTCCCTGCTGTACACGTGGCATGTACCCCAAACGAAGATGGATCGCTCAACTAATGTGAAGCGAATCCGGATCTACTGCTTACCATGAACAGAAAACTTCTATTTTCTTGCTACATTAAAAATGCAGTGTGTGATGATGTCGTCCAATTAGATTGTAATAAGCTGGATTTTTCTGCTTGTGACAAGTAATGAATTCAATCATGAGAAGTAGATTGCCTGTTTCGTTGGTGTGGATGTTTCTGTTCTCATTGTTTCATTGGTGTGGGCCACTTGAGTTTTGAATCTACCTAATTATTAAATCCCGATCTTATTTTATTTTATTTTTTTATTTTTTGCAAAGATAGATGGAGTGGATTTCCCCGTGGATCTCTGTGGACCTCTGACGACCTGGCGCAAACGTCTAAGTGCCCGGGCCGCATGCAATCCTCTTCCCCAACTAATGAGTTCTGGAAATAAATTGGCTACTCACCCTGCCACTAGCCAATGGCCGGTGGTCGGTGCTCTATGGGCCCCAACATGATGTATGTGTCTCATACATGCTGTCGATCTTATTTTTTATAGATAATTTTATAGTATAAACTCAAAACTGAGATATATAAAAATCTTAAGTTGGCCGCACAATATTGATTGGACTCTCACCATTAAAAACTTCTTCTGGCAAAAAAAGTTTTGAATCAAGCTGATATTCGGTACGACATGATATACATGTGGATGTCAAATAAACATTACAGTCGGCTCAAGAAGTTTTTAATGGTAGACATTCAATCACTACTATTTTCCTATGGTGTATTCTACCTGAGATTTTGATCTGACTAATTTATGATACAAAGTATTAAAATTACGTGTAAAAATGGATTAACGGTGTGGATAGAACACATATATCATGGTGGGCCCACGGAGAACCGACCAAGCGTCACTAGCCAAACAGCGTCAATGAGGTCTTGCCCTCACCGGAAGTTCCTATTTCGGAAGCTATGTGGGGCCCGCAATCAGTTTCGTAAGACCACAATCGTGCAGATATCCAAAAATCAGGCAAATGCAAAACTTAGGTGGGCCACACTAGACAAAACCGCGGGGATTGAATGCCAACCATTGGAAACTTGGAAACTTTGTGGAGGGCCAAGTTTTGTATCAGAATGATATTTGTACCTACAGTTTATAGTTTATCTGAGGGGTAATAACCCTATCAACGGTTTGGATGGCATATAAACATCATGGTCAGCTCCAAGAAGGCTTAAACAGTGCACATTCCGTTCTAACTTTTTAGTGTTGGTGTGACTAGCCGAAGTATTGGATCTACTGATTTTTGGACTTCTGAAATATCGTGGTCTTGTGAAACCGATGGACGGATTGGATTTGTTATGGACATCTCTGTTGGTCCCACGTAGCTTCCAACCACTTGAACTTATGGTGATTGGGTGGGCAGGCAAGTCGGAGCCCAGCGTACGGTGGGTTAGAGCATCCTGACCAACGATTTATGTACATCCGTTCGTTGAATTTGATCATTTTAGCCGTCACTGTGGATTTTGAGTTTTAATCTATTTACAGTGGGCCCCATTATCTGGGAGGTTCGGATTGGACGTACCAAATGTACAATAGACGTCCCAGCATGGACACTTGCACCACTACGGCTAGTGCATGATGTCCCTAATCACTAACGCTCCCATGCTCTGTACTACGGGGATAGTTCCTCACCAATTTTAAAATACTAGTACACTCATCTACAGTAGATTCAGCTTACACGAGCACTAACGTCTGATCTTCGCCATCCGATTTTCATCCTTTCAAATTGGACCACCTATCAATTTTCAACCATCCTTTTGAATGGTTAGGATCAATTTGATAATTGCAATTTTGACTCCCATTGGATTCTCGCACCATTTATATAATGGTAGTAAACCATCCTAATAGCCTTGTCGGCTCTTGGAAAGCCTTTTCACTCCTACCCCCGCCCGTCTGCGGCTAAGGACGGGCAGCAGATTTGAGTGGCCACCGTGATGTATGAGTGTTATCCACACCGTTCATCCATTTTTTCATATCATTTTAAGCTATAATCTCAAAAATGAGGCAGATCCAAGGCTCAAGTGCACTACACAAAGAGGATTAAATTCTTACTGTTGAAAACTTACCTGAGGCCACAGAAGTTTTGGGTGGATCTGATATTTGTGTTTTCTCTTCATCCAGGTCTATGTAACTATATGAATGAGTTGGATCTGATATTTGTGTTTTCTCTTCATACAGGTCTATGTAACTTTATGAATGAGTTGGATGGAAAATAAAAGTCACGGTGGGCCCTAGAAAAGTTTCAACAGTGAGAATCAGTATCATTGCTGCTTACTATGGTGTGGTCCACTTGAGCCCTGGATCTGCCTCATTTTTTGAATTATACTGGGAATATGAGAAAAAGAAGAAAAAAAAAAATAGACGCTATGATAAGACCCATACATCATGGTAGCCACTCAAAGCTGCTACCCATTCCCGACTGGAGACGGTTGGAGTTAGGACGAAATTGCGTCCATGCATCAATGCCAACTACGTCACGATTTAATGAAAATCCTTTAGATGTTATGGAAAAAACTTGCATGCATCAATGCCAACTACGTCTTGACATTAATGTCAACTACATCATTATATGTAGACTCCATGAACGACAACACAAAATTTTCTTCTTTGTTAAAATAAGAGAAATAGAAATGAAGGCTTACCTCCCCCTCCTATACTCACTCTATATAAAAAATTTCATTAAGAAATATCCTAAAAAATGATACAATCGAATACATCTCTCTGTCTATAGTTCCTCTTATGTAAACTACAACTAAAGAGAGCAAGTAAAATATTCAAGAGAAAATAAGATACACACAATAACTTTACATACACGCGTACATACCTAGTAATTAATATAGGATAGGAGGTTGATGTTTCCTACTAGGAAACATTTTGCCCTATGATAGAGGATGTATTTATCACTCTATTGCTGGGCCTGGCTTGAAACAGGTCAAAATTCAGGTTAAGGCCAACCCCAGGCCTGGCCTGTTGACAACCTTACTAATAATAGCTACTACACGGCACCAATACACTAGGTAACAACAAATTGAAAAGAAGTCGTATACCTCTTTTAAAATAGGTTTTGTCAATGTATTTATCATATCATTATTGATGTGAATATTCTGCAATGAAATCTGTCTATATTCTACCATATATAGTAACGTGGTTGGATAATATGTATAAATACATTATGGGATAGCAATACAAAACTTTCTTTTTAACTAAAACTAAATAAATAGAAATACATGACTACATCTCTCCAATGATTTCTCTGTACAAAAAGCTTACGTAGAATTTTCATAAGATAATAATGCTTCTCTATTTGTGTACCACACTTTTTTTTCTTTTTTTTTTTTTTTTTAAATGTTAGCTTGTTGGTACAAGCACTGTCAGTTCACACTTCACTGTTAGCCACCCCCTCTAGGGAATCGATGCCAAGACCTCAGAGTTGAAACGAGGTATCTTTCACTCAATCTACCACTTGAGCTATGGATATGGGTGTATCTATGTACCACTTATATAGACCACTACAAGGCAAAGACTAAAAGAACTAGGCTTAACAACTGTATGTACACATGTATGAATGGGCTCAAGTGGGGAAGAGGCTTTTCCTATTACTAGATGTTAGTAGTTGTGTAACATTCTCCTACTTGAATGCTAGTTTCTCTTATAGTGTAAAAACATTATTAATAACAATTGTCCAAATGTTATCAATTACTATATAGCAATAAACACAAGAAGTTTTGCACCACACATACTTCTCACTTGTAATAGACTTCGTCACCATATCCACTATGTTGTCGTCGATCAATATAAATCTTCAACAATTATATCCATTTATCTTCTACCATGTAATGAATAAAGTGATATTGAGCATTGATAACATTACTAATTAATTGGACATGTTGTACCTATTTCGTAATAAATGCAATATTTGTTGATGCTCATAAACTAGAAACAAATTGTCCTTGTTTTCCTAGGTCCTCATTCCTTATTTTTCTAGGTTAATGTGCATAAATCAACTTGACTAATTAAAGATAAAATATCTACTCTAACACAACTTTAGTTGAATCCAATAAAAAAATGTTAAAGTTAAGATTCAATTAGTAATCAGTAGTCATTATGACCACATATGTGCATGTGCATGATTTGCCAATTCTCTTTATACTTGAGGATCTTCTACCTATTTATTATTATTATTATTTGAGTTAGCTTGTTAGTACACGTACGCCCATGCTAGCCACCCCACTAGGGATGGATACCAAGACCTCAAGTGTTGAAACAAGGTATCTCCACTCAGTCTACAAGGTGAGTTGTGGATCTGGGTGTGTACACACACACATATAAAATATATATATATATATGTGTGTGTGTGTGTGTCACCAACTAAAAGTTATTCTCCCGCATGTCCAAAAAGCCATCCCTTCTATGGTTATAATATGATTTTAGAGAGAACAATGGGACAACTAGTCAACAGCACCATGTCACGTCCATGACAGAGATCTGGGTGTGTACACACACACACACACACACACATATATATATATATATATATATATAGTGTGTCACCAACTAAAAGTTATTCTCCTGCATGTCCAAAAATCCATCCCTTCTATGGTTATAATATGAATTTAGAGAGAGCAATGGGACAACTAGTCGACAACACCATGTCATGTCCATGACAGAGACATTGTTTGATTGTGTACTGGTAACTAAATACACAAGTAAACTTTGTGGTCCTACCGTGATATGTGTCATCATCCATGCTGTCCATCCATTTTTCAAGCTCATTTTAGGGTATGCATGAATGTAGAATTGAAGCATATCCAAAGCCCAAGTGGGCCACACAATAGGAAATAGTAGGGATAATGTCCGTTGAAATTTTCTTACAGTTCAGTGTTATTTATATATCATCCAGCCTGTTTTTAAGGTCACACGTACATATTTGAAGGAAAAACACAAATACTAGCGTGATTCAAAACTTCTATGGTAGCCAGGAAGCTTTCAACGGTAGCGGTTTAATTCCAATTGCATCCTGTGGCCTGTTTCACTTGAGCTTTGGATATACTTTAATTTGAGTTCATGCCTTGAAATGAGCCAAAGAGGATGGACGGCTAAGGGCCTGTTAGGGAGCGTGGATTTGGAACCCCCTGTATTCGGAACCCGGGATTGGAAACCCCCTGGATTTGCAATCCTCATGGGGCTTGTTTGGCTGGACCAATCCGACAGTATTAAGAGGGATGGGATCGTGATATCCTGGGATATGCATGACGAGCCAAACGGACCCGGTGAACTTGTCCCGGGATATCAGCAATCCCATGGATCTTAAAACAATCGGCTGAGATCACCATCATTACTTTAAAATTGATCCCATCCCTTGGTTGGATGGATTGGAAGGTAAAATCCTAGGATATGCTGGGCGTGCCAAACAGACCCAGTGAACTTGTTCGGGGATATAGCAATCCCATGGATCTGAAACCAATCCACCGACACCACCATCATTACCTTAAAATCCATCCCATCCCTTGGATTTGCCTGTCCAAACAGGCCCATAGTGTGTTTGGCACCTAGAGTGTGAATTAGCTTTAATCCAAAAATACCTATACATGGTATATTTATGGAGGTTTCAATTTAATTATTAAATTAGCTTTAATATTTCTAATTAGTGAGATATATAATTTTTGACATTATGGTTGTGATAAGCCCGCTGAAATATATGTTTTGCCTGAAAATGATGAAATTTCAAGTCTCGGATGGACAGCAAGCACAAGATCATGTCTGAGTGACTAACGAACGATTTTTAATCGTTGATTAATAGGGACAGTGTTTGGCCGGTGCTTATATACATTAACAATGTTTGGAGAGTGCTGATCATCATTAGTGAGACATGTGCCCAATAGAATAATAGTGTACCTCGACAAACATGTCACACCAGCTACTATTGAAATGATTCTAACACGGATTGTTTGCCCAGGAGGCCGACTACAAGTTAACCCAAAAAAAAAAAACTACTAAAATGATTGTTAGGTGTAATCCAAGCTCTCACCGTGGATTGCTAACCACCTAGAGAGGGGATTAGAAACCCCTCGATATGCAACCCTGTTACTTTATACCCCAAATCCATGGGCATTTGAAACCCCCTCCAATCCACGGTGCCAAACGACCCGTGAGATAAAACACGTGTATCATGGTATAGTATACAAAGTTACTCAGTAAACAATCCACGTCCGTCCATTGTCATGTCCACCACCATCTAGCCTTTACAGCATGCCATGGACTGCCAGCTGCGGCATGACTTAGTCCCCTACAGGCATTTAGCATCATATGAGATTTACCATACCACAATTTTCTGCCTACTACTTTAAATTTGGGACAGCCAAGTGGCCCATTAATTGCGGATCTAAGCAGATCCGGCCTTTGACAGTGTTCTCGGCAATCAATCAGTACAGATTCGACCTTTGCATTATTTACTTTACCGTACATCGCATTGGATCTAACACGTGGCTCCATTTATCACTGTATATCTGACTTTCCGTTGCATTCACCGTTCGATCTATCTCTATCCACCTTACTATTTCACAAAACATCATACATCAAAGAGATCCATTTAGTTTGTAAACTGTTGCCTGTCTGATGAGTGACTAGCTTGATTTCTTTTTGGGTTAGAATTACATGATTGGGCCCATTTAATGAACGGCTTGGATCTAAGATAATACACTTGCTGGCAGCTATAGGTGATATAATAATCATGCATGGGATTAAGCATTCTCTATCACCAACGTACGGATTCTAACATGCTGGTCGAGATGTCTTGAAATTGATATTTTCACCACCATTTTTTATTATACATACACCCTCTGTTTTCAACTTTTGCTTCACTTTTTTGTCCTTTTGGTACCACACACGGGAGAAAAAGGGTGCATCTATCAAAAAGGTGGGGTAAATGAGTTCCACCTTGCTTGCGAGCAGATTACGTTACAGTGTGCTTTACACCTAACGGCTTGTTTGCGAGCGTGGATTTGGAACCCCCTCGATTCGCAACCCCCGGGATTGGAAACCCCTTGGATTGGCAATCCTCCATGTGTGTTTGACACCCTGAAGTGTGAATCAACTTTAATTCAAAAATACCTATGGTATATTTATAGGGGTTTGAATTTAATTACTTAATCAACTTTTATATCTCCAATTAGTGAGATATATAATTTTTGATATTATGGTTGTGATAAGCCTGCTAAAATATATGCTTTGCCTAAAAATGATGAAATTCCAAGTCTCGGATGGACTGCAAGCATAAGATCATGTCTGAGTGACTAACCAATGATTTTTAATCGTTGATTAATATAAACAATGTTTAGACGGTGCTGGACAATGTTTAGACGGTGCTGATCTACATGAACAATGTTTGGTAGCTACTGATCATCATTAGTGGGCCATGTGCGCAATAGAATAATAGTGTACAGTGACATACATTTACCCCTGCAACTATCAAAATGATTTTAGGTGTAATCCAGGCTCTCACCGTGGATTACAAACCCCCTCAAAGAGGGGATTGGAAACCTCCTGGATGGGCAATCCCCGGTTACGTTTTTGCTGCCAAACAAAAAAGGGAATTTGAAACCCCACTAATCCCCTCCAGTCCTCTCCAATCCACGGTTCCAAACGACCCCTAAAGATGTGGCGACTCACGTATATACACGGCATACAATTTCGACCATTCAAACAATGGCGATAAAAGTTGTAGCATGGCCTGAAAAATCTCAGCATACCAACCGTGCAATTTGGGGCCACCGAATGTCAGTGGACGAAATTTGAATTGGGAAATCTAATGGCTGAGATCATCCCACTAAGCTAAGCGTGTTTTTCATGGACACGGATTACATACTGACCTGCAGTACCGAGTGGCTACTGGTTAGTGCTTTGTGGGCCTCACTATGATGTATGTGTTTTATCCACGCCGTCCATCCATTTTGCGAGCTCATTTTAGCACATGACCTCAAAAATAAAGGTAGACCCAGATCTTGGTTGGACCACACTACAAGAAACAAAATTGATCAAAAGCCCACAATTAAAACCTTCTATAAAAGTTTGATGATATTTATATTGTACCTTCATCCGTGTCTGTGTGACCTAAACAACGGGTTCGATGGAAAATAAACATTACAGTAAGCCATAGGAAGTTTTTACCCATGGGGGTGGGCGTGTTTAATCAATCATTGTTTTCCTAATGTTGTGGTCCACTCAAAGTTGCATTTGGTAAAACTTAATTTTATAATTTATTATTGAAAATTATTGTTTTTATGATTTTGGTAATTCAAACTATTTGGTAACAAAAAGAAATTTAGTTCTTGATTGAAAAATCAGTTAAATTTTTTAAAAAAATTTCAGCCACTGTAACTTGATTTAAAACTTATATGAATGTGGTAACCCGTTTTCCTTTAAAATTTTGGATGAATTTTAACTAAAATATTCCTACCAACTTTTAAAAATGACAGGATTTCAGAAATTCAAGATGTTATGACTCTCTTACTGAGTTGTTCTCTCTTCCTATGATCGAGGGAAAAAAATCCCTAATTATGCCGAGGCCAAATCCTTCTCAAATCTCTTATTTCTTCCCGTTAATCTTCATTTGATGTGAATGTGAAATTTCATTCTTTTTTTAAAGCATTTCTAAGCCCACCATGATGTTTATTTGTCATCCATACCCTTCATAAGGTCACACAGATGTGAATGAAGGGAAAACACAAATATCAACCTGATCTATAACTTCTATGGCCCCTAAAATGTTCTAAATGATAGACATCTAATTCTATTTCTTTATATGGTGTGGTACACTTGTAATTTGGATTTAACTCATTTTTGGGCTAATGCCCTAAAATAATCTCACCAAATGAATGGACCGTTTGGATCTAACACATACATTATGATAGGGAAGCTCACAAAACATGATGTTTTCAACCAAAAAATAAACATGGGTGGTGTGTTGTATGACAAACCGAACATGGATTGCCTATTGACACATGGCTATTGGATGGTGTTCCGTCAAATCTACCATGTATGTATTTTATCAATGCCCTCCATCCATCTTGGGTAAGTATTTTTGGGCGTGATACAAAAAATGAGGTGGACCACATCATGGGGAAATAATGACGATTGAATAGTTAGCCATTAAAAACTCCCAAGGGTCACTCTAATGTTTATTTGCCATCCAAACTGTTGATTAGTTCATGCATACTAGAAAAAAGGGAAACACAACTATCAGCTTCATCCAAAAGTGTTGTGTACCTCCACGAAGTTTTTAATGGTAGGCGTCAATCACCATTGTTTCGTGTTGTATGGTCCATGCATGATTTGGATCTGCCTCACATTTGAGCTCATAATCTAAAATAATCTTGAAAACAAAAAAACAAATGAACGGTGTTGATAATGCATATACATCATGATGGAGCCTATATAACAACGTCCAATAACTCTGTGAAATGGAAGAGTCACGAGCAATCCCCCTTTTGCTTTGAACGAGAAGCCGGATGGGGTATACAGGTATGACCGTGCAAATCCACTCTATTTTAAAAGACCATAATAAAACCGGATTTTAAAAATAAGGCAGAGCTGAAACTCAAGCAATCCAGGCTATAAGAAACTCGAGTGTCTATGCTAGAAGAAACAGTGGGAAGGAAAGGCACGCCATTGAAACTTATTGGAGCTGGCCATGGTGTTTATATGCCATCCAGACCGTTCATAGGGTTACAACCACTCAGATAGACCATAGGCACTAATATCATCCTGATACAAAACTACCGTCATCCCAGGTGTTCATTAATCCTCATTGTTTCTTTTGGTATGGCTCACGTGAGTTTTAGATCTGTCTTATGTTTAGACTAATGTTCTATTGTCGACCTGTGAAATAGATGTAAGAAGTGGATTTGTCATATACTCTTAGACTAATGTTCTATTGTCGACCTGCGAAATAGATGTAAGAAGTGGATTTGTCATATACTCTATAGGCCCCACATAGCCTCGGGCACGGGAATATCTCTGCGTTGGGGTTGGGCAATCCATTGGGTAGCTAGAGACGGACTGGGTACCTAGAGACTATGGTCTTGTCAGGGGATATGTGAGGCCCACTGTGATGTATATGTTTTATCCATGATTTATATTTATTTTAACAAAAAAAAATTTAAGCAATGAGCCAAAAAATGAAGTAGATTGAAGGCTCAAGTGGACCACACCACATGAAACAGTGAGGATTGAAAGCTTGCAGTTGAAAACTTCTTAGGAGACTTAGAAGTTTTGGATCAAGCTGATATTTATTTTCCCTTCATATAGGTCAATGTGACCATATGAACATATTGGATGGAAAATAAACATCCCCATAGGCTTTAGGAAGTTTTCAAAAGTAGGAATTCGATTTGCACTACTTCCTATGGTGTGGTCCACTTGAGCCCTCAATCTACCTCATTGGGCTCATGCCCTTAAACGATCTCGGGTGTACCACACCACAGGGAAACAATGGTGATTAAACACCCACCGTTCAAAAGTTCTCAATGTTGACTGTAATATTTATTTACTATCTAACCTGTTGGTAAGGTTACACAAACCTAGAAAATAAAATTTTGTAAATGTGTGGGCCACTAATTTCATGGAATGAGAATATTTTTTCAAGCCAAAGTATTTTTTTATATTCAAGATAATTGAGTCAAAAGTAGGTGGTGTGATCGAGGGCATGTATTTAATTTACGTGTGCGATTAGAATGTGTGACATGTTAGAATCATACTTAACTCAATGCTTGAATGAAAACAACTAAGTAAGACCAGATTGGAAATCCAAATGTCGAATCAACCACTAGTTGTAGTCCGCGATCAAGCGATTTGTGAAATGGTAGGGGTGAGTCATTCCTGATGAATTCTTTTACTTTGCGTTATAGACTTTTCTTTCACTACTTATAAATTAATATATTTCTCAAAATAATGATGATGAACAAATATATTAGAAAGGCTAAAATAATGTCATTTGTATTAATATGTAGATATAGCTCATTAAAATCAACTAGAGATTATGAAAAAGATGAATACCTATCACATCTATAAGAGCAGATAATTCAAGTGAATGGTCAGTAGGATGTGACAAAAAAAAAAAAAAAAAAAAAACTCGAGTAAGAACTCAATTGATCAAAATCCAATAATGTAATGTTGTGAATATTTAATCTAAATTTATGGTACTATAGTGATGACGTTGAACAGTAGCGATTTATGTTAAGACTATACTATGCTAAGCTATATGCTAGGATAAATGTAAAAAGTAGATAAATTACGTTTGGCGTGAGCCTCGAGCTCTTCATTGCATGATCCTTTTATAGGTTGTCGAGGCGGCAAAACCTTCGCTAGGTTGTCAATTCAAGATCATTCGCATCTACGGCTTGCATTCCAAATAGGGAGATCTCTGTATAAATCTAAAATCGTAGGTTTTTAGATATCCACTTTTACATAGATGGTCTATCTCCTATTGGATCTTTGGGACATTGTTGAATCCATAAGTAGCTCGATCAAAGCCACGCATCTCCATCCTTTGTTCCCAGATCTGAAATCGATCAGGTCATTGTTGCATCTGACTAACCTGAAAAGCGTTATTTCTTCTACAATCTCACTCCTTCCTAATTGTAGAACTAGTGGGATCGTATCCACAGGTTCCAAATCTCTCATTCTCTTGATTCTGATTTGCTCCTAATTTGGGTCCATATTGCTACCAATCTGCTCAGATATTGATCGAATCTTAGAATATTCAAGATCTTCGTGTTCACCTTGAGGATTTCAAAAGTCTATGAAATGGTCTCCCATTTTAAAAGAATTGTAAGAGATAACTTTACCAAGTGTATCATAGTCAGATTTATCTTTTATAAACGTTTTTAATATATTGTATCATATTCAGATTTGTCTTTTATAAACATGTTAAGTATGTTGATTCAATGACGTGCCACACAAATCACGACCACATATCATTCTACGTTTCAATATCCTAAAGTCATGTGTACGATTTTATGACATCATATTAATAATGAAAAATGTATCACCGAAGATAAATACATGAAAGGTATCCTCGCACGATCGAATACAATTCTATAACACCCATACTCATAGTATCTACACACGGTAACTTCCTATTAGTCCACCTTTGATAAAAATGAGTGTAACCAGAAAGTACAAAAAATGAGCCTTTTCCGACTCAAAGCAGGCCACACGGAGGTTTTAAGATAAATTTTATTTTGTTCCCATTAGTGTAGCCCGCACGACCTTTTGAAAATGCTGATATTTTTGTATACGGTCCAAATAAACCTTCTGACCCCACAGACCTTGGATGTTTCATGCGCTGCTTGCAAAGGTTGGAAGCGATTCCGGTCTCACATACTACCGTACGTGTTGCAGACGAACCAGATTCCAATATGCGATAGAACCATGTTGCTATATTACATGTGACACAGTTATCTTTCAATCGGATTTCAATCTAGTAGGACCCACATGGAAGGAAATTGTTTCAAGATACGCGTAGATCAGAAGATCTTAACCAGCTAAACACTGGCCTTAAATTCAACGGTGGAAAAAAAAAAACTGTTAAATGGTCAAAGTTGAGTGCTGGAAAGGAAAGATAAGTGACGTCTATGGTTAATTGATAATGATAATTTTGGAGAGATCCTCCATCCATAATGGGGTCCGCTAGTTGGACAGTTCAGATTGATGAATAAATAGGTCACTTGTAAATATATCTTAATAGAGATCGCTCTACCATAACCTAGTTCTTCCATCTCTTCATCTGCCTTCTCAATAAATGCACGGTCGATGACACTTAACCTGTAGCACCATGTGGGTAAACAGCATGCAATCAATGCGCCCACTATTGGGTGCACGTTAAAATGGCTAAAATGCGCACCTTCAACGTTGGAATTTACACAAATCCATGGTGGGCCATGTCTTTTCCATCAAACGATCATGAGGCTCCACCTTTTTAGTAGACTCCATAAAGGATCTCTCCATAGCTTAAAGCTGTGCAGCCCACTCACCGCTACGGACGCGTCTGGCTTGTACTATGAGTTTTAAAACATTTCTCATATCCATTAGTTCTGTGGGGTCCATCAAGTATCCATGTTATATTCATTTCATCGGTATGTTCTGGCACGTCATTTTAGATCATGGTCCAAATACAAGGTAAATCCAAAATTTTAGGGGGCCACACCAAACGACACGATGGAAATGGAAATGCGAAGGCATGGTATTTATATTGAAAGTCTGTGGGGAAGAGTGAGCTCTCAATATCTGTTGGTCTATGCGATATGAGACCTTCACAGAGTCAAAGATGAACGGTCCAGATCTAGTATTTTGCCTAACTGCTACTGGAGTAGATGGGTCTAATCACTCATCTGATTCTACAGTATAGATGGCTTCAAATTATGATATATGGCTTAGATCACCCCAGGGATAACCTAAATGGGTAAATATCAACTCTCACTTTTCTTTTTCTATTGCCGTTGTAGCTTAATGTGTAATTTATGTGAGAGCCTCTTTTCATTTATTGAGAATGATATGTATAATCCACTTCATTCATTCATAATGTGATTTTCACGGAGATGAAAGGAAAACACAAATAATATGTTAATCCAACACTTCTATGGCCACCCTTGAAAAAATATTTCAATTGTAAGTGTTAATTTCTTTATTTATTTTTTTTTCCTATGTCGTGGCCTACTTGAGTTTTAGATCAATTTTATATTTTAACTCATGCTGAAAATGAGTTAATGAAAAGGAGGATGGTGGATATAATACAAATATCATAGTGGCCCACTAATATCATGGCAATTTGGATAACAGGAATGCTAGCATGAGATTTATGTCATTGACCAGGTAGAGCCTACGGTGACTCTTTCTGGCCTGGAATTCTGTCTGGTCCACTCATTAAATGGACCTTTCTATGACATTATAAATGGCACATTTATTTTTTGGGAAATGTGAAGTTTTAAAAACCATACCGTGCTTCTAGTTGGAAAATGTAATGTCTGAAAAACCAACCTGTGCTTCTAGTTGGAAAATGTAATGTCTGAAAAACCAACCTGTGCTTCTAGTTACATAGGGATGGGCCGTCAAGCTAAAAGACACTGATCATAATATCCTAACCATCCACAAATAGCCTGTGGAATGGTTTGTTCAGATACCCTTGGATCTCAAAGTTAAAGTTCCAAATGGCATCTTAAAGCCTAAGTGTCATGTGGGTCCCTCATCAAACCGTCCAAAATCTGGACCTGTCCTCGAGGTATCTAGGTAAAAGCTCTGCTCAGCATAGAAAATAATGGACGGTCACTGGTCACTTATCTGATCAAAGGTACATAGCCCATCTGATTAGCAGAATTAGGGTGAATTTTTTGTGGTGGGGCCAACCATTTTAACGGATTGGATGCTGTGGACATACGACAAAGTGGAATGAATGCTATAATTATGGTGACTTAGTTGTCTACCTTAGTGTGATTTAAGCGGACGCGGATTATATACTGACAGGTTGAGTAGCCAGACTGGCTACTGAGGTGACGTTACCAAGTTCTGTGGGGCCCACCATCATGTATGTATTGTATCTACACCGTCCATCCATTTGTATAGATCATTTGAAGGCATGAAACAAAGAATTAGTCAGATCGAAATCTTAAGTGGATCCCACCACAGAAAACAGTGGGGAGAGGGACGCCAACCGTTGAAATCTTCCTAAGGTCCATTATGATGTTTATCTGAGATCCGACCTGTTTATAAGTTAAGACAGACATGAAAGAAGAGAAAAAACTAATTTCAGCTTGATAGAAAACTTTTGTGGCCCTTAGAAATTTTTAATGGTGGACGTCACTCTCTCCACTGTTTTCTGTGGTGGGGTCCACTTGAAATTTTGATCTGACTCGTTCTCTGTCTCATGCCCTAAAATGATATCTCCAAATGGATGGACGGTGTGGATACAACACATACATCATGGTGGGCCCTACAGAACTTGGTGACATGACTTCAGTAGCGAGTCTGGCGACTTAACCTGTCAGTATCTAATCCGCGTCCGATTTAAGCATCCTTATATAATATATAGGGAATTTTACCGCAAAAGTCTCATGTAGTACTTTCAATTTTACCAAACAGTACTTGAACCGAAATTTTGTTAAGGGCTCAATTGAGAGCTTATAAACCGAGGTAAATAAAAATTAATGGAATTAAAGGTAAATGAATTGAGAGTAAATAGCTTTTGCAGTTGTGTTTGGAACGGAGAGAATGAAATGCATTTGAAATCTAAGAATTCTATTTGGCTGGGAGCAAACGAGAGGAATTGTAATGCATTTGAATTTTTTAATATATTCATAAAAATGCATGTGATATTCAAAATCAGCTTTAATATTCCAACTTTTTGTGTGTGTGTGTGTGTGTGTGTATATAATATGATTGTCATAAACCCATTGAAATATTTACTTCAGCAAAAAAAAAAAAAAAAAAATGAGAAATTTTTGAATTGAGAATATCATTTACATATTTAAAGCAGGGAGCATCAAACCATTTATCAGTTATAAGAAGCAAATTAGAGTATCATAGTCCCCAAATTAAGGTATTACAAACATAAAAATCTCTAATTTTATAACCAGATATCAGTTACACATTTAAAGCAGGAAACATCAGACCATATATCAGTTAGAAAAAGTATATTAGGGTATCACAGTCTCCAAATTAGGGTATTACAATCCAAAAAATCCCAAATTTGTAATGAGATTAGGGTACCAAAATCTCCAATGTCAAAACCCACAAATTTGTAATGGGATTAGGGTACCAAAATCCCCAAAAATCCCCAATTTTAGAACCCATAATTTATAATGGGATTAAGGTACCAAAATCCTAAATTTAAAAAAACTCCAATTTCAAAACCACTAAATTCGATTTGGGATTAGGGTACCAAAATATCTAAACTCAAAATGAAATTAGGGTACCAAAATTCCCAAATTCAAAATGGGATCAAGATACTATTGTTGAGACTCAAATATTGCATAATTTCTCTCATTTATATCTTGGTTTTATGAACATGAATCCGCTTAATATTCTATTTTACTCATGTATGTGTTGCAAGGTGAATTTAATCTTGGATTGAAAAAGGGTGTTAAAAAGCATGGGTTTGATGCTCAAGAATCACCAAGGCAAGGGATGGAACTTAGGAGACCAAGTTTGAAGAATTCACATGCCAAAGATCCAAGAAAACCAAGTGAAGAATAAAGAGAATTGAAGAATCCTGAAATCGTCCTGAAAAAGTGTATTCTAAAGCTGTTAAGTTTATTTTGGAAAACTGCGCAGCAAGAAGTCTGTTTTGAACGAACTATGCAGCGAGAAGTTTATTTTTAAAAAAATACATATATTTGAGACGATTTCTAGGGTTTTTCAACTTTATACGAAAATTGGAGTTCCCTACTTATAAATAGGGGTTCCTAGAGCATTCCTAAACATCATTCAAGGCATCCCAAAGTAAAATTTAGGATTTTTAAAGAATTTTTAGTTTTATTAAAGCTTTATAAGTTGTTTTTTTTTTATATAGATATTTTCTATTTGCATTTTCTTTCTTTATTTCTTGTTGCTTTTTATTTCTGCAATTTAATTATGTTTTTCTAAGTTCAAAAAAGCTAAAGGGAAGCACATGGGTTTAATGTTTCTTTAAGATTATGATGATTGATTATTTTAATGATGAAAAGAATGGTGTATGCATGTTATCTATTATTTAGGTTTTGTTTTTTATCCTCTTGTGAAATCCATATGCTTCTATCATATGAGATCCACATTAATGGATAGGCTTACCCTAGATCAATCAGATTTCCTAGATAGGAGAGGTTCTCAACCTGTTATATTTCTTTGATATTCATTATCTTATAGATATTGAATACTTAAAATCATTGACGCTTGAGAATAAATGTCAATGGTGCAAATCTATAATTTTCTAATATTTTATATCATTTATTAAAATATTTAAAATCTTTATTTTCCAAAACCCACAAATTTGATAATGGGATTGTGTTATCAAAAGCCATCATGATTTTGGAACATTAACATATGTATGGAACTTTGAAGCTTGGGTGTTATTTTATTCAGTTGAATTACATCCATTCAAAAATTCCAAAATCAAATCATCAGATTAATTTTTATTACTTAGTTTGTTTAGCATTTGATTTTTTTTTCCTCTCAAATTCATCTTAAAATGGATCGATTAGGTATTCACGGGATACTACTTACGAACCTCTGCACTTGGAGGCAAGCAATCAACTATAAACTCCAAATTCAATTTTTTATAAGGGCCTACCTTCATTTTGTCAGTGCATGCTCGAATCGTCATGTCCCACAAACTTGACACATTACAATGTAAAGAAATGAAAAAGTTCAAAGGGCCCTTCCAATTATAATAAAAAATTACAAATCTCAAAAGCGATAGATGTTGCCAGTGCTCAAAAGCACATGAGTCCTGCAAGTATAAACCGACACTATAAATATTCATGCTTCACGCCATTATAGTTACATGAGTTAGGGTTTTTATCTTTTGAGGTGAGAGGAAAAGAACAAGAGAAAAGTACGAGGGAAGTCGACTGTGTTGGGGGAACCGTGGAAGCACACAGAGATGAATCTAGGATAGCAATTCAATAGCACCAAGCAAACACAAAAAAGAACACAGGAATTTTAACGTGGAAAAATCCTTTCGAGAAAAAACCACGGCACAAAGCGACAGATGATCACTATGAAAGCAGAAATTACAAAGAGCGAAAGCTTACCCAATTTGAACAACCTTGAATCTCACTATTGCTACACCCTTTTGAAACCCTATGAGGATTTAGAAACCCTTGGAATACCTCTCAATCCCGTTTACACCCATATATATTGCTTTAGAAAGAATCCTAAACGAAATAGGAAGCAAATTTCACAAATCCGGCGGATCCCCAACATTCTGCACAAAACCGTTTGATGTCATTGAACACACTTCAATGATATTGAAAAACTGTCAAAATCGTCCAACAACTAAACATGGATTTTCTGAAAATCTTCGATTGGTCGACCCAACTTCGATGTCATCAAAAAATGACACTAATATGTCCAGCAACCAACAGAGGATATTCGGAAAATACTCGATGACATCTAACCTATCATCGACAGACTGTTGATATTACAAATTTAAGACATCTGTCAATAACAGATTGTTCGAAGCTCCAATTGAGTTATCAAGCTCTGAGGAAAAAGATTGAGAGAGTTTAGATGAGAGATCGCAAGTAGGATCCCTGATCGGGTTTTCGAGCTTTGAGGAAACAGATCGTGAGAGAGAGAGAGAGAGAGAGAGAGAGAGAGAGAGAGAGAGAGATGCGAGATGAGAGATCGCGAGAGAGACAAAAAGAGAGCTAGGATGAGAGATCTGAGAGATTGCGAGAGAGACAAAAAGAGAGCTAGGATGAGAGATCACGAGAGAGCTAAGATGAGAGCTTGGTTAGGAGGCAACAGCTTCGCCGAGAGGATGCAACATCACTGAGACGATGAGAGAGAGAGAGAGAGGAGGGAAATTGCCCATTTTCCCGCATATTTATATGGGGGTAATCTGGTTTTTAAAAAATATGCTCCTCATACGGTATGTGTATTACACAATCCTAAATGGCAGGGAAAAGGCAAGCGGCCTCTCAAAAGACATTGATAATACAATAATGGCCAGAATTTCCTCAAGTGCAACCGAAGGAATCGCCCCCATTATGGTGTTTTTAAGGATACAATGAACTCTTAATCCGATTTTCAACACGGGAAAATTTGCACATTTAAGTGTTGTATCTCGCAATCGTGATCTCTGAGCGAGCTGCTACTTTTTTGCTTTAATTTACGATATGCCTTAAAGGTTTAGAAAAACTTTACAAGAAAAGATTAGATCGAGAGTAATTGCACAGAAGAAGATATAATCTTAATGATTTAGAGTATTACTTCTGGATTATAGAATCCAGGATTTATATCAATTGAAAGGTTATGGATTTCATCCTGAAGAGGTGCTAAAGTGTCTCTTTAAGAAATTCATAAACTAGGATTAGTTGTAGATTGAGAAATAATTGCCTTCCATGAAAGGACATGACTCTTTGTCCGAATGGCTTAGAATTTATTTCTATTTTTACGCTTTACTCCATTCAAACAGAAACAATTATCCAATAGGAAAAACCATATCTACATAAGCGACACATGGCATGGGTTCCACATGTACAATCATGTCACAGGATTATCTCTATTAATATGGCAGAAAAAAAGTAATAAATCATAAAGAAAAAATATGGTACCATGGCAAAAATTTGAACCGAAAGTGGCCCATCTAATGTACCTAATAAAGCGCCAAAAGTTCTTGTGATCACCATGATGGGTTGCATATCTTGGATGGGTTGGATGTTATACATATACCAATGGGCCCCAAAATTCTAGATTAACCACTTTTAAGGAAATAATAGACAAAGGCATTTTGGTAATTGCCCCTTCCAAAAGCATCTCCTGGGAATTTTTATAGGAAGTTTTTGAAAAAAAAACCCTATATATAATAGGCCTACGTCCATAAAGAAAAGGAGAGGCTGAGAGAGAAAAATAATTAGACCAATAGAGCCCCAAATTGCTATTGCTCTTGCTTGGAAGGAGAACAAAGGCGATAGGAAGCTATATATAATAGGCCTACGTCCATAAAGAAAAGGAGACCATCCTCGAGGAGATTTGAATATGTTTACATAAGCAAAACTCCTTTTCGGCCAACAAGTCACATATGTATACACACTATTTATGGAAAGTTTAAATAATTAATATATTTATTTACTTTCTAAAAATAACTTTTATTTTTGAAATTTATTTTTTATTTTAAAAAACACAACAATTTCTTTTCGGCCAATGAGTCACATATGTAAAACATTCTATTCGTATAATTGGTGGGCCATACCATGATGATCACTTAGGTTGATCTACACACCTAGATGAAAAGAAAGTCGATATCAATGGACAAATTTGAATGGATCGTGTGATTTTAATGTGTTGTCGGTGGATTGTCTTAAGATGGCCTGGGATCAATGTGTGGACCAATTTAGCATAAGATACACTTAGGGCTGCAACTCAACTCGAACCCAATTGACCAAACCTGAGTTTGGGTTGGGTTGGGTTGTCAGCGTCCATGGATTAGGTTAGGGTTGGAAAACTCAAACCTGATTTGAAATTAGGTTGGGTTTGGGTCAAGTTGAGCCAGGTCGGATTAGGTTGATCCAGGTTGGGATGGATTGAGAATAATTGTATGCATCTGGGTCAAGTTCAGCCAGGTCGGATTAGGTTGAGCCAGGATGGGATGGATTGAGAATAATCATATGCATTTGGGTAGGTCGGATTAGGTTGGATCAGTGTAGGCCGGTTGAACATAGGGAAATTCGGGCCAGGTTCATGCACCTCCAAATCTCAAGTTGTAAATTAACTTGGGTTGAGTATGTACATGGATTGCCCATGACCCCGGCTGCAAGAAATTCCTACCATTAGGAGTTAAGTGGGGCTCACCATAATGTTTGTAAGAAATCCACTTTGTCCATCCTAATTGCCAAATCATATTAGAACATAAGCGCAAAAATGAGGTGGATCCAAAACTTAAGTGGACGCACAAGAAGAGGTGGGAGGGAAATGACCACCGTCAACACCTTTTCAGGGTCCAACTAGATGTTTATGTTCCATCCAATCTTTAATTTGGCAATTCCCATTGAGATGAACAGAAAACCAACAAATAGTGGCCCCATCACAACTTCTATAACCCAATGAATGTTTCAATAATGGGTTCAATCCCATTATTTCCTATTCCATAGCTCACTTGATTTTTGAACATGCCTTATTATTTTGTCTTATATTGTAATAAAAAAAAAATTAATAAAATGATTGGAAAGAGTGAATTTTTAGTGGAAATCATGGTGGGGTCTCAACCTAGCTTCCTAGGAATCTGCATCTATTGAGTACAAGGTCAGTTCGCTCCGGTTCGAATTAGGCTTGAGGCGGGTTAGGGTTGACCCTTAACCAACCCAAACCGCACCGGCTTCACCCCTCGACGCAGCAATCGTATCTGATCATTTCTCATATAAGAAAGGGGCAGTGACCCTTTCCCAAAGGAGTTGGAATTGTCAATCCCTTTTCCTAAGTGAATCAAATTCCCAATTTGACCAGACAAACTCAAGTACACTTAAAAGAACTATTTTAAAATTCAAGAAAAATCAAATTGACGAAATGCACAATGTCGGAGACATGCGGGCCCTTCCACATTTTCATGTAAGTGAAGCTCGAAAAACGCCGACGGGGCCCACGAGAATCCCATCCTAAGGGTCTTACATCTCACATGAATGACGTGTGTGACATGTCCTGGCCTAAAACCAGGATGGTGAGCGGGCTCACCTACTTTGAATGTCGACCGTTGGCCAGTTTGTTGTAACCGTTCATTTGTTTGGTACAAGTGCGGCCCTCACGATGAGTGGGCCGATCTTAAGTTTCGATGTGAATGCGGTGGACGTGGTGGATTTCGTTTTGCCTGTGATCATGAGACTCACCATCAACACAATGTGTTGTCTCGGTGGGGCCCACTTGTTGAGATTGTCCGATGATTAGAGCCGTTCCATATGTTACTATGTGAGGGAGACAGTGAGAAACTGTTAATCTTTAAACATTTGAATCCGGGAGTTTGCTCGACGTATCACAAGGGACTTTAATTATCTATTAGAATTGTTTTTTTTCTTTTCTTTTCTTTTCTTTTCTTTTTCCAGAATGACCCAAACCATTTGCACCGCAGAGATCTTCTTAGATAGGGGATGACCTAAAGATTTATTAGATTATATATTTCAACCTTTTAATTATATAAAGTTTATGGCGGCTGTCCATTTTTTAAATCAAATAAGTCAAATTGCAAATCTTTAAAATAATCCAATTTAAGAGATTTCATTTGTAGTATATCAAACATGTCGAGGCCCCATTGTATAAATGGCTTGAAGCATTCAAAGATGATTTTTTTAATTTTTTTTGGTTAGCTTGTTTAGTACACACCCATGTCTGTACACACACTCCATGTTAGCCACCCCCACTAGGGATCGATACCAAGACCTCAAGTGTTGAAACGAGGTATCTCCACTCAGTCTGCCAGTTGAGCTATGGATCTGGGTGTATTCAAAGATGATATTGATTCAAAGGCGAGTCATGAAGTATCAAATTGAATTAGTATCAGATACTATATCGTTTTAACCATCCATTTTATAGCCATTCGTTAGGATTGCATGATCTATGTGTTGGGATTTTTGGCCTGCGGAATCACACAGATCTAGATCTAGGATAGCAATCCAATGGCACCAAGCACACACACAAGAAAAGAGAACACACGTGATTTAACGCGTGGGAAACCCTCATGCAGGAAAAAACCACGGCACAAAGTGACAGATCACCACTATGAAAGCATCAATTACAAAGAGAAAAAGACTTACCCGATTGAACAACCTCGAATCTCACCTCTTCTACACCCTTTGATAACCCTAGAACCCTTTAGAATACCTTTAGGAAGTCTTGGAATCATTTTAGGGACCCCAATTTATAGTTTTAACAACTTCTTTCGTATCCCGAGTTGCGAAAGGACTTGCGTCACAAAATCCGCGAAACTCCTTTCGCATCCCAGTTGCGAAAGGACTTGCAACACAAAATCCGCGAAACTCCTTTCGCATCCCAGTTGCGAAAGGACTTGCATCACAAAATCCACGAAACTCCTTTCGCATCTCATCCATCGCGAAACTCCTTTCGCATCCCAGTTGTGGAAGGACTAAGATTTAAGACATCTCGCAACACTATATGATTTTCATACATGCTCCATCCACATTGGTACCCATAACCAATGGTTTTTCAATAGCAGCCTCACCACCTCCTGTTTGCCATCCCCAAGTCGGTTTGCCACCTTTTGTTCTCAACCAAATATGAAGAATCTACATGCTACTCATTCACTGATTAGTGTGTGCTAGTTTGGTGTTTTTGCATTTTTCTTTCTTTTTTATGGATATTCAAAGGGTTGGTTTGTTAAGGTTATTAGAACAATATCGTCCTAATACACGGAAGAGTGTAAAGAGATAATGAGAAAGATCTCCATCTATCTCAAGTGTGCAAAACTTTGAATCTAAAAGATGTAATGACTCTTAAATTCATAGGAATTAAAGAAAATTTCAAAAATACTTTATTGACGTCTCTAAAATGAAATTAGAATACTTTAAATGATAAAACACAAATTCTAAATAAGAGTCTTAATCTGGTTAAACCAAGACTTACCCAAAATAATAAAATTTACTAAAAATACAAAGTTCTAATTTAACTTTGTTGGATAATTCCTGGCATGATAAGAAGAAAATCATAAAAAAGACGTCACATACTAAAACTCTAAGATAAAAGATATATGTTTAACATAAAACTTATTAAAATAGTAAGTTTTTTTTTTAAATAACAATTTTGAATAGGAATAAATCATTTTCTTGCGAAACAGAGTGACGCGACCCGCTTATGGGGGTTGGTTAGCCCCAAATGGCCTGTTCAGTCAAAATTCATAGGTTATGTGTCCCGCAACGATACCTTGATCAAAAGTTATTGCCAATTTACAGTTCACACTTTAAATGGCAATGTCTCTCAATTTAGAATGAATTTCTTCGATCCGAACACGTCTGGGGCCCAGATACATCATGCCCTACATAGAACTAGGCCCGGATCTGATGGGCTAGGCCCTCTTCTGTTTGGGCTTCTTTCGGTCCACTTATGCCAAGAATAGATCTACAACCCACTCTACATCATATCCTATAACACCCCAAAAATACGTCTCTCAAGTGTAGAGGGTCAAGTTTTCAATCTTGGTGTGTTAGTACTTAAAAAGGGTCGGGTTTTGCATCTTGGGGTGTTAGTACTTAAAAAGGGTCAGGTGCATTAGCACCAACACTAGCAATGCTCCGATTTTTGCCACTCGAGTACACCGCTCTCGTTGAGTAAACCCGAGTGTCACATGTGGGGTATATCTCCCACGAGTTCGTGTGGTCTGACCAACCTTCTTTTAAAAATAAATAAATTAGAGTAGCACGCACCCTATAACGGATAGCCAGAGATTACAAAGAGTAATTAAGCTATTAGGTTAGGTTAATTTGGTAGGGTAAACACCCCAAATAAAGGTATACAATTCCATAAGGTGCCCATAGGGACCACCACAAACGACAAATATCCCAATTAACAAAACATGTAAATATCAAGAAAAGACCAAGAAATGCAACAACACGAGCCCCCATAGCCTCGCCACACTAGCGATGACTCCACATTGGTGAGGCCTATGTCTACCTCTAACCAGGTCACCCTCAAGTCCTACTCGATCCAATCTAAACCCGCAACACATGTACGATTGATGCAATTGCACATAAAGATGTGAGTAGCCAACTTAGTGAGAAATCCCTCCAAGATTACATTATGACATATTAATCAAGTATAGTTTCAAAATAAAAATTGCACCACACGAAATAATCGTAATGTAATTTTTTTTATATGCATAGATATGTGCACATGTTCTTCACTTTATGGATGCACATCCAGCTGGACTGATGATTGAACCTTTCAAACAGTCACCCATTTCAAATGCAATGGAATTGATCTTTCAAATAGTCGACTCGTACCCGAAAATAAGAGATTAGGTGTTCAAACAGTTACCTAGATCAAGGGTCGTTCGAACAGTATACTAATCCTTTAAACAGTCAATCAGGCACTCAATAATGCCTATGTGTCATGAACGCATGATTAATCCAACCTTTATTAGTGTGATATGCAGGCAATCCATTTATATAAATCCCTCACAACTAGCGGCCCATCCAAATTCGGCCAGTAGACTTGTACCATCGCTGAATAACATATGATTTCAAATAAAGGGTTTCTCCCCACACAAGCCAACTAGGCACAAGTCCATTAAATGACCGGTCAATGGGGTTCACGCAGACAAGCGAACAATGCACGACAATTCTCAACGATGGTAGGTTTATAATCGATTCCATTTAATCCCAAACACAAAGTGGTCAATAGCTCAAGGTACAATCTCATGCATATGCAGCATTCATTTGAATCGTAAGTGGGGCAACCTGGGTCACATTAGTCAATCCACAATCACTTATAATCCCTGTGCATATCACAAGTGAATCCCAAGTGCTAGGATCTACAATTCTAACCATTCCATCATGCTAACACCCACATTTTACGCTAAGTCCCGTTATAAGATATACTCATATGAGTTCTACTAGGCAAGCTTGCTACGTGTCTTTAACACAATGGCTAAGCATGTTACATTTAGAGAAATCAACATTTTAAGGGATGCAAGTGTGTGCAAATCAATATATAATAAGATATTAAGCATTTTATGTGTGCACATAGAGGATTCCAAACATGTTATGGATTCATCTACTTTCTCATATTATTTTAGGACGCTATACCAAACATTAACCAGATTCAAATCTTAGGTGAACCTTAACCACTAGAAAAGGTAGTGAATGAAAATTTAAAGCTTTATGTATGCCACAAAAGTTTTGGATTGAGTTGATATTTATATTTTCTGTTCATCCAAGTCTTTTTGACCTTATCAAAGGGTAAGATGACAAATAAACTATACGGATAAGCTTGCAGTGGGCCTTGGAAAGTTTTTAATGGTAGATGTTCAATCAGCATTATTTCAAGTGGTATGATCCACCTGAGATGTGGATCTGCATAATTTTTGAGATTCCATACAAAAATGGGATGGAAAAATGGATCAAGGGTATCGATATATAACATATCATCAAGGTGGACCCCATGATAAGGGTAACTCCTTAGTCGGTGTTACCCTTAAAATGGATGGGATGGAAATTCACATGTCCATCTGTTTTTTCATATCATTTTATGGCATTGGTCTAAAAATGAGGCAAATCTTAGGTGGACCATGCCGCAAGAAATAATGGGGATTGAACGGTTGCCATTGAAAACTTTTTGAATAATTTAGATAGCAAATAAACATTACAACGGACCTTAGGAACTTTTTAATGGTGGAAATTTAGTTAACATTGTTTTACTATAGTGTGGTCCACTGATATTTGGATCTGTCTCATTTTTGTGAGATGAAAAAAAATGGATGAACTGTATAGATAAAACAGATACATCTTGATGAGGCGTAGATAGCTTTGACACTAGTTAGCTGGCGGGTGTTGGGTGTCACTAGCCAAACCATGTCCATTGAAATGGGATAAAAAGTGAGGGCACGATCATCGATAGCAAAAGTAAAACCGTGAGAGGGGTCAAACGGTAATATATATGGTCAATTAAGGGTAAAAATGACATTTCAGTAGTTAAATACTTTATTCCTTAACCATGTGTAGTGTAAGTGGCTGCTGCAATAGGTAGGTGGGTTTCGAGAAATAGTTTAAAAGCGGGAGGTTTTCGGTACATAGCCAAAAGGACAGGCAGTTGAATGGAAAAGGACTTTCTTGAACTGTAGGTCTTTCTTGAAATAGTAATTAATGAGACCTGAAATGGATATACTCGACCTAAAGAATGATTAGTCGTTGTAATTGGGTCTATGGGTATTTTCGTAATTTTTTATTTTAATTTAACCAATATAGGTAAATTTGAAGAGGCATGAAGTCCATCGAGTTGGACCACAACTAAATGTCCAACCAACAAATAACCTCAAAACCTTTCACATGTCTCTGATATCTAACCTGCCCAATAAGTTATTTGCACAATAAGGATATCTTTGGATAAAACTCAGCCATATGCAGTCATCAGTGGGCTATAGAATAGCAAGCAAATCTTATCCATTGATAAAATAATAAATACACTTATAAGTGTGGTCCACACGATGAGTGGGTATCGCTGATTTTTGCAACAGCTTATGTAAATTGCAGGAAAACTTATTGACAAGGTTAGATTTTACCTATACGTAATAGAATGAAAGCTATTAGTTGATGTACTATAAATTTTGGTCCAGCTTATTGGACTTGATACATTAGCGATAAATTTTTAATAAATAAATACACAGGAAACTGGGAGAAAATGAGAAATCCCCCGTCAATTGCGCTGTTTGAATAAGTAATCCCACTCGATTCTACATGTGCAACGTATGCATGATCTAGACCGTTTATCATAGCTGGACACACATCATAAAATGGAGGGCTGAAGGAGTTGATTAATGACACAATTTGTCGTATACTTTAGGACCACCTGATTACTGTACTAGCCTTAAATTGGGACATACAATGCGTTGTCCACCAGATGTACTCGCGGATCTGACCCAAGTGATGCATTGGCGCATGCAGATGGAAGCAGATTGCGTACGACACTGATGTAGAGAGAGTAGTGGACAGTTTCATGGCCAACATGGATTAAAAAAGGTCTGATCGGAAGCGGCGGTGATCCGGACTTTCAGAACTTAAAATGGACATATCTCGCAAATCAAAATGAGCTATCAAACGTACTATATATGATTTAGGAATACGACGAGCTACTTTAGCCATGCAACCCGGCCTAACGCCGGGTTGATCACGCCGAATTTGCAAAATACCATTAGATTGACGGTCGAAATCTCGTTTTATTTTTGTTTTTATTATTTATAATAAGTTTTAGTTTGAGTATAACTCTTGATCAATAATTAGGAGAACATCATGATTCGGCCAAATATGACACTTATTATTTTTTGCACCAGTAGACATCACGGCTGTCTATAAATAGTAAGTTTAGTATTCATAATAAGTCGCCATTTCTAAGAGTTTTAGTTGTAGTTTGATTCCGAAATTTCTCAATAACTTAATATTCATATTTAAAGGGTTGTGAACTAATTTATATAATTTATTTTCTATTTATCTTGCTTTTTTCTCGCGGATTCAAGAAGTCCATGTGAGTAGTCTAGATAAGCTCCATGGATTCAGAGTAGTTATCCTTGAGGAAGACAGTGATTGACCCAACCACAGGAAGTTCCTGCTGTGGGAAGATATATGGGGCCCACTGTTGATTTTGTAAGAAATCCACTCCATCCATCCATGTTGCCAGCTCCTCTTATGACATGAGCCCAAAAATGAGGTGGATGTAAAACTCGAGTGGGCCAAGGAAAAAGTGGGGAGTGAAATCCACCTTGATATTTATATGCCATCCAAACCGATCATAAAGTCTCATTGGGATGTACAGAAAACACAAAAATATTAGCCACCGAGGCATGAGTAAGAATCCTTGATAAAAGGGTTAGAAGTAGTTTAGTAGAAGAGTTAGTTTTAGGATATCCCAAATCCAAGAAAAACCCATCATATAAACGGTTTGGATCATTGGATCATTTAAACAAGATCCCAGATCCAATGGTGTGGTCCCGATGTATCCTAAAGTAATACATCCGGATGTATTCTTGCGAACTTTTACTCTGCACGTGCGTCAAAAACACCTCCCTCTCTAACATTCAAGCCTGTAAAACAGACAAAGACAACACCGTGGTGATAGTTTAATACCATGTTTTAAAAGAGGTCTGCGCAAAGAGTTCTAGACTGTCCAAATGGCCGAGATCATTGTACATTAATCACACTACGTGTAACATTTGTCGGGCGTACCGTGATGTCTACAACACTTGTTTCTTGCAGTATGTAGGACACCTAAATATGTGGGCCCATCAAGTTGTACATGAAAGTCCTCGAGTATTTGATGATGGACCCACTGGCCAGTGACCGAGCTTCCTCTGCCCCATGGCTGCGTGGCGTAATAGGACGCGGTTTGGGTACTACCCCAGCTCAGGACAGGCTGGTGCTTTGAGGGGATACCATAATGTATGGATTTTCCATCCATTCATTTTGCTATATCATTTTAAGCTATATGAAGTAAAAAATGAGGCAGTTTCAAAGCTCAAGTGCATCATACATGGTTAATTAAACGTCTACCATCGAAAACTTCTTAAGAGCCATAGAAGTTTTGGATGAAGCTGATGTTTGTTTTTTCCCTTGTCTATATAACATTCTTATGAATAGGTTAAATGGCAAATAAACATCATGGTGAGCTTTAAGAAGGTTTCAAAGTTGGGTGTCATTAGCATAATTGCTTCCCTTGATGTGTTCCACTTGAACATTAGCTATGTATCAATTTTTTGTTGCTCATGACCTAAAATAATATAACAAATTAGATGGACGTACGGTGTAGATAAAAGCCATACATCATGGTGGCCCCTCGAAACCCTAGCTTATCCCTCAAACCATGTCCCACAAGGTACAATTAGATGTTGGGTAAAAAAACTCTTAAACATGTTTTGTATATATATATTATTTCTAATAGTATCTTACTGTCCAATAAAAATCTCACCCCGATTCAAGAGTAGTAGTCATTCTCTAATATAGGTCTCTCGAATCTTGAGATGAAAAATAATCAGATAGATCTACAGCCAAACACACCATTTGCAACAATGAGAGTGAGATTTTGCACGGTTTTGTGTGGGCCATCATATCTTTCATCAAACCTGTTAATCCGTTATAGCTTAACATAATGAAGAGAAGATAAAATATGACTTAGATACCTCATTTCAACACTGAGGTCTTGGTATCGATCCCTAGTGGGGGTGGCTAACAGTGAAGTGTGAACTGACAGTGGGTTGTATTAACAAACTAATATATATATATATATATATATATATATATATATATATATGGAAAAGATATAATGCGCTCGAGCTGATTTTAACGCCTCATGAGGTCGAGCTGTGTGGGCCCCAACGTGATGCGTTTCGAACATCTACCCCTTTAGTCAGATGCACCATTCCATCGTGGGCCTAAGTCTCAAAAATCAAGTCAATCCATGACTTGTGTGGGCCACACCACATACAGAAGTGGAGAGGGGCCGTGCACCATTAAAACATTCATAACCATTTTGAGGGCCCACCAAGATGTGGTTTGAAAATCCAGCCCATCCATTATGTGTGTCCCACTTGAATGAGGGTTCAAACCAAGTTTCAGGCGCATGCAAAACTCAGGTGGGCCCCACCAAGTGTTTTTATATGTTTTAATGGTGTCTTCACATAATTTTAGATGGTATGGCCCACCTGAGTTCCGTATACGGCTGATTTTTGGGACATCCCATAATTTAAAGGGGACACATCAAATGCACTGTGTTGATGGTCGAAACACATCATGGTGGGGCCCACACAGCTCGACCTCACGGGAGCTTATCGTCAGCTCAAGCGCATTGTACCTTTTCCCTGTATATGTATATATATATGACCTTGCTGAGCACCTTGGATTCAGAATATCTTGATTCAAAATACTCCAATATTATGTCTGGCTCGTCGAATTCAAAATTCTCCTAGTTCATATAGCCATGCACTTAAATTAATAGTATATTTAGAGGAGTTTGAATTTAATTACTAAATTAATTTTAATGTGTATTTTGATAATAAGTTACTTATGCTTCAAGTAGCTTATCTTGATTTGTACTTAATGAGCAGATAAGCATATATGTTTGAAACACCTTATCCAAAAAGCATGTGGGGTCATTCAAACACCCAATTTGATAATGCCATGACAATGGGGCTCACCTCAATGTGTGTTATATATCCACTCTGTCCATCTATTTTGCCAGCTCATTCTAATATATTAGCTCAGAAATGGGAGATCCAAATATCAGGTGAACCACACCACGGGAAACAGTGGTCATTGGACGCCCATCATTAAAAACTTCCTCAGGCCCACTATAATGTTTATTTTCCATCTAACTTGTTGATAGCGTCACATAAACCAGGATGAAGGAAAAACACAAATCTCACCTTGATCCAAAACTTTTGTAGCCCCCAAGAAGTTTTTACTGGCAAGCACTCAATCATCATGTTTCTTATGTTGCAGTCCACCTGAGATTTTGATCTACTTCATTTTTCAGGTCATGCCTTAAAATGAGTTGGCAAATAGGATGGACGGAATGGATATAAACATACATCAAAGTGGATCCACCTTCACCACTTGATGGAACAGGCTGTTACCCTAGGGGTGGATTGCTGGTTGAACCCAACTCCGCATGCCTAGGCCCACCATGATGTTTCTTATAAATTCGCTCGTCCATCCATTTTATTATATCATGTTAGAAGGTGGGCTAAAAAATGAGGCAGATCCAAAGTTTAAGTGGGCCACATTGAAGGAAACAATGGAGATTGAACTACCACCATTGAAATCTTATTAAGGCCCCCTATGATTGTATGTCATCCAACTGGTCATAAGGTCATTCCTACCCCATAAGATCAAGAAATAAGTGGACAAGTGAATATTTCAATAAATAAATAAATGTAGGCCTCCCTCCTGAGCAGTGGAGGTTCAATGCCATTGTGTTAAATATTGTGCCCTACTTGAGTGTTGGATCCCCTAAATCCCCCTTCCCCAGTAGTAGGGGGACTTTCAACAATCATGATGACGTGCCACTTGTGCCTCTTTCAAGAAAGCACTTCGCGTCACTCCTTTGATTGGGGGGAGTACACCAAGTCACATCATTCTGTTCTAACAGGGATCGCTCAATATGTGACTCATGTTTAGGCTTACAGCTTAAAATTTACCAATGAAAATGGTAGACATGTGGATTTCTAAAAAGTATTATGATAGGATGCTTTAATTTCTTGAGCTCTTTCTTTCTAAGGTGGGGTTTAATAATAAATTTTTTTTCAAGCGTTATGGCTCACCTTAGTTTTGAATCTTCATCATATTTGGACACAATAATTATAATAAGCTGAAAAAACTAGTGGATGTAATAGAATATTTCTCATAAGTATCGTGGTGGGCCACACAACAATGGGAGCGATTTCAACAATGAGTGTTCAATACCATTGTTGCAAGTTGTATCGTTCACTTGAGTGTTGGATTTACCTCATATTTAGGCCCACCTCCTAAAATGAGGGATGTATTTCCCAACATGGCACATCCATTTGTCAAGCTACGGTGTATGTGCGCTGCTCACAATAACCTCAAAATTGGTAATTTTTCGTAAGTTGAAAAGTAATTTTTTTAAACAAAATTTATCAAAATAAGTTACTTTGCATTATAAGTTACTTAGCCAAAATAACTTAAGTCTAAAAAGTACCTTATTAACTTAACATAAGTTAAAAAGTTACTTATTGGGTGATATCCAAATGGGCCCTTTAATATCACTAATTATTGTATATATGTGATGTTTGACTCAATGATTATAATAAATCCATTGAAATATATACTTTGTTAACAAAAATGAAATTCCAAGCCTTAGATGGAGCCACAAGCATAGTGTGGACGCTAGATCTTGGGGTGCGGAATTGACTCATGCTTCCACGGGAGCCTTTTCAAGGGGCTTTTTATATTGTAATAAAAAGGATATTATGTTTGACCAAAATCGTCACTAACCAATTTCTTCATCTCTACAGTCGGCTAGACTCTATAAAAATGTTAGGATGACTAGGATCCGAAGATTCTTAATTATAATATGATTCTGTGGTATGTGATTAGAGATTTAAGGTAAGGGACCACGATAACGAAAATGGAAGTTGTTCAGTACCTACTCTGGTTGTACTGTCATATTGCCTTTACTTCACAAGATCTAACTATTCTTGAGGGTTAGGGATCAATTCTCATACACAAACGATGCAAAGGTGTGTGTAATGATGTATTGAATTCAAATCTAATGACAAGTGGCGAGCGACACCTTAGGTGTCATTCGTGCCTTGTCAGCTCTCCAGTTTTGGTAAGAGAGCTCTCCCACACACTTGGAGAGCTTTGACCAAACGTAGTTGATTCGTTGTCTCCCTCAGTACTCTGATTGGGCTTTAAAAGTGGACTTGGACTAAAATGGGCTGTAAACCTAGTTTAAGAAGGAAAGTTAACTGGGCAGGCTGACTAGGTGAGTTGACTCAGTGGATTAACTTAGCGGGTTGATTGGTTTTTCTTAAGGTTATGTTTCGAGGTTAGGTTTCTTGTTGGGTTTGTCGAATTGGGTTGAGTAGGTTTAGGGTTAGGATTCAAGCTTCTAAGGCATAAAATTTGGCTTAGATTAGGATTTGGTTTTGGATTAGGGTTTGTTATGGATCAGGGTTTAGATTAGGGTATAGGTGTGAATTAGGGTTTGGATTAGGGTTTAGTCTAATTTCAATCATCTTATTGGCTTGGGGTGGGATGTCTATAGATGCCCCTCTTTGGCTGAGGTTGCGTGCAATCGAATGCAAAAGCGAGTGGACACCCCACCTTCCTTGGTTATATTTGCATGTGGTCTGGATTCGTCATCTGTCTTTGTATGTGTGTCAGTTGATTATTCAAAAGTATATGACTTACACATATCATGGAGGTTTAAGGAGCCTTGCACTTTCTACGACATTACGGGTAACCAATCAGAACCCTTGCACTTTTGATCAATACTAACATCAGAAGAACCCAGTATAGTAGAGCCCCTATGCATTTTGTAGCCTTACTAGAATATTGTCTGGAGATAGAATGCCTATTGCTTCCCCAATCACCTAAGGAATACTTTTTTTGTTTGATCGTTAAAGTGGTTAGCTGAGACACACACTTTCTGCATTCTTACGAGAACTCACTGCACCGACTTGGACCCGATTAAGGTATGCAAATATCTAGGATTAGTTAAGTGCATGTGACATTCTTCTTGCAATTTGCTAGTTTTAATACTTAGGTTACAATTTATATTTTTCCCAATTTCAGATGATTTCTTCTGACTAAGGTCTTCGCCTACCATTTATCTTAGCATTAGCATTTGGTACGATCGTTTTGACACTTTGAGTTCAAAATATCCGTACTCTTTGTGGATGCAGTTTTTGACAGTTTTGGGAATGCCGAGCATCATCAAACCTTATTCAATTTTGCACTGGCCCCCACTCTAAGATATAAAAGATCTCTTAGTGCCCTAGAGATTTGGCACTTTATTTTTCAAGTTTTTGTAAAAGATTGCCCATCTTGAAGAGTGATACTCCGTGGGAGTTTTATTGCAGATGCTTTTATAAATTAGTCCAACTTGTTTAATTGCCTCCACTGGGAATCTCCATAGGTTTCACGAGTTGGTTTTTTATTGAAAATATGCAAGAGACTAATCTGTAGTTTCATGGTCAGGTGGCTGAGATCGGATTTAGAACTGTTGGGGATTCACTTTATGGCAACTTTGATCAAGATTCTGATTTATGGTCAATTGATTCCATCGTCTCAACACTGCAACATGATTCCTCAGAGACTATTGAGGACTCCCTAGGGGATATTTGTAGAGGGGTCTAAATCAGTTATTGTCAGGATTCTGCTTGGTATATTCTCTTTGAAATTTTCAAGATTGGTCTGGCCTATCAGATCATGAATCGATGATGGCTTTTATCGAGATTTTTTTTTTTGTGATTTTTTTAAAGATGATTTGGTCCATCGAATCGCGAATTGATGATCGCGATCGATGTCTGTTTTTATTAAAATAATTTTATGATTTTTAGAAAGATGATCTGGTCCATCAGAGCTCGTTATTCGTTATATATATATATATATATATATATATATATATATATATATATATTAAAAGATGATCCAGTCCATCAGATTGTGAATTGATGGTCGCAATCAATGCCGATGTTTATTAAATTATTTTTTAAAAAGATCTGGTCCATCGAATTGTGAATCGACAGTTGTGATTGATGTCGGCTTTTATTGAGATACTTTGAAAATGCTTTTTATTTTATTTTTTTTTAATTTTCTCTCTCCTCCATTGTCCTCTCTCCATTGGTTAGACTTTTGCTACTTGGTGTACCTGTTAGGAGCCTTGCTATTCATGATCTGATACTTCAAGGAGGTTTTGGATGATTTGGATTAGGCTTTTGACAGACTAGATATAGATTGTACTATTTATCAATGGTTGGCCATTTTTATGCTTGACGGCCCCATTTCAAGCTTTATTTTTCATCATCTGATGTTTGGGGATGATTCTAGACGGTATGGATCAAATTTTGGCCAAAGTTGAAGGCCATCAAAGATACTGGCAGCTCCTAGGGGGTTGTTTGCAAACTGGACCAGTAGATCTCACCTATCACAAGTCCCATGGGCCAATCACGCCCAAGCAGGGGCGGGCTCTAAGTATTAGCGAAGGCCCCTAAGGAGCCACTCGTTGCTTTTCTCAAGAGCTACTTCATCCTATTTCAATTCGGTACATTAGACATTCCTTTTGCTCTTTGTGAACGCTCCTCTGTTCGAACATTCGATTCGAATCATGTCTTCTTCTCTTACTATGTCTTTTCTTCTTGTTTTATTCCTTGTAAAGCCACTAGATGTAGTGATTTAGAGAGGGTGGTAGCTGGAATAAATGGGCCACACATATCAGGAGCTTCCTTGCTTTTTTCAATGGAGGTGGCCTTTATGTATGGTTTTAATGATGGGTTTGGCCGTGCATTGTATGAGAGTTTTAATGGTGACTTGGGGGATGTTGTTGGGGCTACCTTGAAAGGCCCCATTAATGCTGGATTTTCAAAGATTAATGGTGGGGCCATTGATTAAGGTTTTGATGGTGGAGGTGATTTTGAGAGGGAAGTTATTGGTGAAGCTATTAGTCCATTGTGTGTAGATGATGGTCATGTTAATAATGAAGATGATGTTAAGATTAACATGGAGGAGTTGTTTTATTTGTTGGATGGTGTGGATGACACCTTTGATGAGTTAGATTGGCCTACTTATGGCCTGGATGAGAGATCTAACCATATGGTTAGTCTTGATTCGATGATTGACGGTGGAGATCATGTCCCTTCGGTGATGGATGGTGCTAATGATCAGATAGTTACTTTGGGTGGCCATGATGATGTACAGGGCTTTGATAGCTATAAGGAGACAGAGATCACCTTAGTAAGAGGATTGGAGTATTTGAACAAGGGGAGTGATACTTATCTTTTTAGGGGTGTGATAAGGAGAAGGGAGCTTGTAGGAGGCCCCTGCATGCGAGTTGACTGAAGGATTGAAGGATGTTTGTTTTGGGGCCTAGTATTTGGGCAGAGCTTATAAGAATCATTTACTCATATTTGCATCAGTTGCATGTTCCTGTTGCTCGGACACTTCATGTACCTATTTTTTTCCTTTTCTTTTCTCTTATCACTTTTACTCACAATGCCTTTTTGGGTTTTTGTTGTGTCCGGCTTGCCCATGACGCCCTTTCAGGTTTTCACCATGTTCCGGGTATTTACTCTTGTCTGTCACTTAGTAGCTTTGTTGTTTTTACCCTTGGTGCCCTTTCGAATTTTCACTAACTCCGCTACATGCTCGTTGTTTTTACTTGAAGTGCCCTTTTCAGATTTTACTCCACATATTTCACTTAGGAACGCTTTTCTTCTTTCGATTTGTCTTTAATTTCTACCATGACGAGGAGGTCGGGTTTCCATCATTACAACCTATGGGCAATCTGATGTAGAGCGGGTCACAGACAGTTTCATGGCCAAGATGGATCAGAAAAGGCCCGGTCGACGACAAAAGTGATCCGGACCGTTGGACCTTAGATCGGGCGTATCTCACAATCCAGAATGAGTTATCGGGCGCAAAATATATGATTTTGGGGTAGAACGAGCTACTTTAGCCAACCAACCCTGCTATGCCAGGTTATGCAGGCCGGATTTACAAAATTCCCCTGGATCGACGGTCGTTTCCCTGTTTTAATTTCATTTTTACTATAAATAGTAAATTTTAGTTTGATTATAACTCTTCATCTGTCGGGCTTTAGGAGTTGCGTCCAACGCGAAACGTGCTTAGAATAATTAGGAGAACGGTTTGGTGAAGCCAAATAAGTCACTTACTATTTTTGGCCGAAAACCTTGCGCACTAGTAGACATCACGACCGTCTATAAATAGTAAGTTTACTATTTATAGTAAGTCACAAATTCTAAGAGTTTTAGTTGTAGTTTGCTTCTGATTTCTCTCTCATTGCTTGGTATCCCTATTTAAAGGGTTGTGAACTCATTTATTGGGATTCATTAAATCATTTTTTAATTTATTAGAATTTATTTCTATTTTCTGCTTTCTTTCCTCGTGGATTTGAGAAGTCTCTGTGAGGAGTCTAGAGAAACTCTGTGGATTCGGAGTAGTTATCCTCTTGAGGAAGACGGTGATTGACCTCATCACGTTCATCCCTGCGTCATAACCTCTCCAACCTTGTCTCGAATTATGATGGAAAAGTTGTTGACTCGAGCTGAGAGCATCATGAGGTTGGTTTGAATTGTGCTTCTTTTCGAGTCAAATTTTCTCTCTTTTTTTTATTTTCTTACTACTTTTTTTTTAAAATTATTGTGTGTTCGTATTCATCCTTTTTTTTTCTTCTCTCGTTATTCTCTTTTTTATGGACCCATTTCATTGAAGAACTTATTTTGGGGACGAGAGGAGGTGATTTTTAGGATGAACAACTTTTGTCAGTTGATATCAGCTTTGCTATCATAAATTTTGATTGGGTTAGATAAGCTTGCCGGTAAAATATCTTCATGTTATCGCCGTTGATTGCCTCTAGAAGATCCTTGCCCTTCATTTCGGTGACTCAAAGGGAGCCTCCCAGAAGAACTTCTCTAATTCTTGAGTCATTTCATGTGAGCTTTGAACTTGCCCTTTGAGTCTGATAGATGCGGCGATGCTGGTTGCAAACTCGATATAGCTTTCCTTTCCTCGACTTCACTCATGATCAGCACTCGCATTAATGACATTTTGACTTGAACTTGTATAGCAACTTCCATTTCACAAATTAGCATGTAAAGTTTTTCATCTGTAGTTATGCATACAGAAGCAACCCAATGTCTTCTCATTTTCTCAAGGAACTCGTCCATCTTTAGATTCACAAAGGGCAACATGTGGTATCCCTTAGTGACTGTAGGATGTTATCTCCTCCCACTTTACGAAGTAGTCGATCACCATGAGTGTGTACTCATGACCGTTATATGCTGTAAAACTAATTTTCCCGTTGATGTTGATATCCCACGTAGAGAAAGGATATGGCTTTGTCAAGTTGCAGAGTTTAGAAGTACACACATGGATTCGGTGCATGCTCTTGATACTTGAAGTAATTTCTGACATGCTGGCAATATTTTATCTCCATCGTTGGCTGATAATAACCGAGCTGTAGGATCTCTTTCGACATTGTATTCATTCATGTGCAAGCCACATACTCTAGCATGGAATGTAGGTCTGTTCTTGGCAGCTTCTCTTAACAGACTTGATTTCAAGCTTCGCTAGCAGACGACGTCGGCTCTTCCTTGAGTTTGGACAAGTCTTCATGGGATGTAAATTTTGGCAACCATAGCTTCAAGAATTCGATCATTCTCTGCTTATTTTCCAGGGTCAAGGGTTCTCAATGCACACATCCATAAGTGTTTTAAGAGATCTTAGATTTATAATTTAAAAAATTTTTGAGATGACATTGGCTTTTACTTTAAACTTTTTGAGGAAATCCTTTAGTTCGAGAATCGGCTCATCATCTTTCATATTATCGGTTTCATCCAAACCCTTGAGTTCAACGTCTAAATTTAAATCAAAATTAGATGAGTTGACTTTATACTCAAATCCTTTGAAAGACAAACTTTGCACTTTATTGTTTGAGATTTTTGAAAAGCAATTCTGAACTTTTTTTATTTAAAAAAATTTTTGGTTTTTTAATTTTGAGATATCTAGATTTTTTGAAATTTTGAAATATCTGGATTAATTTTTTTTTTGAAATATAAGTTATTTCGAGTTTTCTGGATCTTTTTGGTTGAGGTGCCCCTGATAGATTTAAGGGTTCGAAGACCAGACTAGTGGGGAATGCCCCTTGTAGACTTAAGCTTTTGAAATTTGGACTGACTGAGATGCCCCTTAAACATTTAGGAGAGTATGAATTGGACTGGTTGGGGGTGCTCCTTACAGATTGGGGGGTGCTAAGATTGAACTGGTTGGAGGTGCCACTTGTAGGATGAGGGGCTCGAACTCCGAATGAGACTTGATGGTATGGAGAAATTGGACTGGATGGAGAGGAGACTCTTCTCAGATGATGTTGATGGTATGGGTGTCCGATGTACTGAGACTCGCTTGATGTTATGGTAAGGGATTCTGTATATTGTTCACAGCCACGTCAAAGGCCTTGATTGAAATTCTTCCTTAATTGATAAAGTTTTGGACCATGTGTTTTAAGGTGAAACAGCTACACATTGTATGAGATCTGACCTAATGGTACGTGCAATACTCATTTTCATTATAAGTTGGTGGAAAAGGGTTTGGGGGCATTGGTGATAATAGGGTAAGAAATTGCTCCTAGATTATCGTGGTTAGCATTTCATTGTAAGTTTGGTCTATTGGTGTAAACCATCTGGGCTCCCTGGTCATACCCATTTTCCAACATTGATTGGGCTATTGTGCGTTCCATCTTGGTTGTTGTTGTTGTTGTTGCGGTTGTCCCTGCTAAGGAACGAATGGTGTGACTTAGGTAGAGGTGATGAGATTGTCTTCTTCTACTGGATGGGGGACAGGAACACTTCCGTCTCCATTCTCGTATTCGGTAGGTCTTCCTTCCACTATCGGTTATACTGGGGAGGCCTGATAAGGCAACCGAAGGGAGATCATCCCAGCCCTTATTTCGGCTTTGACTTGTTTTCTGGCACGTATGAGTTGGGTAAAGTTCGCATATGGATATGAGACAAGATATCCAAAGATACTCAGGTTTGCCGAGTTGACGATTACAATGATTTGTTCATTGTCATCAATAGGTTTCTTCATGTTGGCAGTCATGGCCTGCCATCGTCCAATGTAAGATGATAGTGAATCATCATTCCCTTGCCTTAAGGCAGCAATATCCGCTCTTGTGGGTGCTGAGTTAAGATGATATGTGAAGTGATCAATGAATGCTTGGGAAAGTTATATCCAATTTTTGATTCCATCGTACTCATATGTACCAATCTAACGCATCACCTTTCAGGGGCTTCTGAAACAGACGAATCAACGCTCTGTCATTGCCTGTCACAGCATCGAGCTCACAGTAAAATGTTCTTCGGGACATTCTGGATTAGGTAGGAGCAATTGTCATGCCCCATACCCAGAAATCGGATTCACGGGAATCCCGATCGCCGAATCAAGTGCCGACAGCCTCTGTAGTATCCCATTCTGGACTCCTAGCGTCCATACGCTAGATTCCGATCCTGGATCCTACAAGGAGGATTTTTTTTATACATTTAACTCGTTATAAGCATAACCACAAGATTACCCAATTCACAAAGGCAACATCATCATCACATATCCACTAATATAATTATTTGAGTACAATGCTGAAAGAGAAATACATAAATTAAAAATCAAGCTCCAGAAGACCGCTGCACGATCCAAGCTCAATACTGCTGCAACCTAACATCACCTGCACGCATCTATCATGCATAAGCTTATAGAAAGCTTAGAGGGTGGTGTAAGTGTGTGCACAAGGTAAGTGCCAAGTATTCAACGCAATGCCATCATCATGCAGTACTGAAAATACTAATAATCCATAAATCGTACAATATCGGAATAAGCAGAATTACTAACAAGATCATGAATTGCCAGAGTAAGCAGAAATACTGGCAAGATCATAAATTATACGATAACAGAGTAAGCGAAAAAACGGACAAGTCCATCAGTTAATCAATATTAGAATACGCAATGTGGAACGGTTATGCAATAAGGAGTCATAAAGCGTCAAATATCAGATGCCGAAGATACAATGCAATATATAAATCCTGCTAAGTCTGTCTGGGCCATATAAGTACAGAAACATAGCAACCCAAAATATCATATGCCTGTGGATGTATGAAGTCGGGATGATAGTACGTGGTATCACAGGCTACGGGGTCCACCACAAGGAACTTCTATCCAAACCAGTCTCATACCTATATTTGGATAGTCAGACTCAACGTGGTAAACTCTCGATCTCAGGTTAGTTACACGCCTAACCGAAATCCTTACCATAATAAAGGTACACAACAATTAGTTGCGTACCACCAGTGTTGAGGGTCAAATATTGTATATTAGACCCTAGTTATTACCGGATTTATGAACATGCCACTGTTTAAAAGCCTAATTTAATCGTGTTTGTGATGCAAGATATATTTGCAAGTGTGGACTACAAAAAGGTGCTAAAAGTGTGTATTTGATGCTCTGAAATCACCAAGGCGTTGGATAGGATTCCAGGGGACCAAGATCGGAAGATTTTCACGCCAGAAATCTGAGGAAACCGAGAAACTGAAGCTCAAGTGGCCTGAATGACGTCTAGAATGCAAGATCATAGGGTTCCCACCATCCGTTCAACTCAAAAATTTATACATGGCCTGAGGACCATAAATGAACCGTACACATCAAATTCCAGGCTCACGGATCCCTATGGAAGTGTTTCAAACAACATATCAGCCCATAAACCGTTAATTCTAGGCCCACATGATCTCTGGATATGCCTCAACTTTGGACTCAACGCCTTGAATAAGGAGACAAACTAAATGGGTGGATTGGATTACTCGTAAACATCACAGTGTAGCCCATATGTGCAGCGTGCATACACATGCGCGCGTGCATTGGCCGTGCACCAAACAAACCAAGAATCGGTCAAGATGGCGGGCCGACTCGACTAAATCAAAAACGGCGATTCTGACGTTTTACGCGCAGATTTGCGGTCCCTGTTGTGGGCCACCACCGTGTTTCAAAAAGACCAATGGGACCGTCCATCGGTTTCCCTGAAGCGGCTTATCGCATCGACGCCTAGGTGGCGAATTGCAAAAGGTTGAGAAGAACGAAATCCAACCATTCAAACGTAAGACGGACGATGAGAAGATCTAGTACAATGGGCCACACAAAACTCGAAACAAACTCGTCCTTCCTAACCAGTTTTTCGACATGCTTTCAATGGAAGGAGTGGATTTTGCATACAATTGACGAAGTGGGCCCCACCATCAGCGCTGATCAAACGGAGGAGGCTCTGCTCCGCAGTCGGACGTTGTCCGGCTGTTGCGACATGTTCTGCGTCCTTGGAGGCAATCGGACGTCTGATCTGAACGCGTCCATCGTGTAGGGGGTTCAAAAAACTCCCAGGAGACGTTGATCTTTTAGAGAAAGCGAACGGATAGAAGGTAAGTTGGTAGGCTTCAATCTGGACTGCGCGAAGGTGTTGCGGTTTTCCTGCGCACGTGGCCCTTGCTGCGTAATCAATTCCACCGCCCTTGGCAGCTATAAAGCAGGGATAGAGAGGACATGAATGGGGATCTCGGGAGGACGTCTGCACAAGGAGAGAGTTGGAGTTTCTTTTCTTTTGTTTTTTTTATTTTCTTTATTTTGTTTTTAGCTTTAGTCTAACTATGTTTATGGCTAGCTAATTCTCCTAGCTAGGGCTAGGAGGTGAAGCTTGTGGAGTTATGGGATGTTCTATGGTTTGGATTCATGTTTTTGAAGTGATTTTGATTTAGTTTTATTTTAAGGAATGTTTACAGTCTTTAATGGTTTGTTGTGACTTCCATTACAATAGATCTGCAATGGCTGCAAGTAATTTCTTTTCTTTATTTTGATTATGTGGTTAGGAAGCCCTGTTGTTCACCATCGCCCCTTGGACATGGTTGAGTGATGGAATCCCTCCTAACCTTCATACATCACACTGATTGGTTGTGGATTGGTTTAACTCTGTTGTTTGCTTTGTCTCATGGACATGGTTTGTGATGGAATCCATTCTAATTTACACTGTCTCATCTTTTGAAAACTTGATCAAAGGAAGTTGATTGTTCTTTAAGCGATATATCTTCCAATGGGATGAAGATGGGACTCGAAGTCAGGTTGAGTTCGTGAATCAAGTGTAGATCTCACGATCTCTACAAGTGGATCCTCTGAATCCCTAGTTTCCCTTCTCTGAATTCCTTAAATTTTATATTACTGTTTTCACCATTATTCCTTCAAACTACACTTGTTTTAGATTTCATCTCATTCTAGTTCTAGTCCTAGTTAGTTTCAGATTACATACAGGTTCCAGTCCCTGTGGATTCGACCTCGGTCTTACCGAGTTTTTACTACATCACAACCCTATACTTGGGGAGTGAACAAGTTTTTAAGCGATTCTTGGACGGGATTACAGACTACGTTTCCTGAAATTAACTAGTTTTAGGATTAGTTTAAGATTAGGACTTTTTTTATTTTTAGGTTTTATTTTTAGAAATTTTCTAATTCAGGTTTTCCTTTAATTTTTAGAAATTTTCTCTCAAATAACTTTCTATTTTTTTTGATAGTTTTTCCTTTTTAGAAACTAACTTTCTATTTTTAGAACTTTTCTAATTCTAGGCTTTCTTGTAATTTTAGGAATTTTCTATCTTCTAATTTTAGAAAATTTTCCCTTTTTAGAAACTAACATCACTTTCTATTTTAAGATTAGTTTTTTTTAGAACTTTCTAATTTTAGGAATTAGTTTATTTTTTAGAAACTTTCCTCTTTTGTTTTTAGAAACTAAGTTAGTTATTTTCTTTTTAGAGATTTTTTTTAAAAAAATAATTTTAGAAACTAACTCATCTTTCCTTTATTTTATTTTTAGAAACCTTCCTTTTTAGGAATTAGTTTATTTTTAGAAATTTTGTTTATTTAGGTCTAAATTTTCTATTTTAGAAACTTTCTAGGTTAGGGAACTTTCCTTTTTAGAAACTAACTCTTTATTTCAATTGTAGGAACTTTCTAATTTTAGATTTTCTATTTTAGAAGCTAATCTCTTTTGTTTTCTTTTGCAGGATCTTAACATAGGAACTTCTATTTGGTACCTTTCTTCTAATTTCTCCTACTTTTACTTTCCATACTGCTGTAGGATCTTTTCTTCTATTTTTTTAGGATTAGATTTAGATTGAGGGTTTTACCATGTATATGTACGAGTGGGAACGTCAATACGCTGAGATAGCTTTTGAGCATGCGAAACAGTGCGAAGGGATGTATGATAATGATGATAGACATCCACCTATGTCTCAGAATTTTCCTGAACCAATCATCGAGAACCGACCTGAGTATAACACTTCATTGGTTAAAAAGTCTTTACGTGATCATATACGAGAGAACAATTACACTCCACGGACAGTACGTGAGTGTTGGGGTTATCATAACTATGGGAGTGAGAATTATTATCATTCATCTGAGAAAAAGAAAACAATGCGTGATTATATTATGAGTGATAATAAGTATTACCAACCATCAGATTCTCCCACATATGATCCGTATGACTATAATCAATGGAAACATCAATGTCAGGAAGCTGAACCAGCTATATATCATGGTGATAATTCTCTTGGATCCTCTACCTTTGACACCCAATCAGAAACAATCCAAGAGGATTCACTTCAGAAGCTCATGAAAGCACAAGAGCAGTTCAATCAACTTGTCATACAATCATGTGAATTGCTCACAGCCTCTATTCCAATCATTCAGTCACAACTTATGGAGAAGGAAGAGGCTAGGTTATCCCAGTCTTATCTCAATCTAGAAGCACAATGTGAAGAAGGTGATCATAACTCGTTTGTGGCAGAAACTGAAATTACGAATGAGGAATTGGATTCCATTAATGAGCAGATGGTTCAATTTCCCGATGAGTCGATCTCAATGACTGTCCAAAGGAATGATCAAGAGCGTGGGTGTCTTTCAAATATAATGATTGTGACACACTTCACTCACATGATACACATGATTACATTGATGAGGTTGAGGTTAGTTTATTCGAACTTCAACCCAATCTAGGAGTAGAATGTGAGGAATGTGATCCCATCCCAAGTTCACACTGCATGGAACTGGATGATGATGAGTATTGGGATTCAATCTCAAGTGTGGCTCCTGCCAATGATCAAGAGGTTCAGGAAGTTGCCAACCATAATGATGTACTCCACCTGTCTGAAATGACTGATTTGAATGTGGAGAATGAACCACTTTCACCTAATCCTTCCAACCCTTGTGATATATGTTTGGACCATACGCCCGAATTGAATGATGATATGATTCGGGCGATGGACGATTTGCTTGATATATCTCTGGAATTTGAAACTACCCAGTTAAGGCTACAATCTGAGGTACGCACTTTAGACGATTCAATGCCTCCACTGAGAAGCTTCGATGACCAGAGTCTTCACATCAATTCTTTACCTATTGATTGTCCATCTATCCATGAAGGCAAGAGCAAGCGAGCATGCGTCCATCTACTTCAAAAGACGATGGAATCTTTGGGCTCATCATCACATATTTCGATACAGGAGACGAGTCACTCCCAGCTGACTTTCCCACATCTTTGAACTCATGCTTGGCACACCTTGTGGATCCCAACGACCTCATGATACAAGAAAATGTGGATTCCTTACATGACACGACCTCGGTGGTTGTCACGGACAAGCGCACCCTTACTCGAAACGACCTTGAATGTTTACCACTAAAGGAAGAGGAGCTAAAAATTGAACCGAAGTCTGGAACTTCGGAATACATTGAGACTACATTACTTCCTGAAAATTTTTCTGAATGTTATTTACCTGTAGTCTCTGATTCACCATGGGATACTAACTTTGAAACTTTTTCTGACACAGGTGAATCATATATACTTTGGATACCTCAAGCAAATCAACGACGAATTTTTGCTGAGGTACATAAGTTTCTCTGGCCATTCATGCTCCAACGCATCCAAGCCTATTGCAAAAAGGGCTTTTGGATGATCCTGTTGAGGAACCTACTGAGGAATTTATCTAGATATTGGCCGGAAGAGGAACCTTGTGGCGTTACTGAGTAGTCTTTCCCCTGCTTTCATAGGATTAGGGTAGTTTCTTTAGTCTGGCTGATAGACGGTAAACTTAGCGCTTCCTGGGAGGCAACCCAGCTTTTCATTCTATTTAATTTTCCTAGTTAGTTAGTTCAATGTTTGTGGGTAACATTACTGTAAACCCTCACGAGACTACAACTCGTCCTCTAAGGGAAACCTAGGGGTTTAAAGGCTTATTGCATACGCTAAATGCAATCGAGAGCACCTGCGAAAGTGGTATAGGTAGAATTTTATTTTTATAATTTTTGTTGGTTTCTCTCTTATGCTGACCCGCTCTTACGTAGATATCTTTGGAAAGCCTCTTGAGACCTTCGTCCAGGTACTATCTTTCCATCACTTCTCTTTTACTTTCGTTGTCCCATGTACATGGCATGCTTACATCTTTCACATTGAGGACAATGTAGATTTTAGGTTGGGGGTGGGAGATTAGGTTGTCTAATCAGTGTTTTTTTAGTCTTGAGCAAAAAATTGTGAAAATTTTTAATTTTTCTAGAGTTTCTTGTGAATTTGAAGTGATTTTTGACAACCATGTTGGTGATTTATGACTCTTGGATTTAGTTATCGGTTAGATCTCACAGTCAAATTTAAATTGTTAGTCTATGGTTAGAGGTTTTAAACATTGATTGAGTCATGATTTCACACGTCACATCTCGCTTACATATTAAGATTTCAATTTGAAACTGAAGGGTTAATTTGGTGATCGGTAAAGCATAGAAGGAACCAACTAGAAAATTTGCCGATCATGATAAAAAAAAAGAAGAATTGAAGGAAAAGAAAATACTTAGGTTTGGGGCGAATAGTCTTCACCATAGGTTTGCTCCCTATAGGCGAGGATTTAACTTCCCATGGATGACATGTGAAAATGTGGGTATACCCTTTCACCATAGGTTTGCTCCCTATAGGTGAGGACTTGATTCCCTTCTGGGTGTTACTTTTAAATAAATAAAAAAATAATAAAAAATAAAAAAATAATAAAAAATCAAAAGCTGAAGGAATGAAAAGATGATCTTTGAGGCAAGTTTTGGTTATCATGAACTCTCTTGTTGGTTACCAACGATATCCTGAAATAGAGAATTGAATATTAATGTTGAAAGTCGAGATTACACTTTACACCTGTGGAACTCAATGTTTAGGATTGTTCTAATTGAGGGACTAATACTTTGAACTTGATTATGAAGTTTACCGTGTGTTTGAGTCTAGGAGAGAGTAAGGTCCAATATTCATGAAACTTAAAAGTCTCGTATCTGAATTATTTTGTGAAAGTCACTCCAGTTCATAAGAATTGTCCTGTAATTTTCAACTTATTTTTCGCATATTTTGCTCGGGACTAGCAAAATGCTGGTTGGGGTTGTGTTGAGGGTCAAATATTGCATATTAGACCCTAGTTATTACCGGATTTATGAACATGCCACTGTTTAAAGGCCTAATTTAATCGTGTTTGTGATGCAAGATACATTTGCAAGTGTGGACTACAAAAAGGTGCTAAAAGTGTGTATTTGATGCTCTGAAATCACCAAGGCGTTGGATAGGATTCCAGGGGACCAAGATCGGAAGATTTTCACGCCAGAAATCTGAGGAAACCGAGAAACTGAAGCTCAAGTGGCCTGAATGACGTCTAGAATGCAAGATCATAGGGTTCCCACCATCCGTTCAACTCAAAAATTTATACATGGCCTGAGGACCATAAATGAACCGTACACATCAAATTCCAGCTCCTGGATCCCTATGGAAGTGTTTCAAACAACATATCAGCCCATAAACCGTTAATTCTAGGCCCACATGATCTCTGGATATGCCTCAGCTTTGGACTCAACGCCTTGAATAAGGAGACAAACTAAATGGGTGGATTGGATTACTCGTAAACATCACAGTGTAGCCCATATGTGCAGCGTGCATACACATGCGCGCGTGCATTGGCCGTGCACCAAACAAACCAAGAATCGGTCAGCAGGCGCTGACCGACTCAAATCAAAAATGGCGATTGCTTAGTTTTTACGCTTTTAAAAGCAGATTTGCAGTCCTCTGTTGTGGGCCACCACCGTGTTTCAAAAGACCAATCCGGACCGTCCATCGGTTTCCCATGAAGCGGCTTATCGCTGCCTAGGTGGCAGAATTGCAAAAGGTTGAGAAGAACGAAATCCAACCATTCAAACGTAAGGTGGACGGTGAGAAGATATAGTACAATGGGCCACACAAAACTCGAAACAAACTCGTCCTTCCTGACCAGTTTTTCGACGTGCTTTCAATGGAAGGAGTGGATTTTGCATACAATTGACGAAGTGGGCCCCACCATCAGCGCTGATCAAACGGAGGAGGCTCTGCTCCGCAGTCGGACGTTGTCCGGCTGTTGCGACATGTTCTGCGTCCTTGGAGGCAATCGGACGGCTGATCTGAACCGTCCATCGTGTAGGGGGTTCAAAAAACTCCCAGGAGACGTTGATCTTTTGGAGAAAGCGAACGGATAGAAGGTAAGTTGGTAGGCTTCAATCTGGACTGCGCGAAGGTGTTGCGGTTTTCCTGCGCACGTGGCCCTTGCTGCGTAATCAATTCCACCGCCCTTGGCAGCTATAAAGCAGGGATAGAGAGGACGTGAATGGGGATCTCGGGAGGACGTCTGCACAAGGAGAGAGTTGGAGTTTCTTTTCTTTTGTTTTTTTTATTTTTTTTATTTTATTTTTAGCTTTAGTCTAACTATGTTTATGGCTAGCTAATTCTCCTAGCTAGGGCTAGGAGGTGAAGCTTGTGGAGTTATGGGATGTTCTATGGTTTGGATTCATGTTTTTGAAGTGATTTTGATTTAGTTTTATTTTAAGGAATGTTTACAGTCTTTAATGGTTTGTTGTGACTTCCATTACAATAGATCGCAATGGCTTGCAAGTAATTTCTTTTCTTTATTTTGATTATGTGGTTAGGAAGCCCCGTTGTTCACCATCGCCCCTTGGACATGGTTGAGTGATGGAATCCTCCTAACCTTCATACATCACACCTTGGTTGTGGATTGGTTTAACTCTGTTGTTTGCTTTGTCTCATGGACATGGTTTTGTGATGGAATCCATTCTAATTTACACCGTCTCATCTTTTGAAAACTTGATCAAAGGAAGTTCGAGATTGTTCTTTAAGCGATATATCTTCCAACCGGATGAAGATGGGACTCGAAGTCCAGTTGAGTTCGTGAATCAAGCGTAGATCTCCCTGATCTCTACAAGTGGATCCTCTGAATCCCTAGTTTCCCTTCTCTGAATTCCTTAAATTTTTATATTCTTGTTTTCACCATTATTCCTTCAAACTACACTTGTTTTAGATTTCATCTCATTCTAGTTCTAGTCCTAGTTAGTTTCAGATTACGTACAGGTTCCAGTCCCTGTGGATTCGACCTCGGTCTTACCGAGTTTTTACTACATCACAACCCTATACTTGGGGAGTGAACAACCAGCCCGAGTGGATAGTGAATGAATGAACAAATGAGCATGCAACTCCTACTCAATAAGTCTACATATCAGTACGGTTCCTCTCTGAAAAATCACCAGGGTCTATTACACTCCAAACCAGCCCCATCGCGTGCAACAAGGTGAGTGGAAAAAACCTCACTATCCGCCTACCAATATCGGGCCCGACTCGTCGATAGCGGACCCATTCCTCGAGCTGGTCAGACTCAGCCTAGCATTGCCCCCTCCTCTCGGGCGGGTAAGGCCGTACCCCCTTCCAACCGACCACGACACAGTGGGAGACACGGCCTAATGGTATACGGCCCTCATGCGCTCATGCATCCACTCGTTCTAGACGTTGGAGCAACCTCTGGAACCAATAGGGTTTAGGGACTTTCACCCAGGGATATCTATAGCACCCCATGTAGAATGAATTTCCCGTGTCCCATCTGGCCATCCATGATATGCCTGTGGAGGCTACAACCCTGATGTCGCTAGGGCGTACAGTGGTCATGTCACACAAATGCGAAATGCATGAGTCACACAGGACAATCATGCATAAATCCTGCGCATACCGTGCGCTCATGTGGGGCAACTCCGCCTATCAGGGAGCCCCATGAACAACCTGCCCTATGGCATATGCAATGGTCAATCACATCTCATAACAAGCATGCAGATGATGCGTATGGGCATGTATTATGATCTTTATCTTTGTCACATACTCATAATCGGTATCAATAACCGGCATCAACAATCGGCCTTGACAATGTGGACATTTAACCAACATTGCCCCCAAGGAATAGTCACATAGAGCCCAATATATAATGGGTCCACGGCCTCGCACAAAGGTTTAATATACAACACAATGGGCCTTGCTCAAGGGCCACATATACATAACAAGCAGACCCTGCTCATGAGCCTAATACATATCACAATGGGCCTTGCCCATAGGCCATGAATGCATCTCAATGGGCCTTGCCCATGGGCCTTAAATACATGACATGTGGGCCCTACACATGGGTCTTGAATACATCAAATGGGCCTTGCATTATGGGCCTAATACGTGTCACAATGGGCCTCAACTACGGGTTGCATGTATATCGTGTAGGTCTCGACAATCGAAATCGGCCTTGACAATGGAAATCGGTGAGAATGGGCCTAGCTAGGCCTAAGGGAAGGTCACCATGCGGGCGTTTAACCATCATTACCCAAAAAAATGTAGACATTCAACTAACATTGCTCCCAAGGAGTGCCCCATATAGGGTTAAACGTATAGTGGGCCCATGGCCTCACACAAAGGCCTAATACACATCGCAATGGGCCTCACACAAGAGCTACATACACATCACGATGGGTCACATTACATGGACCTCGAATTCATCACAATGGGCCCTACACATGGGCATCGAATACATCACATTGGGCCTCGCCCATAGGCCTCGTACATATCCAGTGGGCCACATCAATGGGCCGCACCAGTGGGCCATAAATACGCAATAGGTGGGCCCTGCACATGGGCCTTATACATAGTAATGGGCCCCATTACTTGGCCTGATATACACAACATCGGGCCTCACATATGGGCCTCAAATATACATCGCAGGTGGCCTCAAGAATACATCACAGGTGGGCCCTATCACATGGCCAGGCGTTATGGGTGAATCACATCCATCAAGGTGGGACCGGTAGAAGGACGGCGTGGGGATAAAATACAAATATGATGGTGGAGTCCTCATCACCGTCCAAATCATCTGAACGGCGTGGACAAACAATTGCATCATGGTGGGGTGGCACGACACCATCTAAACTGTCCAGCACAGATGAACGGAGTAAGTGTAATACATACATCAAGTCAAGGCCCCACTGTCCCTGTGGATGGTGGCGAGTGGAACACGTACATCATGTGTCTAGCACAGATGAACGATGTAAATACGATGCATGCATCAAGGTGGGGTCCTAAGGTGGGACGGCTGGGGGGTAAAACAGATGGATGGCATGAGTGCAGAATAGGTGCACGACGTGGATCTATACGTTCAGGTGGTTCCTATTGTCCAGTTCATCAGACGGTGTAGATATAAGACACATATAACACGTGTGGGTCCCACAAGGAATGGCAGTGTAGAAAATATATAACATAAAGATGGGCCTACACACAACAAGTATGAGCCTACTAATGGCCCTAGGGAGAGTTGTAATGCGGACATTTAACCAACATTATACTTACAATGTGGACGTCAAACCAACATTGCTCCTAAGGCATGGCCCGCCATAAATGCCAATACATGAACCACGGTGGAATGACATTACAATGGGCTTCATGTACATCCCATTGGGTCTCGACCCATGGGCCTCCAATACACCAAATGGGCCTCATAACATGGGCCCTATTCACATCACAATGGGTCTCAACCCACGGGCCTTTATACATCACAATGGGTCTCAACCCATAGGCCCTAATACATTACAATAGGCCTCAACTCATGGGCCCTAGGATACATCCAAATGGGCCTTATAACATGGGCCTTACTTTCATATCAAGGTGGGCCTCAACAACGGCCTCATACACATCAAGGTGGCCTAATCACATGGGTCTTATGTACATCAAGGTGGATCACACCAATTGGGCCCCATGTATATCAAATGGGCCGCTCCAAATAAGTGGTGATAATGATTTCCGCCATTTAAAATTCCTAAAGCCCACCATACGTAAATTTCCCATCCAACCTGTTCCTAAGTTAACATAGGGATAGATGAAGTGGAACAAATATCAGCTTAATTGGAAGCTATTATGGCCCTTATAGATTTTGAACGTTGGACGTCACTGTCCACTACTTAGTGGGGTCCACTTGACTCTAGATCTGCCTCATTTTTTGTCTCAAGCCTGAAAACAAGCTGGCCAAATGGTTGAACGGTCTGGATGCAACACAAGCATCATGGTGGGGCCCATGAAAGCCCACCATCAGGTATATTATATAAAATATAATCTATATAGTATATATATACAATATATATAATATATATATATATATATATTTATACACACACACGCACACACATACACGCATACACACACACATGCACACACACACGCCTACACACACGTGCATACACACATACACGCCCACCGTCCCCTGGATGGTGGGGTTTAAACAAATACATCACAGATGGCTCCACCGTCCAGCCGGACGATGGAAATAGAATACATATATCATTGTGGGTCCCATGTGGGGCCCACCTTAATGTTTACTTTCCATCCATCCCGTTCATAGGGTCACGCAGACCTAGATGAAGGGTAAAAACAAATTTCAGCTAGATCAGAAACTTCTGTGGGCCCAAAAAGGGTTTCAATGGTTGGCCTTCAATCAACACTGTTCCTATGATGTGGGCCGCCTGAGCATTAGATCAGCCTGATATTCGGAGGGGGCCCACCTCAGGAGATGGCCCACCTCATGAACGGCTTGAATGGCATACATACATAAAGGTGGGGCCAACGGCTGGAGCCGTGGGACCCTGCTCGTCCGCCCGCCAACTGCCCGTCCTCTCCCTAACAGCAGCAGCAGCAATGCTGCTACTGTTGATATAATTATTTTTTTTTAAAAAACCAAATTTTCGGGGTTTTTCGGAGGTAGGGCCCACATCAGCTAAATCCAGGCCTGCCAATGGATTCTACCATCCATAACAAACCCATCAAGTCCAATATTGAGTATTTTTCAGCATGTAAAAAGATTTGAGTGAATTTAAACGGTGAAAATCACTGTTTGCTAAGGTACGGTTCACCTGAAACTCGAATCAGCTTCATTTTTCGGCTTAACGCCTAAAATGATCTCAAGAATGGAATGGATGGCTTGGATTAAAAGAATACATCAAGATGGGGCCTACATAGGCGGCTCACCCAATGAACTTTGAAACAAGCTAATATTTGTGTTTTCATTTCAGTCCAAGGACGTCCCTGGACGTCTGGGCGTCACACATGCTCAAGGTGGGCCCTACTCGGGTGGGCCATCAACCGATGGATGTGTGGGTACAATGCATATGTAAGTGGGCCCCACCTATAGATGGGTTGGATAAAATACATGGCTCATGGTGGGGTTCATCGGAGTGGGCCACACGGCCACATCATCACACATACAAAAGAATATGAACAAGAGAGGGAAAGAGAGAGAAGGAGAGAGAGAGAAGCACCCACTTATGATCTTCTTGGTCCTCCACTTCCATCAACGCATCCTAAAGCTCTGAGGGACGCATTTCAACGGTGGAGATGATCATTAGAGGGTGGAGATGGGAGGAGGAAGGTGGGCCAAACTTGCTCTCCATGGAAGCCATGGACGATTGCTCCATGGGAGTTGCTTGAGAAAAAAGAAATAAGATAGAAATGAGAGAGAGATAGAGTGATGGGAGAGAAGTGATGGTGAGTGATGGAGTGTGTAAGAGATGGGATGGAAAGGTTGACTTTGGGGTTGCTTGGGGATGGGTGAAAGTTGATGTGTACTTGACATGAGGTGTGATTGATGTGTACTTTGATTGATTGATGGGATTGATTTGACATTTGGTAGAGATTCTCTTGTGCGGTGTCTTTCCTCGTACTGAGCGCGGGCCTACATCTCCTGTACCGGGTATCGCCTCGGTGCGCGAGACGTGGAATCGGAACCGCGGTGATGGCACGGTCGCACTGGTACAAGTCTCGTGTTGAGTCGACTCGGGTTGATGGCGTGTGAATCAGAGTCGCGCGCGAACGCCGGTTAAGGGTTGAAGGTTACCGAAATTCGACTGAGAAGACAGCGGAAGCCTATGGAACGGTACGGTCTAGGATATGGGTCTTACAGCCATTGTTTTGGATTTTTTATTTTACTTTAAGATTTTTGAAATTGATATAAATGTTGTTGCAAATGAAAGTGTTTGAGAATTGAAACTTGTGAGATCTTACTTTTCAAGTCAAGTTGCAACTGGTGTGACTAGCAAGTCCCCAACAAAGTTGTCATTTTGTGGACGTTGGCTTTTGAGGTGCGGAATCGTCTCTTACTTCCATGGGAGCCTTTTTCAAGGGCTTTCTATGTTGTGATAAAAATGGTATTATGTTTGACTAAAGTCGCCACTAGACAATTTCTTCGTCTCTACAGTGACTAGACTATATAGAAACGGTAGGATTGAGAGGATCCAAAGATTCTCAATCCTAAGATGATTTTGTGGTCCGTGATCAGAGATTTAAGGTAAGGGACCACAGTTATAGAGATGAAAAGTGTTAAGCACACACTCTACTTGTACTGTCGTACGATCTCTACTTCACATGATTTGACTATTCTAGAGGATTATGGATCAATTTTCGTACACAAATGATGCAAAGGTGTGTGAAATGTTGTGTTGAATGCAAAGCTTATGATGGGCTTAGATTTAGGATGGATTACCTGCCCTAACTACTTGCCGAAGCAATAAGCCAGGCAACATAAATTTCTGATGGGCAAGATCCGACTGAGTCGGCAAGCCAAAGAGCATACATTTATACTGATTAGGTGCAAGCTGCAATGTTATGTAGAAATGATGGAATTGATGAGCAGGGAGGTTGAAAAGTGAATAAGTGTTGCACAGTGCTTATACTGAGATTTCAACGGAACATATTAGAAATTGAACGGTTGTGTCGTAAGAGTTGGATTGAGTGTCTTGGATCGAGATGTTGGTGGCTCATATGGCTCTTGGATTAGACTAGGCTAGGCTTGACCTAGGTTGGGCTCTTTCTTATATGGATATTTCCTCTCCTTTGTGGATGGATGGAATGGATAGGTTAAGGCTTAAGGGGAGTAAATGAGAAGGCTTGGATTTTCTGGGATAGATCGAAATATGAAGGGAATTGGGGCATTTATAGGCCCCCAACCTGTTTTTGTTGTAATTCTTAATAAGCTTGAGGTTTAAAAGGGTTTGGATGACTTATCTTTGAGATTGCCATGTGGAACAATCTCGTGGCTTGGATTGGATGGTATAAGGCATAATTTTAATATAAGAGGGGAGATCGGAGTTATTCAACTTTACCTAAAGATGTACACGAACCAAGCTAGCTCAGTTAGCTCGCTTGACCCGACTCGAAAAAGCTCGATTCGACTTGGTTCGAAGCTGAGTTTGAGCCGAGTCCAGCTAATTTTTTAGCTCGAAAATGAGTTTGAGCTGGCCCCAGATCGACTCGACTCAGATCAAACCCAGCTCGAATAGAACTAGTTTGGTGACTCGGTTACTTTGATATTAATGCTGCTCACCAAGTGTTTGATGAAATGACTCAAAAAAGTGTGGCTGGTGACAAGGGAGGTATGTATATGAAACCAACACCCTTTTTTTCTTGATTTTTATGTTGCTTAGAAGGTGTTTGATAAAATACCTGTAAAACCATTGTTGTTGTCTCAAATACAGTAAGATTTTGAAGGTGCAGTCGAGGTGTTTGTGAGAATGCCGCAATGGCGAACTCAACTCGAACTGGCTCGAGCTGCTGACCAAACCGAGCCGAGCTGGCCAGTCAAGCTCGAGGACCGAGCCAAGCCGAGTTTGAACTGAGGTCAGCTAGTGGCCGAGCTGAGTCGAGTCGAGGCCAGCTTGACTAGGTTTGACTCGATGTACACCCCTAACTTTACCACATGCTTGAGACTTGCAAAAGAACAAGCTCCACTTGGATGAACAACTTGCGAAAGTATGGATCAAGCCACATGGTGAGCGGCACCCTAGGAGCCGCTCGTACCTTGCTAGCTCTCCAATTTTGGTGGGTGAGCTTTCACAAATGTGGAGAACTTTGGTCAAATGTAGCTGCTTTGTTGTGTCCCTCTGTACTTCGATTGGGCTTTAAAAGTGGCTTGGACTAAAATAGGCTTTGAACTTAGTTTGATAATGTGAGTAAATTGGATAGGCTGACTAGGAAATTAGTTGACTCACTGAATTGACTGATTTTTCCCGAGGTTAAGTTTTGGGGTTAGGCTTCTCGCTGGGTCTATCTAACTCGATTGACTGGGTTTAAGGTTAGGATTCAAGCTTCTAAGGCTTAGGGTTTAGCTTGGATAATGATTTGGTTTTGGATAAGGGTTTAGAGATGGATCAGGATTTGAATTAGAGTTTAGCTATGATTCAAGTTTAGATTAGGGTTTAGATATGAATAAGGATTTGGACTGGGGTTTAGTCTAATCTCAATCATCTTATTAGCTTAGGGTGGAGTGTCTACACATAAGTTCACAGCCGAGTGACTAACTAGCAGGTTTTAATCCTTGTTTCACGTACCAATATTTAGACCGTCAGTCGTCAAATCATTTTATTAAAGTAATTTTAGTGCTTATTTGGTTTTTCAATTTTCTATGAAATGTAAAGTAAATGAGTTATCATTATCACTTCCACATGTTTATGCTTTTTTTTAAAAAAAAAATATGGTTTACAAATCAAGCCTCAAATGCACCGGTAAAGAAAGTAGAAAAATTATAATAATTACATTTTTATACTATAAAACTATCACTTTAACTGTGATCCAACAATGTATTAAACCATCATTGAAGTCAAATTTAAATAATATCACTGCACAATTACAAGAATAGATAATTATTATCTATTGTAAAGAATAAATAACCATTACTTATTTAGATCAAATTTAAGATTGTAATTGGAAAACCAAACAATCCCATGATGATACAGTTGCTAATTCAACTATTTTATAATATCATCAATGTGCCATGTATAGAAATAAATTAGTAGCCTAGCAATACATGTTACATTCGCCGCTCTCCTTATGCGAGCCATCGTATCTTTCATATAAAAATAAAAAACTGTTAACGAATTATAACTGGGCCACACCGAGTGAACTTTCGGTGGTTATGGTAGCAACGTAACATGGTCCTCATTGGCATGATCCGCATGATTTTTAATTACATATATGAAATAATGGTTTTCACGTGATGGACGGAATAGATCTCACATGGTCAGCACGGTGGACCCCACAAAGGTAGGTCGTGTGTTTTGTAAAGCAGGTGACGAATCTCATCCAGTATTTTTGTTGCACCTATATGGGTAGTCTGATAGTTAGACGAAGGACGTGTCATGATGGTACGTGTGTCGTGTAGTGGCGCGCGTGTGGCTACCAAAACCTTCCTAGGTGTATCTACGTGGACTAGTAGTATTTAGTACTTTGTCTACTTACCGCCTTCACTCGCTCTCTCCTCTCCAATTATTTCCATTCTCGACCAAACCAGAAAACCAGTCTGGTTTCTGGTTTCTACTCTCTTTTCTCTTAACCTGCGCACCCCCGCCCACCTTAAAATGCACGCCCTCCCCTTCCCTACTCCTTCCCCACCAAAACCCATGTCTCCTTTTCTCTGCCTGGTGCTTTTATAGGACTGGGCAGTGGCAATCTTGTAAAATATGGACTTTGGGGTACTGGGCTTGGATGGTAGTGAAGGTGGCCTTTCTCACCTGGTTTCAGAGGCTGAAGCTAGGCAGAGAGGCTTTGGGTCTGGGTTTCTCAAGCAAGGGAGGTCTGGGGTTGTGGATGATGAATGGATGGGATTGAAAATGGCAAGGAATGATGATGGTGGGGTGTCCAAGCCAATGCTGGTTCAATCAAAGGGCCCTCTTTTGAGATCTAATTCTCTGTTTTCAGATGGAGGGCAGCAGCAGCTGCTGCTTAGCTTCTCATCACCTAAATCAGATGGTGGTTTGGTCAGCAGTGAGGGATTAGTGGAGAGGAGTTATCAAAATGGGAGCTTGGGTTGTTACAACACTTCATCTATTTATGCTAGGAATGCAGGTAGTTGGATGTTATATGCATGTGAATGTTATGTGCATGGATTAGACTCAGATTTATATTTATTTTTTTATTTTTTTATCGGTGGGGTTGTTTGGATGTGTGATTTGGGAATATGGGTTTTTGGTAATTTGGGTTATGGAGCTGGAAAGATTATTATTTTTGAGGAAGAGTTTTTTTTTTTTTTTTTTTTTTTTTTTTTTTTTTTTTTTAACATGCATGGAATTGTGAATTGGTATATGGGTTTCTGGTAATGTGGGTTTTTTTTGGTTGAAAAATTGGAGTTATTTATTTATTTTTGTTTATGTTTTTGGGTTTGGATGGATTTGTGATTTGGAAGAATATGGGGTTTTGGGGTGGAAAAACTATTATTTTATTTATTTATTTTGGTGTTGTGTATGGTCTTCTTTTTTATTTATTTTTGGGCGTGGATGGAGATTTGATTTGGGAGATGGCTTTGTGCTAATGTGGGTTTCTGGGTGGAAAGATTGGACTTTTTTAAGGAAAAGATGGAGCTGTTTTGTTGGGTTTGGATTCTTGTACTGATCGGAGGAGAGACAAGGTCTTTTCAAGGCACAACAGATCTTTGTTTTGAGTCTTGTCAAGAAAAGTTATATGTTTTCTAAGTTTTTAACTTACCCGGGTTTCAATGTTTAGAGAGGGGTGTGTTTGTGTGTTTACCCTTCTTTTCTTTAAAACAGTAGATGAACCCTCATTCCTAACAGAAAAAAGCCTTTTTTTTAAAAAAAAAAAAGAAAAAAGAAAAGGGGATTCGAACAGTAGAACTGTAGGGAGCAGACATTAATTTCCTTTGTGTTTTTTCCGCCTCCTTGTCTGATGTTAAAATAAAAAATTCAAACAAAAAAAAAAAAAAAAAACCAGAGAGAGAGAGAGAGAAAGAATGTCATGATCTTTTTCAACTTGTTAAGCTTCCTTAAAATTTCCAGACAAGTCATTGGCTCGTCTTTCACTGCCAAACCTCCTTCAGCGTTTCTTCTTTCCTTTATTATTTTTTATGACTCTTTTCGTAACAGTTGAAATGTAGTTCTGAGTATGGTTTGTCTGTCTTCTTTTTCATCTTGTTATCTGTTATTCTGTGTTCAGGTCTGGCTTCTGGAGGCATGCATGGGGTTTTGGCAGGGGTTAGAGGACCATTCACTCCATCTCAGTGGATGGAGTTAGAGCATCAGGCCTTGATCTACAAATACCTCAATGCAAATGTTCCCATACCATCTAATCTACTCATCCCCATCAGGAAAAGCCTCAATCCAACTGGGTTTTCTGGATTTTCAGCTGGATCTTTCAGACCCAATACATGTAAGCATCTCCCTCTCACTCGTTAGAAGGTTTTGATCTTTTCATGTTCTTGACGTAGGATTCGACAGGAAATATCTCTCTCCCTTTATAGATAAATGTTGCTAAAAAACCAATTTTGAAATCATGGTTTTTCTAAATTGTATTGATTTTGACCCCAATGCATGTAAATCTGTGATTCTAGCAAATGAAGCTACTGTACTTGATGTGGCGATCTTGTGGATTTTTTTTAAACTTTTTGTTATTTTTAGTTCAAAAGATTTGTTTATTATTATTATTATTATTATTATGTAGGGGGCTGGGGATCTTTCCACCTGGGTTTTTCCGGCAACACGGATCCAGAGCCAGGGAGATGCCGTCGGACTGATGGGAAGAAATGGCGGTGCTCGAGAGATGCAGTAGCCGATCAGAAGTACTGTGAGCGGCACATGAACCGCGGTCGCCATCGTTCAAGAAAGCCTGTGGAAGGCCAGATTGGCCATGCCTCCTCTGGCATGGCAGCTGCCACAAAGGCAATGGCAATTGCCTCCTCGGCAGCTTCAGCTGCTTCAATCAGCTGCCCAGCCAACAGCGATGCCCTTGCTCACCAGCAGACCAAGAGCTTGCAGCCTGGTGCTGACCCATCTGTGACGCCGATGAGCAGGTACACTACATCCAATTGGTGGAATGTTACCTGTAGAAGCCCATCTGGAATTGTTTTGTGTGCGAGATCTAGGCCATTTATCAGGTGGGCCTGATGATAAATGTATCCTAGCCAAAATAAGGCCACTCAACTTGTCTGGTAGGCCATTCATGTATGAAAAATGATGCCTTAAAAAGGATAACCAACCCTCCATTTGCTGCCTGCTTGATAAGTGGACTGGCCTGATTCTGCACTAGGAAACTTTCACCGTTTGGGCCTGCTTGATGAACGGTCGAGATGTGTCGCATCTGCCACCTCAGCACATTGCAAGTAAAATCCCTGTTCATTTTTTTTTTTCTTTTTGTTTCTCATTTGAATTTCAATTACATTTATCTTGATCTAGAGCAATGTGGATGCCTTTTCAATTCCTTGCTTTCTCTTTCTGTAAAAGTAGTAGGTATTGTTTCTTCTTTTGTTCATCTGAAAGTGACCACTGTTTGTAGTTGAGATTCCTTGAGTAGGATTGAATTATGATTGTTAGATTTCCCACCAAACCCATGTGAGAGGATTCCATGATCCTTAGTTCAAGAGTGGCCCATTGCTCATTGATCCAGACTGTTCGTCCAGCGGGCCCCACCATTGATGGAACATGCTACATAGATCTCCCAAATTAGAACCATCCTACCCATTCCTCCATTATATGTAGGCATTGCTACATTTCTTCTTAAACATCAGTTTGTGTATGCAGGGTGGTGACACCGATCTCCGTAGTGGCAGGACTTAATGGGGCCCACCTGTGATGTATATATTTTATCCACACTGTCCATCTGTTTTGCAAACTCATTTTAGGCCATGAGCCCAGAATTGAAGTATATCCAAAGCTCAAGTGGACCACACCACAGGAATGAGGATAATGGGTTAAATGTTGAAACCTTCCTAGGGCCCACATTGATGTTTATTTGTTATCCAACCTGTTGATAAGGTCACACAGACCTGAATGAAGGGAAAACACAAATATCAGCTTGATCCAAAACTTCTGGCCCCCAAGAAGTTTTCAACGACAGACGTTCAATCCCCACTGTTTCCTGTGGTGTGGTCCTCTTGAGCTTTGGATATGCTTCAATTTTGGGCTTCATTGCCTAAAATGATGGATGGCGTGGATAAAACACATACATCACGGTGGGCCCTAGAGAATCCTGCCATCACGGAGGTCGATGGCGTCAAGGTCCCCACATTCTCAGTTCCGAGGCCACTACCAAAGGATTGAAATTTTTTCAGCATCATCCATCACAGTGGGCCCATCAATTCAGTGGGTCTAGATCAGTGGACCATGGGGTCTGCTCTTGCTAACCAAGTGGATCATATAATTCCTCCTGTTTGGCTTATCAAAAATCATTGATACAAGGCCTAGTTGCAGAATAGTCATTTTGAAAAGATCAAGTCTCTCTTGTTATTTTAGAACTATCAAAGGGCTTACGCAACAAAGTTAAAAGGCAAGATTTTGTGGTCCTTGCATCCTAGATTCCCTACAGATAAATGTGTGGCCCACATCAGTGCTTTCCATCTCCTTTATCATCTTCTTTTATGATTTGTATTCTATTGCAGGATCTTAATGAACAAATCGAATGTCGATGACCGAATACAAGATTCGCAGACTCTATCCATGCTATCTTCCGTCCCACTGAAATCAAAAGAGGCACAATTCACCATTCCAAAAGAGCATCTTGCATTCGAAGAAGAATACTCTAAAATGGAATCCGGTCTCGTTTCCTCCAATTCCCTTCTGAACATGCAGAGAAGCTCCTACGTGGAGAGCGGAAACTTCTACACTTCCCATGATCTCAATGACCGCGAACCACAGTCCCATCCTTTCCGTCATTTCATAGACGACTGGCCCAAGAGCCGGTCTGACCACTCAGCCATCACATGGCCTGAAGTAGATGAGGTCCGATCAGATAGGACTCAGCTCTCGATTTCAATACCAGTTACTTCCTCGGACTTCTCGTCATCCACTTCCTCACCCACCCAAGAAAAACTCACCCTCTCTCCGTTGAAGCTGTCGCGGGAGTTCGACCCAGTTCAGATGGGCCTAGGAGTAGGTGGGACCCTCAATGATGCAGCACAGAGGCAGGCAAATTGGATACCCATATCTTGGGAGACCTCAATGGGGGGCCCTCTAGGAGAGGCTTTGAACAATGCCAATAACACCCCAACTGACCGAAAGTACTCGGCATCGGCCCTTAACCTAATGACCGAAGGGTGGGATGCAAGCCCACGGTTGCGATCGTCTCCGACCGGTGTCCTGCAAAAGACCACCTTCACATCAATCTCTAACAGCAGCAGTGGGAGCAGCCCAAGGGCTGAGAACAACAAAGCCTGTGACCACACTAGCCTCTGTGACAATCTATACGGCTCGGCTTTTGTAAATTCCACCATCCCTTTATTGTAAGCTTTTTTCGAGTGAGGAGAAACTACAACAAGACCTAAAGAAAGCCAAAAAAATCTACTTGGATGATGGAAGAAAGATTGAGAACTATCAATCCACATGAAGAACAGTTAATTTAGGAACTTAATTCTATTTAATTCTCTTTGTTTTCTTGTGTTTTTCCTTGTATGGTATTGGGAAGCAACGGCCGGCAATCTTGGGCCGATCAGGACCGATGTCGGCCATTTTGGGTTGCCGATCAACGGTTATTTATGCTTAGGAATTTCGTTCTATGTATTTCTGTTGTCATTTCTCCATGACTTTGCTCATCTACTTTAATTGAGGATATGTACAAAATGTTTGGCTTCTAGTTTGTACTAGTGTTGCTATGGTGCAGTGATCTAGACCATTGGTCTGACGGAACTTATCCCAAAATTATCCTTGATTGTAATGTCCTAGCCATCTGATCTTTTGGGCCATTTGTTGGTTGAATGAGGGTCATTACTATGTTTCCTTTCTAACGCAGGGATGGATGTGGTGAGGTTGATCACTGTTTTCCTATAAGAGATAATCAGTCCAAATCCACTCCTCGGGGATTCCTCGAATTCACTAGGGAAAATAGTAAAGTAGAAATAAATTCTAATAAATTTGAAAATAAATTGATTGATGATAAAAACAAAATTATAACCCTTTAAATAGTAATCTCAAACCCATGAAGAAGTTTTAGAATCAAACTCCAACTCAAAACTCCCTTAAAATGTGACTTACTATGAAAAGTAAATTTACTATTTCATTATTTCTATTAGACTTCATGGTTTTTGGCAAAAAATAGTAAACCTAACCATGTTATTCTCCTAATTTTTTTGAGCTCTTTTCATGTTGGGCACAACTCTTAAAGATCAAAGGATCAGGAGTTGTGATCATGGGCAACCCGGTGTACCAGGGTTGAGTTGCTAAAGTAGCTTCTCCTGCCCAAAATCCTATATAGTAATTGAAATAACTCTCATTTTGGTTTGCGAGAAATGTCTGTTTTAGGGTTCGACAGTCTTGATCACTTCCGCCTCCGATTTGGCCTTCTCTGGTCCATTGTGGACATGAAAGTGCCCGCAACTCACGATGCGTCACAATCTTAGCTGCAGCTCGCGCTGCATCACAATCTTAGCCATGTATTCGCAGGTCATTGTTGTCGATTGGAGGGTTAGGATTGAGGAGATGCATGAGGCATTTGCCATCCACGCAAGGTTTTGAGGCTGCAACAAGACCCATGTTGCTCGTCCGAGTTGACTCCGACTCAGTCAGACCTGATCTAGTTCGCGCCACCGTCACCTGCATGAGTCAACATAGACTAGGCTAGCTGGGCTGAGTTGTGACTCGGCTCGAGACTGAATGAGCCAGTCCGAGTCACTGAGTTCTAAGTCCATGCATCCACGACCAGAGATCCTGTGATTCACCATTACACAGTGGTCTGCCTCTAGTTGTGGAGTTCTTGTTTAGACAATCACTCCTTACAGGTGGGGCCCACATTTAACTGATATATATCGTTCAGTTGTTGGGGACACGCTCTGGATGTGCTATATTACATTTTGACCCATGCATTTTTCAGGAATACAATCCTACGGTTGGGATGGTCTGATGGTGGGAATTTGTAGTGGCATCACTAATCCATAGAGAGGCCCACCATATGAATGGTCTGGATCAGTGAAAAGCGTGCCCAACCTGAATGGATTGTGGTACTCGATTTCAGCGGCTGCCTCCATTGCATGGGATATTTTCCTCTTCTTTCAACGTCAGCGTAAAAAGCTGATTCCTTTGCGACACTGGTGTATGTCCGGTTTCCCTTTTGCACGATACTTTTCTTCTGTGCGTTTGTCCTACTTTTATGCAAGCTTGACTTATGGAATGGAATCTCGTCTCTTCATTTATTTTTGTCGCTTGCAATCAAATCTCTCCATTTCCTAAGCGTTATTTGATATGTAAAGAAATTATCATGAAATCTATGTGAATTAGAATCTCTTGTTGTATTTGGAATCTTCTAAAATTTATATGAATGTGTTTGGCAGCGTATATTTAAAATGATGGAGAAAAATGTATGATATGGCTTGCCAATTCATGTAAATCGGAATTACATGATTTAGCTATGATTAAAAAGAAAAAAGAAAAGTGAAATTCATATAAAATGGAATTACATGATTTAGCGTGATTTTATTTTTATTTTTAAAAAGAAGAAAAATAGCACATTTATATATTTGATTTGAATTCGAATCCATTCACATGGAAATACACTCCCAAATGCACCAATTACACACTTCCAAACTGACCCTAATGTGTTTTGTCACTGGCACCATCTTTCTCTACAAGACTGTTGTACCCAGCTGAGTCCAACCGTCGAGAGACACTACGTGTGTGACATCCATTCCGTCCATCAGCTGCCCCTTCCAATGTTAGGCCTTAGGGTGAAATATGAGCATATTGGACAACTGAGGTTGGACACACCACAGGGAACGATGGGGAATGGATGCCAACCATAGGTTTATGTATGGGGCCCACCACTGTGTGCGTGTGTTCCATTGTGACGTATGGGTTCTACCTATCCATCCATTCTTCACGCCGTCCATCCATTTTTCATGGCGGAGTGTGATGGGATGTGATGAATAGCAGAGGGTGATGGATGGTACACAGGCACCTTAGTAATTACTTATAAATTGCATAGGCTGGCCTAGAAGAAATTTAAATTGAACTATTAAAGCTATGGGTTGTAGTTTTGATCTATCATAAACCGCAAATAAAGATTATTTTATTATCTATCAACTTGGTAGATATTTATTGGACGGTTAAATAATGAAAATATATAATAGCCCTGTATCAACCAATGTGCCTTTAGGACTCTAAGTGACAGTGTGTCCCACAGTTTAGTCAATTTATTTTAGCTTATATATGCCATATGTACAATTTATTTTATTTTATCTTACCTAGGCCATGCGTACAATTTGTAAGTGCCTGTGTATCAAGCGTCATGCCGCCAGAGTATCATATATCCCCCCTTGAAAAGAAAAGAAAAGAAAAGAAAAGAAACGCTGATTTGCCATATTTAGGGTGTGAACAGACCGGGCTGGGCCGTGCATAGCTCAGCCTGCCGACCGTTAGCCTTAGCCCGAAGTGGAATGGGCCATAGCAGCTCAGGCCACTTTCGCCCAGACATAATCAGATGGGGATCAACAGGAATATTCTTTACCCCAAAAAATCAAGGTGGCCCACTCATCAGGTGAGCGGCCTTGATACATGGTCTAGCCTGATCTTTTGGTTAGGCTCATGCTTGCAGTTAGCCCCACCCTACAGATGGCTCAGATTTCTGACAGACTGAACCGTGGGCACAATGTCACATGAGCAGGGCTGTTAATCAGGTCAGTCCACTCAACTGATGGACCGGTACCATATGGATCAGTGCCCTTTGCAGCAGTCCACATTCAACCTGGAAATTGACTAGTGGATGGTCAGATTTATCCAATCACAGGGATGATTGTATATAAACAATCCATAGAGTGGCCATTGGATTATTACTCCTAATCCTCGCATGTTTGCATGTTTGGATTGAGAGTAAAGTAAGAAAATGCGAGGGAAAGTAAAACTATGACGACATTGGGTTGGGCTCAGGCATGATGTATTGGGTTGGTCTTGGGCTGTACAAACACCAACCCAATAAAATTTGGGTTGGAATCGGGTTGAGATACTGGGTTGCCCGAGCGATCGATATATAAGTTACTTATAAATTATAATTAAGTGCGGATCTTCTATGTTGAATGCACAAGAAATTCCAATGCTATCGGGTTTCATTGGTCCACGTCATTTCTGATGACTCGAGATACTCTGGATTTCTCTCCCAAATAGATTGGGTGTTACACAACACGACTTTTTAAGCAATAGTTGTCCTATGTTTTAGTTTGTTTGTTAAAAAAAAATGAAATATTTTTACGACAAATAACTACATATATAATTAATAAAATCATATGTATAAAAAAAATAAAATATATATTAAAAATATAATAAACTAATGTAATAATGAAAATATTAGCGTGTATTCACCCGATGAAGCCCACATGGATTGGGCTTGGGTTGAGAATTCCCAACCCAAGGTTGGGTTGGGTTAAGTTAGGGTTGAAGTATAGGAACCTTGGGTTGGGCTAGGGTTGACCACCAACCCACCGGACTTTCTGCCCTAGTACACCAACACCAACTATAGGGAAAAGAAACCCTTATGCTTGTAATGGTGAATTTAATCTATCCATCGTCATGTGGATTCAGCTCCTCAACATTCACCGCATTGATCCATACCATGGTGAATTTAATCTATCCATGGATTTACTGCTCTAATCAAGAGTCACTTTGATAAGATGCTTCTAACCATCTTATTAATGGTTAAAAAATCAGAAAACCTACATTAAATAATGAAAGAAGTCCAATTGTTGATCTAAACTATCCATCATCATGTACTATGTGTCTCTCAAGAAATTCTTAAAAATTAGATTAAAAGGCCAACAAGATGGACGACATCCATTGATCTATACCCATCCATCACGTGGGTTCCAAGTTTATTCAGACCATTTAACTATATGATCCACGACAGTGAAAAAGTTAATTACGATTGCATGAAAATATGTGTAGTAACTTTTGATTGCATGTGCTTTGCAAGAATTACTTTTTATCCAGTCATCCTAACCATCAAATCATGATGCTAGGAAATGACAAGCCCCATTTTTTACTTGGAAGTTGCATTAATCACTTTGATTAGATCATTTTAATCTCCAACGAATGGGAAAGAATATGAACACACTCGATTAGATATGTTTTAGATTTTTTATTTTTTATTTTTAAAGGATATATTTTGTTGATTGATGAACACAAGCATACCCATAACGAGGAAGAGATCAAGGGCATAATTCTTTTGAGAGTGAAAATGCAACTGTTGAATCAATCAACTTTTATTCCAAGAAAGTATTATAATCTCTAAACCATAATCTCAAATTGGTGAGGGAGAAATTTCTTAACCAATGAGATATCTCAACATTTTCTCAATTGTAATAATATCATTATTTAGGCCTCACATGAAGAATAGTCCACATTAAAGGTCAAACCCACATGATGGATAGTGGACATTGAAGATTGGACCACGTAATGGAATGTTGACATCAAAGATGGGACCACATGATAACGGCCATTTCGAAGGTTGGAACCCACAAGATGAATGGTCCACATGAAGGTGGGCCCACATAATGCATGGTTCATATTAAAGGTGGGTCCCAGATGATAAATGGTCCACATCAAGACGTGGCCTCGCATGATGGACTTTTCACACCAAGGGGTCTCCACATGATGGACATTTCACATTAAGGGTGAACTCCATACGCATGAAGGATTCATCATCCACCGTCCAACATGATGAACAACCCAAATGTCTTAAAACATGAAGACTGCAATTATCCATTCTTGTTAGGGCTGTATACAAGTCGAGCTAGCTCGAAAAGCTCACTGGATTCGGCTCGAGTCAGCTCGGATTGACTTAGCTTGAAGGGCTGACTCAGGACTAGTCAAGCCACTTTTAAAAAGCTTGAGTTGAGTTCAAGCCGAGTTCAAGTATGGTGCATATCAACTATAAGCTCGACTCTAAGCTTGATAGTTATATATATATATATATATATATATATATATATATATATATATATATATATATATATATATATATATATATATATATATAATAATAAAAAAGTAAAAACATTTTACAAACATTACTCGGCCCTACCCGGCTCCTCATTCCCTCTCATTCCCTTAACCTACCCAGCCCGCTGGTTGCCATCTCTGCCCACCCAAGGAGCTCTGTGCCCCCTCTCTCTCTCTCTCTCTCTCTCTCTCATTCTCCTAGATCTCATCTCCCTGATATGCGCACAAGTCGCAACCCGATTCGAATCAGCCCACTTGGCAACTTCTCTCAACTCCCGCCCAATTTCGAGTTAAATCGGGTGCAGGTTTGGGTCAGGTTGGGCACTGGGTTGACATATGAACAAGCTCAACTTGACTTGAGGTAAGCTCGAGTGGAGATTGACTCGAAAGCTCCGGCTTGATGTACGGCCCTAATTCTTATGCAATTTGGGATATGGTCCATCTATGGTGATATCCATTTGCTTTTATAATCGCCTTATTGAGATTTTTTTTTTTTTTTTTAATGACATTGACGTAGAAAAAACAGTTATTTGAATGTTTACCAAAACATACTTGTTTCTAATAAAAACCTTTTTCAGTTTTGAAAAAATAATTTTACCAAACAAATTTATTACAAAGCAAGAGCTACAACCAAAAAAGCTAATAAGATTAGTTCTATTTGAAAAGCTCTTTATTAAATTAGAGCAGAGATGCCAAACAAGCCCCAAGAGTCACTAAAAGGTGATAGGTCAAAATCAGTAGTGTCCAAAATCAAAAGAGGTACGCAGTTGGAAAGCAATGGCAACATCTACGGCCTAAATTTTGAAAAATAACACATCATGGAAAACATACTTTGAATACTGGAATGATTCTAATCCACACCAAATAGGCAATATGGACTAGATAGTCCACTCGGTTTTGACCTCAGCTGTCACTAGACAATTCAACCACCAACTCAGATGGGTTCTTCAGGTCCGGCCATCAATCTTTTACAGAGTTGCATGTTCCTACTGGACCCTCCAACACTTCATTTATCTAGTTTTTATGTATTTGTAATTAATCTGATTATAACCTAAGGTTGATGGTTCAGTGGGTCAACCCAGTTTAACTTAGAAGAATAGTTCATTGCCTGTCTCATTTCACAACATTTTTTGGTGCTTTTACATTAGGTGTTTGGCAATGTGGCTGAGATTCAAGTCTCACATCAAAAGAAACAAGGGGCTTTTTTAGTTGGTTTGGAATATTATTCCAGCTTTTATGTTTCCTATAAATTTTGAATGCTGAATTTGCGAAATGTATACTGATCCTAATCAAAGATGTAAATTGGTATACACCCAAGAAACAAGATGTATTTGCATGGGATAAGTTGTCCATTTTACATGTCTCATATTTAAAATAATTATAAATCAAGCTCACAACAGTTAAAGCCATCCATCCAACTCGAACGATTTTAAATACTATAAGCAATTTATACTACATGGGTGACAATGGGTGGCCCACGTCTGCTTTTGGGCAAGCCTTTGAGCTTATGTTTTATAATAATCAATTTCTAAATCGGGCTTGGGCTTGAGCCATTTTATACTAACCATGACATGTAAGACATTCCAACCATGCATGTCCCTTGTAGGTTCGTGTTTCAATTTTTACAAATGTGTATTTTCACATACAGCCCACCATGATGTTTATCTGCATCCAACCTGTTCATAAGGTTGAACAACTGAATGAAAGGAAACCATAGATATCATCTCGGTGTTGATAGGGGCCTACAGAACTTGGTGACATCAATGCACTTCCTTCAGTTTGATGGTGGCACATGTGCATAGTCAATGTCTGATTACAGGATGAACCCAAACCCAAGCCCAAACCCAGCCCGAGCCTAGCCACTCTTTTTGTTTAAGAACTGGGTTGATGACCTTGAAATCTTTGGGGTCGTTTGGATGCCTGTAAATTGGACTAACGATAAATGAATTACTGTGTTTGAAGCTGAAAAATACCTACTACTTTAAAGCTACTAATGGTAAATGAAAGTTCAAATGAAATTCAACAGCTTTACAGCTTTTTGCGGTAAATGAAAACCTACTGAGATTTCATTTAGGGCCCGTTTGATTTTCACCGTTTCACTGGAAAATGGTAAATCCCTTGGAAATGGTGATTATTACCGTTTCACCTGTTTGGATATTAGTGGACCTCTACTTGATGTATATGATATATCTGTTCCGTCTATCTATTTTATCACAACATTTTAAGATATGAGAAGAAAAATGAGTTAGATCCAACACTCAATTGGCCCAAACCAAAAGAAACAATAGCCCCAAGAAGTTTTTAACGGTAAGTATTTAATTCACATTTTTCTATGGTGTGGCCCACTTGAGCTTTGGATATGCCTCATTTTTTAGCTTATATTATAAATCCATATGACATAATGGGTGAACGGTGTAGATATATGATATGCATCATGGTGGGACTCTGACTCACAAATATTTTTCATTTTTACGTTGAAAAAAGTAAAGTAAGCCATCCAATCAGCTAGGGGAAACGTGTAACACTTCACCGCATTTCCCTGAGAAGTAATAAATGCCAGGAAAAAATGCATTTTGAGCGAATTCGCTAAAACAAACAGGCTCTAAATGCAGTTGTTTCAGCGAATTCGCTGGAAATGCATTTTTCCCTAGCATTTATTACTTCTCAGGGAAATGTAGTGAAGTGCTGCACGTTTCCATAGCTGATTGGACAGCTTACTTTTTTCAACATAAAAATGAAAAATATTTGTAAGTCCCACCATGATGCATATCATATATCTACACCGTTCACCCATTATGTCATATGGATTTATGATATAAGCTAAAAAATGAGGCATATCCAAAGCTCAAGTGGGCCACAACATAGAAAAATGTGAATTAAATACTTACTGTTAAAAACTTTCCGGGGCCATTATTTCTTTTGGTTTGGGCCAATTGAGTGTTGGATCTAACTCATTTTTCTTTTCATATCTCAAAATGTTGTGATAAAATAGATGAAGGGAACAGATATATCATATATATCAAGAAGAGGTCCTAAAATGACTACCGAAACTTTTGAACAGGTTTCCAAAAAATTTAAACTCTCACTAACATCCAAACAGGTGAAACGGTAATAATCACAAGGGATTTACCATTTCCCATTGAAATGGTGAAAATCAAACAGGCCCTTAACTGCAAATGAAATTAGCCTCACAGCTAAAATTATGAGGCTTAAACAATTTACAAGTTATCTAAAATCATACCACTGGCAAACAATTTACACCTGCAGTTAATTTACTGCTAATAAAATTCACAGGCAACTAAATGAATTTTTTTTTTTTTTATGATGTTTGAGATATTATTTCCCGCGGGTGCAGGAAATCACTAGAAACCATGTGCATTGGTAATGGTAGAGAGGAATCAAACCTCTCGTCTGTTGACAGCAAACCCACAACGCTGGCCGTTCGCCCAAACCCAACTAACTTGATAGGCACTTGGGTGTAAGATCCAGCCTGATCAACAAACGGGCTTAAACCTTAATGCTAGGGTCCAGCCCTCAGGCCTAGCATTTCAACCTAAACACAGCCAAAAGCAGCCAAGCCCAAAAGCCCAACGGGCTAGCCGGGCCCATTGAGAGCCATAGTAAAACCTAGCCCAAGCGAGGTACCGGCTTTTTACGAACCGAAAAAGCTCGAGCCCGATCCGCGGCTAACCATTTCCGTGCACGATCCGAGCTCTTCGTTAGGTGCGCCCTAACATACAGTCGAAACCCCAAACGAACCGGGCTGACAAACAGCATACAATACAAGCATACAACTAACATGAAAATACCAGAAAAAAAAAAAAAAAGAAATTAAAAAGAGATAGAGAGAGAAAGAGAAGAAAAAAGAGAGGGAGCTCATATTCTATGGGTGTAAAAGAGTCCGCAATGCCATGGCAATAGCTTCTCAGAACGAGGAATGTTTTATAATCATAGCAACCCCTCTTTTATCTCTTCTCTATTCCAAATTCAAAATCAAATGGCTCAGACACGCACAAATATGTCATCAAAAATTAATACCAGATATACACAGAAATACCGTGTATATCTTTCTAATGGTCTAAAAAAAATCAGCATCGAGAAACGAATTTCGTCATCACAGCCGTCCAAAATCGATGGTAGAAAATAAGATTAAAGATATGAGAAATGTAGAGGCCAGCGTAACCCTAATCTCGTGTTTGGGAAGATTAGGGCTTTAAAAAAGCCTCATATTTGTATATTCGGAGTAATTAAAACTACAGATCATCGTTGTATAGTCGATGAAATGCAAAAATAAGAGAGAAATCTTACTCCGTTAAAATGAAAAGATTTTGGTAGCGGCCGTGAAAACCCTAGAAAGAGAGGAGAGTGAGAGAGAGATGAGGGTTGGGTTTTGTATATATAGATTACGCGGCGGTGTTTGATGCCCTAGGAAGGTCTGATATTTCAAGTACGAAGCGATTGTACACGTGGCATACGTGTAACTAGAATCAGACGGTTTAAAATAGTGGGTCCCTTTGTGGATAGTTCGTGGATCTGAAGTGTCGGATTGATTGGACGATCTTTACCGTTGATTAGTGGAAAATTTTCTTCTCTAATCTAGACCGTTGAGTTTTTCCCATCTTGACCGTCTATTAATGTCCACCGATTGGTTAGGTGGAAGATCAGTTTGGTGGGATTATTGGTTTTTCGAGAATTGTAAAATGAAGCCAACAATTTGGAGGTCTGGATGACCTACACGTGTTCTGAGTGTATACGTGTGAACATGCGCCGCAATCTTCCGATCTAAGCAACGTTGTGAAAGCAAGGATCGGATTTGAACCCTAACCCTAAAAAATTATAGATATCGAAGGCTCGGGTTTAGGTCGGGTCTCTAGGTTATCCGTACCCGAGTCAGAGCAGGTTCGGTTGTGCGTCTTTTAGGACCCGGATCTGAATACCTGACCCATACCCATTGTTAATCAAGTTGAAGAAAATGGACTCAACCCAAACCCAACTAGACCAGAAATTTTAATCTGGTCGTCAAATTGGAAAATTGGATGAGAGCCATTAACAGAAGAAAAAAAGTATTGGTCCAGCGGGTCTTTGGCTGTCCAAAATGTGCTTTGCCAGCTCAAGAGGCCCGCCAGAAACATACCAAGATGCTTGGGCTGTTTAGTTGGTTTAGATTGCCGGCCCAATCCATATAATACAAATGAATATTGGAGCAAGCTCGGGCATAGGGAAGCGGATTGCGTAATGAATAACTCAGTACACTTGGGATCCACCGTGATTTATATATTTTATCCCCTCCTTCCATCCATTTTATCAGGTAATTTAAGGTCTTGAGCCCAAAATTGAAGCATATCCAAAGCTCAAATGAACCACACCACCAGAAAAAGTATGAATTGAAATTCTATAGTTGAAAGTTTCTTGAGGGCCACCGAAGTTTTAGATCAAGCTTATATATGTGTTTTCCCTTCATCTATAATTTTTTGATCTTATGAACAGGTTGGATGACAAATAAACATCACTATGAGGCATAGCAAGGCTTCAACAGTGGAAATCATTATTCCCGCTGTTTCATGTGTCATGGTTCACTTGAGCTTTGGATATGCTTCAATTTTAATCTCAACAATGAATTGGAAAAACGGTTGAATAGCATGTATAAACCGCATACATCCCCAGTGGGCTCCATAGAGGTTACTCAGTACAATAAGAGTGTACTATGTAACTCAGTAAGCAGTCCGCCTTAGGGGCATGGACAAGTTGGCCCAAGTAGTTATGGGGCTGACCCAGATTAGGTCTAGTAATGGTCCATTCATTACATTAGGTGGGGCCTGATGTGTATGCGTTTGCCCCACATGATTGGAGGGATCGACAGTGAGCTCCGCATGATTGACAACCAAAATCAAAATATGCCCCACACGATGGACAGTCCAGGTCAAAGGCAGCCCTACATGATGGATAGCCCCACTTAGAAGACATCAACCGTCCACATCAAAAGTTGGCTCCACATGGTGGGCCATGGACATTGATACTCACATGATGGACAGTTAACATCAATGGTGGCCCCATGAGATGGATAGCCCACATCATGGTAGGCCCCACATAATGGACAGTCTGCATCTGAAACCCATCCTTAGGGTGTGTTTGGATAGTAGACTTTAAAGATAATATAGTGTAAGACTCACATCATTACTTCTTATAATTAATTGGATAAACTCATGTCATAGTAATCCATCTAATGCCCACCCACTTGATGGGAGAGGTGCATTGATGGGACAGTTTTGTGGCCCACCATGTTGTGTGTGTTATATCCACACCATCCATATGGATCAGTGCCCTTTGTAGCAGTCCATATTCAACCTGTAAACTGACTACTAGATGGTCAGATTTATCCAATTATAGTGACGATTATATATAAATAATTCATAGTGGACATTGGATTTGTTAAGGGCCTTGTACAAAACCTTAGGATCTAGTCCTCCAGCACAAACCAGAATTATGGATAATAACGCAATGAAAATGATCAATGCATCAATCACACACCACACAAGAGATTTTTTGACGTGAAAAACCCTCAAAGAGGTAAAAACCACGGAACCTCGTCCAAATCAACAATCCACTATGAAGTAGAACGTTACAAACTTCTTCACTCACGCAGGAGTGGATAAACAATGAGAGAAACAAAGAAAAACGGAGAGATCTCACCGATTACAAAGATATAAAAGCGCTGAGATATAGATTGCACAGTAGATAACCTCCACGGGCAGAACCTCTCTTCTATAAGCTTCCTCTCTCTCTTTTCCTCTCTCTCTCTTACCTTTGATAGCCCTAAACCCTTTAGCAAATTCCTTGTAAAGCTTTAGGAAACCCTTTTGTTGTGCCTAGAAAACTCTATGAACTCCTATTTAAAGTTTTAGGAAATTCCTTTTCGCATTCCAGTTGCGAAAGGACTTGCGACACGAAATCTGTGCAAAATCGTAGAACGAATCTGCATAACCTCAATTGGTCGAACCGAGTCTATGACCGGTCAAGCGCCACCCATGACCGGTCGAGCACCTCAGTCGACTGGTCGAGCACCACCCACGACCGGTCGCGCACCTCAGTCGACTGGTCGAGCATCCCGGAGAAAAATAGTCCACGGTCGCTGGACTTTGAGTCGTGCCACGACTTGACTCCATGATTGGTCGACCACTAGCCTTCGACCGGTCGAGTGAGGCTCACGACCGGTCAACGACGGGTCAAAAAAAAACCCATCAAATCTCCCCCTTTTGACTCGGGAGGGATCCACCTTCTTCAAGCCAGCCAGGTTTATACAAACCTCAAACTTGCCCTTGAGCAAAGTCTTGGTCATCATGTCTGACCCATTATCTTCCGTGTGGACCTTCTCAAGCTCTAACACCTTCTGTTCCAAAGTATCCCTAATCCAGTATTACCGAATCTCTATGTGCTTCGACTTGGAATGCTGACTTGGATTCTTGCTCAAATGTATAGCACTTTGACTATCGCAATAGACCACGTGCTCCTCCTACTTTAAGCTAAGTTCCTGTAGGAACCTCTTCATCCAAAGCATCTCTTTACATGCCTCTTTGACTGCAATGTACTCGGCCTCTGTCGTCGACAACGCTACGACCTTCTGTAGCTTACTCTGTCAGGAAACCGCTCCCCCTACAAACGTGAACATTAACCCCGAGGTAGACTTCCTAGAGTCTATGTCGCATGCTATATCTGCATCTGTGTAGCCCTCTAACACAAGTTTACTGTCACCATAGCATATGCTCAACTTGGATAAGCCTCTAGAATACCGCAGTATCCATTTTACCACTACCCAATACTCTTTACCAGGATTGGCAAGATATCGGCTGACAACACTAACTGTGTATGCTATGTCCGGGTGTGTACATACCATAGCATACATCAAACTTCCTACAGCTGACGCATAAGGTATCTTTTGCATCTCTTCCACCTCTGCCTTCGTCTTGAGACACTGTCTGTCGCTCAATTTGAAGTGACCATCTAGTGGAGTAACTGACCGGCTTCATTGCATTCATATTGAACCGCTCTAGGACTTTCTCAATATACCGCTCTTGTGACAGCCAAAGCTTTCTGCTGCTTCTGTCACGGGTTATCTCTATTCCTAGGATCTGTTTAGTTGGGCCTAAGTCTTTCATCACAAAAGACTTGCCCAACTCCTATTTCAGCCTGTCGATCTTCTTGATGTCTTTTCCCATGATGAGCATGCCATTAATGTATAAGAGTAGAATTAAGAAATCACCATCTGAGTACTTGCGCGTGAACACACAGTGGTCCGACTCCGTTCTGTCATACCCATGTTTCAACATAAATGAGTCGAACTTCTTATACCATTGTCGTGGAGCTTGTTTCAACCCATACAAGCTCTTCCTCAGCCTAAATACCATTGCTCTTTGCCCTTGACTTCGAACTCTGGTTGGTGCATGTAGATCTCTTCTTCCAGGTCACCATGGAGAAAGACAGTTTTAACATCTAACTGCTCTATCTCCAGATACATGCTAGCTGCTAACCCAAGCAACACCCGTATGGATGTCATCTTTACCACTGGTGAGAATATCTCCTCGAAGTTTATGCCTTTCCTCTGACCAAACCCTTTCACCACAAGTCTGGCCTTGAATCTCATCTGTGAATTCTTCTACTCAATCTTCTTTCTGAACACCCACTTATTGCTTAGAGCTTTCTTGCCCTTAGGCAGTTTCACCATATCATAGGTGTGGTTCTTATGCAAGGATTTCATCTCCTCTTGCATAGCTTTCAACCACTCCCCCTTATGCTCGTCGGCTGCCTCAGAATAGTCTTCTGGCTCTCCCCCATCAATCAGCATAATATACTCATGTGGTGAGTACCTCTTAGACGACTGTCTATCCTAGATGACCTCCTCACCTGTGGCTCAACAGGTGGATCAAGTGGGGGTTGCTTCCCTGGTCCATCTTCTGAAGGAACTCCCTCGTCCTCTGTACCTTGTTGTACTCCCCTGTCATCAGGCACCACGGGAGGAGTAACCGGATCCATGTCCTCTAACTCACCTGGACTAGGCTAGTTCCTCTCTGACTTGCCAATGTCTTCTATATACTGATCTTCAAAGAAAACCACATTTCTGCTCTTGACGAGCTTCCTCTCGGTTAGATCCCATAACCTGTAACCGAACTTTTCATCATCGTACCCTAAGAACACACACTACCTGATCTTCATATTGAGCTTGGACCTCTCGTCCTTTGGTAATGTGAATGGATGCTCTGCATCCAAACACCCTTAGATAACTGTACGATGAATCATGTCCAGTCCACACCTTTTTAAGTACTTTTCCATTCAACGGGGTTGATGGAGACCTGTTTATCAAATACACTGCCGTGTGCATTGCTTCTCCCCAGAACATCTTAGGCAATTTCGCATGGGATAACATGCATCTGATTCTCTCTACAATGGTGCGATTCATTCGCTCAGTTGCACCATTATGCTAGGGGGTCTTAGGAACCGTCTGTTCATACCGTATTGTTCACACCCCAAGTATAGGGTTGTGATGTAGTAATAAACTCGGTAAGACCGAGGTCGAACCCACAGGGACTGAAACCTGTACGTTATCTAAAACTAAGTGGAAGTAGAACTAGACTAAGATAAAATCTAAATCAACTGTAAATTGAGGAATAATGATGAAATAATTATCTAAAATCTAAAGAATTCAAAGAAAGGAAACTAGGGATTCAGAGGATCCACTTGTAAAGATCAGGGAGATCTTACGCCTGCATCAAGAAATCAGCTGGACGTAGAGTCTCATCTTCATCCAGTTGAAGAATGTAACCATGGAAATCAAACTGAACTTACTTGATATAGTTTTCAAAGAGATGAAAAGTATATGAATTAGAATGGATTCTATCACCAAACCATGCCGAGGAGACAAAGTAAACAACAGAATTAAACTAATTACCAACCAATCAACAATGCATGAAGGTTAGGAAGGGTACCGTCATCCGACCATGCCCAGGAGACGATGGTGAACAATAGGGCTTACTAACGTCATAAACATAAAAAGGAAAAGAATATGCTCAAAACCATCGCATACCCATTGTAATTTTAGTCACAACAGACCATTAATAACTAAAAACATTCCCTTAATTAAACTAAAATTAACATGAGTTCAGTATAAAAAGCTAAAGCAAATAGTTCTCCCATCATGCTACAAGCTTCACCTCTTAGCCCTAGCTAAGAGGTTCAGCCCAACATGAATGGGCTGGATCCCTTAAACAAAATAAAAATAAAAATAAAAGAAAACAAACTCTACTCTCTATCTCACGTCCAAGCCAAGCTCCCCCTTCCCTCTCCACTTCTCTTTCTTTTGTAGCTGCTGATAGAGTCGGTCGCTGGAAAGGTTGGTCTGCAAGTTTCCTTTCCACTGCTGGAGTCGGTGCCAAGCTTACACAGCAACAGTTGACGCATGTATAAGCATTACGCAGTGAAAATCGGAGCCTCACAACTCCGCCTTTCCTTTCATTTCATCCAAAAGATTAACGTCCCTTGGAATTTTTTTGAGCACCTTACATGATGGATGGTTTGGATCGAAGAAACTGACTGTGATTGTGGCCCACAACCGCCTGCAAATCATGGACAGCTCCGGACGCGAAAACAGAGCTAGCAAAAAACTCGTCCGCTGTTATGATGGTGGGGCCCACTATCAGTCGTCAGTTGAAAAATCCACTCCGTTCATTCAACTCGTGGTAAAAAAATAGTAAGAAATGACTAGTTTTATATTGAATTTGGTGTGTCCCACATAATAGCTTGCTTCGCCGTTTGGATTGTGTTCAACGGCTTGGATCTTCCGCTAGCTTGCATGAGGGAGAAAGAGCACCTAGGATTTAGTAACATGGGCCTGATAAATCCAATGGACGGTCCGGATTGGACCGTTGATGTATGGTGATGGCCCACAACAAATGACTGCATGTCACTATTTAGAAATAGAAAACGGCAACTGCCGTTTCATTGAATTTGAGAAGGAGAGACTTTTGGATTTTTTTAGTGGACGGCGAGTGCTCATGTGCACTATACACATGCTACCGTAGGTAAGGTCCATTGCAATGTTTTTGAGAAATCTAATTCGACCATCTGTTTTGTCTTGGCATATAATGAATTTAGACCAAATTTGAGGCAACTCCAGAGACCATGTGGACCCCACTTAAGGAATAAAGGAGCTGATCTATCCGTTTGGCCACTTCCTTAGTGATTCAATGGATAAAATTTAATATGTACGGTTAATTTATGGCCCCCCAGGCCATGTATGAAATTTCGGGCTGAACAGATGGTGGAAACTCTATGATCTTGCATTCTGGCTGACTTTCAGGCCACTTGAGCTTCAGTTTCTTCATTTTCTCGGATCCCGGCTGTGTAAAATCATCAATATCAATCCCTAGGAGTCCGTTCCTTACCTTGGCATCATCAGAGAGTTAATTCCATGCGTTTAGCACCTTTTTGTAGTCCATGCTCTCAAATATATCTTGCACCACAAACACAATTAAAATAGACCGTTAACAGCATCTTGTTCGTAAATCTAGGCAGTAGCTGGGGTCTAATATGTAATATTTGACCCTCAACACGTATACCCAAGGACTTGCAGTACTCATGAATATCGCCAATGTATTCACCACCATTGTTAGTGCGGATGCACTTCAATGGTCTACGTGTCTCTCTCTCGACCATAGCATGAAATAATTTAAACACACCAAAGACCTCGTCCTTGGATTTTAAAGTATAAACCTAAACCCTCCTAAATGCATCATTTATAAAAGTAACAAAATACAATGCCCCACCCGAGGTTTTTGTCCTCATAGGCCCACAAACGTCAGAATAAACCAAATCTAATGTATGCACTTTATTAACATGAGAAGCAGATTTAATAAATGAAACTCTATACTGTTTCCCTGATAAACAATCAAGACAGGTTTTGAGAGGTGTACATGTTACGTCTGGAAAGAGCCGCTTCCTTGCTAGTAGGTGAAGCCCTTTTTCACTCATGTGGCCTAGATGCCTGTGTCACATGTCAATAGCTAAATCTTCCGCTGCATTCAACCCACCCTTATACATACTGACACTTGCCTTGTAAAGGGTGTAACACTTCTTTCCTTTGGCAATGATTAACGAACCCTTGATGAGCTTCCAGTGCCCACCAGTAAACCGGCTTTCATAGCCATCATCATCCAACCTTCCCGTCGACATCAAGTTGAGGCGAAGGTCTGGGATATGCCTCACATCCCTGAGAACCAATGTGTAGCCCACATCGGTCTTCACACAAATATTACTGACTCCTATGATTTTTGATACGCTAGAATTTTCCATCTTCACAGTCCCAGAGTCACTTAACTTGTAACTTGTGAAGAAGCCCATGCGTGGAGTCGCATGAAAAGAAGCTCCCAAGTCTATTGATCAGGGTCGAATATTACATATTAGACCCCGATTATTGCCCTATTTTATATACATGATAAGGCTTAATATAGGATTTTAATTATATTTTTGTTACAGGAGGAAATTAGGAGCGTGTATTGAAAATTAATGTTAAAAGCGCGGAATTGACGTTTCGAAGTCACCAGAGCATGGGATGGACTCCAGAAAACCAATGGTGAAGAATATACACGCCTGGGATCGGAGGAAAGCAAGCCAAATGGGCCCTAAAAGGGTCCAGAATGCAAGATCACATGGTTCCCGCCATCCAATCAGTACGAAACTTCATACGTGTGATGGGGGCCGTGAATTAACCGTCCATATTAAATTTCAGCTATTGATGATCTCGGGAAGTGCTCCAACTGACGGATCAGCCCACGAATCGTTGATTTCAGGCCCACCTGATAGTAGGATATGCCTCAACTTTGGTCCCAACCCCTTAATTAGGGAGATAAAGAGGATGGACGGAGTAAATTTCTCGCAAACATCACGGTGGACCCTGTGTATAGGGAGTGTGCACCCTGCACGTGTGCACCGGCCGCGCACCGCACGGAAGCCCGGTCAAAACAAGAGCTGACCCGCGGGCTCCGCGTCCACCGTTCCAGCGTCCCCGCGAACCGACTGCTGATCGTGGTTGTGGACCCCACACGTTGCCCAAATGTGTGATCAGGACCATCTATCATGTCTAGAGGAAGGTCTTTGTCAATGCCTAGGTGTCAGAATCATAAATGATCATCAAGAATATACTCCAACCGTTCAACAATGCAATGGACGGTGGACGAGATCTCCCGTGGCCCACAGCAAGAATGGAGGAAAAAATATGCGTTTCTAACCGGTTTTTCGTCCTTATCCTAATGAACGGAGTGGATTTTCGGTTAGATAAAAGGAATGGGACCCACCATTTCCACGGAGGACGAATTCGCGTCAGCAAACGGACGCCGCTGGTCCGTTTTGCGAACGACTGTGGGCCCCACACATAGCCCGTCCGGCCGATCTGATCCGTCCATCTTGTAGAGGGCCATGAGAACTACAAAACCATGTTGAGATTCCACTCCCATGCGTACACACGTGTGCGGTACAGAGGCCACAAAAGGGTTACTCGGCGACATTCAAATCTGATTTTTTTGAGATTTATTCTGTGGGACGCGCTAATGGACCTTCAAAACCACCCATTCCTGACTGAAATTTCGTCCTGAATCCAATGGACGGGGTGGATTTTCCAGAAAACACCTCTGTGGGGCCCACCGATCATGGTTGCGAAAATCTGCACTTCGAGTCCGTCTACGACTGTGCCACCGATTCCACCATCCAACAGCCTATAAAAGGAAAGTTTTGGACGTGGGAAAACCATTCAGATCCAGGGAATTTGAGATCCAGAGCCAGAGAGAGGAGAAAGAGAAGAAAGAGAAGGAAGAAGAGAGAGAGATTGTTCGGTTTGGTGTTTTAGTTTATGAATTTTATTTAATATTTTTTATGGATTTTATGGATAACTAATCTCTCAGCTAGGGCTGAGATGAAGCCCCTAATTTGATCAGCTCTTGTATTGGTTGATTTACTTTGAATTTTAATTAATTAATTTTTTTTTCTCTAAGTGGGCTTTATGGGTTTAAATTCCGTACTTCTCCATCTATGAACTTGATCAAAGTATATAGATGGATGTTGTTTGGATGCTTATTACAGGTGCTTGTGTCTGATCAAGAACAGATTTCCTATAGAGGAAGAAACAGGATGTTTTAATGAATGTACATTCCATGTGCCCGACCAAGGACATGGAATTTGTTATTCATGGCATTGCTTAAAGGAATTAGACAGTCTGTATGCCCGATTTAGGACACAGATTGTGCTTTCTCTATTTAAGTGGTATCAATCTAGATCAAGGTGAATCAACAGACAAAACAAGGGTTAGGATAATTAGGGGTGGATTCGAAAGTCCTAGTGCTTTCTCTCTGATTGAATTTTCTTCCCTATTCTTAATTGTTTTTCCTAAAATTGTGCTTAATAGTTTAGTTCATTATTCATTGGATTAGTTAAGAAGAATCATAGATTTGAATTGTGACAACCAGTCCTCGTGGGATTCGACCTCGATCTTACCGAGTTTATTACTACATCACAACCCTATACTTGGGGAGTGAACATCTATCACTTAGTCAGTGTCCTGACTTGTAGTCGTGAGACATACATCATGATCTACAGAAAGAATAACTACAACTGAAGCGAACGCAGTGGAATCTGATTCATCTTCCTTCCATTTTCCTTTCTTGTCGTTCTTCTTACCACGACATTCATGGTTGTAGTGGCCCTTCTTGCCACAATTCCAGCAATCAACATCTTTTCTATTACTTGACTTGCCTCGTGATTTATCTCGGGCCTTCACGCCCTTCCTGTTCTTTCCTCTCCCTCGTTCCTGTGTCATAAGGGCCTCTTGTTGAGTAGACCCCTGAGATTTCCTCCTTGTCTCCTCATTGAAGAGATAACTGGTTACCTGTTCCATGGATACCTTTCCGTCTGGCGCGGAGTTACTTAGAGATACCACCAATGTCTCCCAACTGTCAGGCAATGAACTAAGCAATAATAAAGCCTACAATTCATCATCCAGGACCATCTTCATAGAGGTGAGTTGGTTCACTATATTACTGACCTCATTCATGTGCTCGGCCACAGAACCACCATGCTTGAACTTGAGATTCACAAGTGGTCTTATCAGAAAATTTTTATTAACGGCTGTCTTCCTCTCATACAGCCCTTCTAGTTTCAGCCATAGGCTCGCGGTTGAGGTTTCTGTAGACACATGGTGGAACACAGAATCATCCAACCATTGTCTAATAAATCCTACCACCTTTCGGTCCATCTTCTTCCAATCATCATCAGTCATATCCTTCGATTTTGCTGATATGCCTAAAATTGGAGAATATAGGTCCTTGCAATAAAGCAAGTCCTCCATCTTAGCCTCCATATGGTCCAGTTAGAACCATTGAGGTTGATTATCCTTGATGAGCCACCTTCCATAATTCAAAATTGATCCTACCCGTTCAATGAACTTAGCTTTGATACCACTTTGTTGGGGGCCTTGCACAAAACCTTATGATCTAGCTCTCCAGAACAAACCAGAATTATAGATAATAAAACAATGAAAATAATCAATGCATCAATCACATACCACACAAGAGATTTTTTTTACGTGGAAAACCCTCAAAAAGGTAAAAACCACGGGACCTCGTTCAGATCAACAATCCACTATGAAGTAGAACGTTACAAACTTCTTCACTCATGCAGGAGTGGATAAACAATGAGAGAAACAAAGAAAAACGGAGATATCTCACCGATTACGAGGACATAGAAGCGCTAAGATATAGATTGCACAGTAGATAACCTCCACGAGCAGAACCTCCCTTCTATAAGCTTCCTCTCTCTCTTTTCCTCTCTCTCTCTCACCTTTAATAGCCCTAAACCCTTTAGCAAATCTCTTGTAAAGCTTTAGGAAACCCTTTTGTTGTGCCTAGAAAGCTCTATGAACTCCTATTTAAAGTTTTAGGAAACTCCTTTCTGCATCCCAGTTGCGAAAGGACTTGCGACACGAAATCTGCGCAAAATCGCGGAACGAATTTGCGTAACCTCGACTGGTCGAACCGAGTCTACGACCGGTCGAGCGCCACCCACGACCGGTCGAGCACCTCGGTCGATTGGTTGAGCACCCCGAAGAAAAATAGTCCACAGTCGCTGGACTTTGAGTCGTGCCACGACTCAACTCCACGATTGGTCAACCACCAGCCTTTGACCGGTCGAGCGAGGCTCACGACCGGTCAACGACGGGTCAAAAAAAACCCATCCGGATTATTACTCTTAAACCCTAAACCCTCATTCACCCATACAACTAAGAATAAGCCATGGTGCAAAAATCATGCTAATCTCCAAAACTCATAATATAACATGAAAATAGACGATCACAATTCACAACAGAAGCAAAATAGGTCCAATCATCGTATCAGATAGACCCTGCTTATTTTTTAAAATTTTTTTTTTTTATGGTTCTAAATTTACATTTTGATTTGATCATCATAACCATGTGATTTATGGCTTGTATGGACAGTTGTAACAAATTGGCCCAATAAAAGGGTTAGGGTCATTCCATTAGCTTTATTTTAATACCATGGCTTGCTCCTAATTGCATGAAGTATGAATGAACTCATCGAAACTCAATCTATGTGTGGTTTAGATGGTTTGGACCCATGAATAAATAAACAAGTTTCTTTCGCTAAAATAACCATTTTTCAAATAAAGAATAATAATAATCAGAGTAACTGGTTAAGGAAGAGTCCTCTCCTCTCCCGTATCCAGTTTATTTCAGCTTAATAAGCCAATGTCCAAATCCCCCTTTGCAGCATGGAAGTCAAATAGGTGCAGCCTTGGCCTCACCTAGCATGGTGTGACCCTAACCGTGGGCGCTCTTTTGATGCATGTGTTGCATGTTCATGTTGTCCATTTATTTTGTCATCACGTTTTAAAGCATGAGCTAAAAACCAAGGAACATGTTAGGTGAGACTCAATATCGACCAGGTGTGTGAGATCCTTGGTTGCGGAGTTGACGGTGATGTATGTGCCTTAAATCCACAACATCCAATTATTTTCAAAGTTTATTTTAGGGCATGAATCCAAAAATGAAGCATACCCAAAATCTTAAGTGGACCACACCACAAAAATTTCGTGATTGAATCCCCACCATTAAAAACTTCATGGAGTCCACATTTATTTGCCATCCAACTTGTGGGCCATGAAAACCATATGAAGAGACCACAAAAAATATCATCTTGATCCATAACTTTTGTGGGCCATGAAAAGTTTTTAATGGTAGAATGAGTTTTGGATTTGCTTTATTATTATTATTTTTTTATCATGCTGTAAAATGAGTTTTCAATACATAGATCACGTGATGTAACCACGTAGGTCAAGTTAGGTCCCATAGTCAGGGTCCCCCCCAAAATGAAGCAGATCCAAACTCTCAAGTGGACCACATCATAAGAAATGATAGTGATTTGAACACCTACCTTTAAAAACTTCATATGGCTTATTGTTAGGGCCGTATATCGAGTCGAACCGAGTCGAGTTGGCCTCAACTCAGCTACTAGCTGACCCTACCTTGAACTCGGCTCGGGCCAGTCCTCGAGAATGACTGGCCTACTTGGCTTAGTTCGATTAGCAGCTTAGGCCAGTTCGAGCCGAGTTCACCTATGTAGCATTTTCACAAACACATGGACTTTACAGGTTTTTTTTTTTTTGGGGGGGGGCGGTTAGCTTGTTACTACACATCCATTTCAGTACACATACTCCATGTTCGCCACCCCAGCTAGGGATCGATACCAAGACCTCAAGGTATTTTATCAAACACCTTCTAAGCAACATAAAAATAAGAAGAAGAAGAAAAAAAAAAGGGAGATTTGTTCCAGATACCTACCTTCCTTGCCACCAGCCATACTTGGTTAAGTCATTTTACCAAACGCTTCAACATCAATATCAACATTACTAAGTCACTAAACTGGTCCGATTCGCGTTGGGTTCGAGCCGAGTTGAGTCCAGCCGTGGCTAGAAGTTCAAAAAATCAGCTCAACTCGGCTCCAACCCAGTTGAAGCCGAGTTCACCTATGTAGCATTTTCACAAACACATGGACTTTACAAGTTTTTTTTTTTTTTTTTTTTTTTTTGGGGGGGGGGGGGGGTTAGCTTGTTACTACACACCCATTTCAGTACACATACTCCATGTTCGCCACCCCAGCTAGGGATCGATACCAAGACCTCAAGGTATTTTATCAAACACCTTCTAAGCAACATAAAAATAATAAGAAGAAGAAGAAAAAAAAAAGGGAGATTTGTTCTAGATACCTACCTTCCTTGCCACCAGCCATACTTGGTTAAGTCATTTTACCAAACGCTTCAACATCAATATCAACATTACTAAGTCACTAAACTGGTCCGATTCGCGTTGGGTTCGAGCCGAGTTGAGTCCAGCCGTGGCTAGAAGTTCAAAAAATCAGCTCAACTCGGCTCCAACCCAGTTGAAACGAACTTTTTGGAGTCGACTCAAGCGAGCTAGTGTACACCCCGACCCATTGTAATGCCGACCGTAACGGTTATTTGCCATCGGCAATTTATGAAAAGGCAAATATAAATGAAAAGGCAAATAAATATAAACTGGATCCAAAACTTTTATTTTATGGCCCAAAGAAAGTTTTTAACGGTCAGTCACCACTGTTCCCTGTAGTGTGGCTCCTGAGACTTGGATGTGCTTCATCTTTTCTCTCATGCCCTGATATGATATGGAAAAACGGATGGAGAGAGTGGATGTACAATACATACATCAAGTGGGCCCCACGGTCTGGGCCGCACCTAATACGCTCCCTTGCAGCACTTGGACAGAATATCCCACATTTGCTATTCTCACCAACTGCCTCTCATACTTGGAACTTACACTGTATAATTCGCAGGGAATGGATGGCGATGAGAATCAGCAGCCAGCTGTTTCTGAAAATCCAAGGGTTTCTGCCGATCAAAACGGATGTGGAAAAGTATCAAAGCAAGACAGAGGAATTCTTTCTCGCATCTGGAATAAGATCTTCAGAGCATGCAATGAGGATTTCGAGAAAAAGTTGCAATGTCTTTACGAGGAAGAAGCTTCTTCTATTCATGTGTGAGTGAAGAGAAGGGCTCAAAGGTGGTGAAAGAGAGTAAGGAATCTTTTATAGTTTTGTCTCGAGCATTTAAAAAAAAAAAAAAATTATAAATTTTAAGTTCGTTTCAAATCTCATTGATTGGGTATAGGAGCAAGATGAATGATTAATGGGCTCTTGTGGATTCGCCTTTAGTTCTGGTGATATTCCTTTTTAGGAAAAGAATCCAAAACTCAAAAGTTCTCTCTCTCAAGTGATGGATTTTATTTGGGACTTAAAAGGTCCCAATATATATCTAAAGAGAAAATAAGTAAAAATAAATAAATAAATAAATAAATAAATCGATTTCTTGGCTAAGCTTAAGCCCACAACCTGAACTGTTGCTTTTTTATCGAACGGCGGGTTCTGAGTGAAACCATAATAATCCCCAAAAAACAGTGGGATTCAAGTAGTATTTTTTGGAGAATGACATTCGAGCATGTTAACAAATTTCTAAAATTTAGGAATTGTTTTGATGCTTGTAAGTTCTGTAAGTGGGAAGTGACTCACAGGTAAGTCACTTTGGAGCTCATTTGAGAGCTTGTAAATGGGAAATGGAATTGGAGGTAAATTAAGGAGTAAATGGCTTACTCAGTTGTGTTTGGATGGGAGTAAATGGGATGAATTGGATTGTATTGGAATTTTTCTATATATTCACAAGAACATATATGATATCCCAAATCAGCTTTAATACCCTAAATAAGTGTACACATGTGATATTTAACAGAATGACTATAATTAGCCCATTGAAATATATACTTTTACCAAAAAAGAGGAAATTCCGCACCTCAGGTGGGCCACAACAAACAAGCAACTTGCCAACTTTTTTTAACTGTCCATTTAGATGGCCAACGCTGGGACGATTTGGAACATTATATTGGTGTGATTTTGATGATGTAGCTGATAATTGGATTGTTTTGGAGTATCATCAGCGTGCCACATGTACGGTGGGCATGTGTAGCGGCACCTTTGTTTACTCGTGTCTCTCCAAGGGAGCTCAAAAAGGCATTTCACCCCATTTACTTCTAAAGTACAGGTCCATTTACTCCTATTTCATTTCATTTTCATGCATTTACTTTTATCCAAACACACCTCAAATGTCACTTACCTCTATTTACTCCCATCCAAATGGACCCTATAGGTAGGTGTTTGGGGGAGGAAATTCACATGTAAGTCACTTGCGGGAAAAACTGCCAGGAAACTTCATGGGGCTGGGGTGAGACGTCACTTCCCTGTTGACTTCCAGCTGAAAGTCTCCTACAACTTAAAAACTTACAGGCATCCAAACAACCTTGTTAACTTCCAGGTCTTTACTAAATGACGACATTTTGTGAAATTGATATGGAATACATCTTTTAAGATTTGAGTCAGAGATTTTGACTTGCAAGGGCTACAGAGCTCTGTCAAACCATGGCACACACATATTGGATAAGAGGAATGATAGGATCCTCGACGTGAAGTGTTGCACAGTGTATTAGTCTTTTCAATGTTGACAAGTTGGGCCCATGGCTCAAAAATCCAAACCATTGGTCGGTTGGGACCATGGCTCAGAAATCCAGACCATTGGTCTGTTACATTCCACTGTGGATGGACCATGCCCCAAACCACTCCTAGATTGAAAGATCCTAATTTCATAACCACCAAACTTGGGCCTTGTCTATTACTTCAGTACAGCTATGGGCATCGAGAATGGGTAGATCCTCACAATCCAAATTTCAGGTTATGTGTAAAACAAGGATTAGTCACTGCTCATTCTTATATACATGATAAATTAGTTCCCTAATAATATCTAGTAGAATTTGCTGCCCAATCAGCATGGTTCACTACTAATTCTTATTAACTGGTAGCTCTAGAATTCAAAATCCCAGAAAATTTGGATTTCTGGCCTTGTGAGAGGATCCCTTACCTTTATTAGAGTACTCAACTCAGGATTCTAGTTTTTTTTAAAGGACCCAAGTATGGACGGGCCTTTTTTCAGTTGAATGTGGAGGGTTCCTGCATTTCTCTCTTCAATCATCTATTTGTAAGTCATGCATCAAAATGTTTGGGCTGTCCTATGTAATACATTTTTGGGGCATTTATATCCACGGTGCGGCCCAGAGGACTAATGGTTTGAATCGCTAAATCATTGGTCTCAGTTATCAGAATTAAAAACTCATGTATATTGTGCAAAGTCTCAGGAAGTGGATCCTATTCCTCATGGAAAAAAATCTTTGTTTTATGTCATGACTTCTTTGGCTTGATACTTAATTAGTCTCACGAGAATCTTCTTTGCTAGAGGAAATGTTTTCAGCTTGAAACAAGTGCTCACTGCAGTTTATTTTCTAGGTTGCTGTGGTGGCTTATACCATCATGATCACAAGATCATTCAATTTGAACTGGGAAATGAGGGGTAGTACGAGTTTTTCCTATGTTTGAGTTTGCCTTGCCTGCTCTGTCGTCTTTACTCTATTCAACAAGCTTAACAACGATATGTAAGTATCTCAAACTCTACATCTAAGCAGAATTCTCATTTCTTTCCTTCTATGGTTGAAGTCTTTATGACCAATTTAGTAACTTTTGGTTGTTATTATTTTACATCAATATATTTTACAGGATGCTATGCAAACAAATTTTCTTCTAGGTGTTGGAAATTGGCTTCATCATCATGCTAGTGGAAAATTTAGTGGTTTTAAATTCTTTATGTTTCTTTCTTATTTGCAAAGAGGCTTGGATGCATCATGTATGGGTGGAATTGAGTTTTTCAGTTTCTGTTTTAAGTTCTTGTTGAAATGTTTAGTGAGGGTGGCGGTTGTAGTATTACTAAGAACATTTTCAAAATCCTTACCCTTTACAAATGCTTTATACAATCCTTCTGTACACATATGATCAAGAAACATTGGCTTAGTCAAGTTCGATTTCTCGAGTTTCACTTACAATGTCAGTACACAAGTGAAATGCCATACAAGATTTAGTAACATGGCAAGCTCAACTTTTATAGACTAAATATATATACAAACATCCAACATAGTATCCAATAGATGATTCTTGAGAGGTATTGGCACATCCATAAGAATAAATTTTTATTTTTTTAATTATTTTTTTATTTTTTTATTTTTTTATTTAAAGAAGAAGAAGAAGAAGAAGAAGAAGAAGAAGAAAGGAATTTCAGGGCACAAGTGGGTCTTAAGAGATGATATGGGTCCCATTTTTTTCATGAGATTTTATGGCCCTGTTGGACTGGGTAAAGCTTGCGATCCAAGGCCCTTCTAGAATGGTAGAGAATATTTGTGAAGAGTTACTTAGGTCTATGATGCAAGACAATTAATCACTTGCTCTAAAAGCTCGAACTGATAGAGCATGGCGAATTAATTCATTTATCTCATAGCCCAGGCCCCACATCTCATAAGTTAGGACCTCGGCCAAACCCCCCTCGTGGGCCCCACAACACATGGGTACCGCCTCACACAAGCCACCCGTCTCATATGGGTGGGGCCTGCCTCACACAGGCCGCCCACCCCGAGTGTGCTCCTGCATCCCACAGGCAATCCCACTCAAGCCCGGTGTGAAAATGCCGGTGCATTAATCAGAGCATGGCGAATTAATCCAATTATCTCATAGCCCAGGCCCCACATCTCATGGGTTAGGACCTCGGCCAAACCCCCCTCGTGGGCCCCACATCACATGGGTACCGCCTCACACGGGCTGCCCACCCTTGGTGTGCCCTCACATCTCACAAGCAACCCCACTGGAGCCCGGTGTGAAAATGCCCCTACATTAGTTTAGCTATCATGGAGGGCAATTCTTCTAATGTCATCTCTTGGGCATCTAGACCTTATTTTGGAGCTTGGTGCAATCTCAATTTTGTGTTCAATGAGGCCTGGACTATTGCATCTAAACTAAATAATTTGTTAGACCATGCAAGAGGGGAGGCTGGCTCTTGATAAGCTTGCTAAGGATGGTGTTAGTGCTGGAGATGTTTGGGGTGTCATGAGTGATGTCAATGTCAGTACAAGAGCTCCTTATTGCATGGAAAGGTCAATCTTTTGACAGAAAAAAGACACTACTTTGAAGTTTGGATTTTCTAACATCAATGTGGACCATTTGGAAAGAAAAAGACGACAGTTTTTTTTTTTTCCTTCACTAGTCAGAATCAGTGTAAAGGATGGAAAGGTCTCATTTTGGAAAGGGTGTCTAGGATACCCTCTTTCAAGGGTTGTAATCAGGAAGAAACTGAGGACGCAACTTGCCTGTACCCCTTGGCCTGATTTTTTGACTATTGTACCATTGTGGTCTTTCGAAACTGATGGACGGAGTGGATTTGTCACGGTCATCTCTTTGGACCCCACATAACTTCCGACCACAGGAACTTCCTATGGCTTGGGGGGCACAGGCAAGTTGCACCCAGAAATTGAGGCTTTGCTTCTACAGGTGTAGAAGCTCGCCATGTTGAGTAGTTTATTTTGTATAGTTTCTGTTTTTTGTTTCTTTAATATAAATTTAATTGGCATCCGAAAAATTCTTCTCCCCTATTGGGTTTCAATCAGATTTTGGTATCGAATAGCCATTTCTCCACCAAAATCGTGTTTTGATGTGAACGAACTCGAGTGGAGTTATCAAAAGACACAACCTTCCCAAACAACTGATATATGGTTTTTCTTTCCAATTTTCTGGAATTTTATTTTCAACTTTTTTTTTTAATTATTATTTATTTATTATTTTTTTTTTTTTGCACTTTGATTGTGTATCAATAGATGCTTGCAATACAATGTAGACACAACCAGTAGCCCACTTATATATTCTTTATCTTTATCTTATATACACATATAAATGCAGTCATTGTAATTTTGCCCAACAATCATGGGAGGATTTGTCAAGCAAAAAACTCCAAATAGCTAGGATAAGGCAAAGATGATGATGATGATAGAATGTATTAATTATTTTTTAAAAACGACTAATACATTTTTTTTTTTTTTTGAAAAGAATAAAAAAGAACGTATAATTATTAAAATGCCTAATTATGCCTAGTGTACTTGAGCTTTAAGTGCACCCTGGCATTTTTAAACATGTGCATGGTCCAATACTCAATATGGACCATCCAAGTCTATCCCATTCTTCATCAGTTACCATAGAAAATATCACATTGATTAGGGATCTTAACCATATGGATTTTAGTTGTCCTTTTCTTCATGTCAGATTTCCACCCTGTAGTTAGGATGGCCATGATCCCCTGTTTGAAGTGATTGTTTTCTGTTATAGTCTATCAAGGTGGGACCCAAGCTATGCACTATGTTTATTTACGATATATATTAACTTTTTTATGCGTGAACTGCTAACATACATTGTCACTATTATACAAATAATCGATTAGTACTACAATTCTAGTTATCCTAACAATTTTATATGGGTGTGCACGTTTCTCTCTGTTTTCCATTGAAGATACAAACATAATCCACCCAACCTTGTTTACTTGCAACATTAGTTGTTAAATGTTTTATTTTAATTGGAAGATCTCTTCATTGCAATGTGATTTCAGGATTCTTATGATTTGTTTTTAAAATGTGAGCATGTGATCCAGTTGTCACCATCATCTTAGTCTTTCTCCCATCAATTTGGGGTTGGCTTTGAAATGGTAGATTGGTAGAAATTCCAATTTTCAGCTGCCCACTAGACATAATCCTTCCTCATTTACCCATACTCTAGGAAGTGGCCATGGCAGCATGTCAACATAGTCCCAAGCGGTATTGACTCCTGGGCTAACTATTTCATGAATGTCCCAAAGGGCCAGTATGCAATGTATGGTCATGGAGGACCACTTTCTGGGCAAACCATGGCCTAAATGCAAGAAAGGCAGGCTCAAGTATTCTGGCTGCTCATAACAGCAGGGGACCCACTGATACATGATGACCTGCATGATTCACATGTCAACACAGTCAGGTCCCATACTACACCTTAGCACAGCTATTTCGTGCTACCTGCAAGGGAATTGGCAATCAGGTGATGTCTAGATCATGCAGCGCCATGCGAACCCCTGAGCATGATTGAGAATGTGATCCAGTAATTTCAGGAAGTGTGTTCAATGAAGGGATGTTATAAATGATGAAGACGTGCCTGGCTTCCAACAATATTGATGCAGGACAATTAACCACTTGTTCTAAAAGCTCGAACTGATAGAGCATGGTGAATTAATCCCTTCCATCTCATAACCCAGGCCCCAAATATATGGGTTAGGTCCTCGGCCGAACCTTCCTCGTGGGCCCCAAATCCATAAGTTCCGCCCCCTCGTGGGTCCCAAATCCATGGGTTCCGCGGGCCACCCGCCCCGAGTATGCCCCCGCATGCCACAGGCCACCCCACTCGAGCCCGGTATAAAAATGCCCATGCGTTATGTATCATTTGTTGAAGAAACCAATGTAATTCATAGCTTTTGAAATTCACTGCTTCATGTTCACATATGGGAAGTTTTAGTCACTGACACTGTGTAAATGAGTTTTTAATTTTCTGTTGAAAATACTTTAATTTCTCAACATCTTCTAATTCTGAGTATACACAGCTGATGAAAGAAATTTGAAAAAGCTGGTCTGGATAGTTGAAATCTAGAAATTGCCTGAAGAGAGCTAGTAGTTGGTAGTAAGATGTGAAGTGGCACATTTCAAATCTTACATTTCATTCTTGTTTATTGGTAGGCGACTGCAAGGACCAGAGACCAATTGAAAGGTTGCATGCTGAAAGGCAGGCAAAAATCGACGAGCTTAAAGAGCAAAAAAACTATTACATAACACAGCAGCTTATTCAGGTGATTAACGGCTTTGATTTATGTTCTATTTCGTGGTATAAATTTTGGGTGGCTGCCAAATAATGGCCGAGCTGGATGCATCTTCTATTTATAGTTGATTGCCTCATTTGCTTACCTAGAAACATGATGGAAAAAGAAAAGTATAAAACTGAGCCAGTGAAGCTGTTGCTTTGGTCCAAACCGGCTAAACCATTGGTACAGACCGGTTTAACCATGGCATCATCACCATGTCATGATTAATGTATTATGTTTTTGAACCAGTTCATAGTACCGTCCAGCTGAATAGTTTTTGAGTTTTAAAGCGGTTCAAATCCAACTGAATAAGAAAGGTATTAGAGTGAATTTTGCCAGACTTGATGGGTTTGATTTGATTTTTGAAGAACTGGTAAAAGACGCTTTTGGAGCTTATTGCATATCACTTTTTTATATAAGCAGGAAATGACATGATAATAACAACATCTTGGATCTGATACATGTTTGTGCAATGTGTAATCTTCAATCCCATCCCTTATGGGCCATATGCATTTTCATTAGGTAGGGAAGTAACCCGATGGTATCATTTGGATGCAGGACTGGCCAGGAAAGAAGACTTCCCATACATAACATACCATGCACTGAATGGGGTGCAACAACCAGAAGAGCATCGTTCAGGTTTGAATTCTGGCAAGTCAAGCTCTCTAGCTTTAGGCAGTGGCGATGCAAACAGCAAACTAGGCGGCTCGGAGTGTAAATCGGGAGGAGCTGAAAGTTTTTTCTGTATTTGAAACAACCTAAAGGGGTTGAATATATAGAGATTACAGACATCTATATAAGGAAAATAATAAAAGCAGAATCCTCTACATATGGAAACGAACCATACAAGGTATACTAGCTATGCAAGGTATGTGAGTCTGTCTAACATCCCCCTCTCAAACTAATGCTGGTCATTGACAAGTAATAGTTTGCCAACTAGAAATGAGTGACGTGCAGAAGTGAGAGACTTGGTGAGAATGTCGGCAATCTGATCATGAGATGCAACATGTGGAAGAAAAATGAGCCCAGACTGAAATTTCTCGCGGATAAAGTGACAATCAACTTCAATATGCTTCGTCCATTCATGAAAAACCAAGTTAGAGGCAATCTGAATAGCACTTAGATTGTCAACATGGAGTGGAGTAGGATTCTGCAGAAGAATGCCCAAGTAGGAAAGAAGTCCACGTAACCAGACAAGCTCACTACATGCAGCGAACATCGCCCGATACTCGGCTTCGGTGCTTGATTTGGAAATAGTGGCCTGCTTCTTATACTTCCAAGAGATGAGAGAAGTGCCAAGAAAAACACAGTAGTCAGTGGTAAATCTTCGTGTGAGAGCGCAACCGGCCCAATCAGCATCCGAATAAGCACGAAGGTACAGAGTCGCCATGGAGGAGAAGAACAGTGATCGATCTAGAGTCCCACGTAGGTACTGTAGGATGCGCAACACCGCAGTCATATGAGGAGTCCGATGAGCAAAAACAAACTGACTGACGACTTGGACAACATAGACAATATCAGAGCGAGTCATAGTTAAGTAAACCAGACTCCCAACCAAACGACGGTATAAGTCAGGCTATGCAAGTAAATCACCATCGTCATGGCCATATTGAACGTTAAATTCTAAGGGAGTCTGAACTGTCTTCTAATCCGTCAATGATGCCAAGGCGAGAAGATCCTAGGTATATTTACGCTGGCTGACCAGGATCCCACGTTTAGAACGTGAAATTTCAAGCCCAAGAAAGTACGTGAGATGGTCGAGGTCTTTCATCTTAAAGGATGATTGCAGAACTTCTTTTAAAGCCGAGATGCCAGTAGCATCGCTACCAGTCAAAAGTAGGTCATTAACATAGACGAGAACAATGACAATTCCGCGAGCAGTGGTGCGCAAAAATAAGGATGGGTCATGACTACTTTGAGTAAAGCCAACACCCGTAACAACATCGTGAAAGCGTTGGAACCATGCTCGAGGTGCACGTTTGAGGCCATACAGGGCTTTCTTTATGCGACATACCTTATTATCAGGAATTAAAGAGCCAGGAGGAGGTTTCAAATAAACGGTTTCATGAAGGTCTCCATGAAGAAAAACATTTTTCACATCCATCTGAGCAAGTAGCCAAGAACGAATGGAAGATATTACCAGAAGAGTACGAACAGTTTTCATCTTGGCCACGGGAGCGAATGCTTCATCATAATCAATTTCGTATTCCTGTTTGTATCCCTGAGCGACAAGTCGAGCCTTATATCGATCCAATGATTCATCAGACTTGAGCTTGATAGAATAAATCCATTTGCTACCAATTAGCTGTTGGTCAGCGGGTTGAGTGACAATGTCCCATGTATGATTATCATCCAATGCTGCAAGTTCTTCTGCCATAGCCTTCTTTCAACAATCATGAGTGACTGCCTGAGAGTTTGAAGTAGGAATATAAACAGTATCCAGAGTCGTATTCATGGCAGACAGAGCATATTAAGCGATCAGGCGCTCGATGTACACGATCGGAACGATGTATCGAGGTAAGTGAGGTATAGTAGATGCGGGTTGAGTAATAGGTGGTGGAGTTGTACATGGTCGACGCGAGTAAATCTGCAACGGACGAGGGAGAGTACTCGAAGCAAAAGGAATATCAGGAAAGATGGTTAGACCAGGAGAATTTGGGGCGTGCGGAGGAGGAAGAGATGAATGAAAGACAATATGTTCAAGAAAAACAACATATCGTGAAACCCGAACACGATGAGAAACTGGATCATAACATCGAAAACCCTTCTGAGTTTCTCCAAATCCCAAGTACGTACATTTGATCGATTTTGGAAATAGTTTGTTATGCTCACATGAAGTCAGGTGAACATAACAGACACAACCAAAAACACGAAATGTGAAATATGCAGGAGGTAAGCCGTTGAGAACAAAGTATGAAGATTTATTGTTTAGAACGTTGGTTGACATCCGGTTAATTAAGTAGACGGAACGTAACATTGCTTTCTCCCAGAAAGAACGAGGAACGCTCATAGCTGTCATCAGGGTATTGGTAGTTTCAACAATATGATGATTTTTGCGTTCAGCCACCCCATTCTGTTGTGGAGTATCAGAACAGGTGGTCTGATGAATAATTCCATGACCCTGAAGAAATGTACGAAAATTTGTTGAGAGATATTCCCCCCCCCCCCCCTGAGTCAGAGCGGAGATTTTGAATGGGAATCCGAAATTAAGTCTCCACCATAGAGTGAAATATCTTGAATTTTTCAAAAACCTGTGACTTGGAGTGCAGAAAGTAAATTCAGGTGTGACGTGTGAAATTATCAATGAATATAACATAGTATTGTAACCTGGAGAGAAACATAATTGGCGCAGGACCCCAGACATCTGTATGCACTAGTTCAAACATAGAAGATGATTTTGTAGTACTTAGAGGAAAATGAATACACTTACTTTTTGAAAGACAACAAGATGAACAAGAATTGCGGCCTCTCCATCAGCTACATGGCATCTCAGGTCTGATTTTATTTATTTAAATATAAGTACAAGTTGAGTTTCGGATCGAGTCGAGTTAGTACCGAGTTGGATTTCGGGTCGAGTTGAGTCAAGTTACTGGGTGACTCGAACTTGACTCAGTTTGAGTTCGGATTGGACGAAGTGAACTCAATTCAGATCAACTCACCCACTCAGTTCGGATAGAGTCAGATCTAAATGAGTAGAGTTTGCTGAGTTGAGACATCCCATGCCCAGCTCTAGGTGTGAGTGCATGTGTGTGTGGAGTGCGTGCGTGTAAAATAAAAATAAAAATGCAGCTGTTATGGGAGCTGCTGTATGTTGAGGTGGTGGCATGTATATGCCCATAACATGTATATGATAAGAAGACATTCTCTCCATGTTGTGTGTGCATACGTGCGTACATACATACATAGTTATATATGATGCCTAGTTCCATTAGGTTGTAAATAATTCTCTCCCTTATAGTGTGGTTTGTATAAGGAAAAGCACAGGTCGGGGGAGGGCATTCTTATGGAGTATTTCTTGGTGAGAGAGTTCTTGTATAGAGAAAAAGTAAGAGAGGTAAGCTTTGTATTTATGTTTTCTCTTGTTTTAGTGAAGAAGAAAGCTTGATGTTGTTGTCCTATATAGACATAAATATATTGCCGAGCCACATAAATCGTTGTGCCTTTTGTCTCTTGTTTTTATATTGGCTTTTCACTTTTGATTTGACTCCTTTTCTTTTATTGTTATGTATTGCTTACATCAATCATATGTAGAGGTGGCCATCGAGCCGAGTCAAGTCAAGTTGAGGTGGGCCAAGCTCAGCTCGGCTTGTCCATGTTGTACTCGAGTTCGAGCTTGAGCTCAACATTGAAGCTTAGCAATCGAATCGAGTTCGAGTCAAGTTTATCTCAAGTCGAGCTCGAGCTTGTTGGGTGAGAGAGTAATGGATTCTGTTCTTGATCCTCTTCCATAGATGAAAAATTCAAAAATCTTAAGATAATCAAAGCAAAACCCGATGAAAAAACAAAACAAAGCTTCGAATCAGATGAGGAAACCTGTCAGAACCGATCTGTTCTGGATATTCTTCCATTAGCAGAAATTCAAGTACTAAAAAAGAAACAGAGCAGAACACAGATAAGAAATCCAAGTAAAGAACTCTAGTCAAGCAAATCATTGGATTTCCTTGAAGCTCTAACAAATCTGAGAAGAACCTATCTCGAATTTCTTGGGTTTCTCACCCAAGAAGTAGATCTGAAGAGATTGAAATCATATTATTGTGGAGCTGAAATGAAAACCGGTGGTGGTGGTTCGGGCAGGTGTGCGGTTGGCAGTGGGTAGAGAAAGAGAAGAAAGGGAAAGGGAAAGGGAAAAGGGGGTGCGTGCGGTCGGGTAGAGACTTTAGGATTTGATTTTTAAAATTATTTATTTATTTATTTATTAAAGTTAAAACTTAAAACTTATATTAATATAATATATATAATATATTTATTAATCGAGCCGAGTTGAGCTTGAGTTGAAGCTTCGAGTCGAGTTGAGTTGAAATGCCCCCGGTCGAAATCGGCTTGAACTCAACTCGAGCTTCAAATAATTAGCTTGACTCAGCCCGAATCGGCCATTCAAGCTGAGTCAATCCGAGCTGACTCGAACCTAGTCGAGCGAGTTTTTCGAGCTAGCTTGACTCGTGAACAGCCCTAATCATATGCTGGTGTTTTTTCCACAACACTGTAAAGAGTGATGACTTGAGAGCGTCAGGTGCATTGACTCTGTGCGAAGCACTGTGTTGAGAATTGAGAACATTAAGGCTTCTTTTTTCGGTTGTGTAACGGGACCACGGGACCACATACATATCATATGCCTTGTGGATGAGCAGCAGCAATGTAACATGGTGATTGTATCATGTACCATGTGCCACATGTATGATCTGGTGGTCTTATGATGGACCCGTGGATGTTCAAAAATTGCCTTGATTGATGATCCTGGCCGTCTAATTGGTGGCTTCTAAAGATTCTCACAATGTTGAACATGATCAGATGGCTCACCACAATGTGGTCGATTCCGAGACCCCTGACGGAATGGTTGTGATGTTCTACATTCATTTTAAGAGGAATGATCTTATGTGGATGTGCACAACGCTTTGTGGTAGGCCCATGATTCTTCGATCCTGCCAATTGATCTGATATGGATGGAGGCATCTTGAAAATAGTTGTTGATGCAATTTTCTAGTTAACTCTTGTAAAGGCCGTGAAAAATTTACTAATAAGAATGAAAGAGTTCTAGTTAAATGTAAATATCCCTCTCCGCATCTCTTAAGAATAAAAGAGTTCTAGTTAAATGTAAATATCTCTCTCCGCATCTCTTAAGAATAAAAGAGTTCCAGTCAAATTTAAATATAAAAAAAAGGGGGGCTTCATGCGACAACAGAGAAAGGGAGAAAGAGAATTTTGGAGTGCTTAGATCGGGTATGTATATTGTCCTCCTTTTAGTATTTTTATATATTTAATATAATTTGATTCGGTGAATGCAATGAACGGTGTGGATTGGTCACACGTTCATTGTATTGAATTATGGGTAGAGGTCATTTATAGGGGAGGGGAATCTAAAATTTTGTAATTGTAGTTGGTGTGCATCTGATCAAATTAGATTAGATCTGTATGGATCACATGATCCCTAAAGCCAAAATATACAAGAGCCCTAATATTCAGATCAATCTAACCATCAGATGGGCCACATTATTTAGACCTAGAAGTGTTTTTGATAAAGGAATCTTAGATATTTTGCGCAAGTGTTGTTATCACTTGGTGTAGAAGGTCGAGATGGGCCATTGGTGAATATGTGGTTAGATCCACACCACTCCTCAAATGCATAGAGGTAAAATATGACAAGACCTCAAGAATCTGAATGATCTGACCATCCGATGGACCACCCCGATCAAGTGATTATCATTCAATTTTATAACCTTATAAAGGAAAAAAAAAAGAATAGAAATTTGAATTAATGGTGGGCCCCACTATGTAATATTTTGGGTGGGCCCCACCTTATAAAGAATATTATTTGATTATTTTGGATTTGGCCACCTAGGATGTTAATCAATGGTGGGCCCCACTATGTAATATAAATAAATGAAAAATAATACCATTGATATAATTGATAGGACTCCGACATTCAAATCAACCTAATTATATTGCAGAGCTAATACTACCAAACTCAGGTGAGTGACGCAACTTGTCTCATAATTCATTAAAATTAAAATAAATCATTGTGACTATTTGATTGATTTACTGGTTTGAATATTTTGATATGATAACTGTATGATAAATTTATATGTGAATATTTTAATTAAGATAATTATGCCAAATATGAAAAATATGTATTATATATCATCCCTTATTCATTGTATTGCATAATACATGGTCGATTCTAGGGGCCCTCCCTGGAAGAAATGTTGATCCTGATAGAGCGTTACCAGATGCGGGCTATGCCCAAGCCTACCGAAAGGTGGAAGCCTACCCAACGGGTGGATGCGGGTTGACGACCTCCAATCCAAGCAGATGGACGATCACCCTATCTGATGCATTCATACCCCATTTTACATTCATATCTTTGAACATGTATTTTTGTATTATTTTAATTACTATGATTATGAACCATGCTGAGTTATATTACTTGTTGGGATGCCTTGCACAAACCTTAGGATCTAGCCTCCCGAAACAAACCAGAATTATGGATAAAGCAATGAAATAAATCAAAGCATCAATCACACACCACACAAGAGATTTTTACGTGGAAAACCCTCAAAGAGGTAAAAACCACGGGACCTCGTCCAGATCAACAATCCACTATGAAGTAGAACGTTACAATCTTCTTCACTTCACTCACGCAGAGTGGATAAACAATAAGAGAAATAGAGAAAACGGAGAGATCTAACCGATTACGAGGACATAGAAGCGCTGAGATGTAGATTGCAATGTAGAGAACCTCCACGAGCAGAACCTCCCTTCTATAAGCTTCCTCTCTCTCTCTTTCTCCCTCTCTCTCACCTTTGATAGCCCTAAACCCTTTAGCAAATCCCTTGAAAGCTTTAGGAAACCCTCTTGCTATTTTTGTGATACCCAGAAAAACCCTAGCAACCCCTTTTATAGTTTTGGGAAACTCCTTTCCGCATCCTGGGTCATGAAAGGACTCAAATCCATAGTTTCGCGCAAAATCGCGGAACAATCTGCGTAACCTACGACTAGTCTGGCTCTCCTACGGCCGGTCGTAGACCACCTACGACCGGGTCGTAGCTCTCCACGACCGTCCCCAGCTACGACAAAAAACGCCACGAACTCGCTGGACTTCGAGTCGTGCCGGGGCTCGAACCTACGGCCGGTCGAGCACCCCACGACCGGCCAGCACCTCCCACGACCGGTCGAAGACGGGAAAAAACCCCATCAAATCTCCCCTTTTGACCCGGGAGGGATCCACCTTCTTCAAGCCGCCCGGGTTTCTACAAACCTCAAACTTGCCCTTGAGCAAAGCCTTGGTCATCATGTCGACCCATTATCGTCCGTGTGGACCTTCTCAAGCCGTAACACCTTTTGTTCCAAAGTATCCCGATCCGGTGATACCGAATCTCTATGTGCTTCAACTTGGAATGCCGACTTGGATTCTTGCTCAAGTGTATAGCACTCGACTATCGCAATAGACCACGTGCTCCTCCCGCTTCGAGCTAAGTTCTGTAGGAACCTCTTCATCAAAGCATCTCTTTACATGCTTCGTGACTATGCAATGTATTCGGCCTCTGTCGTCGACAATGCTACGACCTTCGTAGCTTGCTCGCAAGAAACCGCTCCCGCAAACGTGAACATGAACCCCGATGTAGACTTCCTGGAATCTATGTCACCGCCATATCCGCATACGTGTAGCCCTCTAACACAGGTTTACAGTCACCATAGCATAGGCTCAACCTGGATGAGCCTCTTAGATACCGTAGTATCCATTTTACCGCTGCCCAATGTTCTTTGCCAGGATTGGCAAGATACCGGCTGACAACACCAACCGCATATGCTATGTCTGGGCGTGTACACACCATAGCATACATCAAACTTCCTACCTCTGACGCGTAGGGTATTTTCTGCATCTCTTCCACCTCTGCCTTCGTCTTGGGACACTGCCTGTCGCTCAATCTGAAGTGACCATCTAGTGGAGTACTGGCCGGCCCTTTGCATTCATATTGAACCGCTCTAGGACTTTCTCAATATACCGCTCTTGTGATGAAAAGCTTCCCTTGCTTCTGTCACGGGTTATCTCCATTCCTAGGATCTGTCTAGCCGGGCCCAAGTCTTTCATCGCAAAAGACTTGCCCAACTCCTGTTTCAGCCTGTCAATCTTCTTGATGTCTTTTCCCATGATGAGCATGTCATCAACGTATAATAGCAGAACTAAGAAATCACCATCTGAGAACTTACGCATAAACACACAGTGGTCCAACTCCGTTCTGTCATACCCATGCTGTAACATGAACGAATCGAACTTTTTGTACCATTGCCGTGGAGCTTGTTTCAGCCCATACAAGCTCTTCCTCAGCCTACACACCATATGTTCCTTGCCCTTGACTTCGAACCCCTCTGGTTGGTGCATGTAGATCTCTTCTTCCAGGTCACCATGGAGAAAGGCAGTTTTAACATCTAACTGCTCTATCTCCAGATCCATGCTAGCCGCCAACCCAAGCAACACCCGTATGGATGTCATCTTCACCACTGGTGAGAATATCTCCTCGAAGTCTATACCTTTCCTCTGACCAAACCCTTTAACCACAAGTCTGGCCTTGAACCTCATCTGTGAATTCTTCTGCTCAATCTTCTTTCGAACACCCATGTTGCTCGAGCTTTCTTGCCCTTAGGCGGTTTCACCATATCATAGGTGTGGTTCTTATGCAAGGATTCCATCTCCTCTTGCATAGCTTTCAACCACTCCTCCTTATGCTCGTATGCTCGTCGGCTAGGGCCTCAGAATAATCTTCGGCTCTCCCCATCGGTTAGCATAATGTACTCGTGCGGTGAGTACCTCTTGGGACGGTATGCGTCGTCCTAGATGACCTCCTCACCTGTGGCTCAACAGTGGATCAAGTGGGGTTGCTCCCCTGGTCCATCTTCGAAGGAACTCCCTCGTCCTCTCGCACCTTCTTTGTACTCCCCCGTCATCGGGCACCACGGGAGGAGTAATCGGATCCATGTCCTCTAGCTCACCGAACTAATTTGGTTCTTCTCGGCTTACCAATGTCTTCGATACACCGATCTTCAAAGAAAACCACATCTTTGCTCCTGACGAGCTTCTTCTCGGTCGGATCCCATAAACTGTAACCGAATTTTTCATCACTGTACCCTAAGAACACACACTGCCTGATCTTCATATCGAGCTTGGACCTCTCGTCCTTTGGTACGTGAACGGATGCCCCGCATCCAAACACCTGAGATGAGTGTACGATGGATCTGTCCAGTCCACACCTTCTCAGTACTTCTCCATTCAGTGGGGGCGATGGAGACTGTTTATCAAATACACCGTATGCGCATTGCTTCTCCCCGTAACGTCTTGGGCAACTTCGCATGGGATAACATGCATCGATTCTCTCAACAATGGTGCGATTCATTCGCTCGGCTACACCATTATCTTTGGGGGTCTTGGGGGAACCGTCTGTTCATGCCGTATACCCTGGGACTTGCGGTACTCGTGAAAGTCGCCAATGTATTCACCACCATTGTCGGTGCGGATGCACTTGATGATCTCTGTCTCTCTCTCGACCATAGCATGAAACAACTTAAACACACCAAAGACCTCGTCCTTGGATTTCAAAGCATAAACCCAAACCCTCCTAGATGCATCATCTATAAAAGTGACAAAATACAATGCCCCACCCAAGGTTTTTGTCCTCATGGGACCACAAACATCGAATAAACCAAATCTAATGCATGCACTTTATTAACATGAGAAGCGGTTTTAATAAATGAAACTCTATCTTGTTTCCACGATAAACAATCAAGACGGGTTTTGAGAGGCATACATCACGTCTGGAAGGAGCTGCTTCCTCGCCGATGGTGAAGCCCTTTTTCACTCATGTGGCCTAGACGCTGTGCCACATGTCAATAGCTGAATCTTCATTGCGTTCAATCCACCCTTGCACATACCGACACTTGCCTTGTACGGGGGTGCAACACTTCTTTCCTCTAGCCACGATCAATGAACCCTTGATGAGCTTCCATCGCCCACCAAAGAAACCGGCTTTCATAGCCATCATCATCCAGCCTTCCGTCGACATCAAGTTGAGGCGAAGGTCCGGGATATGCCTCACATTCACGAGAACCAATGTGCGGCCCACATCGGTCTTCACACAAATATCACCGACTCCCACGATCTTTGATACGCCGAATTTCCCATCTTCACGGTCCCATAGTCACACGACTTGTAGCTTGTGAAGGAGTCCTGTGTGGAGTCGCATGAAAAGAAGCTCCCGAGTCTATCACCCAGTCGGTGCCATGACTCTTAGCCGTGAGACATACATCGTGATCGTAGAAAGAATAACTACCATGTCGCCATCTGAAGCGACCGCAGTGGAATCAGATTCTTCTTCCTTCCCTTTTACTTTCTTGTCGTTTTTCTTACCACGACATTCATGCTTGTAGTGGCCCTTCTTGCCACAATTCCAGATTCAACCTCTTTTATGTTACTCGACTTGCCTCTTGATTTATCTCGGGCCTTCCCGCCCTTCCCTGTTCTTTCCTCTCCCCGTTCTGTGTCTGAGGGCCTCTTCTTGAGTAGACCCCGAGACTTCCTCCTTGTCTCCTCATTGAAGAGACAACCGGTTACCCTGTTCCATGGATATCTTTCCGTCGGCGCGGAGTTACTTAGAGACACCACCAATGTCTCCCAACTGTCAGGCAATGAACTAAGCAATAGTAAAGCCTGCAATTCATCATCCAGGACCATCTTCATAGAGGTGAGTTGGTTCACTATATTGCTGACCTCATTCATATGCTCGGCCACAGAACCACCATCCTTGAACTTGAGATTTACAAGTCGCCTTATCAGAAATATCTTATTACCGGTGTCTTCTCTCATCGTACCCTTGTAATTTTAGCCATAGCTTGCTTGGTGAGGTTTACGTAGACACATGGTGAAACACGGAATCATCCAACCATTGTCGATAAACCCCACCGCCTTTCGGTCCATCTTCTTCCAATCATCATCGGTCATATCTTTGGATTTTCTTTGATATGCACGAGATTGGAGAATATAGGTCCTTGCTGATAAAGCAAGTCCTCCATCTTAGCCTTCCATATGGTCCAGTTAGAACCATTGAGGCTGATCATCCTTGAGCCACCTTCCATAATTCAAACCGATCCTACCCGTTCAATGAACTTAGCTCTGATACCACTTTGTTGGGATGCCTTGCACAAACCTTAGGATCTAGCCTCCCGAAACAAACCAGAATTATGGATAAAGCAATGAAATAAATCAAAGCATCAATCACACACCACACAAGAGATTTTTACGTGGAAAACCCTCAAAGAGGTAAAAACCACGGGACCTCGTCCAGATCAACAATCCACTATGAAGTAGAACGTTACAATCTTCTTCACTCACGCAGGAGTGGATAAACAATAAGAGAAATAGAGAAAACGGAGAGATCTAACCGATTACGAGGACATAGAAGCGGCGAGATGTAGATTGCAATGTAGAGAACCTCCACGAGCAGAACCTCCCTTCTATAAGCTCTCTCTCTTTCTCCTCTCTCTCACCTTTGATAGCCCTAAACCCTTTAGCAAATCCCTTGCAAAGCTTTAGGAAACCCTCTTGCTATTTTTGTGATACCTAGAAAAACCCTAGGCAACCCCTTTTATAGTTTTGGGAAACTCCTTTCCGCATCCCAGTTGCGAAAGGACTCAAATCCATGGTTTCGCGCAAAATCGCGGAACAATGCAACGTAACCTACGACTAGTCTGGCTCTCCTACGACCGGTCGTAGACCACCTACGACTGGTCGTAGCTCTCCACGACCAGTCCTAGCTACAGTAAAAAACAGCACGAACTCGCTGGACTTCGAGTCGTGCCAGGGCTCGAACCTACGACCGGTCGAGCACCTCCCACGACCGGTCGAGCACCTCCCACGACCGGTCGAAGACGGGGAAAAAACCCCATCATTACTAAGCCTGGCCAGCTTACATTTTTATTGATGAAAAAACCATACAGATGAGCCATTAGTAGATGATGTGGCGAAAGAACCGGAAGGATCTACTGTACCTGAGCACGACCCACCTGAAACATGGCCATACTTATCTGAGGATGAAGTGGCGGCCTTGGAAAATTTTTAATTATATATTTTACTTGGTTAGCACAGTTTAATTAATGAATAATGCATACTGGTATTTATTTTGAGACTTTAATAAATTATTTAGCTTTATTCCTTTGGATCAATATTAGCATAGAATAAATATCATTATAGTATAATGGTATAATAAATGAATGATTTTAAGGTTTATTTTATTTTTAGGGTTATCAAAATTTATAAATGCTTAGTTGATTGGTGTTATGTATTATGTATGTGTGATTGAGATTATAGTGGACTTTATATTGAATATAATTATCACATGCGATTAAACTGATTAAAAAATTAAGTTAGTATACTTTATGTATAAGTTACGAACCGAAACTCGGGTCTGAGGGTGTACACTCTGTACCCGGATTTTGGGGCGTGACAGTTTGGTATCAGAGCATTAAATAAATCCTGCAAGTGACCTGTAGGGTATGAACCTCATACATGCATAATGTGTAGGTCTCTGGAATTAGAAACTTACAACTTCCCATTATAATGCTTAATGAGAATATATATATAATTTATAATTTATTTATTATTATCTAAAGTGAAAATTTAACTTATTTATATAATTACATTCATTGGAGACGTAAATCTGGACCTTTGAACAAATTTTGAAGTAATTTAACTTGTAATGTACTGCTGGACAGCAATGGACAACAAAAATCACCTATCTTTGAAAAAATGTAACTAAATAAATATAACTCCGATTTAGGTGATTCAAAAACTTAATCGTAGATATAGAAGTCTAAATTCAATAAAAAATAATTGAATAATTTAAATATAACAGATACTATACTAATTTTAGGAATTAGCGCAGACTAGTTAAAAATCGTCTAAATCTGAACAAGTCTGATTGCAACAATTTTTGAAAATTCTGTGGTTGTCTGATTGAGCTGAAATTTTGTGAAACTATTGTATACTCATGTAAAAACTTTTGAAAAAAATTTTGAGATATATTTGAAAATTTTAACCATATAACCCAATAATTGGAATAGTAGCCATAGATAGTGAACTGGTTTGTTCATATTGTAGCATTACTAACTTGATGATTTGTAGAATTTTTCTTGTTAATAATGCTAAGGTATTTTTATAATATTTAATATGAATTAGAGAATATATAAGGTCCACTGAATTATTAATAATTTATCTTATAGGAGTTATGGCCCCTAAGAAGACACGTAGTATTTGTGACTTACTACCATCCACAAGCGCACCTCTCCCAAATACTCCCTTACCAAATCCTTCTATTCCCAAAGAATCTGGAACAGCTCCTGATGAGCAAGACGAGAATGAAGTCAATGAAGCAGGGCAAGCTCCTCCACCGTCTCCTCCTCCAGTTAATAGGGCAGATGTTGGACCTAGTACGCAACTCCCGTTATCCCCAACCACTATTCGAACTAACCTCGCAGGACCAAATGTTCAGCCGTGGGATGCTGCCTTTGGGCTGGTAGCACAAATGGTGGGAATGCTAAAACAACAACAGGAACAGTTCGCCGTTCAGTGGGACATGTTAGCCACCTTAAATCAGACACCCCAACCTCAACGGAACACATCTTCACTAAGGTTTGATCAGCCTCGTGAGGTAGATTTGCTCGAAAGGTTTATAAAGTTACGACCACCAGTATTCAAGGGTACATCTGAACCATCAATAGCAGAAGATTGGTTAAAGCAGATTGAGAAAGTACTAGAAGCCATGAACTGCCCTGATGATCAGAAAGTTAGACTGACATCCTTTATTCTTCAGGGTGAAGCCGATGTATGGTGGAGAGCTGCAAAGAGAATGGTTCCAGTTAATCATGTGTGGACCTGGAATGAATTTCAGAAAAAGTTCCGTGAGAAACATTTTCCTAAAGCGCACCGCATCCAAAAGATGGCGGAATTTTCAAAGCTAGAACAAAGTTCTATGTCGGTAGCCCAGTATGAAGTAAAATTTGCTGAATTAGCAAGTTATGTGCCAAAAGTAATGGAAGATGAAGATTATAAGATTACAAAATTTGAAGAAGGGTTAAGACATAATATCAGAACAAAATTTTGTTGCATGGATGTGAAGAAATACTCAGAAGTAGTCGATAAGGCCTTACGAGCAGAACAAGATACAGAGCGGTTCCTCAAGTCTCGTGTACAGTTAAAAGAAACAGGACAAAGAAATAGGCCGACACTTACCCAACACCAACCACCAGAGAAGAAACCTAGAATGGAAATTCAATCATCAATACCGAGAACCCAAGAGCAATATTTTTCAGGAAATTGTGCGTACTGTGGTAAGTATGGTCACATGGCTTAGGTGTGCAGAACTAAGATGAGAGATATGAGTATAACGCCTCTTCAACAGATACCACCGCGATTGCAACTTCCAGCATCATCTCAACCAACAAGTCAGACATCGCAAGCATCACATACCCAACCGCCTCGACCACAGCAGAATCAGCAAAATCGACCATCTCCATCAATTCCTCAAGGCCAAGGGAATCATCCCAACAGGCAACAGCCACCACGTGCACGGGTTTATTCCATCTCATCTAAGGAGAATCTAAAAGAAAATAATAACGTTGTGGAAGGTATGATCGAAACGCATGGTACTCCAATTTTTGTATTATTTGATTCTGGGGCTACTTTATCTTTTATTTCATCGTCGTTAGTATCTCGGTTAAGATTGAAGTCAGAAATCCTAGATAAGCAAATTTTGGTAGAATCCCCCATCGGCAAGTCAATTATTTTGGACAAAATATGTAAATCTATTCCCCTTATGATAGGCGATATTCCTATACTAGCTAATTTAATAGAAATGAGTATGGCGGGATACGATGTTATTCTCGGAATGGATTGGCTAACTCAAAATCATGCGACGTTGGATTGTTATGCGAAGACAGTTACCTTTGCAGCGCCAGGAAGAGAACCACTTATGATTCAAGGGAAGAAGAAGAATGAGAAGATCGAGCGTGTTGTGACATTGATTGGTAATGAGAAACAAGAAAAAACGGTGGATTTGTTTCCGGTTGTGCAGGAATATCCTGAAGTTTTTCAAGATATACCAGGACTACCACCTCGGCGAGAAGTGGATTTTGGTATCGATCTCTTACCAGGATCGGCACCAATATCTATGTCTCCATATCGAATGGCGCCTATTGAATTGAAGGAGCTGAAGGAGCAGCTGGAAGATTTGAGGTCCCGAAGATTTATTCGACCAAGTACTTCTCCGTGGGGTGCGCCAGTACTTTTTGTAAATAAAAAGGATGGCACTCGACGGTTGTGTATTGATTATTGCCGCTTAAATCAGATGACGATTAAAAACAAGTACCCATTACCCCGTATAGATGATTTGTTTGATCAGTTGAAAGGAGCTCGATATTTTTCTAAGATTGATTTGAGGTCAGGTTACCATCAATTACGTGTTAAAGAAGAGGATATCTGTAAAACTGCTTTCAGAACACGTTATGGTCATTATGAATTCTTGGTCATGTCGTTTGGGTTGACCAATGCACCTGCAGTGTTTATGGACCTGATGAATAGGGTGTTCCAGCCTTATCTAGATAATTTTATCATCGTGTTCATTGATGACATTCTGATTTACTCGAAGACCAGTGAAGAGCATGAACTAGATCTAAGGACGGTGTTGCAGACTCTAAAAGATAATCAGCTATATGCTAAGTTTTTTAAGTATGAGTTCTGGAAGGAGAGTATTAAATTTCTTGGGTATATTGTTTCAGAAAAAGGTATTGCGGTTGACCCTATGAAGATCGAAGCTGTAGTGAAGTGGGAACAGCCCACAAGTGTGTCAGAAGTTAGAAGCTTTCTTGGGCTCGCCGGATATTATAGAAGGTTTATTAAGGATTTTTGAAGATTGTCGGACCGCTAACAAGTTTAACTCGAAAAGGAGTGCCCTTCAAGTGGACTGAAAAGTGTGAAGAAGCTTTTGCTGAACTGAAGCAACTCTTAACCTCAACTCCCATTCTAACCCTCCCGAAGGATGGGTTGATATTTGAAGTTTACATCGATGCATCAACTAAAGGTCTAGGTTGTGTATTAATGCAAGGGGCCAAAGTGATCGCATATGCATTGAGGCAGCTTAAACTCCATGAGCGTAATTATCTAACCCATGACCTAGAGTTGGGTGCTATTGTATTTGCGTTGAAGATTTGGCGGCATTACTTATATGTCGAACAGTTCGAGCTTTATACAGATCACAAGAGTTTAAGGTATTTATTCTCTCAGAAGGACTTGAACATGAGGCAGAGAAGATGGATGAAATTTCTTAAGGATTATGATTTCTCGTTGTCCTATCATCCGGGTAAGGCTAATCTCAGTTCTTTGATGCTTTGAGTAGAAAAGAATATAAACAAAAGAGTGTAGCCAGCTTAATGGTACACGAATGAGAAATGTTGAATTTCATTAGAGAGTTTGATATTCGATTGAATTTTCAAGAAAAGAAGATTTGCATATGTAACATTATGGTAACACGGACTCTTGTGGAGCGAATAATTGAAGCTCAAATGAATGATGAATGGTTTTTAAAAATGATAGCCAAGTATCAAAATGATAAGACTTCAGATTGGAGTATGGGGGACGATAAAGGAATTTGGTATCGAGGTCGACTCTGTGTGCCTAATATTCCAGATCTAAAAGACGAGATTCTAAATGATGCGCACCGAACTAAGTTTACAATTCATCCGGGAAGCACAAAAATGTATCATAGTGTGAAACGATCATTTTGGTGGCCGAATATGAAGAGAGAAATCGCTGATTATGTGTCGAGATGTTTTGTGTGTCAGCAGGGAAAGGCAGATCATCAGAATCCATCAGGATTATTGCAGCCTCTGAAAGTACCTGAGTGGAAGTGGGATTGTATTTCTATGGACTTTATAGTCGGTCTTCCTAAGACACAAAAGAAGCACGATTCAATTTGGGTAATTGTCGATAGACTAACCAAGTCAGTGCACTTTATTCCTATTCGTATTTATTATTCAATGGAAGAACTCGCCAAGCTATACATCAAGGAAATAGTGAGAATTCATGGTGTCCCTAGTTCTATTGTATCGGATCGAGACCCATGTTTTACTTCTCGATTCTGGACAAGTCTACAGGAAGCTATGGGTACGACTACGGACTACAGCACAGTATATCATCCACAATCTAATGGGCAAACGGAACGCGTGAATCAAGTATTAGAAGACCTGTTACGTGCATGCGCTCTGGATTTCAAGGGGAGCTGGGATGATAACATACATTATGTCGAATTCGCCTACAACAATAGTTACCAAGCAAGCATTGATATGGCTCCGTACGAAGTCTTGTATGGACGTCCTTGCCGAGCGCCTAACTGTTGGGCCGAGGTAGGTGAGAAATGCTTAATTGGGCCAGATGTTGTACAAGAAGCTGCTAAGAAAGTTGAAATTATTCGAAAGCGACTACAAGCTGCTCAGAGTCGTCAAAAGAGCTACGCCGACAATCGAAGACGAGATCTAGAGTTCACAGTAGGAGACCACGTGTTTTTGAAGGTTTCTCCCATGAAGGGATTGATGCGATTTGGTACTAAGGGAAAACTCGCACCACGTTTTATCGGACCATTTGAAATATTAGAGCGGATTGGAGCAGTGGCATATCGGCTCGCATTACCCCCTCAGTTGGCCAGTGTCCATAATGTTTTCCATGTATCGATGTTACGAAAGTATAAGAGAGATGATTCTCATGTGATTGACTGGCAAGATCTCGATTTACAGGAAGATACATCTTACGTGGAGAAACCAGTTCGAATATTGGATCGTAAGGAGCATGTGTTGCGCACTAAGACGGTGCACTTAGTCAAGGTTTTATGGAGTCATCATGAAGTAGACGAAGCATCTTGAGAGTAGGAAAAAGAAATTCACGAGAAATATCCTCATCTCTTTGAGCAGTAGTTTCAGGTAAAATTTCAAGGACGAAATTTTTTTTTAGGGGGGTAGAATGTAAAGGCCGTGAAATATTTACTAATAAGAATGAAAGAGTTCTAGTTAAATGTAAATATCCCTCTCTGCATCTCTTAAGAATAAAAGAGTTCTAGTTAAATGTAAATATCTCTCTCCGCATCTCTTAAGAATAAAAGAGTTCCAGTCAAATTTAAATATAAAAAAAAAAGGGGGCTTCATGCGACAACAGAGAAAGGGAGAAAGAGAATTTTGGAGTGCTTAGATCGGGTATGTATATTGTCCTCATTTTAGTATTTTTATATATTTAATATAATTTGATTCAGTGAATGCAATGAACGGTGTGGATTGGTCACACGTTCATTGTATTAAATTATGGGTAAAGGTCATTTATAGGGGAGGGGAATATAAAATTTTGTAATTGTAGTTGGTGTGCATCTGATCAAATTAGATTAGATCTGTATGGATCACATGATCCCTAAAGCCAAAATATACAAGGGCCCTAATATTCAGATCAATCTAACCATCAGATGGGCCACATTATTTAGACCTAGAAGTATTTTTGATAAAAGAATCTTAGATATTTTGCACAAGTGTTGTTATCACTTGGTGTAGAAGGTCGAGATGGGCCATTGGTGAATATGTGGTTAGATCCACACCACTCCTCAAATGCATAGAGGTAAAATATGACAAGACCTCAAAAATTTGAATGATCTGACCATCCGATGGACCACCCCGATCAAGTGATTATCATTCAATTTTATAACCTTATAAAGGAAAAAAAAAGAATAGAAATTTGAATTATTTGATTATTTTGGATCTGGCCACCTAGGATGTTAATCAATGGTGGGCCCTACTATGTAATACAAATAAATGAAAAATAATACCATTGATATAATTGATAGGACCCCGACATTTAAATCAACCTAATTACATTGCAGAGCCAATACTACCAAACTCAGGTGAGTGACCCAACTTGTCTCATAATTCATTAAAATTAAAATAAATCATTGTGATTGTTTGATTGATTTACTGGTTTGAATATTTTGATATGATAATTGTACGATAAATTTATATGTGAATATTTTAATTAAGATAATTATGCCAAATATGAAAAATATATATTATATATCATCCTTTATTCATTGTATTGCATAATGCATGGTCGATCCTACGGGCCCTCCCTGGAAGAAATGTCGATCCTGGTAGAGCGTTACCAGATGCGGGCTATGCCCAAGCCTACCGAAAGGTGGAAGCCTACCCAACGGGTGGATGCGGGTTGACGACCTCCAATCCAAGCAGATGGACGATCACCCCATCTGATGCATTCATATCCCATTTTACATTCATATATTTGAACATGTATTTTTATATTATTTTAATTACTATGATTATGAACCATGCTGGGTTATATCACTAAGCCTGGCTAGCTTACATTTTTATTGATGGAAAAACCATACAGAGGAGCCATTAGCAGATGATGTGGCGAAAGAACCGGAAGGATCTACTGTACCTGAGCACGACCCACTTGAAACATGGCCATACTTATCTGAGGATGAAGTGGCGGCATTGGAAAATTTTTAATTATATGTTTTACTTAGTTAGCACAGTTTAATTAATGAATAATGCATACTGGTATTTATTTTGAAGCTTTAAGAAATTATTTAGCTTTATTCCTTTGGATCAATATTAGCATGGAATAAATATCATTATAGTATAATGGTATAATAAATGAATGATTTTAAGGTTTATTTTATTTTTAAGGTTATCAAAATTTATAAATGCTTAGTTGATTGGTGTTATGTATTATGTATGTGTGATTGAGATTATGGTGGACTTTATATTGAATGTAAATATCACATGTAATTAAACTAATTAAAGAATTAAGTTAGTATACTTTGTGTATAAGTTACGAACCGAAACTCGGGTCTGAGGGTGCACACTCTGTACCTGGATTTTGGGGCGTGACATTTTTATTTATAGTTGACGATGAATAATAACGTAGAGAGATTTTTCCGGTTTAGTCGGTGCGTGTTGCAGATGAATTAAGACTCATAATACTTAGGATTCTCTCAAAATTCTCGGTGGATATTTCGGGATCCCGAGTAATCATTGATTACACTCCACAATCCTTGGAGAGAATCTCGGGCCATTCCCCTGGATAAGGTTGGTTTGCGGATGCAGATAAGGTTGGGTGTCAATTGAATGTTGAGGCGGATGGGTCGGCCTTCGGATAGGGTTAGATGAGCTCCTCCCCAGCTGTTGACTTATCCTTTCAATTAGAAAGAACATCTTTATGGGACGTCTTTGTGATGCCTAATTTCTGTCGCCTTTATCTTCTTCATGATTCCTGATAGCTTCTTCAATTTGTTCTTCGGAAAGTTCATTTTGGGTCGTGCCAACCTCTAGGCTGACCTTGGTCGTGCCGACCTATATTATGCCGACCTATGTTGTCATTAGTACATTGGGTCGTGCTAGGTCTCGGTCTGATCTGCTCCTATGGATCGGTCCACTTTTCCCCATAACAATAGTCATAGATTGGGAGGAGATTAGAAGATCCTAACCTTTCAATTTTTGGCCTCCCATGGATGGATAAACATAATTTTGATTAGAAAACTAAAGAAGGCTCATGTAAAGTTGATTAACAATGACCGAGGCCAGTCTCAGTACATTACAATTACAAACATCCAAATTACCTAAATACCCTTTTATATGTTGGAAATCCCTCCACATTAATTTTAAAATCTAAAGTTCAGCACTCTTAAAAGAGTAATTAAGACCAAGTGTTTGGGTAAAATTGTCTAGCTAGCACTTACATGGAGCAGAACATACTATAAACAATATGCCTCACCAAACATGCTCTATGCCGCGTTTGGTTGCACCAAATTTCATGATATATCATGATTTCATGTTTAATCAGTCTATGTATCAGGAAATTTGGTGCAACCAAACGGCAGACAGATATAGAGATGGTGGGTAGGGTTCTCACGTTATGGGTCCCACTTGTTTAAATGTATTGATTTACATAGGAACGTGGCTGTCATGTGCTGAGATTTTACATGTGGGCGGGGCCCGATCATGAAAGTATCATGCCCTCCCAAATCTCCCGGGAAGATCCTAGCCATTGAATCTTTGGTCCTAAACCATGTATTAGCAAGCTAATGATGAAAGGTTTGAGTTGACCAGCTGCGGAGATATTTTTGGGGCAGTTCACTCCATGATGGGGTCATCAGATCAACGGCTTAGATAAAACAACCATGGGCCCCACATTTACAAAGTAGGTGCAGAATAGGGAAGTTACCTGGCGACAGTTTGGCTACAAAATCCAATATCATGATCATGCATCTCAATGATTTGAATGATCATATCCTCATCATATATTCTTGTGGGCCCACCTAGTATGTAAGATAATATTGTTTTAGTAGAATGCAAGGGTAGCCGTTTGATTTTCTTTTGGAAACGTGTCTCAAAAATGACACAAACGGGTATAGAATATCCGAAGCAATTGTTAAAAATATGTGACGGTTGCTTTCGATGTGCTAAGGGCCATTGAATCATGAGATATTGGTCAAAATGGTCCTGTTTTGTTGCTTTCGATGCACCCAGGGCCATTGAATCATGAGATGTTGGTGAAAATGGTCTGTTTTGGTATTGCTCACTACCAATCCAAAAGTGGCTGCTTGCCCACGTGATGGGGTCAATTCTTCCGGTGGGACACCGAATCAGCGGGTTGATGTAGGATGTGGCACAGGTACATTTCTAGCGTGCTTGGATCAAAAGAAGGTGAGCTGTAAATTAATCATAACTTTTGATCCGGGTATGCGAACAGGCCATCCGAGGTGAAGTGGGTCGTATCTGTCCATTTAGTTATAAAACACGTGCTTTCGGTTCAAAAACGAATTTTTAGAAAAAAATTTTAAAATTTTTTATATTTTCTTATTTTTACAGTTTTAGATTTTTCTTCTGTTTTTACTCTTGCAAAATTTTATTTAAAATTTTTATTTTTAGAAATTAGGTTTTAAAAGCGTTTTATTAGAATTAGAGTTTTTATTAAGATTAAAATTTTGTTTGGTAATTACGAATTTTAGTTTTTTTTTTTTTTTTTTCTATATGAATAGTGTAACAGCGAGATATACAAATTATTTCTTTTCATCACGTGAGGAGTCAGGACATTTACCTGCCAAAGAAGACGGTCGACCTCACGTCCTTCACTGCGTCTTCCATCAAAATAACTTTGATCTGACCTGTGGGAGTGTGCCCATTCATTTTTTACGTGGCCGGTGTATTATCAACCGTTCAGATCGCCCTATAGACTGTTGTTTTCAATCCTGACCAGTAGGGACCGTGTTTCATTTAGAGGGACCATATCCCGGAAATCTCCTCTATCACAATATTGCAATCTTTCAATTTGTGGCTACAGACAAATGGTTTAAAGAGAAATACAACGGTCCAAATTCAATGGAAGAAAGTCCTAGATAGGTGATCATGTCCCAGTGACATGAGATAGTCTTCGGGCATGGTCCATCGAGAGGGATACAGGCGTATAATAATAATAATAAAGATGGGGACCACTATATTGTGTGTCCAACATCCACTCCGTCCATCGGGCGGGCCTGTCGATGATAGTTATGGGGGTAAAAACTCAGACAGATCTACAACTCAGGTGGGCCACCCCACAACGAAAAATGGGTATGGGGCAACAATCATAAGTTATGTGTGGGGGCCACCATGGTGTGTATACTTCATCAAACTGGTTTGTAGGTGTGATTCACCGTGATGAAAGGAAAGTACGAAAAATAAGTCTGATCCAGAACTCAGATGGGCCACACCGCATGAACTTACAGGCTTTAGGTGCAACCTTACATTGTTCCGAGTGGTGTGGTCCATCTAAGTCTGTATCTATATGATCTATATGAGGGAACATATAAGGTTTTTCAAGTGATGGATGGACTGGATGTCACACAGACAATTTGGTGGGCCCTACAGAGCTTGGGTGTTGTCCGCGCGCTGAGTAAAACATGGGTTGTAGACGATTACGATCCCGTGGGACACACACAACGGACAAATGGGTTGAAAATGGACCCCACTTATCAGGGACGTCACCAAGTTCTGTGGGCCCCGCTATGATGTATGTGTTGTATCCACACCGTCCATCCATTTTGAGATATCATTTTAGGGCATGAGCCAAAGAATGAGGCAGATAAAAAGCTGTAGTGGACCCCACCACAGAAAACAGTGGAGAGAGTGATTCCCACCGTTGAAACTATCCCAAGGCAAACCAGGGTGTTTATTTGAAATCCAACCTGTTCAAAAGTTAAAAAAGAAGGGAAAACACAAATATCAGCTTGATCTAAAACTTGCGTGGCTTTTCGAAGTTTTTAACGGTGGGCGTCACTGTTCCCACTGTTTTCTGTGCTGGGTCGACTGGAGCTTTGGATTTAACTCATTCTTTAGATGTTGCCCTAAAATGATCTCTCCAAATAGATGGACGGCGTGGATAGAAAACATAAATCATGGTGGGGCCAAGTAACTTGGTGACGTCACTTAAGTAGCGAGTCTCGCTACTCAACCTCTAAGTAGCTAATCCGCGCCCACCTAACAGGAAGAGAACGCACGTGGACTGCGCAAGTAAAAATCTACGTGGACGATTCTCACATAGATAATTTCTATTATAGGTGTCTTAGTCAAAACGTGCGTGTATTATTATATACCCTCTCAGCCTACCAAAGTCCGTATTTGAAAATTCCATTCTATTGCATTTGAGAAATTCTTCCATTCTCTGTAACGAGGATCGCTCAGCCCACACGCGTGTGTAGCGCTGCACATCCACACGCAAGTGGTCCGTAGCTTTCCCTCAGGTGAGCCACGCTGTTTATATTTTCTAGACCCAAAACTAGGCTGTTTAACTCCTCGAGTGGGCCACAATATCTGGTACACAGGCCCACCTGAGTTGTAAAAGGCACTGGTTTTTTTACCAGAAGATTGAAGGTCTGTGGCCCAGCTGATGGAAAGCTGGGATATCGCACACGTGTCTCGTATTGGCACGCTTGCTTGTAGATGGGTGAGGCTCCAGACGTGTGTGGCTTTGCAGATATCCGCCGCATTCTACACGGGATGTATGAAAAGTCCACCAAGTGGAGTACACGGCAAAAGAGTTCGTTTTGCCTCTATTGCGACGTAGACTCCAGCGTATGTCGCGGCACATGGGGTCCACATGCTGAGTATTTAGATGATCAGGACCGTCTATATTGTGGAATTTGTGATGTAAGAGATTTAAAAAAAAGTGAATCAGAATTATGGCTGTGAATATTACTATATCTAGATGAATTCAGAACCATGAAAGGAATGTTTTGAACGGCTAAAGTTTAACTCTATAAATCAAAGGCTGTGATCATCTATGAAGCGTGCTTATGAGTTTGTTTTTTAGATATGGTAGTAAATAGAATATGGACGGTTCAAATCATAGGAATCTCTCAACGTGTGGCCCCCAGAGGTGGCGACACAAACTAGATTCTAAGTCGCGACAGTGGTAAAACGAACTCACAAGGAAAATGCAACTCTGTAAAGTAAATTATCTGGCTCTCATCCTCCGTACATATCTCAAACATCTAAAGAGATCCTGTCCGTTCATCCGTTGATCCTCTCATACTCCAGAAACCACAATGGTTGCCTAATCTGAACCACTGATAGAGGACTTTTGAGAATTAAGGTTAGATATATGGTTAGAAAGAAAACGTCCAATAGCCAATGGTCAGCATTTAAATGGCAGCATCTAGGGCCGTCTAACAGTGTGCATTGGGCGCATGGCCCTTCCACGGTGATCCAGATGAACGGGCCAGATCTGATACACCGAGTTTTGACCACAGGTAATCCAGATGAACGGGCTTATCATTTGCTATATCTAACCGTCTATTTATAAAAATACAGGTTGTGCGGGAGATTTACCCTCAAAGCCTATCAAACAAGTGATAACCAAACCATGGACCTCACGTGGACGGAATGCTGCGAGTCTTACGCTTACTCATGCGTCAGACTCATAACTCCGTCTGCGGTTATTTGATGCTCAAATCACCCCTTCTAGGTTTTGGTGGGGTCCACTCTTGATCAGTTTCACATGTTAGGATGGTTGGACGGTCGTTAAGCTCACTCATAAAAATAACCATTAACGTGTCGACATTGAGCAAAAAAAAAAAAAAAAAGGCCTGAGTTTAGTGGTCCGTTAAACTACCTGATAGCATAGTCTCCTGGGCTCAAATTCACCTTTCCTAGCCTCGATACCGTTCCAGTATATCGGTGGGTCCCATCGTTTTTTATTCAATAGAAGCCAGTGAACTAGTTAATTAGGTTGTCCCGCAGACCACCGTACTTTTGTCCAAAGAATATGTGGACGCGGATTAGCTACTGACACGTTGAGTAGCGAGACTGGCTAATGAAGTGACGTCACGGAGTTCCGTGGGCCCACCATGATGTATTTTTTGTATCCACACCGTACATCCATTTGGAGATATAATTTTATGGCATGAGCCAAAGAATGAGTTAGATCCAAAGTTGGAGTGGACCCCTCCTTTGAAAACAGTGGGGAGAGTGATGCCCACCATTAAAAACTTTTAAGGGCCACGAAATTTTTCAATCAAGATAATATTTTTGTTTTCCCTCATGTCAGTGTTAACTTATGAACAGGCAATAAACATCATGCTAGACCTTAAGAAGGTTTCAACGGTCTGCGTTACTCCCCCACTGTTTTCTACGTGGGTCTACTCCACCTTTGGATCTGCCTCAATATTGGCCTCATACCCTAAAATGATCTCTCCAAATGTATGGACGGTGTGGATACATACAGACATCATGTTGGGTACCACAGAAATTGATGACGTCACTTCAGTGGCCGCCATCCACCCTGACAGAAGCTAATCCCGCGTCCAGAATACGTGGCTTTTATCTTATGCAACGTCCATTCAATGAACATATCCTTCCATCAAAAATACGCCGCCTCCCCCACCCCCACGTGCCAAAATGGCACATGTGTGCATGATCCGGGCTTTGTACCTACGCACCTGAGTTTTGGTCCGTCTCATATTCGGGATCAAGGCCTAAATGTGGTTGCGAATCTGATGGACGGTTTGGGTGTCATCCAGTCGTCCATCCTTCCACGTCAGAAAATAGTCACGCCCTCCATATGACTCCGCGTAATCTCCAACAATAACTGAAAAACTTCGATGGGAAGGCAGAGTGCGGCTACTCACACTCATGCAAATCGCCGCTGTACTCGTGGTGTACCTGTACTTCAATCCAAACCGTTCAAATAATGGGCCTTTTGCAGACGGTGCGTAGTAACTATTTACAGTTCGTCTGTATCAAATGGACGGTTAAAATGGAAGAAAAAAAATTCAAGGGCTCAAAGTTGGTACAAAAATTTTAATGATCCAAGGTTAAGATTACCCAATCCATCTAATTCTGGGATTATGATCCATCTAAATTGGGTCCACAAGAAGCTTTTAATTTGAGGTGCTTATATGGAGTGTGTACTGTGGCTGTGTGAACGTGTATGAATTCTCACACCCCGCCAGAGTATCAATGTTTTTTAAAACCCTTATTTGAAAAGTCATACAGCTACAACTAACCCAAGCATGAGCTGGTCAAACCTGGCTTACGTTTGTCTAAACCCTTCCAACTTCATCATGAGAAATGATCGTATACAACCCTTGCATGTGAACTTTCACATCCACCTCTACTTTTCCCGCCAACTTGTAACATATGAAGAAAATACGAACCTTGTAAAAGGTGGACAGCCTCATGAAGAACAATTGCATGAAAATAAGCTATATCCACTAATTGAATGGGCCACATTTGCAATGAGTCGTACCATCATCCGTCCATCTATTTCTATTTCGTGTCCTTTTCAATGATCAGATCGTCCTGATTTTTCCATCAATTTATCAGCATGGAGTACCCCACCTTTTTCACGGTCCGGATTCCTACGCGCATGTCACAATGTCAAGAAAGAATTAGTTGCATGTGAAAGTTTACGTACAGCCGATGTATGTGATTAGTGCTCCAAATTTTCTACCAGTCTAAACTCACTCACTCGAAGACAAAAATCCTACGGTCCTGATGCAGGCGGAAATGTAAAAACTGTCCCCATGCGCTGGTCCGTACCAATGGAGGCCATTGTAGTTGATCCAGACGGTTGAGTCAATGCATCACACCATGGATGGGGAACAACCCAAAATTCATCATTATCAAAAGATCCCATCCATCCATTATTTGGATTTTAATCTGGACCTTTGAAGTGTTTTTCCTGGAATGTCTATGTGTACTGTACTTTATAGAACAGTTAGGGTACTCAACCCTAGTAAATTACTATATCAGCCGTCCGATCACGGAAAAATGGGCCCCAGTTAGATGGACGTGTGCAACAGCACACTATTCATGTCCTGGTGAATCAATACCCTTCAAGTCCTATACAAACGAAAGAAGCAACCTCAATGGCGTAGACCCAAAAGAATCCAGTCTTCCTTTGCTTCTTACACTCATCTTCTTAATTTCCAAGCCAAAACAAAAAAGAAAAACCAATCCCCAAACCTTCACGTTTTATGCACTTCCCAAAGCAATCCAAGCCGTTAGAAAGCATGGATTGTATGATAAATCCTCTTTAAAAACACCCCAAAAACCCAAACATATCCTTCAAGGCTTCAATCCCCCACAACAGAGAAATGAGTCTCAAGAGGGTCCATTCACTAGGTAACGTGCCCTTCTCATGGGAGAACTCACCAGGCATATGCAAGGAGTGTCCCACAAGTGTGGGCCTAGAGATCCAACGGCTACCACCTCCTCCATGCCCCACAGATAGCCCTAAGGTTGTAGGACAGCATGACCTACAAGTCCCACTTCCACCATGCCCATTTCAGCCACCCTTGAGGAGTAATTCAGTGAAGGGACAGAAGAGAGAGGACCCCTTTCTAGCTGCTTACATGGAGTGTACCAAAAGTGTAGCAAGACATGGTAAGGTCTCTAAGGAATCTATCAAAGGAAGGGTTATGTCTTTTTTCTCTTGCAAGAATTCATGTGGAGTTAGAGATGATGGATTGGTGAGGGTGGCCCACCTTCCTACTATTTCAAGAAGTACTTCAAGGGAGAGTTTCAGGAGGTGAGGTGGATGGATATATAGAGAGATGGTAAGGAGATGGGCCATGATGAGTTATGCATCCATTGGGTGAGGTTTGATATTTCGTTTAGGTTTTTTTTTTTTTTTTTATAAGTCTAGTTATGGTTGTCACATGATTATACCTTGGAATTTCTTAGTGAATGGAACTCCACACAAGATGTAATTTCCTTTGTTTGATGATTCAAAAGTTGTAAAGGAAAAAAAAAAAATGTTTGTTAATACGTTCTGTAGTCATTTTGGGAAATTTTGGAAAGTTTAGAACATTTTGGTTTGTGTTATGAGAAGAACAATTTATTATATATATTTATGCTCTTTGTAGAATTTTCTGTGGACATCTTTGTTTCTATTAAAACACAAGAAATCTATATTTGTGTCTTTTTGTTTCAAATTCTATACTGAAAATAGAAATTCCAAAGTCACAAGTTTTTTTTGCCTGCTCTTAAAGTAGTCATAAGAAGGAAGAACATAACACGAAAGTTTTGTAAAATTAACAAATCATGATTAATCTGGTGAATGATATAATAATTTACAAAAAACTAATATGTAAATGTATAGTTCTTGAAATGTAGTAAGGGAGAAATCTGTTTTGTAAAAATTGCGAACATCTTGTTTTTTGTGATTTCCCAACTTGGTTCTTATTTTGATTACTAATCCTTTGGAAGGAAAAAGATATTGATTTGATTTTTGAAGTAGGTCGATGGATCTTCTCAATTGAAAGATTCCCTATATGGAGAATACACATTCCAATTGATCGAGCTTAATTCTAATTATTTTGTTACGATGCAAAGATATCCCACAAGTGCTAGTTTGTCCTATTCAAACATTCACAACCAAGATGTATTGGATTCTGTTTTGGATAAGCCTTGAAAGGAGGAAGGCTGGAATGCCAAATACGTCTAATTCACCCGTCTTGATAATACTATCCATTTTGGGAATGTCCGATGACAAAATCACTCAATGAGGAAGTCATCAATCCTTAGAACGGTCTATGTACTTTATCTATTGGGTTATTGATGTGCATTTTACTAGAAGTTTCTATTGTATCAAGTAACCCTTGTAATTTCTATTGAAGCATGTGTTCCAGAGTGGGTGCAAGGTGGATAATTTCAAGACGGACCCACTTTGTACATACTAGCCTGGTCCATGGGCTGATTTGCACCAGGCAGTCATGGCCTGATCAAAGGCTTGGGCTCAAGTCATTTTAGCTTAGCTCTGCCCGACTTGGGATGTCTGTGTTATCCCACAAGCATTCCATGTCAATCCTGTTAGGCAATACATGCATCTTGAATGCAGACCTTTGGTTCTGTTTCTCTAAATGCCTATTTCTATGTGCATGTGTGGTCCATTTGATCAATGGACAGATCAAGAACATTCAACTTGAAAATAGTTTTTTGTTTTTTGTTTTTTATTTTTATTTATTTATTTATATTTTTTTTTAAATTATCAATTTTTGAGCCAGGTTGAGCTCAACCAAGTTTTTAGCTTGCGAGTTGCGACCCATACTGCCTGAGGAGTTAATCAGCTCAATTTTTGCTTCATGGTGTGACTCACCTTCTTGCCACTAAAATATTCTACAGATGTAATGGGTGGACGGGAAAGGCTGGCTGTTTCTGAAAGTTCACATGTAGTACCTGGGGATATTGGTACTTGATAGAGTGAAATTGTAAAAAAGAGTTCATGTAGAAAACCCCAATCTGTCATTATAAGGCCCAAATGATGATGATGATGAATCTGTGGCTTTGTCATCTGTGTAGCTATAAGAGCCTTGAGGCTCAATGTCCACATGAGCCAACAAGATTCGGCTCTGGATTGAAATTACAGTCAGTTTGGGACCCATTGGAAATGGGGAGAATTGGGTGTGTTTGGTTGCACCAATATCATGAAATCTTACACAAAACTAGACTGATTGATCATGAAATTTTATGATATTTGATGTGACCATATGCACCCATTGCCTCTAGAAGATTGTCAACATTTTTGAATTAAAATGGTGCATCCCAACTTCATACATTTCTTCTATATCGAATTAGAATATAAGAATTAAATTCGAATGGGCATCCAAAGATACATTAACTCAAGAGAATGAACACTGGTTAACTTGAGATTCATATAATTCATCACGAAGATGCCATTATAATCTAATCCTTAAAACTCAGATGGAAACACCAATAATATATAACTAGAAAATAGCTTATTGATAGCAGCCATAAACATTTTGGACTTTTATAAGGAACTAACTGCCCGAATATATATAGTCGCCAAACGACGAACACCGCCGCTACTGGATAAGGATAAGCCCACAGATTTTTTTTGGTAACACCATGCAGTTGGTACAACCGTTTAATGCTGTAAACCGTTCATCAGTGGGCACCACTATGGATGGGTCAAGGTGCAAAAATTGCAGCTAATGATCCAATCGGTGACCTGCAAACAAGTTTTGGAAAAAGATACAATTGTAATTAGGAAATTTTTGTTTTCCAAACGGATATACTGCATGTATAATCTCTTTAAGTATGTTTTTTTGGGGTATCTAGAGAGAAACTACATGAATTTAGGCCTTCAGGTCAGGCCTGTATCCTAAATAAGTAGACTAATACCAACCTGGCCGAGACCAATATGGCCATTTATGGCTGCCACTTTTAGGGCCTGAATTTCAGGTCCAATAAATAAACAGGCTAGGTTGAGGATGAGTCCAATCCAGCTAGGCCCATTGCCACTCCTACCACTATGGTTTTGAGACTTGGATGACCACATGTCTTGTGAGACTTGTCCAAGTGTAGTGAGACTCAGTCGGATCCAATTCAGTTCAATAAATTGAGTCACCATTGACTCGGTGAGTCAGGCTGATTCACCCTGAAAGACCAGAGTCATTTAGGGCCTGCTTGGATACTATCAAACAAATAGCTTTTTTAACTTATGTAAGTTAATAAGTTACTTCAAAAAAAAAAAAAAGTTAGTTTAGTTATTAAACTTTAATAAGCAATTTTTTAAGAAAAATAATTTATATTTATACGTTATTTGTCGTTTATTTATTTATTACTACTCAATTTTCAAAAGTAACTTATTTACTTCATTTTCATTGATGACAAACAACTTATTAAATTATTTAAGGGAATATGCTCTCTTTGGCCGTGAACTACTATTAAGTTTGCAAGATTGGAAAATCATCCAATGAATGGATAGATGATGTAGTGGGGCCCATAAGATGATGGCTTTTATCAAGGTGGCCCCGCATGATAGACAATCCACATCAAAAGTCCACCCCTAATGATGAATGGCCCACATCTAAGGCAACCCCCACATGGGGGCAACCCACATTGAAGGTGGGACCCACATGATGATGGGCAACCGACATCAAAGGTGGGCTCTACATGATGGGCAATTAATAATGGCGGCCCCGCATGATGGATGATCCGCATCAAGGTGCGCCCCACATAATGGACAGTCCACATCAAAGGTCGGCCTAATGATGAGTGGCCCATAACCAAGGCGGGTCACGCATGATGGATTGCCCGCATTGAAGGTGGGCCCACATGATGGAGAGTCCACATCAAAGGTGGGTTGCGCAAGACGGGCCATGGATATTGAAGATGGGCCCCACGTGATGGATGACTAACATCAGAGGTAGGCCCAATTTAAGAACTGTGCACATTAAAAGTTGGCCCCTAATGATGAATGACACACAAACATGGTAGGCCCTACATGATGGATGGCCCACATCAGAGGTGGGGCCCACACAATGAACGATCCACATCAAAGGTTAGCCCCACATGATGGACGATGGATGTCAAGGGGACCAAGCAGACTTTCGGGATAATTAATTATAATGTTGGAAACCAAATATGCTTTTTCACTTTTTGGATGATAAATACATTGTTTATCTAATATATTTATATGCTAATTAAGTATAAACCAATATAAGCTACTTATAGCATAAGTGGCTTATCTAAAATAACTTACAATCCAAACGCCCCTTTAACATCATAACTACTCATTCATGTGCTTTGTAATAAACTATGAGCTATGAATTGCCAATATTTCTATGGCATAAATGTGGTATTTCTAAAGGTAATGAACTTGTATAAGCTTGATGGGCCATAAAGGTAGGGCCATTCATGGTCCAGGCCATTGGCCCGGATTTTGAATTGTTCATGTGAGCCACCGGGCTGGGCCCACTCAGCTTTTGCATTTGCTAGAACCACGTCCCTCCCACTGGAAACCCACTTAAAAGAAACCCACCCTAAAATAACTTGTATAAAGGTCGTGACAAGGGATATACATGCCTTTGTCTTCCAAGTATAAATCCTTAGAAATTTTGAACTCAACCAGATTTGTAAAGCTGGCCCAAAATAGCTGGGACAGTCCTGACCACTTGCATGTGTTTGGCTCTTTTCTTGTTCCCATCTTTTTGGCAGGTCAAAGTAGCAATGGGCTGGAATGTGCCCGAACCATGTATTATTACTCTAGTTTGAAAACTCTTTGGCTTGACTAAAAACTCTCAACTTACTGTGATTTCATTCTCCTAATGAATGGGCCCATATCTCTGATACAATGTGAGAGTTCAACCTAGTCGTACGATTGACTTGTCTGGCCCAAGTCAATCTTGCCAGCATCAATGAGGGAAGGAGTGCATGTTTTTGGTCTTTTATTTTACATTTATTCCTATGAGCCAGGTCCAATAAAGACTCACCCAAATCTTTGACTCGACCCCACCCAGCTAGTTGTTGGGTTGAATTGAATTTCCAAGTTTTTAAACCATGGTTATTATTCGTAGAAACTACGCAGTTTCACTGAAAAAAAACATATTGGATAAATATATTTCAGACAATTATACATGTAAATGAATACGATATTTGTGACCTATAAGATCACACACAAGCCTTCAACTTTGGTACGAAGATTGAAGTGGGTAATCTTGGGAATCCTATCTACCACTACAAAATTATAATGTTTGTCTTTAGGCCTTGTAAGTATATCTGTTGGATTTATTCATTGAGTGGGCCTGCATGGATCAATGGCTTAGATTGAATTAATCTTAGGCTTTTTTATTCTTTTGGATATGATCATATTCGTTTGCTACTCACATTGCTCGTGATCGTCTCTAAGGGCTCATTTGGATACCACCAAATAAGTTACTTTTTAACTAATGTTGAATAATTAAGTTACTTTTTCTACTTAAAGCTAGTTTGGTCATAAAGTTAGCTATTTATCCTAATATGTAATTTTTTAAAAGCTTTTTAACTTGTGAGTTTTCTACTTCTCTTTCATGGTACGTGGTAAACGAGGCTCTGTCCCCCATAGTGGACTGTCCACATTGAAGCTGGGGCTCATACCGTGGACAATCCACATAAAAGGTGGGCCCCACATGATGGATGAACTTATTAATGTGGGCTCACATATGGATGGTCCACATCGAAGGTTAGCCCATAATGATAAAAAAGACCACATCCAAAGAAGGCTGGCATGATGGATGACCCACTTCAAAGGTGGGGCCTACATGATGGACGGTCCATGTCAAAGGTTGGTTCCTAATGATGAATGACCCACATCCAAGGCGAGCCCTGCATGATGGGCAACTAATATTGAAGGTGGGGCCCACATGAAGGATAGTCTACATCAAAGGTGGGCTCCACATGCTGGCAATTAATAATGGTGGGCCCCATACAATGGATGGTCCAAATTAAGGTGAGCCCCACATGATGGACGATCCACATCAAAGGTCGGCCCTAACGTTGAGTGGCCCATATCCAAGGCGGGCCCTATATGATGGATGACCCACATCAGAGGTGGGGCCCACATGATGGATGGTCCATGGTAAAGCCACGGTAAAGGTGGGCTCCACATGATGGGCAGTGGATATGGAAGGGGATCCCCACATTATAGACAATAACATTGACGGGGCCTTACTTGATGAATGACCAACATCAAAGGTGGCCCTATATAATGAATAGTGAACATTAAAGGTCAGCCATAATAATAAATAGCTCACATCCAAGGTGGGCACTATATAATGGATGGCCTATATCGAAGGTGGTGCACGTATAATAAACAGTCCACATCAAAAGTTAGCCCCATATGATAGAAGGTGTATGTGAGGCGACCAAACAAACTTAAGGAATAATTCCTTATGATATTGGAAATCAAACACGCTTTTTTACTTTTTGATTGATAAGTATCTTTCTTACCAAACATTCTTATCAACTAATACGTAAAAATCAAGATAAGTTACTTATAGCATAAGTAGCTTATTTAAAGAAACTTACTATACAAATGCCACCTAATTAAAGAAACTTACTATACAGGGTTGCAATGCATTCAATGTTTTATCATGTCTTAGCCCCATCACCATGAGGCATGCAAAAATAATTATTCTTATCTCAGTTGCAATAAAGGGTGAAAGGTTTGGATTACCCAAGCATTTACCATCTCAAATGATCAGCAATGGCTACACAATTAAGTATGATTTCAATCTTCTCTTAATCTTTTAGATTCAATGCATGCATTGTGAAATCTTAAATACAACTGACAATCTCAACATTCATATAATTTCCTATCACTAGCTATTTTGTTAATCATACATCTTTTTTCCCATTCAAATTTGATTTTCTTTTTAAATATTTTTGTTCCTATGGAAGTATGACCCATCTTTTTGTTCCTATGGGAAGTAGGACATATCATGCCAAGGTGGTGCGCATGTGCACACATGGCCCACTGGAAAACTTAAAAGACTTCCATTGCCTTTGGAGAACTCAAGAGCTTCACTTTGTCTAGCAACTCTACATATTATACCATTATTTCTAAGGATATAGTGGGTGCAATTATTTATTTGCACTTTTAGCATGCAAGTTAGCCCATCAATGCACGGATGGGCTGCTTACTTCTACTTCACGACTCTCTCGTCATCTTCCGTTACAAATAAATAAATAAATAAAACTCTCATAATCTCATTTTCAAACCTAAAATTAGGTCTCATTTCACCTAATTTAAACGAAAACCTAAATTTTATTTAGGTCAAACTTAAAATCCTATTTTAATTAACTTTTTCAGTTTGGCCTAACTATCTATAATTAAAATTTAAAAATCAACTCAAAATCATTACTTAGGCGCAGCTAGAATTGGAATATGGTAGAGCTATCCTTCCACAGTATTCATGCTAATGTGATTAGTCAATCTAAAACATTAGTTTAGTTTCCCCTATTGTGGATGGAAATTAGATCAAAATACAAATAAATTGAATGGTCCTAGCCATCTATCTGGTCAGTGGGCCTTTGAAGCTACGGTTGAAAACAGAATGATTAATGGTGGACATTCATTAAGAGAAAGTGGAGACAAGTGATTGCTATAATTGTAAAATACATTGATCATTGAAAAGTGAATCATCTGTCATGAGACCCACTCAATGGATGACCTTTATTGACTCATCATCCATCTGCAAGTACTTTGGGAAGCAGGGGCAGCTCAACATTTTTGGGGCCTTAGATAAAAATGAAGCTTAGAATTTAATTTTTTGAGAACTTAATTAGTAATAAAGTAGGTAGTTTTGGTACTAGGTTTTAGGAGAAGAATTTATTGGGAATGATGCTATTATTTTGAAAATAGCCGATGGAGTTAGACTGTTATTATTATAGCATTAGTTTCTAGGATTTATTTTTTATTTTCAATTTCAAATTTGTAAACTACTTTTATAGATGTCACTATTTTGTAGGCCTTTTTATGAGTTTTATTTCAAAACTTTTAGACTTTTAATTTTAATTTTACTATAATATAAGACTTTCATAATTAAAAAATTCTAATTTTATTATAATAGAGGGCCTTCATAATTAAGGAGCCCTGGCGATTGCCTTACCTGCCTACCCCTTTGAGCCGCCCCTGTTGGGAAGATGGCTGACGATATTCTGGTTCTACCGGATCCACTGCACCAGAGTCAGAAAATCACAACCACAATATCGAATTGGTGCCACGTCTGATTCAGCATATCACAACTGCAAAATCGACCGTACGATGCAAAAGTTGCCGTATCACTGACATGAGCCGGTTGTGGCCCACTGACACTAGAAAGTACTTGAGGCATTTCGTAGTGGACCCCACAGTTATGAAATTAGAGATTCGCCCAAAAATCAGGCCTATTAAAAACTCATTTGGGCCACACTACAAGGAACGGTTGGGATGGGGACACCTATCGTACAAAATTTCCAAATTGCGTGTGGAGCACTCTGTGGTTTTTACTGGGGCTGAAAGTCGGGCGGGTTGGGTTGGGTTGGGTTGGGTCGGGTCGGGTCGGGTTGGTGCTCAACCCTAGCCCAACCCAAGGTTCTTGTACCTCAACCTTAATCCAACCCAACCCAACCTCAAGTTGAGAATTCTCAACCCAAGTAGGTTCGGTCGTGTTGGTCGGGTTTGGTGAGGTGAATATATACTAATTTTTTAATGATTACATTAGTTTATTATATTTTAATACACATCTTATTTTTTATATTTATAATTTTATTAATTATATATGTTGTTATTTATCATAAAGAATTTCATTTATTCTAAAATATAATAATATATTTTATTAATTTTATTAATATAGGACAACTACTCATTTAAAAGTCGTGTTGTTGTGTAGCAAAACGATCTATTTGAGAGTGAGAAATCCAACATTTCTTGTTAGCTTGAGTCATCAGAAATGATGTGGACCAACGAGATCCGACAACACTGGAATTTCCTTTGCGCTCAAATATAATTTATAAGTAACTTATATATTGATCGGATTCAAGTTAGGTTAGGCGATCCAAGACCTCAACCCCAGCCTGACCTAAGATTTATCAGGTTGGTGTTTGTATAGCCCTAGCCTAAAATCGGACACAATAGATCTTGCCCAAGCCCAACCCAATGTCAAGTCCGTCACGGGTGAGTTGGGTTCAACCTGCCCAACTTTCAGCCCTAGTTTTTATGTGTCATCCAATCCATTTAGAAGATGTGGCCCACCAGGATGAATGGAAACACAAAAATCAGGACATTAAAACCTCATATGAGCCCCACATGTGATTTTAGAAGTTTTGCGCATGATTTTACATGATGTGGCCGACCTGAGTTTTGGGTCGGCCTGATTTTTGGGCGCCAACGAGAACATAAGGGATCAAACACAATGGAGAGATTGGATGTGCATTACGGTGGGCCCCACACATTGCATTGTATGTTGAGCTTAACCGACAAAACTTAGTGGCGTTTGGGTCATACCTGAGAAGTCTTCTACACTGGAAAGTCCCAGCTGGCCATTCCGGGCCATTTTTCCGGTTTCATATGGACGGTTCATGTCTTTCTATTGTTAACCGCAGTCCACGGGTTCAATGGTTCAGATTGTCCTATTGAAGATATTATCAGACTTGGTCAATCGATGACGTGGCATCTTGATCACTGAACCATGGCCCCACTTGTTCCAATTTGTGCATTGCATGACAAAAATAGGAAAGGATGGATGTATGCCCAGTAGGGGCAGGTAGTTACTCCCAATTCCCAAATAAGAGTTCGTTTTTCCTCCGTCGCGACTCACGTTGAAAAAACAAAACAAAAGAAGAAGAAGACCGTACACCTATCATTGAAACCCACGTAGGGCTATGGAAACTTTAAAAAAATAATATTAATAAAATAAACAATCCAATCATGCTTTATGAAGGGTTTGAAGAGCGCATGCATGTGTTTCTCTTGCTCCAGTAGTTTCAACACCCGGTTAAGGATTCGAGTGATCAAGGGAAAGTGATTGACCATTAAAAACTTATTTTTGGCTACAAATTCTTTTAACCGAGCTGGTATTTATTTTTCCTTTCATCCAGATATGTGTGACCTTACCTTATCAACAAGTTAGATTGAAAATAAACATTATAATTGGCCTTATGTAATTTTTAATGGTGGGCGTTCAATTACCAATGTTTCTTATTATACTGCTCTCATGAGATATGGATACACTTGTTTTTTGCATTCATGCTTTAAAATGATCTCAAAAAGTTGATAAATGTCATAGATATACAATACATACATTAAGATGGGGCCCATTGTGAGGACTGTGCCATGTTGGGCAAGTCTAGGTAGCAGCCTAGAACTGTACAAGAGTCTAACCAAGTCGAGCTTGGCATAACTTGGATCAGCTCGGCCAATAGCTAATCCCACCTTAAACTCAGCTCATCTCAGTCGTTGAGCTTGACTAGCAAGCTCGGCTCAGTTTGGTCAGTACCCTGGGCTAGTTTAAGCATATGCGACATTTTTTCAAACATATGAAAGTACATCTTCAATTTCTCACTTAATGCAAAACATTAATAGAACTTTACGTGTATTTCATCAAATATTCTGTGATCTACATCGAAGTTAAGATATGAGGGCAGTCTTATATTATAAAGCTTTTTTTTTTTTAGTGATTCATTTCGTATCCATTCTTTCCTCACCATCAGCTGATCCCGAAGAGAATGTATGCACCCTAAGCAACACTTCGTTGTGTCATTTCATCAAACAATCGGTGAATAGCATCAATATCAAAATAACCGAGTCACCGATCCGATTTGAGTTGAGGTTCAATTCGAATTTAGTCGAGCTTAGGCAAGCTCGAACTCAGCTCAAACTTTTTTCAAGCTCCAAAAGCCAACTCTACTCAATCCAAATTCAAATTTGAGCCAAGCTGAGTTGAGCTTTACCGAGCCGAGCCAAGGGAGCTAAGTAAGTTAGTGTACAGCTCTAGGTAGCACCTAATCCACTCCCAAAGAGGGAGATGGATGTGTTTGGGGTCAGAAGCTAGGGTCCACCATGACCTATGGATCTGATCAACCCGTTCATCCCGTTCATTGAATAGGCTATATCATTTTATGATATGAGCCAAGAAATGGGGTAGATCCAAGGCGTGGGTGGACTGCACTAGATGAAACAGTGGGGATATTGACGTCAACCATTGAAAGTTTCTTAGGGCCCACCGTGATATATGGGTCTGATTAAACCTGTCCATTGAATATGGCAACTCATGTTTGTCATCAGCCAAGAAATGAGGCAAATCCACATCAGATAAACCGCACCACAAGAAACAATGGAAATATCAACGCTAGCGCGCAGTAAAAAGTTTCCTAATGCACACCGTGCTGTAATGGATCTATCCATTAAATAGGCCGGCTCAATTTAGGCCATGAGCCCAGAAACGGGGCAAATTGAAGGTATATGTGGACTGCACTAGACAAAACGGTGGGGATATTGACTACCGCCATTGAAAACTTCCTAGGGCCCACCCTGATATTTATCAGGGCAATCCCTGTTCATAAGGTCACGCAGATGTGGATAAAGGGAAAACACATATGTCAGCTTGGTTTGAAACTTCTGTGACCCAAACATTGTTTCAATAGTAGTAGTTCAATCACCATTATTTTCTTTAGTGTAGTGCACTTACAATTGACTAATTTTTGAGCTCATAGCCTAAAAATGATAGGGTAAAACAAATGGACAACATTGATTATATAGACAACGATTGGTGGGATCCATGGTATCTTACCCAGGCACAACCTCTTTTAATGGGAGTATAATTGTGAAAATGAATGAAATATAATTGTAAAAATGAAAAGGGCCAAGGGGTATTTTAGATATTTTGACACACCAATAGCAATTTTATATACAATCATTAGTAATGATTGTTTACAGGGGTGTGGTCCGGTTCTGGGGTGAAACTGAAACCGAACTGTTCCTTACAGTTTTAAGATTTTCGGAATTGGAACCGGATTGTTAGCACCCTAGAACCGAACCGGAACTAGACCATGAAAACCGGTTCGGTTCCGGATCGGTTCCACAGTTCTAGGCTTTTTATAATTCAGCCCAATTGCATGTTCTATTTTATAATTTAGCCTATGTCCATTCGCGTTGTAATCCATTTGATGAATGGTTTAGATATTGTATATGGTATGAAAAAATATATTTATGAAAACAATCAAAAGGTGCATTGTAAACCATAAATCATTAGTCAAATATATAACTAAAATATATTTGTAAACTCTCGGTTCTACGTTCGGTTCCATGTTCAGTTCCACAGTTCGAATTCACAGTTCGAATTACGGTTCGGTTCGGGTCTACATACCCTCAAATTGGAACCGAACCGAACTAAACGGTTCTTTAATTTTTTGAATCGGAACTGGAACTAATGCACTCTAGAACCGGACCAAACTGGATCGTTTGGTCGGTTCTGGTCCAGTTCCACGGTTCTACCGGTTCGATGTGCACCCCTGATCATTAGTGATAGTCAACGAAGTGGTTTTTCTCCATATTGAATGATTATGTGGTTTGCTTTAAACATTTTGAAAGTTGGCATTTTTTGTTCAATAACCCTAGATATAAACAGTTCTGTAGAGAAAACACTTATTTTTAAGACCAAAACACGTTTTCTACTCTCACCAAAAGCTTTTCCCTACGGTGGAGGATATCTTTCTTTTTAAGATTTGATGGCCTTTTCCAACATATCAAATGGCTCACGTCTCTCTTGAAGAGTGATTTATTAGTCAGGTTCATGCATCTAAGGGACCCACCATGTATCACTTTTGTTTAAAAAGTGATACATGGTGGGTCAATCACTTTCATTCAACTTTCCTACTGAATATTTGACCATTAATCATTTTATTTTGCACTATTGCTCCAAGGGACACGGATCAAATGGCTAAGACCATATGATGCAACTACATGGACATCTTCAATTGATACATTATCATGCCAGGTCAGATACTCTACCTTCAAAAAAATAATAATAATAAATTCAGTTGGGTCATTATCCCCTTGTTTGTTTCCTGTGATGTGGTCGACCTGAGATTTGGATGCTTCAATTTTGGGCTCATGCACTAAAATGAGTTTCAAAAAAATGGATGGATGGTGAGGATAAAACATATACATCACGGTGAGCCCCCGTAGAATTCTGCCAACAGGGATGCTGTTAGCAATCAAATGAAAGCAACTCATCTTCATCACATGCAGCACATGTACCTGTATCAACACCATCCAAATGGTGGGACACATTGCAGATGGAGCAAATCTTGGAAATCAAACTACTCATGCAATCCTAACAAGCTTGTAAATCTCACAGTGAAAAAAATAGGACATCTTAAAACATCCGGCTTCTTCAATCATCAGGTGGGCCATCATGTAAATTTGTAAGCCTTCACTGTTTTCAATGGTGTTTCTCAACCTCTACTGACGGCCCTGATTTTTGGGCGTCCTATTTTGATGGTAGGACAACCTTGCAGGATCCTTTCCAGCCTTATAATTAATTGAGATGTGATTTTTGGGCGTCCTATTTTGATAGTAGGACAACCATAAAGCTATATGTATTTTTTATAGGCAACATGTCACATGTGCAGAATATCCAACCGTGCAAAAAGGTGGGCCATCCCATATTCATAATGTGACAATGACTTCAGGCCAATCGACTCATTGGGTGGGCCACACTAGTACACTGACTCATGCCATTTACTATCCCTTGATTTTGATATCTTGTCCTCATCCATCTGGTTTTTATATCTGACTATCACCGTGGTGGGACCGCATTTTTCACGGACAGGATACTGCACACGTGTGACTTGTTGGTGGGAAAGTGTTTATCGTAGCTTATGATGCGTTTTTTTTTTTTTTTTTTATCTGATCGTTTCTCATATCTCGCCCATAAATTATCGGGATGGGCCATGCTAAATATACACTTTTTCATACTAAATGAATTTTATTAAGTTTAAAATGGAGAATTATATTCAGTTAAGAAAGAAGAAAGTGAGATTACTTTCAAAATAAATAAATAAAAGTCATAAATGCCGGACATTGAAGGTGAGCACCACGTGATGGATGGCCCATGCATGATGGGACAGCCCATAACAAAGGTGGGTATTGCGCATGAATGGCCCACGTCAAAGGTGAGTGTTGCATGATGGACAATCAACACTAATGTAGGCCAGCCCCACGTAAGGAGCAACCTTACGTCAAAGGTGATGGGTTTTTTGACCCGTCGTTGACCGGTCGTGAGCGCTACTCGACCGGTCGAAGGCTATGGTCGACCAGTCGTGGAGTCGAGTCGTGGCACGACTCAAAGTCCAGCGACTGTAGACTATTTTTCTCCGGGGTGCTCGACCAGTCGATCGAGGTGCTCGACCGGTCGTGGGTGGTGCTTGACCGATCGTAGACTTGGTTCGACCAGTCGAGGTTACACAGATTCGTTACGCGATTTTGCGCGGATTTCGTGTCGCAAGTCCTTTCGCAACTGGGATACAGAAAGGAGTTTCCTAAAACTTTAAATAGGAGTTCATAGGGCTTTCTAGGCACAACAAGAGGGTTTCCTAAAGCTTTACGAGGGATTTGCTAAAGGGTTTAGGGCTACCAAAAGGTGAGAGAGAGAGGAAAAAGAGAGATGAAGCTTATAGAAGGAGGTTCGCCACCGTGGAGGTTATCATCATGTGCAATCTATATCTATGGGTCCCCATCGCTTCTATGTCCTAAAATCGGTGAAATCTCTCCGTTTTTCTTTGTTTCTCTTATTGTTTATCCACTCATGCGTGAGTGAAGAAAGTTGTAACGTTCTACTTCATAGTGGATTATTGATCTAGACGAGGTCCCGTGTTTTTTACCTCTTTAAGGGTTTTCTACGTAAAAATCCCTTGCATGATGTGTGATTGATGCTTTGATTTATTTCATTGCTTTATTATCCATAATTCTGGTTGGTTCTGGAGGGCTAGATCCTAAGGTTTTGTGTAAGGCCCCCAACAAAGTGGTATTAGAGCTAAGTTCATTGAGCGGGTAAGATCGTTTTTGAATTATGGAAGGTGACTCATCAAGGATGATCAGCCTCAATGGTTCTAACTAGACCATATGGAAGACTAAGATGGAGGACTTGCTTTATAGCAAGGACCTATATTCTCAAATTTTAGGTATATCAGCAAAATCCAAGGATATGACTGATGATGATTGGAAGAAGATGGACCGGAATGCGGTAGGGTTTGTTAGACAATGGTTGGATGATTCAGTGTTCCACCATGTGTCTACGGAAACCTCAGCTGCTAGCCTATGGTTGAAATTACAAGGGCTGTATGAGAGGAAGACAGCTGGTAATAAGATTTTTCTGATAAGACGACTTGTGAATCTCAAGTTCAAGGATGGTGGTTCTGTGGCCGAGCACATGAATGAGGTCAGTAATATAGTGAACCAACTCACCTCTCTGGATGATGAACTGCAGGCTTTACTTTTGCTTAGTTCATTGCCTGACAGTTGGGAGACATTGGTGGTGTCTCTAAGTAACTCCGCGCTAGACAGAAAGATATCCATGGAAAAGGTAACCAGTTGTCTCTTCAATGAGGAGACAAGGAGGAAGTCTCAGGGGTCTACTCAGTAAGAGGCCCTTGTGACACATGAACGAGAGAGAGAAAAGAACAGGAAGGGCGGGAAGGCCCGAGATAAATCAAGAGGCAAGTCGAGTAATAGAAAAGATATTGATTACTGAAATTATGGCAAGAAGGGCCACTACAAGCATGAATGTTGTGGTAAGAAAAACGACAAGAAAGGAAAAAGGAAAGAAGATGAATCAGATTCCACTGCGGTCGCTTCAGATGGCGACGTTGTAGTTATTCTTTCTGCAGATCATGATGTATGTCTCACGACTACGTGTCAGGACACCGACTGGGTGATAGACTCGGGAGCTTCTTTTCATGCGACTCCACGCAGGGACTTCTTCACAAGTTACAAGTCAGGTGACTATGGGACTGTGAAGATGGGAAATTCTGGCGTATCAAAAATCGTGGGAGTCGGTGATATTTGTATGAAGACCAATGTGGGCTGCACATTGGTTCTCAGGAATGTGAGGCATATCCTAAACTTTCGCCTCAACTTGATGTCGACGGGAAGGTTGGATGATGATGGCTATGAAAGCCAGTTTGCTGGTGGGCAATGGAAGCTCATCAAGGGTTCATTGATTGTGGCCAGAGGAAAGAAGTGTTGCACCCTTTATAAGGCAAGTGTCAGTATGTGCAAGGGTGGGTTGAACGCAGTGGAAGATTCAGCTATTGACATGTGGCACAGGCATCTAGGCCACATGAGTGAAAAAGGGCTTCAGGTACTAGTAAAGAAGCGGCTCCTTCCAGACGTGACAGGTACACCTCTCAAAACCTGTCTTGATTGTTTATCAGAGAAACAACATAGAATTTCATTTGTTAAATCTGCTTCTCATGTTAATAAAGTGCATGCATTAGATTTGGTTTATTCTAATGTATGTGGTCCTGTGAGGACAAAAACCTTGGGTGGGGCATTGTATTTTGTCACTTTTATAGATGATGCATCTAGGAGGGTTTGGGTTTATGCTTTGAAATCCAAGGACGAGGTCTTTGGTGTGTTTAAATTGTTTCATGCTATGGTCGAGAGAGAGACAGACAGATCATTGAAGTGTATCCACACTGACAATGGTGGTGAATACATTGGCGACTTTCATGAGTACTGCAAGTCCCTGGGTATATGGCATGAACAGACGGTTCCCAAGACCCCTCACCATAATGGTGTAGCTGAGCGAATGAATCGCACCATTGTTGAGAGAATCAGATGCATGTTATCCCATGCGAAATTGCCCAAGACGTTCTGGAGAGAAGCAATGCACACGGCGGTGTATTTGATAAACAGGTCTCCATCAGCCCCGTTGAATGGAGAAGTACCTGAGAAGGTATGGACTAGACAAGATCCATCGTATAGTCATCTCAGGGTGTTTGGATGCAGGGCATCCGTTCACGTACTAAAGGACGAGAGGTCCAAGCTCGATATGAAGATCAGGCAGTGTGTGTTCTTGGGGTACGGTGATGAAAGATTCGGTTACAAAATATGGGATCCGACCGAGAGGAAGCTCGTCAGGAGCAGAGATGTGGTTTTCTTTGAAGATCAGTGTATAGAAGACATTGATAATTCAGAGAAGAACCAGCCTAGTTCAAGTGAGCTAGAGGACATGGATCCGGTTACTCCTCCCGTGGTGCCTGATGATGGGGGAGTACAACAAGGTGCAGAGGACAAAGGAGTTCCTTCAAAAGATGGACCAGGGGAGCAGCCCCCGCTTGATCCACCTGTTAAGCCATAGGTGAGGAGGTCATCTAGGGACAGACAACTGTCCAAGAGGTACTCGCCACATGAGTACATTATGGCCGATCGATGGGGAGAGCCGAAGATTATTCTGAGGCCCTAGCCGACGAGCATAAGGGGGAGTGGTTGAAAGCTATGCAAGAAGAGATGAAATCCTTGCATAAGAACTACACCTATGACATGGTGAAACTGCCTAAGGACAAGAAAGCTCTGAGCAACAAGTGGGTGTTTAGAAAGAAGATTGAGCAGAAGAATTCACAGACGAGGTTCAAGGCCAGACTTGTGGTGAAAGGTTTCGGTCAGAGGAAAGGCATAGACTTCGAGGAGATATTCTCACCTGTGGTGAAGATGACATCCATACAGGTGTTGCTTGGGTTGGCGGCTAGCATGGATCTGGAGATGGAGCAGTTAGATGTTAAACTGCCTTTCTCCATGATGACCTGGAAGAAGAGATCTACATGCACCAACCAGAGGGGTTCGAAGTCAAGGGCAAAGAGCATATGGTGTGTAGGTTGAGGAAAAGCTTATATGGGTTGAAACAAGCTCCATGGTAATGGTACAAGAAGTTTGATTCGTTCATGTTACAGCATAGGTATGACAGAACGGAGTCGGACCATTGTGTGTTCACGCGCAAGTTCTCAGATGGTGATTTCTTAGTTCTGCTGTTATATGTTGATGATATGCTCATATGGGAAAAGACATCAAGAAGATCGACATGCTGAAACAGGAGTTGGGCAAGTCTTTTGCGATGAAAGACCCGGGCTCGGCTAGACAGATCCTAAGAATAGAGATAACCCGTGACAGAAGCAGCAGGAAGCTCTGGCTATCACAAGAGCGGTATATTGAGAAAGTCCTAAAGCGATTCAATATGAATGCAGAGAAGCCGGTCAATACTCCACTAGATGGTTACTTCAGATTGAGCGACAGGCAGTGTCCCAAGACGAAGGCAGATGTGGAAGAGATGCGAAGATACCCATGCGTCGTCCTTAACTTGCGTTAATGGGAGAGAAAGTTTGATGTATGTTATGGTGTGTACACGCCCAGACATAGCATATGCGGTTGGTGTTGTCAGCCGGTATCTTGTTAATCCTAGCAAAGAACATTGGGCAGCGGTTAAGTGGATACTGTGGTATCTAAGAGGCTCATCCAGGTTGAGCCTATGCTATGGTGACGGTAAACCTATATTAGAGGGCTACACAGATGCAGATATGACATGTGACATAAACTCCAGGAAGTCTACATCGGGGTTCATGTTCACGTTTGTAGGGAGAGCAGTTTCTTGGCTGAGCAAGCTACAAAAGGTCGTAGCGTTGTCGACGACAGAGGCCGAGTACATTACAGTCACAGAGGCATATAAAGAGATGCTTTGGATAAAGAAGTTCCTAAAGGAACTTAGCCTGAAGCAGGAGGAGCATGTCGTCTATTGCGATAGTCAGAGTGCTATACACTTGAGCAAGAATCTAAGTCAGCATTCCAAGTCAAAACACATAGAGATTCGGTATCACTGGATCAGGGATACTTTGGAACAAAAGGTGTTATAGCTTGAGAAGGTCCACACGGACGATAATGGGTCAGACATGATGACCAAGGCTTTGCTCAAGGGCAAGTTTGAGGTTTGTAAAACCCGGCTTGAAAAGGTGGATCCCTCTGGGTTAAAAAGGAGAGATTTGATGGGTATTTTGACCGTCGTCGCCTGTGTCGTGAGCCCCTGCTCGACCGGAAAAAAGGTCGTGGTCGACATCCCCCGGAGTCGAGTGGTGGCACAACTCAAAGTCCAGCGACTGTGGACTATTTTTCTCCGGGGTGCTTGACCAGTCGACCGAGGTGCTCGACCGGTTGTGGGTGGCGCTCGACCGGTAGTAGACTCGGTCCGACCAGTCGAGGTTATGCAGATTCATTCCGCGATTTTGCACGGATTTCGTGTTGCAAGTCCTTTCGCAACTGCGATGCGGAAAGGAGTTTCCTAAAACTTTAAATAGGAGTTCCTAGGGCTTTCTAGGCACAACAAGAGAGTTTTCTAAAGCTTTACAAGGGATTTATTAAAGGGTTTAGGGCTATTAAAAGGTGAGAGAGAGAGAGAGAAAAAAAAAGAGAGAGAGAGGAAGCTTATAGAAGGGAGGTTCTACTCGTGGAGGTTATCTCACCGTGATAATCGAATATCTCAACGCTCCTATGTACCATCGTGCATGTCGGTGAGATCTCTCCGTTTTTCTTTGTGTCTCTTATTGTTTATCTAATCCTGCGTGAGTGAAGAAAAGGTGTAACGTTCTACTTTATAGTGGATTGTTGATCTGGACGAGGTCCCGTGGTTTTTACCTCTTTGAGGGTTTTCCACGTAAAAATCTCTTGTGTGATGTGTGATTGATGCTTTCATTTATTTGGCATTGCTTTATTTCCATAGATGGTGTTGTTACTTGAGGCAGATCCTAAGGTTTTGTGCAAGGCCCCCAACAAAAGGAGGGTGCCACATGCACAGTTAACATTAAGGCCGCCCTATGTGGGCCCCACATGATGGATAGCCCACATAAAAGGTGGGTGTTGTATGATGGATGGTCAACATCAAAGTGGCCCCATGTGGGCTCCACATGATGGATGGTTCACATGTAACGTGGGCCCACATCCAAAATGGACTACATAATGGATGGTCCACATCTAAGTTGGGACGCACATGATAGATGGCCTACATCAAAGATCGATGGTCCGAACATGATGGAAAACCCCAATCAATGGTGAACTGCATAGGAGCGGTGGACATCTAAGGTGGGCTCACGTGAGGGATATGCCACATCATAGGCATCGCTTGGTAGACGGTCTAGATTCAGGTGGACCCAACACAATGGATGGTTGAATTGAAGGTGGAGCCAAGGTGAGCCCCATACTATGGAAGGTCCACGTCAAATGTGGGCTCCACAAGATGGAAGGTGGACATCAAAAGCTTGCCCTCATGATAGATGGTGAACATCAAAGCTATGCCTACATGACGGACGGTACACATTAAAGGTAGGCTGATGTATGGCCCATATCAAAATTATGCATATATGATGGACAGTACACATCAAAGGTGAGCTGATGGATGATTGAGATAAAAAGTGATGAAATTTATTATAAAATGTAATAGAAATTAAATGTTTTTGAAATTTTAACTCTTTTTTTTTATTCGGATTATTATCTAGATCAATTCATGTTAAAAATATATTTTGAATTCAATACTAGAAATATAAATTCCATATGTTAGTGTTATGGTCGGAAATCTCTCGTGATCTTTTTCAAGTGAGGAAAGTAAAGAACTACCATTGATCTTTTAGTAGGGGTTGGACTTTACTGGAGCCATTGATGGACTCCACACACTCAAGGTATGTGCACGTCCACATCAACACATCAATGACTCTCTCTCTCTCTCTCTCTCTCTCTCTCTCTCTCTCTCTCTCTCTCTCTCTCTCTCTCTCTCTCTCTCTCTCTCTCTCTCTCTCTATATATATATATATATATATATATATATTCGAGTGGAAGGCTTAGGCATCTAAGCTCTATAGCTCTCCTTCTATCATTCTGAGATATGATTTTTATATAAGCGGTAAGCAAGGGTTTAAAGGAATTAACCACACATAGTGCTCCATCTTTTTATAGACTTTTGTGTATCTTACTGCAAAGGAAGTTTATTTACTTACCTAATTCATGCACTCTAATTATCTAAAATTCTCTATTAACTTTGATCATCATCCCTATGTAACTCTTAGGCTTCTTCAAAGACTAGATCAAATAAATCTTAACCATTGAATATTAATCAAATATGTTTTAAAATAAAAAGAAATGAATGAAAAATCACGGTGAACCAATTTAAAAACTCAAAGGTAACGGATGGCCTTTGAAACACTTGATGGACGGTCCAAATTGTAAGATCAAGCTTCATATTCATGTCCTTGGCTGACTAAATGGATCCCTTGTTGAGTCGTGTACACTTGGAGGACCTGATGAAGATATAGAGCTGCACCCACTTTTAATCGTTGTGGTAACCACGTCAAGCAAGACAATGCATGATCAATCACAGTCTTTCCATCCTCGCATTCTCAAGTCTATGACTTTGACAGAGCTAGTAACCACAAGCTTATTTTAGTGGCCATGATCGGTCTCTTAATTTAAATGATTGCAAGCTATCCTTCGATGCAAGGGATTAAAAGTCATATCTAATAAACCATCTTTGGCACACAAACACACTTGTGTAAGGTGAGAAGGAGGCCAGAACCAATATCAAGTTAGCCCAATGGTAGAGATTGTGCATCGTAAACTTAATCAGTCCCTGGCATGAGATCACCACTTAATCATTTCTAAAACTTGTATGGTAATTAAGGCTAGGGCAATAAGAACTTTGGGTAAGTAACTGTTATGTCCAATGCCAAATGTCTAAGAACATAAAGGTATTTTCTCAAAACCAAATGGATAAACATATCCCAAAAAAATTAATTTAAGTAAAGAATAAATACATGACGTCATTAAGGTAAAATACATTGATTTTTCAGGGCATAACTCCAATAAGAAGTGAGCCACACATAATAGATAATGTATATCAAAGGTGGGCCTCACCTTTGGTTACCCATCTCTCTTGATTAGAAGATTTTAGCTATCCAATCAATAACAAGAAAAATAAATGATCCACTATTGATCACAATAGAGATTCAATGATAAGTTTTGATTATCTATGAAGTGAGGTATATATTGTATCTATAACATTCAACCCCTCAAACAGAGTCCACCCCACTATATATGGTGATCACACATACCAACAATCACGTTGATCCAATATGCAGTGGGCCACCTACCAAAAGCAATCTACAACTACTAGAAACTTCAAATTCACATGGGTCCACTTAATGGCTAGATTGCTTTGACTCCTTGTCCTACTAATCATCATAGTGGAGTATCCATTGGATGTCACACACACCACAAGGGCCCACAATGCTCCACTTTCTAGAAAAATAAGATGAGAGCATTTTGGTGATTCCCGACATTTGGAAAAGCATCTGGTACTTTCCATTTCAAATGATACATCACACAAGCATTGCGAGTTTTTCATCCAAACGGCCTCGTAATGTGATGTGGTAATGACAGGAGTCTGTAGAGACCAAACTTAAGGTCTTGTGGCTCTGAAATTACTTTTTCATTTTTTAGAAGACGAAAATAACATATTTCACAACTGTCACTCTTATGAAGCTCGTCCTGAAAAGAGAAATGTCCTTTTAAAAGTGGATGTGGCCCCCACTAAAAATTGAAATTCGACTCACCCTTGACCAATCTGATTAGTTCATTTTAATCGGACAACCGTGAACACGGAAAAATTGTTTTTTTCGTGTTTGTTTTTTTTTTTTTTTTAAAAAAAAAAATTTTTAATTCAAAAATATTGATGACCCACAATTATACTAATGTTGGGTGTCCTATTTTGATGGTAGGACAACATTGCAAGATCCTTTCCAGCCTCATAATTAACCGAGATATGATCAGTTACCAGCAAGTACCATAAAGATATATGTATTTTTTACAGGCAACATGCCACTTGTGCATAATATCCAATCGTGTAAAAAGGTGGGCCATCCCATATTCGTAATGTGACAATGACTTCAGGCCAAACAACTCATTGAGTGGGCCACACTAGTACACTGACTCATGCCATTTACTATCCCTTGATTTTGATATCTTGTCCTAATCCATCTGGTTTTTATGTGGACCACATTTTTCACGGACAAGATACTACACACGTGTGACTTGTTGGCGGGAAAGTGTTTATCGTAGCTAATTACGATGCGGTTTTTTTTTTTTTTTTAATCTGATCATTTCTCATATCTCGCCCTCAAATTATCGGGATGGGGCTTGCTCAGTATACACTTTTTCATACTAAATTAAATTTATAAAGTTTACAATAGCGAATTGAATTCAGTTAAGAAAGAAGACAGCGAGATTACTTTCAAAATAAATAAACAAAAGTCATAAACGCCCGACATTAAAGGTGAGCACCACGTGATGGATGGCCCATATTAAGGGGGACCGCATGATGGGACAGCCCATAACAAAGGTGGGTATTGCGTATGAATGGCCCACATCAAAGGTGAGTGTTGCATGATGGACAGTCAACACTAATGTGGGCCATGATGGACGGTGGACATCAAAGGTAGGCCCCATGTAAGGAGCAACCTACTTCAAAGGAGGGTGCCGCATGCACGGTTAACATTAAGGCGGCCCTATGTGGGCCCCACATGATGGATGGCCCACATAAAAGGTGGGTGTTGCATGATGGATGGTCAACATCAAAGTGGCCCCATGTGGGCTCCATATGATGGATGGTTCACATGTTAAGGTGGGCCTACATGATGGGCAGTCTTTATCCAAGATGGACTACATAATGGATGGTCCACATCTAAGTTGGGACGCACATGATAGATGGTCTACATCGAAGATGGTCCGAATATGATGGAAAACCCCAATCAATGGTGAACTCCACAGGAGCGGTGGACATCTAAGGTGGGCTCACGTGAGGGATATACCACATCATAGATGAACATCGCTTGGTAGACGGTCTAGACTTAGGTTGACCCAACACAATGGATGGTTGAATTGAAGGTGGAGCCAAGGTGGGCCCCATACTGTAGAAGGTCCACATCAAAGGTGGGCTTCACAAGATGGATGGTGGACATCAAAGGCATGCTCTCATAATAGATGGTCGACATCAAAGCTATGCCTACACGATGGACGGTACACATTAAAGGTAGGCTGATGGGTGGCCCACATCAAAATTTTGCCTATATGATGGGCGGTACACATCAAAGGTGGGCTGATGGATGATGGAGATAAAAAGTAATGAATTTTATTGTAAAATGCAATAGAAATTAAATGTTTTTGAAATTTTAACTTCTTTTTTTTTAAAAAAATTTGGATTCTCATCTGGATCAATTCGTGTTAAAAAAAAAAAAAAAAAAAAAAAACTCAAAAATATATTTTGAATTCAATACTAGAAATATAAATTCCATCTATTTGTGTTATGGTCGTAAGTCTCTTCTGATCTTTTTCAAGTGAGGAAAGTAAAGAACTACCATTGATCTTTTAGTAGGGGTTGGAGTACTTTAATAGAGCCATTGATGGACCATACACTCAAGGTATGTGCACGTCCACATCAATAAAACTCTCTCTCTCTCTCTCTCTCTCTCTCTCTCTCTCTCTCTCCTTGAGTGGAAAGCTTAGGCATCTAAGCTCTATTTGCACCCTCTCCTTCTATCATTCTGAGTTTTGATTTTTATATAAGGAAGAAGCAAGGGTTTAAGGGGATTAACCACACGTAGTGCTCCATCATTCTATAGACCTTTGTGTATCTTATTGGGAAGGAAGTTTATTTACTTACCTAATTCATGCACTCCAATTATCTAAAATTCTTTATTAACTATGATCATCATCCCTGGATAACTCTTAGGCTACTTCAAGAACTAGATCAAACAAATCTTAACCATTGAATATTAATCAAGTATGGTTTAAAATAAAAAGATAACGATTGGAAAATCATGGTTAACCAATTAAAAAAACTCAAAGGTAACGGATGGCTTTTGAAACACTTGATGGACAGTCCAAATTGTAATATCTGTAAGTGCTATAGTTTATATCAGTTTATATCCCTGTCGATTGTCAAATTTGTGATGATAAAATCACTATTATATAACTTGTATAAGTGAAGCTCTTTCCAAGATCAGCTCTCTTGAACAAGCAAAGTTCACAACAAGCAAAGATTACAAGTACAAAGATCAACCTTGACTTCAAGTATTGCTTACAAGACAAGACTCAAGAATGCAAGATTTCAAGAAGAGTACAAGGCAGTTCGTAAAGAACTCAAGACACTTTCGAGGTTGAGCTACATCAAACTTCAAGGTCACTTGTTCCTAATGTTTTCGATGTCCTTACTTCTTGAATGAGGTTTGTTTGACCATAGATTGACCTTAGAAGTAAGCCATTTTGGATACATAAGTCATATGTATATGACACTTGTGTTTGGGCAGTTTGGGGACTTGTCCTAGGCTTTCTTCGACTAGTCTAGCTCTTCTTACCGACCGGTCAAGAAATTCCTCGAGCAAATCGTAAGTTTGTTACAAAATCAGGATAATTTCGTTAGGCTTCGACCGATCCTGGAATCTCATTCGACCGGTCGAAGGAACAGTGTCGATCGCTTCTACGACGTTATCGAAAATCTTCGATTCAAAGTCCGGCGATAAATTACAAGGTCTTCGACGGTCGAAGAGAGACCTTCGACGGTCGAAGGTAACCTACGACCCGATCGAAGGAGGCCTTCGACCGGTCGTAGAAACGGTCAAAGCTTATCACGCCCGATTTTTTTCAAATCTGTTATTTCTTCGACTAGTCGAAGAGCTCCCTAACCGATCGTCGAAGACGCGATCCGCTCAACTATAAATGAGCCACGAAACTCGAGAAGAATTCAAGCAATTAATTAATCCATTCAAGCCAATCTTCGTCAAACTTAGAGATAATTTTGTGCTCCATCTAAGCTAAGTGTGCTTATTTTATACTCTCTTTCTTTAGCTTTATTTAATTGATTTTGTTTACTCGCTATTCCAATCTAATCGAAAGAGGAATTGTTATTCCCTTTCTTTGGAATCAAAATCAATTAAGGCAAGCCCTAGTTGGTCTAATTTAAAATCTATTAGAACTAGAACCATTATAATTGAGTCTTGGACATTGAACTTGAACATTCAATCATTTACTCGATTTGGTTCTACCTAGAGCACGCTACAACGAAGGAGATAATCGGGTATTTTACATTTAATTATAAATTCCTTTCCGTTTTGGTTTCTTTCAAGATTTGCTGAGGAAAAATCTTGTTGTTTTAGTTATCGAGGAGAGCAGGAAAACTTAGAAGTGGGGTTTTTTTATTGTGTAAGCCCACGGACAAAGACACAATTGTAAAGGTTTTGGGTGAACTGTGAAAACCTATTTTGTTAGTGAACGCTAATATCCCTGTGTGAGGATATTAGAGTGGAGTAGCATTCTCCGTGTGGTTGTTGTTTAACGGTTGGTGAACACACAGAGCGAACCACTATAATCTCTTGTGTTGTGGGTGAATGATTTACATTTCTAATCTTTAATATTCATTTGTGGGATGTATGTGTGGTGGTGAATGTTGTAATCATTTAATTCAAGCATTATGGGAATTTTGTAATAATTTAGAATTTACTTTCCACTATTCCTTTATCTGCTTGAAATTCAATTTCTTTTAAAGTTGGTCCAGCAAGGTTGCCCTGCCATTTTTATGGTGTATGACTGTCCCTAGAACAATACATTTGTGATTACACTTTATTTCAATTTGTGCTTAATTTTGTATTCCTCTTTGGTTTGAGATTTGATACAAAGATCTTTCTAGAAATAAGGTTGTCTTACCATAAACTCTGGTTTTTGGTGAAAGGTTGTCCTTAGAACAACATTTGTATCAATCCCTTAAGATCAAAATTTTGAGGTTGTTTTACTTTCCTGCATTGTGATTTATTTTGGCTATCATATTTGTCTTAATTTCGCTGTTATAAGATTTATTTGGCATTGTCCTATTCACCCCCCCTCTAGGACATATAGCTAGGCCTTTTCAAGTGGTATCAGAGCCTAATAGCTCGTTCTTATTGCTTTTTATTTGCATTTATTTCCTGAGCTAACGATCTAAGCTATTTAAAAAGATGTCAAATTTTGATAGCCTTTCGATCCACGAGGCCTCCACCATTTGATGGCTCCAACTATGCTTTTTTTATTGGAAAGCCGAATGAGAATCTTCTTAAAATCAATGGATGAGAGTGTGTGGCGAGCCACAAGTGACCGAATGGAAAACTCCTACCATTGAAGTAGCTTGAATCCGACGGTTCAAAAATTATGTACCTTATTATTTATGGACCACTCTTGAGAAAAGTGAGTATAGTGTCAATGCTAAAGCACTAAATGCAATCACTTGCGCACTATCACCTAGGATGAGTTCAAAAGAATCATATCTGTGATACTGCGAAACAAGCCTGGGATATACTAGAAATGACACACGAGGGTACATCAATTGTTAAAAAGTCTAAAGTCCAACTCCTTACAACCAAATTTGAAGAAATTCATATGGAGGAAAATGAAATGTTTATGGACTTTTACACTAGACTAAATGACATTGTAAACTCAATGTGGGGGCTTGGCGATAAAATCCCGAGAAAGTAAAGTGTGTGCAAAGATATTACGCTCACTTCTGAGCGGTTCAATTCTAAAGTAACCGCGATCAGGAACTTTGTGATACGGATAATATGAGGGTAGAAGAATTAGTTGGTTCTTTACAAACCTACGAGTTAAACTTTAAAGCTCTAAAGGTAAATCGATTGCTCTAAAATCCTCTAAATGTAATTGAAGAAAAATCGATCTGAAGATGATATGGCTCTTTTGGCTAAGAAATTCTACAAGATTTTTAAAAGCAAGAAAAGGGTTGATTTCCAAAAATCAAACGATAAGAAGACGTTTAGACTCAAATCTTGAAAATCTCTGAAAGATAGTCAATGTTACAACTGTCAAGAATATGGGCATTTGGCAAATAGATGTCCCAAAAAGGACAAATCCAAGAAGAAGAGTATGTTGGCTACGTGGGATGAATCATCGATTTTGAAGCTTCTACGAGAATCGAGAAGATCGAAAGCTGAGTTAGGGAATGAAGTTAAAGCACTTATGACTCTAGCCAAATTCACATTTTCGGATAATGACTCAACAAGTGAAGAAAATCGAGTAGTGAATATGAAAATGAAGATGATCTTCAAGATGCTTACAATGCCCTATACAAAGAAAGTTATAAAAATTCTTTGTTAAACTTAAACTTCAAAAGAAAAGTTTTCTAAACTCAAAGAATGTTTTGAATCACTTGTTTTAGAAAAATCACAAATTTCAGATTGTTTTGAAAAATCAAAATGCGATTTGGAATTCAAAAATTCTTTAATTGTTGATTTGAAATCTGAGATTGAAAATCTCAAAAAGGAAGTATCTTCTCTTAGTCAAAAGGACACATGGAAATATGTCCAAGGTGATCCAAAGTTAGAAAAACTCTTATCCTAGGATCAAGAAAATGTGGCGATCTATCCAGATAATTTGGGCTATGATAAAAATTTATCTCCTAAACAAAAGTATACTCCTCCTATGTTTGTGAAAGGAGAGTCCTCAAACTCAAAAGGGAAAAATACTTATCAAGGTTTTTCTAGAAATTCAAAAACTCTTCAAAAACCTAAAAGCAGCCATGTCAACTTTAATCAGAAACGAAATCCACTAGCTGAAAAGATAGTAGATTTACTCAAGGAGCTCCTAAAATCTAACTCTATAGGTTATTCTTACAACTATAAACAAAAGAAGACCAACTATGTTCCTAAACCCAAAATAGTTAAGAAATGGGTTCCTAAAGTCATCTGCTTGGTTGCTCACATTGCCTTCAAAGCAACAAGTCATTCATAGTGGTACGTAGACAGTGGATGCTCCAGGCATATGACAGGTGACAAAGCTTTATTCACGGATCTAAAAGATATGACTGATGGTTCAGTCACATTTGGTGATGGTAACAACTGCAAAATTATAGGCCAAGGTACGGTTCAACTTTTTAATCTTCCCGTGTTTAAAAATGTTTTATATGTTGAAGGCCTAAAACATAACTTACTTAGCATATCTCAGATATGTGATAATAACCATAGTGTTCGGTTCTCTAATCAAAGCTGTGAGATACTAAATAATAAGGGTTCTGTAATATTAACTGGACGAAGAATGTCTGAAAATTGCTATATCATTAGCGAATCCAGCTCATCTAATCAAACATGTTACATGGTCCATACAGACGAGACTGATTTATGACACAAACGTCTTGGACATGTTCATTATCAAAATTTATACAGATTGAGCAATTAAGAACTTATAAGAGGTTTATCCAAACTTCAGAAATTAGATAAAATATGTGGTGAGTGCCAGATAGGCAAACAAACAAGGAACTCACACAAAAAGGTGAATTCAAATACCACATCAAAACCACTCGAACTTCTTCACATGGATCTAATTGGACCTACCAGAATGGAATGTCGTGGTGGTAAAAAGTATATTCTGGTAATAGTTGATAACTTTACCAGATACACTTCGGTAGTCTTCTTAAGGGATAAATCTGAAACCCTTGAAGAAGTAAGAAAAGTTCTCAAAAGGATTCGAACTGAAAAATCTTCTCAAATCAGTAAGATTCGTAGTGATCATGGATCTGAATTTGAGAATAACAATTTTGAGAAGTTCAATGATCTTGACAAGGAATATTACATGAATTCTTAGCTCCCAAAACTCTACAACAAAATGGAATTGTGGAAAGAAAGAATAGGGTGCTTCAAGAAATGGCTAATGTCATGTTGAATAGCATGAAGCTCTCTAAAAATCTTTGTCAAGTCAGAAATTTGTAAATCTGACTTGCTATATTATTAACCGAGTCTATACTAACAAAGATAATAATAAAACGGCTTACGAATTATGGTTCAATAAAAAGCCTACTGTCAAATACTTTCGAGTTTTTGGCAGCAAATGCTATATTTTACGAGATCGTGAAAATTTGGGAAAATTCGATACAAAGAGTGATGAAGAGATTTTTCTAGGATATTCCTTAAACAGTCGTGCTTATAGGTTCTGAACAAAAGAACTGGTGTGATTCAAGAATCCATCAATGTTGTCATTGATGATCACTTAAGTAAGCCAATCTCTAATTCAGATAATGATGAAGTTCTAATCATTGATAAACCCGATACTTCATCAAATCAGACTGAATCTGAATTGAGGACTATTAAAGATCATCCAACCACTCAAATTCTTGGAAACCCTCTCACTGGTGTTCTCACTCGTAAACAACTTGAGGATTTATGTAATTATGTATGTTTCACATCCCAAATAGAACCATCTAATGTAAAAGAAACTCTTACTGATGAGAACTGGATTGTTGCAATGCAAGAAGAACTTAACCAATTTGTAAGAAATGATGTTTGGTATCTCGTATCAAGACCTAAAGACAAACACATCATTGGAACAAAATGGATTTTCAAAAATAAGTCGGACGAATGTGGAAGTATAATTAGAAATAAGGCTAGACTAGTGGTACAAGGTTACACTCAAATAGAAGGAATTGATTTTGATGAAACTTTTGCACCAGTAGCACGTCTTGAATCTATCAGGCTATTTATATCTATTGTATATTTTAGAAAGATAAAAATATATCAAATGGATGTGAAAAGTGCTTTTCTAAATGGCGATTTACATGAAGAAGTATATGTTGAACAACCAATGGGTTTTGAAGATCCTAAAAATACTGATCATGTGTATCGGCTTAAAAAGGCACTTTATGGATTAAAACAAGCACCTAGGGCATGATATGAGAAACTAACAAAATTTCTTTTAAGTCACAATTTTCAAATGGGATCTGTTGATAAAACTCTATTTGTTAAAAAACATAATGATCATATCTTAATAGTACAAATTTATGTTGATGATATCATCTATGGATCAACTTGTACTAACTTGACTCTTGAGTTTGCGAGACTTGATGAAATCAGTTTGAAATGAGCATGGTTGGGAATTAACTTATTTCCTTGGTTTGCAAGTTAGTTAAGTAATGAAGGAATATTCATCTCTCAATCTAAGTATGCCTTGAATCTAATCAAGAGATTTAGATTTGAGAATGACAAGAATTTCGATACTCCTATGAGTACTACCCTGAAACTCTCAAAAGACTCTAATGGTAAAAATGTTGATTCAAAACTTTATCGGAGTATGATTGGTAGTTTGTTATATTTAACTGCTAGTAGACCTGATATTTCTCTAAGTGTTGGTATTTGCGCAAGATTTTAATCTAATCCAAAAGAATCTCACTTGATTGTTGTTAAGCGGATTATTAGATATGTTGCAAGTACTGTAAATCTTGGTCTCTAGTATCCTCATGAGACTAGTGTCCAACTTCTTTGGGTACTCGAGATCTTGATTGAAATTTGGTAATCTAGATGATAGAAAATCAACCAGTGGTGGTTGCTTTTACATTGGAAATTATTTAGTTTCCTGGTTTAGTAAGAAACAAAATTCTATATCACTTTCAACAGCTGAAGCTGAGTATATCGCAGCTGGTAATGCATGTACACAGCTTGTTTGGATGCAACGAATGCTAAGTGATTATGGAATCAAACATGATTCTATGTTATTGCATTGTGATAATTCCAGTGCAATAAATATTTTAAAAAATCCTATTCAGCATTCTCGTACTAAGCACATTAACATTATATTTCATTATATTCAGGAATTGGTAGAAGAAAAAGTTATATCTTTGGAATATATTCCTACTGAAGATCAAAGAGCTGATATTTTCACAAAACCTCTTGATAAAATCAAGTTTAATAAGATGAAATTTGATCTTGGCATGTGTATTTCAAAATGATTATTTAGGCCTATGTGTATCATAGTGTATATATTTACTAGGTTTAATTCCATTTTCGTTAAAAAATTGCAAGAAATATGTATTTCTGGACTTCCTTCGACCTGTCGTGAGTATACTCGACCAGTCGACCTTCGACCGGTCGTAGATACCTACGACCAGTTGTAGATCTCAGAAATCACTTAAATTTGAGGATTTTTGCTTTCTTCCTCATTTCGTTTTTCCTTTCTAAGAAGCCGAGCTTCGACTTGTCAAACCCATCATTCTTGTTCTTCAATGTTAGTGTTCCATTTACGTTTTTCTTGTAAATCTGTGTCTAGATTGCTTTCTTTTCTTACTTGAAGCTTTCTATTTAGGATTTCATTGAGATTTGGGGTTTGGATTTTGAAAAATCTGATTGAAGTAAACCCATTTCTCAATCCTGTACAACTTTTTATTTCCGTGTTATTGTTGTTGCATATGGCTTTTAGAGGTAGAAAATCCACTTCCCGTGGTCCTTCTTCTTCCTCCAGATTGACCAAACGTCATCTTCTTGAGCCTAATAATGATCCATCTTATGTTACAGACCTTAGAGCTCATAATGTTATTGTTGAACATCCTGTTGATATTAATCATATTGCACCTTTTGATATCCTTCCTATGCTTGAAGCTGTAGGTTAGGTTAACTTATTGCATTGGGGTGGGCCTGTATACCGGTCCATTGCCCAATCCATGTTTATATGTATTAGTGACTTCTCACTGGATAATTTAACTTTTAAAATATCTACTAGTGAAGGGCCATTTGAAATTAATCGTCATTTAATTTCAGCCCTTATGAATATTCCTGTGAATGATGAGGGTATTCCTATTCATAATTTGACTGATAAACCCTCTGTATCTGAAAAACATATGCTCATTAGAGACTTGTGCAACACGGATGTTCACTGGACTAAAAAAGGGAATGCGCTTCCTAGAAAGTATTTGTTACCCAAATCTGAGCACTCCAGAATCTTTGTGTCTAATCTGTATCCTCGGTTAGGTAATAAAACTGACTTGACTTCATTTATGGTTTGTGTTATTCATGCTATTTCCAGTGGTACTCAGATTTGTTTGCCATCCTTAATCTATCATTTCATTCTTCAGTTTAGACTCCATCCTGGTCATAGTGACATCCCTTTTGGTTATTTAATGACTGTATTGGCTACACATATGTTGGTCGATATGCCAGTTAATGAGGCACCTATCCATCATCTGATTTTTAACAACTCTAATCTCAATAAGATGAAGCTGAAATTACTTCCTGAATAAGGTGGTAATGGTGGTGGTGCTGGTCATGAAGAAGCGGGGGATGACATTAATATGGATGACATCTTTGAGGAACTGGATTCTGATTCAACAAATAATTCAGATTTTGTACCATCTGATTTTGATGCACGTCTAAGTGCATTGGAGGGTAAAGTTGAGAATTTGAATGAAAAGATGGAAAACATGTCTGTTGCTCATGATTCTCAATTCAAGTACATGCGAAAATATCTTAGGCGATTGAACAAAGGCATGCACCAACTTGATCCCTCTATTCTTGCTCCGTCTTCTAGTTCTAATTCTGACTAGTCTACATGGGATTTTCTGGTTTGTAATAACTTTAATTCTTAGCACTAAGTCATCTGATTGGAATTGGCTACTATTTTTCTTTTATGCTGGGTATTTGTTTATTGTGATACTATGCTGATTTTGAGTTGGACAGTTTCTGTTTTTCTGCTCTAATCTCATATCTCATCATTTTTCCTCTCATATATCCCTTTATATTGTGATTTTCTTTGTCTTATTATGATAAAAAGGGGGAGAATGGTTATGTTTCTTAGGGGGAGTATGTTTGGAATGGTTGAATGCGTTTATGTTTCTGGTTTATATTTCTCTAACTCTATCCGATTATTCTACTTTTATCTTGGTTATTTTGGTTATATCTTGTTATGTGTTTTGTCACTAATTTGACAAAGGGGGAGATTGTAAGTGCTATAGTTTATATCAGTCTATATCCCTGTCGATTGTCAAATTTGTGATGATAAAATCACTATTATATAACTTGTATAAGTGAAGCTCTTTCCAAGATCAGCTCTCTTGAACAAGCAAAGTTCATAACAAGCAAAGATTACAAGTACAAAGATCAACCTTGACTTCAAGTATTGCTTACAAGACAAGACTCAAGAATGCAAGATTTCAAGAAGAGTACAAGGCAGTTCGTAAAGAACTCAAGACACTTTCGAGGTTGAGCTACATCAAACTTCAAGGTCACTTGTTCCTAATGTTTTCGATGTCCTTACTTCTTGAATGAGGTTTGTTTGACCATAGATTGACCTTAGAAGTAGGCCATTTTGGATACATAAGTCATATGTATATGACACTTGTGTTTGGGCAGTTCAGGGACTTGTCTTAGACTTTCTTCGACTAGTCTTAGCTCTACTTCGACCAGTCCAAGAAATTCCTCGAGCAGTCGTAAGTTTGTTACAAAATCCGGATAATTTCTGTTAGGCTTCGACCAGTCCTGGAATCTGTTCAACCAGTCGAAGGAACAGTGTCGACTGCTTCTACGACTAGTCAAAAATCTTCGATTCAAAGTCCAGCGATCAATTACAAGGTCTTCGACCAGTCGAAGGTGACCTACGACCAATCGAAGGAGGCCTTCGACCAGTCGTAGAACGGTCAAAGCTTATCGCGCCCGATTTTTTTCAAATCTGTTATTTCTTCGACTAGTCGAAGAGCTCCCTAGACCAGTCGAAGACGCGATCTGCTCACCTATAAATAGAGCACGAAACTCAGAAGAATTCAAGCAATTAATTAATCCATTCAAGCTAATCTTCGTCAAACTTCTAAGAGATAATTTTGTGCTCCATCTAAGCTAAGTGTGCTTATTTTATACTCTCTTTCTTTAGCTTTATTTAATTGATTTTGTTTTCGCTATTCCAATCTAATCGAAAAAAGAGGAATTGTTATTCCCTTTCTTTGGAATCAAAATCAATTAAGGCAAGCCCTAGTTGGTCTAATTTAAAATCTATTAGAACTAGAACCATTATAATTGAGTCTTTGGACATTGAACTTGAACATTGATCATTTACTCGATTTGGTTCTCCGGAACAAGCTACAACGAAGGAGATGTCGGTATTTTACATTTAATTGTAAATTCCTTTCTGTTTTGGTTTCTTTCAAGATTTGCGGAAAAATCTTATTGTTTTGGTTATCGAGGAGAGCCAGGAAAACTTCGAAGTGGGGTTTTTTTATTGTGTAAGCCCACAGACAAAGACACAATTGTAAAGGTTTTGGGTGAACTGTGAAAACCTATTTTGTTAGTGACGCTAATATCCCTATGTGAGGATATTAGAGTGGAGTAGCATTCTGTGTCATTTGTTGTTTAACGGTTGGTGAACACTGGCGAACCACTATAATCCCTTGTGTTGTGGGTGAATGATTTACATTTCTAATCTTTAATATTCATTTGTGGGATGTATGTGTGGTGGTGAATGTTGTAATCATTTAATTCAAGCATTGTGGGAATTTTGTAATAATTTAGAATTTACTTTCCACTATTCCTTTATCTGCTTGAAATTCAATTTCTTTTAAAGTTGTTCCAGCAAGGTTGCCCTGCCATTTTTATGGTGTATGGCTGTCCCTAGAACAATACATTTGTGATTACACTTTATTTCAATTTGTGCTTAATTCTATATTCCTCTTTGGTTTGAGATTTGATACAAAGATCTTTCTAGAAATAAGGTTGTCCTACCATAAACTCTGGTTTTTGGTGAAAGGTTGTCCTTAGAACAACATTTGTATCAATCCCTCAAGATCAGATTTTTGAGGTTGTTTTACTTTCCTGCATTGTGATTTATTTTGGCTATCATATTTGTTTTAATTTCGCTGTTATAAGATTTATTTGGCATTGTCCTATTCACCCCCCCCTCTAGGACATATAGCTAGGCCTTTTCAAGATCGAGCCATATATTCATGTCCTTGGCTGACTAAATGGATCCCTTGTTGAGTCATGTATACTTGGAGGACCTGATGAAGATATAGAGCTACACCCACTTTTAATTGTTGTGGTAACCACGTCAAGAAAGACCATGCATGTTCAATGACAATCTTCCCATCCCTATATCCTCAAGTCTATGACTTTGACAGAGCTAGTGTAACCACAAGCTTATTTTAGTGGCCATGATCGGTCACTTAATTTAAATGATTGCAAGCTATCCTCCAATGCAAAGGATTAAAAGTCATATCTAATAAACCATCTTTGGCACACAAATACACTCGAGTAGTGTGAGAAGCAGGCGAATGATGTAGAGAGGGTCGCGGACAGTTACATGGCCAAGATGGATCAGAAAAGGCCCGGTCGACGACAAAAGTGATTTGGACTCTCGGACCTTAAATCAGGCGTATCTCGCAATCTGGAATGAGTTATTAGACGTAAAGTATATGATTTTGGGGTAGAACGAGCTACTTTAGCCAACCAACCCCACTATGCTGGGTTGCTCAAGCCAGATTTGCGAAATACCACCAAATCGATGGTCATTTCCTTATTTTCATTTCGTTTTTAGTATAAATAGTAAGTTTTAGTTTGATTATAACTCTTAATCAGTTGGGCTTTAGGAGTTACGTCCAACGTGAAAAGAGCTTAGAAAAATTAGGAGAACGGTTTGGTGAAGCCAAATAAGACACTTACTATTTTTAGCCGAAAACCTTGCGCACTAGTAGACATCACGACCATCTACAAATAGTAAGTTTATTATTTATAGTAAGTCGTGAATTCTAGGAGTTTTAGTTGCATTTTGATTCTAATTTCTTTCCCATTGCTTGGTACCCCTATTTAAAGGGTTGTAAACTCGTTTTTATTCATTCATCAATCAATTTCAAATTTATTTATATTTTCTTACTTTCTTTCCTCGCGGATTCAAGAGGTCTCTGTGAGGAGTCCAGAGAAGTTCAGTGGATTCAGAATAATTATCCTCTTGAGGAAGACGGTACTCGACCTCACGTCCTCCCCTGTATTAGCGAACCAATATCAAGTTGGCCCAATGGTAGAGATTGTACATCCTACACCTAGTCAGTCCCTTGCATGAGATCACCACTTAATCATTTCTAGAACTTGTATGGTTAAGGCTAAGGCAATAAGAACTTTGGATAGAAATCTCTCCTAGCTAAGTAACTGTTATGTCCAATGCCAAATGTCTAAGAACATAGATGTATTGTTCTCAAAACCAAATGAATAAACAGATCCCAAAAAAATTAATTAAGTAAAGAATGAATACATTACGACATTAATTAAGGTAAAATACATTGATTTTTCAGGGCACAACTCCAATAAGAAATGAGCCCCACATAATAGATATCGTATGTCAAACGTGGGCCTCACCTTCAGTTACCCATCTCTCTTGATTAGAAGATTTTAGCTATCTAATCAATAACAAGAAAAATAAATGATCCACTATTGATCACAACAAAGATCTAATAATAAATTTTAATTATCTATGAAGTGAGGCATAGATTGTATCTATGACATTCAACCCCTCAAAGAGAGTCCACCCCGCTATGGTGATCACACAGACCAACAATCAGGATGATCCAATATTCAATGGGCCACCTACCAAAAGCAATCTACAACACTTAGAAACTTCAAATTCACATGGGTCCATTTAATGGCTAGATTGCTTTAACTCATTGTTCTATTAATCATCATAGTGGGGTACTCGTTGGATGTCACACGCGCCACATGGGCCCACAATGCTCCACTTTCTAGAAAAATAAGTTGAGAGCATTTTGGTGATTTCCGACATTTGGAAAAGCAATTGGTACTTTCCATTTCAAATGATACATCACACAAGCAATGTGAGTTTTTGGTTCAGATGGCCTTGTAATGTGATGTGGTAATGGCAGGAGCCCGTATGGACCAAACTTAAAGTTTTATATCTCTGAAATCACTTTTAAATAGGGACGTGACCCCTACCAAAAATTGAAATTCAAGTCACCCCTTGACCAATCTGATCGATTCATTTTAATCGGACAACCGTAAACACATAAAAGGAATTTTTCAGTTTTTTATTTGAAAATGTTTATGGCCCACAACTATACTAACGTTGTGCGTTAATTTTGAAATGTTTTCTTCTATGTGGTCCTTCTGTGATGAGAAACTTAGACCAATGACATTAAATTAAAACACCTTACACATGGACGGGTTAGATTTGTTTTACGATAACCAAGTGAGCCCCACATAAGATGTGGATAGGTTCAAAACGTGGGGCCCTTGCCGCATAAGGACATTTGATAGTTTCCTTCTTCTTTCCTTGGTTTTTTCATGGGAAGGGAAGAGGGTGTGAAAGGGAGCAGGGTTTTTTTTTTTTGTTCCATTCCTTCTTCTTCCTTCCTTCCTTGGTTTCCTTTATAGTCATTTTTTGGATTTATTTATTTATTTATTATTAAGTATGAATGGTAGGAGTTTGTGAAAGAGAGAAAAGTGTAGAAGAATGCTGTAATAGATGAATTTTTATAATGGAAGGATGTTATAATGAATGAATTTTTATAATGGAAGGATATTGTAATAAATAAATTTTGAAATGGAAGAATGTTGTAATGAATGACTATGATGAATGTTGAAATAGATGAATATTGTAATGGATAAATTTTTATAATGAAACTATGTTGTAATGGATGAATATTGTATGGTGGATTATTGATATTTATTGTGGGTCCCTATATTTACTATGAATCGTCGATATTTTTACCATGAATCACCAATATTCAATGTAGATTATTGATATCTATTGTGGATGATATTAAGAGTGGGCCGCAGATATTAAGAGTGGATTGTTGATATTCATTATGGACCACTGATATTTCCACTGTAGATCGTCGATCCCACGAAAATGGCCATAACTCCCTCGTTACATGTCTGATTTACGTGGTCTTATATTCATCAGAAAGTTAATTTGATGATCTTTTAAATGACTTTAAAATTATCTCATTTGGACACTATTTGATTGTTCAAAAGTGAGTCCAAAGTTTTTCATTCAATGTGAATCACTGATATTCACTATGAACCATCGATTGACAAAAACGACATAATTCCTTAATTACATGTCTGATTTGGATGATCTTGTGCTTGTTGGAAAGATAATTTAATAAAAATTTCATATGACGTTATAATACCGTTGTTTGGACACCATTTGATTTCTTGAAAGTGGGACCAAAGTTCATCATTCATCGTGGATCGCTAATATTCATTATGGGTCATCAATCTGATGAAAAGATTCATAACTCCTTGCTACATGTTCGACTTGGGTAATCTTGTACTCATTGGAAAGATAATTTGATAAACTTTCAAATACATTTAAAATTATTTCATTTATATATCATTTAATTGTCCAAAAGTAGGTACAAAATTCATCATTCACTATGGATTATAGATGAACTTTGGGCCCACTTTTGGGCAGTACAATAGTATCCAAATAAGATGATTCTAAATCCATTTGAGATTTTATCAAACTATCTTTCTAACAAGTATAAGATCACTTAAAACGGACATATCATGAGGGAGTGATGGCCATTTTCATTAGATCGATGACCCACAATGAATATAGCAATCCACAGTGAATGACGAACACTAGGCACACTTTTGGGCAATTAAATTGTGTCCAAAAGAGATTATTCTAAATTCATTTAAAAGTTCATCAAATTCCTTTTCCAACAAGTACAAGATCAACCAAATCGAACATGTAATAAGGAAGTTATGACCATTTTCATGGGATTGGCGATACAAAGTGAATCTCTGCGATCCACAATGGAAATATTAGTGGTCCATAGTGAATATTAGTGATTCACTCTTAATATTAACGGTCGATAGTGAATATTAACGGTCCACTCTTAATATCAACAGTCTATACTGAATATTAGTATTCATAGTGAAAATATCGACGATCCACAGTGAATATGAGCGATCCAAAGTAAATATCAATGATCTACCACACAATAGTCATCCATTACAACGATCATCACTTTCATCCATTACAACATTCTTCCATTATAAAAATCATACATTAAAACATTCCTTTACTATAAAATTCATCATTACAACATCATTCCATTATAAAAATTCGTTTATTATAGTTTTTTTTCACACCCTCTTCTCTTTCACAAACTTCCACCATTCATAACAAATAAACAATTATAAAGAAAACCAAGAAATGAAGAATGAAGAAGGAATGGGATAAAAAAAATAACATCCTCCTCTCCCTTGAAAAAAAAACAAAGGAAGAAGAAAACAACCAAATGACCTCTTGTGCGAAAGGGCCCCATGTTTTGAACTCATCTACATCTTATGTGGAGCTCACTGGATTATCGTGAAGTAAATCTAACCCATTCATATATAAATGGTTTTAATTTTATGTTATCGGTCCAAGTTTGAAGGTAAAACTCATAACAAATGAACCATAATGAAGAAAACATTTCAGAATTAATGCACAACATTCGTGTAGTTGTGAGCAATAAAGAACTCTGAACAAAAAATATAAGAAAAAAAAAAAAACTTATCGTAGGTTCACGAGTGTCTGATTAAAATGAATAGATAAGATTAGCTAAAGGGTGGGCTGAATTTCAATTTTTAGTGGGATGCTGTCAAATGCTGGGCTTGGGTAGGTCTCCACCCGGATTTTGAACTATTTCAGGCTGGGCTATTAAAAATTCTGATTTTTCAGGCCAAAGCCCGGCCAATTGACACCCCTAATTGCTCGTAAAGATTAGGTCAGTGCTCCACTTATAAGATATAGTGCTTATACACTACAAGAAAGAGGGTTTTTATAAACGAAACTTTTAACGGCGAAACTTTTTTTTGTTGCTAAATATGACTTTTAGTGACAAAAAAAAAATTTTGTCACTAAAAGTTTACTTTTACCAACGAACTTGTAAATTCGTAGCAAAAAGTCACTTTTACCGATGACAATTTTCGTCGGTAAAAGTAATTTTCCCGCTACTAAGAGTTTTAGCGATGAAAAAAGGATGTTTTGAATTTTTGAAAAAATAAAAAACTCGAAAAGTTTCCTTCTAGCGACGAAATTAATTTCATAGCTAAAAGCCATCTTTAGCGATGAAAATATTCGTCGCTAAAGGGTGTTTTGAATTTTTGAAAAAATAAAAAAATTGAAAAGTTTCCTTTTAGCGACGAAATTAATTTCGTAGCTAAAAGGCATCTTTAGCGACGAAAACTTTTGTTGCTAAAGGGTGTTTTGAATTTTTGAAAAAATAAAAAAATCGAAAAGTTTCCTTCTAGTGATGAAATTAATTTCGTAGCTAAAAGTCACCTTTAGCGACGAAAATTTTCTTCGCTAAAGAGTGTTTTGAATTTTTGTAAAAAAATAAAAAATCGAGATGATTCCTTTTAGCGACGAAATTAATTTCGTAGCTAAAAGCGACCTTTAGCGATGAAAATATTCATCGCTAAAGGGTGTTTTGAATTTTTGAAAAAAATAAAAAATCGAGATGATTCCTTTTAGCGACGAAATTAATTCCGTAGCTAAAAGCGACCTTTAATTTTCATCACTAAAAGGTGTTTTGAATTTTTGAAAAAAATAAAAAAATAAAGATGATTCCTTTTAGCAACGAAATTAATTTCGTAGCTAAAAGCGCCCTTTAGCGACGAAAATTTTCGTTGCTAAAGAGTGTTTTGAATTTTTGAAAAAACAAAAAATCGAGATATTTCCTTTTAGCGACGAAAATATTCGTCGCTGAAGGGTGTTTTGAATTTTTGAAAAAATAAAAAAATCGAGATGTTTCCTTTTAGCGACGAAATTAATTTCGTAGCTAAAAGCCACCTTTAGCAACGAAAATTTTCATCACTAAAGGGTGTTTAAATTTATTTTATTTTTTTAAAATTGAGATGTTTCCTTTTAGCGATGAAATTAATTTCGTAGCTAAAAGCCACCTTTAGCAACGAAAAGTTTCATTGCTAAAGGGTGTTTTGAATTTGTAACATAGCAAGTTTTCACGCTATCTTTGAAATGTTCGCGGTAAGACTTTGACCGACGAAAATGTTCATCGGTAAAATTGTTTTTTTCTAAATCTTTTTCCCGACGGCTGAAAACCGTCGATAATAATGTAAAATGTTTTAATTTTTAAAAATTTTTGTCGGTAAAAATGTGTATATAGTACAATGCGGTCGAGCTGATTTTAACGCCCCATGAGGTTGAGCTGTGTGGGCCCCACCGTGATGCGTTTCGAACATCTACCCCATCAGTCAGATGCACCATTCCATCATGAGCCTAGGTCTCAAAAATCAAGTCAATCCGTGACTTGTGTGGGCCACACCACATACAAAAGTGGGGAGGGGCCGTGCACCATTAAAACATTCATAACCATTTTTTAGGGCCAACCGAGATGTAGTTTGCAAATGCAGCCCATCCATTATGTGTGTCCCACTTGAATGAGGGTTCAGACCAAGTTTCAGGCGCATGCAAAACTCAGGTGGGCCCCACCAAGTGCTTTTATATGTTTTAATAGTGTCTTCACATAATTTTAGATGGTATGGCCCACCTGAGTTCCGCATACGGCTGATTTTTGGGATATCCCATAATTTAAAGGGTACCCATCAAATGCACGGTGTTGATGGTCGAAACACATCACAGTGGGGCCCACACAGCTCGACCTCACGAGAGCTTATCGTCAGCTCGAGCGCATTGTACCTTTTCCCATATATATATATATATAGTTTTTATATCATATGATTGGAAAATTTATATATATATATATATATATATATATATATAATTAAAAGGTAATATTTAAATGATTTAAAATATTATATGAAAAAAAAATATTGAAAAGTTTAGAATTTTTAACTATGTTTGAGAAAAATTTTGAGAACAAAATGATGCTTTTGAAGAAAAAAATTGAAATTTTAAAATTTTTAAGAAAAAATTAAAACATGAGAAATTTTTTGAGATTTTGAAAATAAAAATTCAAAATTTGTATTAAAAATTTTTTTTTTGAAATATTTTATTATAAACCTAAACCTAAACCTATACTTATAACCTATAACCTATAACCTAAACCCAAACCTAAACCCGATCCCGAACCCAATTTCCTAAACCTAAACCTTAACCTATTCTCAATTCCATAAAGCTATAACCTATAACCTAAACCTAAACCTAAAGCCTAAATGTATTCTCAAATCTCTAAACCTATAACCTAAACCTAAACCTATTCTCAAATCCTAAAACGTATACTTATAACCTAAACCTAAACCTTAACCTATAACCTAAACCTATACTTATAACCTGAACCTAAACTTATAATCTTAACCTAAACCTATTCTCAATTCTCGAAACCTATACTTATAACGTAAACCTAAACCTTAACCTAAACCTAAACCTATACTTATAACCCATAACCTATAACCTAAACCTAAACCTTAACTTATAACCTAAACCTTAACCTAAAACCTAAAACCTAAACCCAAACCTAAACCCGATCCCGAACCGAACCCGATTTCCTAAACCTAAACCTTAACCTATTCTCAATTCCCTAAAGCTATAACCTATAACCTAAACCTAAACCTAAACCTAAAACCTAAACCTAAAACCTAAAACCTAAATGTATTCTCAAATCCCTAAATCTAAAACCTAAAACCTAAATGTATTCTCAAATCCCTAAACCTATAACCTAAACCTAAACCTATAACCTAAACATATACTTATAACCTTAACCAATTATAAATTGCTAATTACGATTTTTACCTCAATAATAATAATAATAATAATAATAATAATAATAAAAAAAAATCTGATCAAGGGTCTACTTCCAATGGCTATGATGATTACAGGGACCTCAAGACAGGCTAAAAAACGATCTAAGGAGTAGAGGATTGTGCCTTGTTCCTGTGTCCTGCACCCTCCAAGTCGGGAGCGATAACGAAGCAGATTACTGGGGCACAAACCTCGGCGTAGGCTTCCGATAAGCAAAACTAGTCTATAGCACTTACCAGAGCTTCATGCAATGCTATAATATCATGAGCAGTTACTCTGCTAAGATTCAAGGCTGATTGCTCATGATGTTATGCACTTTGGATGGTAGATGTGTCTGTACTAAAACTAGGTTCCAAAATCCATGTATTGATACTTTGTGATGGACTTGCTCTTGATCATCCCTCATTTTGTGGTACAAAAGTTCTAGGGAATTGACATCTACACCCACCCTTTTCAGTAGATCATGCACCCCTTTTTTTCTGCATTTTGTTATACAACATTAGAATTATAATGTTGATTATCAAATGCAGAAAAGAAATGGGTGTGTGTAGAAAAATGGGTGGATGCTCATAGTAGCTATGAAGCTTTATTATATATGCAATGCTAGGTAGGAGTATGGTACTTTGTAGGGTTTGAATGTTTTATGTTTCTCCGTAAATATAATGTTAAGCTTATATGTATTTATGCGTGAAAGAATGTGATATGGAATGAATGTGAATATGATTAAATATATTATATAACAGGTATAGTTTATGTTTGGATGGATTTACTAGTTTGGGTTTAGATGTGTGAATGTGAATATGATGAATATATTATATAACAGGTGTATATCAGGATGAATATGATGAAATATATTGTAACAGGTGCATATCAGGAAATTTATGCAGAATTTTGTGCTGGAATATTTTTTTTAAAAAAAGAGAGACTTTTACCTACGAAAATTTTCGTAGGTAAAAGTTTTGTAAATATTTTTACTTACGAAAATTTCCGTCGATAAACGTTTTTACGTATTTTTTAGCGACGAAACTGTTCGTCGCTAAAAGTTTTGTAATTATTTTTAGCAACGAAAACTATCGTCACTATAAGTTTAGCATTTATTTTTTAGCGACGAAAATGTTCGTCGCTAAAAGTTTTGTAATTATTTTTAACGACGAAAACTATCGTCGCTAAAAATTTAACATTTATTTTTTAGCGACAAAAAATGTTCGTCGTTAAAAGTTTTGTAATTATTTTTAGCAACGAAAAATATCGTCGCTAAAAGTTTAACATTTATTTTTTAGCGACGAAAATGTTCGTCGCTAAAAGTTTTGTAATTATTTTTAGCGACGAAAACTATCGTCACTAAAAGTTTAACATTTATTTTTTAGCGACGAAATTGTTCGTCGTTAAAAGTTTTATAATTATTTTTAGCAACGAAAACTATCGTCGCTAAAAGTTTAACATTTATTTTTTAGCGACGAAAATGTTCGTTGCTAAAAGTTTTGTAATTATTTTTAACAACGAAAACTATCGTTGCTAAAAGTTTTAACATTTATTTTTTAGCGATGAAAATATTCGTCACTAAAAGTTTTGAAATTATTTTTAGCAATGAAAACTATCGTCGCTAAAAGTTTAACATTTATTTTTTAGCGACGAAAATATTTGTCGCTAAAAGTTTCGTAAAGTTTTTTAGCGACGAAATAATTCGTAGGTAAAAGTTTTTTAGCGACGAAAAAATTCGTCGCTTCGTCGATAAAAACATTTTACGTCAGTCTTTTAGCGACGAATTTAGCGACAAAAATTTTCATCGCTAAAAGTTTTTAGCTACGAAATTTTGGCTTTTAGCGATGAAAATTTTCATTGATAAAGGTTTCAAACACAAAGTCCGTCCAACCAATCGATCGGAACTATACATTAAGTGAAAACTGCTGATTGGACATTTTTTGTGCAAACGATCTTGGCTGTTCATATTAAAAGCCTTTGATCACATGTTAATATTGACTTGATTGGTGTAATATTTGCATGGTAGCCCTTGAAATGTGATCTCGATCGAATGGACAGTCTAGATCAATGGATTAGACTGTCTAAGTGTCCCGATACAATTTATAACACTCGGAGAGCAAAGGAGCATCTCTCCTCGGTAAAAATCCCTAATTAGCGATAAATGATGGAAATTTGAAAATGTCGAGAATTGAAAATCTTGCAATAATGCACGATAATACCATATAACTATTTTTCGGTAAAATATCACGATATTTTCAAAATGTCGACCGTGATTGTTACGGTATATCTGTCACCTTTTGTTCTCTTCCGATGGTTGGTAAGCTGTTATCGAACCCGTAACATCAACGGTCATGTTTCGTTACTCGAGGATTCATAGACAAGATCTCAAGCCTTAGAAAATGTACAGTTTTCTGTGGTTATTGATTGGTGGATGTGGGCCCATGGTTGGTGATTTGTGACCATTGCTCTAATGGGCCCACCATGAATGGAGGAGATCTACAAATCTCCCAGGTTGCAAATTCTAAGTTTTATATCAGTGCCCCAGATTCAGTGTAATTAGGCCGCTGATCAATGTCTAAGGATCTTCCAACTGAAATTCTACACGGTGTAACTCATCCTTGGTGATCAGATCAACGGTCTGGATCGCCAAACCTTGGGCCCACATCTGAGAAACGATACATTTGATGTGGACGAGGTTTGGGTAGGGTACTACACCCGCCTGTCCGTAGCTCGAGACAGGCTGGTGCTCTGGAGGGCCACCGTGATTCATGGATTTTATCAACACCGTTCATCTGTCTTTCCATATCATTTTAGATTAATATCTAAGGCTCAAATGGACCACACAGTGGATATTAAACATCTACCGTTGAAAATTTATTGGAGGCAACAGAAGTTTTGGATCAAGCTAATATTTGGGTTTTCCCTTCATCCAGGTCTATATGACTTCATGAACAGGTTGGATGGAAGATAAACGTAACGGTGGGCCTAGAAAGGTTTCAACCGTCAGCATCATTAGCACCGCTAATTCATGTGGTGTGGTCTATCTGAAATTTAGATCTACTTAATTTTTAGGTTAACAGTGTAAAATGATATGGTAACATGGATGGACGGTGTGGATAAATCTATACATCACGGTGAGCCCTCAATATCCCAGCCTGTCCCGAGCTCGGAACAGGCAGGGTAGTACCCAATCCGCGCGGGATCCTTGCTCTTCCTCCGGTGGGTAGTAGACTCTCGGGAGTTTCAACACCCGCTCAAGGGTTCAAGTATCCATAGGAAATTCTACTACGGCATGTGTGTGGGGTGTGTGTGTGCGTGTGTAAATAAATAAATAAATAAAATACCCAATCCGCGTCCATTTGATGCGCGTCAGATGAGTAGGTTGCATTTAGGGCTGTCAACTGGCCAGGCCGGGGGTTGGTCTTGGCCCGGATTTTGAACTGTTTCGTGCCGGGCCTATCAAAAATTTGATTTCGCATGCCCGAACCCGGCCCATTGACACCCCTAGTTGCATTGCTCGCAACAATGAGAGTACAGCAGATCACGGTAATTTGCTAGGTAGGTGTACCGTCAAACTTCTTTTCTGGTTAGCTCCATCCACCTTTCGGTCAGCGATCTGGACGGTCTGGATGGGCATAAAACCGTACAATTTTGTCATATGTACGGTTGATGAGTCACCATCATTGTTTAAATGTGGTAACTGTCACAGGAGCATAGCCCATCCAGCGGCTGCAGCAACGTACATTAGCCGAAAATTGTTATGCTCCATCTAGTACTGGGTCAGCTAAACGGACCGTCTGAATGTCCGTACAACTGTACAAGCATGCCATGTGTACGGTTGAGGAGTCATCATCGTTTTGTTAATGGTGATTCATGGTTTTAGGCATCTAGTCGCTGGTGCTGGTAAATGTACAGCTATACATTTGCCACAGTTCAGGAAATAAAAATACCTATATACTCTGGCAGAGTGTGATGGATACGCAGCAGTTAGAAGTTTCTGAAAAACTTCATGCATAGCATTCAAAGTAATTCAAGCTAAAAATGTCCAAAGATAGGTACCGTGTTAAACGTATCATATACAAAATTTACTTTTATTAGGCAATCTGACTATTAGGTTGATGGGCATTTATTGGACGGTTAAATATGAAATGGGTTTTGCTAATACGGCCCACCTTCCATGAACATTAAAAGCCACCCAATTATTAATCTGAGCCGTTCATTCAATCAGATACCAAAGAGGAAGCCACGGTACTAGAATCACGCTAATCCTATTATCCTAACCCTTTGAATGAGGTCAATTTGTTATTTTTGAGCCATAAATCATATGATTAAATAATTATCATCGAATCAAAGTATTTCTTTAGGGTCATAAGAAATTTAAAAAATGCAATCTAAGTAGATTTTTCAAGATAATAATTGGATGTATTTTGTTTCATTGGTCAAACTTGACTGTTCATTTCTATGTCATTGATTGAAAGCTTAGGATCACCTAATTGGCCCCATTTTATCACCAAAGGCTTGCTTCTAGTTGTATGAATGAATGAATGGTTTGGATCAACAATAAGTTACCCATATGCAGCTGAAAAGGCTTGGAGATGTTACTAATGCGCCCATGAAGGTGGGTTCATCAACAAAACGTACCTATTTAAAATATTCAATAATTTTATTTATAAACACAAGTGCTATAAGTTAGAGATCACGTGCTCAACCAACATTGGATTTTATAATATAACTAAGCGACAATGGTTTCACAATTTATCGCAAAGAAGAGCACATAATAAAGGAGAAGATCACATCTTCTCAAACCAATCAAAACTTTAAATTCCTAATGTGTGCGGGGTGTGTGCGTGTATAAGGTTTTTTTTTTTTTTTTTTTTTTTTTTTTTTATTAAACCAGTCAAAACTTTAAATTCCTAATGTAGTTCTTAAATCCAAAAAAAGAAAGAAATTTTTTTTTAATATTTTATCATATAATGATAATTTAATATTTCTCCATTACATCATTTATATGGAATATTCAAAGCTCTAATACGATATGATTCAAAATAACGAAATATCTATAAAAAATTAAAATTTTCAAAAATAAAAATGACTAATAAACTTTATTGGAATATTCTCAACATTATTACAAGCAACTTCTAAAAGAGACAAATATATTAAAACTGTAAAAATAGAAAAATATGGTAAAAATAGAAGTTACTGAAAGTAATAAAATTTCCTTAAAATACCATTTTGACCCTCAAGAAGAATGTTTCATGTGAAACTGAGCAACCTGCTTTACATGTCGGTTGACTCCAGAACCACTATTATATAAAAATTATTAGGTTGTGTATTTCGTAACAATGTCTAAATCAAAAGTTACTATTGTTTTACTATCAATACTTCAAATGACAATTTTTTCATATCTAGAATGAATCTCTTTGAATTGGACACACTTGGGACTGAATTTATATAGTGCCCCCAATAGGAGTAGGTTTGATTCTAATAAACAACTTCCACTTTTGTTTGGATTTATTTTGGTCCAGTCATGCTAAGAATGCATGTGTTATAGGACGTGCCCCCTGTAGGCACGTCCTATATCAACAATTTAATCAATTTAATTAGAGTAAATATATGTCATTTATACCATTTTCAAGTGCCTAACTATCAGCATCATAAATATCACAACCTGAAATTCGAGTACTGAATGCACATCATAAACCTGAGGTTCGCGTCACGACTCATACACTAAGTATACTTAACCCAGCAAAACGTATCATTTATTCATATGCATTGATTATATTGATTCTAAGTTCCATTCACTGTCATTCCCACACAATAGATAAAATTGTCTTTCATTCTTATTAAACATTTACAACCATCTACTGACCCACCCATTCAAAGTCTTATTCAAATGTAAATAACGAATAACCCACTCAATGAATATTAAATTCATGTCCAACTCTAATCAACACAAAAGGTAAACAATACTAAAATCTCATGTAGTGATTTCTTCTTCTATCAATCTAATGTAGTAATTTCTTCCGCTATCAAATGAAATATTGTTATGATATTTGAACAAAAACGAATCCATCTTCGCTACTGTTGAAGTGCATGAAAAAATTTATAGAGCACAGTAGGTCGGAAGAAAAATGAGGCTCACACTTCGATGCTATGGGTATTTCTAGTCGAACATGTTAGCCGATTGTAGCCTATATATTAAAGGGTGTGAAGCATATAAAATTTTTTTTTGTCGATGCAGCATGTGCTCGCGACCGAATTGCATCCTATTATTAAACATTGGTCATTTCGAGGATGGGCAATTGATTTGATAGAAAAAATTTATCATCGTTTGTTTAAAGGGTATAGTTTTATTATTATAGCGACCGATTATTTCACTAAATGGGTAAAAGCAAAACCTATGTTAGGAACCGATCATCAAGAAATTATTGAGTTCATCTAGACTCATATAATTCATCGATTTGGAATTCTTAAATCAATCATTATGTACCGAAGAACAACATTTTCATCCAAGCAACTCGAGGTAATGGCTAATCAATATAAAATCAAGTTGTTGCATTCATCACCTTACTATACTCAAGCTAACCACCAATTTGAGGTTAGTAATAAGGTTATCAAGAACATTTGACGAAAAATGATTGATAGAAATCTCAAGCAATGGCATATCAAGTTGTCAGAAGCACTTTGGGCTTATTGAAACTCGTTTCGAATAAGCTTAATGATTCATTACCAGATGCGCATGATGGTGGAATCCTACTCACAGAGTAGATGTATGATTATCCATGTTTGTCTAAGTAGATGTCTGACAGATACAGATTACCCATACCTACTTATGAAGGATGTCTGAATGATACAATTTTCAAGTTGACGAATATCCAACCTAAGCAAGTGAACGATCATCCCACTTGCCATGTACCTCATGACATTTCTACATTCATGCTCATACTGCATACATACTATTTCAGTTATGTTGTGTTACGTATGAACCATGCTGGGTTCACTCACTAACCTAGTCAGCTAACGTTGTGAATTAACAACCGTACAAATACAGATAATGTAGGACAATCTAAATCAGTATTGAAAAATGAAGCTTGGTTGGTGGATGAAACTCAAGACCGATTGTTGTATTTAGCAAAAGATGAACTCGGTGCGTTAGATGACTGAATTGCTTATACGATTGATTATAGGAATTTTAGTTTTCATTCATTGTAGTTATTATTGATTTGATTAAATTTGAAATTTGTTTATAGACATAACATTGTTTGACAAAAATTGATTATTTTAGTTGAATAAAGTCTCAAATGAGTGGACTTATACCAATTTTGATAATTTATTTTATGAACGTGAAGATTATGAATGAAGTGTTAATAAATGAAGTGGGAACAGTTGAATGTATGAATATTATATTATACCTGTACTGCAGAATTGACGGATCGTCGATGCATCAACAATGGAGATTCAAAAGCATAATCTAAAGCGTACCTGATTGGGAAGACATTCCGCCGACAGGAATCTTGATCTTTCGCACCTTACACCTTTAGGAGAACCTTCAATGGGACTAGAGTTTCTCGCATGTGTTGGTGAGGGAACTAAGACATCTATATATAGGAAAGAGGGCTAGAAGATTACCCATCATACTTCTCCCTCTAGGGTCTCCACACCGTAAGTTTCCATATCTGTCTTAATAACCGAGTATAGGGACATCGGTTCAAGCGTCTCGCCCCAAACCTATTTATAATGATCATAACTGAAAATGGGGCCCACTGAATCACTCAATTTAAATAATCCAACGGTCAGATCTGATGATCATGTGTGGCCCACCTGATAGAAGTCTTACATTCTCCCACTTGGGCTACACTGATCTCTGAAAGAAAATAAAACATTTTGTTTTAATTGTGAAAACAATTTTAAAAAATGCATTTACCTTTTGAAAAGTTCCTAATGGGCGCCCTACTGAATTTCAAAACAATACCATTGGAAATTATGAGCAACGCTTGTCAGATCCAGTCCATCAAGACTACAGATATTAAATCATGGTAGTCGACACAACATTTATACATTTCGAAGTGCGACAAATCACGGTCACGAATACCAATAGCCGCAACGACATGGATCAAAGATATGGGGTATGGTATGAAGATTGCACATTTAATGTGATCACATGTGCCTATCTTTAAGTGGTCCATCTGAACGTGTCACCAAGACACAAACCAAAGTCTTGCTTACTCAAAAATGAAAGTGCACACTGAAGGAGAAGCAAGATATAAACTGAATAACAGAATCATCAATGCATATAAAAGAGATCTCTGAAATATCTGTACATAATCGGATCAAAACTCCCACTATTGAAATACATCCTTGGGATCTACAAGTCTCATATACGTCACATGTTCCTTAAATAGCGTAATAGGAAGACCTTTAGTGAGAATCTGTCTCGTGTCGATGAGTTCTACATACACCTGACGATTCTGAACTCTCTCCTTCACAACAAGATACTTAATGTCAATATGCTTTGACCTTGATGAATGCTTGTTGTTGTTGGAGAAGTTAATTGCAGCTGAACTATCACAATAGATTTTCAATGGTTTCGGGATCATCTGCACAACCCATAAACCAGAGAAAAAACTTTGAAGCCAGATCGCCTGACTGGTGGCTTCATGACAAGCTACATACTCTGCTTCCATGGTGGAAGATGCCGTAATCAACTGTTTTACGCTCTTCCATGATACGGCTCCACCACCCATCATGAATACATAGCTCGAGGTGGACTTCTTGCTGTCGACACAGCCCGTAAAATCTGCATCTGTATATCCAACTAGCTCCAAATGGTCGGATCTCTTATACGTGAGTGCGAAGTCCTTTGTCCTTTGCAGGTAGTGCAATACTTTCTTAATAGTTATCCAATGGTTCATCCCTGGATTGCTAAGGTACCTGCCCAACATTCCAACCACAAAAGTAATATCCGGACGTATACAGACCTGAGCATATATGATACTCCCTACTGCTGACGCATACGGAATATCTTTCATCTTGTCCATTTCTAGGTCATTCTTAGGATACTGAAATTGGCCAAACCTGTCACCTTTTACAATAAGTGCTTGGCCAAGAGCATAATCTTGCATGTTAAACCTTTCGAGAACCCTATCAATATAGGCCCTCTGCGATAAGCTAAGCAGTCCACGAGATCTGTCCCGGTTAATCTGAATGCCGATGACAAATGATGCATCACCAAGATCTTTCATCTCAAAGTTTTAAGACAGAAATTTCTTAGTCTCACGCAACAATCCAATATTACTACTGGCCAATGAAATGTCGTCAACATACAAAACAAAAATAATAAACTTACTCCCACTGGTTTTCACGTATATACACTCATCCGCAGTATTTTCGATGAAACCATATGAAGAAACAGTGTCATGAAACTTTAGGTACCACTGTCGTGAGGCCTGTTTCAACCCATAAATGGACTTCTTAAGCTTGCAGACCAGATGTTCTGAGCCTTTGGCTTTGAAACCTTCTGGTTGCAACATATATACGTTCTCACTTAGGTATCCATTGAGAAACGCTGTTTTCACGTCCATTTGATGTAACTTTAAATCCATGTGAGCCACAAGAGCCATAATGATCCTAAAGGAGTCTTTCTTGGATATAGGTGAAAAAGTCTCCTTAAAGTCAATGCCTTCACGTTGACTAAAATCCTTTGTAACTAATCTGGCTTTATACCTTTCGATATTGCTCTTAGAGTCCCATTTGGTTTTGAATACCCACTTACAACTAATCGGCCTAATCCCTTTAGGCAATTCAACAAGGTCCCAGACTTTGTTGTCCTTCATGGATTTCAATTCATCCTTCATGGCATCAAACCATTGAGAAGAATTGGCACTTTGTTCGACTTGCGAAAATGATATAAGATCCTTTTCAGCCCCAATGTCAAATTCATGCTCCTGCAGATAGACAATGTAATCGTCTGGAATCGCAGATCTTCTCTCTCTATGTGATCGTCTTAAAGGCTCATTATTCTGAATTGGGTTTTCTGTTTCCTCATCAGTGGGTTGTATTTGAGGCTCTACATGGTCATCCATAGGGATCTCAGGGTCCGCCGCTGGACGGACAACCACGCTACTCTAAATGATTGTGGTGGGAATCACAATCTGTTCTTCCTCAAACACAATGTTTCTTAAGTTCGTGCTCCCACTATCTTTGGTATTCTCAATAAACCTAGCATTCGCAATCTCAATGACTCTCATGGAATATGATGGACAATAGAACTTGAATCCTTTGGATCTTTTTGGGTATCCAATAAAGAAGCAACTAACTGTTTTAGGATCAAGCTTTCTTTCATGAGGGTTATACGGTTTGGCTTCTGCAGGACAACCCTATACATGAAAGTATCGTAAACTGGGCTTTCGCCCTGTCCACAATTCATATGGAGTCTTCAGTATAGACTTACTAAGGACTCTATTAAGGATATGCACAGTTGTTTTCAACGCATCACCCCACAAAGATTCTAGCAACGTTGTATTACTAATCATAGACTGCACCATATCCTTTAGGGTACGATTACGTCTTTCCGCTACACCATTTTGCTCTAGAGTACCAGGCATGGTATACTGAGCGACGATGCCACAATCTTGTAAGTATCTAGCGAATGGCCTTGGATTATGCCCAGATTCGTCATACCTTCCATAGTACTCGCCACAACGGTCGGATCTGATGACTTTGATCTTTCTATCGAGTTGATTCTCGACTTCAGCCTTATATATCTTAAATGTATCCAGGGCATCTAATTTATCGTTAATAAGTTATAAATAGTATAACGAGAGTAGTCATCTATGAAAGTGATAAAATACTTTTGCCCATTCCAAAATGCTGAAGGGAACGGTCCACAGATGTCTGTATGAATCACTTCCAAGAGTCCTACACTCCTAGTGGCACCATTTTTTCTAGTTCTAGTCTGTTTACCTTTAATGCAATCTATGCAGACCCCAAAGTCCGAGAAGTCCAGAGAGTGAAGAATTCATTCACGCACAAGTCTTTCCAATCTCTCACGAGAGATATGACTTAATCGACTGTGCCACAGCATGGAGGAATTTTCACAATATATCATTCGCTTGATGCCTTTAGTATTTCTATGTGATGAATTAATACTGTAGACATGTGAAACATCCAAATCTAGCTGATAAAGGTTATTTACTAAAGTGTCAGAGCCAATCATAACCGAATCATAGGAAATACTTAATTTTCCATTTCCAAATTTAAACTTATAACCAAATTTGTTTAAATGGGAAATGGAAAACAAATTGCGCCTTATAGAAGGCACACATACAGTATCTACTAGATCAAGAAAGTGTCCTGATGATAACCTAAGCCTACAGACTCCAATAGCTTCCACGTCTGCTCTAATGTGGTTTCCCATATAAACCGACCTTTCTGTATCGGTTGGTGTCCGGTTTTGGAGCATATCCTGCATGGAATTACATATGTGAATAGTTGCACCAGAGTCTATCCACCAAGAGTTTGTGAATATATCAGCTAAATTGGATTCAAAATATACTAAAACTTGATTCTTTCCCTTAGAAACAACCTATTCTTTAAATTGTGTACAATCCTCTGTAGGACCCAAAAAACGATTTCCAAAATAGTGCTTCCTTTTCTTAAAGTTGGACCCAATAAGCAAAGGTATGGAATTAAACTGATTTGGAACATTGGAAACAATCATGGCTGGACAAATAAAGCATAACACTCACATTAATAGAATGAACAAATCCTATAAAATAAGACATGAATGTAAACCACAAACATTATGCATGTATAAAATATTCGATTGATTTGGGCCTTCAATTAAATGACCCAGAATGATGATGGGTCATAGTCATCAAATTCTGGTAAGAGCCCGGCGTATCATCGTGACTCCTCCTTTAGGAAAAATTACGACATACAGGAAGCTCTACTAAACATGAAGCTGACCATTGCTAGTGAAATAAATTTAAGACGTCCATTACCTTTGGGCAAAATGAATTTCTCAAACTTATATAACCATCACTAATCACTTCACCCCACTCATATCCTGCCAAGTGATGATACTTCTTTGTTCTGATCACCACCCACTATGGAAACAAACGTAACTAAATGCAATCCTAATATGGATGGTCGCTGAATTCCATAAACTGAAATCTGAAAGTAAAAATTTTCACCGATTGAGGTCACTTTGGTGGCTAATACAACCAGCTTTAATCTCCACTCCCGGACCCAAGGATTGCTACATGGTCCTGCCCATTACGGACCATTCTGTAATAGTTCTGACTTGGCCCAAAATACGACTGATGTTGACCGCTCATAGGCTAAACATATTCTAAAGTGATGGTTGAATTAAATTCTTGATGGTCAACAACTTAATATCAGCCCTAAACAGATGGGTAATGACCCTATTTGGGGTCAAATCAGGACATAATGATGTATCCAACCATATTCATGAATTACCAGGGCCGATAACAAATATAACCTACCAACTATCTGTTTATTTTTTTATTTAGGTTTTATTTGATCTGAAATGGACCAAGTAATTATTTCAGTGGTTAGGATAATCTTAGATAATGGGCCCAAGATCACCAAAGTAGGTCCCTTAAAATAAAAGGAAAGAAATAACATCCCATATGAGGTGGGCCCACAATAGTCATTAAATGGGCCTAGAAGAAATTTCATTATCTGCTCATGGACCCAAATACCTCGCCACACATGTGGCCTGCTATCATAGACAAGTAATATCAAGTCCCACGCACTATAACCCACCGCCATCTAAAAAAAAAATAAAAACAATTGCCATCTGCAGCAGTTTCTGAAAATCAGGAAAAAAATCCCTAGCCGCAACCCCTCCTTCCAAAATCATCTCCCGCAGCCCCTCCTTCCAAAATCATCTCCGTCGCCGTAAGCCAGGCGTCAGCACCACGATCAACGGCAGTGATCCAGAATCCGACCACCCTGTCCACCATCTCCACAGCTGAAATCCGCCCACCCCTGTTTTCATCGCTACCGTGGAAGAGAAGGACGGTGGGTCTGGAGATGCAGCAGCCATTAATGGCGGTCGGAGATGGGTTCAACGTCTTTCATCAGGTTGACGATGGCGGAAAAACCCATCAGGTTGTAAAGGGTGGCCATGGCTATCGGCCTTAGTCGTGGCTATTACCACTGCCATTGATGTTGAATGCAACAGAAAACGCAACTCCTGCTCGAGCCGAAGAAGATGATGCTGCCATCACCATCTGCCGCTGCCACCCTTTGAAAGCTTAATGCTGCCGTTAATGGCAGCCACTGACAATGGAGAGGATGGCAGCACAGTCCAAAAATCCGGCATCAAATGTATCTGCTCGTTGGCAGATCTGATAAAAAAAAGGAGGAGAGGCGGAGATGGGTTCGGCCATTGAGGGCTGATAGCGCTTAAACAGAGCAGCAACGTCGCTGCCGGCCTCAGATCTGGGATGCTAATGATAGATCTGATGCTTGGCAATGCATAGATCTATATGTGCAGACGGCCTGTCGACTCAAAAATCCAGCAGCTCGCGACAGTAGGTGCATCAATATCGGAATCCATGGCGGATGTGGGGTTTTTTTTTTTTTTTTTTTTTTTGCTGATTATGGCTATTGTAGTAAAAAAAATGATTCTGAAATTGCAATAGGGTTTGCTAGAATATGAATGATGCTAAGGTCGGGAATATATAGATCCCTGATTGGTAAAAAAAATCCCCAAGATTAATGCATAGGATGGCTCTGATACCAAATATTATACCTGTATGCAGAATTGACGGATCATCTATGCATCAATAATGGAGATTAAAAAGTATAATCTAAAGCGTACCTGATTGGGAAGACATTCCGCCGACAGGAATCTTGATCTTCCGCACCTTACACCTTTAGGAGAACCTTCAATGGGACTAGAGTTTCTCACATGTGTTGGTGAGGGGACCAAGACATCTATATATAGGAGAGAGGGCTAGAAGCTTACCCATCACACTTCTCCCTCTAGGGTCTCCACACTGTAGGTTTCCATATTTGTCTTAATAACCGAGTATATGGACATCGGTTCAAGCGTCCCGCCCTAAACCTATTTATAATGATCATAACTGGAAATGGGGCCCACTGAATCGCTCAATTTGAATAATCCAATGGTCAGATCTGATGATCATGTGTGGCCCACCTGATAGAAGTCTTACATATTAATGAGATGACGATCTAGAATATATGTAAATTGTGCCTCTTAATAATTGTATAATGGACGGATTCATGTACATTAAATGTATAAGTCATGGACCATAACTTGGGTTTGAGGGTGCACAATCTGTATCCAAAGTACGGGGTGTGACACTTGGAGTGCTTTTTGTAGAATCATACCTAACGTAAATTCAGTTTTACACATTAGTAGATGGTTAACGAAGTGATGTGGTTGAGTTATCCAAAAGTTTAATGAGTGAATAGAGAAACACGTTCGAGCAGTTCAATTTACTTTATCTCAATGTATCTTATGAGTAGCTGTGATCAAGTAGCAGTAATTCTTAGCCACAGTTTTTTACTTGTAATCAAAATTTACACTCATATACTAGATTTGTTCTCTATCCAATATCATGTAGTACTTTCAGGAGACGCATTGTTGTCATCACTCATAGTGATCGATTGTGAGTTTTTCTTTTTATTTGTTTACACTAATAATATTAAAAGTCTTTTTTTTTTTTTTACAATTATAAAAGGCAAACATCAACTCATCTTCAGGAGAAGAATTCCACCCTCCAATTATTACCTGATTATTATAAAATTCCACAAGTGGCTGAGTAAGCAATTGATCTTCTCAAAATTTAGTCATATACATTCATATTGGACATGTATGCTTATATCTATGCTCGGGGTCGCAGTTAATCGGTTTGGGTTGAGCACATGCACACACACATTACTTGTGAGGTGACAGGAAATAGACTGGTTGCCAACAGTTACAATAAAACTGGCAAGGATATTCAATAATTTTCCCTCAATAAACTTTTTTTTTGGTTAGCTTGATAGTACACCCCACTGTCAGTTCACACTTCAAAGTTAGACATCCCCACGAGGGAATAGATAGCATGACCTCAGTGTTGAAACGAGGTATCTTTCCCTCTGTCTACCACTTGAGCTATGGATCAAGGTGTATTTTCCCTCATTAAATTGCGACAACTTATCAACTATATATGCCAATTCCCAATTCCCAGACTATTCAACTCGATCTCTTTTTAATCGTAAATTGATGTCCATCATTTAGATGGTTATGATAGTCTAATAAGTACAATTTTAAAGCAATGCTACGTGTGTCTATCGTTTGGATGATTAGGATTGGTGTCCATCAAACGATTGCTAAGACATTCTACGGTATCACAAGAAGAGTGGATTCAACAGGTTGGACGGAAAATAAACATCAAACGATTGTTAAGACATTCTACCGTATTACAAGAAGAGTGGATTCAACATGTTAGATGGAAAATAAACATTACGGTGGGCCCTAATAAGTTTTTAATGGTAGGGCGTTCATCCCACTGTTTCCTATGGTATGGTCCACCTGAGATTTGGATCTCTTTCATTTTTGGGATCATTGTTCACTCCCCAAGTATAGGGTTGTGATGTAGTAATAATCTCGGTAAGACTGAGGTCGAATCCACAGGGACTGAAACCTGTACGTAATCTGAAACCAACTAGAACTAGAACTAGAATGAGATGAAATCTAAATTAAGTATAATTTGAGAAATAATGGTGAAATATTTAATCTAAAACTTCAGAAAATTCAGAGAGAGGGAACTAGGGATTCAGAGGATCCACTTGTAGAGATCAGGGAGATCTTATGCCTGCTTGAAGAATCATGGAAATTTACTGAACTGCCATTGATATAGTTTTCAAGAAGATGAAAGGTGTATAAATTAGAATGGATTCCATCACCAAACCATGCCCAGGAGACAAAGCAAACAACAGAATTAAACTAATTACCAACCAATCAATATGCCATGAAGGTTAGGAAGGGTACCGACATCCAACCATGCCCAGGAGACGATGGTGAACAACAGGGCTTCCTGACATCATAAAACATAAAAGGAGAAGGAAATACTCAAAGCCATCGCAGACCCATTGTAATTTTAGTCACAACAGACCATTAAGAACTAAAAATATTCCTATTAATCAAACTAAAATAAACATAAGTTCAGTCTAAATAAAAGACATAAGCAAAAGGTCCCCCATCACGCTACAAGCTTCACCTCTTAGCCCTAGCTAAGAGGTTTAGCCCGGCATGGATGGCCCAATCCCTTAAACAAATATATAAAAAATAAAAGAAAAAAAAATAAACAAACTCTTCCTTCTCTCCCTGTCTTTCTCTTCCTCACGTTACTTGCTCCCTCCCTGGTAACTCCCCCTGTCTCTCTTTTCTCTTTTTATATACAGCCGGGCGGAGAGGAGTCAGTGCTGGAATTGGAGAGGATTTTGGTGGTCACGCGACTCTTTCGCACTTACGCAGCAAACGTGCAGAAAAAGCCGATTTGGAACAATGTTTGCGAGACAGTAAACGGCGTGCCCGTGATTCTGACATCATAGGCAGGGTGAAAACCCCCTTTGTAACACCCCAGATTTTTGCCAACCTGGGATTAGACATCCTTAGGCAATGGGTCAATTCTAACACAGGTTTAACTTCTTAAACGCTCAATTAAAGCCTCAAATCCCTTTTCAAACCATTTTCTTCACAAATCCCACCCTTCACTACCTTGTGCTTTCAATTTTTTAAAGCACCTTCGCCCTAGACACTATCTTAAACTAGCTAAGTAGTATAACTTGGATCACTTTAGATACAAACTGCAAAGGACTAACTACTACCTCAGACGGAAATCACTTAGGATTAAATCCTTTAGAAATTTGACAAAGTTAACTAAGTGCTAAACTAGATTAGCCATGAAATCCATTTGAATCGCTTTAAATACGATCTGCAAGATCCAAAACTTGTAGAATCATTGACGCTAGGTTACCCTAAAATCTAGGATCAATCTCATTACCCGGCTGCTCTCGGGAGCATCTCGAAACTTCGTATCAGATCTGGACCGCACATCGGAAGTCCGATTAACACGAAGTTAAGGAACTAGGACCGCCTCGCTGGGCTTGACAACCATCTCGGAAATCAAGTCCAGACAATGTCCCACGGCCATTCGATCACGTCCGGAGCGAGGGAGTGTGAAAACAACTCTTTCCTTTACAAAATAAATATCTTGAATAGTGATCTGGCACCATTCGATTGCGGATCAGTATTAAGCAACCAGACCGTCAGAATAAGACCAAATTACACCCTCGGATCAGAAAAAATTTCATACACATTTACATATACTCGGAATCTCCGATCGAGATCCGCTAACCGTTGAACTGAAACTGGTCCGCCACGCGTGATCTGGAATTTCGACCGAAACGAAAACTTAATAGAACGTAGATCCAGCGTTAGTGAGCTTAAGTCCGACCTTTGGCTCAAGGAGGCCCGCCAGAAGTCCTCCGTTGAGCTGAAAAAGTCCCGCTTTGGTTATAACCTAAGTATACTTTGAACATGAGTCTATTTCAGTAAATTTTTAGGCTATATAAGGACCTTAAACCCTCTATCATGGCAGCCATACGAATTTGAGATTGAGAGAGAGAAAAGAGAGAGAAAGTGTGGGAGATGTGGGAGGAACTTCCTGCTGCTGTTCTCTGCCGCTATTCGGGCTCCACCGCCTGATTCTCATCGCTTTTCCGGCGATATCAACTCCGTTTTAACGTGAGAAACCCTAACCCTAGATCTGATTTGAGGTGTATAAGCTATAGGTTGTGAAATAGCTAACCGATTTCACTCTTTAGGCTAGAAAACTCCCGAATACGGAAGCTCATCCAACCTTGCTGATTCGTTGAGATTCCAAGAGGCAAGGTGAGGACTTTAGGTGTATAGGTTGCGGTTTTCAACGCTTTCAATGTCGATAATGGTAGATTCATGATCTGCATGCAATTGCACATGTACAAAGTGCTTTCCGTTTTCTGTTTCGATTAGAATTGTAGAATTTGAAATTTCACATACTCTAGGTATTCGTATAAAATACCGTATACGTATTTTTTATGAAAATGTGTTTGACATGTTTATTTGTCGTATAGATATACGATATATGGATAAAAGACTTATTTGGCGAAAGGATTCGCCGAAATACATGTTTTACTAATATACACTATGTATGTAGAAATATTGTATTGTAAGGAGTGCCGTATACATGTATATTTTGGAAATGTATTTGCCATGATTATGTGTCATATGATTATATGATATATGGATAAATTACTTATTTGGCGAAAAGAATCGTCGTAATACATGTTTGTTTGTATACACTATGTATGTTGAAAATGCGTATTCTAGAAAATACTATATACGTATAAATTTTGGAGATGTATTTATCATAATTATTTGCTGTAGTAATATATTATACATGGATAAAATACTCACTTGGCTAAAGGATAGCCCTAATACATGTTTTGCTAACATACACCATGTATGTTGTAATAGTGTATTCTAAGTGTTTGTGAAAATGACTGAATGAGTATAGAATTCTCATTCGTGCTCGCCATGACTAATTGTCATGGATAATTGATTGTTGTATTGGCAATACCCCTTTGACGAAAGGATTTGCCCTAAATCACGCCACGGCCAATACACACTATATATGCTAAAATGTGTGGCCCAAGTGTTTGTGGAAATGACTGAATGAATATGGAACTTGGATTCTTGCTTGCCATGACTATCCGTCATGGGTGTATGCGTGTTATGATTGGGGTAACTCCCTAGTGAAAGGATTTGGCCTTATACCTCTGTGATCAACATATGTCATGTATGTTGATTCCTGTATTTTAAAGTGTTTGTTGAAATGTCTGAATGAGTAGTAGTTAGTAAATTGTAATGTTTAAGGGTGTTGAGATATGATTCTCAAATCCTTTAACTATGTGTATGATTTTCTTGAATAGCTATGTGATTAGGAATTGAATATGTACAAACTCATGCTTGTGTTTTGCTTAATAACATGCTCAACTACTTTTATGATTTTAATTATGTAATGCATATGTTAAATTCATGTTTACGTTGTACAATCCGTCATGGGTGATGGGGGAGTGGAGCAACGAATGCGTGCAAACTGACAAAATTGGCCCTAGACGGATATTATCAAACTTTGATTGTATGATTTGAACCTTGATCCATTACTGCTTTACTATTTAAAATTGATTGTGTTTGGGGCTATGTTTATAGTCCAGACAATCGGTATCAGAATTGAATTCGTGGCTGTGATTCATTTGCCATGTGAGATGTGTTCGACGAACTCGAGTCGTACTTCGGATGGCGATAGTGGTTGGCCACGCGAAGTGCTTATACACTTCATATCGTTTAACTTGTTGTGCGCTCGACCTAGCTGAGCTCGTCAGGCAACCCGATCTGTCTTATGTATGTTCACCATGTTTGGACGCTACTACTTGAACCTAGGGTACCAAACTTACTAGTGGAATCCCTTTTAACCATGGTACCTCGATCCGCTAAGACTCATGAGCCGGGCATGGTGGTATGGGACACCGTGGTCGCGCTGTCGGCCTACGCTGGGGCTACGTGCCTCCCCGTAGTGACCAGTGAGCACCTTAACTCGTGAGCCGATTATGGTGGTATGGGACACTATATTCGTGCTGTCGGCCTACATTGATAAGGTGATGGGGGAGTGGTGCAACGTATGCGAGCAACAACCCTGGCAGCCCTTTTTAGTGACCTCGAGCATACTCTGAAATCGCGGTGAGCCTTAGAGTTTGTCGCGGTATATAGAGTATGAACTAGGCCTGTTTCTGTATAGTGATGAATCGTTTAAGGGGTGATGGTGGAGTGGTGCAACCTTTGTGCATAACAGCCCTGACAGCCTCTGCAGTGACCTAGAAAACACACCATCGTTTGATATTAATTAGGACTGACGACCCTAGAATGGATCATGTTTGGGAATGATACAAGGGAGGTACCTTAGTTTCTCAATCCTACTGTTTGAAATGGACTAATTAAAAACTCGGTAATCATGCTCATCATGAATTGCTTGTGCCTGGAAGATGTGAAGCACTGTGGGATGAAAGCATGCTGCGAGCGTGAGATGGTGTCGCATGAGGGAGTATGTCGGTGAGGGCATACATCATGTCATTCATACTTGCATTAGTAAGAGTAGTTAGAAGTGTTTGATTTTATTGCTTTATCATTACTGCTTGACTCTATTGATAACATGTTAACTTATGCTTTATTGTTCCACTGAGTTAGCTACTCACTCCCACGTTACGGGACGGTGTTGTACACACCAACCAGATTTGTTGAATTTCAGATGATGGCGATGCTATGAAGTGAAATGGGACTACTTTTATGGTGATGAGGAGGAGTTCTCCTATCATGTAACTCTCTCGACGGTCTCTCAAGACCCGGTACCGTATTGACTGGCCGTGGTACTTGGGATAGAAGACATTAAACTTACATATTTGGTATATTTTAGAACTGTACTTGTATTTATTTAACCTAGTAATGTTATCACACTCTGGAGACTCATCATAGTTTATATATTTTATCTATCTATCATAGTCTTTCGCTTGCAAATTTAACTGTCTCTGGAGTATGATATGTTGTTTTGGCTTAATCTCACTCATGTTCAATGCACGAATACAGTCAACATTCAATCATCATTCATTTTGTTGCATAAGTGATGTTCTGGAACTCGGGAGTTGAGTTTATGCTCGACCCCTGATTTTCAGGGCGTTACAAGATGGTATCAGAGCATAATTTGGATTAAACCGGACCTGGGTTATGGTCACACGACGCACACTGACGCACTCTGACTTAGGAGGGAGCAACGGTATGTAGAAACAGTCATAGGTATCCCGACTTCACCAATTGGCGAAGTTCGCTGAAAACAAACGCCGAAATCGAGTCCGTATTAACCTTGGTCGCACGGGTCGACCTTAAAACATTCCTAGGCCGTCTATTAATGAGTCTAGATCACAATCCACCTCATCCCAACCGTTGAAAATCGGTAGAATAAGGGATGAACGTGATGAGGATAACTACTCCGAATCCCCTGAGCTCTCTGGACTCTCTCACGAGACTTCTCGAATCCATGAGGAAAGAAAAGCAGAAAATAGAAATAAATTCTAACAAATTCAAAATTGAGTAATGAATGACAAAAGAAAATGAGTTCACAACCCTTTAAATAGGAATACCTGGTAATGGGAAAGAAATCAGAAACAAACTACAACTAAAACTCCTAGGTTGTGATGTCTACTAGTGTGCAAGGTTTTCAGCCAAAAATACTAAGTGTCCTATTTGACTTCACCAAACCGTCCTCCTAATTATTCCAGTCTCTTTACGCGATGAGCGCAACTCCTAAAGCCCAACAGATGAAGAGTAATCAAAAAAAAAATTACTATTTCGGAGTTTTTTTCGCAATTTCAGGCTGTGCAACCCGGCGTAACGGGGTTGGTTGGTTTCATTAGCTCGTTCTACCCCAAATTCATATATTTTACGTCAGATAACTCATTCCAGAATGCAAGTTATGTCCGGTTTGCCCGAAACTACCCGAAATTGAGCGAATCGGGGTCGGGGGGCCAAACGGAGCACTTCCAGGGGTACCCAAGGTGGGACCCAGTGATTTTTGGGGCCCAGGGGACTGTATGAACAAGACCATGGGGCCCCCTTTTTAAATTTTCAAATTTTTTTGGCGAGGCCCTCGCCCGGTCGGCGAGGCCTCGCCAGGTCGGCGAGGCCTCGCCAGTTCCCTTGCTGGGTCGGGCCCGCGGCTAGGGCCGATTCTCTTTGGGGGTTGTGGGACCCCCCTGGCATGGGTCCCATCCTTTTCCTTCCTCCCAAATCCCTACTTCCTTCACAAACTCCCCCTTCAAGCTCCCTTTTCCCCTCCAAGTTGCTGTCCTCTCTCTCAAAACTCCCTTCCAATCACCCAATCTGCTGATTTCGACCACAACCCATCCACGTCCTTCGTTCACAGCAGTACCCACCTCCCTACCCGCTCCGATCTCTCTCATTTGGGTCCTTACACCCCCCATTTGAAGCTCAAAAACGTGTAAGTTCCCTACCCCTTCCATTTCTTCATTTCCTACATTTCTTTCCTTTCATTTGGGCTTCTACAAACATCTGTTGAGGCTCAAACTCGTGGAGGAACAAACCTCCAGCCCTTACTTTCTCTCCCCTTCACTTTTCATTCATTTTCCATGGCCCTATTCGAATTGGTTACGGCCATTTTCTCGATCTCATGGGGTTTGGGTGTATCCCATGTTTTCCAATACCATATTTGGAGTGTATGCAGTTAAACGTAAATCCCGAAATTTTCTTTCAAATTACACTTAGAAATTCTCCATCGTGGGATATGGAAATCCCATCTCACACTCTTCCAACACCAGGCTCATTTTCCAAAGCCTATACAATTTATTTTTATCCCACCCACCCTCCTACCGACCATGCCACTGCCAATCCTCGAAGTCGGATTAGCAATGCAGTTCCATTTAGTACAACTTAAGATCGCTGGCCAAGTAGGCCTTTGGAATTTGGACCTAGAGCGGTGCTCCTAGATTTCGACAGACTTGACAGTATAGGAAACCCAATAAATACATAATATGAGCCCTAGGACCTTCATAGCTAGTATAAACAGGTGTGTAGTGCTCAAGCATAATTAAATTCAAGTTCGGGCAACTCAATTTCACTTAGACAACTTTAACCCTAAGCGATTACCAATTTCTTGTATTAGAAACCATCTAGCGTAAGTCGGCTTGATTAGGTTGGAGCAAGACCCCGTTCCTTCGTTAAATCCCCTTGGTATGGAGCGAGACCCCGTTCCTTCGTTAAATCCCCTTGGTACTCATAGGCTTCTTTAACAACTCTTAGGAAGCTTGTTTAACGTAGAACCTATTCACGCCCAGAGAAAACTTATAGATCCCTTGGATTTAATGTTAGGTCAAATCAACATAACCCTTAGAATTGCCTTCTCAAGGACTTAGTACAATCAGGAACACGGAGCAGAGACACTACCTATAAGCGAGGTATTCGCGGTTTGAATCGAATTCTCAATCCTGGTGGTGACCAATGAACTCTATGCTCTGATCAAGCAGAAGGTCGGGATCAACTAGGATTAAGAACTGATACAACAATTTTCTGTCTTCGTGAGGCAGAAGGTCCATGTATCCGATTCTGACCCACTACACAACTTTCCTTCTGTGTTGGCTTGACCACTTACAACCAAAAGTTTATAACTTTGTCTTTGAGGAGTGTAAGAATATATAGCCAATAGAAATATTTCCTTTTAGGCCTAAGGAATTTCCCAAGTGAGCAGCAGACAGTTAAGAATCAGATCCTAAATCACATGCCATGTCGGCATACATATTGTGCTTATGAACGTAGAAAGATAGCATGCCTATTAAGCTAGACACGATTAAATAGGATAATTCTGGACCGTGACAAAACTCCTTGGTAGAATTAGGCATCTTGCCTCAAACTCACACCTGTCCCTGCAATCAACTACAATTCCCATCATTCTTTAGTTCCTTTCTGTAACCACAGGTATTAATGCCATAGTACACATTGTCGATGAAAGTCAGACCAATGTATTTCCCATTTCATGTCAAGGATAGATCCTAAACTACACCTTGTTCCGATATACGGAGCAGGACATAAATCTTGAGCCTTGAGGGTGAAAATAAAATTTTAAGGGGGGTAGAACATTATGAGCCAAATCTAGTTAGGTTACCTATTGCATCTCTTGATCTGGGTGGCGCAGCGGAAGCGTGGTGGACCCTACTCCACTGGCCCAGGATCGAAACAGTGCTCGTTAACATACGCACATTATAAAAGCCCTAGCAAGTTCTACTATGAGAAACCGTTTTAGGATGATCTAGTAAGATTTGATTCACCATTTCCTTTGACATAGATAATATCGAGGACTCGCTTAGACTAAGACCTAAAGGGCAACCCTAGAATAAACAATTTGAACCTTTCAATGATGGACATTCCCTACGGTTTTAGAGTGATCGGACTACGACGTTACTGAAATATACAACTGCGAAACATTCGCGGCTTGACCCAATTCTCAATCCTGGACGACTACCAATGGACTCACTGCTTAGCCGAGTAGAAGACCAGGATCCACCAGGATTCGGAAGTAATACGATGAGCTTCCTACCCTAGCCCGGCAGATGATCGATGTATCGGGACCGAGCCCACTATTACCGTCTCTCTGTGTTGGTCAAACAATGAAAACAGCTATATTACTCTAGATAATTGGGGATTGTCGTCGAGACTCCAAATAGGTAAAGAAATAAATTGTAGCGAACTATCAGGGTATGAGAAATGAATAAAGAAATAAGTTTTAAGGGGGGTAGACTAAAATGAACTAGGCTAGTATATATCCTACCACGCGTGGAAACTCGAAATCAATAAAACTTCGGTAAAAAGAATAATAAAATCTTTCCTTATTACCCTTAGCCAATTTCGGGGACGAAATTTTATTTTAAGGGGGGTAGATTGTAACACCCCAGATTTTTGCCAACCTGGGATTAGACGTTCTTAGGCAATGGGTCAATCCTAACACAGGTTTAACTTCTTAAACGCTCAATTAAAGCCTCAAATCCCTTTTCAAACCATTTTCTTCACAAATCCTACCCTTCACTACCTTGTGCTTTCAATTTTTTAAAGCACCTTCGCCCTAGACACTATCTTAAACTAGCTAAGTAGTATAACTTGGATCACTTTAGATACAAACTGCAAAGGACTAACTACTACCTCAGACAGAAATCACTTAGGATTAAATCCTTTAGAAATTTGACAAAGTTAACTAAGTGCTAAACTAGATTAGCCATGAAATCCATTTGAATCGCTTTAAATACGATCTGCAAGACCCAAAACTTGTAGAATCATTGACGCTAGGTTACCCTAAAATCTAGGATCAATCTCATTACCCGGCTGCTCTCGGGAGCATCTCGAAACTCCGTATCGGATCTGGACCGCACGTCGGAAGTCCGATTAACACGAAGTTAAGGAACTAGGACCGCCTCGCTGGGCTTGACAACCATCTCGGAAATCAAGTCCAGACAATGTCCCACGGCCATTCGATCGCGTCCGGAGCGAGGGAGTGTGAAAACCACTCTTTCCTTTACAAAATAAATATCTTGAATAGTGATCTGGCACCATTCGGTTGCGGATCAGTATTAAGCAACCAGACCGTCAGAATCAGACCAAATTACACCCTCGGATCAGGAAAAATTTCATACACATTTACATGTACTCGGAATCTCCGATCGAGATCCGCTGACCGTTGAACTGAAACTGGTCCGCCACGCGTGATCTGGAATCCCGACCGAAACGAAAACTTAATAGAACGTAGATCCAGCGTTAGTGAGCTTAAGTCCGACCTTTGGCTCAAGGAGGCCTGCCAGAAGTCCTCCGTTGAGCTGAAAAAGTCCCGCTTTGGTTATAACCTAAGTATATTTTGAACAGGAGTCTATTTCGGTAAATTTTTAGGCTATATAAGGACCTTAAACCCTTTCTCATGGCAGCCATACGAATTTGAGATTGAGAGAGAGAGAAAAGAGAGAGAAAGTGTGGGAGATGTGGGAGGAACTCCCTGCTGCTGTTCCCTGCCGCTATTCGGGCTCCACCGCCTGATTCTCATCGCTTTTCCGGCGATATCAACTCCGTTTTAAGGTGAGAAACCCTAACCCTAGATCTGATTTGAGGTGTATAGGCTATAGGTTGTGAAATAGCTAACCGATTTCACTCTTTAGGCTAGAAAACTCCCGAATACGGAAGCTCATCCAACCTTGCTGATTCGTTGAGATTCCAAGAGGCAAGGTGAGGACTTTAGGTGTATAGGTTGCGGTTTTCAACGCTTTCAATGTCAGATAATGGTAGATTCATGATCTACATGCAATTGCACATGTACAAAGTGCTTTCCGTTTTCTGTTTCGATTAGAATTGTAGAATTTGGAATTTCACATACTCTAGGTATTCGTATAAAATACCGTATACGTATTTTTTATGGAAATGTGTTTGACATATTTATTTGTCATATGGATATACGATATATGGATAAAAGACTTATTTGGAGAAAGGATTCGCCGAAATACATGTTTTACTAATATACACTATGTTTGTAGAAATACTGTATTGTAAGGAGTGCCGTATACATGTATATTTTGGAAATGTGTTTGCCATGATTATGTGTCATATGATTATATGATATATGGATAAATTACTTATTTGGCGAAAAGAATCGCCGTAATACATGTTTGTTTGTATACACTATGTATGTTGAAAATGCGTATTCTAGAAAATACTGTATACGTATAAATTTTGGAGATGTATTTATCATGATTATTTGCTGTAGTAATATATTATACATGGATAAAATACTCACTTGGCTAAAGGATAGCCCTAATACATGTTTTGCTAACATACACCATGTATGTTGTAATAGTATATTCTAAGTGTTTGTGAAAATGACTGAATGAGTATAGAATTCTCATTCGTGCTCGCCATGACTAATTGTCATGGATAATTGATTGTTGTATTGGCAATACCCCTTTGACGAAAGGATTTGCCCTAAATCACGCCACGGCCAATACACACTATATATGCTAAAATGTGTGGCCCAAGTGTTTGTGGAAATGACTGAATGAATATGGAACTTGGATTCTTGCTTGCCATGACTATCCGTCATGGGTGTATGCGTGTTATGATTGGGGTAACTCCCTAGTGAAAGGATTTGGCCTTATACCTCTGTGATCAACATATGTCATGTATGTTGATTCCTGTATTTTAAAGTGTTTGTTGAAATGTCTGAATGAGTAGTAGTTAGTAAATTGTAATGTTTAAGGGTGTTGAGATATGATTCTCAACTCCTTTAACTATGTGTATGATTTCCTTGAATAGCTATGTGATTAGGAATTGAATATGTACAAACTCATGCTTGTGTTGTGCTTTATAACATGCTCAACTGCTTTTATGATTTTAATTATGTAATGCATATGTTAAATTCATGTTTACGTTGTACAATCCGTCATGGGTGATGGGGGAGTGGAGCAACGAATGCGTGCAACAGCCCTGGCAGCCTTAGACGGATATTATCAAACTTTGATTGTATGATTTGAACCTTGATCCATTACTGCTTTACTATTTGAAATTGATTGTGTTTGGGGCTATGTTTATAGCCCAGACAATTAGTAGCAGAATTGAATTCGTGGCTGTGATTCATTTGCCACATGAGATGTGTTCGACGAACTCGAGTCGTACTTCGGATGGCGATAGTGGTTGGCCACGCGAAGTGCTTATGCACTTTATATCGTTTAACTTGCTGTGCGCTCGAGCTAGCTGAGCTCGTCAGGCAACCCGTCTGTCTTATGTATGTTCACCATGTTTGGGCCATTCTCGCTTGAACCTAGGGTACCAAACTTACCAGTGGAATCCCTTTTAACCATGGTACCTCGATCCGCTAAGACTCATGAGCCGGGCATGGTGGTATGGGACACCGTGGTCGCGCTGTCGGCCTACGCTGGGGCTACGTGCCTCCCCGTAGTGACCAGTGAGCACCTTAACTCGTGAGCCGATTATGGTGGTATGGGACACTATATTCGTGCTGTCGGCCTACATTGATAAGGTGATGGGGGAGTGGTGCAACGTATGCGAGCAACAGCCCTGGCAGCCCTTTGTAGTGACCTCGAGCATACTCTGAAATCGCGGTGAGCCTTAGAGTTTGTCGCGGTATATAGAGTATGAACTAGGCCTGTTTCTGTATAGTGATGAATCGTTTAAGGGGTGATGGGGGAGTGGTGCAACCTTTGTGCGTAACAGCCCTGGCAGCCTCTGCAGTGACCTAGAAAACACACCATCGTCTGATATTAACTAGGACTGACGACCCTAGAATGGATCATGTTTGGGAATAATACAAGGAGGTACCTTAGTTTCCAATCCTCGTTGTTTGAAATGGACTAATTAAAAACTCAGTAATCATGCTCATCATGCATTGCATGTGCCTGAAAGATGTGGAGCACTGTGGGATGAAAGCATGCCATGAGCGTGAGATGGTGTCGCATGAGGGAGTATGTCGGTGAGGGCATACATCATGTCATTCATACTTGCATTAATAAGAGTAGTTAGGAGTGTTTGATTTTATTGCTTTATCATTACTGCTTGACTGTATTGATAACATGTTAACCTATGCTTTATTGTTCCACTGAGTTAGCTACTCACTCCCACGTTACGGGACGGTGTTGTACACACCAACCAGATTTGTTGAATTTCAGATGATGGCGATGCTTATGAAGCAGAGCCGGACTACTTCTATGGTGATGAGGAGGAGTTCTCCTATCATGTAACTCTCTGACGGGTCTCTGAAGACCTGGTACTGTATTGACGGGGCTGTGGTACTTGGGATAGAAGACATTAAACTTACACATTTGGTATATTTTAGAACTGTACTTGTATTTATTTAACCTAGTAATGTTATCACACTCTGGAGACTCATCATAGTTTATATATTTTATCTATCTATCATAGTCTTCCGCTTGCAAATTTAACTGTCTCTGGAGTATGATATGCTGTTTTGGCTTAATCTTACTCATGTTCAATGCACGAATACAGTCAACATTCAATCATCATTCATTTTGTTGCATAAGTGATGTTCTGGAACTCGGGAGTTGAGTTTATGCTCGACCCCCGATTTTCAGGGCGTTACACCCTTCTTCGGCTTCTGGATGGTCCAGATCATTGGACCGATCCTTGCTATGACCGTGCAACAGCCCAAAAAATCCGGGCGATTTCCGGACGCCGTAAACAGGGCTCGCAACCGGATTGATGCTGGACTCTCGATGGGACCCACTTCGATTGCCTTTTGAGATATCCAAACCGTCCACCAAATTCCTCTCATTATTTTGGTCTGAAATGGATGGTTTTTGCTCAGATTTGGTGTGGCCCACAGAAGTTTCCTTTCCGCCGTCGATCGTCCGATTGAATACTCATGTACATGCAGTGTCTTCATGGAGCAAAACGCCACCTAGGCGAGGGTTATATGCCCCTTCCGGTCGCAATGGTCGATCAAGATTGTCCGTTTGATTGATTGGTGGGGCCCACGGATTATCACAACGTCCGCAAGTGATTTTCGCAAACAGAGTCCACGCACCCATGCTCTGTGACGTATGCAGGGCCCATGATCATTGGTGGTTTCGAAATCCACACCGTCCGTTAGTCTCCTCTCCAAAAACCGTTCAGAGATTATCGGTTTTGGATCGTCTTTGCTGCAGCCCACCTTGATTGATCATTTTGCCGTCCAACCTCCGTTTTTCATCGATTAACGTCCGTACACATGCATAGGACCAAATGGATGTCTAGGCGAGGGTGACACCCACCCTAGAGATGCAATGGACGGTGCTGATCACCCATTTGGATGATGTGTGGGGCCCACTAGCCAAACAAACTCAGACAGCGTCGGACGTTGTCTTTATGAAGAAGAAGATTGCGGGTCAGCGCCCGTGTTGACCGGCTCCAAATCCGGTGTGGCGCATGTGGATTTTCCATGGTACACATGCGTCTTGCAATGTGGGGTCCACTGTGACATGTCTGAGAAATCTGCTCCATCCATCCAATTTGACACCCAATTTAAGGAGTTGAGACCAAAGTTGAAGTGAATCCAAATATCAGGTGGGCCTGAAATCATCAGTTTAAGGACTGATTTGTCCGTTGGGATGTTTCCGCAGAGATCCAACGGATGAATTTCGACGTGTACGGTTAATTTATGGTCCTGAGGCCATGTATGAAGTTTCGAGCCGAAAAGATGGTGGAAACCCTATGATCTTGCATTCTGGCCGACTTTCAGGCCACTTGAGCTTCAGTTTCTCGATTTTCTCGGATCTTGGCTGTGTAAAATCGTCAATCCCAATCCCCAGGAGTCTGTCCCCTGCTTTTGTGACATCAGAGTGCCAAATCCACGCTTTTACTATCAGTTTTCAGTCAACGCTCCTAATTGAATCCTGCAACAAAACACAATTAAAATACTCCATTAAGCATTATTGTGTATGTAAAATCTGGCAATAATCGGGGTCTGATATGCAATATTTGACCCTCAACAATCATGCCCTAAAGTGGTCTGTTAAAACGGATGGACGGAGTGGATATAGTATAAATATATCAATGTGGGCCCCACGGTAAGGGCCATACCTTCTTGGGTGAGGCTAGAGTGCACCTATTCCAATACCACGTTTATAGAGAAATTTTCGACTGTATCACCCATTTATGGCCCATTTCCGAAACGAAGCCCACCTCATTTTACCTTCCAAGAATAAGCCCCAACTGTACGGACGCCTTCCCAAAGGTCAAAAATGCCACTGCTTTTTGCTTCAAGCAGATCGGCTGGTGCTCGAAGACGAGCACTGACGCTCCTCGAACTCCGAGTTGTACGAACGGTTCAAAAGAGATCAACGTTACATGGCACCACAGTTATGTATTTATTATATCCACAGCGTTCATCCATATTTCCAGATCATTTCGGAGCATTATCCAAAAAAAAAAAAATCCAAAGATCAACTGGACCACACAACAAAGAGCAGCAGAAAATTGATTTTCACCGTTGAAACTTTTGTAGGGCCCACCATAACATTTATTTTCCATCCAATCTATTCATAAGGTCACAAAGACCTGGATGAAGAGGAAAAATAAATTTCATAATGATCCAAAACTTCTATGACCCCTAAAAGGGTTTCAATGGTAGATGTTCAATCCTCCAAAGCCTTTTACAGTGTGGTCCACTTGATAGCTAGATCTGTCTTATTTTTCCTCTCAAGCCTTAATACGAGTTTTCCAAATAGATGGACAGTTTGGATATAACACATACCTCATAATAGGACCCACAAAATGCGGTGAGGATTACAACAGCAAAAAATAAAATAATAATAATAATAAATAAATAAATAAACCAGGAACCTATGGCTAGGGGGTTTTTTATAGCTACGGATGATAACAGTAGCTAGCCATAGCCCATGTATGTATCAAAGGTCCTTCGATATGCACCGAAGATCTTTCGATCCAGAACCGTCCAGCGAGTTTGCCTCAAAAATCTTGCAATTATGTATTGAATGTATTTTACTAATAGCTACGGATTATAACCGTAGCCACAACTGTAGTCTGTGTCGGTCTACGAATTTTTTTATTTTTATTTTTATTTTTTTTACATGGAGAACTTTATTCTACCTACAATTTTCTCTAATACATATTTATATAAATATGTATATAAAAGCATATAAAATTTTCTCTCTCTCTTTTTTTCATTTCTTTCTTTATTCATTTAACAAGAATATCTTCTAAACCAAAATTAGTTACTTGACATACCCTATATGATTTTGGGGCAGGAGAAGCTACTTTAGCTAACCAACCTGGTTATTTTTTAAGATTCCATTAGGTTGATGGTCAAAAATCCATTTCATTCACTTCGCGGTCAATTTCAATCAATTCGCGGTCAATTTCGTTCATTTCATTTACTTCGCAATCAATTCCATGCATTTCACGGTCAATTCCAGTGATTCCGTTTTGATTCATGGTCATTTTCATGCATTTCATGGTCAATTGCCTTCACTTCACTGTCATTTCCACATATTTCACGGCCAATTTGCTTCACTTTAGGGTCATTTTCATGCATTTCACGGTCATTTCCAGCGATTCTGTTTAGATTCACGGTCATTTCCATGCACTTCACGGTCAATTCTCTTCACTTCACGGTCATTTTCATGCACTTCACGGTCAATTCGCTTCACTTCATGGTCATTTTCATGCATTTCATGGTCATTTTCGGTGATTTCGTTTAGATTCATGGTCATTTCCATGCACTTCATGGTCAATTCTCTTCAATTCACAGTCATTCCATGCACTTCACGGTCAATTCCCTTAACTTCACGGTCATTTCCATACATTTCACGGTCATTCCTGGCAATTCCGTGTTCATTCACGGTCAATTGGACACACTTCACGGTCAATTCACTTCACTTTACGGCCATTTCCATGCACTTCGCGGTCAATTCATTTCACTTCACCATCATTTCCATGCATTTCATGGTCATTCCCGGCGATTCCATGTTCATTCACGATCAATTCGACACACTTCACGGTCAATTCACTTCACGGCCATTTCCACACACTTCGCGGTCAATTCACTTAACTTCACCATCATTTCCATGCATTTCACGGTCATTCCCGGTGATTCCGTGTTCATTCACGGTCAATTCGACACACTTCACAGTTAATTCACTTCACTTCACGGCCATTTCCACGCACTTCGCGGTCAATTCACTTCACTTCACCATAATTTCCATGCATTTCACGATCATTCCCGGCGATTTCGTGTTCATTCATGGTCAATTCGACGCACTTCACGGTCAATTCACTTTACTTCATGACCATTTTCATGCACTTCGCGGTCAATTCACTTCACTTCACTATCATTTTCATGCATTTCACGGTCATTCCTGGCGATTCCGTGTTCATTCACGGTCAATTCGATGCACTTCACGGTCCATTCACTTCACGATCATTCCACATACTTCGCGGTCAATTCACTTAACTTCACCTTCATTTCCATGCATTTCACAGTCAATTCACTTCACTTCACGACCATTTCCACACACTTCGCGGTTAATTCACTTAACTTCACCGTCATTTCCATGCATTTCACGGTCATTCCCGGTGATTCTGTGTTCATTCACGGTCAATTCGACGCACTTCACGGTCAATTCACTTCACTTCACGACCATTTCCACGCACTTCGCGGTCAATTCACTTAACTTCACCGTCATTTCCATGCATTTCACGGTCATTCCCGGCGATTTCGTGTTCATTCAAGGTCAATTCGACGCACTTCACGGTCAATTCACTTCACTTCACAGCCATTTCCACGCACTTCGCAGTCAATTCACTTTACTTCACCGTCATTTCCATGCATTTCACGGTCATTCCCAGCGATTCCGTGTTCATTCACGGTCAATTCGACGTAATTCACGGTCAATTCACTTCACTTCACGGCCATTTCGATGCACTTCACGGTCAATTCACTTCACTTCACCGTCATTTCCATACATTTCATGGTCATTCCCGGCGATTCCGTGTTCATTCACGGTCAATTCGACACACTTCACGGTCAATTCACTTCACTTCACGACCATTTTCACGCACTTCGCGGTCAATTCACTTCACTTCACCGTCATTTTCATGCATTTCACGGTCATTCGGGATTGATTAGTGTTCATTCACGGTCAATTGCATTAAGCACTTCACGGTCAATTCACTTCACTTCACAGCCATTTTCACGCACTTCGTAGTCAATTCACTTCACTTCACCGTGATTTCCACGCATTTCACGGTCATTCCCGGCGATTCCTTGTTTATTCACGGTCAATTCGACGCACTTCACGGTCAATTCACTTAACTTCACGGCCATGTCCACGCACTTCGTGGTCAATTCACTTCACTTCACCGTCATTTCCATGCATTTCACGGTCATTCCCAGCGAATTGAAGTGAATTGAATTGACTGTGAAGTGCGTCGAATTGACCGTGAAATGCATGGAAATGACAGTGAAGTTAAGTGAATTGACCGCGAAGTGCGTGAAAATGGCCGTGAAGTGAATTGACCGTGAAGTGCGTCGAATTGACCGTGAATGAACACGGAATCGTCGGGAATGACCGTGAAATGCATGAAAATGACGGTGAAGTTAAGTGAATTGACCTCGAAGTGTGTGGAAATGGCCGTGAAGTGAAGTGAATTGACCATGAAGTGCGTCGAATTGACCGTGAATGAACACGGAATCGCCTGGAATGACCATGAAATGCATGAAAATGACGGTGAAGTTAAGTGAATTGACCGCGAAGTGCATGGAAATGGTCGTGAAGTGAAGTGAATTGACCGTGAAGTGCGTTGAATTGACCGTGAATGAACACGGAATCGCCGGGAATGACCGTGAAATGCATGGAAATGACGTGAAGTGAAGTGAATTGACCACAAAGTGCATGGAAATGGCCGTGAAGTGAAGTGAAGTGACCGTGAAGTGCGTCGAATTGACCGTGAATGAACACAGAATCGCCAAGAATGACCGTGAAATGCATGAAAATGACGGTGAAGTGAAGTGAATTGAATTGACCGTGAAGTGCGTGGAAATGGCCGTGAAGTGAAGTGAATTGACCGTGAAGTGTGTCGAATTGACCATGAATGAACACAGAATCGCCAGGAATGACCGTGAAATACATGGAAATGCCGGTGAAGTTAAGTGAATTGTCCACAAGTGCGTGAAAATGGCCGTGAAGTGAAGTGAATTGACCGTGAAGTGCGTTGAATTGACCGTGAATGAACATGGAATCGCCGAAAATGACCGTGAATGCATGAAAATGACCCTAAATTGAAGCGAATTGGAAATGAAATGCGTGAAAATGACCATGAAGTGAAGGCAATTGACCATGAAGTGCATGGAAATGACTGTGAATCTAAACGGAATTGCCGAAAATGACCATGAAATGCATATAAATGACACTGAAGTGAAGCGAATTGACCGTGAAATGCATAGAAATGACTGTGAAGTGAAGAGAATTGACCGTGAAATGCATGAAATTGACCGTGAAGTGAAGGAGAATCACCGGGATTGATCGTGAAGTAAATGAAATTGACTGCAAACTTATTAAAATTGTCTGCGAAGTGAATGAAATGGATTTTTGACAATTGACCTGATGGAATCTTGGAAAATAACAAGGTTAGTTGGCTAAAGTATCTTCTCATACCTCAAAATCATATATGGTACATCAAGTAACTAATTTTGGTTTAGAAGATATTCTTATTAAATGAATAAAGAAAGAAATGAAAAAAAGAGGGAAATTTTTTTTATATACTTATATATACATATTTATATAAATATGTATTAGAGAAAATTTTAGGTAGAATAAAGTTCTCCATGTAAAAAATAAAAAATAAAATTTTACATAGACTATTACAGACTACAGTTATGGCTACGGCTATAATCCGTAGCTTTAGATTTGGTACGTATCAAATACACTACTATATGTATCAAAATTTGCTGAATTTTTTATGCAAACTCGCTGGACCTTTTTCGATCATATTGAAAGACATTCGATACATGTACATATCGAAAGGCCTTCGATGCATAGCAAAGGACGTATTGAAAAAGGATGGGCTTAGGTTATGGCTACGGTTATAATCGGTAGCCATAGATTCCAGGATTCTTTTTTATGTTATTTTTTCATGTTGTAATCCCCACCACCTTTGTGGGTCCTGTTATGAGGTATGTGTTATATCCAAACCGTCCATCTATTTGGAGAACTCGTATTAAGTCTTAAGACAAAAAATAAGACAGATTTAGCTATCAAGTGGACCACACTGTAAAAGGCAGTGGAGGATTGAACGTCTACCATTGAAGCCCTTTTAGGGGTCGCAGAAGTTTTGGATCATTATGAAATTTGTTTTTCCTCTTCATCCAGGTCTTCGTGACCTTATGAATAGATTGGGTGGAAAATAAATATTGTGGTGGCCCTACAAAATTTTTAACGGTGAGAATCAATTTTCCCGCTGCTCTGTGGTGTGGTCCAGTTGATCTTTGGGTATGATTTTTTTTTTTCGATAATGCTCCGAAATGATCTCGAAATATGGATGAACGTTGTGGATATAATAAATACATAACTGTGGGGCCATGTAACTTTAATATCTTTTGAACCGTTCGTACAACTCGGAGTTCGAGGAGCGTCAGCGGCCGATCCTCTTGCGGAAGGAAAAGCTGGGGCATTTTCGACCTTTGGGAAGGAGTCCGTACAGCTGGGGCTTATTCTTGGAAGGTTAAATGAGGTGGGCTTCGTTTCGTAAATGGGCCATAAATGGGTCGTACAGTCGGAAATTTCTCTAGTTCATATAGATGCTAACGTGTCCAAATGCAAGCCCACTATATTATTTCTCCGGGACAAATGCGTATTAAACGAATTGCATCAGGTACGAGTAGCCGGACGGATGTACTGAGTTCATCCTATCCGCGTTCTACATAGTGATTATGAGCCTGACAATCTGGGCCATCCAGCTGATGAATCCCAACATTCTATGAGCTGTAAAAGTTTGAAACTGATAAGAAAATCCTAATTGTCTGATTATAAGTAACCTTTTAACGAATGAATGTGGACCATTGAATCATGGAGAATATAAATCCATAGGGCATCAATCAGCCCATGCAGCTTTTAACACATGGAGAATAGAAATCCGTGGTGGGGCCCACCCACCATTCCTTCTCACGAACAACTGGCTGTACGAAACTATTAAACCATGGTTAGTATCTCTACTTGGGTGAGCCCCACGTGTGCCACTTACAAACTCAATTTTGCCATTTAATGCCAGAGAGAGTTGTCTACGTTGCCAAAAGCGATATCGACCCAATCCCCAAGGATATCTACAGATTGCTCAGATTTTCAGATCACAAGAGTCTAAAAGTGGGGCCCATGGTTCCCAGCCATGATGGACGATGAACCAAAGATCTCATCGATGGGACGATCCTAACCTTTCACTTGGTAGCCTGAAACATAGGAACGGTCCACGTTCATTTGAAAAATAGCCCAAGATTGTTGGAGATGATCTCCCCCATCTGATATATTTTTGGGAGATGACCTATCCCAGGGTCCTTCCTCGGTGGGAATCATCAGATCAACGGCTTGAATCACTGAACCATGGTATACACTTGAAAAAAAAAAACCTTAAAATGCGAGTATAGTGTTGATATCTTCAGGCGAGGATCACTTAATTGCCTCACAAGCCCTGTAGAGATACTGTCATCCTCGACCCAGTATATCTTTTAAGCTTGTCAAGCAAGGGCCACGGTTTAGTGATCCAGACCGTTAATCTGACCTTCAACGTTGATGGATCTCACTTGGAATGGACAATTATAACCTTTCAGTTCACGGCTTGCGATATATTATTAGATGAATCATTGATCCTCGACCCGAGTATGTGGATCAGAAGTGTCCTCGGGTATTCAGTCTTGACAATTAGGGTCCATGATTCACTAATCCAGACCATTTCCCTGTTAGGCCTTCTCTTGGATTGACCATACCTAAAAAATCTGACATCTTGAAAGACACTAGCCACGAGTATTGGCCCTACTTCCACTTGAATAAGGACCGTTGCTTTTATTTCTCTTTTTAACCGTCCAAATGCAATCCACATATTGGAATGATAGGATTGTCCTATCGGCGTTGGCACCCAACAAACAAATGATCTTGATCCTTGAACCGGAGTCGAGGATCCTAGCTGATTGGATCGCTAGGAACATATGATCCGTCTGAATTTTAGTCTATGATCCGTGATCCGTCAATTGGACGGACTGGATCAATGGGCATGGACACTTATCTGATCAGAGGGATAGATCGTACACATGAGTTTTGGTGCACTTTTATTTATAGAGACTTTCCATGCACTCCCAGTTGCATCGGTTCGCTTGGACAGTCCCAACGGCAGATCTGAAGTTGTTCCTTAACTTCAGGACACGTGGCATAGGCTACCACCGATAATTTAATCCATCGTTAAGTTGGCCATATTTTCTGTAGCCATCCTTTTTCAACGCATAACAAATTTATAATCGTAAGCAATCCTGATGGTCCCTGAATAAATAAATGGAACAAATTTTATTAGATTTATTTTTTATAAATGATCTCAACCGTCTATGTTTATGAGCATAGATCAAATAATTAGTAGTTAATAGAAGTTATGTGGGCCTTACTATAATGTCAGTGAGAAATCCACTCCAATTTTTTTAACCCCGCTAGTAGCTTAAAAAGAAGGTAGATCTAAAACTCAGATGGATGACAGAAAAAGTGAGAATGGAAAATTGTTTATAAAATTATATCCACCAATGGACCAAAGACATAAATTATGAGGAAATTGTAAAAATAAATACTGGTAAATGTTTTTGACAAATTACACACCTTTTCATTCCATGTGCAAATTAATGAGATTAATAATATAAAAGATTTAATGGATGAAAATTACTTCTAATATAAATAAGCAAATCACCAAACATATATGATGCAAGAAACACTAGAATTTTTTTTACATGGAAAACCTTTTGATGTAAAGAGAAAAAGCATGAGATTTAATCAACGACAAATCCACTATAATGAAAATAATGAGAGTACCGTTATCAAAAGATTTCTTTGTTTTCTTTTTTAAAACCCAAACTACTTAACCCAAAGATGGATTATAAGTAACATGAAAGAAAATAATTTTTCATTAACTAGGAATTGTAAAAACCTGCAACACAACCTTTGAAGAAAACAATTAAAAAAGCCGGCGTTGTAGATGGGCCCTCGAGAACCTGAATGTGAAAGATTTTGGCAATAAAAAGATCTCATTCTCGGCTTATACAAAACCCCTTCTCCATTCTTCTTCTTCTTCGAGAAAGAAAAAAAAAAAAACCCCAATATTACTTCAATATATTATCTTTAAGCAAGTCTTTTTTTTTTTCTTTTCATTTTACTTCGATTGGCCAAAAGGCCAAAATACCCCTCACACACATCTGTCAAAGATGACATGACTTAAGCCCATATGTGTCGGTCCACCTCCACATGAGGATGGACTCCCAACACCATTCTCGCTATTTCTTGTCAAATGGTGTTGATGATTGGTTTCCGAATGTATGTGTGCAGGTGTACTAGAATTGGATTTGATGCTCAGTTCAAATCGAATGGCTATGACCCCAAGCACTAATATTCAAAGAATGAGGTTCATCTTTTGATGATGGGTTACACATTTGTCTTCTGTACAAAAGGACATTTTAATATAAATAAAGTGAAATGAGAAAGGAATTCTTATAATCGGTCGTAGAAAACAATTGTAAAACACTTCTCCAAGTGAAGAACTGAGTCCAGCGTGCAAGCGTAAACTTAAATTACAGCTAAGGTTATCAGCTACTTCATTAACATTACAGGTTACACAACAGAATGTAAATAGTAGGCTAAGAGTAAAGAATTACTCAAAAAAATATAATTTGCTTGGCATGAAAAGTAAAGTGATTATATTATGAAATATAAAAATGATAGATAATTGAAAGATAATATTTGGTTTGATTGGGTTGGTATAGGACGAGATCTTCCTACTTACATTTCTTTTCTATTTATTGCTTTAATCTGGTCATTTAAACGAGAACTTTAACCAAAAATATCTTTTCATTATATGACACGTGTCTTTTTCAATTGAATTTTTACAAATATGGTACACCAGGTGGTCCACCTAAAATTCGGATCTCTGTCGTCCTTTCTCTCCGCCTGTTTATTATTCTCTAGCGTATGAATGAAGTCACGTGGCAATATGAAATAAAATTTACATTTTTACATTGTATATATTACATTTTTACGCCTTATCATTACAGTTTTACGCACAAAGGCACATATTTCCAAACCTCCAGTCACTGATATATACCAAACATGTACACGTGGCAGATATGCCTGCCTGCCCAGATTATCAAGCTCTTGGGCCCCATTGTAAGTGAAGGGTGGCTCAAAAATCACATCAATGGACAATCCTGACTGTCCATAAGAAAAGGTCAGCCGTCCAAATTCAGTGGGTGAAAACCGATGGTAAGGATTGTCCAATGAAAGTGATATTTCATATATGACCCATCCACAGTGGCCCCCATGATTTCGGCGGCCAGATTGGCATGCATTTACGCCAACACATAGGATCAGTGATCTTACCAAATAAAATTTAAGGATTTTGACATAGAGCTCCTTTGTCTAAACATAATAACACCCTCCCTCTTGTGTTTTCTCAAACAACACCACTTTCAATTTTCATATACGGTGAAAATGAAAATCGTCCTCCCCTTAAATCTTTAAAAGGACAAGCTAACATTATTAAATTAGCAAAATATTTTTAGAAAAATGACAATATTACCACTCCCAAATCTCCAATACCCCAAACCTAATCCTAACTTCTTTTCTCTATTTTCTCCCAAACCCCAACCCTACCATCTACCAAAACCAAGGGTAAAAAGGTCCTTTTCTTTGTGATTAAATGTCATTCATAACAGCTATGACATTGCTCCAACGCATTTTGCTTACGGATCTTACCTACCTGCTGTTTTTTTTTTTTTTTGTAATTTTTTTTTTTTTTGCATAATATTAAAAGCAGAATTTCTTATTTGTCAAAATGCATAAGGAATGGGGTTATTTGTCTTTAGCCACCGGTTTGCATTGGTAGAAATCAAAAAGTACGAAAATGGAAACCTGTAGAAAAGAATCTTTAATATCAGGAGATACAGAAATATCAATGGTTAAAAAGTAAGATCTGTACTGAAATCTTCATTTTTCAAGCTTTTGTGTTTTTTTTTTTTTTTGGGAAAATGGGTACACCATTTTAAAAAAAAAAGGAAAACTGTGGAAAGAAAACCAATTTCCACAATCGCTTTTGCTTTCACAAATGGCTGAAAATGCCACATAGGAGGAAATCTACCTCCTTCCAATGGTTGAATGTTGTTTTACACCCATCTAAAAAATAAGTGTGCTATATGTAAAAATCTCTAAAAGTTAGATTTAGTTAGGCTCTTCCTGTGCAATGTAGCATGGTGGGACTGCTTCTTTTCTTTTCTTTTCTTTTTTCTTTTTTTTTTCTTGGATCTGCCAAACAGATTCTCTCAAACTTTCTCAAGAAATAGGAAACTACCCAAATCAGTAAATCTCCCATTTCTTCAATACAAAGTGAAAAATAAAAAATAAAAACAAACAAAGAAGATGATAGTATTAACTAGTTCTGTATTAGTATAACATCAACATCTCTCTAATACAAAAAGGTCAAGCATATCTGAAACAATTTCATCTCTAATCTCGTAAAAAATTGCATCTCCTATCTCATTCCCAATCTCTTGGATCTGTGGTTGGAAATGCTTCCATTGCTGTCCATTCTCTGAAAAATCAGATTCTAGCATTTGAGTTATATTTGTTTCATCCCCACCTTGTTTTCCCCATGAAATTATCTGATCACAAACAATCTTCCCAAGCTTTTCAGGCCCAATACATTCATTGCTTCTTTCCTTTCTTGCATGGCTTTCTATCACTTCTCTCACACAATCAAATAAAAGCTGCTTTGTCTGCTGCAATACCCTTTTGCTCTTCAAATGCTGCGAAGAACCATCCCCAAGAAGATCCCATAGAGATGCTGATAGAATCGCTTCTTCCGATGCTTCATTGTGTAGATTGAAATTCAGAGCATATGGATTTTCTCCATTGCCTGTTCTTGGGCAGAATTCCACTGTTTTATTAAAAAGAGAAATCAAGAAACTGAAATTTCAGTAAGGATCATAAGAATAGAAGGGGTTGGGATGGAACATATACTCCAAGTTACAGTATATATAATGGATTGAGCTTTGGAAAAGCTTACTGTGATTGTGGCCTGGAGACCCTTCATCAGATGGTGGTTCTAGTACTGACACAGGGCTGAATTGCTTGCAGTCTTCCATGCATCCCCATTGAAGTTTTCTATCTGCAGCAGCCTGTTGGGTTTGTCAGCACAGCCAAACTCCATGAATTTCTAGAAGATATGTTGAATGCATTAGAACAGAAAGATAAGTACAGAAACAGGAGCATTTCTAACCTGTTTTTTCAAGTTGTAGAATTCTAAAGGTCTAAAATTCTCTGTAGAAGAGAAGATGACATTGCCATCAGGACATGAACTGCGTGCCCTTCCACTGCAAGCTGATGAAACTTGATCCAATTCCATGACTTGGGTCTTTTTATCCTTATCAGAATCATAACTATAAAGACTAAATCTTCCACTACCAGAAGGTTTCCGATCGCAATTCGACGTATTCCGGTCGAAAATAAGATTTTTAAGTGCTGATTTCAGTAGCTTAGAAGTATTGATTCCTTCTCTGCTCAACCTCAGCAGTTTTTTGCAAGAGTCACCGATCCAGGACTGGTTTCTAGCATCTGAGTTATAGATCTTCTTGGAGTAGCCTTTCTCTAGAAGGTAGACATCTAGAATAAAAGGCTCTTGTTGCTCTTCGAGGAGATCGGAAAGCCGCCTAATTGGGGCTGGTTTAGTATGAGAGGAGGCCATTAGACCAGCAATCTGAAGGCTTTGAGGGAGTTGAAAGAGAAGATAAGGGTTGTGAAATTTAAGCAGTGGGGAGAGAAGGTGAAGGTGAAGTTGAATAGTATTAATGGGGATAGACAAAGCATATCTGTCAGTATGAGACTGATCAGAGGGAGAGAGAAGGTTGGAGATGGAGAATTGAGAGAGAGAGAGAGAGAGAGAGAGAGAGAGACTTAAATAAGGTTTTTGCTGAGGTGCAAGTCACCTAGAGTCCAGGCAAACCTGTAATTGATAGCAGACAGCAGCAGTTAAAATAGAGAGAATCTGAAGATTGCTAGGAATTGTTTTTGTGTGGGGACTTCTCTCTATCTCTCTCTCTCAGCAAATGTATACTTCTCTGTGGCACATGAATTCCACATAAGCGACGCCGCTGTTCGGTGATCCACACCGTTCATCTGATTGGCTAGTTCCTGGATGGGCCATCCTCCGAAAACCACCTACTGCAAGATTGATCCCTTCAACGATTAAGAAAAAATTACAAAATATTCCACATTAAGCAGAAAATAGGCCAATGATCTAAGATCTAGGGTCTGACAATCCATGACATTTTTTGGGTGTCCCCAATCCATCCTTGAATTGATCAATTCAATGGCGTGGACCACCGAATAACGGTCCCATGTCACCGTATTATGTGCCTCAACACCATAAAGTTCCTCATAATACTTACCATGTAGTCATGGGTATAAATGTATGCATGCAATGGTCCCCCCACTCTTTTTGTCATGTAGTGATGGGTACCCATAATAATAAGTGATGGGAATTGAAGTAGATTTAGAGTTTTTTATTTTTAAAACTTGTTTTTGCATGGAGGCCTGTTTGGTAGCAACTCTTAAGAATATTGCGTTTTGTTTTATTTGTTAGTATGAGACATGTCCCCATGCAATATTTTAGTTACTGTTATGGCTACATCTAACATATCATGTGTCTGTGCCCAGGAATCCCTCTCTCTTGTTCCTCTCTTACACCCCCAAAATCAAGATTTATACTAATCTAATGAAGTTTCAAGTCTCAAGACTAACAACCAGACACTGCAAAATGCTCTGCATCATGTGTGTGTATGTACTTCATGGGCTGAATGGCTATCAGAATGCATTCATGTTGGAGGGCCCCACAACTCCTTCAGTTAAAAAATGTTGCAAGAACACTAATAAATGGACTATTGTGGGGAAAATAAGGCACCCTTTTTTCCTTTTTTCTATTTTAGAAAAATGGAAATTATTGCATTTGGGAAGAGGAGAACGTGTTTGGTTTTGAGTCACACACGTTCATGACTGGTATTTTTGGAAGATACAAACAGCGAAAATGACCGGGAACAAAAGTGTTATCTTTCTTGGTGTTAAGTAGTTATCATCATTTTGACATTAACGAGGAAATTTATGAGGATGTGATGAGGGGTTATCCATTAGATGCACCCTATCTGAATGTTGAGATTTTTGGGTGGTGGTTAAATATTTATTGTTTTCTATGTTGCGCCCCACCTGATAGTTCGATCTACTTGACTTTTGAGGTGCCTCATTTTCATGGTGGGACAATCTTGCTAAACAGGTAAGATGTCATACAAACACTACAAAGAACTTGTAATATACCCCATAACATATATATTTCTTAAAAGAGTTTTGCTAATGTTCTGATGTAGAGTGGGTCACGGACAGTTTCATGGCTAAGATGGATCAGAAAAGGCCCGGTCGACAACAAGAAGTGATCCGGACCATCGGACCTTAGATCGGGTGTATCTCGCAATCCAGAATGAGTTACCTGATGTAAAATATATGATTTTGGGGTAGAACGAGCTACTTTAGCCAACCAACCCTGCAATGCAGGGTTGCGATGCCCGGAATTGTGAAAAACCCCTGGATCGACGGTCGTTTCCCTGCTTTAATTTCGTTTTTACTATAAATAGTAAGTTTTAGTTTGATTATAACTCTTCATCCATCGGGCATTAGGAGTTGTGCCCAACGTGAAAAGAGCTTAGAATAATTAGGAGAACGGTTTGGTGAAGCCAAATAGGACACTTACTATTTTTGGCCGAAAACCTTGCGCACTAGTAGACATCACGACCTTCTATAAATAGTAAGTTTACTATTTATAGTAAGTCACAATTTCTAGGAGTTTTAGATGTAGTTTGATTCTGATTTCTTTCCCATTGCTTGGTACCCCTATTTAAAGGGTTGTGAACTCATTTTTAGTGATCAATTAATCAATTTTGAATTGCTTAGAATTTATTCCTATTTTCTGCTTTCTTTCCTCATGGATTCAAGAAGTCTTTGTGAAGAGTCCAGAGAAGCTCCGTGGATTCGGAGAAGTTATCCTCATCACGTTCATCCCTGTGTCAATTGGTATCAGAGTGAGGTTTCCCCTCGGGCCGATGGCAAATAATGAAGGTATGAATCAAAATCCTGCAAACGGTGATTCAGGGATTCGCTATCTTTCGGAAAGAATGGAAACTTTCTACCGGGAGAGTCAGTTGACCATGCAAGGGCTGCAGGTAACTCTCGACCGTCTTGCGGATGCGCTACTTCCGTCCCGAACCCTAAGCGGTGCTCCACCACCTATGGTTGCTCCACCACCCGTGGTTGCTGTACGACACAACCCCAATTTTCGTAGAGCACTACCAGTGGCAAACCGTAGGGTTACACCAGATGATTAAAGTTCTAGCGACGAAGACCTTAATGAGGGTTTTGCCCGACGACCGATCCATGGAGGCGATCACCTAGATCGTGCTAAAAGAGACTATTGAGGTAAGGCTGAACTGCCTAGTTTTAATGGTTTATTACGTATAAAAGATTTTCTCGATTGGCTAGCCGAAGTAGAGAGATATTTTAATTATATGGACGTGCTAGATCATAAAAGGGTAAAATTGGTAGCGTTTAAGTTAAAATCTGGTGCTTCTGAATAGTGGAAATAATTACAACTCTCACGAACCCACCAGAACAAGGCGCCCATCTCATCATGGCAACGGATAAGACGTCTTCTTTGATCACGATTTCTCCCCAGTGATTATGAGCAAATATTATTCCAGCAATACCAAAATTGCCGACAGAAAAATCGAACCGTCACATATTATACTGATGAATTCCAGCGGTTGGCTACACGAAACGATCTGTCAGAATCTGAGTCATAGAAGGTGGCACGATTTATAGGTGGGTTGTGACCGACAATTCAGGACCGAGTTCAGATGTATCTTGTCGGGACCGTGGATGAAGCAGTTCAATTGGTGGGTAGGGCAGAAACACAACTTGCAAGAGTTCCTGCTCGTCCCTATCATTCAATTAGACCCCCCATGACGGGTCCCACGCAGGATCCAATGCTGGCAATCCAATGCTGGCACGAGGAAAAGATCCAGTAGGAGAACGTTCTCAACCTCCTACAGCCGCAAGTTATGATACGGGGAGCGGCTCATTCAGACCTCAATGCGCAGCACCCATAACAGCAGGCCCGAGTAGGATTCCAAATCCTTATGCTCGGCCAAGGTCGAACAATTATTACCGCTGTGGCCAGCCAGGCTACTTATCAAACACCTGCCCTCAACGTCCCGCAGCACACTTGACTATAAACAAAGGGGGCATTGAAGATGAGGCCGCAGAAGAAGACCATGGCTATGATGAACATGAACAAACCACTGAAGAAATAGCAGGTGGCGATGAAGTGACAGGCGAGAATCGTGGCGAATTTCTAGTTGTGAGGCGATTACTGTATACCCCATGAAAGGAATTACATCCACAGCGACACAATATATTCCGTACTCGGTGCACTGTCAACGGAAATGTTTGTGATGTGATCATAGACAGTGATAGTAGCGAGAACATCATCTCAAGAATGATGGTGGACAAGTTGCGGCTACCAACGACGAAACATCCTTCCCTATACTCAATTGGCTAGATAAAAAAGGTGAATGAGACCAAGGTAACTGAACAATGTACTATCTCATTTTCAATTGGTAAAAATTATAAGGATCAGATATTTTGTGACGTGGTCGACATGGAAGCTTGCCACATGCTACTCGGTCAACCCTGGCAGTCGAACCTCGATGCGACCCATTGGGGGCAAGACAATGTGTACGTATTCGTCAAGGATAGTCGAAAAATAATCCTTGCCCCTATGGCATTAGAGAACCACCCTGAAGCTTCTAAAGTGGAGGAGAGTTCCCTCTTGACCATTCGGGATTTCATGGAGGAATCCAAGGAAACCGGCGAGGTATACGCCGTAGTGGTGAAGGGCGAGAAAGAGGAACCCTCAAATATCCCTCCAAGTTAAGACTATTGCAAAACGAATTCAAAGAAGTCTGGCCTGAGGATTTACCTAATGGATTACCCCCCATGAGGGTCATCCAACATCACATAGACCTCGTCCCTTGGGCTAGCCTACCCAACCGCCCTCATTATCGGATGAGTCTGAAGGAGTGTGAGATACTTCAGGGGCAAGTGGAGGAATTGATCCATAAGGGTCTCTTGAGAGAGAGCATGAGCCCATGTGCCGTACCAGCATTATTAACACCAAAAAAAAAATGGAAGCTGGCACATGTGTGTCGACAGCCGGGCAATCAACAAAATTATCATCAAATATCGGTTCCCAATACCATTGTTAGACGACATGCTCTATATGCTAAAAGGGGCAAAGGTGTTCTCTAAACTAGATCTAAGGAGTGGGTACCATCAGATTCATATCTGACCCGGTGATAAGTGGAAAACGACATTCAAGACCAAGGAAGGGTTGTATGAGTAGCTGGTCATGCCCTTCGACCTTCGAACGTACCAAGTATTTTTATGCGTTTGATGAATCAAGTGTTAAAACCATTTACTGGCCGATTTATGGTAATATATTTTGATGACATATTGATATATAGCTAGGATGAGGCGGAGCACAGGAAACATCTCAGACATGTGCTATAGGTCCTACAAATTAACAAGTTATCCTCAACTTGAAGAAGTGTAGTTTTTTAACCAACAGCCTGTTGTTTCTAAGATTTGTTGTAACGTCCACGGGCATTCGTGTGGACGATGAAAAGATGTGAGCTATTAGGAAATGACCAATCTCGACAAACATTCATGAGGTGAGGAGTTTTCACGGGTTGACGACTTTCTATCGTCAATTTGTGCGAGATTTTAGCACCATTGTCGCGCCTATAATAGATTGCATAAAAAAAAGACCGTTTTAGTGGACCGATAAAGCTGACAAGAGTTTTCATGAGATCAAGCATCGTTTGTGTACAACACCGGTCTTGGTGCTTCCTAATTTCGACAAATTATTTGAGGTTGAGTGTGACGCTTCATACATCGGAGTTGGAGGAGTATTATCATAGGAAGGCAGGCCAGTAACCTTCTACAGTGAGAAACTCAGCGAAGTCCGAAAGAAGTGGTCGACTTATGAGCTTGAGTTGTATGCAGTTGTTCAGGCGCTGCGACATTGACGGCATTATCTGATTCAAAGAGAGTTTATTCTGTACACTGACCATCAAGCATTAAAGTTTATTAATAGTCAGACTAACGTGAATCGTGTGTATGCTAGATGGGTTATGTTTTTACAGGAATTCATGTTCGTTCTGAAGCACAAGTCAGGACAGCAGAACAAGGTGGGTGATGCACTTAATCATCGTACATCACTACTTGTTACGATGAGCAACGAGGTGGTCGGCTTCGACTGTCTCAAGGAGTTGTATGCAGAGGATGAGGACTTCAAAGATTCTTGGATGAAGTGCCAAGAAGGTCACCCCAGTGACCTTTATATACAGGACAATTTTCTCTTCAAAGGAAATCGATTGTGCATCCCCTAAAGTTCTTTGAAGGAGCAGATTATTCAGGAGCTACATGGAGGTGGCCTCGGTGGACACCTTGGGCGAGACAAGACGCGAGCTCTTGTGGAAGAGCGGTATTACTGGCCGCAATTAGTACATGATGTGGGAAAAGCCGTACAACGTTATCATGTTTGTCAGACCTCCAAGGGACAATTTCAGAATACAGGCCTCTACACCCCGTTACTTGTGCCTGACGGTCCTTGGGAGTCAATCGACTTCGTACTTTGTCTCCTACGAACATAATGTGGTATGGATTCGGTGTTCGTGGTGGTAGATCGTTTCTCCAAGATAACACACTTTATCCCATGCAAGAAGACCCTCAATGCAACGCACGTGGTGAATCTATTCTTTAGGGAGGTCGTACGGTTACACGGGGTCCCCAAGACCATTACTTCTGATCGTGACACGAAGTTCATTAGCCACTTTTGGCAGACTTTGTGGACTCGATTTGATACACGACTTCAATTCAGCAGTGCTTACCACCCACAGACTAATGGGCAGACCGAAGTTGTAAATCGCACGTTGGAAAACCTTCTTCGCTGTATTTCAAGAGAAAAACCGAAGCAGTGGGATTTGGTCTTATCTCAAGCAGAGTTTACATTCAACAACATGGTGAATCGCTCGACAGGGAAGTAGTTTGATTCTGATTTCTTTCATATTGCTTGGTACCCCTATTTAAAGGGTTGTGAACGCGTTTTTAGTCATCAATGAATCAATTTCGAATTTCTTAGAATTTATTTCTATTTTCTGCTTTCTTTCCTCGTGGATTCGAGAAGTCTCTGTGAGGAGTCCAGAGAAGCTCCGTGGATACAGAGAGGTTATCCTCATCACGTTCATCCCTGCGTCATGTTCCCAAACCTTTTAAATGACAAATGGGTGATTTATTATAGATTTGAACCATTCATTCATTCATACAACTAAAGCAAGCCATGTTGTAAAAATCATGGAAAACAGGTGATCATAAGATTCTAATCAAAAGCATGAAAGTGGACAGTCAAGATAGACCGGAGAAACAAAATAGGTCCAATCATCGTCTCGGAACATCTAGTAAATAAATCCCACTTTGTATTTCTTAGATTCTAATGTAACACTATCATTTGTGATTTTAACCAAACAATAACCGGTTGAAACAAATTGGCCTCATTCAAAGGGTTAGGATCATCGCACCGGCATGATTCTTGCACCATGTAATGCTCCTAATTGTGTGAATGAATGACTAGTTCAGATCAGTGATAGGTCACCACATGTGCTATTTAAAAGGTTTGAGGACGTTGCTAATGTAGCCACCGCCCATTCTTAAATTCCAACAAGACCATGAACACCCAAATAAAGTAGATATAGGATTCCTTGTAAGAGTTCCTTGAGGGCCCGGGTGGATTGGAAGGGATTGAATGGTATTTGGGTGGATGGCATGGATTTCAAGGCAATGATGGTGTTGTCAGTGGATTGTCTTAAGATCCATGGGATTGCTATATCCCAGGATTGCTATATCAAGTCTGTTTGGCACGCCCGGCCAATCCCGGTATTAAACCTTCCCATCCCTTCCAATCCCTCGAACCAAACACTTCCCAGGCAAATTTGAACCGATTAGGGTGGATTGGATGGGATTTAAAGGTAATGATGGTGTTGTCAGTGGATTGTCTTAAGATCCATGGGATTGCTATATCCCGGGATCAGATCACCCAGTCTGTTTGGCACGCCCGGCCAATCCCGGGATTTAACTTCCAATCCCTTCCAATACCATCCAATCCCTTCCAATCCGCCCGGCCAAATGGGCCCTAAACGTGATAGACAAGAGGTCCCCTGTAATACTCACGTGTCTGCAGCACACGTGTAGCTACTATTTTTGGACTTGAACAAAAGCTAGCTCCATTGAAGGAAGTGTTTTTACAGACCTATCTTCTGGTTAGGACCATCCCATAGAAGGGATCTTTGGGTTACCTCCATCCACCTATGGTACTTCATATCAACGACCTGGATCACCAAAAAAGGTGGGTCCCACATTTACAGTTTAGCTTACATTTTACTTCTTTATTTTCATTAGTTTCATGATAAGATAGGCTTTATAATGTATAAGCTTTCCTATTCTTGTAATTATAATGTTTCTTGTTTCTTTCTAAATTCTATCAGCTAACTGTAGTTTACTTTGGAATTTTGCTTTTCGGAAGTTGGTTCCAATCCACACAATCATGAAAACATATTAAAATAATAATAATTTGACTTATCACAATATCATCATTTTGGGTGAATTCGGTTCCATCTCCAATCGTTGTAGCTAAGATGGTCCATTAGCTGAAAACAATGACAAAATCATCACATGCATCATCCTTGAAAAAGATGGGGAAAGATGCTTAGTTTCAAGGACAAATCATGAAAGCAAAATGGAATCAAAGGACTTACCAATGAAAAGCCATATTTCTCTTAAATTGCCTGAATTGGGTTTGGAATTGTTAGGTGCTGTATAATTAGACACGTGCGGCCGACGTCGCTAGAAACATTCTCTTGTTTATTTCGGCATAATCATGGCCATTCATCTAACACAATTATCTGTTCCAATGCTGATATTTTCATATTCCAAAGTGCAATATTTATTTCAGCATAATCATGGCCATTCATCTAATACAATTATCTGTTCCAATGCAGATATTTTCATATTCCAAAATGCAATATTTATTTCAGCATAATCATGGCCATTCATCTAATACAACTATCTGTTCCAATGCTGATATTTTCAAATTCCAAAATGCAATATTTACAGCTTCTCCGAACAATGTTGAAAAATCAATTATCGTATACTCATATAGCAGCAACAACACTCATTTTACGACGGCTCTCAACCGTCTATTCATGGTGGGCGGGAATCTCTATGGCGCATTTGAATTTCAATTGGCTGGACAGATGGGTTAAGATCGAACGGTACATGATCGGCTGCTGACCGATTGGAGCAAAAGAAGTCAGGCGCTCTCAGATCAAAATAACAAGCAATGAATATATTGCATTTTGGAAATGGACCATCTTAGCTAGTTCAACTAACAGAAATCGTGTAAAATATCAATGCTCTGGTGATTTTGAAATTTCTTATAAGAAAACACTGCCCAGTCGCACGACGGTCGATCGATCGCCTACCTGGATCCCACTCACTAAATTTCATATTCCCAAAATGCCGTTGCACATGGGCATTGGACTGATCACTTTGCCGTTGGATAAGGTTTTAAGTCCGGTGACTTGCTTATTGATGGGGGGAAGGACGTGATGAGGTGATCACCGTCTTCCTCATGGATAACTAATCCGAATCCAACTAGCTTTTCTGGACTCCTCACAGAGATTCCTCGAATCCATAAGGGATGAAAATATAAATAATATCTAACAATTTGAAATAAATTGATTGATGATTTTTTTTTTTAATAAAATTACAATATTTTAAATAATGAGCTCAAACCTAGGAAGGATTTTTAGACTCAAAATCTTTAAAAACGTGACTTATTATAAATAGTAAACTTACTACTTATAGACGGTCATCATAACTACTAGACTTCATGATTTTTTGTCAAAAATAGTTAGTGTCCAATTTGGCCTAACCACATTACTCTCCTAATTTCTAAGTCATTTTAATGTTGGGCATAACTCGTAAAACATAAATGATCAATAGTTATGATCAAATTAAAACTTATTATTTATAATAAAAACGGAAACAAAATGAACTTTTGACTGTCGATCTAATGGAATCTCGCAAATCCAGTGTGGGCAACCCAGGATAGTGGGGTTGGTTGGCCTACCCCAAAATCACATATGATATGTCAAAAAACTCATTCCGGTTTGCAAGATACGACTGTTTTAAGGTTCCAACGATCCTAATCACTTCTGCCTTTAATCGGGCCTTCTCTGGTCCATCTTTTTCATGAAAGTGTCTGTGACCCGCTATACATCACTTATCATTCCTCATTGGATGTTTACATTGAATACAAGCAATGATACACCACACACACAGACTACTAATTACTGCAAGTATACAACATGCGGTTGACAGATAATCGATTGTGGAAAAAGGAATAAACCATACAATACTGAGATTAAGGCTTTGCTTGGATGCATGCACCGCAAATCGCATGAGGTTTGAATATTTCAGCAGAGTCTATGGTTTTTCATTAAGCCGTGCAACTGCAACAAGGCAGAAATAAGAAATCACATTAAGAGGCATACAATCAGTGCTAACATTGATTTAGGGAAATAAAAGTCATGAAAACAGATTTTCACTCAACACGGTTTCAATTTTCATACCGCCCACAACGACAGTGGAACTAAGAACCATCAGTTTGGCCAAGATATTCTAATGGTTTTGATCCGGAGAACACCCAAACAATATTACTATATTGAATTTAAATTGAGCTATAAGAACCTAGTAATTAATTACTCTCGTCGATGTCTTGTTTAATCCAACTCTAATACAATTATTGTAAGCTATACTGCACTACTAACATAGAAATCGGTAATTTGGAAAAGTTCAAACATTCATGATTTCATTAAGAAATGACAATCAACTTTAATGTGCTTTTTTATAGTCATGGACCAATGGTAATGTGGGACAACTAACCACTTGCTCTAAGAGCTCGAATTGATAGAGCATATCGAATCATTCCCTTGATCTTATGACCCAAGCCCCACATCCCGAAAGTCAAGTGCTTGGCCGACCTCCTTGTGGGTCCCATATTACATGAGTTCTGCCTCACGCGAGCCGCCTATCCCACAAGCCACCCCACTCAAACCTGTTGTGAAAATGCTCCTACATTAAATGGTGTGCGGGATGTTTCATTAATGCAGCCGGCATGAGGTGGGGTACACCACTCCATTCATAACTATGGAATAGGCCCAAAGCATGAATTTAGGTTTCTACAAGTCGAACTTGAAATGCGATGAATCATGATTAGGAGTCAGTAGTAGTTATAAATTAGAATGACCTCACCTTCATTTCGGCTATTTCATTAATATTTGCAAATTTGGGCCATGCCATATCCAGATACGACGGGCCCACTAGATTGATAGTTTGCACTGAACAATGGACACCACACGTAAATCCCGGCTGGCAAAGACATGCCTATGTCAGGGCAAAATCAATATTCTGAATAGGCCTGACCTGCGATCTCAAAATCTGGTCCAGGACTTGGGGCTGTCAACAGGTTGGGTCGTATAGCACCCTTACCCGGGCTAAACAGGTACAGGTCTTGCTATGTCTGGGTCTTGTTCCTGAGGATCAAGATCCAGATCCAGATCTGATCAGATTTGGGTACCTGGTCAGGTGCCATTTTGGGTCTTTTTATCTAAATTTAGAGTTTGGCTCGCAATAAGATCACTTAATCAGGGTCATCTAATTGATGGATTAGATCACATGCACTTTAACATTATGCATGCATGGCTCGCTTAAATATCCAAATGTTTCCACCTTGGAAACTAATTGTGACGGCAAAAATGTCCAAAAAAAAAAATACATCGAGGCTAGGGTTTCGGTGAACCCTAGGCATGTAAGGGCCTGTTTGGTTTGGTGTAAATGCCTATAAATGGTGGTATAAACATAATTATGAAAAGTGTTCACTCTTTGCAATACATTTAAAATTCTGCTTTGAAAATTTAAACAAAATTTAACTTTGTAATAGGTGGGCCTCACCATGAACATATTGTATCCATGCTGTCTATTCATTTTTTTAGATCATTTTAGGGCATCAGCCCAAAGAAGACGTAGATCCAGAGATCAAGTAGCCACAGCACAAAAAATAATGTATATCAAACACCTACTATTAAAAATTTCTTGGGCTACCTTATTTTTAAGTCATGCTCTAAAATGATTGAAAATGAATGGACGGCACAGGCAAAACACATACATCATGGTGGGGTCATAGAGTTTATGTGACACAAGCAAAGTCTCTTTTCAACATCCATACCTGTCAACGCTTTACTCAATACAAAAATGATAGTGCGCCAACATTACTTCGGCGGCGCTCGGATGGTAAGTTACTTCTATGCATGCCTCAAGCAACTTCTTTTGGTTCCTACTAATTAAGTGGATCCAAATCTCAGGTGAAAACTTACTAAAGCCCACCATAATGTTTCGGTAATGTTTATTTGCAATCCAACATATTGATAAGGTCACACAAACTTGAATAAAAGAGAAAAAAGAAGAAGAAGCAAATATCAGCTTGATACAAAAACAGGGTTGCGCAAGAAATTTTTAATGGTCAATCACCATTGTTTCTTATAGTATCGTCCACCTAAAATTTGGATCTGTTTCATTTTTTGGTTCATGCCTTAAAAATATCTAGTACAATGGATGGACAATGTGGATATAGAATACACACATCAAGGTGGGCCCCACGATGAGGGCCACACCGTCTTGGGTGAGGCAAGACTGCGCCTAATCGACTCACTATGCCTGCCATTAACCATTAAAACTAACTAGCTCCAATCCTAGACAGGTAGAGTTGTATATCTAGCCAAGTCGAGTTAAGGTGGGTTAAGCTTGGCTTGACTTGTCTGTGCTCTCCTTGAGCTCGAGCTCGCCCTCGAGCTACCATTGGAGCTTAGCTTGGCTTGTCTGTGCTCTCCTCGAGCTCGAGCTCGCCCTCGAGCTACTGTTGGAGCTCAGCTTGACTTTGTTGGGATTTTTGCCCTGCGGAATCACACAAATCTAGATCTAGGATGGTAATCCAATGGCACCAAGTATACAAGAGAACACATAGATTTAACGTAAAAAACCCTTGCGGCAAAAAACCGCGGCACAAAGCGACAGATCTCCATTATGAAAGCATCAATTACAAAGAGAAAGGACTTACCCGATTCGAACAACCTCAAATCTCACCCTTGCTACACCCTTTGATAACCCTAAACCCTTTTAGGAACTCTTAGAACTACTTTAGAAAGCTTTCCCATACACTAGAATAACCCTAGGGACCCCTATTTATAGTTTAGGCAACTTCCGTTTCGCACCCTTGCGAAAGGCCGACTCAAAATCCGCAGTCCGCATCGGATTCGAAAACAAATCTGCGTAACTACGACTAGTCGAGCCGAGTCTTCGACTGGTCGTATGACCCCTACGACCGATTGAGCCATCCCTTTGACCGGTCGAGCAGCTCGGACACCAAAATCCCATGTTGCTAGACTTTGAGTCGTGCAGGCCACAACCAGTCGAACTATTCCTATGACCAGTCATGGCTGGCCCACGACCAGTCGTAGCTACAGTAAAAAATAGATTAAAGACTTTTTCCTAACAATCTCCACCAAGTCTTCAATCTTCAACCGTGTAGCTCCTTGACCTCTTCTCTTATCTCTGCTTCACATCATAGCTCAAGATCACATTGGCCAACCAACGCCAATCACGGATCTGATAGATACCTGCTATACCGTCGGTGCGAATATCTCTGAGAAGCCGAGCCCCTCTCTCTGAGCATAACCTATCGCTACCAACATCGCTGTATCTATGTTGTATCCATCTGAAGATCCACCTGCATCTAACCGCTCACCGGCCCACTGAAAGCTCCACCAGCTCCCATATGTCGGTCTGATACAACGAATCCATCACATCACTCATAGTCACCTTTCACTTTTCAGCACCAGGCTCACTTAGAGCCATCTAAATAGAAGATGAATCCTCTGCGATATAAGAGTCGTCCATTTACCTGGCCGATATCCTGCGATCATGCTATGTGATTCTTCTCACAGGTGGCTGCTCCACCCGCTCTGTATCCCTGTCCGCACGTCTCAGCCTTCCTGCCCTGCCCGCTCACGTGGTCATGCCCATCATGCCACACACGTGCAGAGGTGGAATCCGCTACATCTACTGTAGCTCCACCGTTTGAAGTGCTCCCGATCAACCTGTACAAGTTACCGAGTTGTTGTGCTTTCATGATTACCCGTGCCCCCTTGGATACTGTAAGAGCACCATTAATACATGTGTACTTGCATCCTTTTGCCTCAAGCATACCAAGAGAAATCAGATTCTGCTTTCAAATCAGGAACGTGCCTGACATCAGTCAAGGTACGCTCCACCCCATCAAATATCTTGATGCATACAATACTAACAGCCACAATATTATAGGCAATGTCATTGCCCATAAATACTTGTCCACCATCGCACTCCCTTTAGCTGGTAAACCAACTCCGATGAGGAGTCATGTAAAAAGATGCCCCTGTGTCTAGCATTCACTCGTCCTTATGATCATCGCATGACCGTCTGAGCGAAGACACAGACAAAATATCACCATCACATCCACTCGATCCATCTAACGTAACAACATTGGCCTCCCTGCATGAAGCCTTAGAATCTTCCCTCTTCGATTTAGGATTTTCACAATCCTTCTTCACATGTCCTTCCTTTCCACAATTCCAGCACTTTACCTTTCCTTTGCCCTTACCCTTGGATTTGAATCTATAACTTGAAGAACTTGTAACTTATCCAGAATTCTTACCCACTGTAAACAGTGCATCAGAAGACGTCCCCATGTCGCTGTTTAGCTGTCTCATAGCCTTCCCTTGAAGGGCTGAGATAACTATGTCGACACTCAGGTTTTTATTCATGCTTGCACATAGTGTCCTTGAATGACTCAAAAGACGCCGGGAGAGAATTCAGCAACATACATGTCTGTTCTTCATCTTTCATCACTTCCTCCATATCCAGCAATTTGCAAAGCAATTTATTAAAGTTGCTGATGTGAGCCTCCAGATCTCCACCCTCTGCCATCTTGAAGTTATACCACTGCCACTTCAAGTGTAGGCAATTTTCAGAGGATTTCTTTGCATAAACATCCTCTAACTTCGCCCATAACTTAGCTGCAGTTTTCTCCCTCATGACGTTGTAGAGAACCTCATCCGTGAGACATAAACGGATCGATGATAATGCCTTCTTATCAAGAGTATTCCAATCACCATCAGTCATAATAGACTTTCGCTCCTCAAGAGCACCATCTTCGCCTTGCTTGATTAAGGAACTCATCATCTTGATCTTCCATAACTCAAAATTATTTTTCCCTGAGTACTTCTCAATCTCATACCTGGTGCTCGCCATTATTACTAGTCCCTCAGATTCAGATTTGTGCCCCAATCAAACTTTGGCCCTGATACCACTTGTTGAGATTTTTGCCCTACGGAATCACACAGATCTAGATCTAGGATGGTAATCCAATGGCACCAAGTATACAAGAGAACACACAGATTTAACGTGGAAAACCCTTACGGGAAAAAACCACGGTACAAAGCGACAGATCTCCACTATGAAAGCATCAATTACAAAGAGAAAGGACGTACCCAATTCAAATAACCTCGAATCTTACCCTTGCTACACCCTTTGATAACCCTAAACCCTTTTAGGAACCCTTGGAACTACTTTAAAAATCCTTCCCATACACTAGAATAACCCTAGGGACCCCTATTTATAGTTTAGGCAACTTCCCTTTCGCACCCTTGCGAAAGGCCGACTCAAAATCTACAGTCCGCATCGGATTCAGAAACAAATCTGCGTAACTACGACTAGTCGAGCCGAGTCTTCGACTGGTCGTGTGACCCCTACGACCGGTCGAGCCATCCCTTTGACCGATCGAGCAGCTCGGACACCAAAATCCCATGTCGCTGGACTTTGAGTCGTGCAGGCCACGACCAGTCGAACTATTCCTACGACCAGTCGTGGCTGACCCACAACCAGTCGTAGCTATAGTAAAAAATAGATTAAAGACTTTTTCCTAACAAACTTGTCCATGCTCCCCTTGAGCTTAAGCTCGCCCTTAAGCTTACCATTTCTGCTCTCAGCCCCACCCCATGTCCCAACCTGACCCCGATCCTTTCAATTGACAAATCATAAATTCAAAATCTAAAATTTCAATTTTGAAATTTGAAAATTTTCTATTTTTTTTAAATTATATAAATAAAAAAGAATCAAAGATTGGAGGTATCTTGCTTTTAACAAAGAGAGAGAGAGAGAGAGAGAGAGAGTCTGGTGGGTACGTGTGGGCCGGGCAGAAAACACTAAGTCGGGCAAATGCTAAGTCGAGCTCAGGCAAGTGGCTGAGTGGGGAGGAGAAGGAATGTGAGAAAGAGAGAGAGAGAGAGAGAGAGAGAGAGAGAGAGAGAGAGAGGCTCGGGCGAGTGCGGCAGGTTGGGTAAGAAAAGGAAAAGATAAGAACGAGACAAGTAAGGTAAGGTTGAGTAGAGTTGAGTTAAGTCGAGTCAAGTTCCATTTTGAAAACGAACTAGGTCATATGAAGCTTGCCTCGCCTCGAGTCGCCATTTAAGCCAAGTCAAGTTAAGCTAAATTGAGCCAAGCCGAGTGAGCTTTTCGAGCTAGCTCAGCTCATGTAGAGCCATATGACAGGTTTGGCCTTGCCGTGCTCCAATTTTAACATGTCTAAGTTAGTGAACCTAACTCAAACCAAATTAAACTTGATTTTTGAACAAACACTGCGCCATTTCTTTAGGGAGATGATTAGGTGGACCCGGTGACAATGCAACCCTTACCACGGGCCCATCTTGATGTATGTATTCTATATCCATGCTGTCCACCCAAAAATGAAGCAGATCAAAATCTTAGGTGGACCATACCATGGGAAATAGTAGTGATTAATGCTCCACCATTAAAAAATTCCTCGGACCCACGGTACTGTTTCAACAATGTTTATTTACCATCCAACTTGTTGATATGGTCACACAACCTTGACGAAGGGTAAAAGTAAATATCAGGTTGTCCAAAATTTTTGTGACCCAAAATAAGTTATTAATGGTCAATATCCACTGTTTCCCATTATATAGTTCACCTGAGATTTGAATCTGCTTCAATTTTGGGCTCATGCCCTAAAATTATTTATAAAACTAGATGGACAGCGTGGATATAAAATACATGCATCAAGGTGGACCCCACGATAAGGGCCGCACCTAATCTGCTCTAATTTTTTAAAGACTTAAAAAAAGGATCTGGACCCGTTAAAACAAGGTAGGATTCATCTGGTATCCATTGACAGCCTTGCAGGCCTAGCTGCAGAGTAGAGCCCTACAATTCCATGGGAAGCGTCCTAGCTTAGAATGATCCAATAGGAACTTCGTGGCACATGTGCCAACACAGCAAACGTGTGTGAGGTTTGGGCCATTCATCGGGTTAGGGACACTGAGCATGCCCTGACCCAAAAATCAGACTAGTGAAAAGTGAGAAAGGACCGAAGGTCTGCCCATGCACCGTTCTGGGCTGCTTTAAATGCGTGGTGGGGTTGCTTTTGTTCTAGGGCTTGCTCATTGTGCACTTATGAACGGTCCATAACTCTCGCGTGTCTGTCATGTTGACACCTGTGCTACCAAGTACCTCCCTCTCGTGAAGAATTATTAGATAGGCTTGCAAAACATCGTGGGACCCATTGCAGATCGGGCATAATCAGCCAGACCCATTACAAAGCTTTGTAGATTAAGCTTAATCATACCACCCTTTGTATGGGGACCATTGTGATAGGAACATGACATCCAATCCGTCCATCATGTTCGCCCCTCGGGGTTCATGCTGACCTAAAACTCAAGTGGGACACACCATCCTACCATTGAAATCACTCCAGATTGTGTGTGGGATCTACCCAATTTATATGCCGTTCAATCTACTCGGAAGATTCACCCGGCCCTGTGAATAGACACCCCAAAAATAGGTCATTCCAAAAGCCAGTTGGGCCCTACCAAATGATTTTAGGAGTGTATGATTTTACAGTGTTCCCACACCTAATTTTTGTATTATTATGATTTTTATGTGGTAGGGTAGGTGCATGATAGATGGATTCTATGCACTTCCCCATAGCCTTATTACCAGGATCGATATTGTTAGTTTCTTTGATGTGGGGCCCAGGTGTAGATATCTAAGTTGACTAAGTTTGAATCAGTGAACAGTTAATCCATATATTCGATATAGGACCCTAAAACCCTAGAGCCTTGAGTCAACTCACTGAGTCAACAAACTAAGTCAACTCATTTAGTCATCCTATCCAGTCAACTCACCTAGTTAAGCCCAGCTCAAACTAAGAACAAACCAAAGCCCGAAATCAAACCCAATCGAAGTACAATGCACAACAACAATATAATACCCTTCATAGTAGAGCCTCCACACAAGTGGGGGAGGTAGCCTGCCATGTGGCATGCCTCTTCTCTGTATCCCTTTTACATCTCCTAAGAGTGTGACTGATGTGCATGTACTCCAGTATCCTTTTACAAACCCAAATTTATTATATTACCACCTCATCCAATTCATGAGATGATAGTACATGACAATCTCAAATCCAAATTATCCATCTACACTTTGTCCCTAAACCTTGGAAGATTACAAAAAAATTAAGCTTGGGGGTTATAAATAATAACCCCCCTCCCCCCATGGAAACTATACATTAAACCACAACAGGTTTTTGTCACGCCCAGTGAAACAGATAACATTAATCAATATAAAAGTAAAGAGAAAACGAGATGGCCGACAAATCTTTTTGAGATAATGAGGCGAATCAGCAAATGGTAGAGCAATCACAAATTCATGCTAGACCTTTAACAGATGGATGATCAGTCAAGTCGAATGCCTGAATATGATGTTTTCTAAAATAACACCTAACGTGCCATAGGAAAATGTGACTCAGCCAATTATTGATATTAATTCTATCGGAAATATGGCGTCGGTACAACCAATACCGTAAGCACCTCCTCTACAACAGAGTATGGTTCCTACTCAAATCCACAAAATTCGGAACGCTCTGCTGTTCATCGAGTTCAAACAACTAGAGTGGGAGGTTAGAAATATTGTTTCTGAAGAAGAAAACTAGGATATACATGGGGGGTCAACTATTCCTTAGGAATCCAATGTATAATGGAAGACAAAACTAGGTGGGCCTTGAACCACCTACGATGGCCGAATCACACCATTTGAATCATTATCAAATTATTCAAATAGTTCGGGAAGTAACAGGTCAAGTTCGCGTCTATATTACTATCTTAGTTAACCATAAGACCTACTCGGAATAGATTGATCAATAATCTCCATTGTCATGACTGATTTTGTCGTTCTTCGATCAGGACAGTCGAGTTCCACCAAAATAGCTGAATTTACTATTTTTCAATCAAGATAGCTGAATTCGACTAAGATAGTCGAATTTGATGTCTCTCGACCAAGATGGTTGAGTTCGGCCAAGTCAGTCGACTATAATGTTTTCCGACCAAGATGACTGAGTTCGACCAGGACAATCGAATTTGACATTTTTCGACTAAGATGGTTAAGTTTGACCAAGATGGCCATGGCCGAGTTCGACCAAGACAGCCGAATTTACCGTTTTTCAATCACGTTGACTAAGTTCGATTAAGACGGCTGAATTTGTTATCTCTCGATCAAGATAGCCGAGTTCAGCTAAGTCGACTAAATTTGATGTTTTCCAATCAAGATGGTCGAGGTCAACCAAGATAGCTTAAATTAATTTTTTTACATGGCAGATCAATTACATTTATTGCACCAAAAAATGAATTAAAATTGCATTCACCTTTTACCAAAAGTGAAGCGATGTGGGGGGGCAGTGTTGTACCGTATTCTTGATCGTTCTTGAAAAACCCAATTGGAAAGGATAGGTATTATAAAAATGAAAATATATAACAGACTAAAGATCTTCAAGGATGTTTGGAGTGCTTTTTACGAAAATACAACTGACATGATGAAAAGATAAGAAGCAGTTAAAAGTAATTAAAAAGTAAAATAAGCAGCTGATAGTCATCTAGGAGGTTGACCGAGCGGTCAAGTGAAATACAGTTGAGTCAGCAAGAAGCCTGAAACGGTTACTTATAACATGTGACAAGTTTAGAAAGAAGTCTCCAATAGGTCATGTAGTGTTGAAATAGTTACAGTAACTGTCAGAACATGATAAGCATCCAGAAGACCATGTAATGTTAAAACAGTTACAACAATTATCAGAACATGGTAAGCATTTAGAAGCTCAATAGTACTGAAATGGTTATAGCACCCATGAGAACGTAGGAAGCATCCACATGGATGGGTTAAGGCTATAAATAGCAAATGAATTCAACAAAGCAAATTGTCTCATACCAACTCAATCAAATCAAATCTATCATTTTAACTATATGTCATTTACATTCTTTAGTGTAATTCCTTTGCTTTCCACCTGTCAATTACATTCTATAGTGTAATCTTTTTCTTTTTACCTGATGTTTGCATTCAGTGTAATACTTAATGTTAATCAAGTAGTCGTTAACTTTAGTTGTAATTCGAATCTATGCTCATACGTTAGATTCAGTTCAATCATCAACCAGTATTCTTTGTCCAGAAAGTTATTTTATAGCTATTTTTGGTGACTGACCGTAAGGTTTCATTTCTTGTTTTTTTTTTTCGGTATTAAAAAAGTCTTTTTGTATGAAAGTCAAAGGTGTAACCTATTATAAGATGACGAACCCTCTGACTATCACCTTATAAGAGGACAAACCCTCTGACTATCAGCCAGTTATTTTAATATTTTGTGCGAGTGGCTAAATAAATGACCGTTCTTATTCAATCTCAATCACATACTACTAATGTGCTTATCTAGGCACTTGGGGTCATAATTGTCCGGTTTGAATTGAGCCACACATTCAATTCTAGTACGCTCACACTTGTCACATGGTAAAAACCGTAAATCAAACCACAACACTTCGTTGTAACTTTCTCTCTATCCCTCCCTCCCTCTCCCCCAAACTTTCTCATACCCATCTCTCCTTTTCATCTTCTTTCTCTTTGTTATCACTATCTTCAACATCCATTGATCATCAACGTCTATGTCCATATAGACATTTTCAACCGTAAGTTTTAATTTAAAATCTTATTGCAACTCTTAAAATGATTGAATTTTTAAAAGTCACTCGAAGCTGACAAATCCAGATGTGCTATACATTCATGCCTTTTTAACATTATACTATATACATAGATAACTAGTGGTAAAGTCATGGGTGGTAGAAGATATGGTGCACTTTTAATCATTACACAAATTTTTAACCCACTTCACTTGATGCTTAATCATTTCGAGAGATTTGCCTTAACCTTCCCCTACATCAATCACTCCATGAGGCTACTTCTATCTATCTATGTTCTTCGTACGATTGTGCCTGCTCGCTCAGGTAAACATTTGTATAATTTACTCTTTAGATGAGTGGGTCTATGGTCCAGTGATCCAGACCATTAGTTTGCGGGCCCAAATGGATAAACCATACCCACAAAAGCCCAAATTAGAAGAAGTCTCCAATTTTCTGTCATTTTGTCAGTTGAATTTGGACAATTGCTGCATCTCTCTTCTCAACCATCTATTTTGAACGGACGGAGTAAAAAATCAATTATCCTCTCAATGGAAAGGGCACTAAAGTGCCAATGTACCGAAACACTGAACAATGGGCCCCACTTGTCTAAACTGAGAATCTGAGGACACAATACATATCCTCAGGTCACAATCTCTTTCCCAAAAGTTCAAGGTATTGAGTTGCATGTACGCATTTGCATGCACCAAAGACCAGTGCACCACACGTGTCGAAAATCTTCTCCTTCATCAAGGAACTCGTGAAGATGTTTCTAAGGACCCAGAACTCGAACAATCCATTCTTGCATGACCAACAATCCACATTCAACGTATATGTGTGTGGCCCACCAGGACAACAAGCCGATCAAACTTTCGATTTACGAAACATCCACTGTGGGCCCGCTCAATGCACGGTCGAAATCAACTCTGAATTATGGGTCCCACATGTGCAAAGTCCTAGTCGTGACCAAAGTGCACTTTTGCTAATGCAAATGAATCCACGAACCTAAATATAGATGGGAGAAGTGAATTGGATGAAGGTATCTAAGGTCCAATTTTATAGTGGAAGGAAACACTGACAGATGCTTCCACACAAACGAGGATTTCACATCAACGTGCAGAACAAAGCCAATTGCATCCTTTGCACGGAACCCACACAATGGTCGTCATTCCGTTTGGAAGCAAACGTGTCCTTTGACTGCTCGAATTTCCAGAAGTGCATGGATCATGCAGGACCATTTCTACGTCGAAGATCTCACGTTTTGTCTTTTTCTCTTAATTCACGACCACACACATGGCAATAGCAGGAAAGGCGAGTTTGCACCTGGACGGGACGCGGATTGCGTCCTACCCCCGCCCGGACTGTAATCCGAACGGATAGGGCTCTGTGGGGCCCAAAGTGATGTAAATGTTTTATCCAGGCCGTTCATCGCTTTTCTCAAATATTTTCAATGCACGAGACAAAAACTGAAGCAAATCCACAGCTCCAGTGGACCACATCAAAGGAACCTGCGGTGATAATGACTCTCATCATTGAAACCTTTCTAAGGGCCACCATGATGTTTTTTTACCATCCAACCTATTAATAATGTCAAACACACGTAGATGAAGTGAAAACACAAATATCAGCTTGATCCGAAACTTCTCCAGCTCCCAAGAAGTTTTTAATGGTGAAAATTAAATCCCCAATTTGTGGTCCACTTAAGCCCTATACCTGCCACCTTTTTTATTTAATACATTAAAATGATCTGAGAAAAATTATGAACGGTGTGGATAAAACACTTATATCACTTTGGGCCCCACAAAGCCCCTCCCAGATGGATGGGGGTAGGACACAATCTGCGTCCACCTGGACGAGCCTACCCAGACGTGGTTTGGCTAGTGACTCTACCGTAGGTGCTCTGTGGACCCCACCATGATGTATGTGTTTTACCTACGCCATCCATCCATTTTTCCAAATCATTTTAAGGCTTGAACTAAAAAATGAGTAGATGTAAATATCAGGTGGACCACACCACCGAAAACAGTGGTGAATGAATGCCCACATTAAAAACCTCACGAGAGCCCACTGTAATGTTTATTTGACATCCAACTTGTTGATTAGGTCATACAAACCTAGATGAAAAGAAAATAACAAATATTAGCTTGATTCAAAACTTTTGTGGCCCTAAAAAAAATTTGACCGTGGTGGTTCAATTAACACTGTTTGCTGTGATGTGGTCCACTTGAGATTTGGACCTACCTCATTTTTTGGGTTGGTGGTAGGTGTACAGAGCTCCTTGGAAGAGGCGCCCTGAGCAAAAATACTGGGGTGATTTGCTTTATCTATCCAGCCATGCATGTGAAAGATAAACATCATCAGGCCCCACACACAAGCCTATGGTTGGCATCTCATCCCCATCCATGTGGTCTCCCTAGCTAAATTGTGATTTTTTCTACAGAGACTAATATCTGGATAGTACCTGACCGACGGAGTACATTTTGCATGGGGATTTTGACCGTGCTGAACTTAAAGTTTGGGCAAATTACCTAATGATATTCAACCTTTCAAATATTCTAAGAGTGGCTTTCTAAACAAGCTTTGGATATTGTTTCGGACGAAAATACCCCTGTCCTTGGTTTAGAAGTCGTATGGTCCTAGAGAGATGGAATGGCTACTCTCTCAAGAAAGTGATGAATTGGCTACTCCCCCTGCCACCAGGCAATGGCTGGTGCTCGGTGCTCGGTGCTCGGTGCTCTGTGGGCCCCACCATGATGTATGTGTTTCATCCATGCCGTCCATAATCCATGTCACCTATCCTTTTTGCTGTATCATTTTAGGGGTAAGGCATCCATGCCATCCATAATCCATATCATGTCATTTTAAGAGTAAGGCATCCATGTCATCCATAGTCCATGCCGTCCATCCTTTTTGCTATGTAATTTTAGGGGTAAGGCTAAAATATCAGCCGACAAGGTGGATAGAAGTGAATAATGCCCAAGTCAGGTCTTTTGGGGCCCATGGTGAGCTAGCCGACAGGGTGGATGATTGGATCACCACATTGTATGCCTTAAGTTATAATACCAATGGTTTGGTAGAAAAGGAAGTGAATACGTTGAAAATCACAACCATGATCCGGGAAACATGACAACCACGACGCATATAACATGGCAACTACGACCCATGCAAATAACGACCTATATGGCAACTACGACATATATAACATGACAACCACGACCCATATAACATAACAACCACAACCCATATAGCCTGCATTTCCTGCTCCTGCAGTCTATCAATAGTCATCTCATATTCGAAAAATGTCAGGCTAGCTTTGGTACGGATGGGTACATTACTTTTCTAACTTTGATGGACAGTAAGGATCTTATGTGCATGTATGGGCACGTCACCAAGTTAGTGTAATGCAGTAAGGGTCATGGTTGTAATGTGGTAAGGGTCGTGATTGTTATGAGGTAAGGGTCGTGGTTGTCATGCAATATGGGAGTAAGAAATGAGAACCACGACTCATGACAACAACGAGGGTCGTGGTTTTTTTTATATATATATTATTTTTTACACACGCACACACACACCCTACAACGAGGGTCGTGATTATAATGTGGTAAGGGTCGTGGTTGTCATGAGGTAAGGGTCGCGGTTGTTATGCAATATGAGAGCAGGAAATGAGAACCACGACCCATATAACATGACAACCATGAGGGTCGTAGTTGAAATGTGGTAAGGGTCGTGGTTGTCATGAGGTAAGGGTCGTAGTTGTCATGCAATATAGGAGCAGGAAATAAGAACCACGACCCATATAACATGACAACCATGACTATTGCAAACCACCACCCATATGGCAACTACGTCTCATATGGCTACATACGCACGACGATGGCGTGACTTACACATAAGATCCTTACCATCCATCAAAGTTAGTACATGATATACGTAGATATCGTTTATCCCATATACTCACCAAGTTGGTGCAAGTCATGCCATAGTCGTCCAAACAATATCTGTATAGTAGCATAGGTCGCATCGGGTGGTTGTAATGCGGTAAGGGTCGTGGTTATCATACAATATGGGAGCAGAAAATGAGAACCACGACCCCTATAACATGACAACCATGAGGGTCGTGGTTGTCATGAAGTAAGGGTCGTGGCTGTCATGCAATATGGGAGCAGAAAATGAGAACCACAACCCATATAACATGACAACCACGACCCATGCAAACCATGACACATGCAAACTACGACCCATATGGCTACTCCATTACAACCGCAACCCATATAACATGACAACCACGACCCATATAACATGATAACTATGACCCATGACAACCACAACCCATATGGGACCCATATGCCAACTATGTCCCATATGGTCACATATGCACAACGATGGCGTGACTTGCACATAAGATCCTTACCGTCAATCAAAGTTAATACATGACATACATAGATATTGTTTATCCCATGTACTCACCAAGTTGGTGCAAGTCATGCCATAGTCGTGCAAACGATATCTGTATAGTAGCATCGGTGGACATCAGGTGGTTGAAATGCAGTAAGAGTCTTGTTGTCATGAGGTATGGGTCGTGGTTGTCATGTTATATGGGTCATGGTTGTCATGGGTCGTAGTTATCATGTTCACTTCCTTTACTAAGTCATTGGTACAATAGCCTAAGGCCCACAATGAGGTGATCTGTTCCGTCCACCTTATCTGTCAGCTCGTCGTGGGCCCAAAAAGGATGGGCAGCATGTATTATACACATACATCAATGTGGCCCCACCATTATTTTCTATTTTTTTGGCCCCCACGAGCGCTGGATCAGGCTGATATTTGGGCCTTACCCCTAAAATGACACGGTCTAAGGCCCACAATGGGGTGATCCGTTCCGTCCACCTTGTCGACCTGCTCGTCGTGGGCCCAAAAAGTCCTGACTTGGGCAGTGTCTACTTCTAACAAGCATTATAGTGAGCCTGGAAAATTTCAACAGTGGGTTTCATCGTCACCATTATTTTCTAGCATGTGGCCCACAAGAGCTCTGGGTAAGGCTGATATGTGGGTCCTAGCCCTAAAATGACACGACAAAAAGGATGGGTGACATGAATTATACACAAACATCAATGTGGGCCCCACTAGTTTGGTCCTTGCCTACGCGCAAAGAAAGGTTCTGTACATATCACTTTCTTGTCATTAAATACGATATAACTTCTTATTCCTTAAAAAACTGTACAACTACTGAAATAAGGACATGGGCATTTTGGTGCAAGTAATTTTAAAAAGCTCGTCAAAAGCCACTCTTAGGATATTTGAAATGTTTTATCTCGTTAGGTAATTTGCCCAAACTTTGAGATCAATACTGTCAAAATTCCTTTTGCATATTCAACATGGTGGGCCCCATAGAATTTGGCTTTTATCAGCTCTGTAAAACAGCAGGCGATGCAGAGGACTCCAATCCTCAGAAGGCTAGGTGGCCGGGTATGGGAGGCCGCATTGAACTATCGGATTAGAGAAAATCTTTGGTAATCAGGCAGTGTGTGATGGATGACACGCAGGCACTTAAATATTACTAGAAATTGCACACTTAAAGTACAAGTACACTTCCTACTGTCTACTTCAAACTTTCCCAATCTAAATGTATCATGGCTGAAAGTTAGGCCTATTTGATTATTTGTCAATCGAATCAATGGACAACTATTGGATGGTTCAAAAATAAAAAAACATCCCATGCTCCTGCTCCAATGAACAAGTGTCTACGAAAAAGAGATTAGGATTATTAAATGAAACTGATTTTGCATTTAGAATAGTGATTTCTACAATTTAGTCGGTTTGATTTGAGTTAATTTATGCGAATTTTACAATTTCTGAGTGACTGCGTATCAAGCATCACATGCATCCGGAGTATCAATTAACTAGCCTTTGGATTATGAGCTTTGCGAAGCCCACACGCGTGTACACCGCATGCCATCTAAATGCTTCCATACATGCAGCCTAGTAGAAAGGTGCAATATCCAAGCCATTCATTAGTGGGCCTGATCGTATAAATCTACTCACCCAAAAAAAACTAAGGCTGATCCAATCAGTAGGTGGGCCACTCTATTAGAAACAGAAAGACGGGGTAGAAAACTTCAGCTAAGTTTTCATCCGCCATACATTTGTTTGGAAAATTACTATGGCCCACCTGAATGCCTTTCTGACCTAATACTTGGGCTAGATTATCAAGATAGTGGTACCCCACTTGTGGATGGATGGGATCTCGTTCCTACCTGACATGCTGTCATCTGTTGGGTGTACCGACTTACACGCGTGTGAGCTTAGCAAAGGGAAAGGAACCCTTGCGTGCTTCGTCGTAGGTACCAAACGGGGTAACTTTTTCCAACGTGGTGAAATGATTTAACATGCATGGAATCCACCCATACATCAGGAAGGCCACCCTTCTGTTGGCCTTGATCCTAAAAGCAAACTGATTTGACCCTCACACAGTTTAAATTGTACAGAAACCATTAAATTCTCGTGAGATGGCACTCTTTAAGTTTTCAAATCCAAGGACCGCGGAAATCCTTTCATCCTGACGAGGCACACAAAATGACTAAAGTCGATAGCATATAAATACCACGATGGGCCTACACTACTGGTTCCTATTGGGTGGCCTACTGGAATTTTAGATCACCATTATTTTTGGGTCCTAGGTGTAAATGAGGCCTCAAACCTGATGGACAGTGTGGATTGGATGAATTTCCACTTCCACTATGTTAGCTTGGTAACCTAGGCAAGGTTAGCGAGTGTGGATGCCAGAGGGCAGATTTTCCAAGATGACGGGAGATTGATTCTCTTCTTTCCACTGTTTACCTAGATTGAGCTCTTTCGTTAAAAGATAAAAAGGTGTTATATTTGACTAGAGTCGCTACTAACCAATTATTACGATTCTGCAATCAGTTAAATCTCGTATAAATACTTAAGATCGAGAACCTGAATGTCCTTAACCTTAAGATGACTTGTGAGTTTACGTTACAAAAATTTCAAATAAGGGATCACGGTTATAGAAAGGAAATGTGTTAGGCACTCACTCTACCCATACGAATGTATGGTCTTTACTTCACAAGATCTGACTAATTTCTGAATAATAAGATTAGTTTTCGCGTGCATGAAATGTAATGCAATATAATAACAATACTAATTAACCGATCTGAATTTCTGATGGGCATAATCTAACAATATCGGCAAGTAAGGGTGCACATGGAACCAATAAACCAGAACGAAACCGACCAAATTACACGGTTTGGTCTGATTCTAAAGTGCACCGGTTCTGATTTCGAAAATCAAAAAATCAATTAGTTCGTTTCGGTTCTTGATATGGGGTTATATAGAACCGAACCGAACTGTGGAATCAACCTTGGAACCAAACCTGGAACCGGACCATCCCAAGTAATAAATATTTTTAAAAATAAAAATAAATGTCATAATCTCTTGATTCTCTTCATGCCACCCCTGTTACCCCCATTCCTCTCTCTCTCTCTCTCTCTCTCTCACACACACACACACACACACACACACACACACACACACAAGACACCCATCGGCCGCCCACTGCCTAACACTCCACCTCACCTAGCCGGCAACCACGGTCTCTCTCTCCCTCTCTCTCTCTCTGAATTATAAAAAGCCCAGAACCGTATAAGTGATCCGGAACCGAAATGGTTTTTATAGTTCGATTCCAGTTCGGTTCTAAGGTGCAAATGGTCTGGTTCTGGTTTTGATTTTCCTAGCCGGCAAGCACGGTCTCTCTCTCCCTCTCTCTCTCTCTGAATTATAAAAAGCCCAGAACCGTATAACTGATCCGGAACCGAAACGGTTTTTATAGTTCGATTCCAGTTCGGTTCTAGGGTGCAAATGGTCTGGTTCTGGTTTTGATTTTCCTGGAACCGTTAGGAACAGTTCGGTTCTGGTTTCACCCTATAATCGGACGAACCAACACATGTGCACCCTTATCAACAAGCCGTAGAGTATACGTTTGAAACAATCAAGTGTGGGGTGTAAAATATGTCTATATGGGATGCCTGATGTTGTATGTATACTTATGATAAAATGACGACCAACCGGCTAAGGTTTCTGATGGACTTGTTGTGATTATATCTGTTGAGGTCAAAATTTGGATCGCCCTCCACTCCTCGGGTTGATTCTGGTCCTGCACAAAGGGTGAGCAAAGGAGACCCTAGCTAAGCCGGGGGACCCTCCGATGCCTAAGTCAGGCGAATGGAATCGGGGTCTAGTATTGAAGAGTAGAGGGAGAGCGCCAGATATTGCGTACCTGTAGCAGCGAGGTCTTCACGTATTTATACTTGGCTATCGAAGGATCTGGATCCGATGATCGCGGCACGATTCCCTCAATCAGGGAGATTTTCAGATCATGGAGATATCGTATGCGATCCAAAGATCATATCTGCGAGCGACATAATCGCCCACGTCTCCTTACAGCGGTTTCTAAGTTCGGCTTACTCGCATCTCCTTACGGCAGCTTCTAAACCAGGCGTGGGGGACGTCCACCTTTGAGGGTGGGCTCGGCTCGGCGCAGTTGATGGCGACTATCATGGTCCGAGCCAATCCTCCCTTCGATTATGTAGGGATATCGCCTTTCGGGGGCGGGCTTTGCCTGGCACGGTTGTGATAACATTGGTTCGGCTCGGCGCGGTCGATGTCGTCCTTAAGCTTGCGTCAACAAGTGGGCTACAATCCGCGTGGACAATAGATGGGTCGGAGGTAATCAGCCGACATACCCTTTTCATTTCATATTCCCTGCCGGGTCTTGTGCCTGGATCTTGACCGTGTTTATTCACAGGTCGGCTAAGGGGTCGGATCTTCCGTCATCATTATCTGAACTAAGCTATTATCTACTCATCCGATCGGATCAGGGTACTGCCCGGCCTTGGAGTTATAAGGGCCTCAGATTTTCCCATAACAATATCGATAGAGCTCAAAGCATACACCTGCCAGTTAGATATAAGAAAACGATTGAATGCAATGGATGTACTAAAACGATGTCTAACTAGCTAAGGTTTCTGGTGGGCGAGATCCGATTATATCAGCAAGCCTCAAAGCGTACGCCCACCAGTCAGATGCGTGAAAACAATGAAAATACACTATGATATTGATGAATATGAGAAGCAGATGGGGTGAGAAGGGAATGAATGTTGCACGATGCTAATGTGTTGATTCGATGAAACTGATTTAGCCTTGAATGGTTGGATGAATGGCAGTGTCGCAAGGTTGGATTGAGTGGCTCAAATCTAAACTTATGTGGCTCAGGAGAGCTTAGACTCTGGCTATGCTAGGTTAGACCAGGGTTGAGCTCTCTCTCTCACTCCCACTCTCCTTGGTGAAGGGATTGCTAGATGGTTAGGGCTAAGGGATCTCTACATGAGAAGGGATGTACTCTGATGCTTCTGGATGCTTGGGTGTCTTTTTGAAATGAGAATGGAATGGGGATATTTATAGCCTTCAACCTAGTTTTCTTGTAATTCCTGATAATCCTAGGGGCGAAAGGTGGTTGAATGGTTGGGATTGGAGATTTTTACATGGTATCATATCATAGGTTGGATGATGTGGTAAAAGGTAATTTTGGGTAACAATATGAGCATCGGAGTAAATGCACCTCAACTACATACTTAAGACTTGAAAAAGGAGAGTTTTACATGCTTGAGGAACGTTGCCCCAAAAAGGGGGAGTGCCATGTGGACTCCCTGCATTTGCAAGCAACATCCTCTAAGCGTGTGAAGGTTCTGCTCTGAGGGTTGTTGCTTGAAGTTTCAACCATTTCTCCAATTGGGGTTGCTTTTGGGTTTGGGTTTTGTGCTTACTTTTGGACTTAAATATGTGAGTTAACTAGGTTGTCGGGTTGGGTAGGTTGACTAGGTGAGTTAATTCAGTAAGTTGATCGGGTGAGTTGACTCAAGACTCTATGGTTTTAAGTTCTTAGGGTTTAAGGTTAAGCTGACCGAGTTGACTGGGTTGAATGGGCCGAGTTTAGGGTTTACGAATGGGGTTCCTAAAGTTTAGGCTTATAGGGTTAGGGTTTAGGATTGGAGTTCGGTTGTCCATCTGTCAGTTCATACTCAATCGGTTTATCAGCCTAGACCAGGGTGTCTATAGTGAGGTACGCTGGTTATTATCAGGAAGCAAATTGCATGTGCCCCTGGCCAGAGGAAGTTGTTGTGGTTATAAGACATGTGGGGTGCACAGAGATATTGTCACAAATTCGCTCCATCCATCAATTTCTAAATATTAGAATAGGACAGGAATGAAAATCAGGAAGTGAGCCACACCACATGAAATAGCATGGATTAACACTCACCATTGGAAATTTTGTGGGGGCCACACAAGTTTTGTATCGAATGATATTTCAGCCTACATTTTATGAGTGGTAAAAATCCTATGAATGGCTTAGATGGCATATAAACATCATGGTCGGCTTAAGGAATGTTTCAATTATGGACGTTTTCATTCTCACTCTTTCATGTGGTATGACCCACCTGAGTTTTCGAACTTATTTTTGGATTACTTCCTATTTTGACTTTTGAAAATTGATGAATGGAGTGGATTTGTTATGGGAATCTCTGTAGGCCTCACATAATTCTGACCATGGGAATTTCTCAGTTTGTTTTTTGTCACATGTGGTGTGTGCGAGTGTGTTAGAACCAATTGTGCGGCTCAATTCAAACTAAACAACTTTGACCTCAAGCACAGATAAGCAGATACGTTCGTATATAACCGAGACCTGAGAAGATCAGTCGCCTATTCAGCCATACAGACGATATTGTTACAAGATGATAAGGCGATTATCGGAGGGTAGGGTTCTTACTCTCAAAATTAGTTGCTTACCTTTCATACGAAATGACTTTTAGTATACCAAGAAATTAGAAACAATCATACAGAAAAACAATACTTACAATCGACTACAAGGCGATATTGTAAAGAGCCTTTTTGAATGAAGAATTGTTTATATTGAAACATAAATAGTATAGTGTAAGAGCATAAACTTGGATTACGGCTAAAGATTGCCACTAAAGATTATCGCTACTCTTTAAAAAGAGCTAAAGTAATGAGAATGAAAGATAATGTGATTGGTTTGTTTGGTTGGTATGAGACAATTTTTTATGTTGATTTTTCTTTTTATTTATAAGCTTCTTTGTCATTTTTATTCTATAGTTCAGCCGTTATGCCAGCTGAATTGTTGTCACGTCAATCTTCCATATTAATATGTTTCTCTGTGTTCCTCTAATAGTTCGTTTTCACTCAACCGCTTTTCACCTTTTGAACTTCTCGATCACACCATGTTATCAGTTGACGTGTATCATCCAACTCCATACTAATACTAATTGTACTTGCATAGAAAGCGCTCCAAATATGTCTAAATAATTTTTGAACGCTATATATTTTCATGCAACGACACATGTCGTTTTTTAATCGACTATTTCAGAAATGGTAAAAAAAAAATAGAGTACAAGATGTTCTTGTCAAAGCCATTGATTCACTGAGGTGGGCCATGTATTATGATTTGCCACTAGACGAACGTCTGGATTCACAACTAATTAATTTTATGGTAAGGATGGAGACAGGCCTTCATATCTTAGGTGGCTTCTCAAACTAAAGACGACAAATCCCTCGAAACAAAACAAAAAACAAAGAAAAATAAATAAAAGATGTCTGTTTGTATCCCATGACCTTGTCTTTAGCGCTACCTTGTACCCTTAATTAAAGTAAAAGGTTATATGCAAAGAATATTCGCTTCACCTTAATGATCTTTAATTAGTGTAATACGATAATTAATTAGGAGACTCGATTGGTGCGCGGGCATGGACGCGGATTTCCTGCGGAACCCTTTCGCTGGAAGTTCCTGCGCAAGGATTCTAGGTGGGCCTACTGCGATGTTTTTGAGAAATCAAATACGTTCATCCGTTTTTCGACCTCATTTTAAGGCATGCTACCAAACTTGAGGAGGATCGAAAACTCAAGTGGGCATAGGAGATGAAACAGTGGGGAAAGGAATTCCTACCGTTGAAACCTTCCTAGGCTCCACCTTGTTGCTTGTATGCCATCTAAACCGTTTATAAGGTCATTTTCACTCAGATAAAGTGAAAAAATCAAAAAATTATATCGTTAAAAACTTTTATAGACACAGATATTTCAACGGTGGTCACTAAATCTCCACTGTTTCCTCTCGTGTGGCCCATTTGAGTTCTGGATCCTCCTTATTTTTGATATCACGTCATAAAATGAAATTAAAAAATGGATAGAGGGGTTGGATTTCTCACAAACATCTAAGTGGAACCCACACATAACCTGCGGAAGGATTTCTCAGGAACTTCGTGCCCTGGGAACTTAGGCGGGGCCGAGGTGATGATTTTGAGAAATCCACTCCATTCATCCGTTTTGTGAGTTTATTTTAGGAAATAAGGCCAAATTTTAACTATATCCAATACTCTGGTGGACTAAAAATGTGAGTATTGAATGTCAGCAGTTGAAATATTCATGTAGCCACAGAAGCTTTGAATCAGGATAATATTTGTGTTTTCATTTCATCCCTATGAATGACGTTACAAACAGTGTAGATGGCATATAAATATCACTGTCGACGCCAAGAATGTTTCAATGGCAGAAATTTCCCTGCACACATTTTCTTTTTGTGTGGCCAACTTGAGTCTTGGATCCGCTTAATTTTGATTTGAAGTCATAAAATGATCTCAAAAAATGGATAGACGGAATGGATTTCTAACAAACATCACGATTGGCCTTACCTAAGTTTCCAGCGCAGGAACTGCGTCCGATTCTAGGTGCATGTGGGAAACGGCTTGGCTACTCCCCCCGCCACCAGCCCAGTGGCTGGTGGTCGGTCTCTGTGGGCCCTACCATGATGTATGTGTTTCATTTATTCCGTTCATCCATTTTTAAAGATCATTTTAAGGCTTTATCCCAAAAATTAGAGGTATATAAATCTCTCCAAAAAATTAGAGGTATATAAATCTCAGGTGGTCCACACCACATGAAAACAATAGTGATTGGATATCCACCATTAAAATCCTCCTAAGTCCCACTGTACTGTTTATTTGACATCCAATCTGTTGATTAGGTCATGCAGGCCCAGATGAAGGGAAAAAACAAAAATCAGCTTGAACCAAAACTTTCATAGCCACCAAAATGTTTTTAATGGTGGACGCTCATTCAACACTGTTTCCTATAATGTGGTCCACTTGAGACTGGGATATATCTCATTTTTGGTCTCATGCTATAAAATTATCTGTAAAAATAAATGAACGGCATGGATGAAACACATACATCATGATAGGGCCCACATAGCACCGATCACTAGTCATCGGCTGGTGTCAGGGGGAGTAGCCAATCCGTTCCCGTGCATGTGTGCACAGCCATTGTACACGTGGATGCATTTAGCTCAACCTAACCCTTTCAGGTCACAGCGCGTCTGCTCCGTCAAAAGTTTCACTGAACTAAAAGTGGATTGCGTGGTATCCCACAAATCACAGACCTCGTTTGTGTGTTGACGTGGCAAAGTATGTTGACGTGGCAAAGAGCCCACCAGGATGTCTGTATTACATCAGACGAAGATTACTGCTGAACTGCCAATAGGGACACGGCTGCTGGACGGTGTTAAGTGGTCCTACAATGATGTATGTGTTGGCCGTCAATGGTTGCTTTAATTCATGAGAAAAAAAATAAGGTTGATCTAAATCTAAGGTGGACCATCAAATGAAAATAATGGTAACTGAACACTTACAATAAAACTTTATTAGGATGAGTCGTGATGTTTATTTGTCATCCGACCTGTTGATTGAGAGAGAGGTTTAAGGTTTGATTCTTGAAGTATTAATAATAAAATTTGGGTCCTTACTCTTACGCGGGTGGTAAACTCCCTGGAGTTTCAACACCGGGTCAAGGGTTCGAGTACCTACGGTGGTGAAATCCCACGGTGTGCGTGTGTGGGTGTGTGTGCGTGTGGCATGAGTGTGTGGGGGTATGTGTGCGTGTGTAAAAAAAAAAAAAAAAAAAAAACCCTATTGATTAAGCTAGAAAGACCTAGATGAAGGAAAAATACAAATATCAGCTTGATCCAAATCCTTTGTGGCCACCAAGAAGTTTTTAATGGTAGGAGTTGAATCACCACTCTAGTGGAGTAGTCTACCTAAGAGTTTTATTTGCATCATTTTTTTTTGGCTCATACCCTAAAATAAGTTGTAAAAATGAATAGATAGGGTTGATAAAACACACTCTAATCCATAGCACAAGTGATAGGCTGAGTGACAGTTACATCGTTTCAACACTGGTCATGGTATCAATTCCTGGGGGTGGCTAACACAAGTGACAATTTGTGTACTAACAAGCTTTAAAAAAAAAAAAAAAAAGCAAAAATTTTTACTATAGGCACGACGGACCACAAACTTAGATAACTAAAATAGACCACTGACTGTACGGAAAACCTATTTCGGATGAAAATTACTCTCCTTTTTCACCTTCTTCGTACCTTAACCTAAGGGTATTTTGGTCCGTCCGTACCCTAAAAATCTCCTTCCATCGACTAAGTTTTCCACCGGCGAAAAAACTAATTACCCAAAAAGACACTGTCTACTTTGCTAATTATTTCAAAAAAAAAAGGGGGCGGATAAAACATATAAATCACGGTGGGCTCACATGGCATTGACACTAACTAGTTGTTGTTGGTAGTGTGTTAGTAGGCAATCTGCCTGTTATATCCACACCCTCCATCTATTTTGTGAGATCATTTAGAGCATGAAACAAAGTATGAGGTAGATCCAAACCTCAAGTAGGCCTACAATAGAAGGCAGTAGGAACAATGATGCCCGCAGTTGAAACCTTCTCAGGGCCCACCATGTCATCCAACCTATTCATGAGGTCCCAAACTTGGACGAAGGGAAAACACAAATATCAGCTCTTTTTTAAAATGTATAAACGGTTTGCATATAACTCATATATCATAGTGGGCCCACATAACTTTGTCATGTTAACACACCACACAATCCGTTTCCAAGCTAGCTATCACACATTCCTACCGATGACTGTTGAATCGGTCCAAATTTAAAATACACCTGCACTAAAAATAATCATCCAATTCATCTGACTTTAGGGCTATGTGGGGCCTGTGATTTGGACTATGCGCATGCGCATGGATTATTATATTGGCCACGTGGATGTGTACAGATTGGGAACGGATTGGCTACTCCCCCTGACACCAGCCAATGGCTGGTGGTCGGTGCTATGTAGGTCACGCCATGATGTATGTGTTTCATCCATGCCATCCATCTGTTTTTAAAGATCATTTTATGGTATGAGGACAAAAATGAGGGATATTCAAATCTCAAGTGGACCACATTACAGGAAACAGTGTTGAATGAGGGTCGACCATTAAAAACATTTTGGGGGCCATAAAAGTTTTGGATGATATTTGTTTTTTCCCTTCATCTGGCCTGTATGACCTAATCAACAGATTGGATGTCAAATAAACAATATAGTGGGCCATAGGAGGATTTTAATGGTTGATATCCAATTGCTATTGTTTTCATATGGTGTAGTCCGCCTGAGATTTATACTCCCCTCATTTTTGGGATCAAGCAATAAAATGATCTTTAAAAATGGATGAACGGAATGGATGAAACACATACATCATGGTGGGGCCCACAGAGCACCAAACATCAGCCATGTGGCTGGCGTCAGGGGGAGTAGCCAATCCGTTTCCGTACAGATTGTTATACTTCGTCAGCTTAGGAAGCAGATTGCCTGATGACCATGCCCCGGTGGCATGCACCATAGTGCTCACCCCGATGTATGTATTTTATATCCATGCCATTCGTCTGTTTTGCCGGCACATTTTAGTAGATCAACCCAAAAAATGAAGTAGATCCAAAGTTCAAGTGGACCACACCATAGAAAATATTGAGATAAAGACACCCACGGCCAGAACCATACTAGCCCATTGTAATATTTATTTTCCATCCTCCCTATTTAGAAGGTCACAAGGTGAAGAGAAAATATAATTATCAAGTTGATTCAAGCTTTTGGAAGCGGTTTGGGTACTAGGCTACTAGCCTGTCCCGAACTCAGGATAGGCTGGGGCTCTGAGGGCCACTGTGATGTGTAGATTTTATCCATACCGGTCATTCAGTTTTTCATGTTATTTTAGTTTATAATCATGAAAATTAGGCATATCCAAGCCTTAAATGGACCACACAATGGGGATTAAATGCCTACCAAAGAAAGCTTCCTGGGCTTCTTAGGAGGTATAGAAGTTTTGGATTAAGCTGATATTAGTATTTTCCTAATCATTTAGGTATACATGACTTTATGAATAAGTTGGATGGAAAATAAACATCTCAACTGCATTAAGAAGGTTTCAATGATGGGTTCCCTTGAGCCATGTATCGGCTTCCTTTTTGGGCTCATAACTTAATATGGTTTGGAAAATGGATAGATAGTGTGGATAAAAGCCATCTATCATGGTGGCCTATTAGAGGCCCAAGAAGTTTTTAGTTCAATCGTTACTTTTCTTAAAGTGTGGTCCACATAAGATTTGGATTTACTTTATTTTTTAATTTGGCAAAATAGATAGACAACATGGTAAAACAGAGGGCCTACTGATCCACAGAGGTCAGTGGATCCTTGACTACCGGCCCACCATGATGTATATATGTTGTGTACATGCACACTGTTCATCTGTTTGAAAGCTCATTTAAAGGCATGACTCAAATAAATGAAGCAGATTCAAATCTTAGGTGAACCATATCACTGTGATTGTTTTTTACCATTAATAATTTTTAGAGGCCGCAGCAATATTTGTTTTCCATCCAACTTGTTGATAAGGTTGCAAAGACCTGGATAAAAAGACCACGCAGATATCAGCTCCATCCAAAACTTTTGTGACGAACAAGAAGTTATCAATGGCTAGTAACCACTCTTTCCAGTGGTGTGGTCCACTTGAGATTTGTATCTAGCCACCACTCTTTCCAGTGGTGTGGTCCACTTGAGATTTGTATCTGCTTCATTTTGCATATCATTTTCTAAAACGATTTGTCAAAATAAATGGACGGCATAGATATAAGGTACATAAACAACGATGGCTCCACAGTCTACCTCAGTGGATCCCAGAATCCACCGCAGCCTCGCCCCCCCTTAATCACATACATCATGATAGCCCATATAGCCTCCGTACTGAGTGGTGACCGTGCCACCACTAACTTCCATAGAATTTGATTGTGCCATGTGATTGCTAGAGAATAGAGATAAAGCTTGGTGGAGTAAGTGTGTACGTGCTCTGCCTAACTACTTTTTCATGAACCAGTACTGGCATGCGTTGGCAGGATTTAATTGGACCACGTTGTCTTATATCACTATCTATAGTACAGGTGGGGACTATATACGTGGCACTTCATATCCATAATGTCACGTGACCCACGGACCCCACCGTAACGTGGCATGCATGCAGATCAAAATCCATGCTAATAATACCATCCTAACCCTATGATTGAAATCCATCGCCACTAAAAATTCTCACATATAAAAATCGATGGTTGAGATGATCTACAATATTCGGGTACGGTGGGGCCCACAATCGGCTTGCGAGCATGTACGCTTACTTTATGGATATATGAAAAAGTAGGGCACTTAGCAATTTTAATTATATTAGAAACAATCCCACAATAATAAAAGCTAACCCATCTTCTTTTACTTTATTCAAACTCTCTTTAGCTTTTAAAACAGAGCTCTGGATTCTTCCGTCATTCCAAAAGGATGAAATTCTCGCATTCAACCCTTTTTCAATTTCATTTTCAATTTCTCAGGTATTAATCAACCGACTCGTCTTTCTCTTTATATTTTATAGCGATGCTTTGTTCAGTTCATGCAATGTCTCGTGGTATATTCATGGTTCTCTTGCCGATATTGCTGATATGAAGGTGATATTTCAAATTCTCGTGAGAATGTAATTAGAACACATCCGATTTTGAAACCCAATTCCCAATTGCAAAATTCAAACAAACATAGAAAAAAGGAAAAGAAAAGGATAAAATAGGTAATTTTACATAATCTGGCTTTCACCAAAACCGCCATTTTTTTTTTCCAAACCACTTTTTCAAAACTACTAGCGGTTTCCTGCTTTTAATATACACACGAGCGAATGAGCAATTGCTTTCTTTCCTCATTTTTACGAATTAATGATGATAATCCCGATTATTATCTGCTAATTACGCGATTAATTGAGGAATTTGTTCATTCGACGAGACGAGATGTTGCAGCTGCCGGAAAACAAGGATCCGGTGTATATCAGACAATCGCTGCCGTAAACCGGCGGATTCCGCAAGAAGCCGGTCGTTCTCTCTCCGGACGGTATGACAGTGGTGCAAAACGAGCCCGAGCCGGTTCGATGCCTCACGGTTCTCGGCACGCAGCCGGTTCACCTGGTTCCGGAGGTCTTCCAAATGCCTCTGTTTTCGCATACGAGATCTACGGGCAGATTCTCGGTTCGAGATCATCCGTCGGCGCTTCCGCTCATCGGCGGCGGAGGGAACCCGGTTCGCTTCGTCGGACCCGGAGTTGGATCCGGCCGGGTTCGGGTTCGGGTTCAGGTTCGGGTTTAGTTGCTCGAGTAAGGAGAAGAGGTCGTAGGGTTCGCAGAAACCGCTATCGAGAACCGAGAGCGGTTTTCCGCAGGCTAGCTCCGGCGACATCATGGCTAGGAAACCGTTTAAGGGAGGATGGGGGGTGGGGGAAAGGGAGGAGTAGAAGCGGAGTCGGGCAGTATTTATAGACGCATGGGAGTGGGGTATGGGGCCCACCTAAGTCATAAAGCTTGATGACGTGGGTGTATTTGGTACGTCAATCGTATGTGGGGGCCGCTTGCGTGTGTACGGTTGGAAGCTTTTGAGTCGTTTGGCACTAAGTTGGGTTTCTGCTTTTGTTGTGACATAAGTCGGTGGGGCCCACTGCCGGATTAGCTTAATTACGAAGGAATACAAGGCGGGACCCTCTTGAGGTTTACGTGTTGGTCGATGAAGGGCTCGGAATATTGGTGAAGTACACTTGCGCAGTCTCACTTTCTGGTGTCCAGGCTGCCGCACGTGCGGGATGCTCTCTGGGCCGTGAATCAGTTCCTCATTTGGTGGGCCACAATAAATGGACGGCACAAAAAAATATCCAACACTCCATAGTCGACGTACTTCCCTAGACCAACGGACGAACGTATCAACCTCGTTTAGGTCGGGCGCGAATTAGGTAATACCTCCGCCCGTCTGGAGCTCAAGACGGGCTGGACGTGTAACCCCTTGATTAGTGGAGAGTGGTTGCGTCACATGGCAGAGGGCACGTCAACAAACGGAGCCGTTAGCTCGCGTTTATATTCGGTCCGCTGAGAACCCAGCAGTCTCCTATTTTTATTAGTTTTCTACCTTTTTCCGTGCGCAGAATAGCAAGTAACATCGCCGAGTTTTGTGAGCCCCACAATGATGCATGTGTTGTATCCACACCGTCTATATATTTGGAGAAATCATTATAGGACATGATACAAAGAATAAGTCAGATCAAAGGCTAGAGTGGACCCACCACAAAAAAAAAGTGGGAGAGTGATGCCTACCATTGAAACCTCCCAAATCACCCGGTAAAACATGTTTTTTTTATAATCCAGCTTATGCTCATCCATATTGTAATATATTTGATGAATAGCATAAATTTTGTATAAGGTATGCAAAAGAACATTTACAGAAACCATCAAATGGTGCATTATAAACTATAAATCATTAGTTAAATAGACAGCTAAAATACATTGTAAACTACTAAAATAAGTCCAGTTACACATAATAATCACAGTCCGGTTTCAGGTTCTATTCCAAGTTAGTTCTACAGTTCAATTTAAAGTTCAATTCTACAGCCAGTTCAGTTTTATATAATCTCAAACCGAGAACCGAACTAGACTAACCAGTTTTTTTATTTTCGGAACGGGTGCACTTTAGAACCAGAGGGATTTGGTAGGTTACGGTCCAGTTTACCGGTTCCACCCGTTACATGTGCACCCCTGGCAACACCTTTCAAGAGCGTGAAACCAAAAGCTCTTTGGTGCTAGCTGTCATCTATGTGTGACATCCACCGGTTCCTCCCACGTCATGTCGGAAACGCAAGTGGACCACAAGATATGGATATGTGGGAATTGAGACGACCACCGTTGAAACCTCTCCCAGCCCACCGTGATGTTTATATGTCATCCAATCCGTTCGTAAGTTGAGTACCGCTAGGATGAACAGAAAAATCCAAATATCAGCCTGATCAAGACTTCGGTGGGCCAAGGAAGGTTTCAATTGTGGGCCATCTCATCCTTACTGTTCCCTGTTGTGTGGTCCAATCGAGTTTTAGATCAGCCTGATTTTTGGGATCGCTTCCTAAACTTACTAGGCGCGAATGATGGGCGGAGTAGATATTTCTTTCAGACCCTCAAATATCTCCAGAGGGTGATGTGCCGCACACGTGGAAGCACGTGCCGTGGCCGCGCCGGTTCGACGCGGGCTGAGATGGAAGTGCGATCCGCACGGAGCGAGGTTCCGATTGCTTGGGGGTGGATGTTTGTGCAGGAAGCTGAATCTCGAGCACGTCGAGTGCCATTTCGTACCATTACCAACGCCCAACACCATATTAAATCAGTGAAAGCTTTCTTATTCAATCCGAACCGTACAACTAATAATCCACCGAATGGATCTGATCTTGGTAAAAGGAATTACATCAATAATCACTGATCTTATTAAAAAGGGAGTTGCATCGATGATCCATTTGTAGCCATTCTTTGATGACCATCAAATTATTGTTATTGGATTAGATAATCATAAACTTTCAATCTGAGCTATTTTTCGGTCATACCTTATGAATACAGTGGTCTACCGATTGGACTGTCTTGATCCATTTGGAAAGAGTTAAAAGGGACATCCGTTGATTTATTACCATTTAATAAGTGGTACTCAGTCGTACACAATATCCAAAACCCGGAAAAGGGTTTGGTAATGAGTGATGTCACCAACCTCTTCCGACTGTAAAATAGTATTATTACCTTTGGTTTTTATAATAAAAGAATGATTTATTTATTAACGTAACATGGTCACGATTCTTAAGTGCTCACGCACATATCACCATTGAATACTAGAGATCCTTTTAAGATTTATAATAATCTTGGTGATGCCAGCCACATGATAGGTATCTATTTAATTAATAAGTAGAGGCTTTATTTGGTGGCCCCCCATCTGATATCTGCCTTTCATCAAGTGGGGACTAAGTGACTGATGATTGGAACCGTCTAACCTGTGTGGGTGCATGTGCGGTGGAGATTGGAGCGGGACTCTGATTGAGGTGGTTAGTGGGCTACTTTTCTTTTACACTTGATTCGTCTGGAGAATGACCGCTTGCGTTCCCAACTTATGGTAATTACCATAGGTTGGAGCTGTATGGGGCCCACTATTATATGTGGCCGCCATCCAACCCGTCAATTAGATGCGGCCTCCATGGTAGGCTGAGATACCATAATCCAGCCTAATCTATGATTTAGGTTAAGGAAAAAGGGGTAGGGCAACCCTCGCCATAGAAACTTCTAGAGGGAAATTGGGGTCCACCTTGTTGTTTACATGTCATCCAAACCATTCATCAGGTGTGCCCCGACAGGATCAAGGGACATCCCAAAATTCAGAACATTGAAAAGGTCAGGTGGGCCACAGAAAGTGAATATAGGATTTTCAGGTATTATTTCACGTTGCTCCTTGTGGTGTGTCCTACATGAGCTTTGGGTCGGGATGACTCTTGGGATGTATAGTGAACATGAGGAGCTTCACCAGATGCACGGTTTGGATTCCACATGAACATCACTAGTGGGCCCCATGCATTTGTATTTATTGGATCATTCCCTGAATAATTTGATTTTGTAGGTCCATCCCATCTCTTGTTTGTTTGCAGCCGTGGCATCTTATGTGCATGGAAGGTAGTGTCGGTAAGTCGGGGGAAGGTGAGTACCAGGCGCAGTCTAGCTGGTACACTTTTCTTAAACTTTCCTCACACGTGTCAACGAATCACACATGTGAAAGATTAGATCCGTTCATCAGGCAAACCCCACCTTCTAGCGTCTTCTAGAGAAAGAAGCCTATCTGATCATCAGGTGTCCCACAAATGTACAAGCAAATAAACTGTAACAAACGAACGGTTAATAGAATATTACCACTTTCTTCGCGTTTTATCATCATGTATGGCCTACCATCTTTTCAGATCGCCCTCATCCATTACGCGAAGACCGAGCCATGAGTAGGTCAGATCTTTCACACGCATGCCTCGTTACCACGTGCGCGGCGACATTCAAATGGTGCACCTCAATGCACTTAGCATTACTTCTCACAATTCATAGGAAACGGATTGGCTACTCTCCCCCTAACACCAGCCAATGGCTGGTCGTCGGTGCTCTGTGGGCCCCACCATGATGTATTTGTTTCATCCATGCCGTCCATATAATTTAAAAGATCATTTTAAGTTATGAGAGTAAAGATAATATCAATCTCAAGTGGACCACATTACAGGAAACAGTTTTGAACGAGTATCGACCATTAAAAACATTTTGGGGGCATAAAAGTTTTGGATCAAGTCTATTTTTGTTTCTTCCCTTCATCTGTGCCTTTATGACCTAATCAACAGATTGGATGTCAAATAAACAGTACAGTAGGCCTTGGATTTTAATGGTGGATATCCAATAACTATTGTTTTCACGTGGTGTGGTCCACATGAGATTTATATCTTTCTAATTTTTGGTATAATGCACTAAAATATCTTTAAAAATGAATGAACGGAATGGATGAAACACATACATCATGGTGGGGCCCACAATGCACCGAACCATTAGCCACGGGGCTGATGGCAGGGGGAGTAGCCAATCCGTTCCCCAATTCATAAGCCTTGAGGGCTTTTTCGGTATTTTGTGAAATTTTAAAGAAAAGGTCACGGAGGGCGAAGTCTTGCTTTTCTAAAGAGATTTGCTACAGAACATCCTTTTCTATCACTGTTTAGTACCTCGGGACTTTATCCATTGGATATGAGGTTATTCTGCAACGATCTAAACCATTCACACGATGGGCCTCACCCTGGATGGTGTACATATGATTAAAAAAAATATTTCTAGAATGCAAGATCATATTGATGGCCCACTAAGAAACGGTTAAAGGAGATGATCCATATTAATAATAAAAGGGTGTCCAAATATTCCGATATTTTTATTATTTATTTATCCCCCATCCATTATGAGGGCTATACTATAAACGGTTTGGATGATTGTAACGTGACCCCAAACCCATACTAGCAGAACTTCATGCTAGATTGTAAAACACAGCCTCAAAAGGCTATGAAATCCACTTTGAGTGCCTTCCAAGACACTGGCAAGATGTATACGTTTGGATGGACTACATGACTTGACTCACAATAGCGACGTTGGTATCCATATCAAGTGACTCCAAGTTGTGATATTAAGCTTGACTCCTAAGAAATCTAACTACATCATGAATATGATTGAATGTTGGTAATGTTTGTTGTTGGGAATTTGCCAAATTTTTGAATTTTTCAAGTTCACATCCCCGTTAATACATGATTTTGTGGCAACTCTAGCTCTCCACAAATGGATCCTTGCCCTTACCCCAGTGGTAGATGTTGATAACAAAATCTGGACCACCCTCCACTCCGTGCGGTGCTCCTCGAATGGACCCTGGTCCTACACAAAGGGTGAGCAAAGGAGACCCTGGTAAAGCCGGGGGACCCTCCGATGCCTAAATCAGGTCAAGGGAATCGGGGTCTAAGTTGAAAAGTAGAGATGGGGTGTCAGATCTTGCGTACCTGTAGCAATGGGCTCTTATTGTATTTATACCTGATTGTCGAGCGGTCGAGGTCCGTCAATCTCGGCACGATTCACTTAATCAGCTGGATTTTTGAATCGTGGGGATATTGTGCGTAATTTGAGGATCGTGTAGGAAATTATGCACATCATGCATATCTGCAAGCGAAGTAACTGGTCACGTCCACTTATAGTAGTTTCTAAGTTTAGCTCATGGAGCGCCCACTTCAGGATCTGACCTCGACTCGGTCCTTTTGACAAATGAGGCCTCAATCGAGTGATTACACACCTTCGTCGAACCATGGCCGTATTTACAGTCCGAGCCAAGCTGATGGACTTAGCCTCTCGCCGGTAGTGCGTTCCGAAAGACTTCTATCACGAGATCCGAGGTGAAGCGTCGGGCCTGCTTTATTAAGTCGAGTTTCCTCATGGTCATTAGTCTCAGGGCCGAGACCCCTCTGTGACTCATTGGTGAATCTTTCAATTGTGGGCGTTACAGGGAGTAGTTATCTATTCGATGACGTCGACCCTCGGAATTATAAGGGGCTCAGATCTTCCCATAACAGAAGTCCCATACTCTTCGAAGTCACCTAAGGACTCAGAGAGTAAGCAAACGGAATACCAATCGCCTCATACGCCGACTCTTCCACGCATGCTGATACTATCATGTTTTTGAAATTTTGAAGCGTTGCGCCCTCAAGGTTTCCCGCCCACGGACCAACGTTTAGCGGACGTGTGGCGACGGTTAAGATTTCGAATCGTCGTCCGCCTATGACCTGTTGCCACGTATACCCCGAGTAGTGTTTCGAACGGAACCTTCCCTACTCGGGCATCGTTTCGTTTATCTGGATCATGCCGCTCAATGTCAGAGGCGTACTGCTCGACAAAGCCCGAGCCAATGGTGTGTGGCCACGTCAGCTCCAAAATCGACTCATGACGATTCGGCTGCGGCCATCATTCATTGTCATTAATCTGGAGATTCGACAAGGTCTATATAAGCTCCCTTTGGAAATTCTCATTCACTTCTACGCTGTGTTTGAGCTGATACCGGAGGAGGCGATTTCTGACCAGGGTGATTCTCGTCAATCATCATTTTTTGACGGGCGATTCCGACCGACCGAATATTTCCAGCAGAAGCGATTCCCGGTTATCGTTCAGTGAGTCTCATTCTTTGCGCCTCTTTGCATTCCTTCCTTTTAAGATATCATTCGACCTAGAGACCGTTCGGGATTATGGTGATGACTCCGAGTCGGGGAGATCTGATGACGGGAGAGAGGCCTCTAAAGGCCCCTATAAAGTTGTACCTTTATTCCCTCCGCCCCGAAAACAGAAGGAGACGGGGACTCGGACTCTTCGTGCTGGTCAAAAGAAAGTCGCTCGAGCCCCTGAACCACGACTACTGAGGCTACTGAGATGTCAGTGAGTGGGCGGGTCTCGGAGGTAGTCCCATGAGGCTCCATGCTATCGGAGTCTCAAATGGAGTGGATCCGCTCAGAGTTTCAGATCCCGAACTCCGTTCAGATAAGAGCCCATTGACACCGTTAGAGCGCCTGCTGAGGGAGAAGTTGTCATTTTTCTCTATGCACTGCAATATGGTCTCCGACTTCCTCTGCATCCCTTCGTCCGAGCCATGATAGCCTACCTCAGATTAGCTCCTGGACATTTCACCCCCAACGCTTGGAGGGTGTTAATCTCTTCCTATACCATCTGGCGTCAAATTGGAAATCCGGAGCTGACCCCTGAGGAGTTGATCAGTTTGTACCTGGTTAAACACAACAGCCAGGAACCATGGTACTACTTCGCGACCCGAGGCAACAAGGGGTCGAGGCTGGTGATGAATCGAATAAATGGTTCTGGGCTGCGGGCGAATGGTATGCACCGGTGGTTGAGCTCTGGGCTCTGACGACTCGAGTTCCGACCTAATTTTCAAAACCAGGTCAGACTAGTCATTCCCTCTTTTCTAATCCCCTTCTCTGTCATCTAAGACAAACTGAAGTTTTCTTCATCTTTGTAGATTTCCCAAGGGGTACACATCTCCTCAATTCGGCCCAGAAGAACCTCATAGTTAAGGCTAAGGCGCGATTGGGAGAGCTTCGCTCTTGAGCTTCGCTCTTAGTCGGACCTTATTACAGCCGCCAACCTTCATTGGTCTGGGCTTTGCAAGTTGCCGCCTCTCCCGTCGTCTTTCAGTAGGTGTTTCTTCTGTTCCCTTTGGAGGGACCAAAGTTATTCATTTGATTGTTGATTTGTCATTTTTCACGCAAGTATAGCCGAGACATCTGGCTCCCGGAGGAAGAAGACTACTCCAACGGCGGAGGAGCTGTTGAGGGTCGAGTCCCGGACGAAAACTACTGTTCGAAGGCAGGCCCCTCCGGTCCAGTTTCTGTTTTTGCGGCTCCGGCTGCGGCCTCGATCTCCGCTGCTTCAGCCCCGGCTGTGGGACCCGTTGAGACCCGAGTCCCAGCAATCATTGTTCCAACTCAGGCAATCATAACCCCTCCAACAGTCATAACTCCTTCTGTTCCGCCCACGACCATCTCCCCACCAAAGAGGTTCACCTTTCAACCCTCTGCATAGCTATCCCTTCATCTTCCGAAAGGGAGGAGGCCGTTCGAATGGCTGACGCTATGATTACCCCTCTCGAGGCTGGAAACGATCCCGAGGCCGAGGCTCAGGCCTTGGCCAGCAACATGACCGGGTTTGCGGAAGCAGCAGACTCAGCTCGTATAGGGATGAGTGGTGGAAAGTTCGCGCCGGGCTACCACATATCTTGCCTGACGCCTTGGACCGCCAAACATGCCTCAGAAGAGAGCATAGCCCACCTTCTTGAACGACATGGCCTCCGTATTTTACTGGTATTTTCATCAACTTTCCTTGCCTTTTTGTGCACGCTGCTTCCGAGTACTCATTTTTTTTATTTTTTTTTAGTCTGTCCTAAAGCTTCTTTTGGCTCGAGAGAGGGAGCGGGAGTCAAAAAAGAGAGAAGCTAAGGTGAAGGCCCTCAAGACCCAAGTGGGGGTCTTGCGGGATGAGGCCACATTTCTTCAACTTGAACAGGGTGAGCTGCGTCGGCAGCTTGAAGACGGGAAGGCTAGGGAGCTTCGGCTACAGGGGGTCGTAATTGACCTTGAAGCTAGAGAGCTGCGACTACAGGGGATTGCAAATGACTTCAAAGCTCGGTGCGACGCTGCAACTGCTAAGCTGACCAGGGCTCACTTGGACTCGCTGGCTAAAGAGAATGCTCAATTGGGTGAAGTCCTTGAGCAGACTAAGGCTGAGGAAGCAAAAGAGCGGAGCTGAGCAATTTCCTAGGCGAAGGAAACTCAGCAGGCTGACGACGAGGCTTCTCTGGCTGCAGTGGTGGCTGTAGTGGTGGACGCCTTCAAGACTTTAAAGGAGAGAGACGCCGAAGCCGCCAAGTTTTACAACTGTGGTTTCGATGATTGCATTGAGGCGGTCCAGGGCCTGTATCCAGACCTTAACCTGGAACCTTTGTTGTCCGAAGAAGCCAGAGAGGTGCCTGCTGAAGATGTTCACCTGGATCAAGCCCCCAACACCCAAGCTCCTCCTCCCCCAACCGCATAGATTGGATCATTTTCTTTTCCTTTTTTTTAGAAATTGTTGAAAACTTTTCTTTTTGGTTACTTTTTGACGTTTTAATGAAGGTTCATGAATGATGATTTTTGACCCTTTGGAGAGGACGCCTAAACGACAATTTCTTTTAGATGTTAATCCGTGACTAATTTTTTGTTGTCGATTGTTGATTGCCGAACTAATTTGCTAATAGGCCGATCTACTTTTAGGGCATGGCCGAGCCGACCCTCTGACGAGTCAGCTCCTTCCAATGTCATCTTTTAGAGTTTTTGAAGCCTTGATGATCTGTTCATTGAGTCCGGACCTATAGTGGGTCAGCTCGTCTCACGATTGGCAAGGAACCTCTTCTTCATCCATTAATCAGTGAGCCAACTCCTGTTGAGGGAGTCGGGTCATCTTTTAGCTTTTCCCATGACTTGGGGATGCCATGTAGAATTTTCGTGGGATAATGTACTAACCCCTTCTTTAAGCGATTAGTTCATTGAGTCCGCCCCTGTATATGAGGGGTAACTTTTCCTTGGTAGACAATACGTTCATGTAGATGAGAAGAGGTGAATTTTTATTAAGAGCCTTAAAGGCTTGTTGCTCGAAGGTGTACATTTGCTGAGAGCCTTAAAGGCTTGTCGCTCGGAGGCGTACATTTGCTGAGAGCTTTAAAAGCTTGTCGCTCGGAGGCGTACATTTATTAAGAGCCTTAAAGGCTATTTCGTCACAGATAGTAAACTTTTAGGTGCTCATCATTTCAGGGGTGGGAGAGCTGACTACCCTCGAGGTCTTCTAAGTGGTAGGAGCCCAATTTGGTCGACCGGATGACCCGATACGACCCTTCCTAGTTAGGTCCGAGTGTCCCAGCCCCCGGCTCGGCGGTATTCTAGAATACCCGACGAAGGACTAAGTCCCCTGTACAGAACCGCCTGGTCTTGACTTTCGAATTGTAGAATCATGCAACTTGTTGACGCCGAGCTGCGACTCGAAGCCTTGAGATATCCCTGACTTCTTCGAGCAAATCCAGGTTAGCTGCGATCTGCGCTGAATTCTAGTTTTCTTGGTAATTCTCAACTCGAGCCGTAGGGAGACCGATTTCAACTGGCACCATTGCCTCCGAGCCGTAAGAGAGTGAGAATGGAGTTTCTCCAGTTGAGGATTGAGCCATGGTTCTATAGGCCCAGAGAATAAACAGGAATTCCTCAGCCCAACCGCCTTTTGTTTTCTCCAACTTTGTCTTGAGATGGTGCTTGATAACTTTATTGACTACCTCCACCTGCCCGTTGGACTGTGGGTGTCGAGGAGAAGAATATGCATTTATGATGCTGAGTCCTTAAAACATGCTTCGAAATTTGTCGTTGTCGAACTACCGGCCATTGTCTAACACGATGGTATGCGAAATCCTTAACCGGCAGATGATGTTTTTCCAGACAAAGTCGATCACCTTCTGTTTTATGATTTTGGCGACGGGCTCGAGTTCGGCTCACTTGGTGAAGTAGTCGACTGCAACGATGGCAAACTTGACTTGCCCTTTTCCTGTAGGCAGAGGGCCGATGATGTCGATTCCCCACTAAGCAAATGGCCAAGGGCCGCTCGTGGGAGTCATTTCTTTTACGGGTTGCCTCGGCACAGCCGCGAAGCGTTGTCATTTGTCGCATTTCCGAATGTAATCCTTGGAGTCCTCCCTGATAGTCAGCCAGAAATATCCATGTAGGAGTATCTTCAGGGCCAAGGCTCGGCTACCGGAATGGTTTCCGCAAATTCCTTCATGAATCTCCTAAATGACATATTCTGCCTCATCAGGCCGGAGACACCTGAGGTAGGGCTAAGAATGTCCTTTCTTATATAGGATACCACCTAGGATGGTATATCGGGCTGCTTAGACTCTCAGTCGCCTGGCTTCCAACCGGTCTGGGGGGATCTCGCCGAATATGAGGTAGTCAAAGATCGGGTCCATCCAGCTCAAATTAGCATACACTGGGTTGACTTCCTTCTTCTCCACCTTGTCGATGCTCGGATGCTCTATGAATTCAACGGGGATGACTCACGGGATCTTCCCTTCTGCGGCCGAGGCGAGCTGTAAGACCCGTATCCTTGACCGTACCATTCCGTAGGTTCCCGCGATCTTTCCGGTCAAATTCCGGCAACCTTCGACCCTTAACCGGCGTTGCACGTGACCCTGATTCACACACTGTCAACCCGAGTCGACTCAACCCGAGACTAGTACCCTTGCGACCGCACCGTCGCCGCAGTTCAGATGCCGCAACTCGCGCGCCGAGGCGATACTCTGGCTAGGAGATGTGGGCCAACGTTCGGTGCGAGGAAAACGCCGCGCGTTGCGAAACCCAAGGGAATCTCTACGAGATGTCCCATCAATCACCCATCAATCAATCCCATCAAGTCAAGTACACATCACTTCACACCATTCCCCAAGCAAGCCCCAAAGTCAAAAAGGCTCTTACACACCCATGCCTTTTCTTACACAAATGGCCATAAAAGTCAAAAAGTTCTTACACCCATCACCACCACATCCATCACTCCATCACCCATCACTCCTCTTTCTTTACAACCATCTCTCTCATTTCATTTCTCAAAATCCTCTTTCCAAGCAAGAGAGAGAGAGCACCATACGTATGAGCCTCTCCCTCTCCTTCAAAGCTCCGAGTGTGGTCCACCTTTCCCCATCTCAAAACCTCTCATCTTAGCCATCCATTTCCCATCTCCACCATTAAAGAGGAGCACAAGGAGACCGGCAAGCCGAGGGAGCAAGAAGATCAAGCGGTGGGTGTTTGTAGCTCCTTATTTCCTTCATTTTTGTCGATTTAGGGTCCATAATGTAGGACCCACCTTGATGTAATTTTGAACGAGGGGCCCATAGTGGCGGGGTCCCTCCATACTCACCGATCTCCCTCTATGTCTCACTCTCTATCTCTCTCTATTTCATTTTTTTCTTTTTCCCTTTAGACCATGTGATGGTTGTGTGGTCCACTTGGATGGACCCCACCATGAGGTAGGTGTTGTATTCAAACCATTCACAGGTGGGTCCACTTGAAATGTGTTGTACCCACACCATCCTTTCATTTGGTGGCCCACCCAAGTGGGGCCCACCTCAAATGCATGTGGCGCCAAGCCCGTCCAGACGCTGGACGTGGCCCGGGAATGACACAAATATCAGCTTGTTATAAGCTTTTGGGGTGGCTCCCCTGTGTAGGCCCCACCTTGTTGTATGTGTTCAATCCACGCCGTCCATCCTCTCCACAAACAGGTTTTAAGCGTTGAGCCGAAAAATGACGTAAATCCGATACTCAGGCGGGCCGTACCATAGAAAACAGTGTATTTTACCGTTCAAAACTTCTAAGGCCCACTATACCTCACCTATACACCAAAAAATTCAAACTTTGGACTCCTTTGATGTATTCCGGGCCCAAGAATGTAATGGATGGGCTGGATCTCCAGGAAGTGGGCCCCACGCGCTGTTCCTGCAAGAAAACAAAAAAAAAAAAGAAGCAAAGGCTTCTGCCTCTGCCTTGTGTGTCGGGCGCGTAGGGCGGCGCTTCGCGGCCGGTTGGGCGGACGGACTGGGCCACCCACGGCCCTTAGCCGTGGGCCCCACCATGATGTATTTATTTTATCCACGCCGTCCATTTGGTGGGCCACGACCTGAAGTGGGTCCCCTCCAAATTTCAGGCCCATCCATGACTCAGGTGGCCCACATTATAGGAAACCGTGTGAATTGAATCCTACCATTGAAACCTTTTTTTTTGAGGCCATAGACATTTTGGATCAACCTGATATTTGTTTTTCCCCTTCGTCCAGGTCCTTGTGACCTTATGAACGATTGGATGTCAGCGAAGCATTACGGTGGGCCACACATGTGGAACCCACCATTGACGTATGTGTTTACCACACCGTCCACGGCTGTGGACGGTGGAACCCACCATGATGTATCTGTCTTATTCACACCGTCCAGCGGACGGTGGAGCCCACGTTACTGCATGTGTTTTATTCACACTGTCTAACGACAGTGGGACCCCCTCCATGATGCATGTGCTGCATCCACTCCGTCCATCCATTTTGAAAGATCATTTTGGGCATGAGCTTAAGAATAAGCCAGATCCATAGTCCCAGTGGACCCCACCTTGGCATGTTTTGAGGTCCATCTGAAGGTATTTGTGGTAGATCATTGGGGGCCCACTTTGATGTGGATGTAAGGCCCATGTCATTAGGCCATTTGATGTATTCCAAGGCCCATGAGTTAAGGCCCATTGAGATGTATTAGGGCCTATGGGTTGAGGCCCATTTGATATACATATGGGGCCCACTTGGTGTGGCCCATTTGTTACATATAAAACCCATGTTACGAGGCCCATTTGATGCACTATAGAGGCCACGGGTTACGGCCCATTGCAATGCACTTAAGGCCCATTGGTGCGGCCCATGGATGTGGCCCACTTGATGAATATAAGGCCCATGTGACACGGCCCATTTGATGTATTTAAGGCCCAATGGGATGTACCTAAGGTCCATTGCAATGTGTGATCCCTACATGGTTTATGTAATGATGTTTACAACAGATAATGCCTTGGGAGCGATGTTGGTTTGACGTCCACATTGCGGGTATAGTGTTGGTTAAATGTCCGCATTATGACTCTCCCTAGGGCCATCGATAGGCCCATACTGGGTATGTGTAGGCCGTCCATGTCTAGGCCCATCTGTGTTGCAAGAATAGTTCATTACTTTATAACATGTGTAGTATAGTTCCAAGATTCATGATCATACGCATCATATGTATGCTTGACATGAGAAGTGACTGATCATAACATATGCCTTCGGGCAGGTTGTTTAGGGGCTCCCGGTTAGGCGATGTTGCCCTACATGAGCGCACGATACGCGCAGGATTGCTGCATGATTGGATAGTGTGCTTCATGCATTCGCATTGTGTGATGTGGTTACTGTACGCCCTAGCGACATCAGGGCCATAGCCTCCACAGGCGTATCGTGGTTGGCAGGATTGGATACCGGAAATCTTGTTCTATATGGGGTGCTATAGATATCCCTGGGTGAAAGTCCCTAAACCCTTATGGTACCAAGAGGTTGCTCCAATGTCTAGACCGAGTGGGTGCATGAGCGCCGAGTACCGATTACCAGACGGTCGCGCTCTCCACTGTGTCGTGGTCGGTTGGAAGGGGGTGCGACCTTACCCGCCCGAGAGTAGGGGGCAATGCTAGGCTGAGTCTGACCAGCTCGAGGAATGGGTCCGCTATCGACGAGCCGAGCCCGATATTGGCCGGCGGGTAGTGAGGTCTCTTCACTTACCTTACCTTATTGTGCGCGATGGGGCGGCAATCTGGTTTAGAGTGTACTAGACCCCGGTGATATCCCAGATTTTGAGCTGTACTGATATGTGGACTTAGATGAGGATTTGTATGCTTAAGTTGCATTTCGCACCGCATGGCCTTGGTATGGCCGACATCATTCAGGTCTTGCATCGCATAGCCTTGGTACGGCTAATGGTATTCATGGATTCATCAGCATGTTCCGCATTACTCTGATTCTGCATACCGCATTACTACCTTGCGCACACACTTTCACCACCCTCTAAGCTTTCCATAAGCTTATGCACGACCGTTGCGTGCAGGTGACGCGAGGACGCGACAGCGTATAGGCGAGAGCGCGGAGCAGATCTTTTGGAGCTTTTTGTTCATTCCCATTGTATTTCCCTTTATGCTCATTGTACTTGTAAGGTTTTTGATCATAGTGGAAATGTGATGGAGTTTTTGGTTGTTGTTTGTGGGTTATGCCTTTGGTTATGCTTATTACAAATTAAACGGATGCTGAAAATCCTCCTTGTAGCATCCCAGGATCGGAACCTGGCGTATGGGCGCTGGGAGCCAAGAATGGGGTTCTACGGAAGCTGTCGGCGCCGGATTCGGTGATCGGGAATTTTGTGAGCCCGGTTTTCGAGTTTGGGGTGTGACAGAAGTTGGTATCAGAGCATAACTCGGGAATAACCAAGAACAACATTACATGTCTGCTATGAATTGAATGATTGAGTCCTTAGTTCGGATAGCTTAGTAATCTTTATTACCGACCCTTAACGTTCGTACCTTCGAGAGTTTCTAAGTTGATAGGCGCTTTCGGTCTTCCTGTAGGACATGGCGCGCCCGAGAGTGACCCGATCGACCCCCGCACCACCACCTGAGACTTCCGCATCACCGCCTGAGACTCCCGCACTACCACCTACGATGCCCATTCCACCACCAGAGATTCCTATTACCCATCCGGAGTATCCTGCTCCTCCACCAGAGACCGGTGCGGACCCGACCGTATCCGTGAGTGCCTTCCAGTTGCAGCAGATGTTACAGGCTGTGACGGCTGCACTTCAGGGACAGGGCAGGCACCCTGTTGTCTCACCGGAGCAGGCCGAGCAGGACCGCGCGAGTGCCCTTCTTCGGGAGTTCCGACGACTTGATCCCCCGCGTTTTCAGGGTGAGGCAGACCCTGCGGTAGCTGAGAGATGGCGCGCTGATGTGGAGAAGATATTTGAGACGATGGGATGTGCGACAGAGCGACGAGTCCGATTAGCCGTGTTTCTTCTCCATGGTGAGGCTGAGCATTGGTGGGCGTCAGTCTCCCTAGCAGCCGGCGCTGATTTTGTATGGACATGGGAGGATTTTGTAGATCGGTTTGATCGACAGTATTTTTCCGATCACATCCGACGACAGCGAGCGTTGGAGTTCAAGGCCTTGGTGCAGCGCGATATGACAGTGGCTCAGTATGCGGCCTGTTTCGTAGCACTGTCTCGATTTGCGCCATACTTGGTAGATGATGAGGAGCGGAGAGCCCGCCGTTTCGAGGGTGGCTTGCGTTACGGTCTTCAAGGCCGAGTTATTGGGCACGAGCTCCCAACTTTTGAGGGGGTGGTACGGAAGGCCCAGATTTACGAGGCTGAGTGGGCCGGCTCTCAGTCCGATCGCGGTCAGAGGAGAGACCGGAAGAGGCCCGCTCCTTCCGGTGACCCGCAGCAGCATCGACCGCAGCAGCAGAGGCGCACAGGTCGCCCAGCCTTCCGAGCGCCAGCAGCACCTCCAGCACCACCTCCGAGGCAGTTCACTGGCACTTGTTTTGGGTGCGGTGCGACGGGACACCGTATGTGGGAGTGTCCCCGTCCCCAGCAGCAGCAGCGGCCCCACGGCGACGCGGCGGCGGCGAAGAAGAAAAGAGAGGTCGCGGCGGCCTCCACCACCACGAGAGACCCCCACAGCAGCAGCGACAACAACCTCCACCACAGAGACCACCTCAGCAGCAGCACCAGCCTCCGAGGCCACAACAGCAGAGGCAACAGTTTCGACCACCTCAGCGACCCGCAGCAGCAAGACGTTCAGAGGGGACAGGCACCTCCCCAGCCAGCTCAGGCTAGATTCTACGCGGCCCAGCAGGATCCTCAGTCATCTGGAGGAGTTGTTGAGGGTATACTCCTAGTCTCTTCATGCATCGCTTGGGTTCTATTTGATTCTGGGGCTTTGTACTCGTTTATATCCGAGGGATTCTGTCATTCTACTGGATTGCCGACAGAGTCTGCTCAAGAGGGGTTGACCGTATCGACGCCCTTAGGGAAGACTACAGTATTAGGCCGCTTCTGTTCGTCTTGCCCCATACTAGTGGGAGAAATTTTCTTGCCCGCCGACTTGTATGTGTTGCCGATGTCCGAGTTCGATGTCATTCTGGGCATGGATTGGCTTGCTGAGTACCACGCCATCTTGGACTGCTCTGCGAGGACCGTCACATTCGATATACCAGGCTTGCCACAATTCTAGTTCGTTGCAGAGCCTCGAGGAGAACCGTTGTCTTGCTTGATGTCCTGCGCCATTGAGGAGCCTGTTGCCGCCTGTATTGATCAGATGCCGATTGTTTGCGATTTTTCTGATGTGTTTCAGGAGATTCCGGGATTACCGCCTCGCCGACTCACTGAGTTTCAGATTGATCTCGTGCCCGGTACCGCGCCTATTTCGAAGGCCCCATATCGTATGGCACCGTTGGAGTTGCGGGAACTGCAGAAGCAGTTGGACGAGTTGCGTGAGCTGGGCTTTATCCGTCCGAGCAGTTCGCCGTGGGGAGCACCGGTACTCTTCGTGAAGAAGAAGGATGGATCGTTGAGGCTCTGCATAGATTACCGCGAGCTCAACAAGGTCACAATCAAGAACAAGTACCCGCTCCCGAGGATTGATGATTTGTTCGATCAGCTGCAGGGTGCACAGTTCTTTTCGAAGATTGACTTGCGTTCCGGTTATCATCAGATTCGGGTTCGAGAGGAGGACATTCCGAAGACGGCTTTCAGGACGCGTTACGGTCATTTCGAGTTTCAGGTCATGTCCTTTGGACTGACCAATGCACCCGCGGTCTTCATGCAGTTGATGAATGAGGTCTTCCGCCCTTATCTTGATCAGTTTGTTGTAGTCTTCATCGACGACATTCTGATCTATTCGAGGACCCGTGAGGAGCACGAGCAGCATTTGGAGGTTACGTTGCAGACCCTCCACGCACACCAGCTGTATGCGAAGCTGGAGAAATGCGATTTCTGGCAGGAGGAGGTGAAGTTCCTCGGTCACGTGGTGACGAGGGAGGGCGTCGCAGTGGACCCCTCGAAGGTTGAGGCAGTGCGTCAGTTGGGCCAGCCCACGACCGCGTCCGAGATCCGTAGTTTCCTTGGTTTGGCGGGCTACTACCGGCGTTTCATTGAGGGCTTCTCTCGTATTGCAGCCCCGTTGACCAGGTTGACTCGGAAGGGCGCGGAGTTTATTTGGAGCGACGCCTGTGAGCGAGCATTTATGGAGTTGAAGGACCGTCTGACGTCCGCTCCTGTTCTCACCCTTCCCTCTGGGAGTGAAGGATTTATTGTATTCACTGATGCCTCGCATATTGGTTTGGGTGCTGTCCTGATGCAGCACGGGAGACCAGTGGCCTTCGCGTCTCGCCAGCTCAAGATCCATGAGCTGAACTACCCCACGCATGATTTGGAGCTGGCTGCAGTTGTCTTCGCACTGAAGGTGTGGAGGCACTACCTCTATGGGGTCAGGTTCGAGCTCTTCTCCGACCACAAGAGCTTGAAGTACCTCTTCTCGCAGTCTGAGTTGAACATGAGGCAGAGGCGCTGGATGGAGCTCCTGAAGGACTATGACTTTGATCTTCAGTACCACCCGGGCAAGGCGAACGTGGTGGCGGATGCCCTCAGCCGTCAGCCACGAGGCCTGGTGGCGCATATGATGATTCAGGAGTGGCGGATGCTTGAGGATGTAGCAGAGTATGATTTTGAGTTTGGCCTGTAGTCTTCTATCGTGCAGTTATCGAGCCTGTTGATTCAACCCTCTCTTGTCGCAAGGGTGATCGAGGCTCAGCAGGCTGATGAGTCGTTGCAGAGTTATATGGCTGATGCAGCATCTGAGAGTCAGGCAGATTGGCGGATTGGTACAGATGGTGGACTTCGCTTCAGAGGCCGATTATGTGTCCCGGATATCCCTGAGTTACGCAGAGATCTTATGACCGAGGCACATCGATCGCGGTTTTCTATTCATCCTGGCTCGACGAAGATGTACCGTGATATGAGGCGACCGTATTTTTGGACAGGGATGAAGCGCCAGATCGCTAGTTTTGTGGCCGAGTGTGACACGTGCCAGCGTGTCAAGGCCGATCATCAGAGACCTCCTGGTCTATTGCAGCCGTTGAGCGTCCCGATGTGGAAGTGGGAGCACATGTCGACAGATTTCATTATGAGCTTGCCGAGGACTCAGCGCGGTCATGACGCCATTTGGATTGTTGTGGATCATCTGACGAAGTCGGCACATTTTCTCGCGATGCGTGCGACTTTGTCTATGGACCGGCTTGCGAGATTATTCCTCGAGGAGATCGTGAGACTGTATGGCGTTCCAGTCTCGATCGTTTCTGACCGAGATTCGAGGTTTACGTCTCAGTTTTGGGGGAGCTTCCAGAGAGCGATGGGGACTGATTTACAGCTTAGCACCGCGTACCATCCGCAGACCGATGGCCAGACCGAGAGGGTCAACCAGATCCTTGAGGATATGCTTCGGCCTGCGCATTGATTTCGGGGTAGGCTGGGATGAGCATACGCCATTGGGCTGAGTTCGCACAATAACAGCTATCAGGCGACCATCGGCATGGCTCCTTTTGAGGCACTATATGGCAGACCATGCAGATCACCGAGTTGTTGGACCGAGGTTGGAGAGCGCCGTCTCCTAGGTCCCGAGCTTGTGCAGGAGACATCAGAGGCTATCGATATCATCAGGCAGAGGATGCGCACAGCTCAGAGGCGGCAGAAGAGTTTTGCAGATCGTCGGCGTCGTCCCTTGGAGTTTGATGTAGGGGACCATGTGTATCTCAAGGTCTCGCCCATGAAGGGCGTAGTTCGTTTTGGAGCGAAGGGCAAGCTTGCCCCGAGATTCATAAGACCTTTTGAGATCACTGGGCGCGTTGGCGCCGTGGCCTATCGGCTTGCCTTGCCACCTCAGTTGTCTGGCGTCCACAACGTTTTCCATGTCTCCATGTTGAGGAAGTGTGGGTCAGACATCGTTCCTGTTATTGATTGGCAGCCGTTAGAGGTTCGTGAGGACGCTTCCTATATCGAGCAGCCAGTTCGTATCCTTGATCGGAAGGAGCAGGTCCTTCGGACCAAGGTCATTCCGTTGGTGAAGGTTCAGTGGGGTCACCATTCTGTTGAGGAGGCTTCGTGGGAGCGCGAGGCCGAGATTCGAGAGCGTTATCCCCATCTCTTTGATGACTGATTATGGGTTGTATTTTGTATGTTATTTCTGATTTTATATGATGATATTATGTCTCTTCTTCCTCACGAGTTATGACTAGTTGCGATGATTGTGTAAATTTCGAGGACGAAATTTTTATTAGGAGGGGAGAGCTGTAAGACCCGTATCCTTGACCGTACCGTTCCGTAGGTTCCCGCGGTCTTTCCGGTCAAATTCCGGCAACCTTCGACCCTTAACCGGCGTTGCGCGCGACCCTGATTCACACGCTGTCAACCCGAGTCGACTCAACCCGAGACTAGTACCCTTGCGACCGCACCGTCGCCGCGGTTCCGATGCCGCAACTCGCGCGCCGAGGCGATACTCTGGCTAGGAGATGTGGGCCAACGTTCGGTGCGAGGAAAACGCCGCGCGTTGCGAAACCCAAGGGAATCTCTACGAGATGTCCCATCAATCACCCATCAATCAATCCCATCAAGTCAAGTACACATCACTTCACACCATTCCCCAAGCAAGCCCCAAAGTCAAAAAGGCTCTTACACACCCATGCCTTTTCTTACACAAATGGCCATAAAAGTCAAAAAGTTCTTACACCCATCACCACCACATCCATCACTCCATCACCCATCACTCCTCTTTCTTTACAACCCTCTCTCTCATTTCATTTCTCAAAATCCTCTTTCCAAGCAAGAGAGAGAGAGCACCATACGTATGAGCCTCTCCCTCTCCTTCAAAGCTCCAAGTGTGGTCCACCTTTCCCCATCTCAAAACCTCTCATCTTAGCCATCCATTTCCCATCTCCACCATCAAAGAGGAGCACAAGGAGACCGGCAAGCCGAGGGAGCAAGAAGATCAAGCGGTGGGTGTTTGTAGCTCCTTATTTCCTTCATTTTTGTCGATTTAGGGTCCATAATGTGGGACCCACCTTGATGTAATTTTGAACGAGGGGCCCATAGTGGCGGGGTCCCTCCATACTCACCGATCTCCCTCTATGTCTCACTCTCTATCTCTCTCTATTTCATTTTTTTTCTTTTTCCCTTTAGACCATGTGATGGTTGTGTGGTCCACTTGGATGGACCCCACCATGAGGTAGGTGTTGTATTCAAACCATTCACAGGTGGGTCCACTTGAAATGTGTTGTACCCACACCATCCTTTCATTTGGTGGCCCACCCAAGTGGGGCCCACCTCAAATGCATGTGGCGCCAAGCCCGTCCAGACGCTGGACGTGGCCCGGGAATGACACAAATATCAGCTTGTTATAAGCTTTTGGGGTGGCTCCCCTGTGTAGGCCCCACCTTGTTGTATGTGTTCAATCCACGCCGTCCATCCTCTCCACAAGCAGGTTTTAAGCGTTGAGCCGAAAAATGACGTAAATCCGATACTCAGGCGGGCCGTACCATAGAAAACAGTGTATTTTACCGTTCAAAACTTCTAAGGCCCACTATACCTCACCTATACACCAAAAAAATTCAAACTTTGGACTCCTTTGATGTATTCCGGGCCCAAGAATGTAATGGATGGGTTGGATCTCCAGGAAGTGGGCCCCACGCGCTGTTCCTGCAAGAAAACAAAAAAAAAAAGAAAAAGGAAGAAGCAGAGGCTTCTGCCTCTGCCGTGTCAGGCGGGCGCAGGCAGCGCCTGCGCGCTGGTTGGGCGGACGGACTGGGCCACCCACGGCCCTTAGCCGTGGGCCCCACCATGATGTATTTATTTTATCCACGCCGTCCATTTGGTGGGCCACGACCTGAAGTGGGTCCCCTCCAAATTTCAGGCCCATCCATGACTCAGGTGGCCCACATTATAGGAAACCGTGTGAATTGAATCCTACCATTGAAACCTTTTTTTTTGAGGCCATAGACGTTTTGGATCAACCTGATATTTGTTTTTCCCCTTCGTCCAGGTCCTTGTGACCTTATGAACGGATTGGATGGCAGGCAAGCATTACGGTGGGCCACACATGTGGAACCCACCATTGACGTATGTGTTTACCACACCGTCCACGGCTGTGGACGGTGGAACCCACCATGATGTATCTGTCTTATTCACACCGTCCAGCGGACGGTGGAGCCCACGTTACTGCATGTGTTTTATTCACACTGTCTAACGACAGTGGGACCCCCTCCATGATGCATGTGCTGCATCCACTCCGTCCATCCATTTTGAAAGATCATTTTGGGCATGAGCTTAAGAATAAGCCAGATCCATAGTCCCAGTGGACCCCACCTTGGCATGTTTTGAGGTCCATCTGAAGGTATTTGTGGTAGATCATTGGGGGCCCACTTTGATGTGGATGTAAGGCCCATATCATTAGGCCATTTGATGTATTCCAAGGCCCATGAGTTAAGGCCCATTGAGATGTATTAGGGCCTATGGGTTGAGGCCCATTTGATATACATATGGGGCCTACTTGGTGTGGCCCATTTGTTACATATAAAACCCATGTTACGAGGCCCATTTGATGCACTATAGAGGCCACGGGTTACGGCCCATTGCAATGCACTTAAGGCCCATTGGTGCGGCCCATGGATGTGGCCCACTTGATGAATATAAGGCCCATGTGACACGGCCCATTTGATGTATTTAAGGCCCAATGGGATGTACCTAAGGTCCATTGCAATGTGTGATCCCTATATGGTTTATGTAATGATGTTTACAACAGATAATGCCTTGGGAGCGATGTTGGTTTGACGTCCACATTGCGGGTATAGTGTTGGTTAAATGTCCGCATTATGACTCTCCCTAGGGCCATCGATAGGCCCATACTGGGTATGTGTAGGCCGTCCATGTCTAGGCCCATCTGTGTTGCAAGAATAGTTCATTACTTTATAACATGTGTAGTATAGTTCCATGATTCATGATCATACGCATCATATGTATGCTTGACATGAGAAGTGACTGATCATAGCATATGCCTTCGGGCAGGTTGTTTAGGGGCTCCCGGTTAGGCGGTGTTGCCCTACATGAGCGCACGATACGCGCAGGATTGCTGCATGATTGGATAGTGTGCTTCATGCATTCGCATTGTGTGATGTGGTTACTGTACGCCCTAGCGACATCAGGGCCATAGCCTCCACAGGCGTATCGTGGTTGGCAGGATTGGATACCGGAAATCTTGTTCTACATGGGGTGCTATAGATATCCCTGGGTGAAAGTCCCTAAACCCTTATGGTACCAAGAGGTTGCTCCAACGTCTAGACCGAGTGGGTGCATGAGCGCCGAGTACCGATTACCAGACGGTCGCGCTCTCCACTGTGTCGTGGTCGGTTGGAAGGGGGTGCGGCCTTACCCGCCCGAGAGTAGGGGGCAATGCTAGGCTGAGTCTGACCAGCTCGAGGAATGGGTCCGCTATCGACGAGCCGAGCCCGATATTGGCCGGCGGGTAGTGAGGTCTCTTCCACTTACCTTATTGTGCGCGATGGGGCGGCAATCTGGTTTAGAGTGTACTAGACCCCGGTGATATCCCAGATTTTGAGCTGTACTGATATGTGGACTTAGATGAGGATTTGTATGCTTGAGTTGCATTTCGCACCGCATGGCCTTGGTATGGCCGACATCATTCAGGTCTTGCATCGCATAGCCTTGGTACGGCTAATGGTATTCATGGATTCATCAGCATGTTCCGCATTACTCTGATTCTGCATACCACATTACTACCTTGCGCACACACTTTCACCACCCTCTAAGCTTTCCATAAGCTTATGCACGACCGTTGCGTGCAGGTGACGCGAGGACGCAGCAGCGCTGAGGCGAGAGCGCGGAGCAGATCTTTTGGAGCTTTTTGTTCATTCCCATTGTATTTCCCTTTATGCTCATTGTACTTGTAAGGTTTTTGATCATAGTGGAAATGTGATGGAGTTTTTGGTTGTTGTTTGTGGGTTATGCCTTTGGTTATGCTTATTACAAATTAAACGGATGCTGAAAATCCTCCTTGTAGCATCCCAGGATCGGAACCTGGCGTATGGGCGCTGGGAGCCGAGAATGGGGTTCTACGGAGGCTGTCGGCGCCGGATTCGGCGATCGAGAATTTTGTGAGCCCGGTTTCCGAGTTTGGGGTGTGACACGAGCTTAACTAGGGCGTCGACCCATGAATTTTCCGCTCTTGGAATCTGATGGATAGTGCAACTCTAAAATCTTTCGATCAATTTTCTCGCCTCGTTAAGATAAGCAATCATCCTTGTCTCTTTGGCTTCGTACTCGGTAGAAATGTAGTTTACCACCAGCTGGAAGTCGCATTGGACCTGAAGAGATTAAACACCCAAACTTGCCGCCAATCTGAGTTTGGCTAGAAAGTGTCATATTCTGTCTCATTGTTTGAGGCTTTAAACCCGAGTCTAATTGCGTACCGGATAGTCGTAGAATCCGGCGCAATCAGGACTATTCCGGCCCCGGCCCCTTTGATATTGGACGACCCGTCCACATAGAGAACCCATCCCATGTACGATACCACCCTTTGGTCACCTTAGGGGACAGGTAGAGTCATTTCAACTTCGGTACTGATCTCTTCTGCGCTCGGAGTAGTGAATTCGGCAATGAAGTCAGCCACAGCTTGACCTTTAATTGTTGTCTTCGGACGAAATTGGATATCGAACTCACCAAATTCGATGGCCCATTTGGTCATCCGTCCTGAGACCTCGTGCCTCTGAAGAACTTATCTGAGAGGGGAGTCGGTCAACACAACTACGGTATGAGCTTGAAAGTATGAACGTAACCTTCGAGCTGAAACGACGAGGCTGAGCGCTAACTTCTCCACAGGCGGATATCTCGTTTCCGCCGGTATCATTGCCTTGCTCACGTAATATACGGGTTGTTACTTTCCTCCGACCTCTCTGATTAGTGCCGAGCTAACAGTCGAGGTTGAGACCGCGAGGTAGAGGAACAGGGGCTCACCTTCTTCGGGTTTAGATAGCAGAGGAGGTGAACCCAGATACTGCTTCAGTTGCTGGAAGGCTTGTTCGCACTCTGATGTTCACTCTGTCTTCTTACGACCCTTCAGCTGTTGGAAGAAGGGGAGGTATTTATCTGTTGCTCTGGATATGAAATGTCCGAGCACCGTGACTCGTACCATGAGGCATTGTATTTCCTTAACGGTCCGAGGCGAACTCATGTCGAGGAGTGCTTTGATCTTGTCCGAGTTCGCCTTGATGCCTCTCTGACTGACTTGAAACCCAAGGAATTTTTCTGGGCCAACTCCAAAAGCGCACTTCGTGAGATTTAGCTTCATCTGGTATTCTCCGAGGATGGCAAACGTTTCTCCGAGATCCGTCAGGTGATCGGTTGTCTTGATACTTTTTACCAACATGTCATCGACGTACACTTCCATTATGCGTTCGATCTGTTTGGAGAACATTTGATTTACCAGTCTTTTATACATGGCCCCAGCATTCTTCAGGTGGAATGGCATGACCCGGTAATAGTAGTCCCTTGTTTGTGACAAAGGTAGTCTTCTGCCTGTCTAGGGGATGCATTGCGATCTGATTATACCCGGAGTACGCGTACAGAAAAGAGAGTAATTCATGTCTCAACTTGCTGTCCACCAGCTGATCGATCCGAGGCAACAGAAAACTATCTTTCGAACAAGCTTTGTTTAGGTCCGAATAATCTACATAGACCCGCCACTTCCCATTGGCTTTCTTCACAAGGACCACATTCTCGATCCAGTCGGAATAATGCACTTCTTCTATGAATCCGGCGTCGAGCATAATGGAGACCTCGTCGGCTATTGCTTCGTATCGCTTAGCATCGAACGGCCTTTTCTTCTGCTTGACAAGTCTATGATCTGGATCCACATTCAGCCTGTGGACCATAACATCCGGAGAAATTTCTGGCATATCTTGGTGGGACCATGCGAAGACATCCCTATGTTGTTGCAAAAAGGTTAACATTCCGAGCCATTGTTCATTGTTCAATGATGTCCCGAGTTGAACGGTTTTGTTCGGATCAGCCTCATCGAGTGACACCTTCTCCAGGTCTTCCACGGACGAACCTTCTGTGGGGCCTCTGTGGTCTACTGTGTTAATGGTAAGTGCCTGCTTAACTGAACCTTTCTTTACTGCCATTGCGTAACATCTCCGAGCTTCTCGCTGATCGCCTCGGAGGTAGCCTATCCCGCCTTTGGCAGGGAACTTCATCATCGGGTAATAGGTGGAGATGACGGCTCTCATTGCATTGAGGGAAGGTCTGCCCAAGATGACGTTATGTACTAATGGTTCATTGACAACTAGAAAGTTCACCATGAGTATAACTTAATGTTATCCTTCTCTCGCAGTCACAGGGAGGGAGATGGCTCCCTCGGAGATCACTCTTTCCCCAACAAAGCCGTGCAGGGGGGTTTTCACAAGTTTAAGATAAGACCTTGGAATCTCCATTCTTTCAAAGGCTTCAGAATAGATCACGTCGACCAAGCTCCCAGTGTCGACCAAGATGCGGTATACCTTATAGTTCACTATGGTCATGGTAACTACCAGGGCATTGTCATGCGGGTGCTGTATTCCGCGCACATCATCTTCCGTGAAGGTCAGAGTGCATGGGCTGACCCGAAGTTCCTTACTAGGCCGCTCAGTTAAGTGGACATAATGTTCCAGTTCAGATTTCCGGGAGTGAGCCTTCCGCGCCCTGTTTGAATCTCCTCCACCAGATGAGCCCCCAAAGATGGTACGGATTTCAGCGGGCTCTTCCGTGGTGTTATTCGACTGCCCTCGCTCTCTTTCTTCTTTCCAAGTGACTTTTCCTTCCTTGGTGTATCGGCACAGGTATCCCTTCCGAATAAGGGTCTCGATCTCATCTTTAAGATCTACATAGTAAGTCGTATTGTGGTCATGATCTCGGTGGAAGCGGCAGTACTTGCGCTTGTCTCGGTGATTCTGGTCGGCCCTCATGCAAACAAGCCAATTCAACAGCTTCTCTCCTCGGATATCCAACAAAATCTGCTCGATGGACGTGTTAAGGGGGGGTGTAGGAGCGGAACTTTCCTTCTAGCCTTCCGCTCAGACGACGATCGCGAAGAGCGCAATCATCGGTCCCCTTGTTGGACGGCTGGGGTTCCTCGTTCCTAGGCCTCTTCCTTTTAGCATTCGGCTTTGTCACTTGGACACTTTTGCAGGCATTGGAGAATTCTTTCACGTTAGTATATTTCTAAGCTCGAGCAACGAGCTCTGCTAACGTCTTTGGCCGGTTCTTTCCAATGGAGAAAGTGAATTTTCCCTCTTTTAGGCCGCTAAACACAGCCGCGAGCGCCATTTATCATCGTAATCTTCTATCAACAGCGCTTCCTCGTTGAAACGAGCGATGTAGTCTTTCAACAATTCCTTTGGCTCTTGCTTGATGGCAAACAGGTGAGTGTTGGACTTTCGACTTCTCTTACCACTTATGAATTGGGTGAGGAATAGTCGACTCAACTCTGCAAAGGATCTGATGGTATTTGATTTGAGCTACTGGTACCAACTCCGCACGGAACTCGTAAGCATGATCGAGAACCCTCGACACATTTAGCATCCGTCGCTATCTAGATCTGCATCCACGAGCAATAGGCTTCCGCATGCTCGGATAAGTCTCCATACCTGGACTATTAGATGACGGGAGATATCCGAAACCTCTGAGGCATCACCTCGTTCATAATTTCTAAGGTGAAGGGAGGCTCGGTCTCTTCCATCATTTGCTTGAAAGGCGGCAGGAACTGACATCGGCTGATATTTCTTTTCCAGAGCTAAGAATTTGTCGTTGAGCTCTGCGAACCGATTCTCCCACGGGTCCTTATTTTCCGCTACGATCTCTTGGTTGTTTTCTATTTCTGAAGTTCTCCTTCCCCTCCTTCGTTCTAGCCGATGGCGGAGATCCGTCGGTGTCAGGGCTGGTGTCAGGGCTGAAGTGGCCGAAACATTGGTTGGAGCCCGAGTGGCAGTGTTCCGAGCCGAGGCTAGGATTTGGGTCGAAACAGGATTCTGACCTGAAATCGGCATCTGAGGGTGTTGAGGCACCTCGAGCCTCATACTCCTCGGCGCGGAGTGAGCTTACACGACCAGACCGACTGTTTCAGGAACAGGATTTTGCTGAGCTGGGTGTGATTGCGGCTCCTGTTGTTGTTTCATCTGGTTCACTTCGTCACGTAGGACTTGTATCTCACTCTGCATGGCCCGATATCTACTCGCTTGATTGTGAGAACGCTGAGAAGGCCCCGAGGCTGATTCTGCGTGAAGTAGTGAGGAAGAGCGAGTTTGTTCGTTTGGCTCCGATTTCGCAACTACCGCTTTCTTCTTTCCTCTAGCCGTTATACTCAAGATAGGAACCTGACCTTTTGTATTAAATTCCCACAGACTGCGCCAAAAATATTGATGACAAAATCTGGATCACCCTCCACTCCGTGCGGTGCTCCTCAAATGGACCCTGGTCCTGCACAAAGGGTGAGCAAAGGAGACCCTGGTTAAGCCGGGAGACCCTCCAATGCCTAAATCAAGTCAAGGGAATCGGGGTCTAAGTTAAAAAGTAGAGAAGGACTGTCAGATCTTACGTACCTGTAGCAATGGGGTTTTATTGTATTTGTACTTGACTGTCGGACGGTCGAAGTCTGTCAATCTCGGCACGATTCACTCAATCAGTGAGATTTTTGGATCGTGGGGATATTGTGCGTAATTCTAGGATCGTGTAGGATATTATGCACATCATGCATATCTGTGAGCGAAGTAACCGGCCACGTCCACTTATGGTAGTTTCTAAGCTTAGCTCATGGAGCGCCCACTTCGGGATCCAACCTCGACTCGGTCCTTTTGACAGATGAGGCCTCAGTCGAGTGATTACACGCTTTCGTCTAACCATGGCCGTGTTTACATTCCGAGCCGAGCTGATAGACTTAGCCTCTCGCTAGTAGTACGTTCCGAAAGACTTCTATCACGAGATCCGAGGTAAAGCGTCGGGCTTGCTTTATTAAGTTGAGTTTCATCCTGGTCATTATTCTCAGGGCCGAGGCCCCTCTGTGACTCATTGGTGAATCTTTCAGCTGTGGGCGTCACAGGGAGTAGTTATCTGTTCGATGACGTCTGCCCTCGAAATTATAAGAGGCTCGGATCTTCCCATAACAATAGACTCACAAGAGTTTCAATACCAGATCAAGGGTTCGGGTAACCATAGGTGGTGAAATCCCAGCATGGCGTGACTATGCGTGCATATGGAAAAAAGAAAAGCTCTCCATAGAACTAAAAACTTTATAAATCCACGGAATGAAAGACTATAAGTTATCATCGTTAGTATCTATACAGCCCAATTACTAAAGGTGTATTGTTCAGTACTTTTACATAGAGTTTCATGTAAACCTCAATTTATTTGGTATAATATATATAGTTGATCCGCCATGAGAGAGAGAGAGAGAGAGAGAGAGAGAGAGAGAGTTCTATCATTGTATTGAGAGTTTCTTCTTCTTTTTTTCCCTTGAGCGTAATGGATTGGCCTAAATCCATGAACATACCTGAAGAAAAATCACGTAAATTTATGTGTTGTGGTTTGCATCTCTTTCCGCTTTCTTTTCATTCTGATGTTGTCGTGAGTATGGTTGAGAAGAGATCCTTCTCCTAATAATCATGTTACAATAAAATGCTCTAACATTACAATAAATATTTCTAAATCTATGAGTTTGTAGTTTAATTAATTTTCAAATAGTAGAATTTAAGTTTCGCAAAATCCAAATCCAATGCAAGTTTATGAATTTAATAGGTTCATAGATTTACTAAATTCACACTCTCATTTCCCTAGTCCCAATCAGGGCCTAAGGTTATGCTTGGAAGTATGTTGGGAATCTAAACCTCACCATGCATCTTTTATTATGGATACTCCATTTGAGATGAGTGGAGTTTATCAGTGGCCAAATGCTTACTTGGGTTTCATTTTCTGTAAGACCCTGATTGCATAACTAGATAAACCCACAATCGGAATCAACCAAATGTTGATTTCAGCACTGCCAAATGCAACCTAAGCATTGGTTTAGGTTGTTGGAATTATGGTTAAACTTGAATTAACATATGGAGAATCATTCTAAGTATTAGCAGTTTGGTTCGTTTTGGAATTATTTTTAGACATTGTGAAACAAGAGTCAATAGTGATTAGCCTCCTCCGAGCAAGGCATAGGCTTGATCATGTATTCACCCTTCTCCATATAGTAGTAGAGAGTTGAGATTGCAATAATTTTTATTTTTTATTTTTTTAATCTTTAGCTTATGAGATCGTGTGTTTGCTTGTGTTAAAGGTTCCTTAAAGATATGTTGTTTGCTCATTGGTTTAAAGTTGCCATAGAAATGGTGAGGATTGAGTTTGAGTTTTCCATACCTCACAAGTGGTATCAAAGTTACGGTGAAAAAAGATTTTTTCGGTGAAAAAGAGGCAAGGTGAAAGGAAGTGTTTTGCAGAAATTTGGCACGAGTACACAGTAGTTTTTTAGGTGCTATAAAAGAGATATTGGAGATTGTTCTTTGTAGAAGCACTGTTAAAGGTATTTATCACAGTTGGGGTGGGGAAGCTACCACTAGCTAATTGTACGACTTCGTGAACCAAAGTACACGTGTATTGCTAAGGTTATATATGGTCTTTGGGAAGTTCCTAATGGGAAAAAAATGTTGAAATGCTAAAAATGATGGATCAAAAATGATTTGGAAAAGGAAATATGGGAAAACACTAATGGTTTTGGGAAATCTGGAGACATTTTGAAAAGGAAATTCGAGAAAGAACTAATGGTTTTGATAAAATGGTATGTCGAGAGATATGAAAGCACGGAGAATTTGGTTTATCCATATTAAGTCTCCAAACTTCACTTAGATGACACCCAGAAACTAATGTCTCTTGTTTTTGTTTAACAAAATTTACTCTAGTTATTAGCATTATTCTACAGGACCTTAGCATATCAACGAACTTAATATATGGTTTGGATTTATCCAACCGTGGTGCACATACAAAACCCAATATTCTTATTTTAAGGTTTGAGTACTACAAAACATTGCACATAGATGTGTGGTTCGTATGCCATATAGGTGCAAATTGTTGTCATATCCGATGGCCCAATCACATTTTTAGGAAAAATGAGTTCTATCCCTTTTTTTTCCTTTCTAACCCCCAACAATCATATATTAATATTCCATTTTGAATAATAAAGAGTGATCACTAAAGAATGCCCTTGCCTTTATTGTTGCAACTCAGTTCTGTAGGGTAATGCGGAAGGTGAGCCCTCAAGATCTGACGGTCTATACGATGATTGGGACCCTCACAAAGCAGAAGGACGGTGTTCCAACGGCCCGTCTATCTACTACTGGAGCATATGGAACTATTCACACTTCTGATCCACAGTATATAGTGGCCCTGGATTGCGATCTACGGATCAGATCGTCCCAAGGACAAGCCAAAATAGACAAACTCTAGCGCACTCTATTTCTCTCTGTATACTCTCATTGTTTCGTATATTTGTGCGAGAGAGAGCGCATCCGTTTTATAGGAAAGGAAAGGAGATAGGATGAGGAACGAATTATCCGATCTTCTCTCTATCTCCTATCCAAAATCAAATTCAAAATTGAATTTGATATCCCAACGGAAAGGAAAAACCTCGGAAGAAGTCTAACCATATGGGACCCACCCACTAGTGATTGCTCACAAGTGGGCCCCACTGGTCTACGTCTAACATCTCCCACTCAATCACATTGTGGGATAGGCACATAAATCTGTCCAACTGACTTGCCTTATAACAATCAAATACCAAAAAATCACGATCAAAAGAATCAGAGGCGTGGGACCAGCTGTATCACCATAATCTTCTCACAGGTGCTTAAGTACTGAGTGACCACATAACTAGTACTCAATAACCCAAGCTTTGTAATGCCTGTCATAGTCCGCATGACCACACTGGATGGAGTTAACCCCGATCTGGAGTACTCGGACAACATACGCACTTATTCAACTTATCGAGTTATTCTGAAAACTTGATTTTTCACAAATTTCGACTAAAACCAATTCAAAGCAATACTTATATATATGCTTTTTAAGAAAAATATTGTTTGCAAAAAATCTAATAAAAATAACTCGATACCACCGGCGGATAAGTCTTCAAGTGCGTATTAATAGTTCTAGAAACTTGGTATAGCTGTCATGGGATCTTTCCCACGCAAATGTGTAATTTGAAATTAATCAAGTCACTTTCCTAGTGAAACCGAGTTTGGTCAATCAAGGACCTTTCGTCATTGTACACTAAAGTAGTGACACTCAATCTCATCCTCATATACACAAGAGGAGGGTAGCTAAGGACACAAGGAGTCACCTACGGGACTGGCTACTCGCACGTTGCAATGATTAGATCGAATCAAAGTAATCTGTAGGTAAAAGGTCCCAGCACGTGGCTATAATCGACGTCGTAAAGTAGACAATACTAGGTGTATGTCGAGTCTACAATATGCAGGTTATTCTACATGAGGTACGACTCATCTCATAACCTCATAACCTGGCTTTAATTTCAAGCCATAACATTGATCACATGTAAAGGAATGGTGCGATTTTATTATTCAACTTTATCAGTCTCATCTACAATCTTTATAAGATTGTAGGCAGATACGACTCACTCATATCCTCATCCTTTATTATTCACAATAAAGGGAAGTTCATACCTCAATGTATAAACATAGCCCCAAATGTACCTCTCTTGTATATTTAAGGTTGTTCAACCCGTGTGAGTGGGTGACCGGCCTGCCGACAAAAATAGAAATCCTACATGATCTTAAGATAAATGCTAATGATCTTCTTACCTAGTTTATATTAGTGTTTAATACTAAATAAACGGAATGTATTATTCATTAATGAAAGATCAAAAGTACTACAAAACAAGTACATCAATCAAGTTTTCCTCAATCTCATCTGCCTGACGTGAACCTGAAATAGATCTCTAGCTATAAGTTTTGTCATGGGATCAGCCATTATCACTTTGGTAAAAATGTAGCTGAGGGCGACCTTTTTATCTCTCACTTGATCATGGACGTAATGATACTTGATCTCAATGTGCTTAGATTTCTGGTGGTGTTTAGGGTCCTTTGCCAAGTCAATGGCAGAAGTATTGTCAATCTTCAGCGATATAGGCTGACGAACACTCGGTACAACACCCAGACTTAATAGAAATCTGCAAATCCATACACACTCCTGAACTGCAGCACAACATGCAATGTACTCGGCCTCCATAAATGAAAGAGCTGTGGATGTCTGTTTCTTACTCGACCATAAGATAGCTCCTCCTCCGAGTAAGAATACATATCCTGAAGACTTTCCCTCGTCGACATCATTACCCCAAGCAGCATCAAAATATCATTTGAGCTCGAGGCTTGTGCCTTCATAACACAACATTAGGTCTTTTGTTCCTCTAAGATAGCGAAATATACGTTTGACGGCTTGCCAATGAGACTGTCTTGGGTTACTCTAATAACGGCTGACTATGCCAACTACATAGCTAATATCCGGTCTGGTGCAAAGCATAACATACATTAAGCTTCCTACTGCGCTTGCATAAGGTACTGAGGACATAGCCAATTTCTCGGCTTCAATTTGGGGACACGATTTCTTGTCTAACTTGGTAGCTTTATCCATAGGGGTTTCAACAGCTTTTGAATTTTCCATCCTGAACTGCTCTAAGATCTTTTGTATATAGGTTGCTTGAGACAAGCCTAAAAATTTCTTAAGGCGATCCCTGATGATTTTTACCCCAAGGATAAAGTTAGCTTCACCGAGGTCTTTCATCTCAAAGTTCGAGAATAGCCAATCTTTAGTCAATGTCAACAATTGCATGTCATTACCAGCTAACAGGATATCATCTACATATAGAGATAGTATCAGAAAAGATCTTCCAGACCGTTTCATGTATACACAATGATCTTCTTTACTTATTATGAATCCAAAAATGGTGATGGCCAAGTGAAACCTCGTGTACCATTGTATTGAAGATTGCTTCAGCCCATAGATAGATTTCAACAATTTACAGACTTTCTTTGGATTTTTTTATCCACATAACCCATGGATTGTTGCATGTATATTTCTTTATCCAAGTCACCATTTAAGAATGCGGTCTTTACATCCATCTGATATAACTCTAAGTCTAAACTTGCGACAATGGACAAGATCATGCGGATTGAGGAGAACTTTGCAACAGGTGAAAAGGTCTCCTCGTAATCAACGCTTTCTTGTTGTGTAAAACATTTAGCAACTAATCGTGTTATATACTTGTCCACTATACCATCCGCCTTTCTTTTAATTTTAGTACCCATTTGTTACCTATCGCTTTGCAATTGGAAGGCAGATCAACAAGTTCCCAGACTTTATTTTTCTCCATGAAAGCGATCTCTTCGTCCATAGCATTCACCCAATCGACCGAGTTAGAAGCTAATAATGCATCCTGATACGAATCAGGTTCATCATCATCAACTACAATGCAAGAGAATGTTTGCCCTTCAATATCGAAGTATCTTCGGGGAATCAATCCTCTTTCACTTTGACGTAACTCAGGATCCTGCTGAGATGTCCTCCCACTGTCCTGACGAACTATATGAGTATCATCGTCTTGTGAAGCAGAATTCCCATTCTCCTGAGATACATCGGGTATTTTAAAAAGTTGTATAGGAACCTTTTGCTTCATTCGGCTTAGGTATTTATCTTCAATGAAGGTCACGTCTCGAGATTCTATCTCAATCCATCATCCATGGTCCTCATAAACTAGAACGTATCCATTTGAATGTATAGGGTACCTTATAAATACGCATTCAATGGTTTTACTATCAATTTTACCTCTATGCGGAGTAGGCAGCAAAACATATCCCAAAGATCCCCAAGGGCGTAGGTTGGCTAGAGAAGGAATCCTCCCAGACCACATTTCATATGAAATCTTAAGAATGGATTTGGATGGGACTCTATTAAGGACGTAGACGGCTGTTAACAGTGCGTCTCCCCAGAATGTGGTAGAGAGATTGTCTTGTGCCATCATCGATCTAACTATGTCCAATAGTATCCTATTCCTTCTCTCTACAAAACCATTTTATTGTGGAGTGTAAGCCATTGTGTACTGCCGAACTATTCCAACGTTTTCACAGTATGATTTAAACGTTTCAGATGTATACTCGCCACCTCTATCAGATCGAAGGATTTTAATCTTTTTCTTAAGCTGATTTTTCACCTCAGCTTTATATTTAAGAAAACAATCAAAAGCCTCAGATTTGTGTAAGATGAGATACACATATCCATAGCGCGAGTAATCGTCAATGAAAGTGACAAAGTATTGACATCCGTTTCTGGCATGTACATTAAAGGGTCCACAGATATCTGAATGGATTATCTCTAGTGTGCCCTTTAACCTAGCCACTTTGGGAAATGGTTTCTTCGAAGTATTTCCAGACATACAATGTTCACAAAATGGCAAATCAACTTTAGATAAGGAGTCTAACAGACCAGAACGTACTAGTCTTGTCATACGATCCTTTCCAATGTGACCTAACCTCACGTGCCATTTTTTAGATTCAGATACTACAGTTTCATTCGACATAGCAGGCAAAGCAATAGATGCATTATCACATTCTACGTCTAGAATAAATAAATCTGAAATTAAATTACCCCATGCAAAGATGAGGTTATTCTGTCTCAAAGAAACTCTTGTCCCGGAAAATCGAATATCAAAACCATCAGCTAATAACCTAGAAACAGAAATTAAATTCTGACGCATCCCCGGTGCATATAGAATATCACGGAGTATTATTGTTCGCCCTATGCGAGTACGTAGATAGAAAACGCCAATCCATTGTACATCTTCAACAGCGTTATTGTCCATGTACAGCTTGTAACTCCCCTTGGCTACAGGCCGAAATTCCTCGAGTCCTCGACGACTACTTGTCACGTGCTTTATTGCGCCTGAATCCAAAATCCACTTGTTAGATATAGTATCAACGGAAAGGATTTCAGAACAAACGCCTACATATAAAACTGAGAAATTACCGTCTTTTTATAGGCGCACTGTCGAGCATAATGGCCGGAATTTTCACAGACAAAGCAGACTACATTTGTCTTTTTCTTCTTCTTCTTCTGTTCCCCTTCTTGAGATTTGGAGCAGGTGTTGTGGTCTTCTGTTCTTGGTTATTCTTCTTCGCCTTCTTGCGAGCTTTAGACCGTTTATTGTTAGCTTTCCGCTTATGGATCTCTGCTACAAAGGCCCTGGCCGAACTTGGCTGAATTGCATTCATTTCAACCTCACATACTAAGTGGCCACAAAAGTCTCTGAACGTAGTGATAGAATCAGTATAGTTCAGAATTCTTTTGATTTTGGCCCAAGATTCAGGTAAAGAACGGTGCATGGCTATAATCTTCTGATTTTCAGTCAATTTACACCCAACATTCCTAAGGGTACCTATCATTTGCTCCATCTTACGAATATGATATTTGATGGGGCAACCGACGGGCATCTTATACTCCTGGAATTCCAATTCCATTGCCCTAACTCTTGCATCTGACTTCTGCGCATAGGCATCTGTCAGTGCTTCCCAGATTCCCTTAGCGGTTTCATGCACTTCATACGTAGGTATGAGTTCTTTGTATATGGTGCTAAGAAGGACATTACGGGCTGAACGATTTTATTTTCGCCACTTATTGTAGCGAGTTATCGCAACCCTATGTTCTTGTAAATTCCCGTTTTCAGCCAAGATGGGTTCCTCTTGAACTACATCGAGTGTGTGAGATATATCGTCCTCGTCCAGAAGGCATCGCACCGCGCGGGACCAGTCTTCGTAGTTGTTGTCATTGAAATGTTGTCCTTTCAGCTGTTCAGCGATTAACGCTTTGGTGGTCATCTCTACATTGCATGAGTATCACTACTTAGCTAAGATCTAAGGTATTGACACTAATCATCAGCATTTCTACGTGTTATACAAATTTTCATAATATAAAAGTAGACAACACATCTTAACGAGATCTGAAAGTCCACATACCCGAATGGGCGGTGTAGAACAATCAAGTTCTCTATTTAAGATGAAATTGGTACTTTTATAAAATTATAATTGCATAACATACAACCTTCCATTATATGGTTGTATGCATCATTTGGTGGAGGAGAATAAAACTTCCACTCAGGTTATGCACAACCTTAATTTTAGGGAGCATCTAAGCACTAAGTTTTGTAATTTCTAATGAAAAATGTAGGGGGCTAAGATCTAATCACATCAAGCCGAATATATTCATACATATAAATATCATCATCAGAAAAAAAAAAAAAAAAAAGTGCTAAGATATCTAGAGTTTAATCTTCACTAGTGATCATGTCCATTAAAGATGGATCTGATCATCATCGTTAATGACATTGTTGATGATGGATCCTTTCATCAACATTGATCATCATAGTTGATGATCACTTCGATCAGTAATGATCTCTTGATCAACAGTGAAGAAAAAGTTATAAAGGAAATAACATTTATATGCATATTTATATGTACATGTCAAAAAAAATATACATATTACTTGCAAGAAAGCTATAGAGTTTTGGGTTACCACAAAAGTACAACTGGACCATAGTTCAGTAATCTAACAGTTGATATTATGGGCCCCATTATATCACAAACATACATTGTTGTACATGTTTCATAGCTATATTTTTAGCACTAAGGTTTTCATATCACATGCTTTCATACCACACGTGATGTACATATTGCTGTTTTCATCACATGTGTACATCAGATGTGTTCACGAGTGACATGCTACAACACGTGACATGCTAAAACACGTTTTCACGAGTAACACGTTTTCACATGTGTACATGTGTGATATTACAACACAAATCACCAGCTGTACATGTGTTGGTTGATTGAAAATCAGCAACTAGTATGTGGATGGCACAACAGCTATACAAGTGTTCAACATCAGCAAGTACACGTGTTCATCATCAGCAACTAGTATGTGGATTGCAAGCTACAATACGTGTTCAACATCAGCTAGTACACGTGTTCAACATCAGCTAGTACACGTGTTCAACATGTAACATATATCACCAACAGCAACGTGTATATTACAAACAGCAATGTGTACATAAGATGAATTTATAATTGCAACGTGTACAGCAGCATGTATATCACAAAATCCATGAGAAAATGTGTACAGCAACGTGTATAACACAAATTCCATGAGAAAATGTGTACAGCAACGAGTTGTAATCCTCTTTGAACATGAATACACATATCGTGTGTTAGTTATTTTAATAAGTGGGTCTCAACATTCGGTAATCCAGACCATTGGTGATAGATCTGGACCGATCATTAGATCTATATCACTATCAATGATATTCATTATAAAAAAATACACTAATCCAGTGATCCAATCCATCCAAACTTGAACAACACTTGTGCACACGTGTACACGTGCACATCAGCCAATGTGTACACGTGCACATCGACAACGTGTATACAGAATGTATACATGTGCATATGCACATGTGCATATACATATAGCAACAACGTGTACATGTTCATATAACACATATAGCTAACGTGAAAACAAACAGTTTGCAAGATAGATGTGTACGTCATCTAAACGGTTCACATGAAGCAGAACCTCATGAAATCCCCTGGTACCAAAATACCCCGAGGTTTCATGGGATTCCACATCTTATGGACCGTTCGGATTCGACATCCATTACACGTGTACAAAGGTGCATAGGTGAGCATGCCTTTATTTAAGTGGTGTAGTTCAATACAACGACTATTGGTGGATTTTTATGAGATGTACACGCATGTATTTCAAAACTATTGGTGTAATATACATGATCACCTTGGTCCATCATTGTTGGATTTACATCATAATTATATTTTGCAAAATATAATCCACCATAACTTATGAATTCCAATCCAAAAAGAAAGGATGGGCTACATACCTTTTTAGATGAATATAATCGGAGATCCATCATTAAATAGCTTTGATACCACTGTAGGGAAATGCGGAAGGTGAGCCCTCAAGATCTGATGGTTTACACGATGATTGGGACCCTCACAAAGCAGAAGGACGGTGTTCCAACGGCCCGTCTATCTACTACTGGAGCAGATGGAACTATTCACACCCTGATCCTACGGTATATAGTGGCTCCGGATTGCGATCTACGGATCAGATCATCCCAAGGACAGGCCAAAATGGAAAGACTCTAACGCACTCTATTTCTCTCTGTATACTCTCGTTGTTTCGTATATCTGTGCGAGAGAGAGCGCACCCGTTTTATAGGAAAGGAAAAGAGATAGGATGAGGAACGAATTATCCGATCTTCTCTCTATCTCTTATCCAAAATCAAATTCAAAATTGAATTTGATATCCCAACGGAAAGGAAAAACCTCGGAAGAAGTCTAACTATATGGGACCCACCCACTAGTGATTGCTCACAAGTGGGCCCCACTGGTCTACGTTTAACAAGTTCAATAGTGCATCCATGCACAGACTTAACTAATTTGAAGTTCGAACAGTTTTTTTTTTTTTTTATGCTGGCAAAACATTTCACAAAGTGAACTAATATTGAACAAAATGGAATGTGTTTGCAAAGGATTGTGTAGGATAAAGTTAGGATTAAAGAAATTGGGCTAGAAATTCAATCCAAGAGTCTAGCATGCATTATAGCTTCCAATGATTATTAAGTTTGCGATTAGTTATCTATTTTGTGTATATAATATATAGTTAGATAGCTATTGACAAGCTTTATGTCTCTGTCAATGCCACGGGCAATTGGCTTTTGAATGACAGTTCAAAATAAGGTTATTTCAAGGGTTAAGTTCAAAATTAAAATTTTCCATTTTGGTAAGTTATGGATTTTACTATTTTTATAATTGTTAGGGTTCGAAGAAGTTTACCAATGCTTAATTTCCTTGTTAGAGTTATGTGAAAGAGTTTTGAGTTAGTTTAAAAGTACTCATTTACAATTTTTAAAAAGTTTACTATTTTGGAAATTTTATGAATTTAAGGTGCAGGGTTTATTCATATCAATGACTTTGTAAACCGGCTTTATTCATTATTCTCAAAAATATTTTCTCTTTTAGAGATTTTTATTTTTATTTTCTTGTGGATTTAAGGTTTCTTTGTGGATTAGAGGTTTCTGGCAGCGAAAGAAGATGATCTTCTCCTTTCCTTCTACACCATACACCCGTTATGGCAGTTGGTATCAAAGTGATGTCTTTCATTGGGTCGATGGCTTCTAATAGTAGATTAGACAGTAACTATCTTATTGGTGTGCTCTAGAGAAGCAAGCATTGAAGAGCACAAAGTTCGTGACCTTATATAAGAAATTATATTGTTTAAATAAGGAGATACAGGTGAGGATTGATTTGTTGATCGGTTGATAAAGGCCATGGATCACAAATATATTTGTGGCAACGAACAACTCACTATTGTCAAAGCAATTTGTGGTAGGTTCCAACAAATATAACACCCATGCCAAATCATAGGTCACAATCTTATTGAGACAATGCTAATTCAAGGAACCAATAATTTTAGCCAATCAGATATTAAAGAAGAAGCCTAGATTTATATATATTAAGAAGATCAACAAGTACCTCTTAAAATTAATCCACCAATAAAGAAGAAGAGTGAATCTAAACAAATGAAGTGCCTCTTGAGGAATCCACTGTCGAATTACTTGATGGATCTATAGATGGATTATCTGATGGATTAATATTTGAGCTTGAAAAAGATTGAATCAGATAAATGGCCCACCAGAAACAATCAATGGATCAATGGGTAAAAACAACTTGATGGCTAAGGAGATTGACACTTTCATAATAATCACATTAAGCTCTATGAAAATCAGCATCATCATAATTCTCAACTAGAAACAAAGTGCATAGATCGAAGGCCAGAAGTGACAATGGCAACACATGGCCAACGAACAAAAATTAATGGCAATAAATGGAGCCAGAATTAATATTCCGACAATTTCTAGTTACAAATTCATTGTTACAAAAGAGGTGAAAATTGACATCCCAAACATAGGATTGTAAAGAAACGAAGGGTAACAAATTGTTTTATGAAGTTCTATCTTATGAACAAAATGTTGACCCGACGTGTAGGCATTCAACATCATTTGTTGATGTACCAAAGAAGACGCTACAATGGCAGGTCATCAGGATAGGTTATTATCATTCTAAACTTGAGATGAGTTTAATTTTTCAAATAGAGGGGTATGTTGTAGGACAAAGTCATGGATAATCTAGAATGGAAAGAAATCTGGCCAAAAGAAATTTGGATCAAGGGTCCACTATATCTTCATACAACCATAACTTTACAAATGATTATCCATTCCTCGTGTATAGTATGTCATAGGAAAGCAATTGATGAGCTCAACACCCTATCCAATGCTAAAGGTAACTGATCCCCAAATGGTTTGTCAAAATAAGTTTATTTTAGGAGTTGATTTCGAGTTTAAAGTTAAATTTTACTGTTTTTAATAAGTTGCAGTTTTAATTAATTCTAAGTGTTTTTGTATTAGAAAAAAGATAATCAATTTAAAAGTCATTTACTATTTTCAATAATTAGAAATATTTAAGGCTATATAAACCATATCAATAGCTTTATAAGCAGACTTTATTCATTATTTTTAATAATATTTTATATTTTAGAAATTTTTTGCCTCATGAGTTCAGGTTACCTGTGTGAATTCGAAGTATCATAGAGAAAGAAGATGGTGATGTCCTCCCATTTCCATCATGCACCCACTACATAATGAAAAATAAAAGCAACATTGAAATATCATTTCTCATTGAATCAAAATAGGAGCTTGGCACTTGATGAACAATCTTGATTTTCAGGTGGACCCATATGATGAGGGGTCCTAATTTCATACACGTGTGCAAGGTCTAGAGAGAAAGAAATGTAACACATGGGAGCATGCCATGAGGTAAAGCAAGGGTGGCCCATTTTGTGTGGTGACATGAGGTCGGCAAGAAAGGTAGGGGTGGAATCGAAATTTGGACAAGGGATGGTTTTGAAATAGTAAAACTGGTATGGCTTTTCTAGCGTCCCTATACTTTAGTATTAGAAAATGTGGACGACTTTACTTTTTCCTGCTTTTTGGCTCTTTTCCCTCTCTCTCTCTCTTTCGTGTCGGTCGGCATTGGCTGCTTTCTTGTTCGTGGCTGCCCATGGATGGAACATTTTTATGCCAGGAATATCAAACCCAGACCTCTCTAGCACCCATCTAATCCTACCCAAAGCCAAGCATATGTCACTCTTGTGCACTGTGCAGTATCTGGGCCATTCATCTCTCACCATTTATATGTCAGATGGTCAGAAGAATAGGTAAGTCTGGCCATCAGGTGGCGCACATGACGTGTCTAGCCCACATGATGATGTTACCAACCTGGTTTTTGTGCAGCAGCAATTAAGTGGTAGCTTCACCAGATGAACGGCCTGGATCTTGCACACATGTATTTTTGGGATAGTAGGATTGAGATGGATATACTAGCTCTCTCCCTCTCTCTCTCTCTCTCTCTCTCTCTCTCTCTCTCTCTCTCTCTCTCTCCTATTCACCCACACGTGCGGGATGCAGTCGGATATCCCAGCATATCTTAGAAGACTTCCCAATGTATATGTTATGATGGCCCAAAAATCCTGATGGTCTGGTCATCAAGTGGACCAAACATGGACGTTGAATTTGGAATATCGAATCAATCTAACTGTTCATTTTTTATACGCATGTGTAAGGCACTTGATGAAACTAATCGACCTCATATCCATTAGTGGTGGTCCCCACCGTATCTAGTGCTCGAATATTGCAAACGCCTGCGATGTGATTGGGATGGCTACTCTCTCTCCCTCTCCAAAAATGTCTCACCTGCAGCATTTTGTACGTGAGAAAATCGTAGAGCCCCACTGTATGTGCTGAGATATATTGAATCCAATCCGTCCATCATAGTTGCCTCATAATGAATATTAGATATTACAAAAATCAGAAAAATCCAACCACGCGGTGGGACACCACTTGAATTTAGAGGCTTTTGGGTGGTCTTCATTTGTTTTATATTGTGGTGGGACCCACCTGATATAGGATCACTCTAAATTATCCGATGTCCCATTTTCACAGTGGGATAATGGACAGGTTGGAAGTCATATACAACGGCAAGGTGGGTCCCAAACGCAGCTAGTCTCACTAAATTGAGAAAAAGAAAATTAATTAATTAATTAATTAAAATCAAAGAGATAAGTCGAGGTAGTTGCTCCTTTGAGATAATCGGAAGTTGGCAGTTGGAAACTGCACCTGACTCCACTATATAATATTTCTTTTGTATATCATGTCGCAATGTAGTTTTTTTTTTTTTTTTTTTTAATGTGCCAATCTAGTACTTTCACCACTACATGTGCCAATGTAGGGGGCTGAAGAAAATAGAAAAAGAACCTGAAACGGAGAAGGAAAGTGACACAATGAAGGCTAAAATGAGTTTTCCCCCTGTTCGTTTGTCACTGAAAATGCAGTTCAACGCATTTTTTATTTTGAAAAAAAAATAAAAGAAAACACAAACAAACAAACAAATAAACTTTCAACGCTTTGGCTGATGTAATGAATGATCGGCAGGCACTTAGAAATTACGTAGACATTGCATGCAAAGTGCACAAGTCTATCATGAACAAAATAGTTTCCACGGGCATTTATTAGACGTTTGAAAATCGAAAACACCTGATGGTCTTATTTCAACAAACAAGCGTCAATCAATCAGATTAGGAATATCACGCCGGCAATTCGGATACAGAATTTACACCCTCAAACACGAGTTACAGTCCATAACTTGTACACCAAGTGTACATAAACCGTTCAATCATACATTGCAAAAGGACATAGTGTAAATGCATTCTAAGTTCGTTTTGGGATTCAACATTTGTCCATCCACCTACACATGTCATACAATATCACAAATTTTCACCACCACATTTCCAAAACCACACCATTTAATGCAAAATAAACCAAGTCTACTCATTTGGGACTTTAGTAAATCATATTATCATTACCATCTAATAAAATAGTTAAGAAATATGTAACTTACGAGCGTTTAACTATCATATCTACAAGGAAGAATCTAATTTCCTAAACAGCATTTCATATTAACATTCGATTAATTCAGCATAGCCAATTCATCTTATGCTAAATATGACTATTGATCCCGAATATCATCCATCATCTGGGCCTCATTTTCTGACACTTGATTAAGATTTCTGTCTCGATCTCTTCTATGCGTTTGTCATTCAAACAACATGAGCTGGCCAGGCTAGTGAGTGAACCCATCATGATTCATACACAACACAAGTAAGATAGTACGAGCATCATTCAATAACATATATGCAGGTATGAGTATAGATGCAGAGATATCATGAAATGCATGTCAAGTAGAATAATCATCCACTTGCTTCAGTTGGATAACCGTAAACCTGCATTTGCACTTGGGAGACTTCTACCATAAGTAGGCATGGCCAAGGTCTGCATCCACTCCTTGAATAGGCTTCCACTAATCGTAGGCATGGCCAAGGTCTGCATCCACTCCTTGAATAGGCTTCCACTAATCGTAGGCATCTAGTAACGAATCTACTAGAAAATCATTTAGGGAGATCCCTCAGGAACCCAAACACAAAGTGTGCATGCGGTCATCTAGAGTGGGCCTTTAGGAATCAGCACATAAGCACTATAGATGAATGTAATGCATGTTCGATGCATGAGTCATCGACAGACGCAATGGTCATATACATCTCCCTGTACGAGTGGAAACAATCAATTCATTACTGTAATGATATACATTCCCATATACATACAATGCTCAGTAATAAACGTTCATTAAAATTATTATTTATCAACAAATCAACTCAGCATGGCAGTGGCTAACAGTGAAGTGTCAACTGACAGTGGGGGTGTACTAATAAGCTAACAGAAAGGAAAAAAAAAAAAACTCAGCATGGTAATACAATAAGCATACCATTAATAGCAATCACAAAAATATATATTAATTATATAGATATGAGACATGCTGAGATTCACTCACCTTTACTGGGTAGAGATAACGTACGGTCATATAGGTTTCACTCTACAATCCCTAATACATGATTTAAATAAATTATGAATTTAATCCCACTATTCCATCCAGTGGGACGCACCTTTGATTAATTCAAGATGCCCTATCACAGTGGGCCTCACCTATCATCCTAGCACAGGAACTTCGTGCAAAAGGAAAATCAAATCAATTAGTAAGGCTTAACCAATAGTTGCATCCAATCCGGTCTGATTTAATAAAATGTTAAAAAGCAATCTACAGTTTTGGCCAATTTTTCTCGCACGATTAGCTTCCTCTGCCCAATTTTACTCCCACAATTAGCTTGAATAAGGCGAACTTTAATATTTATAGGAAAAGACATTTTAAAGGGTCGGGTTATTTTAGGCACTGAAAATGTAGCAACTGTCCATGCATGAGTCAGATGAGCAAAAAGCTTGCAAATAAGCAGTGTTTAGCGGATTGTGGGTTCTGTGGGGCCACCGTGATGTATGGGTTTTAACCACGCAAGCCATCCATTTTTTTTTGCATATCATATGCAAGTGGAACGCACTACAAGAAGCAGCAGCCATAATAAAACTCAACGTTGGATCCCTCCTAAGGGCCATCGTGATGTTTATCTGCCATCCAACCTGTTCATAAGGTCATATAGACCCAGATGAAGGGAAAACACACATAAGATTGATCCAAAACTTCTGCTGCTCACAAGAAGTTTGAATGGTGGGAGTTCAATCCCGGCTGTGCAGTCCACTTGAGCCTCGGATCTGCCTCATTTTTGGGTTCATATCGTAAAATGATCTGGAAAAATGGATGGACAGCGTAGATAAAACCCAATCATCACGGTGGACCCCACAGAGCCCTGCCTGGACGGATTATCATCCAGGTGAGGGCAGGTCGCATATCCTTGCAATTAATATATGAAGAATGTAAGTTTTTACTCCCTGTTTTTTTTTAAAGACTTTTTGTCCTCTTAGTTCCTGCAAATTAGCCCACAGCCATCTCTCCTCTTTACTTGCTCTAGCGTGCAATTAGCCCGCAGCCATCTCTCCTCTTTACTTGCTCTAGCCTGCAATTAGCCCTCAGCCATCTCTCCTCTTTACTTTGCTCTAGCCTACACACAAAATGTATATATTAGGGAGCCTATGCGACAAAGACTCTGTTGGCCCACCATGAAGACTGTGATCTGCTCTGTATATCTATTGTGTCCACTTCATAAATGTATTGTGTAAGCTTATGTTAAGATATCAACCCAAAAAATGAGGTAGATTAGGCACTCAAGTAGGCTATAGAATATGAAAGATAATGGATCACCCACCATTTAACTCTCCTCAACCTGAATCTCTCGTCATCCCCTATTTCTCTCTGACACTACCTCCCCAATTTCTCTCCCACTTCCCATCTCCATGCACATCACATGTGCCACCTCCCTAGTTATAATTAAAGCAAACAACAACCAGCCCACCTCTCTTTCATGTTTCATCTACACCATACATGTGTGTGTGATCCAGGTCGTCTATTCATCATAAGGCTACAAAAATGGGCCAGCCCTCACAGTCATCAGACAATCCTAACCATGAGAAATAAGTCATGGAAAATCGCTCAGCCTTTCTGTCAGATCAGATCTACATCTCCAATAATAATTACTGTTAAACAAAATGAGATAAAACTCATTTTTTGGGGCCTACCAAATAGGGCCTTAGACTTTACTCATGGAAGCGAACTCAGGCTCAAGTACAAACCAAGCCTATCAATATTAGACCCACACCAAAACAAAATCATAATCCTTACATTAGTAGCTTTCCTCATCATATAATATCCAAGAAAGATAGACCTAGAGGCTGGCCAAAGGAGCCAGGAACCCAACCCAGATAAGCTTGGGAAAGACCTGCTGTGTAACACTAGTCTCCTTCTCTATCCTGGCTCATAATGCCGGACCAGTTCGGAGTCAACCAAGTTGCGCTTGAGTTGCATCGACTCCAGACGAGTAGTAAATCCTTGGGTAATAAAGTCTGCTCAGCACAATGCTACCCTTTGAGTGAATACTGATTCCCTAAATAATATAAATAACTGAAAGCCTTCAAGGATGATTTTTTTTTTCTCGTTTTGTAATAAGAAAAATCCAAACTTGCCCAATATTCTGACTCACTAGAGGATGCTGCTACCCACGTGTTAGGATGATGCACCCAAATTACAGGCCAAAGATTTGTGACAGAACCACACGCACACCACAGTGGGCGTCCAGGATTTTCTCCTCCATTCCAACAAGCATCTGGGAGCAAAACATGAAACCAAGAGGACCACTGGATTTCAATGTTCCAATCTAGATTTTGCACAATGCATGCATCATAGAAGTGGAAAAAATAAAAATAATCATTTACTATATAACCTGTTTTCGAGCCCATTTCCCATTTCTGTTGTACCACCACACAACTCACTGATTCATTCAAGTTAGTATTCAAATCTACACTATACTGAAGAATTCGAACCAAGACCATATACACAAGTTTCTCCAGACCTAACGTACTATTCACACATTCTCCAATTCTGTGCCTTGATACCAGCGGCATGGCCATGTCTTAATTGATCTCAAGACTCCAATATGGGCTAGCAAAGATGATTGGTCACAAATTCACCGGAGGGCTTCCCTGCATAAAGCATATATAAATAAGTCAACACCATGGATTTAAATGGTGGTTTCAAGTGCGATGTCAGGAGACTGAAAACAGCAGAACTCACCTCATATCAGTTGGTTTTATATATATATATATATATATATATATATATATATATATATATATATATATATATATATATATATATATATATATATATGTCAATAGCCTATTTGTATAGAGAATCACTGAGAGATCCAAACGGAAAGTTACGGTAGAGCCAGTAGAACATAAATATGCAAGAGGACCTTTCTCCATGGTACACATGGAGAATGGTTCAAAAGAGACATGGATTAGAGGATCCTAGCTCTTTTCAGGCCAGTGGTATCGAAAGCGATGATGGAAAACAAAAATGATGGTCCATATTGAATGTGCAAAAGTGCAGAAGAATGATGATTTGGACTGTCTGTAGGTGTGGGTCTCTGTGATAAGTCGATGATGATTTGGACTCTCTGTAGGTGTGGGTCTCCATGATAAGTCGGACTCTGCTGATTGACAATCATGGTTGATATCAACTCCCACCCATGGTGTGCCGAAAAGGCCATTATGTAAAGGTAACGGTGGCAACCGTTATACGTTAGAGAATCGTAAAAGCCATAACAGCCATTTCAGCCCCTGTAACGGCCCGTTACACCACCCTTAAAGGCCATAATGGCCACCCTTAAAGGCCAAAACGGTCCATTATGGGGCCGATACAAGTTTTTTGAACTTTTTTCAATGTGTGTGTGTGTGTGTGTGTGAGAGAGAGAGAGAGAGAGAGAGAGAGAGAGAGAGAGAGACTGTAACGGCCATTACACTCCATATCGTAAAGGTAACGGTGGTGACCATTACGGCCTCCATTACCGTTACGGAATACCTTGCTCCTGCCACATGTACTATGAGAGAGAGCTCTACCATTATTCTGGCTCCGTTGGCTCTACCCTATCAGTTCCCAATACCAAAAGTACTATGGTGCTAAAACCCAGATCAGTCTTTCCAGAAAGAACCATTGGGCTGTGCGAACAAACAGGAAAGTCTCCTGATTATGGAAAAAAAAAAGTTACTTCTCCTCCATTGAATATTGTGGATCAAGATCACAGGCAAACAGAAAATGGTATTTTGGTCACTGTGATAATCAAGGATGTTTGAACAATGTCCTAACAGCCCAACAAAGTCGGTCATTCACTAAAACATGAAAAAGGAGGAACGGAGTCATGCAATTAATCTAGTTTGTTCTACTCACTCCAACAGCATTAATTCTTACAAAATCAACATACACCGAAAGGGTTCTTATCAGAATGCATGAATGTCAGGACTAACCTTGAACAAAAGATCATGTGCAATGTGCTCCCAAGGCAAAGATATGGACATTAAGCAGCACTTGAGTGGCAACATATCTTCATCGGATCTCCTGGTGGCAGCGGCAGCAGCATAAGCATGCTTTGCCGCCACAGATGCAGCTGATGCTGCTTTACGGACGATTGTACCCAGACCAATCCCAAGTCCTTTCTTGGATATCTGAAGTGGGGAAGGAGGTCCTGAATCCTGCTCGCTTTGATCTGCGATGGAGTAAAACAATCATTTCAATCACTCGCCAACATAATCTCTGGAGCACATTTCATCTCAAAAGAAAAAGGTAAAGAGGTATTTATTTTATTTTATTTTTTTGATGAGCAGTTGGAAAACCAAGAACAACAAAGAAATATAAAATAATGGGGCCCGACACAGCAAAAAGCTGCACCCAACTATCAACTGAGAAATGTCCACTCGGCTAGTATCTGATGATCACTAAGCCATTCCTGCAAGCCCCTTCGCCAAGGAATGTGCTTCTGAGTTCGCCTCCCAGGGGATGCGGACAAAAGTGAAAGTCCCGACCGATGAACAAGTCTCTAACTTCTGTCAAAATGTATACAAATTTCCCACAGCATAGGCCCGCCATTGGACCAAGAAATCGCATTCTGAGAATCCCTTCAAAAAAAAATGGGGCAACGACCAACCTCAACTGAAATCCTACAAGCTTGAAGGTGGCTACAGCTTCTGCATGATTGAAATCCCTGATTCCAATGGGCCCCAAAAAATCAATGATAATGCCACCATTTGAATCATGAATAAGTTCCCCCATCCCCACAGCACCTGAATTATCCCAGGAACACCAGTCAAAGTTTAGTCTGAGGCAGCCCATCGAAGGGGAGCTTCCAGAGACCCAGGGAGGAAGAGGCCCCACAATCCCCATGAAAGAAGGCAGCACTCTAGCCCAAGCAATGACCCATATGAAGGTCTTCCTAATCAGAGGCCTCCACAAGAACACTTTACCTTCGGAAGTTCAGCTATTTCTTTTCCAGCCAAACCGCCCAAATTACAGCAAACACCATCATGTCCGACAAAAAACACCCATTTACGCCCCAGGCCCTGGCTGACCACCCATTGATCATCCCAGAAACAGAGCTGGGAATTGCCAAAACCATACCAAATCTTTAGAGACGGTAGCTTCCTGGATTCCCGCTTCTCAACAGATGAAATCTACAACGCAGTGGTGGAGCTACAAGGCGATAAATCCCCTGGCCCGGACGGTTTCCCCATCCTATTCTATCAGGTGTTTTGGGACCTCCTCAAGGAGGAAGTCCTCGATTTCTTCAATGAATTCTTCGATAGAGGGAGACTCTCTCGAAACATCAGCGCCACCTTTATCGCATTAATTCCGAAACACCCAGGGGCTGCTCAGTTCAAGGAATACAGACCTATTAGCCTTATTGGCAGCTTGTATAAAATTCTGGCTAAGGTGCTCGCCAATAGACTGAAGAAAGTTATTGGAACAATTATTAGTCCCAATCAATGCGCGTTCATTCCAGGAAGACAAATTATTGACGCCGCTCTCATAGCCAACGAATGCCTTCATTCCGGGTACCAATCGAAGCAGAAGTACATTTTGTGCAATCTGGACATGGAAAAGGCGTACGATCATGTCGACTGGGAATTTCTTCTCTATATGTTGAAGCGGATGGGATTTGGAGATCGTTGGAGAAAATGGATTGAAGAATGCATCAGCTCCGCCTCCTTTTCAGTCATTTTAAATGGTTCGCCGAAAGGTCTTTTCAAAAGTACCCGCGGGCTCAGACAGGGCGATCCCCTTTCCCCTTTCCTATTCCTCATCATTGGCGAAGCCTTATCTGCTATGATCTCAAAAGCTCAATCGGAAGACGTATTCAAGGGAATCCAAGTACAAGGTGTCAAAGACCCGATATCCCACATTCAATTCGCGGACGACATCCTCATTTTCTCTCAAGCTACGACTAAATCCGTAGCCAATCTGCGGACAACGATCAAATGTTTTGAAGCTGTAACAGGGTTGAAGGTGAATCTATCTAAATCTAAAATCTATGGGGTTAACATAGATGACCAGGAAATGGTAGCTCTTGCTGACCTTATGGGCTGTGTTTGGGGATCCTTCCCCACTACTTTCGTCGGCCTCCCGTTATGTATAGGTCAGCCCAATTATCGCCAATGGGAGAAAGTTCTGCAGAGATTCCGATCTCGGTTAGCCGGGTGGAAGGGGCGCTTGCTCTCCATAGGTGGGAGACTCACGTTAACCAAAGCAGCATTGTCCAACCTCCCCACTTATTTCATGTCTCTTTTTCGGTGCCCAATCACGGTCCTAAATGCCATCGACAAGCTCAGACGTAATTTCCTATAGAGCGGTTCGGAGGACAAAATCAAGATCAATCTTATGAACTGGAGGGAAGTATGCAAGCATTTAAAAGAAGGTGGAGCTGGTATTAAAGACCTCAAATTGATGAATCGGGCCCTTCTAGGTAAATGGATCTGGAGACTTGGATCTGAAAAGGATAGCCTATGGAATATTATCATTAAAGGTAAATATGGGAGCTCGACAGGAGGGTGGTGGACGAAGGATTCTACGCTTCACAGGGCCTCGGCGATCTGGAGAGGAATTAGTCGGCTTAAAGAAGAAGTCATCCGCCTTGTCGACTTCAAAGTGGGTAGGGGAGACGGTGTTCGTTTCTGGCACGACATTTGGCTTGGGGAAACGCCCCTGAAGGACAAATTTTTCCCTATATTCCGGGTGGCATCAAAAAGAAATAGTTTCATAGCTGAAAACTATTCCCTGGTTGCTGATAAGGTTATCTGGAATATCTCCTGTAGAAGGAACCTCCACGATTGGGAAATCGATCACTTCATTGATCTGATGCAGCTTCTTCAGTCTGTATCCCTTAATCAGGAATGCAACGACAGCATTACTTGGAAAGCAGATAAATCTTCCGTCTTCACGGTGCGGTCTTTCTTCAAAATTTTATCAGCCAACAACGGCTCCACCCCTTCTCATCATCCCCATTTCATCTAGAGATACGATGCTCCTCCAAAACTTCAGGTTTTCGGCTGGTTGGTGGGAAACAACCGAATTCTTACTCTCGACAACCTCAGGAAAAAAGGAATGATCTTACCCAATGTCTGCTTATGCTGCATGTCGTCAGAAGAATCAGTGAATCATTTACTGATTCATTGTCCCTTTGCCTACTCTATCTGGTCTGCGCTTCTGTCTTCTTTTAAAATTAGCTGGTGTTTTCCGAGGGATGTGGACACCCTTCTTAAAGCCTGGCATGGGGTCAGATTAGGAAAGTTTAAAACCAGAATCTGGCGGACTGGTTTATTGGCA